>OZ022509.1:55042210-56348990 GCA_963989385.1 Ctena decussata
TCTGAACAGAATATTTTATGATGAATGATGAAAAATCATAGACACGGTATAATTTTACTCCACTGAACTCTCTCTCAATTATTGTTCGCCTCTTTTCTCGGTAAGGGTCAACTTTTAAAGGAAAGAATGTGCTCATCTGTGCTCCTCTAGGAGCAAATTCTTTACTTTAAGAGTAGATCCCATTCAAAGTGCTGCACCGGAGAAGAACCAGGCTTTCATACAAGGAAATATAACATTATTTTTTGGAAAAGAGGCAGAGGGCGTTTATTAGAGCAGGGGCGTCCGTTTGGACTAATACAGTATTTATGACAGTCGTCTTTGCGAAACCGATATATGTCGTCCATGCAATTAGTGATTCTGAATTATTTACTTTACCTCAGATTTTAATTGATAAACTTTACCTCGACAAAGAGATGCTGGTTGAGCCGTCTGGGGAACAAGAACAATTCAAAAAGGTTCGATACTGTTTGACAAACTACGTTCTTACTGTACCACCATCAAATCCAGCGAAGACTCAGATTAACATTGGAATCCGCCAAGTCTGATCAGAGTCTTAGCTGTCCACATGGAGCTGAGCTAGCTTAGACCCTTAACTACGCTACCCTTCAAGCGAAAACGAAGACTGGGCGATGCCCAGGCTGATCTGAGTCTTCGCTGGGCGCACATGCCACTTTGTTGGTTTTGTCGTGTTGCGGCTCAAATATAGGTTCAAAGCAACCATTCAGAGCCTGAGAAAAGTGCCCTGCCATTCTGCAAAGGCATTTGATTTATGACATTGGAACTTTTGATTTCTATTTAAGTTGTCAATATTTAAATCAATATTTATCACAGCAGGGCAACACTATAGAACCAAGCCTCAATCAAATATCTCTTTCGGCATGTGCAAACACTCGAGACTTAGAACAGCCGGCGCATCTTGAAGACTGATCACAGATTCTGCTTTTCACAAAACAGATTCCCCAAGCGTGATTCGTTTAAGTTTCTAATCAGCAGACGACTAATTTACGCTTGCAAAATAGTGATAAAACCCCATTTTTCCATTAGCCGCCTCATCTGGATCTACTCTATTTTCAAAGTCAATTTTAATAATGTTTAATGCGCTTTAAAACACGGAACTGATCAGGCTGCGCAAAATCACTGGCTTGTGTTACATGTAGTCTACTGTATTCACTCCTGTTGTAAATAGTCTTTTTGTCCAGTCGCATGTATCATTTGAGCCGCAACACGATAAAACCAACAAAGTGGCATGGGCGCCCAGCGAAGACTCAGATCAGCCGTAGGTATCCACCCAGTCTGACCAGACTCTCTCCTAAGAGCTTAAAGGGCTGTTAAGGGTCTAAGCTACCTCCATGCAGACAGCGAAGACTCTGATCGGACTCGGCGGATGCCCAGACTGATCTGAGTCTTTGCTGGGCGCACATGCCACTTTGTTGGTTTTGTCGTGTCGCGGCTCAATTTCAACTTGTACAAATCATGCATAGTAAATGCATTTTGCTTTTGAAAATGAAATCAATAATTGATCGATCATTGGTAAGCATAGAACTATAATTTAGATTCAAATATACTGAACAAAAAAAGAAACGCTACATACATTTACGCTTAAAATTTTTTACATCAAAAATAAACTTAAAACTATTTGGATGTGTGCGTGCTCCTGTATGTAATTGTAGAAATTAACTGACAAGTTTTAGCCTTGGTTAAATTTAGCATTTTTGAATGAAGTCTCCTGGAGAACAAAATAACTTGAGTGTTGTAGTAACGTTTCATTACTTGTTTAGTATGCTTTGCAACTCTTACGTCTGTATGCCTATGAAACGGTGACGCGATATTAAGTGGTATTTTAATGCCATAATTCTGAAGCAATGCCACGAAGAATGTCTTGGAAAACAGTTTTACTGATATTAGTGATTCTGGAGTCAATAATTATTTTAAGGTAAATGGGTACACTTTCAGGGGAAACAACTCTGCCGTTTTCATTTTTACATCCCTTTCCAATGGCGGTTCACTATTCAAGGGAAGAATTTGCTCATAGAGGAGCAAATTCTTGCCTTCAAGAGTAGAACTGTTTTTGTATGGCCTTCTTTATCCATGAAACGAAACAGTCTCGAAAGTCGTTCCCCTTTGTAAAAATGGCGAAAAAAATCATGAAGGTGTACCCATATACCTGAACTTTGATTAGGGAGTATATAAACTATGGTAGCGTAGCAAAATATACTGGAATATATTCGGGAAACAAAGACATTAGAAGTTCTTTAACAAATATGAGGCTTGGTGAATCAGCCTATCTACAAGAAAATGCGGAAGAGTTATGGGACTTAAGCAAAAATAGCAAAACCCTTTTATTACCGGTGAAAACAGCGATTCCACTAATTGTACATCAAGTTTTATTCAGAAATTTTCTTACGTTCAGAAACTACTTAAGTATTTTGAGTGTTTTTAAAAATTTAAGGCCATACAGAATAATTTTATACGTTAGTGAAAAGTTTAAACTGCAGAAGTATGACTATAACACATGGTACCAAAAAGCAGCAATGAAGATACCATGTTTAGAGATATCACACTTGGAAAAATTAGATAAAGTGACCAGAGAGAATAATATTCGAGACGAAGTGGATTTGGTTCTAAGTGTTTTGGGAAAATATGGAGGTATTTATGTGAATATAAATACGATAATAACTGAAGATATAACAGGGAGACTAAAACACAACTTTGTAGCAGGCCTCACCAACTCATACTGGATAGGTTTCTTTATGACCGCTCATACTACAAACCTGTCACTTTATTTACAACATAAGCAAATTAGTAGCTCTGATTATTTAGCTAAACATTCATATGGAACTAGGTGTACATTTCCAGAAACATTTACAGGCAATGAGGATTGTTGTATTATCAAGAAAGATATTTTTCCTGTTGACATTATGCACGACAATTCTATCTTTGGATCTATGGTTCGACATCTGTTTTATGGCAGCCCATATATACCGGAACCGGAAAGGGTGTTTCCACCGATTCCAAAAATAGTTCATTATGTGTGGTTAGGACCGAAAAATGTCAGTTATAGCATGTTTTTAAGTTTTAAAAGTACAATAAGATTTGTTAGACCACTGAAAATTATCATTTATGTTGATGCACTCCATCTAGGCCAGTACTTTGATGAAATGAAGTCATTTGAATGTGTACAAATCGTATATTATGGTATGATGCAGTCAGTGTTTCAAAGACGCATGCAAAATCCGATGCATGCCAGTGACGTAGTACGTGCTGATGTTCTTTTACGTTACGGTGGAATTTATATGGACTGGGATGTTTTCTGGTTAAAGCCCGTGGATGACCTTCTCTCTCTAGGATACGAGACGATCGCCGCTCTGGATCATTTCAAAGACATGGAGCCCAGGCGGTTGTTTCCCGACACAATCAACATGGGCGTGATCTTAGCAAGGCCGGGTTCCAGGTTCATAGCCATGTGGCAATACACTTTCAAACATTATGTAGGAAACCATCCAACGTTCCATTCTGTGGAAACTGTCTATAAGGTGTATGAGGAACACCCTGGTCTGCTATACATTGAGAAAAGACTACAAGTTATGTGTTATCGACTTAATTGCCACCCTCTCTGGCTTTCTAACTATAAAGAAACATTTGTTCATAACACATTTGACTTTACCAAAGATGCATATTCTGTTCATTTTACACACCCGTTACCAAAAGCATTCACATCGGAACAAGAAGTTGAAACTTCAGATGGATTCTTTGGGGATATGGCCAGGCACGTGCGCGGATAACAGGGATGACGATGTTTTTTTTTTCCTTAACAGTTTATCTAGAATTCTGAACACTCGAAGCGCCAAAAATGAAATCAGTTGAATTTGAAAAAAGAACATAGGTGCAGATAATGTAACTTTTCATCTGGGGTATGGCTTCTAGTTTTTGAATTCTCAATATGGTATAGCTTGGACGAAACGTTTTTTTTTTTTTTTTTTTTTTTTTTTGTAATATTACGGACGTTTATTCCGTTTGCGCTCTAAGGGTTAAAATTATCATTACTATTACCTAATATTCGAGGCAACTACTGCTAGAGGCCTTTTGGAATTTTGTCTAATATCAGAAAAGTTGATGTTATCCAGTGTAGCTGAGAGTTTAGCAGTGGCTGTAACAAATCAAGCAAAGCATTTGAAAAGTGGCAACGGTCCTTTAATAACTGAATACTGCCATGTACATGCCTATTTTATATATCAAAATTCAAATATTATAAACTACAAACTTTCCTCCATCAGTGCATGTAAGTTTTTAAGTCAGTTCACGCGCAGAATGGACCGTTTCCATACAAACAAAGCCGGCCATAGTTGCCGAAATATGAACAGTCGGTGATGATACTATCCAAGAGAAACAAAGGCTATCACATGTAAAAGGCGTCTTGGAAAACTTGGGTTCAATGCAATGGAAATAAAACTGATTTAGATCATGTATATGGAGAATGGACCTTTGCCAGATGCGTTAATCCATTTAGGGTGGTTGTTGTTTCGATTCTCGTAACGATGTTCCGAAGAACTGTTCAAACTCACATGATTATCCACCTTGATGAAGGCCAGCCACAGCCTTTATTTTGTACCTCTAGAGTCCTCTGAGTTCACTATACCTGTTGTGTGCTAGGGTAGAGTCGGATAACTTCGGACACTAGGTAAATTCGGACAGTGATATCAGGCTCGGATTCAGACCATCACATAGTGGTGGGGCTCTGGATAACTGATGGAGCTGGGCTGGGAGGTGTTGAGGTGTGTGTGGTTGGAGGGGGTCTCACCTGGATTTTTACTGTTTTGAATGGTATGTCTGAATTTATCCGCTGTCCGAATTTACCCGACTCTACCCTAATAGCAAAGGCTGACCTGACAGTGTGGATAGGCAGCCTAGACTGAGCCTTTGCTGCTACCATATGTGGTCAAGCTTTTTGTGTGTGTTGGAACAGTATCAGAATTATTACCATAATGTCATTAGGTGATGGGACACCTGAAAAATAATTGATTTTCCATTTGTCCCAAATGGAAAATTGATTGTTTTAGGTGTCCCAAAATTTAGTATTTTCACCATTGCTTTTTTCTTTTTTTACTTCAGAACCCATTCAAACTAAACTTAAAGTTGTTCTTACACAAAGAGTTTTTTTTAAATTGGTATTTTTTGGTATAGCATTCCATTAAAGTGTTTGCCAGTCAGTATGGACACAAACAATTTATTTCTGAAGCAGAACTTTTGTTGGTATAATTTGTTTTGGCCATACTTAAAGATACTTTCTTTTCCACATGCCATATCCCATTTATTTGCATAGATGCACGCAACTCTATGGTCTGAGGAAGACAACTTGAACAGTATTTTCAGTAAGTTTCCCCTTCTCCATCAAAGCTACATTAAAGGTGAATGGGTACACTTTCAGGGGAAGCAACTCTACCATTTTCATGCGATTTTAACTTACCTATAGGGTGGGGTGAGGGAGGGGGGTGGGGTCCAACTCTTGGAACAGCTCTTATGGTGTATATGAATACTTTCAGGGAAAGCAACAACATCATTTTCATTTTTGTCTTCTTTTCCTATGGAGGATCAACTCTTAAAGGGAAGAATTTGCTCCCTAATGAGCAAATTCTTTCCTGTAAGAGCTGACCCCATTTTAGAAGAGGGACAAAGTCCAGGAAAAGCAAACATTAAGTTTCAAAAGTTGTCTCCCGTTTAAAACGGGGGAAAAACGGAAGTGTATTGATGCAATTTAACGGTAAAAATTCCTTGCTTAGAGTGAATTCTTCCAATGAGTAGCTCCCTTTGTAAAAGAAGACGAAATTCTTCCCGATCAGGGTGATCTCCCTTGGAGGTTTTTACACAGTAAGTGCCCATGAAAACACTCAGAGTAGCATGGGGCAGATGGATAGAATAGTCACCTTTCACGCAGAGAGTTGTCGGGCCGACTCCCATGGTTGGCACATAGTCCAATTGATTTTTCACACTGAATAGACAGAAAATCCCAACTAGTATGCTCTGGGCTGGAAAAAGTGGTATCAGGGTGGCTGCCTGTGCAGTGTCACTGAACGTCAGTGGTGGAGTCCACCCATTAAACCTGCAAAACTGTAAATGTGCACTCAAACCACAGGACACACTGAGGTAATGTACCTGATATGGTTTCATAGCCAGGGACCTGTGATGTCATTAAACAAGCCTGACTTGAGAAACAAAGGTGTAGCATGTAAGAAGATCAAAGTCATATTCAGATACAGTGTAGTTACTCTCTGCATTTGATAGCATTTCCCACTTTCTGGGTAACAACTGAAAATATGACAACAAATTTCCCATCGACTTATTTAGTCCTTTTCTTTAAAGTTTCCAGTTCATAAATTGTCATTTTTTTCTTACAGAAACTACAAATAAACAATTTTTCCTTCAATAGCTTTTGGCCATTTAACTATCATTTAACAATATTTTACTTATAAGGCCAGCACGAAACAATCCATAAATTATCATTTTCACCTTATAAAAACTACAAATAAACACTTTTTCCTTTAACAGCCTTTCGCCATTCAGCAATCATTTAACAACAGCATGCCTATGAGGGCAGCATCATCTTTGTTTCTGCTTCAAGAAGGACTTTAATGTGTATGGATATACTTTCATGACTCTCCCCTCATTTTTTTCAGAGACAAGTTCTGTGACTTCTTGTTTCCTTCTGTGAAGTAGCCATTTCAAAATGGGATCTACTCATAAAGAAAAGAATTTGCTCTTAAGAGAGCAAATTCTTTCTTTTAAGAGCTGACTCCACAGATGTTGTACAAACTATAACACAAACTTTTCTTTCTACTCGCAGAATTTTGGCCATAATACTTAGAGAAATGAGGATATAACACAACTTTTAACAAATAAAGGCCAACAAAGTAATATAGCTGTGTAGGTCAAAATGTAAAAATTGACCCCATTTTAGAAGAGGGACAAAGTCCAGGAAAAGCAAACATTAAGTTTCAAAAGTTGTCTCCCTTTTAAAACGTGGGAAAAACGGAAGTGTATTGATACAATTTAACGGTAAAAATTCCTTGCTTAGAGTGAATTCTTCCAATGAGTAGCTCCCTTTGTAAAAGAAGACGAAATTCTTCCCGATCAGGGTGATCTCCCTTGGAGGTTTTTACACAGTAAGTGCCCATGAAAACACTCAGAGTAGCATGGGGCAGATGGATAGAATAGTCACCTTTCACGCAGAGAGTAGCAGGGCTGACTCCCATGGTTGGCACAAAGTAAAATTGATTTTTCACACCAATAGACCAGAAAATTCCAACTAGTATGCTCTGGGCTGGAAAAAAAGTGTTATCAGGGTGGCTGCCTGTTCAGTGTCTCTGAATATCAGTGGTGGTGTCCGCCTATCAAATCTGCAAAACTGTAAATGTGCACTCAAACCACAAGACACACTGAGGTAATGTACCTGATATGGTTTCATAGCCAGGGACCTGTGACGTCATTAAACAAGCCTGACTTGACAAACAAAAGTGTAGCAAGTAAGAAGATTAAAGTCATATTCGGATACAGTGTAGTTTCTGCATTTGATAACATTTCACACTTTCTGGGTAATAACAGAAAACATGACAACAAATTTCCCATCAGAGTTATTTATTCCTTTTTCTTGAAACAATCCATAAATTGTCATTTTCACCTAGCAGAAACTACAAATAAAAACCTTTTCCTTTAACAGCTTTTTGCCATTTAACTATCATTTAACAACATTTTGCTTATAAGGCCAGCACCATCTTTGTTTCTACTTCAAGAAGGACTTTAATGTGTTTGGTATACTTTCATGACTTTCCCCCATTTTTACAGAGACAAGCTCTGTGACATTTTTGTTTGCTTCTGCAAAGTAGCCATTTCAAAATGAGGTCTACTCGCTCTGGAGAGAGCAAATATATTCCTTAAAGAGCTGATCCCCAGATATTGTACAAACTATAACACCAACCTTTCTTTCTACTGGTTTCACAGAAGTGTCAAAATTTCAGCCTTAATACTTTGAGAAACGAGGATATACCAAATATTTTTACAAATAAATGGCAACATGATAAAATACTAGGTTTAGTTCAAATTAGTACAGCCTTTTAAAATTTAATTGATTTTATTTATTTTTTTTTTATTGTAAAATAATATC
Organism: Ctena decussata; assembly: GCA_963989385.1. Taxonomy (NCBI): domain Eukaryota; kingdom Metazoa; phylum Mollusca; class Bivalvia; order Lucinida; family Lucinidae; genus Ctena; species Ctena decussata. The sequence continues at coordinate 55,050,366 of OZ022509.1, forward strand.
GAAACTGTGAAATAAAACAGAAATGTTGTTGTTGCTGTTGTTGTTTTGTTGCTTTACGTCCATGGTAAACAGCTATGGTCATGTCGGGACAGTCATTAACCCTAACCACGCTATAATTCCTGTGCAAGCTAAGACGTCCTAAGCAGATATTGTTTTGGATACGACACTATGACAAAATAGTAACTGCATGGCTATACCCTATGTAACCCTGCTGCTTAAAACTTATAGTGAGAAATGCCTTAATTACAGAGGTTAGCTAGAGGGAATAACTGAGTATTTTTGCTCCATTTTTACAAACAGCGGAACTTTTGTGACTTCATGTTTTCTTCCCAGCTGGATAATGAAGCCCTTCTATAATGAAGAGATAAACTTTAAAAGCATTCAATACAGTAGCTTTTGTCCAAATCCTTATACTTCTTGTTTCTTGTTTGTAACTTGTAGATATATGTTTACTTGAATGAAATATTAAAAAAATGTTTAAACCAGCTCTACTTTAAAAGGAAAGAATGTGCTCCTGGAGGGGTGAATTCTCTTCTGTCAGGGTTGATACCTTTTGAGAAAGGCAGGCAAAATGGAAATGGTAGAGTTGCTTCCCCAGAAAGGAACCCCATTTACCTTCATTCTCAAAATTTCAACATGTAAAAAAAAATGCTTCTGGTGTATGGATACACTGCCATTTTTTTTTATTATTCTTTCTTTTTTATTTCTGGTCAAATTTGCAAAGGGTAGAACTTTTGCAACTTCCGCAATCCTTGTCTTCCCTTGATGGCCAAGTCCTTCAACAACAGGATCTACTCCTAAATGAAAGAATTTGCTCCTACAGAAGCAAATTCTTTCTTTTCAGAGTTGATCCCTATTGAGATTGGTAGCAAAAATGAAAATGGCAGAGCTGTTTCCACTGAAAGTGTACCCAATAACTTCACTTTCAAAGCATTTCATTCTACATTCAGTGAATTGCTACATGCCAAAAAATAATGCTTAAGGCATTATGTACACAGCAAAGGCTCAGACCAGCCTGTGTATCTACAAAATGTAAATATCCTGGGGAACCTACAGGTGCAACAAGTAGACTCTAGCTGGAATAAAGATTAGCAAACTGGTTTAAGTGTTTGCAGATCTTTTAATGAGGTTCTCATCTGGCTACAAACCAGCAGGCCCAGATTCCTGTTTTTGGGCTGGGACTCCAACTTCTCAGGATGGATAGATGGCTGTTTGAATTTTTTATGGACACTCATTTTTACAAAGGAAAACAAATTTTTGCGACTTCCAGTTTGCTTCTCTGGGGCCGTATTCATGAAATGACTTAAGTGGTTGCTATGCTGTTGCTAAGGCTAAATTTCTTTGAAGGAGATGCCCTACAACTATGAAATTTGGTCTGGAGGAACAGTCTTTGTAAGACTGTTCCTCCAGACCAAATGTCATAGTTGTAGGGAATCTTCTTTATAGATATTTAGCCTTAGCAACCGCATAGCAACGACTTAAGTGGCTTTATGAATACGGCCCCTGGATGGCATGGCCCTTCCGAAAAGGATCCACTCCTAGAGGAGCAAACTCTTTCCTTACATTTTAATTGGCCCCCATTGAGAAGGGAGGCAAAAATGAAAATGGCAGAGTTAATTCCCATGAACTATACCCATTCATGTACCCAGAATTACATTACATTACATAGCAGGAGTCCTGCCTAGTTCAAAAATTGTCCATGAGTCTCCCATTACGACATTCCCAGTGAAAACCATGATTGTGTTAAGCACCAATTTCTCATGTAACTTCTCAATTACTCTGAAGAAGATCTCTTTCGCTTTTGGGCTTGTCCACTGGCAGGTTGGACCAAGTCTCTTTTAAGACAAGTACGACTTGAAAATTTCATGTTCACATAAGTAGGAGTTCTTATGTTTGACTTAAATGATTGCAAGTTTTCATAAGGCTCGATAATTACTTGACTTTTGAAACCACATGATTCTTCATACATACCACTTATTTTCTTCCGGAAAAACAGTCTATGATTAAAAATAATCCAAAGCGCCACAATTCCTGAATACCTATGCAGTCCTTGAAGTTTTTCATTGATGAACATGACAGAATCTCGGGCTGCAATTAAGCTATCTTCAACTGGATTGTAAAGAAGGAATAAAAATTTATGGCTGTCAATAAATATTGTGGGTATATATGGACTCATATTTCTGTGTCTGTTGTACTCAGTCCATCCAAACACTATTGTCTGAGATAGTAACTGATTTAAATGTGGATCCTTTTGTTGAAGGCCTGGTTTGAATTCCACATAAGAATACTCTCCATTTTCATCATTATCAGCAGCAGCAGCAGATTCTGTTTCTTCAACATCTTTTGTAACACACACACCCACACCCAAAGACAACAAATCAAGTTCGCCATACCATGTTTTATCAGTTCCTGCAAAGATAAAATAATATGAATAGCTATGTTTTCAGGGGAAGCAACTTAACATTTTTAAAGCCTTCTTCCATGGCAGTCAACTCTCCAAGGAAAGAATTTGCTCCCTAGGGGCACTTTTATTTTTATTCTAAGAGTAGATCTCACTTTGGAAGGGCTATGTTGTCACGGAAAGCACATAGTAAGTGTAACCATACACCTTAAGTTTTTAGACCAATTATGGTAAGCAAATCAGTAAACACTGTCAAACATTGTCAATCATCAGTCTCTTCTCTTAAGAAATGATTTTTCCTTACCCGTGAATTATCACAGATTAACACATGTTGTTGGAGGGCAGTTCACGAAATATCAATTTATGATGGCCGCAGGCGGGAGTGAATTAATATTCATGTCTGGCCGAAAACACGTGTTAATCTGCGATAATTTACTGGTAAGGAAAAATTATTTCGATTCTAATATTATAAACGATCAAATTGCACGGATATTGCAACATTTTCTAATTGACTCTTTTGAGGCGGACGTTGCCAAAAGTAAAAATGTTTAAATTGGACATCATCAAGGCGGGAAATGTTAGACAACGTGATTTAACACAAATTTTCACATGGCGCCCTTCCTATAGGCTCAGTGGGAAAAAACATGGTCATGTTAGAATCATCAATATTGTAACATTGTTACCTTAACACTTAAAGTGCCAGAAATGAAAATAGTTGATTTGCACTGAGGTTGATATGGGCTCCTATGATGACATAGTTGAACAATCAATTTTTCGACTTTTTTACAATCAGAATGCAATATAATTGCATCTCATCAACATCAGCACGACATTTTTTTGATTTCATGTGCCAGCTGAGAACTTCTAAAGCCATAGATGTTGTGATCAGGTGACTTAACAATATGGATAATTTAGTAAAATTTTTTACCTATAAACATTTTTTCTTCAACATCAAGACTTTCACTGCAGCCACATGGACACTCTATCGCACTTCTTTTCTTGTTGGTTAGGGCCATTCCAGACAACTTCTGAATTAGGTGTATTCCTACCCCTGTGACTATGTCATCTTCAGTTAAATTCTTTTGCTGAATTCTCCTAATTGCAGTGATGTTATCTTCACTGAGACAGTCATTTAATCTGGCTAAAGCTTCTTGAAGTTTGGCGCTGCAGATATCAATCTGAAACATACCATAAAAATTCTAAGCGTTGGGACAGATAGGTTTGAGCAAACAGTGCAGACCCAGATCAGACTGCAGTCTGATCAGGATCTACACAGTTTGCCATTCCATATGCATCTTCCTGGCAGCATTAATGTATTGTTAAACAAAATTGTTCCATTTATAGGACAATTACCTGCAATTGTTTTTGGGGTCACAGTTTTTTTAAATATTTACAGTAATAAAATTGCAGAGAAAGTACAGTTTTAAGGCTAGTTCTTGTTAACTTCTTATTTCTCACCCAAACTATATGCTATGACCCTCTCATTAGAACTGCTTTTAATTGTCTTGCTGAGGGGGTTCTAATGAAGGGTCAAGAGATTGGTTTTTACACAATATCAACAAAAATTCTGTATTTATCATCAAAACTCACCCCTAAGTGAATCTTTTTGTAAGCAAGAGGACAAAACTATCCCATATCACTCCCTTCCAAACAATTTTCTTACAACATGTTTGCATGACAAGACAAAGTTCAAAGTTCTAAACAAGAATTCTGTGAACACCATGCCAGCCATGTATGTGCACAGTCAAAAACAGAAGAGCTAAACCATTTAGTCTAAGTCAGTTGAGCTAAACCATTTAGTCTAGGTCAGTTAGTCTCAGGCTAGTAAAAGGCACAAACCAACTTTTACTACAAGACTGAAGGTGAATAGGTACACTATATGGGAAAGTAATGCTTCCAATTTTATTTTTGCCTCCTTTGCCGAGCCAGTCCGACGTGTTTCTGGTCGAGCCTGAGAAACATGATATCAGAAGACACTTACGTGGTTTTCTACTTATCATGCATCATTAGAAGATTTTAGGGTGTAAAAAGTGTCAAACAAATTAAAAGCAAATGCAGTTTTGTCCAAAACTGTTGACGTCCTGAATGCGTTGTGACTAAGTCGGTGACGTCATTTAACCAATAGAATGTTGTTATCATGGCCAACATCAGTATGTAGCAAATCATCTTCAGATAACGCTTCATAAGGCAATGCCGATAACATTCACGCAAGCGCAGTTCTAAAGTGACATGATATCACATCATGTTATCATACCCCTGTTATCAGGTGAATTTTGCAGCAGATGCATGATAAAAAGAAAAGAAGCCACTCCACTACCAGCAAATTCTTTGAGAGTAGACCCCATTTTTGGAAGGATTTTGTCTCCCAGGGAAGCAAATATGAATTTACCAAAGTTGTTTTCTTTCATAAAATAGCAGAATTTACAGGGCTACAGAAATCCGATTTTTTGTCGGTCCGGACCGATTTTGAGTTCGAAAAACCGATTCAGTTGGCATAAGGCACATTTTTTTCGGTCCGAAAAAAACACGATTTGCGATGTATGATGACATAATTACCTGGATTTTAGCCATGTGTCATATTATTAATCCAATAATCACGCACTGCTGTCAAAAGTTATCACAGATAAACAAGTGTCGATTGTCTTGCCAAGGTGTGAACATTGACTCAATTTTAGAAATCTTCGATAATTAGCACGTGTCACAATTTTGGCCAGCGGTGAAGGTTTTGTACAACTCGTAATACACACATACACGTGCACGGAAAAAGGCTGTGCAACGTAAGGTTACTGACTATTGTATACTTTCAAAGATAGCATAAGGAAAGAATTTGACTAGCAAAAAGAAAATTTAAACCGGACTTGATTATGTGCAGTCTGGTCAGGGTTTTTTAAGCCGACGTCATTTCTCGCGCAGATTTTTTTTTCTTCGTCCGGAGGTACCTTTTTGCAAGTATATTCATATTTCAAGGGAATTAACTCGAATACAGTAAAATACGTCAATCGTAATACTTAGACCAATTCCATAAATGAAGATCGGCGAGGATGTCCGATTAGTACAGCAAGTGCACTTTCACTTTCGGTCTGACTGTCTCTGCGCTTTAAAGCCCATTTTTCACGATAAGTAAGAACATGTGGACTAAATGGATACTTCAGCGATGACATCCGCGTTATAACGGGGCTCCAGTGTAGTCATTAGTTTTCGTGACTTTTTTTGGATTGTGGAATACACAGTGTAGTCATTAGTTTTCGTGTCTATTTTGGATTCGTATGACGTCATCGGCCGTCCCTGACGGATTTGGATTTCAAAATTTCTGTAGCCCTGAGCAGAAAAATATAGAAGTGTACCCATACACCTAAAACAAGTTTGACAAACCTCATTGTTTTCTATGGTTTCTTCTAATATGCTACTTTCTTCTGCAATAACTTCCTCATAATTACTGTCTGAATAAAGGAAAGAAAATGTTATTATTCAAGACAAAAGAGATTTGCACATCACTGAAGTGACCAATTACATGAACATATAGAGTGTTCTGGGTCTGCGCTGTTTTACACTTTCACAATGTGTGTGACTTATGCTGAGGCCTAATCCAATGATTTAGATTTTTGCAAACTTGAAAGCAAAGATGTAAAGTGATATTTGCAAAAATTTCCCCTCATTTGCAGCAATGGTAGTTAAAAAGTTTTTCTTTCTTTTTTTTTCTTTTTTGCATAAACATTGTTATTTTCCCTGATGTTCATTTTCACAGGGGTAATACCAATTTGGTTCATTTTCACAGGGGTAATACCAATTTGGCTACCTGTGCTTTCCACCAAGTTAGTCAATTACCATACATGCAAAAGTGGCTGTTGACCAAGACAGTCGACAGCAGTGTCTGCTCAGTCGACAGCCATTAACAAAAGTACCATTTACCGTTATTGATAATGCTTACGATCGTATTTTCGGTCGAAAGCCACACTATATAGTACAGACTCTGTCAAAAGCACAGGTAGCCAAATTAGTGTTACCCCCATGATTTTGGCTCAAGATTACCTTAGGACATATAAATAATTACCCTAAATATGGAAAAGTTTGATTTCAAGATGTGGTAATGCACCCAAAAGATTCCGTTAGAACTGTAAACTGGGTAAATCCTTATCAGACTGCTCCTTGAGGACCTGAGTTTAATACTGCTGTCTTATCCTAACCTGTCCCAGGACTTATGAATTTTCATGGTACAGGTATGTGAAAACATTTGTTTTCTGTTTTAACCTCCATCCACCCAGCAGCTTCTGAGAAACTAGCTGAAATGTCGAAGGAAGGAAGAAAGACAGACAATATATTACAGACAGACTGAACCCTTCTGCTAGGGAGCTAAACATTCTTACCTCTAGCTTGTGATACTGTACAGCTGGCCCCCTCTGGATCATAGCTTGTGGCTGAGACACTGTTAATGTCAACAGACTCCTGGAAAATAGACAAGAACAGTGACTGGACAGCACAGCTTGCCTGAACCAATGCTTGCCTAGCTCAATGGCAAAGTTAGGCAAACCATATTTTTTTGTGGGGGTGGGGGGGGGGGGGGGAGGGGTCCTTCTGAAGCAATCCCAAAAATCTCAAACAATTCCAAAAATCTAGATCCATCTTATCTTATCCTTCTCAAACAACTCCAAAAATCTAGATCCATCTTATAAGATGGATCTAGATTTTTGGAATTGTTTGAGAAGGGAAAAGCCTATCTCATATCATAATTTTGTTACTAATTTAGATATCTGGGGGTCATTCTAGAGATCAAAAAACAGTTCTATAGTCAATTAAATAAGGCAGTTTTGTGACCTTGTTTAGAACACCAGCAAGAAGTGTGAGGTTAGTATTTGAAAGTAAAGCTTTTAAAATGCATCGAACATCAATCTGGGGAAAAAACAGCTACAACTGAAACAGTAATTTTTTTCTCTATATAAGTGGTGCCCATAAAAGGCACCAATCCCAATTCAAAATACTTTCTTTTTTTCCCAACTGCAAGTTGAAAAATTCCCAATTGCAGGAAGAATTTTTCTAGGAACCATCTTACAATCATAAATTTACTTGCTTGCTTAGAGAACTGGCAGATACATGTATGTAGCCATAATTGAATGTAAATATCAGATATTCAGTATTATGTCCCACTTGAGGCTAAATATAGGTGTTTCTGCATTTCCAAATTTAGGAGAATACGACGCGATTTTCCCAATTCCGTGGGCATTGGCACCATCCCAAAATAGTGAGAAAAATCACTGTGAAATAATGCCCATTTCTTCTACATATAGTTTTCCATGTGCCAGCCGATGATAATTACTCAGGGCCTGACAAATCCATTGTCTGGCTGCCCGTGATAAGTTAAAATTTTTGCAGGACAAGTAAAATATTTTCTTACTTGCCCAGAAAAATGTATAGAATATATAGGGAAAACCTAAGGATATCAGTGTTTTGTAGCAGAATCTGTGTACCAGACAAGTAGATCAAATTTTGATTACTTCAAATTGTATTCGCTTGTTGTAACATCAACAAAGCTGGGCAACTGAAACTGTGGTAACAATAGGTCACATGGGTAAAGCTACCTGATCTAAGTAGTTTTCATCACTTTTTGTATGTCTGATCCCAGAGAAGCTCGTGAAATTTGCATGAAATTTGTCATTCGGTCGACAAAAAATTAATTAGGTTTCCTGTGCCAGTAGTGGAGCGGCTTAGGGTGAAAATTTAAGGAAATACTTCACTTGATGATACAAGCATGAAATTTTCACTAAATGTTCTTTACATGGCCTAGATTCAAAAATGATCGAGGGCCACTTAAAAATCATCTATTTTCAAGATGGCCACCAAGTTTCAAAATGCTATCGTTTTAATTTATAACATGCTTATATTCTGCAGGCATAGGTAGTGCTCGTGGGCATCTGTGTTATTTTTTGGTAATATATACATGTAAAAACTTCATCAATTGAGTGTTTACAATAGAAAAGCGCATGTTGTCAATTTTTCTAACGACTCTTTGGCCATAAGCATCGATTATATACGTTACCTATGTGCATTTAATTTAAAATCATACAGTTTCAATGAACACTACTGTTTATATCTTTAAATGCAGTTTCTCCATAGAATCATCGTTAAGTATTAGAAAATACATTTTAGTACGTTTTTTTTGTTTGTTTTTTATCATTAATTACTACTTGTAGTAACGTAAATAACTTTAATTTATAAGTTAGTCCATTATAATACGACTTGGGGAATTTCTTCACTGTCTCTCATAGAACAATTATGAATTTAATATCCTTGCACTTCTTAAAAAACACAGTTATTTTGGAACTATCAGCTTATGACTAATTTAGGGACTTCTTGAGGTACGTTTTATACGCGACGACACTCAGAATATTCCAAATGCTAATAAATGAAGACTTGGCAAATTCCATACACGCACAGCTGGTTTTGCTGCTTGTTTATTTCTAATAGCATATACCTGCACCTTCTTTGATTATGCACAGCAACCCAGTCTTACGATTCTTGAGACAGTAACATACGTGACATTTTGTTGTATAATCAAAAACTGCAAAACAGATACATTTCATTAGAGAGAAAATGCTGCAATTATAAGTCAGCAAATAATTTGTATACATGCTTCAAATAAAGCAATATATAGTCGGTTGGATAATGAGTCTATTTAGCATGGAACCAGCTTCAGGGCTTACTTTTAATTTGACGAATATTTTGAGTTTTAAGGGACCGAGACAGAATTCTAAGCTGCAAAATGAAGTGGCAAATCAAAACGACAGCATGTTTGATGCGGGATATTTCTGGGCAAATGTCAGTTGTCCTAAAGAATGTATTGACTGTAGTTTCACTTTGCAGTACGGTAACAAAATAAAAAGAAGGATAACAGATCGAATAATGTATACAACCAGTTACTGGGTAATTTATAATTCCTCATATCTCAAATGCTTAAACAGTATTACATTTAGTTCTGAATTAAAAACTAGCAAATGATAAGGTAATGCATACTATTCATGTCAAGGACAAACCTTGATATATCTATTTTCAGACGACTTCCTTGACTTTGAAGAGATTACTACAATTATTATTATTATTATTAATTATTGTTTAGCAATAATTACAGGGGTTATCTGCTTATTTATGAAGTCTTACCGCTTTTCTGAGTGAGTCTTGACCCTTGACCAGATATTTCATATACAGTAAGTGAGTGAGTGAGTGATACGGGTTTTACGGCACATCAGCACCAAACGGGCTATTTCGCGCCGAAAACGCTATAAAAAGGAAAAAGTGTTTTATGCATAAGGTCAGAAACGAATGCACAGTATAAAAATGAATCAAGTCGGGTATGTGGTAAAACGCGCCGATCAACGCTATCTTCAGACTGATAACATAAAACGAACTCTCGACCAGCGAGACGAGTAAACACAAATTTAAATCAACTGTTGTAAAAATACCTAAACTTACTTAAACTATATTTTACTATATATGCCAATCTCTTTCAGAAAAGAGAAGATTTTCGCTGGTTCAACCGTGTCAAACAGTTGTTTCATACGGCTGACACGGAAGAACCTAGCACGCGTAATTCGAAAATCCATGCAATCTAAAAAAAATGTTTCACACTAAAAGGTTCCTGGCAAGGAATGCACAAAGGCGGATTCTCACCTTTAACAGAAACGAATGAGTAATAAAAGTATGGCCGATTCTGAGTCGAGCCAGAGTTACTTCTTCCTTACGATCAATTCTATACGATGGTTGCCATTCACCAAGTGAAGGCTTGATAGAATGTAGTTTGTTAAAGACAGCAGCATTCCATGATATCTGCCACTTATCATGAATATAAGTATTTATGCAAGGTTTGATATCAGAGTAAGGAATTTTAAGATCAGAAATATGAAGAGCTAATGCCGATTTCGCAGCAATGTCGGCTTTTTCGTTGCCTTTTGTCCCAACGTGACTGGGAAGCCAACAAAATACAATGTTGTTTAGCTCAGCTAAGTCATTATGTTTCAAGAGAATATCCAAAAGAAGAGGGTTTTCAATATGGCGATAATTTAGGGATTGGAGAACTGAGAGGGAATCAGAAAAGATGATAAAATCTGTATTCCTAGACTGTTCAATATGATCCAAGGCTAAATCAACAGCTTTGACCTCCGCTGAAAAGATAGAGGCATTAGCAGGTAATCTACATTTGTATGTTTCGGATGAAGCAACACAAGCAGAGCCAGCTTTGTCTCCATGCTTTGAACCCTCAGTATATAAAGTCTCATACAGTCGAACTTCACTGGCTCGAACTCGGAAGGCTCGAACACCATGTTTCGGTCGAACTGACTTTCCAGTCCCGGCAAAATCCCTATTCATTTTAACTAAACATGCCACACTTGGCTCGAACAACGATGACTCGAACTCTCGAACCCCAAGTCTGGTCCCTAGAAACCACTTTCTATGTAAAAAAACACCGATGGCTGGCACCTATTTCCTTGTAAAACGTTTCTAAGTTTAATGACCGGACTAAATGTAGATCCTACCGATTACAAGTACTGGTCATCAGGTTTGCTACGTCCATACTTATCTTGATCTTTTATATGTTTCTGTGTTGTTTTGTTTTATCTACCTGAAAGTGCAGAGATTCAAAGAGTGACCGATCAAAATACAGTAAGTTGACAGAAAAACATGGTACATAAAGTTGGATCATGTTGAGTTGGTCTTCAATGGCTCGAACTACCGATCGTTCGAACTTTTTTCGGTGGTCCCGGCGAGTTCGAGCCATCGAAGTTCGACTGTAGTTAGGAAAGTCAGACAGCAGTTCATTAAATTTAGTTCGAAATACAAGAGGGTCAGTTTGAGATTTTTTATCAGTATGCAAAGAAAATAAGACACGTAGCTGCGTAAATGTCCATGGTGGCACATCCGGAACCCTAAACTGTTCAACTGTGTCTAAATCTAAATCCATATTTTCAAATTCTGAAGAGATTCTAATGCCAAAGGAAGGAATCATATTTGGTTTATTCTCGAATAATGTTTTATATTTGGGTCGAAAAACAGTTTCATACGTTGGATTTGATGGATTTGACTTTAGTTTAAGGGCATACTGCAAAGAGAGTTTTTCACGTCTATTATAGAGTGATGGTTCATTTGCCTCTGCTAAAAGACTCTCCAAGGGAGAAGTTCTGAAAGCTCCCAAGGCGAGCCGGAGTCCCTGATGATGAATGGGATCAAGCGTTTCCAAATAAGATTTTCTAGCGGAACCATCTATTATTGAGCCATAGTCTAGTTTAGACCGTATAAAAGTTCTGTACAGATTAAGTAAAACTTTACGATCTGCTCCCCAGTCAGTATGGGCAACAACTCGTAGTAGGTTCAACGCTTTTTGACATTTTGCTTTAAGCTGTTTAATGTGTGGAATAAAGGAAAGCTTTTTATCAAAGATAACCCCTAGAAATTTATTTTCTTCTACTACAGGAATGGGTGTTCCGTCAAAAGGTGAGCACTGGATCATCATGCGCTTTTCGAAGGTGACAGAAATGCATGCAAACTGTCTTAGATTTCGAAAATTTGAATCCATTTTCAGTTGCCCACGTCTGAATTTTATTTAGATTTTGTTGACGCTTACGTTCAATAGTATGCATATTTTTTGATCAATAACAAATCAAAAAGTCATCTACATATAAGGAACAGTCAACACCAGGATTAAGACATTTAACAATATTGTTTATTTTTAGACTGAAAAGAGTAACAGACAAAATACTACCTTGAGGCACACCTTGTTCTTGATCATGTGCCTCAGACAAAGTTGAACCTACACGTACTTTGAATTCTCTATTGGATAAGAAGTTTTGAACGAATAGTGGCAATCGGCCTTTAAGGCCTATTTCATGTAAATCATTCATTATACCATACTTCCAAGTTGTATCGTAAGCCTTCTCTAAATCAAAGAAGACAGCAACTAAGTGCTCCTTCTTGATGAAGGCTTCACGTATAAAGGTTTCTAATCTAACCAAGTGATCATTAGTACTGTGTTGGTGCCTGAACCCACTCTGAAATTCTGTAATAATATTATTTGTTTCAAGGTACCAAACGAGTCTTTCATTGATCATTCGCTCCAATGTTTTACATATGCAGCTCGTTAAAGCAATAGGACGGTAGTTGTTCGGGTTCGTATTATCTTTTCCAGGTTTTGTTATGGGGATTATCGTAGCTTCTTTCCAAGACTTTGGCACATTACCAGTTTCCCAAATGTCATTAAATGTTTTCAAAAGAACCGAAAGAGAAGAGTCTGGAAGATGTTTCAAAAACTGGTTATGGATATCATCAGGCCCCGGAGATGAATCATGAGCCTTTGAAAGAGAATCTTTAAGTTCCGACAGAGAAAAAGATTGATTATAAGTTTCTGTGTTGTTGGATGAAAATTTTAGGTTCTGTTTTTCTTTCTGCTTTTTAATATTCTTGAATTTTGGACTATAATTTTCAGAAGAAGAATTTTTCGAGAAAGCGTCAGCGAGGGTATTAGAAATATCTTTTTTGGAAGTAATTTTAGAATTATTTACATTTAAGTGTCCCAGTGAGCTAGATTTTCCTTTTCCCTGAATTTTACGAACCATGTCCCATACTTTCTTTATTGAAGTTCGAGAATTTAATTTGGAAACATACTGTTTCCAAGATTTTTTCTTTGATTCTTTAATTGTTCGACGAGCTTTTGCACGGAAAACACGATAGTTATTTAAATTATCATGTGTTGGGCGATTATTGAATTGTCGTAGAGCTCCTTTACGTTATTTTATAGCAGTTTTACAGTCATCTGTAAACCAAGGCTTTTTAATCTTTTTTGATTTCGTTGATGTTTTTGGTACTGTTTCTTCTGCTATATTAATAAGAATAGATGCAAATGACTCAATCGGATCATCAGCCTCCTGGACTGTGTCTTCAAGAAGTCGAGTTTCACAAAGAGTTTGAAACTGTGCCCAGTTAGCTTTATTTAGTTTCCACCTTGAAACCGGCTCATCAGTATCTGGACCAATGTTATTTAGAAAAACAGGAAAGTGATCACTACCGCAGAGATCTTCATGAACTTTCCAGTCATAGTCCAAAAGAAGGGTGGGAGTGCAAATAGAGAGGTCTAAAGAAGTGTATGTACCAGTTGCTGGATGAAGATACGAAGGAGTTTTAGTGTTATACAGACAAAGTCCATGATTATCGATAAAATTTTCAATTACTCTGCCTTTGTCATTAATATCTTTGGAACCCCAAAGAATATTATGACCATTAAAATCTCCCAACAATATGAAGGGAGAAGGGAGTTGCGGAACAAGATCATCCAGCTCTTTTACAGACAATCTCGAATTGGGAGGAATATATATAGAACAAATAGTTACTACGCGATGGAGAGTTATACTAACTGCAACTGCTTGTAAATTCGTATGTAATGGTACCTGACTATGAGGAGCGTTATTATTAACAAATATAGAGACACCGCCAGCGGCTCTCTCATTATTTGTGCAAAAGGTATGAAAAGAGCTATAATTTCTGATGGACATGTTATCTGTATCTTTTAGATGTGTTTCTTGAAGACATAGAGCAGCAGGCTCATAATCCTTAAGGAGGAGCAATGTTTCTTCATAGTTGGCTTTTAAGCCTCGACAATTCCATTGTATAATTCTATTTTTCATTAGTATTAATTATGAATATAATTGGAGCAACATGGTTAGATCTATTCTTAGGAAGTAGGTATCCTGTTAAGTGTTCCCCTTGGGAGACAGGACGGAGATTCCTCTGCATCCATGTCCTCCAGGGTTGACCACCTATTATGCTGCTTAATTGGATCGTTAGATCCTTTCGGCTGTCTATCCGATTCAGGTACAGGTTTCTCCATTCCCCGTGATTTAGGGTCAGGAGTCCTGCCTGAAGAGTTCTTGTTAGTTATCTCTTTTGCAAGAGAATCATGAACAATTTTCATTAATTTCTTATTGGCTTTTTGTGATTTTTCCTTTTCTTTTTGGCTTAGTTTTTCTGAAGAATCTCGTTTTGCTTCGGCAGATGCTTCGGTTGCTGCGACATTGTAAGACGAAGACTGTGGAGCTCCTGAGATAAGTACAGGGTCTGTCTGTGTCGCAGCATCAACAAGTGATACTGTGACACCGGCAGTCTTCGTAAAACTTGCATAACTTTTACCTGGTGCTGCCGTGTAGCTGTCAACAATTTTTCGCGCTTCTGGAAACGATATGTTCCTGATATATTTGACTTTGAGAATTTCTTTCTCAGTGTGCCAGGCCTGGCATTTCCGCGAATTAGCTGGGTGGTCTTCCTTACAGTTAAAGCATTTGGCTTGACGTTTACAGTCTGTTTCATCAGCACAATGCTGGGGCTGACCACAATTAGCACATATCGTTTCCTTTCTGCATCTGTCTTCGTGATGCCCAAATACTTGGCACCGGTAACACCGCAGTGGATTTGGAATGTAGGCATCAACGGAGACACGAAGGAAGGCAACTTTTAATTGTTTTGGCAAAACTGATGTGTTAAAGGTGAAAACGAAAGTGTTGGTGTCTTTAAGGTCGTCGTCTCTACGTACTTTTATACGACGGACTCCAACTACACCTTGCTCTCTCAAGGTCTGAAGGATCTCTTGCTCGCTGACCCCTTTTAAGTCGGGGCAGCGAACAACGCCCTTGCAGGTGTTGAGAGAGCTGTGTAGTGTGACTTTCACTTCGAGGTCGTAGAATTTTTTCAGACGTAACAGATTTTCAATCGATTTCTTGTTAACGTACTCTACGAGTAAATCACCCGAGCGAAGTTTTTTTATGCTCTTTGGCACACAAGCTATGCCATGAAGTGCCTTTTCAATGACAAATGGAGACAAACTCGACATTTGTCTTTCTTCTGTTGATGAGATGACTAGGAAGCGCGGAGTTGTTATAGCCGTTGCGGGTTGACTAAGCTCATTCTTTGATGGGTCATCAGAGTCGGTATCACGTGGCCGTTTCGTATTATGTTGAGAAGCTTTGGGGTTTGAAGTTGGGGGGGGGCCATGAGAAGATAATGAAAATAATTCATCTCCCGTGCTATCCACCCGCCGTGGAGCCCAACAAGGGAGCACTTAAATGGAGCGGATATCCTAAATCCAAGTGCTAGAGATACACTGAAGATATACTCGGATAAGACAGGATGCCTACACGATTGACCCATCAGCTGCCGCCTTCTAGGGATGGAAAACAGATACGAAAAAGGGTTCATGGGCACATGGTCAGTATCAGAATGATACAAAGATAGGAAGAGAAAGTAAAGTTAATTCCCAGGGCATGGCACGACAAAGCCGATTGATCATATTAGGGCCCATATGACCTCCCGTCTAGTTGAAATCAGGGCCAAAGTAATGTGCTGCACACTGGCTACGTTGCAGACAGTCTACTCAATCACCAGGATCCCTTCTTCCAACGACACGGGTCGCAGCTCACGGCAAACGAGCCGTCCCCTTTTAGACAGCCTTTTACGTCACGCAGAGGGATACGTCTGGCCTATTCTTTCCCGGGACCAGCACGGGGGTATACAGTAAGAAATTACAGCTTTCTGATACCATTTATATCCATACAATGATAGAAGAAGCATACATATTAAAAGTCGAATGATCAAAACTAAATTTGTCTTTCATTACACTTTATGTACTTATGATAATGTATCAGAACTAAACAGGGGCTGTACAGAATTATCTGACTAAATAAATCTTGGTAATGTTACAATGAGAGATACATGTCATGAACAGACTTATGAAAAGACTCTTTATATGTGTCTCCTAAAGTATATCATTTTCCATTGCTTAAATGACATAGTGATAATATGGAGCAGTGTAACTGATGGGAGCAACACAAAAAGGAAACGTTGATTACAATCAAGCACGATGTCAATGACTATCAAGTGAGCCGATACTTTATCAGTTGCCTCAGCCGCCAGCCATTTTTGCATGTAGGTTACACGATTGCCTCGGTAGACAGCACAGATAGGGAAACAGGTATCTCCCCTATGATAATTCTAAAACTAGAAATGGATCAGTTAGGTCAACTTAAACATATTACACTGGTCTCTCTTATACATATTATACTGGTCCCTCAAGATTTTAAATGATGCGTTTTGTGATGTTGCTGTAAGTCACTTTAAATGTTAAGAAAATTCTAAATGCTTCAGATGTTCATGTTGAGTTCTTGTGAGTGTAAAAAAGTAAATATTTGCTGTCTTAAAAACAAGCGAGTTAAATGCTTTCTGGCGTCCAAGAATTGAGCCTTTGAAAACAACTTACTCAAAAAAAAACCTTATTCCTAATACAATACAGATATGTACCATTATGTTACTGTTACAATGCCTTTCAAATACAGGACAGCCCCATACTATCAGACTTGGAGGCATAAACAATGGTGTTTCTTCATGGCTGCTTCACATTGTGTAAGCTTATGACCTAAACAGTTACACTGAAAGGCTATATCATCTACAGTTAGATATTTTTGTCAGTTTTGGGGAAAATCTTAAAAATTAACGTTTCTCTTCAGCTACCAATGTCACAGCTAACTGCTACCTAACTAATTCAAAATATTAAAGAAGTTCTTTCAACATGGTTTAAAGAGAAGTCACAGAGTATGTTGATTAAGGACCAATCATATAAAATTCCTTCCAGCGATTCATGTTTGTTAATTGTGTTTTAGTCACGGTTATTTACGTTACTGGTCTTATTTGACTGATGACTATCTTTTTCTATATATGTCAATATTTCTATTTATTTAATTAATATTAAAAAAATCATGATAATTTTAATTGCTCTTTACATTTATAACGTTAATTGTTCCCTACATTTCATTTATAACAGTTTGCTGCTGTAACACACTAATGTTATCCCAACCGTTACTTTGGTAAGTTTTTAGGTAAAACACATAAAATGATATGGCAACAATCATTTTTAAGCTGCTGAAAGACTGCTTTAATGATAATGATAACAACATTAAACTGAAGTTCATGTCTACACAAGGACCCCATTTTTATTACATATGACCCTGGATTATTCTTCCTGTGACGGATTTCGATTATGTTACGTAATGTTACTGTTTGGGTGCCTTTCAGATACAACCCAAAGTTATTATAGTCTAATGAATATAAGAATGGCATTTTACATGCGTAGTTGTACACTTTTTCAATTTAAGACATAATACAGACTACAGCTAGTTATACTTTCTCACCAGTGTTTCAGGAATTCATAAGAAATAAGTTACATTCTGTCTTCAACTGATATTGCCACTATTAACTGCAACCTAACTGATTCAAAATATATCAAGGAATTTTGTCAAAGTTGAGATGAGCATGAGTCAAATAAGAGTAATAGATTATGCTCATTTAGGACCACACATGAAAATTTCATTCCAGCTGTTGGTCTGTTTCTCACTGATCATTTGTATTTTAGTTACAGTTATATACGTTACAAATATATCATGCTTTTTGATCATCATTTCCAGACTTCAGTTTGCTTTATGTATTAGAACATTTAAAAAGGGATATTTATGACACAAAGTATTTTCTTCATTGCGTTTAGCCTTTTATTGCTTTTAGGTACTGTAATGGACCAGTGTTACCCCACCCACCACTTTAGCCATCAGAATCAGAATCAGAATCAGATTTGTTTACTGGTGATACGTCCAAAGACAATCATTCACCAGGACCTGTGAATCAGGGAAGCTAGTCCCTAGCCCTTATAAGAGAAGTAAACTTAGTAACTGAATCCTCTGCACACTCAGCAGCAGAAATAAGTGCATCTTCCAGGGAATTCCAATCTCTAATAGTCTGGGGGAAGAAACTGGACTTGTAAATGTCAGTCCCAGCCAATGGGGTTTGAAATGTCAGGGAATGATGATTCCTGGTACGCCTATTTGGGGGAACAAGGTCATTTATGGGTATACTGGCTGCACCCCTCAGACCTTTGTAAAGCATTATAAGTCTACTATCTTTCCTTCTCTTTTTTAGGGATTCCCACTTAAGTTTCTCCAGAATGCCAGTCATACTCCCAGTTTCATATGTGTAATTTCCCGTTACAAATCTAGCTGCCCTTTTCTGCACCTTCTCAAGTTCATCTTGAAGAAGTATACTTTGAGGGTCCCAAACTGAACTGCCATACTCCAGGACTGGACGCACCAGTCCCTTGTATGCTGACTCCTTAACATCTTGTGGACATGCTGCCAAGTTACGTCTGAGGAAGCCGAGGGTCCTATTAGCCTTTGTGCAAATATTACTGACATGTGTGTTCCATTTCAAATCATTGGCAATGGTTATGCCGAGATACTTGATAGTTTCTACATTACTGAGGACCGTTCCCTCTAAGGTATAGGAAGCATTGATCTTCTTGATCCGTTTCCTTGTAATTTGCATTATATTGCATTTAACAGGTTGAAATCTCATGCCCCAACTCCTTGCCCAACAACCTAAAAGATCTATATCCTCCTGAAGTTTCACAGTGTCTTCAATATCTCTGATTTCACGATAGCAAACACAGTCGTCAGCAAAAAGTCTTAATTCCGAGTCGATATTTTCTGTTATATCGTTAATGTATAACGAGAACAACAATGGTCCAAGCACAGTGCCCTGGGGGACACCTGACAAAACCGGGGCCCAATCCGACTTAACTCCATTTACCACCACACGCTGCTGCCTGTAACAGAGGAAAGAATCTATCCATTTCAGAGTCTTCCCACCAATACCATAGCCGTATAGCTTACATTTAAGTAATTCATGAGGGGGAGTGTCAAAAGCTTTCTCGAAGTCCAAGATAAAAGTGTCAACCTGACCGCCCTTATCCAAGATTTTAGCCCAGTCATTTATAACCGTGATCAATTGAGTTTCACAGCTATGTTTCTTACGGAAAGCATGTTGTCTGTCTGACAAAAGTTTATGTTCATCCAAATGTGCCATAATATTAGAGCAGACAATGTGTTCGAGTAACTTGCATGGTACACAAGTTAGAGAAACCGGTCGGTAATTGCAAGCCAAAGACCTATCTCCTTTTTTGAAGAGTGGGCATATATTTGCAAGAGACCATTCCTTGGGGATTTCACCAGAGTCAATAGATTGTTGGAAGAGATGAGCGAACATTGGGCCTAATTCAGATGCTAGTTCTTTTAAGACTCTGGGATGCAATTCATCAGGTCCTAAAGCTTTCGATGGGTTCAAGCCCTTAAGAAGTTTCGTTACACCTTCTGCCGAAACATGAATGTCCTCCATGAAAGGAGCCGAGCGATTAGGAAGGGGGACTTGGGTGTGCTCACTTTTGTTAAACACATCCGAAAACTGACCGTTAAATTCATTAGCCTGTTCCAACTCTGACTCGGCAACACCACCACCATTTCTCTTCTTTAGGGGTGGGATACCTTGAGTATCTTTCTTTTGACTATTAATGTACCTGTAGAAGTCTCTGGGGATTAGCCTTTATGTCACCAACCAAGTTATTGACATACAAATCATGTTGCTCTTTCACATCAGCTTTAATTTCCCTTCTCAAAGATTCAAATTTTGACCTAAGTTTGCTACTGCCAGTCTTTTTGGCCTTCGCATGTGTCTTATTTCTTCTACGAATCTTTCTTCTTATCTCAGGGGTTATCCAAGGAACAGAAGAGGTTGACCTACTGGTTTTTGAGGGGATATGCTTTTCAGCAGACTCCTGAATAAAGGAGGTCAAGTCAAAGTCAAAGTTTTCCTGAACTGAGCGATTGTCCGAGTAACCATTGAAGTATCTATGTTTTGCGAAGTCTGACGCTTCTTTCCTCATTGATTCAAAATCTCCCTTTTGGTACAAAA
This sequence comes from Ctena decussata, assembly GCA_963989385.1. Classification (NCBI taxonomy): domain Eukaryota; kingdom Metazoa; phylum Mollusca; class Bivalvia; order Lucinida; family Lucinidae; genus Ctena; species Ctena decussata. The sequence goes on from OZ022509.1 coordinate 55,070,578, forward strand.
ACACTTTCCTCCGAGGTTTCTTTTTTGGGGGGACATAAATTTTCAATGTTCCTGATATCACATCATGATCACTAAGTTTGTCCGGGGAATGTAGTTCTTGAAACTGACCAGGAAGTGAAGTGAGAATTAAATCCAATGTGTTTTTCTCCCGAGTCGGGAAATTCACCAGTTATTCTAAACCATGGTCATCATGACATCAATCAACATTTGTCCCTCTGGGGGGCCATTGTTTTCGGTAAAGTGTTTAAAGAAAAACTGGCAACAACCAGTTTGCAACTCCTAAGTGACTGCTCCAAGTGACTATGATCAGGGCATAAAATAAACATCCATGCCAACGGGCCCCTAGACTATTACCTTAAATAATGTATTGAAAAGTACATAAAAATGGCGGACATTTTGTTTTTGCGGCGGCCATCTTGAAAATGACATCATTTCAAGTGGCCCTCGATCTTATGTTAAAGTGCATGCCAGGTACTTGCTATCCTGTAAATTTTATGCTTGTATCATCAACTGAAGTATTTTCGTTATATCCCGCTCCACTACAGTGTGGATACATTTTTCTCAATTTCGGCTATGGGCCTTTTTTCAACACCCCTGTATAAAACCCTGGAGACGTTGCTTCGATCTGATCATATCGTTCGAGTAATGGTATAGTTCGAAAAACTGGTTCCAAGACAATCATCTTTACCTTCAACGTTTTCAGAAGATCGTTGATGTTGAATATGTATTCGTCGTAGTCAGCATAAAAACGGTTGTCAGTAAAAGGTAGTGGCATGTCATGTAAATTTGTCAGTGTCACAAAACTGAGGTTAACTGATATGTTTTTGTACATGTTGCTAATTTCTGACACAGAGAACGCCATTTTTTCTTTTTGACAGGAGCTATTTGCAAGAAAGTCGTGCTGCCGCGCTTGTTGTGAAACTCCAGCCTACATAGGCTCACAAGTCAAGGGCAGTACATGTATTAGTTTAAACATATTTTATTGCCTCTTAATATGTCAAGCCATATGACCACAAGTTCCTCCCCATATTAATATACATATATTAATCCCCGCAACCACCTTTCATAGACATTGTACAAGTCATTTATCACCTGGTGATGGGGGGGGGGGGGGGGGGGGGGGGGCGAGGTACATTTAGGTGGGGTCGGAATTTTGTTTTGGTGATCTACTGGGGTGGGGGAGGGGGAAGGGGTCAGAATGAAGCGGGGGGGGGGGTCATATATTTTTTTAGGCATATTGGGGGTCAGAATTCTTCCTTCAGTCTTCAGTTTAAAAAAAAAATATCAGCTTCTGTAGGCCCCCAGACCCCCCATTACTCCTACATTTTCAGATTAATTCTATTTTTTCAAACTTGTCAAAACATTTACAAAAAAGAAACTGTGTCCGATTCATGTCCTGGTAAAAGAATAAAAATTCATCTATTTGTTTTGTTAGTAGCACAGTATAATCTATGAAGACATGTCAATCACTGAATTCAATAATTTAAAGCCTACCCTAGTGGGTTGGTAACATCATATCTTCAGGTGCCTGTCATCAACAACACTGCTTCGGCTTCTGGGGGCTGCGCCCACAGACCCCCTTAATATTATTAATGATTTTATAGAGCATTCAACATCAGATTTCTAGGTGAGCATATACAGAAAAAATGCAGAAAGCATTTAATGGACCATTAATCTGTATAAATAACCTGTAAAATGAGAAAAGGTTCATTTAAAATGCACACACGACGCCAAGTGCGTGCAACTATGGTTTCGTACCGCTGAGCCACTTGGGAACGTCGTTAGGAGAATTGAACTGAACTGAACTGAAAAGGTTCATTGTCTTTCAAAGGTTTGATGCGATCAGTCTGACATAAAATAAGTATGGTCATTATCATGTGAATGTAGGGTTGTTTTGAGGTGTGGGGGGGGGGGGGGGCGCGGGGGGGGCGAAAGTAGGGGGGGGGGATGTCATTAACTTTTTGTCACCTATCTGGGGGGGGGGAGGGTAGAAAAAAGTTCTAGCGAGACTGGGGGAGGGGGTCATAAAAATAACATTTCAAAACATATGTAAATGTACCTCCACCCCCCTCCCACACACACACCTGATAATATATGACTCGTCCCTTACTTGGTTGTTGTTGTTAATTCAATTCTCGGAACTATGTTGGCCCGATAGGCTCATCGGTACGAAACCATGGCCGCACCCACCGGCACAATGTCTATACTGGGTTTGCGTGTATCAATCTTCTGATAATGAAAGGCACCATGCATGTTTGAGTGATCAGGGTGACCTGTACAGAAGGTCAACAGGGGTCGCAGATTCAAATCCTTGTTTGCCATCCCGTAACTTAAGAACTGTTTCTGTCAACCTAGCAATAAATGGGTACCTATTTACCCCCAGAGAGGGACAAGGCAGCGGCAGCAGAGGGATGGGCCCCACCTTACTTACTGTAATTTACTGTTACCTTTATACCAATCAAGCAACTGCACAGGGTATAAACCAGCCCGCCAATTTTCGCTTCCTGCAAAGACTGTCGGTCATATTTGGCTTCCGCCGAGACTGTCCGCGTGACTCTGCTTCCTGCCGAGAGCCTCGACCATTACACCATTTTCTATAAAATAGACGTTGTCTGATAAGACTTCATCAGTGAATAGCAGTTCATTAATGAGTGACGTTGCCAGTGACTCATTATTAAGGCGGCTCTTGAATGAGCTCAGAGAGGGTACCCTAACTAAAGTTCTGGTAGAGAATTCCACGAACCAGTCTGCATATGCTGTGAAAAAGATACAGTGGGCTTCTCTCTCTTTGATGCCATATTTCCTCACCAGGTCACCAACAAATGCAAGTGACCTGGCAAGGAAATATGTATATTTGACATCCCTTGTATCAATGGAAATATTACTGGATGAACCGATTAATATGCAGAAAAAGGTTTTGCAACATGCAGCCAATTTCTGAGCTAACATTTTCTTTTATGTGGTATGTGAATGCAGCACGCTGCAGAGTTGTGTGAACAGGAAGTCACTAAATGCTTATAAAAGTCTGAAGTAAGTGTCCCACACCATGCACATTTTTCACTGTTTGCTTCGTTTGAGCCGGCTTTAGCCGAAATGTTTGCTACAAGAAATGCAGCCGCTAGGGTTTTACTATCTGCTGCTATTTCCCAAATAGCAGACATTTTTAAAATAGGATGAAGTGCAGTAAACCGCCTGAACTCATTGTCTTGATTATTGAGCCGCGACACGACAATACCAACAAAGTGGTTGTGCGCCAAGCGCAGACTCAGATCAGCCTGGGCAGCCACCAAGTCTGTTCAGACTCTTCGATGAGCGCTTAAAGGGTACCTAAGGGTATCAGTTACCTCCATGCGGACAGCGAAGACTCTGATCAGACTGGGCGGATGCCCAGGCTGATCTGAGTCTGCGCTGGGCGCACAACCACTTTGTTGGTTTTGTAACGTCGCGGCTCAAACTCTATGCGCTGTGAGCAGGCACTTTCATGATACTGTCTTAGATTTCGATTAATAATATTTCTCCAAACAATTTTCGATGGAAATATTGAGAATCTCATATAGCTGTGAAGATGATTATTTAGCTTATATTTCTCCACTGTTTTCAACATCTCAGGTAAGTACCAAAGCTGATTTGTGCACCCCCTTTATATAAACAGTTGCAATCTTACATCGAAGATTCGTCTCGATAGTGTTTCTGGTGACATAGTACAAAGCTTTTGCAAAAACATAAGTTTTCTGAGATCTACTCGAGCGCTTAGAGGCAGCCAACCAAGCATCCCCAGAGCTATATATATATATCAGTTCTTATACGAGTCGGAAGCCTCTGATTACATTTCGCAGCAATGCGAAGAAACCGTTTAGTTTGCTCATATCATTTATGGTCAAGCAATTTCCTAATTCAGCTCCATACAAAAGAGTTGATGGGCAAACTTTAAAAAAAATGAAGCTAATAAGCATGGGTTCACAAGACTGTGTCTCTGTTAATGGAAAGGATGGGAAAAAGAGACGCGCGCATGGTCATGTGGGACTAGTTAACCTAACCACACTATTCCTCGGGCAGGCTTAGACCTCCTAAGCGGTTAACTAGTACTGAGTGCACATAATTTCGCCTGTAACTGACAACTGGCCTTAATCGGCGGACGAGGAAGAATCAGTCTCCACGGAAGTAAGTGGCCGGACCGGGTATTGAACCCAGGACCTCTGCCTCTTGAGTCAGACGCGCTACCGACTGCGCTACAAGGCCAGGCTGATAATCACTGGTTGGGAGCGTACGGTACGTATGACCCGTTGTACCGATGTGTATAGTGGACGCATCTTTGTTCAAATATGGCGGGTATGTTTCAGATCTGTTTATTTTTGTGTTTTAAAAATATAAAGTAAGGGAGTTTCAACTTAGTACCAATAGTTCGACAAGCCTAACTACAGATCTTTTCGACATGCTACCTTGATGTTCTGTAGATTGTTATGATGTGCTGTATTTTCACATTTCATTTGAGAAAATCACTACTCTACTTTCGATTTCAAAAGGTGCATCCGTACCATATCATCAAATCTGTCCATCAATTTTAAATGAAACGACCGTATCTTCGTTGCAATTATTTTATGGTGTATGTCGGCTCAGGATTCATTGATCTTGTTAGATATCATGCTATGTAAGGGCAATTATTATCAAAGAAAATGATAGAGGGGTCAAAATCTGTTCTGTATCGTGTGTCGCAAAACCGATTCTCAGTACTGTATGCTGTGTCTCAGTTATGCTGTATAATCTGTGATAACATAGCACAGAACTCTTTTCAATATTTTCGTAGGATAGGCTACAAATATATTACAACTAATATTTTGGGCATGTAGAAACTTGGCCTAATAACAGCTTATAAACCGAAGAAGAAATATAAACTGTCAATATCGCTGCTTACACAAAACAATCTGTGTGTGTTTAAACACTCTTTAAACATAGACTCAGTACTATGACACGGCCACTATTTTTCTTGTTTGTCCACCTGATGATTGGCTAAGGGACGACTCATTTATTATCAGGTTGGGGTGGGATGGGTGGGGCAGGAGTACATTTTCATATGATTCACTTATTTATTTACGACCCTCTCAATCCTCAGTCTCACCAGAATCCCCCACCCTTTCTCCCCCTCGATAGGTGAGAAAAAACTTTATGAACCTCCTCCCCCCTCCCCCCACACCACCACCCCGACGCCCCACAGCGACCCTTCACACAAACAGCATATTACCTATTTTATGTCAGACTGGCCATAATCAAACCTGTGTGAAACAAAAAGAAAATTTTCTTATTTATACAGGTTAATATAATTTCTTGATAAGCACAAGCAGCCAAAAGATGCAGGAGAAAATATAACAGAAATCTGACGCTGAATGCCCCATAAAGCTGGCAGTGCCACGTAGCGCAGTCGGTAGGGCACCTGATTTATAAGTCAGAGGTCCTGGATTCGATACCCGGTCTGGCCACATACTTTCGTTTCTGCTTCCGCTGATTCAAGAAGGGCAGTTCTCAGTTACTGGCGGAAGTATGTGCACTTAGTACTGGTTACCCTCTTAGGAGGTCTAAGCCTGCCCAGAAATAGTGTGGTTAGGTTAACTGACCGTCCCGACATGACCATAGCTGTTTACCGTGGACGTAAAGCAACAAATCAATCAATCAATCAAAACCCTATAAAGCTGGTAATAATATTAAGTGGGGTCTTGGGCGCAGTCGCCAGCAGCCACAGCAGTTTTTTGCTGATGGCAAGGCACCCCAGGAGATCAGGAGATCTGATACCACAAACGCAGGAATTAATTTTACTTGAGGATGAAATCGTCTTCTCTACATGATTTTATGGACCATTGTATACTGTCCTACTGGCCAATCAATGGGGATATAAAGCTACCAATTGTTTTATTTATTTATTTATTTATTTTTATTTATTTATTTATTTTTTTTTTTTTTGGGGGGGGGGGGGGGGGGGGGGAGGGGGTTAAAGTTTTGAAGTTTTAAAGTTGAATTAACAGGATCTGAAAAAAGTAGGAGTAATGAGGGGGTGAGGGGGGTCTGTTGGGCAGAAATTGAAGAATTCTAAACTCCTATCACCTTATGTCAAACAAAACATACGACCTCACGCCCTGTTTGCCCCTGCACCCCCACCCCTCCCACCCCCTCCGAGAACGGCTTATTGTCTATTCTATTCTATTCTATTCTATCCCATAACCTTACTAGGTTGTTGGGCACCACAGATGACTTCGAAACAATCCCTTTCCACCGTATCCTGTTTTCAGCTGCCCTATAGTTGAGCTCGCAAAATCACACTATTCCTGGGCAGGCTTAGACCTCCTAAGCGGTTAACAAGTACTAAGTGCACATACTTTCGCCAGTAACTGACAACTGCCCTTCTTGAATCAGCGGAAGGAGAAACGAAAGTATGTGAAACCCGGTCTGGCCACATACTTTCGTTTCTCCTTCCGCTGATTCAAGAAGGGCAGTTGTCAGTTACTGGCGAAAGTATGTGCACTTAGTACTGGTTAACCGCTTAGGAGGTCTAAGCCTGCCCAGGAATAGTGTGGTTAGGTTAACTGACCGTCCCGACATGACCATAGTTGTTTACCGTGGACGTTAAGCACCAAATCAATCAATCAATCAATCAAACCATCCCTATCCACTCTTTAATATTGTCATCCCACCTCTTCTTCTGTCCTTCTGTCTACCTCTTCTCCTTTTTCCTTTCACTGTGCCCTGTAGAATCGTCTTTGCTAAACCAGAAGACCTTGAGACGTGGCCAAACCACCTCAGTTTCCGTTTCTTGACCAGCGTCAGGAGTTCATCATATTCTCCAATGGCTGCTTGGATCTTTCTGCGAACCTCCTCATTGGTTATATGGTCCTTGTACGAGGGGGGTCTGTGGGGCGAAATTGAAGTACAGTAGCATTCGGTAGCATCTCATCTCAAAGGCCTGCGTTCTTTTCTCTAACTCTGCTGTCAAGGTCCACGATTCATAGGCATACAGAAATATGGAAATGACAAGGGAGAGCATAAATTGCACCTTTGATCCAAGAGATATGTGGTTATCTCTCCAAATTGATTTCAACTTGGTAAGAGCGTAAATGGCTTGTGCAATCCTTGAGAGAACCTCCTGTTTTGGGCCATCATCTGAGACAACTGCTCCAAGGTATTTGAAGCTTGTTACTGTACCCAGCTTCTGCCCTTTTACCTTGATCTCCCTCTAGTTGCCATCTGCGCTGTTTGTCATCAGTTTGGTCTTCTCACAACTGATCTTCATCTTATACCTTGTGCAGGTTTGGTCGAGATTTTCAACTAGGGCTTCTAGTTCCTGCTCTTCCTCAGCTAGAGCGTCTATGCCATCGGCAAACCGCAAATTGGTAATGTTTCTGCCGCCTATGCTAACCTTTCCGTCATGTTCCTCCAGAGCATCAGACAATATCCGTTCGAGAAAAATGTTGAAGAGGGTGGGCGACAAAGACATCCTTGTCTTCTTCTAACTGTTATTCCGAACCATTTTCCTGTGCTGCCATTCATCAGGACTGCATTTTCGCCTTGTCGTATAGCTGATCGATGGTGCGAACTAGATTTGCACTGATATTGTACTTCCGCGTGGTGGCCCATAAGGCCACATGCCATACCCTGTCATAGGCTTTTTTGAAATCAATGGAGACATGGTACAGATTCTGCTGATGTTGACATACTTTTCACACAGGATTCTAAGGCTGAAGATCAGTTCCGTGGTGCTCCTTCCTGCTCGGAACCCAGCCTGTTCCCCAGCGAATATCTCTTCGGCTTGTGGTTTAAGTCTGTTCAAGATGACTTTCAGCATGACTTTGCTTGAATGACTGATGAGGCTGATGGTTCTGTAGTTCTGGCAGAGCTGTAGGTTGCCCTTTTTAGAGAGTGTAATAATCAGCGACTGAGTCCATAGGGTAAGCCATTTTCCCGTTCTCGAGATCCTGTTACAGATATCTGTTAAAACATCAATCATGGTCTCCCCGCCAGCTTGAACAAGTTCTGCTGGTATATTATCAACTCCGACAGACTTCCTCTTCTATAGTGCTGCTACTGCAATCTGAACTTCCTCACGAAGGCTCGGTTGTTGATCTTCTTCTGGGGACTGATTGCAGTCCAGAACCGCATTGTCACCATAAGTCTCATGGTTGTATAGTTCTGAGCAATATTCTGTCCATCTGCTGAGAATCTCTTGTTCCTCTGAAAGGCATTTCCCAGACCTGTCCTGGATAGTTGTGGATCTACCCTGTTTCTCTGAAGTTAGATACTTCACCAGCTGGTATGCTTTCTTGCTGTTGTTTTGTTCAGGCAAGTTTCGATCTCCCCGTACTGAATACCTATCCAGTCCTCTTTCGCTTTCTTCACTGCTTTTTGAATCCTCTTGTTTGCTTCCCTGTATCCTTTTGCTCCCCCTGCTTCATATCGCTTCTTCAAATTTCTTCTCCCATTACAGAGGTAGAGAACATCTCTGGTGACCCAGAGCTTCCGACGTTCCTTCACAAGTATCTCACTGGCTGCATCAGTCACTACTGTATTGTAGGCGATAATCATGGTATCTATGTCCATGTCATCATCCCTCAGACCAATGAGTGGTGCAAATTTCCCACCTACTCCTTACTCCCCCTCCACCCCCCCCCCACCCCCCGACACACACACCTGAATGCACCGCCACCCCTCCCCACCACCCCCACCCCAGCCTGATAATAGTAAATCTTCCCTTAGCATAGCTATACTATAAGCTTACAAATGAGCATAAAGGCCAAGGTGGGGTAAAAATCATACCCCGTTTTGAGTGACAGACTGTGAAAAATGCCATTTCTGGCACCTTTTTAACCAAGATATTGTGTAGAATAGGTCATACTTCCTGCTTGTGGTCATTTCAATAGACTAGTACATCAGCCTTTTTCTCCAAGATTTTGTGAATTAATAAGTAATTGCTATTGTAACAAAGATTCGCTAGACGTTTAAACATTCATATTTAATTGAATAAAACAAAAATGCAATAAATCTTTGAATAAGTATCACACCTAAATAGGACATCCCATACAGTCAAAACAGCGTATCATATGACAAACCATACAGCAAATATGAGACATCCCATACAGTCAGAAAAAAATGGGGACGTTCAGTCTTGCCTGTCGTGTGGTTTCGTCCCGTACTTTAAGGACATTTATCATGAGTAAATCCCTTTATAGATTATTAATCTCTCTTAAAAAGGGATTTACTGACAAGTTTTTCGAATTTAAACGCTAAATCGGTCGATTTTCTGGTTACAGGTGGACTGATCTTATTATAAACACCAGTGATTTGCAGATGAAAAAAAACAGATTTAGAGCAGAGAAAACAAAATCTAACTGGCTCCAAAGACGTCCATAATGGATAACATAAATAAATAAAACACGCTTACCAAGTTGTTTAAATCCAAATAGTAAAAAATCAATAAACGAAAGCAAAGTTCACGCAGACACGTCCTGAAGGTCACAAAACGGACAAAGATTTGTCCACTATACAAATCCGACAACCTGGTCACATGTACTGTACGCTCCCAACCAGTGATAATAGGGACAAAACTATTATAAAGCTGCTATAAGGACAGTTGTCTCTTGGTCTTTTAACCCTTAATGCGCCAAAAAGCAGACGACAAAATTTACGTCTGCAGAATATTTCTAAAAAATGTTTCATCCAAGCTATAATCATATTGAGACTTCAAAGACTAGAGGGCAAACAGTGTAGATCCAGATGAGGTGGCATCTGGATCTACACTGTTCAATGAGCCACCTCATCTGGATCTACACTGTTCGCAAATTCAACATTTTTTCATTTTTTGGCGCTTTAAGGGTTAAATTTATGTGATCATGGTCTGACAAAATACTTGACATTGTGAATGAATGGCTTTGTGTTAAGTACAGAGCAGACTAGATCAGATTTCATACTGTTTTGTTCCTTTATGAGTTATTACTGAGCCGCGACACGACAAAACCAACAAAGTGGTGTGCGCCCAGCGCAGACTCAGATCAGCCTGGGCATCCGCCCAGTCTGATTCAGACTCATCGCTTAGCCCTTAAAGGGTAGCGTATGGTCTAAGCTATCTCCATGCGGACAGTGAAGGCTCTGATCAGACTGGGCGGATGCCCAGGCTGATCTGAGTCTACGCTGGGCGCACAACCACTATGTTGGTTTTCTCGTGTCGTGGCTCAATGTTTTGTTCCTTTGTGAATTATTGCATATGAATTACATAGCTGATTTCGCCATCCAATAATTATTTTGGTAATTTTATTGTGTTTACACAATCTTTAGAGTATATTGAAATTCAAAATCGTTTTCTGATTATGAATTATCTGTTTAAAAGTGGCAAAATGAGAAACATATGTCGGAATAGTAAAGTGTTTTTTATGATTTTAGTGATATTGGAGGCAGTAGTCATTCTGTTGTTTCTCCGAAAGTATCTAGTAGATACTAACATTGCCAAAAGCATTAAACGATCTTCACGTGTTGTCTGGTCTGGAATACAAAGTATACCTTCGGAGAGAAATAACACAGGGTAATATCGATTCCGCTAATTTTCGCTTCCTGCAGAGACTGTACATCTTATTTGGCTTCCACCGAGACTGTCCGCGAACTCTTGCTTCCAGCTGAGACTTCTGTACATGATAAACGGCTTCCTGCAGAGACTGTCCGCGTGATTCTGCTTCCTGCCGATGCTATCGGCAGGAAGCAGAGTCACGCGGACAGTCTCGGCAGGAAGCCATTTTTTGAGGACAGTAGTCTCTGCAGGAAGCAGGAGTTCGCGGACAGTCTCGGCGGAAGCCAAATATGACGGACAGTCTCTGCAGGAAGCAATAATTGGCGGAATCGATTATACCCTGTGAATAATGTCACAAGTTTACTCGGCAGAAACAGAAACAGGAATGATACGGTATATCCAACGGTATGGAATTCCATATTCGACTTTTCCGGTCAACTGTTCACTTACCGTCTACTCAGACTATTACTTAAGGCGCAAGAGAATGCGAACAAGCTGACTGTTTACTCACAGGGTTTAATAGATTCCGCCAATTTTCGCTTCCTGCAGAGACTGTACATCATATTTGGCTTCCGTCGAGACTGTCCGCGATCTCTTGCTTCCTGTCCTGACTTCTGTACATGATAAATGGCAGGAAGCCATTTTTTCGAGGACAGTAGTCCCTGCAGGAAGCAAGAATTCGCGGACAGTCTCGGCGGAAGCCAAATATGATGTACAGTCTCTGCAGGAAGCGAAAATTAGCGGAATGGATCATACCCTGTGTTACTGCTTACTGCCAAATGTGTCCTATCTGTGCATTAGTACGCTGGTTACTGCATACTGTCTGCTGCAACATTGACCATACGCAAGCGCAAAAGCATACTTCCATGTTGACTGTATGTAGCATAATAAAGACTATTTTAAGTAAATGAGCACATCTTCATGTGTTTGCTTCTCTTTTTTGCAAAGGCGAACAACAATTTTCGTGTTTTCCTGTTTTTGTTTTCCTTTGAATAACGTAGCTCTTAAAATTGAGTGTATTGTTAAAGGAAAGAATGTAAAGTCAAAGAATTTGCTCCTAAAGGCAGAGCTCTAGATAAGAGGGAGTATTTGGATAATGATTAGGGATAATTTTTCTTATTCCTCATTATAACCATATGTTGTGACCCCTCATCTGAACCGTCTCGTCGAGACGGTTCAGATGAGGGGTCACAACTTATGTTTTTATGCATAAATCGCAAAAAATTATCCCTAATTATCACTAAATACTCCCTCTTGTCTAGAGCTCTGTAAAGGAGCAAATTCTTTCCTTTAATAGGACTGCTATTGAGAAGGGAGTTAAAACCAAAACAGAAGAGTTGCTTCCCCTGGAAGTTTGCACATTCACTTGTATGCTTTAAATGACACGGCATTGCTCATACACAAGTACACATGAAATATAAAATGTTTACATTCTGCTGTGCACTGTATACTGTCATAAAAGCAAAAGCATACTTCCATGTTGACTGTATGTAGCATAATAAAGACTATTTTAAGTAAATGAGCACATCTTCATGTGTTTGCTTCTCTTTTTTGCAAAGGCGAACAACAATTTTCGTGTTTTCCTGTTTTTGTTTTCCTTTGAATAACGTAGCTCTTAAAATTGAGTGTATTGTTAAAGGAAAGAATGTAAAGTCAAAGAATTTGCTCCTAAAGGCAGAGCTCTAGATAAGAGGGAGTATTTGGATAATGATTAGGGATAATTTTTCTTATTCCTCATTATAACCATATGTTGTGACCCCTCATCTGAACCGTCTCGTCGAGACGGTTCAGATGAGGGGTCACAACTTATGTTTTTATGCATAAATCGCAAAAAATTATCCCTAATTATCACTAAATACTCCCTCTTGTCTAGAGCTCTGTAAAGGAGCAAATTCTTTCCTTTAATAGGACTGCTATTGAGAAGGGAGTTAAAACCAAAACAGAAGAGTTGCTTCCCCTGGAAGTTTGCACATTCACTTGTATGCTTTAAATGACACGGCATTGCTCATACACAAGTACACATAAAATATAAAATGTTTACATTCTGCTGTGCACTGTATACTGTCTACTGCAATCTGTCTACTTCTTTTGAGCCGCGACACGACAAAACCAACAAAGTGGCATGTGCGCCTAGCGAAGACTCATATTAACTTAGCCATCCACCCAGTCAGACCAGACTCTTCGCAAAGCGCATAAAGGGTAGCTAAGGATATAAACTATCACTTTTCGGACAGCGAATACTCTGATCAGACTGGATGGATGCCCAGGCTGATCTGAGTCTTCGCTTGGCGCACAACCACTTCGTTGGTTTTCTCGTATCGCTGCAATGTGAACTAGTGACACCGTAGTGTCTACTCCAAAACTGACTTTGCGCATGCGCAAGCTCATGTGCAAAGTCAGTATAGCTGTAAACACTACAAAGAAAAGATCGGATATGAAAAGTCGCACATGGAATTCCATATACAGGAAATTGTGAACCGACTTCAAGACGAACCTTTACCGGTCGACTCAGCAGTTCCAAGAATTGTACATCAGATTCTTTGGAGGAGTACCTTTACATTCAGAAACTATTTGAGCATGATGAGTGTATACAAAAACCTAAACCCGTACAAAATAATTTTGTATGCTAGCGAAAAGAAGTTTAAAATGCAGGAATATGATTATAACTCCTGGTTTCGAAAGGCATCTCTACAGATTCCCAGCCTGGAAGTGTCTTTTTTGGCTCCGCTTGACGAGTCAAAGAGGCGATACGACTTCTCTTACGAAATGGACTTGGTCTCGTCCGTTCTGAGCAACTATGGAGGTGTTTATGTGAACATAAATACTATAATAATAGAAGACATATGGCAGAAGAATAGGCACGATTTCCAGGCAGGACTTAGCAATATGTATCTTATAGGATTCGTCATGGTTGCTCAGACAAAGAATCTGAAACACATTTTACGAGAAATTACTACGCCAGCCTATTTTATGACGCATGGTTACGAAACTGAGTGCTCATTTCCGGCAGTTTTCAAGGAAACAGATGACTGTTGTATAATACACAGAGAATTATTTCCGGTAGATATCATTTATAAAAACTCAACTTTTGGGTCTGTGGTTCGGACTCTGTTTTATGGTACACCAAATATACCGAAACCGAAAAGGGTATTTCCGCCCATACCAAAAATAGTTCATTACATTTGGTTAGGAAATCAACCCATCAGTTATGTTATGTATGTAAGTTTCGAAAGCACACTCAGATTCGTCAAGCCAGTGAAAATTTTCATATATGTTGACACACTTGATCTAGGAAAGTACTTTGATGAGATGAAGGCATTTAAATGTGTGCAGATCGTGTTTTATGGTACGCCCTGGTGGGTATTTCAAAGACCCATTCAGAATCCGTCACATGCCAGTGACGTGATGCGTGCTGACATTCTTTTACGATACGGCGGAATTTATATCGACTGGGATGTTTTCTGGTTGAAACCAGTTGATGACCTACTTTCCCTTGGATACGAAACTATTGCTGCGTTGGATTTTTATGTGGACATGTATCCAAGGCGAGAGTTTCCCGATACAATTAACATGGGTGTTCTGTTGGCCAGACCTGGATCCAGATTTATAGCTTTATGGCAAGACACTTTTAAACAATACACTGGTAACCACCCAACATTTCATGCTGTAGAAAATGTGTATAAGGTGTATGAGGAGCATCCGGACCTGTTGTATCTTGAGAAAAGACTACAAGTTGTGTGCTTTCAGCTGAAATGTCATCCACTTTGGCTTTCTAACTATAAAAACACTCATGTTCACAACACCTTTGATTTTACTAAAGACGCATATTCTGTTCATTTCACTTATCCTACACCAAAAGAGTTTGAGTCAAAAAGTGAACTGAAAAACTCAAAAGGTTTCTTTGCAGATATGGCGAGGCACGTGCATGGATTTCGCTAATGATGATTATGTGTTCGACAGCTATTGTATTTATTGTATCATTATTATTGTATTATTGACATTATGCTATTTGATTTCCGTACACTGTCAGGGATGCAACTCTGCCTTCTTTATTTTGCCTCCCATATGAGAGTGGAATAACTCTTAAATGAAAGAACTTACTCCTGTAGGATAGTCTTTGTTCATTTCAGAGTAAAGTCCCGTTTTTTAAGTCTTTTTGTCACAAACGAAGCAATATGAAAATAAAAAAAAGTTGTCCCCCTTTGCTAAAATGGTGGAAAATATTTAAGTGTACACATACACCTTGAATTATAGACTGGTTATCACCATATGAACCACAAGGCAGCCATCCAATACTTCAAGCTCACGGTAGAAATTGTGTTCAATGTGTATGAAGAGCACCAGACCTGCAGTACTACAAGTCATGTGTTTTAAGTTGCTTTGTCATCCGCTCTGGCTTTCTAACTATAAAGACACTAATGTCCATAACACCATTGATTTTACTAAAGACGCATATTCAGTTCATTTCACATACCCTATTCCAAAAGAGTTTGAGTCAGAATACGAACTAAAAAACTCGAAAGGTTTCATTGCGGATATGGCGAGGCATGTGCATAGATTTCGCTAATGATGATCTTGTTTTCGACAGGTTACTGTTTCTTTTGTATCACACGTCTATTCTAACATGACGTTGACGTTTTCTTTCTGTTGAGCATGTAGTATGCGGCCTCATGTGAAAAAATAAAAATGTAACTAAAGATTATTTTATGGTGTGATCTATATTTGCGTTATCTCCAGATTTATCAGCCCGAGACTCTCATAACGAACCGGTTGCTTGCTCGAGGTTTCGATATTGACTGAGGGCAGATAAATCGGGTATTAACGAAAAAAATCATGATATGCTCTGTTTATCATATAGATTTAGTTGAGAAGAAGACCTTCAGAAATAAATGCTACAAGTCCACAGATTTTAAGCGGCATGAACCTGATACATCGGTGACGGATAATAAGAGAGACACGAGCTCTGAAAGGATGGGAAATTTTCTGTACTCACTATTTTTGCGTCGAAGTATCTCAACATTAGTTACAGACTGCCGGGGTGATAAAACCTTTATAAGACCAAGGAGTCCTCTATTTTATAAGAGAGCAGTTTTGAACTTCTTTGAAAGGAGTATATCGTAAAGGCACTACAGAGTTTTATTTTAGAAGACCATATTTCATATAGGAGCAGTCTTTGATTTTCTTTGTCATTGCTTCTGATAAGCACAGTCCCCAGGCAACAGAGTCCTTTAGATATCGCGGAAATTATATTTAATATATGTTTCATACTGTACCATGAATTTGGATTATCCGCATTTTATGTAGTAGCATCTCCCTTTCTACTTAGGTGTTAATAATAGTGTAATGAAAACAAATGTCTTAGCATTCAAAATATTGTCAGGAAGAGCCTTTGCACTGTATGCCATGCTGCAATATAAAAGTCTACATAAATTTTTTACCATATCCAGAGTGACGTCATCGAGTCATCATTCTGCCAAGGTACTAAGCCCAGCAGTTGGGGATTACATGGTTGCTATAGTACAAGATCTGTGTTGGCATTGGTATTTGAGTATGGCATACAGTGTATGCCATGCTCCCCTCATAGTATAAGTGAGATGCTACCTGAAATTCATACGATGGAAAAATGTGCTTTTCTCAAACCTATAATACATTCTCAAATAATTTAAATTCTCTTTTTAACGTCATAAGAACTGCGAATTGCTTTGCAATATAAACGTATCCATACCAAATTTAGCGCGACAGACGTGCGTTTCTGTATTTAACCTCTCCAGTGTCGCTAAACCCCAAACATTTAAAGGAAAAGGAGATGAATGAATTGACTTCAGTTGCTACCTTTGTTACTTTTAAATGCATATTAAAGTGAACGATTGACAAACAGCGGACAAAGTTTTTATTTTATATTAATAATGACTATTTGACTTGAATGGCACACTGAAAGTAAGTTCACTTATGAAATTAGCCCAGTGGTATGAGTGGGGTCTGATAAAATGCATTGTAGCTCAATAAGGAAAAGTAGTGTCTTAAATACATGTACATGCTAACGTCTGTTCCCAGCATGCCGCTTCACAAAGCTAGTAAGCGAGGTTCAGAACTTCTGAACGCCACTTGTGCAGTCCAAAATTACATTGCTAACGTCATAGTGAGCTTTTGCCCCTTGATGACATTTGATGTAAACGTTTACTTCTGTCGACATCCGCCTTGAAATAGTCCTTTTTTGAAAACGTCGCAATATCCTTGCACTTTCATTCTGTATAATGTTAGAATTCAAATATTTTTCCTTAATTTTCAATGTACACCTCCATGTTTTGTTATAATTTTATGCCCCAAACTTCCGCATATTGGTTTGGATTCGACGGCCCGTCCTTCCGTCTGTCCAGTGTAGCATAAAGATTATTCAACAACCGTAAAAGTAAGTAGGAGAATTCTCAGGAACTGACACAATTCAATCCCTGATCCTATCCAAGACACCATGTGGAAAAAAGATAACACAGCATTATAGTCACCACCAAAGAAATTACCAGCGGCAGCCATGTGAGCAGCCATTTCCATTGTAGATGGCCTTAACATCACAACCAATTTATCAATAACAGACATACAAGGGCTGTTCAGAAAGTTCTGATTCTCGCCACATTCCTTTGTTTAGCGGCATGCTGGGGATAAATGCTTTACATGTATTGAAAGCATTACATTTTACCTTTACAGTGATACCGAACACTGTACAAAGATACATTTTCTTATTGAGGTACAGCGCATTTTAGTAGGCCCCAGTCATACCACTGGGTTAAAGTCATATGTGTATTTATTTTCAGTATGTCATTCAAGTAAAAAAAGTCATTGTAAATTCAAAATGAATTTTTATCAGCTTTTGTCAATCGTTGCCGTCAATATCCATGTAAAAGTTAGGAGGGTGGCGAACGTTTCCGATTCATTCCTTGCAAAGCTTTGCGCAGATCTAATGACGTTATTGAAATCGACGTCAACGTCATTTTCTAAGGCTGTGAGAACTTCGTTGTTGACATTAATTTTAATTTTTCGACAATTTCGAATGGGACCATGCAAAAGCTTTTCCTGACAAGATTTTGAATGCTAAGATATTTTGTTTTTGTTACAAAATCATGATTACTTTAGCAGACAGGGGGAATTTGCTACTACATAAAATGCAGATAATCCAAATTCACGGGACAGTATGGAACCTATATTAAATATAATTTCCGCGACATTTACAAGACACAGTTGCATAGGGTTTGTGTTTAAGTAGCAATGACGAAAAAATAGACTGCTTACATATGAACTACGACCTTCTAAAGTAAAGATTTAAAGTGGCTGTAGGGTATGCCTCTCTCAAAGCCGTGCAAAAATTTGTCCTTTAGAAAATATACACTGTGTTTGCAGAGTTGTCCTGGCATATCACAGCTCTATATAGTTTCTCTATTAGAAGTTCTGTCTTTATGATGCTATCAAAATAAGACGTCACGATCAGAACATTCTGAACATCCACCGTAGCAACAAACGACACATAAAAAACAACCACAAAGAACCATAACAGAAGTCCCGCCTTGGATTTATGCCACTTTTGAAACAAGTAGATCGATCACAAGATTAACCTTTGTGCCTAACATTTGTGCCAAATTCATAATGCCCCTTTGCTGACTTTGGTGCAGTGCTTTCATCTTTGGACCGTTTTATATAGAGAGCTGAATTTGCGTTCTACTGTAGGATTTGGTGAGCCAGTCATTCTGATGATGGTGAGTTATGTTTCATTCCTTTTTGACAGAGTAATGCCCCTTTCCTCATCCGTACATAGAATTTTTAGGTATTATTTAAAATAACTCAAGAACCGTAACTCTAAATATTTTATAGTCCATGGAAAAATAGCAGACGTATTTTTATCGCACCTTGGATGCGATATCCTTGGCGTGCGTCCTCATGCACGTGCGCTTGCACGTACACATGCACATTTAAATTTTGTGCACGTTAGAGAAAGATTCAGCTTTTGCATTTAGCTCTGTGTCTTATTGACCAAAAGAGATAGAGTCTTCAAAATTGCTGCACAGCAACATCTGGAGAGGATTAACTGAATTCTGTGATACATATTGGACCATGACCTCTGTTTCATTCACCAATTGTGTTTATCTCAGGTTCTAAGTAATTAAAATGGATAAAGTCTGTAAACTTGCTACACAGTAACACCTGGGAAAGATCAATTGAATGCAAACGGGGAAAACGGGAAATAATCACAAAAACAAACAGAAAATAGTTATTCAGGGGATCCCAAATTCAATTTTTACAAATTTACTTGATGCCACGGTTTTTTTTTTTTTTTTTTGAAAATTTACATTTTTTTAAGTTATCACATGTCAGGTATACTTTGAAGCGCCATAAAAGCTTACAGCAACATTTATGTTTGCAAAATTAAAAAAAAACTTACTTCGTCCAATTTATTTCACATTGAGAATTAAAAGGCTGGATAGCAAATAAACGAGAAATAGCCCACTCATTTCATAACATACGCCATATTTTTTCCCTTCTTTACATAAAAGAGTTATCTTCTGATAACTTTAAATGAATGTTTGCTAATTCAAAAATGTTCATTTTGTTGGCTGTTTCAGTGTAAACATAATTTCAAATTACTGTAATTTAAAATTATGTTAACACTGAAACTATATATATATAATCTTTATTTCCTCCAATATTGAAGAGTACAGACGGAACAGCCGGACGCACTGTATTTTTTTTCTTTTTAAAAGCGGGCGTTTTTCAAATGATAAAATTTTGTGAACTGTTAGTGTAATGTCCCTAATCAAAAGAACGGTTTTTAAATGAAAGTATGACAATACAAGTTATATCATTGTTGAAAAACCAAATCTTTCGTACAATTGTTATTAATTAATGTGACGGAGCTCACACTTCATTTTCAATACAAAACTATATTTAATGGCAGAACTATAACTAAAAATATATTGAATATCATTTAGGTTTATACCTTTTGTTAGTTAAAGTCAGTCATGATATGCTATCTATTAAAATGCCGTCACCCATGCAAGACAATAGGTTATTATTTAGTGTAGTTAGAAAGAAACATTTAATACTCTGATATTCTACATTATCTTTTTAAGCAACTCAACAGACAGCTCACTTTGAAAAAAAAGAAAAGAAAACACAGACAAATGAAAATAAAATAATAATAAAATAATAAGATAAAATAGACTTTACATAATTTCACAACCACGCTACAAAATGGACAGTATATTTTGGAATATTAAAACTGCTTTAACTTTTTTAGTAATATTCGAGTTAATAATCATCCTAAGTTTTGTTCAAAAGCAAATGGATTATACCAGTGTTTTCTCTTTTTCGAACAGTGAACGGTTTGGTCAAAATAGTTCACCGATTGGAATGGCAAGCATTAATTTTATGAGCAAAAACAGTTCAAAGGAATTTACTACAAAATTAAACATAAGTGAAATAGCGGATAAAAAGGAACATGCGAAACATCCACGAGAGGCAGAGTTACAGATAAGGTGGGATTCTGAGGATATTTCTGAGATAATTTTTATTATTTCTCTACAATAACATGCGTTGTGTCCGCTTGTTTAACCGTCTTGGGGAGACGGTTCTAATGAGGGGTAACAACATTCATGTATGCTATTATGCAGAAATATAGAAAATTATCCCTAAATTATCACTGTTATCCTTCTTATCAGGAGCAGTGGAGCGGAATCTATTGTCAAACGCCAAATGAACACATCGGCTGCATTACCCTTGGATTTACCAATTCCTCAGATCGTACATCAAATTGTATGGAGAAATACTGTAACATTCAGAAACTATTTGAGTATCATCAGTGTATTTAAACATTTAAGACCGTACAGGATGATAATATACGTCAGTAAAAAGTTTAAACAAAAGGAGTACGACTATAACACATGGTACCAAAAAGCAGCGCAACAGATACCATATTTAGAAATGTCACATTTGGATCAACTGGATAAAGAGAGGGGAGAGTTTAGTTTCAAAGATGAATTCGGCTTAATCTCGTCAGTTTTGGGCAAATATGGAGGTGTTTATGTGAACATAAATACTATCGTGAATAAAGGCATTTGGCAGAAAATGAAACACAGTTT
The DNA here is from genome assembly GCA_963989385.1 of Ctena decussata. Taxonomy (NCBI): domain Eukaryota; kingdom Metazoa; phylum Mollusca; class Bivalvia; order Lucinida; family Lucinidae; genus Ctena; species Ctena decussata. The sequence continues at coordinate 55,091,239 of OZ022509.1, forward strand.
CCAAGCGGGACTTACCAACACTTCCTTAATAGGATTCGTTATGGCTGCTAACAGTGAGAACTTGACGCACTATTTTTCAGATATTACAACCCCTGAGCATTTGAAAAAGCATACTTACGGAATTAAGTGCATTTATCAGGAAATATTTGAAAACTCGGATGATTGCTGCATCATACAGAAAGACATCTTTCCAAGAGACGTCATTTATCAAAAATCACCTTTTGGGTCTACTGTGCGAACTCTGTTTTATGATAATCCAATTATCCCGGAACCGCAAAGGATATTTCCACCTATACCAAAACTAGTTCATTATGTTTGGTTTGGAAAAAAGGCCGTTACTTACAGCATGTATTTAAGTTTTGAAAGTACAATAAGATTCGTTAAACCATTGAAAATTTTTATTTATGTTGACACATACGGGCTAGGCAAGTACTTCGATGAAATGAAATCATTCAGCTGTGTACAAGTCGTGTTTTATGGCACGATGCAGTCAATATTTCAAAGACCCATACAAAAGGTTTCACATATCAGTGATGTGTTGCGGGCTGATGTCCTGTTACGACACGGTGGAATTTATCTTGATTGGGACGCATACTGGCTGAAACCAGTTGATGACCTACTTTCGCTAGGATACGAGACAATAGCAGCGCTGGATCATTACAAAGACATGGACCCCAGGCAAGGCTTCCCAGACACAATAAACATGGGCGTTCTTTTAGCAAGACCCGAATCTCGATTTATAAGGGAATGGCAAGATTCTTTCAGACAGTATTCTGGTAAACATGTAACGTTTCACGCTGTAGAAATGGTCTATAAGGTATATGAGGAACACCCAGACCTGCTTCATATTGAGAAAAGACTACAGGTTATGTGTTTTCAGCTGAAATGTCATCCACTCTGGCTGCCAAACTACAAACATGCTCTGATTCATAACACATTTGATTTCAGAAAAGATGCATATGCCGTCCATTTTACAGACCCTATACCTAGACCTTTCAGTTCGGAAAGTGAACTTAAAAGGTCGAAAGGATTTTTTGCGGATATGGCGAGGCATGTCCATGGAATACAGTAACTGTTTTGTTTTACTTGGTTTTCTTCCTAGCCTAGGGTACTGAGTCCACTTTAAGTACCCTTGGCTTGCGAAGATAGATTTTCTTCTACGTAAGATTTTCCGTGCAATCTCGCGAATTTACGACCGTGTTTACGCATATCAATTAGCAACCATAAGTATACCTATAGTAAAGCCCTAGTCTCACTGTCACGTTTTGCTGGCTAGGTTTTATAGTCCATTAGCTCCCAAATGCAAACGGTATTCCCAACGTTTTCTCTAATTGGTGAGAGGTAGAAAATTCTCAAATTTTACATTCTTCATTTTTATCCAGTACATAACAAAATCATAATTTTGTAGAAATGTGGGGTTTTGCATCAAAAAGCGTCTTTACAAAAAAAGGACCTAAAATATGTTATTTTCGCTACTTAATTACAAGTGAGTAAAATTGGCTGTTGGGTTTCGCATGTGACCAACGTATGCTGTCCTTAGAACAAATTTTGCGTAATTAATTGAAATTTTATCTTAAATCCATTTTTTTCTACATTTTGTTTCAACCATATATTTTCGAATTTCGAAAAATACATTTTTTACTCAGAAAATTATATAATATTTCAATCGTTATTTACAATATGGTATCACCTGACCAGTGACACCATGCTTTACGCGTGCGGCCAGATGAATACGTTTGTACTATTTCATTCATATACGCCCACAACTGTAGAAAAAACGGGTTTACGTATTGCCTGCTTACAATATTTTGGCTGTTGTAACAAGCATACGGTGGCCTTCAGTGAGTTTTTGCATTACCGTTAATGGAAAATATTTTACAAAAGCATCCAAAAATTCAGATTTTTGGTATTCTGCCATGTACATTTTTAAGAATCATTAGGACATTAGAACATTTAATGGAACTTTCATCGTTTTCGAGAAAATAAGCAAACGGACTATACTACGGTTTAAGAACGTAGACGGCAATGTACGTAGTAAAACGTAGTGAATACGTATTTCATACGGTTCTATGCGTTTGGTATATTCAGCTTAAACGTGGCGTAGCAATATATGCGGCGTATACGTAGTAAAATGCAGCAAAACGAAGACTAACCATACTAAAGCGTTGACGAAATGCATTGAATACGTACAAAAACGTATCTAAAACGTAGTTGAACGGCAAAAGACGTAGTAAAACGTATTTAATACGTGTTACATATGGCTACATATAGCTACAAATGTTTAAGCTTGAAATGTGTTTCGAATATATACAGGACGAGTTTAATGTTTATCACATTGGCCTATTTTCAACTGCTTACGAGTCTAAAGCTTCTTTGAAACGAGTGTCCAGTTGCGCGCATAAAACCAGTGTAACCCCCCCCCCCTCCCCGGTGGTTTAAGCCTGGGCCGTTGTCCATTCCATGGCTGGAAGCTTCTCATACAGTCAGCTTTCGGTATCTCAAAGTAGAAGTTAATCTCAAAGTACCGATATTTCAAACTAAATTTTTTGCTCACAGAAAAGTTGCTTTGAGATATGAGTAGTTTTAGAAAACCACAGCTGAAATGAAAATAAAGTAATAACATGTGCCTAGACTACATATTCTTTGATATAAAAGGGTACTTTGAGATATCTGTATTTGAGATAACGACAGTCAACTGTAGGTCTATCTCTGTATGTCAACCGTCGCCGCCTTTTTCATTTTAGGGTTGAAGATAGAAAATAGATGACATTAGGTATGCTTTTGGTTTTGTATGTATTCGTATGTTTATGTTTTCGTGTGTGTGTGTGCGTGTGTGTGTGTGTTTTCTTGTTTTTTTTATCTATGTTCTGCTCCTCTGTTTGAGAGACGTCGTACTCGAGTCGTTAGAGTGACTCGGTTATGGTGCAGAAGGTCGCCGGAAGGTCGCCGGTTCAAACCCGGGTCGGGCCAGCCGGTGACTGGATAACTCGCATTCAGCCCAGTAGTACCCTACCTGGTTTGAGTCGGGAAAGAATATGCAGCGAAAGGAGAGATGGGTTCTGTCATTCATATACTGTGTCCAAAATACACTTGGCCTCTAACACTGCCCCTACGGGCACCAGACTGTGGGACACCTTTACCTTTTTAACTACCTCCATTTAGACTTGTTTGTCTATTCTCTCAGATAAATGAGCCGCGGCACAACAAAACCAACTAAGTAGCATGTGCGCCAAGCGAAGACTGAGATCAGCCTGGGCATCCGCATAGTCTGATAAGAGTCTTTGCTGTGCGCTTAAAGGGTAGCGTAGGGTCTAAGCTACCTCCGTCGACAGCAAAGACTTTGATGAGACTTGGTGGATGCCCAGGTTGATCTGAGTCTTCGCTGGGCGCACATGCCACTTGGACGGTTTTGTCATGTCGTGGCTTAATGTTTTTGTTGTGGCAGTTGCGTTTCTCTTCGCTTTGTTATGGTGATTCTCATGAGATTCCATTGTTTTTCCTACACTTTAAATAGAGGATCTTACATGAGTGCTCATGTATTATTGAATTTATTAAACGAGTTGGGTTTTCACCAACGAGTTTAATAAATTCAATAGTACAGGAGCACTCATGTAAGATCCTATTTATCATATGACACTAACACCGCATTTTACTAGTAAATTTTACACTAAAACGTCACGATTTCGCCATTAGAAAACGCGACGTTTTATGGACGTCAACGTATAACGTTACGACATAATTTGCATATTTAATCCACTAGTGGATTATCAATTTTAATGCATGGCTTTATTACACTCTCAGATGCAACGTCATATGATAAAATGTTTTTTTTTTTTTATTTCTTTGAACCTAAGTGTTCTGCCAACGATTGCTAACACATCTGCCTTTGAAATGCTTAAGCTTGAAAAGTGTTTCGGATATAAATTGAACAAGTTTAATATTTTTTCACATTGGCATGTTTTCCATTGTTGATCTATAGCTTCTTTGAAATGCTTAAGGGAGTCTTTAAGTTCTTTAAAACGCTTAAGGGAGTCTTTAGCTCCTTTGAAACGCTTGAAGGAGTGCCCAGTTGCGCGCATAAAACCAGTGTAAACCCCCGGTGGTTAAAGCCTGGGACATTGTCCATTCCATGGCTGGAAACTTCTCATACAGCCAGCTTTCGGTATCTCAAAGCAGAAGCTGATCCCAGAAAATTTGATTTGAGATATGAGTAGTTTGAGAAAACCAAAGCTGAAATGAAAATAAAGTAATGACATGTGTCCGGGCTATATATTCTTTGAGATAACAGTATTTGAAATAGGGACAGTCAACTGTATGTCTCCTATGGTTGGTCAACCGTCGCTGCCTTTTTTATTTTATGGTTTAAGATAGAAAATAGATGACATTGGATGTGTTGTACGTGTATTTTTTTGTTTTTGTATATATTGTCATGTTTATATTTTCGTTGTTTTTTGTATTTATGTACTGCTCCTCTGTTTGAGAGACACCGAAATCGAGTCGTTAGAGTGACTCGGTTATGGTGCAGAAGGTCGCCGGTTCAAACCCGGGTCGGGCCAGCCGGTGACTGGAAAACTCTCTGTCAACCCAGCAGTACCCTTCCTGTTTCGAGTCAGGACAGAAGATGCAGTGAAAGGAGAGAAGGGTTCTGTCATTCATATGCTGTGCCCAAAATACACTTGGCCTCTGACACATAGGAATCAGTCAACAATTATTTCCCTTGATTGGTTGAACACTTTCAAGCTATACTGTCGCACAAATAGTTCCCTGGTTCATTGGTTTCTAAGAAGGCCAGTTTGACTGAATATCCTGCTTGCTATAAAAAGCTGAAAAGAGCCTTGGATATGCTTCTTGAAAATGTATAATTAGTTCAGAATCCCCAGCACTGGAGGTTACTAGAGGAACCGAATCACACCCTTCATAGGTGCCCCTACGACGGCAGATTGTCTCATAAGTTGACGGGTCATTTATTACCGAAGAAACGGCGAAAACAGTAACAGGTTTCTCGCTGTTGTAACTGTTTGACAATGGTTTGTCATGCCTCAGAGACTTGAGGAAAAGAGAGTTCAAAGTGCCTGGAGTGTTGTGAAAAAAGTTTTATGGAAGGATGGATAAACTGTATAGTAAATCTAATTGTGGTCTCGTGCCAAAAACAAAGAGTCTTCAAAACTGCAATACAGCAACATCTTGGGAAAATAAAGTGAATGCAGTGATGCATATCGGCCCATGAACTCAATTTCATGAAGCTTTGAACATAGAAAAGTTTGGTTCACCAATATTGTTTATCTCAGTTTGTAAGTAATCAAAATCATGTGGATAGTGTCTTCAAGCTTGCTACACAATAACACCTGGGGAAGATAAACTGAATGCAAACGGAGCAAAACGGGAAATAATCACACAAACACAAATAAACAGAAACAATTGTTTAAAGTGACCCAAATTCAATTTTTACAAATTTACTTCATGCCACTTTTTTAACATTTACATTTTTTTGAAGTTACTATAATTGAGCCGCGACATGACAAAACCAACGAAGTGGTTTTGCGCCCAGCGCAGACTCAGATCAGCCTGGGCATTCGCTCAGTCTGATCAGAGTCTTCGCTATCCGCATGGAGGTAGCTGAGACCCTTAGCCACCCTTTAAGCTCTTAGCGAAGATTCTGATCAGAGCGGGCGGATGCCCAGGCTGATCTTTGTCTGCGATTGGGCGCACGACCACTTTGTTGGTTTTCTCGTGTCGCGACTAAAAGCTTACACCATTAATGTTTGCAAAATTAAATAAAAACTGACTTCGTCTAATCTATTTCAGATTGAGAATTAAAAGGCTGGATAGCAAATAAACGAGAACTGGCGATGATAACCCATTCAATATTTTCTTGTTTATTCATAACATACGCGATATATTTTTTCTTTCTTAACATAATCAATCTCTTCTGATAACTATAAATGAATGCTAGCAAATTCAAAATTGTTCATTTTGTCGGCGGTTTAAATGTAAACATAATTTCAAATTACCGTAAACTAAAATTATGTTTACACTTAAACCGCCAACAAAATGAAAATCAGTGCGTTCTGCATACGCTCTCCGGCTATTACTTTTGTGACAAACGGATTAGCCGAAGAGCGTATGACAAACGGAATACCAGTACAGCGTATGCAGACCGCACTGTATCTATTTTTCTTTTCAAAAGCGGGTGTTTTTTACAAAAGTCACAAAAGTAATAGCCGGAGAGCGTATGCAGAACGCACTGATTTTCATTTTGTTCTCGGTTTAAGTGTAAACATAATTTCAAATTACCGTAAACTAAAATTATGTTTACACTTAAACCGCCAACAAAATGAAAATCAGTGCGTTCTGCATACGCTCTCCGGCTATTACTTTTGTGACAAACGGATTAGCCGAAGAGCGTATGACAAACGGAATACCAGTACAGCGTATGCAGATCGCACTGTATCTATTTTTCTTTTCAAAAGCGGGTGTTTTTTAAATAATAAAATTTCCTGAACTGTTATTCGATTTTCTAAAATGAAAGTATGATAATAAAAATTTATATCATTGTTGAAAAGCCAGCCTTTCGTACAATTGTTATGAATTAAAGTGACGGAGCTCACACTTCATTTTCAATGCAAAAATATATTTGCTGGCAGAACTATAACTAAAAAATATTGAATATCATTTAGGTTTATACTCTTTTGTTACTTAAAGTCATGATATGCTTTCTTTGAAAATGTTGTCACACATGCAAGACAATAGGTAATTGATTTAGTCTAGTGAGAAAAAAATCCAATGATCTGATAGCCTACACTGTCTTTTTAAAAAGACAAATATTCTTGTATATTGGCTGTCATAATCCTATTATGCAACATTTCAGTGACACTGCTATTTCATCAAAGGAAATACACTTTCTCACATAGGTAATGACATAACAGGGTCATAAAACAAATAAAGACTGGGGGTGTGTTCTATATAGGAGGGAATATTTGTCTTTAACAATACAAAAGACTGCTCACTTTGAAAAGAAAAAAGAACTGACAAATGAAACTAAAGTAATTATAAAAATAATTAAAGAAAATAGACTTTAGTCTGACCTATGTTCCTTCTCCTGAATGTATTCTCTGCTCTTGAAGGAACACTTTAAGATTTTATTTTTAAATAATATCACATCCACGCTACAAAATGGCCTGTATATTTTGGAACGTTAAAACTGCTTAAACTTTTTTAGTAATATTTGAGTTAATAGTCATCTTAAGTTTTGTTCAAAAGAAAACAGATTATATTAATGTTTTATCTTTTTCGAACAGTAAGCGGTTTTATCAAAATAGTTCACCAGTTGGAATGGCAAGCGTTGATTTTATGAGCTAAAACAGTTCAAAGGAACTTACTACAAAACTAAACATGAGTGAAATAGCGGATGAAAAGGAACATGCGAGGCATCCACGAGAGGCTGAGTTACAGATAAGGTGGGATTCTGAGGATATTTCTGAGATAATTTTTATTATTTCTCTACAATAACATACCAGTTTGTAGAACTCGGGGTTTAACTCACAGATTGGAAGATGGTTTCAACATTATTTTTTCAATATAATCCCCCTTTACTTCAGTGCCTTTGGCCCACTTTTCTGTTAAGTAGGCTATGCCTTTGAACTAAACGTCGTATGTTTGGTCCTCAAACCAAGCCTCTGTAGCAGCATTGAGCTCATCATCGTCCCGAAATCTCGTTCCACGCAAGTGGGACTTCAAATTTCGAAACAGATAATAATCACTTGGGGTCAGGTCTGGACTGTATGGCGGGTTATTTAACTGTTCGAACTTGCACTCACGAATAGCCGCTTGTGCAACTCTGGACTCCACCCTTTGCTGACGATCTTGCATGTTCAGGTTTCTGGGTACTTACCTAGCAGATACTTTTGACATGCCTAAATGTTCATGGATTATAGTGTAAACACTTCCATTAGAAATACTTTGGGCTACTATAACCATTTACATCAGCCATGCGCCGATGTATTTCTTTGGCGTTTGTACCCTCCTTAGTGAGGAACTTAATGACTGCTCTGAACGCAATATTCTGACTTTTTATTTATGCCTATGGGTATAGGTTTTCAAAAAAAAAAAAAAATAAGAGCAAAAAATGTACGTGTTGACTGAACGGCTGTTATCTGTCAACTGACAGGTTTACACTGCACAAAAAAATATTGAATTGTATAGAAAAATAACGAGTTCTACGAACTTATTGAACTCCCCTCGTACGTTGTGTCCGCTTATTTAACCGTCTTGGGGAGACGGTATGCTATTATGCAGAAATATTGAAAATTTTCCCTAAGAATTCACTGTTACCCTTCTTATCAGGAGCAGTGGAGCGGAGTCTATTGTCAAGAGCCAAATGAACGCATCAGCTGCATTACCCTTGGATTTACCAATTCCTCAGATCGTACATCAAATTGTATGGAGAAATACAGTAACATTCAGAAACTATTTGAGTATCATCTGTGTATTCAAACATTTAAGACCGTACCGAATGATAATATACGTCTGTAAAAGGTTTAAACAAAAGGAGTGCGACTATAACACATGGTACCAAAAGGCAGCGCAACAGATACCATATTTAGAAATGTCACATTTTGATCAACTGGATACATGTAAAGGAAAGGGAGAGTTTAAGTTCAAAGATCAATTAGGCTTAATCTCGTCAGTTTTGGGCAAATATGGAGGTGTTTATGTGAACATAAATACTATCATGAATAAAGGCATTTGGCAGAAAATTAAAAACAGCTTCCAAACGGGACTGACCAATACCTCATTGATTGGATTCGTTATGGCTGCTAACAGGGAGAATCTGACACATTATTTTTCAGATATTACGACGCCTGAGCCATAGGGAAGAATTCTCGTTATAGTGACGGGATTTTCCGATAATCTCCAAGAGGGCCGGAGATAAGCGGTTACCTGTATGCAATTCCTGTAAGGGAAGCAATTCCATTTATGGCCAAGGGCTAAAATTTACAGGTAGTACAGAGTTATCGATTTACACCGTAACGAGTTTTCTGCCAGATGTTAGACTAGTCAGAAAAAGTGTATCCACCCAGTCTGATCAGAGTCTTTGCTGTCCACATGAAGGTAGCGCGCCACGTTAGATCCTTAGCTACCGTTAAAGCGCTTAGAAAAGACTGTGATCATACTAGGCGGATGCCCAGGCTGATCTGAGTCTGCGATCGGCACACTTCCACTTTGTTGCTTTCTCGTGTCGCGGCTCATTTTTTTCTGATTCAGATAAACGGATACCTAATTGGAAGCTCAAGGAGACGGATCAGATCTTCACATTGATACATACTACCCAGCAGGCACACAACGTTATAATGACGTCGCATTGACGTGGACGCAAACATTACATTTCATCGACGTCATTCTGAATGTGCTTCAACCCATAATATTTTCAGCGAAATATGTATGTATACGCAACCAGGAGGTACCAAGATATGTCTACGCTCATGTGTAGTCTACCGTGCTCTGATTGCGCATGCGTCTAGTCAAGACACGCGCGTTTTGCTTATGAAATAAGACTGGTTTTATCATGACACGAGGTATGCGCAAGGGAAAATGTATTTCACCCCATCTTGGGAAAAGCGAATGCAGTCCCATTAGTGTCTTTTCTTTTCGCGCTCTTTACGACGCCACAGTGTATGATGCTCAAGATTGCTTATACATGTTGTGAACGCATACATGTTACCACAGACTGGGCTGATTCTTCTCGTCGCATGTGGAAATTTTCCGAGGGTGCGGCTCTTTGGTTACATCAATGGCAATCAGGATAATCAAGTGTCGATCTTATTTTCACGTGCATTTTATGCTCATCTCTTGTTTTGAATGTTATTAGCCCTGTCCGGGTAAACTATGTTTGACGCTATACACAAACAGTGGGTACCAGGATAAGTCCATGTAACTGCGTTGTCTGTCAGAGTAAGTGCAGTGCATCGTTTACGAGAGAGCCTGCACTGCCGCGAGAGTTTGAGATCAGTTAAAGTTATAATATCCTGCTGTTCTTACTACCGGGGCACACATTGCGGGCCTAGCAGAGCAGTCATATCAGAATCTGCGCTGTTTGCGGTTCAGCCTCACCAAGCCTGCGGAAATTAAATGCTGAATCATCATTGAATCAACGCTGAATCAACAGTGAATCAACGTTGATTCAATGTGATTCAATGGTGTGTGCCCAGTGTATAAACTATAGAAGAACATCTTTAATGAGCCTCCTTATTACTGAGTACAAATTTGCACCTCATATAATCAGCTATATCTCAAGTTACATGTAAACCGTCAATATCAACGTCAATTCAACGTCATAGTAACGTTTAATCAACGTCAATGCCACGCCGTTGTTTCAGCGTTCTGTGTCAGCTGAACCTGAGGCACAAATCTGTAATCATTGAATGTGGTTAGAATATTTAGAGTTGTGTCGCGCGAAAAAACACTTCAGGTGAGCATAAGCGAACTGTGCATATCAGCTTTCACATATGCGCAGTCTGCTCAGTAAGTGCAGGGAGAGTCAGGTTATCAAAACACGCAACATCATATCAATTTCAGTGCGTACTATATTTTTTCCGAATAGAATGCGCATTTACGCAGACTAGTCTAAGCAGTGCCGGATCTCTCCTGAAAGGTTCGGAACGAAAGTTTTTCACACCTATAAAACAGCTCATAATTTTAAAAGATTTGTTATATGTACACCCAGATAATTAGCAAGGTCATACATTCGGATAGAAGCTACATGATATTACAACGCATCTATAATTAGAAACTGAAAGTACAAACGTTTTGAAGGATTAAGTGCGTATTTTAAAACATCATTTTATGAAGAAAATAAAATCGCTTCTAAGCCTGAAAAAGCCGAAAGATTCACTCAGTTTGTTACTCCCCTTTCAATTTTATTTAGAACAAAAAGGAAGGGACCCAGATTTGGAGAAACGAAAATTCCATAGCTTTCTATTCGTTAATACCCCTCACCTGCCTTGAAAGGCCATTTCACCCCCCCCCCCCCCCCCGCCCCCTCCTCCGCACACACACTACCACACACATCAATTATGCACTTGTTTCTTGGCGTGCTACAGGGTGAAACTTTTATTGTGCCACTGTTTAAATCTTATTAAACAGTACTAGACTAGTCAGAAAAAGTGTATTACGTACTGGAATTAGTAAGATGTTGCGTGGTTGACTTTCCATGCACTTACTGAGCAGACTGTGCATATGCTCATCTGAAGACTTTCTTCGCGTGGCGCAACACTAAATATTCCAGCCACACTCAATGATAACAGATTTATTCCTCATGCTCAGCTGACACACAACGCTGACACAACGTCGTGTCAGTAACGTTGGTTAAACGCCACTGTGCCGTTGAATTAACGTTGATATTGACGGTTACTTTTTACTTCAGACAAAAGCTTATCATATGAGGCGCGAATTAGTACTCCGAAATAAAGAGGCTTATCGAAGATGTTTTGCCATAGTTTAATCGATGATCACAAAACATCGAATCACATCGAATCAACGTTGATTCGATGATGATTCAACTTTTTTTTGTCTGCTGGCATGATGAGACTGAAATGTAAACAGCGCAGATCCTGATACGACTGCTCTACTAGGCCTGCAATGTGTGTCCCAGTAGTAAGAACTGCAGGATAGGCTATTACTGATCGCAAACTCTCAAAAGTACACTTTGTAAATGTTGAAAATCGGTACTTTGTTGTCTACGGCCATAATACATTGAAAACATCGGTTCTCGTCCGATCACGGAAATTAAGCAACGTCGGGCCCGGTTAGTACTTGGATGGGTGACCGCCTGGGAATACCGGGTGCTGCAGACTTTTGTCTGCTTTTCTTTATTTTCTATTTTTATTTCTTTTTTTCTTTGATAGTTTTCTTCCCCCAATTTCACGATCACTATATATGTATCTCAAAGCTGTGCGAAGGAAAATACTTTTCCCTCAACGTTATAGACCGTTTACCGTCTGCTGTGCACTGTCCACTCGCCCTTCGCTTTGGAGCATGCTGAAAAGTAGTGCATGTTGTTCGCGGTTTTCTGTATACTATTTACTGTCCAGTGAAGTGTCTACTGTCTGTCTACTGCGTCCTGGATACTGTTTACTGCGGTCTGTCTGCTACAACATGGATGTGGTGCAAGCACAGGGGCATGGGTACAAAGTCGCAGCATGTGCGCCTGTTTCAGCGCATCTGGACTCTAAAATGATGTACCTTCAACCAAAGTGGAGTCGCACAAACAGATGAAACCAACATAAGCATCATAGTAACCTGCACTTTATGGGAGATGAACCCTGGTGGCCCGTAAGACTAATAAAGGATTGCAAAATTTCCTATGTAGCACACACCTATATTTGGGCAGTAAAACCCACACGCAGGCACATCTAATTTTCTGTACATTTAAGTTCTGCAATAGTTAAAACAAATAATAAAAAAAAAACAAGTAAATTAAAAAGGCAGTTCTGACATTTTTCTTGTCAATTTTAGTTTTGTATGATAGAAATGCAGAATTTATCAATTTTGGCAATATGCACAAATTCTGGCATTATTTCTTTTCCCTAGAGAATTGCTTCTTTCGTCTGAAGATCGATGTTAATGAAACGTGGACCTAGAATAAATTAGTTATGACTGTGGGCAGACTTCAATATCATTATTTTGAACCACGACGCGAGAAAACCAACAAAGTGGTTGTGCGCCCAGCGCAGACTCAGATAAGCCCGGGCATCCACCCAGTCTGATCAGAGTCTTTGCTGTCCACATGAAGGTAGCGCGCCACGTTAGATCCTTAGCTACCGTTAAAGCGCTTAGAAAAGACTGTGATCATACTAGGCGGATGCCCAGGCTGATCTGAGTCTGCGATGGGCGCACTTCCACTTTGTTGCTTTCTCGTGTCGCGGCTCATTTTTTTCTGATTCAGATAAACGGATACCTAATTGGAAGCTCAAGGAGACGGATCAGATCTTCACATTGATACATACTAACCAGCAGGCACACAACGTTATAATGACGTCGCATTGACGTGGACGCAAACATTACATTTCATCGACGTCGAAATGACGTCGTATTGACGTCTATGCGGCATGGTGGCGTCGCATCGACCCCATTTTGACATCATTTTGACATCATTGCTTTCTCGTGCCGCGGCTCATTTTTTTCTGATTCAGATAAACGGATACCTAATTGGAAGCTCAAGGAGACGGATCAGATCTTCACATTGATACATACTAACCAGCAGGCACACAACGTTATAATGACGTCGCATTGACGTGGACGCAAACATTACATTTCATCGACGTCGAAATGACGTCGTATTGACGTCTATGCGGCATGGTGGCGTCGCATCGACCCCATTTTGACATCATTACGACGTCATGTGCCTGCTGGGTGTCTTGCAATGCTGTTCAAACAATTTCCATCGTTTTTATTTACTCTCTCTATTGGGACACCTTTAAATTACCAGATTATTCTAAAATTTAAACAAATGCTAAAAGTAGCTGACAGTGTGTCAAAAATACTGATAGGATATGAAGCATTGTACATCTTGATCTGATTCTAAAGTGATTTCTCAGATACATCTATCCCAAAATTTTGGATCACTGCGGTTATTTTTATTTATTTTTTGTTAATCTTGCAGCTCTTGGATTACATCATTGATAATCAAGGGTCGGTTATATTTGCACGTGCATTTTATGCTCATCTCTTTAAACGATATGAGCCTTGTCCGGGCAAAATATGTTTGACACTATACGCAAACAGTGGGTACCAAGATAAGTCTATGCAACTGCGTAGTCTGTCAGAGTAAGTGCAGTTCACCGTTTGATTTCCAGAAGGCATACTTATTGCGCCTAACCTGTTCTGATTGTGCTAGTGCACAGACTAGTCTGGACATAGGCGTTTTGCATACACCACAAGGCTAACTTTATCACGACACGACTCAAATGGCCTGCGCAAAGAAAAAATGTGCTTCAACCCATAATATTTTCAGCGAAATATGTATGTATACGCAACCAGGAGGTACCAAGATATGTCTACGCTCATGTGTAGTCTACCGTGCTCTGATTGCGCATGCGTCTAGTCAAGACACGCGCGTTTTGCTTATGAAATAAGACTGGTTTTATCATGACACGAGGTATGCGCAAGGGAAAATGTATTTCACCCCATCTTGGGAAAAGCGAATGCAGTCCCATTAGTGTCTTTTCTTTTCGCGCTCTTTACGACGCCACAGTGTATGATGCTCAAGATTGCTTATACATGTTGTGAACGCATACATGTTACCACAGACTGGGCTGCTTCTTCTCGTCGCGTGTGGCAATTTTCCGAGGGTGCGGCTCTTGGGTTACATCATTGGCAATCAGGATAATCAAGTGTCGATCTTATTTTCACGTGCATTTTATGCTCATCTCTTGTTTTGAATGTTATTAGCCCTGTCCGGGTAAAATATGTTTGACGCTATACACAAACAGTGGGTACCAGGATAAGTCCATGTAACTGCGTTGTCTGTCAGAGTAAGTGCAGTGCATCGTTTACGAGAGAGCCTGCACTGCCGCGAGTGTTTGAGATCAGTAAAAGTTATAATATCCTGCTGTTCTTACTACCGGTCCCCCGTGCTGGTCCCGGGAAAGAATAGGCCAGACGTATCCCTCTGCGTGACGTAAAAGGGGACGGCTCGTTTGCCGTGAGCTGCGACCCGTGTCGTTGGAAGAAGGGATCCTGGTGATTGAGTAGACTGCCTGCGACGCAGCCAGTCTGCAACACATCACTTTGGCCCTGATTTCAACTAGACGGGAGGTCATATGGGCCCGAATATGATCAATCGGCTTTGTCGTGCCATGCCCTGGGAATTAACTATACTTTCTCTTCCTATCTTTGTATCATTCTGATACTGACCATGTGCCCATGAACCCTTTTTCGTATCTGTTTTCCATCCCTAGAAGGCGGCGGCTGATGGGTCAATCGTGTAGGCATCCTGTCCTATCCGAGTATATCTTCAGTGTATCTCTAGCACTTGGAGTTTAGGATATCCGCTCCATTTAAGTGCTCCCTTGTTGGGCTCCACGGCGGGTGGAGAGCACGGGAGATGAATTATTTTCATTATCTTCTCATGGCACCCCCAACTTCAAACCCCAAAGCTTCTCAACATAATACGAAACGGCCACGTGATACCGACTCTGATGACCCATCAGAGAATGAGCTTAGTCAACCCGCAACGGCTATAACAACTCCGCGCTTCCTAGTCATCTCATCAACAGAAGAAAGACAAATGTCGAGTTTGTCTCCATTTGTCATTGGAAAGGCACTTCATGGCATAGCTGGTGTGCCAAAGAGCATCAAAAAGCTTCGCTCGGGTGATTTACTCGTAGAGTACGTTAACAAGAAATCGATCGAAAATCTGTTACGTCTGAAAAAATTCTACGACCTCGAAGTGAAAGTCACACTACACAGCTCTCTCAACACCTGCAAGGGCGTTGTTCGCTGCCCCGACTTAAAGGGGGTCAGCGAGCAAGAGATCCTTGAGAACTTGAGAGAGCAAGGTGTAGTTGGAGTCCGTCGTATAAAAGTACGTAGAGACGACGACCTTAAAGACACCAACACTTTCGTTTTCACCTTTAACACATCAGTTTTGCCAAAACAATTAAAAGTTGCCTTCCTTCGTGTCTCCGTTGATGCCTACATTCCAAATCCACTGCGGTGTTACCGGTGCCAAGTATTTGGGCATCACGAAGACAGATGCAGAAAGGAAACGATATGTGCTAATTGTGGTCAGCCCCAGCATTGTGCTGATGAAACCGACTGTAAACGTCAAGCCAAATGCTTTAATTGTAAGGAAGACCACCCCGCTAATTCGCGGAAATGCCAGGCCTGGCACACTGAGAAAGAAATTCTCAAAGTCAAATATACCAGGAACATATCGTTTCCAGAAGCGCGGAAAATTGTTGACAGCTACACGGCAGCACCAGGTAAAAGTTATGCAAGCATTACGAAGACTGCTGGGGTCACAGTATCACTTGTTGATGCTGCGACGCAGACAGACCCTGTACTTATCACAGGAGCCCCCCAGTCTTCGTCTTACAATGTTACAGCAACTGAAGCATCTGCCGAAGTAAAACGAGACTCGTTGGAAAGACTAAGCCAAAAAGAAAAAGAAAAACAACAAAAAGCAGACAAGAAATTACAAAAGATTGTTCACGACACTTTTACAAAACAAGATAGAACAAACAAGAACTCTTCAGACAGGACTCCTGACCCGAAACCAAAGGGAAAGGAGAAACCTGTACCTGAATCAGATAGACAGCCGAAAGGATCTAATGATCCGATTAGGCAGCATAATAGGTGGGCCGCCTTGGAGGACATGGATGCAGAGGAATCCCCATCCTGTCTCCCAAGGGGAACACTTAACCGAATACCTACTTCCTAAGAATAGATCTAACCATTTTGCTCCAATTATATTCATAATTAATTCTAATGAAAAATAGAATTATACAATGGAATTGTCGAGGCTTAAAAGCCAACTATGAAGAAACATTGCTCCTCCTTAAGGATTATGAGCCTGCTGCTCTATGTCTTCAAGAAACACATCTAAAAGATACAGATAACATGTCCATCAGAAATTATAGCTCTTTTCATACCTTTTGCACAAATAATGAGAGAGCCGCTGGAGGTGTCTCTATATTTGTCAATAATAACGCTCCTCATAGTCAGGTACCATTACATACGAATTTACAAGCAGTTGCAGTTAGTATAACTCTCCATCGCGTAGTAACTATTTGTTCTATATATATTTCCCCCAATTCGAGATTGTCTTTAAAAGAGCTTGATGATCTTGTTCCACAACTCCCTTCTCCCTTCATATTGTTGGGAGATTTTAATGGTCATAATATTCTTTGGGGTTCCAAAGATATTAATGAAAAAGGCAGAGTAATTGAAAATTTTATCGACAACAATGGACTTTGTCTGTATAACACTAAAACTCCTACGTATCTCCATCCAGCAACTGGTACATACACTTCTTTAGACCTCCGTATTTGCACTCCCTCCCTTCTTTTGGACTATGACTGGAAAGTTCATGATGATCTCTGCGGTAGTGATCACTTTCCTGTTTTTCTAAATAACATTGGTCCAGATATTGATGAGCCGGTTTCAAGGTGGAAACTAAATAAAGCTAACTGGGCCCAGTTTCAAACTCTTTGTGAAACTCGACTTCTTGAAGACACAGTCCAGGAGGCTGATGATCCGATTGAGTCATTTGCATCTATTCTGATTAATATAGCAGAAGAAACCGTTCCAAAAACATCAACGAAATCTAAAAAGATTAAAAAGCCTTGGTTTACAGATGACTGTAAAAGTGCTATAAAACAACGTAAAGGAGCACTGCGACAATTCAATAATCGCCCAACACATGATAATTTAAATAATTATCGTGTTTTCCGTGCAAAAGCTCGTCGAACAATTAAAGAATCAAAGAAAAAATCTTGGAAACAGTATGTTTCCAAATTAAATTCTCGAACTTCAATAAAGAAAGTATGGGACATGGTTCGTAAAATTCAGGGAAAAGGAAAATCTAGCTCACTGGGACACTTAAATGTAAATAATTCTAAAGTTACTTCCAAAAACGATATTTCTAATACCCTCGCTGACGCTTTCTCGAAAAATTCTTCTTTTGAAAATTATAGTCCAAAATTCAAGAATATTAAAAAGCAGAAGGAAAAACAGAACCTAAAATTTTCATCCAACAACACAGAAACTTATAATCAATCTTTTTCTCTTTCGGAACTTAAAGATGCTCTTTCAAAGACTCATGATTCATCTCCGGGGCCTGATGATATCCATTACCAGTTTTTGAAACATCTTCCAGACTCTTCTCTTTCGGTTCTTTTGAAAACATTTAATGACATTTGGGAAACTGGTAATGTGCCAAAGTCTTGGAAAGAAGCTACGATAATCCCCATACCAAAACCTGGAAAAGATAATACGAACCCAAACAACTACCGTCCTATTGCTTTAACGAGCTGCATATGTAAAACATTGGAGCGAATGATCAATGAAAGACTCGTTTGGTACCTTGAAACAAATAATATTATTACAGAAATTCAGAGTGGTTTCAGGCACCAACGCAGTACTAATGATCACTTGGTTAGATTAGAAACCTTTATACGTGAAGCCTTCATCAAGAAGGAGCACTTAGTTGCTGTCTTCTTTGATTTAGAGAAGGCTTACGATACAACTTGGAAGTATGGTATAATGAATGATTTACATGAAATAGGCCTAAAAGGCCGATTGCCACTATTCGTTCAAAACTTCTTATCCGATAGAGAATTCAAAGTACGTGTAGGTTCAACTTTGTCTGAGGCACATGATCAAGAACAAGGTGTGCCTCAAGGTAGTATTTTGTCTGTCACTCTTTTCAGTCTACAAATAAACAATATTGTTAAATGTCTTAATCCTGGTGTTGACTGTTCCTTATATGTAGATGACTTTTTGATTTGTTATAGGTCAAAACATATGCATACTATTGAACGCCAGCTTCAACAAAATCTAAATAAAATTCAAACGTGGGCAACTGAAAATGGGTTCAAATTTTCAAAATCTAAGATAGTTTGCATGCATTTCTGTCATCTTCGAAAAGCGCATGATGACCCAGTGCTCACCTTGGACGGGACACCCATTCCTGTAGTAGAAGAGAATAAATTTCTAGGCGTTATATTTGATAAAAAGCTTTCCTTTATTCCACACATTAAACAGCTTAAAGCAAAATGTCAAAAAGCGTTGAACCTACTACGAGTTGTTGCCCATACTGACGGGGGAGCAGATCGTAAAGTTTTACTTAATCTGTATAGAACTAGTATACGGTCCAAACTAGACTATGGCTCAATAATATATGGATCCGCTAGAAAATCTTACCTGGAAATGCTTGATCCCATTCATCATCAGGGACTCCGACTCGCCTTGGAAGCTTTCAGAACGTCTCCCTCGGAGAGTCTTTTAGCAGAGGCAAATGAACCATCACTTTATAATAGACGTCAAAAACTCTCCCTGCAGTATGCCCTTAAACTAAAGTCAAATCCATCAAATCCAACGTATGAAACTGTTTTTCGGCCACAATATAAAACATTATTTGAGAATAAACCAAATATGATTCCTTCTTTTGGCATTAGAATCTCTTCAGAATTTGAAAATATGAATTTAGATTTAGACACAATTGAACAGTTTAGGGTTCCGGATGTGCCACCATGGACCTTTACTCAGCCACATGTTTTATTTTCTTTGCATACTGATAAAAAATCTCAAACTGATCCTCTTGTATTTCGAGCTAAATTTAATGAACTGCTGTCTGACTTTCCTAACTATGAGACTTTATATACTGATGGTTCAAAGGATGGAGACAAAGCTGGCTCTGCTTGTGTTGCTCCATCCGAAACATACAAATGTAGATTACCTACTAATGCCTCTATCTTTTCAGCGGAGATCAAAGCTATTGATTTAGCCTTGGATCATATTGAACAGTCTAGGAATACAGATTTTATCATCTTTTCTGATTCCCTCTCTGTTCTGCAATCCCTAAATAATCGCCATATTGAAAACCCTCTTCTTTTGGATATCCTCTTGAAACATAATGACTTAGCTGAGCTAAACAATATTGTATTTTGTTGGCTTCCCAGTCACGTTGGAATTAAAGGCAACGAAAAGGCCGACATTGCTGCGAAATCGGCATTAGCTCTTCATATTTCTGATCTTAAAATTCCTTACATTGATATCAAACCTTGCATAAATACCTATCTTCATGATAAGTGGCAGGTATCATGGAATGCTGCTGTCTTTAACAAACTACATTGTATCAAGCCTTCACTTGGTGAATGGCAACCATCGTATAGAATTGAACGTAAGGAAGAAGTAACTCTGGCTCGACTCAGAATCGGCCATACTTTTATTACTCATTCGTTTCTGTTGAAAGGTGAGGATCCGCCTTTGTGCATTCCTTGCCAGGAACCTTTTAGTGTGAAACACTTTCTTTTAGATTGCATGGATTTTCGTATTACGCGTGCTAGGTTCTTCCGTGTCAACAGTATGAAACAACTGTTTGACACGGTTGAACCAGCGAAAATCTTCTCTTTTCTGTAAGAGATTGGCATATATAGTAAAATATAGTTTAAGTAAGTCGAGGTATTTTTACAACAGTTGTTTAAATTTGTGTTTACTCATCTCGCTGGTCGAGAGTTCGTTTTATGTTATCAGTCTTAAGATAGCCGTTGATCGGCGCGTTTTACCACATACCCGACTTGATTGATTTTTATACTGTGCATTCATTTCTGACCTTATGCATAAAACACTTTTTCCTTTTTATAGCGTTTTCGGCGCGAAATAGCCCGTTTGGTGCTGATGTGCCGTAAAACCCATATCACTCACTCACTCTTACTACCGGGGCACACATTGCGGGCCTAGCAGAGCAGTCATATCAGGATCTGCGCTGTTTGCGGTTCAGCCTCACCAAGCCTGTGGAAATTAAATGCTGAATCATCATTGAATCAACGCTGAATCAACAGTGAATCAACGTTGATTCAATGTGATTCAATGGTGTGTGCCCAGTGTATAAACTATAGAAAAACATCTTTAATGAGCCTCCTTATTACTGAGTACAAATTTGCACCTCATATAATCAGCTATGTCTCAAGTTACATGTAAACCGTCAATATCAACGTCAATTCAACGTCATAGTAACGTTTAATCAACGTCAATGCCACGCCGTTGTTTCAGCGTTCTGTGTCAGCTGAACCTGAGGCACAAATCTGTAATCATTGAATGTGGTTAGAATATTTAGAGTTGTGTCGCGCGAAAAAACACTTCAGGTGAGCATAAGCGAACTGTGCATATCAGCTTTCATATATGCGCAGTCTGCTCAGTAAGTGCAGGGAGAGTCAGGTTATCAAAACACGCAACATCATATCAATTTCAGTGCGTACTATATTTTTTCCGAATAGAATGCGCATTTACGCAGACTAGTCTAAGCAGTGCCGGATCTCTCCTTAAAGGTTCGGAACGAAAGTTTTTCACACCTATAAAACAGCTCATAATTTTGAAAGATTTGTTATATGTACACCAGAGAATTAGCAAGGTCATACATTCGGATAGAAGCTACATGATATTACAACGCATCTATTATTAGAAACTGAAAGTACAAACGTTTTGAAGGATTAAGTGCGTATTTTAAAACATCATTTTATGAAGAAAATAAAATCGCTTCTAAGCCTGAAAAAGCCGAAAGATTCACTCAGTTTGTTACTCCCCTTTCAATTTTATTTAGAACAAAAAAGGAAGGGACCCAGATTTGGAGAAACGAAAATTCTATAGCTTTCTATTCGTTAATACCCCTCACCTGCCTTGAAAGGCCATTTCACCCCCTCCCGCCCCCTCCTCCCCACACACACTACCACACACATCAGTTATGCACTTGTTTCTTGGCATGCTACAGGGTGAAACTTTTATTGTGCCACTGTTTAAATCTTATTAAACAGTATTCCATAGGGAAGAATTCTCGTTATAGTGACGGGATTTTCCGATAATCTCCAAGAGGGCCGGAGATAAGCGGTTACCTGTTTGCGGTTCTCAGTTTAATAGGGAAATGTATAGAAGCTCATAAATAAATTAAATTTTCTTATTTAATATATTTTCCGACATTCAGTTATAAAGTCTAGCACGAAAGAGCATTTCAAGCTCTTTAATCTGGTATAAAAATCATAGAAATGTGTCAATGAGAAGTTTCTTCCATCAGAGCCCATAGTTTTCTTTCTATAAACCATAAGTTTCTTAACACAATTTATTCAAATTACGCGAATCTTCGTTTTTGGACCTAAATAACACATATAAAGTAACATTTTCGAATCTATTATAACGTATGAGCTAGAAGCTGTTATTCCACTGATTACAATGATGTATTTTATACATACATAGCTAATTGGGAAATTTCTTCCCTGAACGCCTAATTTTGCTTACTATTGAGTCGAAGCTTGGTCGAAATTTTTCTAAGTTCTCTCTATTAACCATTAAAACACTGGAAAGGGAAGCAATTCCATTTATGGCCAAGGGCTAAAATTTACAGGTAGTACAGAGTTATCGATTTTACACCGTAACGAGTTTTCTGCCAGATGTTAGACTAGTCAGAAAAAGTGTATTACGTACTGGAATTAGTAAGATGTTGCGTGTTTGACTTTCCATGCACTTACTGAGCAGACTGTGCATATGCTCATCTGAAGACTTTCTTCGCGTGGCGCAACACTAAATATTCCAGCCACATTCAATGATAACAGATTTATTCCTCATGCTCAGCTGACACACAACGCTGACACAACGTCGTGTCATTAACGTTGGTTAAACGTCATTGTGCCGTTGAATTAACGTTGATATTGACGGTTACTTTTTACTTCAGACAAAAGCCTATCATATGAGGCGCGAATTAGTACTCCGAAATAAAGAGGCTTATCGAAGATGTTTTGCCATAGTTTAATCGATGATCACAAAACATCGAATCACATCGAATCAACGTTGATTCGATGATGATTCAACTTTTTTTGTCTGCTGGCATGATGAGACTGAAATGTAAACAGCGCAGATCCTGATACGACTGCTCTACTAGGCCTGCAATGTGTGTCCCAGTAGTAAGAACTGCAGGACAAGGCTATTACTGATCGCAAACTCTCAAAAGTACACTTTGTAAATGTTGAAAATCGATACTTTGTTGTCTACGGCCATAATACATTGAAAACATCGGTTCTCGTCCGATCACGGTAATTAAGCAACGTCGGGCCCGGTTAGTACTTGGATGGGTGACCGCCTGGGAATACCGGGTGCTGCAGACTTTTGTCTGCTTTTCTTTATTTTCTATTTTTATTTCTTTTTTCTTTGATAGTTTTCTTCCCCCAATTTCACGATCACTATATATGTATCTCAAAGCTGTGCGAAGGAAAATACTTTTCCCTCAACGTTATAGACCGTTTACCGTCTGCTGTGCACTGTCCACTCGCCCTTCGCTTTGGAGCATGCTGAAAAGTAGTGCATGTTGTTCGCGGTTTTCTGTATACTATTTACTGTCCAGTGAAGTGTCTACTGTCTGTCTACTGCGTCCTGGATACTGTTTACTGCGGTCTGTCTGCTACAACATGGATGTGGTGCAAGCACAGGGGCATGGGTACAAAATCGCAGCATGTGCGCCTGTTTCAGCGCATCTGGACTCTAAAATGATGTACCTTCAACCAAAGTGGAGTCGCACAAACAGATGAAACCAACATAAGCATCATAGTAACCTGCACTTTATGGGAGATGAACCCTGGTGGCCCGTAAGACTAATAAAGGATTGCAAAAATTCTAATGTAGCACATACCTATATTTGGGCAGTAAAACCCACACGCAGGCACATCTAATTTTCTGTACATTTAAGTTCTGCAATAGTTAAAACAAATAAAAAAATAACAAGTAAATTAAAAAGGCAGTTCTGACATTTTTCTTGTCAATTTTAGTTTTGTATGATAGAACTGCAGAATTTATCAATTTTGGCAATATGCACAAATTCTGGCATTATTCCTTTTCCCTAGAGAATTGCTTCTTTCGTCTGAAGATCGATGTTAATGAAACGTGGACCTAGAATAAATTAGATATGACTGTGGGCAGACTTCCAATATCATTATTTTGAACCACGACGCGAGAAAACCAACAAAGTGGTTGTGCACCCAGCGCAGACTCAGATAAGCCCGGGCATCCACCCAGTCTGATCAGAGTCTTTGCTGTCCACATGAAGGTAGCGCGCCACGTTAGATCCTTAGCTACCGTTAAAGCGCTTAGAAAAGACTGTGATCATACTAGGCGGATGCCCAGGCTGATCTGAGTCTGCGATGGGCGCACTTCCACTTTGTAGCTTTCTCGTGTCGCGGCTCTTTTTTTTCTGATTCAGATAAACGGATACCTAATTGGAAGCTCAAGGAGACGGATCAGATCTTCACATTGATACATACTACCCAGCAGGCACACAACGTTATAATGACGTCGCATTGACGTGGACGCAAACATTACATTTCATCGACGTCATTCTGACGTCATGTGCCCGCTGGGAAATACTTACTGCCCAGCAGGCACATGACGTCGAATTGACGTCATATTGACGTCTATGCGGCATGGTGGCGTCGCATCGACCCCATTTTGACATCATTACGACGTCATGTGCCTGCTGGGTGTCTTGCAATGCTGTTCAAACAATTTCCATCGTTTTTATTTACTCTCTCTATTGGGACACCTTTAAATTACCAGATTATTCTAAAATTTAAACAAATGCTAAAAGTAGCTGACAGTGTGTCAAAAATACTGATTTTATTTATTTTTTGTTAATCTTGCAGCTCTTGGATTACATCATTGATAATCAAGGGTCGGTTATATTTGCACGTGCATTTTATGCTCATCTCTTTAAACGATATGAGCCTTGTCCGGGCAAAATATGTTTGACACTATACGCAAACAGTGGGTACCAAGATAAGGCTATGCAACTGCGTAGTCTGTCAGAGTAAGTGCAGTTCACCGTTTGATTTCCAGAAGGCATACTTATTGCGCCTAACCTGTTCTGATTGTGCTAGTGCACAGACTAGTCTGGACATAGGCGTTTTGCATACACCACAAGGCTGACTTTATCACGACACGACTCAAATGGCCTGCGCAAGGAAAAAATGTGCTTCAACCCATAATATTTTCAGCGAAATATGTATGTATACGCAACCAGGAGGTACCAAGATATGTCTACGCTCATATGTAGTCTACCGTGCTCTGATTGCGCATGCGTCTAGTCAAGACACGCGCGTTTTGCTTATGAAATAAGACTGGTTTTATCATGACACGAGGTATGCGCAAGGGAAAATGTATTTCACCCCATCTTGGGAAAAGCGAATGCAGTCCCATTAGTGTCTTTTCTTTTCGCGCTCTTTACGACGCCACAGTGTATGATGCTCAAGATTGCTTATACATGTTGTGAACGCATACATGTTACCACAGACTGGGCTGCTTCTTCTCGTCGCATGTGGCAATTTTCCGAGGGTGCGGCTCTTGGGTTACATCATTGGCAATCAGGATAATCAAGTGTCGATCTTATTTTCACGTGCATTTTATGCTCATCTCTTGTTTTGAATGTTATTAGCCCTGTCCGGGTAAAATATGTTTGACGCTATACACAAACAGTGGGTACCAGGATAAGTCCATGTATCTGCGTTGTCTGTCAGAGTAAGTGCAGTGCATCGTTTACGAGAGAGCCTGCACTGCCGCGAGAGTTTGAGATCAGTAAAAGTTATAACATCCTGCTGTTCTTACTACCGGGTCACACATTGCGGGCCTAGCAGAGCAGTCATATCAGGATCTGCGCTGTTTGCGGTTCAGCCTCACCAAGCCTGTGGAAATTAAATGCTGAATCATCATTGAATCAACGCTGAATCAACAGTGAATCAACGTTGATTCAATGTGATTCAATGGTGTGTGCCCAATGTATAAACTATAGAAAAACATCTTTAATGAGCCTCCTTATTACTGAGTACAAATTTGCACCTCATATAATCAGCTATGTCTCAAGTTACATGTAAACCGTCAATATCAACGTCAATTCAACGTCATAGTAACGTTTAATCAACGTCAATGCCACGCTGTTGTTTCAGCGTTCTGTGTCAGCTGAACCTGAGGCACAAATCTGTAATCATTGAATGTGGTTAGAATATTCAGAGTTGTGTCGCGCGAAAAAACACTTCAGGTGAGCATAAGCGAACTGTGCATATCATCTTTCACATATGCGCAGTCTGCTCAGTAAGTGCAGGGAGAGTCAGGTTATCAAAACACGCAACATCATATCAATTTCAGTACGTACTATATTTTTTCCGAATAGAATGCGCATTTACGCAGACTAGTCTAAGCAGTGCCGGATCTCTCCTTAAAGGTTCGGAACGAAAGTTTTTCACACCTATAAAACAGCTCATAATTTTAAAAGATTTGTTATATGTACACCCAGATAATTAGCAAGGTCATACATTCGGATAGAAGCTACATGATATTACAACGCATCTATAATTAGAAACTGAAAGTACAAACGTTTTGAAGGATTAAGTGCGTATTTTAAAACATCATTTTATGAAGAAAATAAAATCGCTTCTAAGCCTGAAAAAGCCGAAAGATTCACTCAGTTTGTTACTCCCCTTTCAATTTTATTTAGAACAAAAAAGGAAGGGACCCAGATTTGGAGAAACGAAAATTCCATAGCTTTCTATTCGTTAATACCCCTCACCTGCCTTGAAAGGCCATTTCATCCCCCCCCCCCCCCGCCCCCTCCTCCCCACACACACTACCACACACATCAATTATGCACTTGTTTCTTGGCGTGCTACAGGGTGAAACTTTTATTGTGCCACTGTTTAAATCTTATTAAACAGTATTCCATAGGGAAGAATTCTCGTTATAGTGACGGGATTTTCCGATAATCTCCAAGAGGGCCGGAGATAAGCGGTTAATAGGGAAATGTATAGAATCTCATAAATAAATTAAATTTTCTTATTTAATATATTTTCCGACATTAAATTATAACGTCTAGCACGAAAGAGCATTTCAAGCTCTTTAATCTGGTATAAAAATCATAGAAATGTGTCAATGAGAAGTTTCTTCCATCAGAGCCCATAGTTTTCTTTCTATAAACCATAAGTTTCTTAACACAATTTATTCAAATTACGCGAATCTTCGTTTTTGGACCTAAATAACACATATAAATTAACATTTGCGAATCTATTATAACGTATGAGCTAGAAGCTGTTATTCCACTGATTACAATGATGTATTTTATACATACATAGCTAATTGGGAAATTTCTTCCCTGAACGCCTAATTTTGCTTACTATTGAGTCGAAGCTTGGTCGAAATTTTTCTAAGTTCTCTCTATTAACCATTAAAACACTGGAAAGGGAAGCAATTCCATTTATGGCCAAGGGCTAAAATTTACAGGTAGTACAGAGTTATCGATTTTACACCGTAACGAGTTTTCTGCCAGATGTTAGACTAGTCAGAAAAAGTGTATTACGTACTGGAATTAGTAAGATGTTGCGTGTTTGACTTTCCATGCACTTACTGAGCAGACTGTGCATATGCTCATCTGAAGACTTTCTTCGTGTGGCGCAACACTAAATATTCCAGCCACATTCAATGATAACAGATTTATTCCTCATGCTCAGCTGACACACAACGCTGACACAACGTCGTGTCAGTAACGTTGGTTAAACGTCACTGTGCCGTTGAATTAACGTTGATATTGACGGTTACTTTTTACTTCAGACAAAAGCTTATCATATGAGGCGCGAATTAGTACTCCGAAATAAAGAGGCTTATCGAAGATGTTTTGCCATAGTTTAATCGATGATCACAAAACATCGAATCACATCGAATCAACGTTGATTCGATGATGATTCAACTTTTTTTGTCTGCTGGCATGATGAGACTGAAATGTAAACAGCGCAGATCCTGATACGACTGCTCTACTAGGCCTGCAATGTGTGTCCCAGTAGTAAGAACTGCAGGATAGGCTATTACTGATCGCAAACTCTCAAAAGTACACTTTGTAAATGTTGAAAATCGGTACTTTGTTGTCTACGGCCATAATACATTGAAAACATCGGTTCTCGTCCGATCACGGAAATTAAGCAACGTCGGACCCGGTTAGTACTTGGATGGGTGACCGCCTGGGAATACCGGGTGCTGCAGACTTTTGTCTGCTTTTCTTTATTTTCTATTTTTATTTCTTTTTTCTTTGATAGTTTTCTTCCCCCAATTTCACGATCACTATATATGTATCTCAAAGCTGTGCGAAGGAAAATACTTTTCCCTCAACGTTATAGACCGTTTACCGTCTGCTGTGCACTGTCCACTCGCCCTTCGCTTTGGAGCATGCTGAAAAGTAGTGCATGTTGTTCGCGGTTTTCTGTATACTATTTACTGTCCAGTGAAGTGTCTACTGTCTGTCTACTGCGTCCTGGATACTGTTTACTGCGGTCTGTCTGCTACAACATGGATGTGGTGCAAGCACAGGGGCATGGGTACAAAGTCGCAGCATGTGCGCCTGTTTCAGCGCATCTGGACTCTAAAATGATGTACCTTCAACCAAAGTGGAGTCGCACAAACAGATGAAACCAACATAAGCATCATAGTAACCTGCACTTTATGGGAGATGAACCCTGGTGGCCCGTAAGACTAATAAAGGATTGCAAAAATTCCTATGTAGCACATACCTATATTTGGGCAGTAAAACCCACACGCAGACACATCTAATTTTCTGTACATTTAAGTTCTGCAATAGTTAAAACAAATAAAAAAATAACAAGTAAATTAAAAAGGCAGTTCTGACATTTTTCTTGTCAATTTTAGTTTTGTATGATAGAAATGCAGAATTTATCAATTTTGGCAATATGCACAAATTCTGGCATTATTCCTTTTCCCTAGAGAATTGCTTCTTTCGTCTGAAGATCGATGTTAATGAAACGTGGACCTAGAATAAATTAGTTATGACTGTGGGCAGACTTCCAATATCATTATTTTGAACCACGACGCGAGAAAACCAACAAAGTGGTTGTGCGCCCAGCGCAGACCCAGATAAGCCCGGGCATCCACCCAGTCTGATCAGAGTCTTTGCTGTCCACATGAAGGTAGCGCGCCACGTTAGATCCTTAGCTACCGTTAAAGCACTTAGAAAAGACTGTGATCATACTAGGCGGATGCCCAGGCTGATCTGAGTCTGCGATGATGGGCGCACTTCCACTTTGTAGCTTTCTCGTGTCGCGGCTCATTTTTTTCTGATTCAGATGAACGGATACCTAATTGGAAGCTCAAGGAGACGGATCAGATCTTCACATTGATACATACTACCCAGCAGGCACACAACGTTATAATGACGTCGCATTGACGTGGACGCAAACATTACATTTCATCGACGTCATTCTGACGTCATGTGCCCGCTGGGAAATACTTACTGCCCAGCAGGCACATGACGTCGAATTGACGTCATATTGACGTCTATGCGGCATGGTGGCGTCGCATCGACCCCATTTTGACATCATTACGACGTCATGTGCCTGCTGGGTGTCTTGCAATGCTGTTCAAACAATTTCCATCGTTTTTATTTACTCTCTCTATTGGGACACCTTTAAATTACCAGATTATTCTAAAATTTAAACAAATGCTAAAAGTAGCTGACAGTGTGTCAAAAATACTGATAGGATTTGACGCATTGCACATCTTGATCTGATTCTAAAGTGATTTCTCAGATACATCTATCCCAAAATTTTGGATCACTGCGATTATTTTTATTTATTTTTTGTTAATCTTGCAGCTCTTGGATTACATCATTGATAATCAAGGGTCGGTTATATTTGCACGTGCATTTTATGCTCATCTCTTTAAACGATATGAGCCTTGTCCGGGCAAAATATGTTTGACACTATACGCAAACAGTGGGTACCAAGATAAGTCTATGCAACTGCGTAGTCTGTCAGAGTAAGTGCAGTTCACCGTTTGATTTCCAGAAGGCATACTTATTGCGCCTAACCTGTTCTGATTGTGCTAGTGCACAGACTAGTCTGGACATAGGCGTTTTGCATACACCACAAGGCTGATATTATCACGACACGACTCAAATGGCCTGCGCAAGGAAAAAATGTGCTTCAACCCATAATATTTTCAGCGAAATATGTATGTATACGCAACCAGGAGGTACCAAGATATGTCTACGCTCATGTGTAGTCTACCGTGCTCTGATTGCGCATGCGTCTAGTCAAGACACGCGCGTTTTGCTTATGAAATAAGACTGGTTTTATCATGACACGAGGTATGCGCAAGGGAAAATGTATTTCACCCCATCTTGGGAAAAGCGAAAGCAGTCCCATTAGTGTCTTTTCTTTTCGCGCTCTTTACGACGCCACAGTGTATGATGCTCAAGATTGCTTATACATGTTGTGAACGCATACATGTTACCACAGACTGGGCTGCTTCTTCTCGTCGCATGTGGCAATTTTCCGAGGGTGCGGCTCTTGGGTTACATCATTGGCAATCAGGATAATCAAGTGTCGATCTTATTTCACGTGCATTTTATGCTCATCTCTTGTTTTGAATGTTATTAGCCCTGTCCGGGTAAAATATGTTTGACGCTATACACAAACAGTGGGTACCAGGATAAGTCCATGTAACTGCGTTGTCTGTCAGAGTAAGTGCAGTGCATCGTTTACGAGAGAGCCTGCACTGCCGCGAGAGTTTGAGATCAGTAAAAGTTATAATATCCTGCTGTTCTTACTACCGGGGCACACATTGCGGGCCTAGCAGAGCAGTCATATCAGGATCTGCGCTGTTTGCGGTTCAGCCTCACCAAGCCTGTGGAAATTAAATGCTGAATCATCATATAATCAACGCTGAATCAACAGTGAATCAACGTTGATTCAATGTGATTCAATGGTGTGTGCCCAGTGTATAAACTATAGAAAAACATCTTTAATGAGCCTCCTTATTACTGAGTACAAATTTGCACCTCATATAATCAGCTATGTCTCAAGTTACATGTAAACCGTCAATATCAACGTCAATTCAACGTCATAGTAACGTTTAATCAACGTCAATGCCACGCCGTTGTTTCAGCGTTCTGTGTCAGCTGAGCCTGAGGCACAAATCTGTAATCATTGAATGTGGTTAGAATATTCAGAGTTGTGTCGCGCGAAAAAACACTTCAGGTGAGCATAAGCGAACTGTGCATATCAGTTTTCACATATGCGCAGTCTGCTCAGTAAGTGCAGGGAGAGTCAGGTTATCAAAACACGCAACATCATATCAATTTCAGTGCGTACTATATTTTTTTCCGAATAGAATGCGCATTTACGCAGACTAGTCTAAGCAGTGCCGGATCTCTCCTTAAAGGTTCGGAACGAAAGTTTTTCACACCTATAAAACAGCTCATAATTTTAAAAGATTTGTTATATGTACACCCAGATAATTAGCAAGGTCATACATTCGGATAGAAGCTACATGATATTACAACGCATCTATAAGTAGAAACTGAAAGTACAAACGTTTTGAAGGATTAAGTGCGTATTTTAAAACATCATTTTATGAAGAAAATAAAATCGCTTCTAAGCCTGAAAAAGCCGAAAGATTCACTCAGTTTGTTACTCCCCTTTCAATTTTATTTAGAACAAAAAAGGAAGGGACCCAGATTTGGAGAAACGAAAATTCCATAGCTTTCTATTCGTTAATACCCCTCACCTGCCTTGAAAGGCCATTTCACACCCCCCCCCGCCCCCTCCTCCCCACACACACTACCACACACATCAATTATGCACTTGTTTCTTGGCGTGCTACAGGGTGAAACTTTTATTGTGCCACTGTTTAAATCTTATTAAACAGTATTCCATAGGGAAGAATTCTCGTTATAGTGACGGGATTTTCCGATAATCTCCAAGAGGGCCGGAGATAAGCGGTTACCTGTATGCGGTTCTCAGTTTAATAGGGAAATGTATAGAAGCTCATAAATAAATTAAATTTTCTTATTTAATATATTTTCCGACATTAAATTATAACGTCTAGCACGAAAGAGCATTTCAAGCTCTTTAATCTGGTATAAAAATCATAGAAATGTGTCAATGAGAAGTTTCTTCCATCAGAGCCCATAGTTTTCTTTCTATAAACCATAAGTTTCTTAACACAATTTATTCAAATTACGCGAATCTTCGTTTTTGGACCTAAATAACACATATAAATTAACAT
The DNA here is from genome assembly GCA_963989385.1 of Ctena decussata. Lineage (NCBI taxonomy): Eukaryota > Metazoa > Mollusca > Bivalvia > Lucinida > Lucinidae > Ctena > Ctena decussata. The sequence goes on from OZ022509.1 coordinate 55,123,054, forward strand.
TTGCGAATCTATTATCACGTATGAGCTAGAAGCTGTTATTCCACTGATTACAATGATGTATTTTATACATACATAGCTAATTGGGAAATTTCTTTCCTGAACGCCTAATTTTGCTTACTATTGAGTCGAAGCTTGGTCGAAATTTTTCTAAGTTCTCTCTATTAACCATTAAAACACTGGAAAGGGAAGCAATTCCATTTATGGCCAAGGGCTAAAATTTACAGGTAGTACAGAGTTATCGATTTTACACCGTAACGAGTTTTCTGCCAGATGTTAGACTAGTCAGAAAAAGTGTATTACGTACTGGAATTAGTAAGATGTTGCGTGTTTGACTTTCCATGCACTTACTGAGCAGACTGTGCATATGCTCATCTGAAGACTTTCTTCGCGTGGCGCAACACTAAATATTCCAGCCACATTCAATGATAACAGATTTATTCCTCATGCTCAGCTGACACACAACGCTGACACAACGTCGTGTCATTAACGTTGGTTAAACGTCACTGTGCCGTTGAATTAACGTTGATATTGACGGTTACTTTTTACTTCAGACAAAAGCTTATCATATGAGGCGCGAATTAGTACTCCGAAATAAAGAGGCTTATCGAAGATGTTTTGCCATAGTTTAATCGATGATCACAAAACATCGAATCACATCGAATCAACGTTGATTCGATGATGATTCAACTTTTTTTTGTCTGCTGGCATGATGAGACTGAAATGTAAACAGCGCAGATCCTGATACGACTGCTCTACTAGGCCTGCAATGTGTGTCCCAGTAGTAAGAACTGCAGGATAGGCTATTACTGATCGCAAACTCTCAAAAGTACACTTTGTAAATGTTGAAAATCGGTACTTTGTTGTCTACGGCCATAATACATTGAAAACATCGGTTCTCGTCCGATCACGGAAATTAAGCAACGTCGGACCCGGTTAGTACTTGGATGGGTGACCGCCTGGGAATACCGGGTGCTGCAGACTTTTGTCTGCTTTTCTTTATTTTCTATTTTTATTTCTTTTTTCTTTGATAGTTTTCTTCCCCCAATTTCACGATCACTATATATGTATCTCAAAGCTGTGCGAAGGAAAATACTTTTCCCTCAACGTTATAGACCGTTTACCGTCTGCTGTGCACTGTCCACTCGCCCTTCGCTTTGGAGCATGCTGAAAAGTAGTGCATGTTGTTCGCGGTTTTCTGTATACTATTTACTGTCCAGTGAAGTGTCTACTGTCTGTCTACTGCGTCCTGGATACTGTTTACTGCGGTCTGTCTGCTACAACATGGATGTGGTGCAAGCACAGGGGCATGGGTACAAAGTCGCAGCATGTGCGCCTGTTTCAGCGCATCTGGACTCTAAAATGATGTACCTTCAACCAAAGTGGAGTCGCACAAACAGATGAAACCAACATAAGCATCATAGTAACCTGCACTTTATGGGAGATGAACCCTGGTGGCCCGTAAGACTAATAAAGGATTGCAAAAATTCCTATGTAGCACATACCTATATTTGGGCAGTAAAACCCACACGCAGGCACATCTAATTTTCTGTACATTTAAGTTCTGCAATAGTTAAAACAAATAAAAAAATAACAAGTAAATTAAAAAGGCAGTTCTGACATTTTTCTTGTCAATTTTAGTTTTGTATGATAGAAATGCAGAATTTATCAATTTTGGCAATATGCACAAATTCTGGCATTATTCCTTTTCCCTAGAGAATAGCTTCTTTCGTCTGAAGATCGATGTTAATGAAACGTGGACCTAGAATAAATTAGTTATGACTGTGGGCAGACTTCCAATATCATTATTTTGAACCACGACGCGAGAAAACCAACAAAGTGGTTGTGCGCCCAGCGCAGACCCAAATAAGCCCGGGCATCCACCCAGTCTGATCAGAGTCTTTGCTGTCCACATGAAGGTAGCGCGCCACGTTAGATCCTTAGCTACCGTTAAAGCGCTTAGAAAAGACTGTGATCATACTAGGCGGATGCCCAGGCTGATCTGAGTCTGCGATGATGGGCGCACTTCCACTTTGTAGCTTTCTCGTGTCGCGGCTCATTTTTTTCTGATTCAGATGAACGGATACCTAATTGGAAGCTCAAGGAGACGGATCAGATCTTCACATTGATACATACTACCCAGCAGGCACACAACGTTATAATGACGTCGCATTGACGTGGACGCAAACATTACATTTCATCGACGTCATTCTGACGTCATGTGCCCGCTGGGAAATACTTACTGCCCAGCAGGCACATGACGTCGAATTGACGTCATATTGACGTCTATGCGGCATGGTGGCGCCGCATCGACCCCATTTTGACATCATTACGACGTCATGTGCCTGCTGGGTGTCTTGCAATGCTGTTCAAACAATTTCCATCGTTTTTATTTACTCTCTCAATTGGGACACCTTTAAATTACCAGATTATTCTAAAATTTAAACAAATGCTAAAAGTAGCTGACAGTGTGTCAAAAATACTGATAGGATATGACGCATTGCACATCTTGATCTGATTCTAAAGTGATTTCTCAGATACATCTATCCCAAAATTTTGGATCACTGCGGTTATTTTTATTTATTTTTTGTTAATCTTGCAGCTCTTGGATTACATCATTGATAATCAAGGGTCGGTTATATTTGCACGTGCATTTTATGCTCATCTCTTTAAACGATATGAGCCTTGTCCGGGCAAAATATGTTTGACACTATACGCAAACAGTGGGTACCAAGATAAGTCTATGCAACTGCGTAGTCTGTCAGAGTAAGTGCAGTTCACCGTTTGATTTCCAGAAGGCATACTTATTGCGCCTAACCTGTTCTGATTGTGCTAGTGCACAGACTAGTCTGGACATAGGCGTTTTGCATACCCCACAACGCTGATATTATCACGACACGACTCAAATGGCCTGCACAAGGAAAAAATGTGCTTCAACCCATAATATTTTCAGCGAAATATGTATGTATACGCAACCAGGAGGTACCAAGATATGTCTACGCTCATGTGTAGTCTACCGTGCTCTGATTGCGCATGCGTCTAGTCAAGACACGCGCGTTTTGCTTATGAAATAAGACTGGTTTTATCATGACACGAGGTATGCGCAAGGGAAAATGTATTTCACCCCATCTTGGGAAAAGCGAAAGCAGTCACATTAGTGTCTTTTCTTTTCGCGCTCTTTACGACGCCACAGTGTATGATGCTCAAGATTGCTTATACATGTTGTGAACGCATACATGTTACCACAGACTGGGCTGCTTCTTCTCGTCGCATGTGGCAATTTTCCGAGGGTGCGGCTCTTGGGTTACATCATTGGCAATCAGGATAATCAAGTGTCGATCTTATTTTCACGTGCATTTTATGCTCATCTCTTGTTTTGAATGTTATTAGCCCTGTCCGGGTAAAATATGTTTGACGCTATACACAAACAGTGGGCACCAGGATAAGTCCATGTAACTGCGTTGTCTGTCAGAGTAAGTGCAGTGCATCGTTTACGAGAGAGCCTGCACTGCCGCGAGAGTTTGAGATCAGTAAAAGTTATAATATCCTGCTGTTCTTACTACCGGGGCACACATTGCGGGCCTAGCAGAGCAGTCATATCAGGATCTGCGCTGTTTGCGGTTCAGCCTCACCAAGCCTGTGGAAATTAAATGCTGAATCATCATTGAATCAACGCTGAATCAACAGTGAATCAACGTTGATTCAATGTGATTCAATGGTGTGTGCCCAGTGTATAAACTATAGAAAAACATCTTTAATGAGCCTCCTTATTACTGAGTACAAATTTGCACCTCATATAATCAGCTATGTCTCAGGTTACATGTAAACCGTCAATATCAACGTCAATTCAACGCCATAGTAACGTTTAATCAACGTCAATGCCACGCCGTTGTTTCAGCGTTCTGTGTCAGCTGAACCTGAGGCACAAATCTGTAATCATTGAATGTGGTTAGAATATTCAGAGTTGTGTCGCGCGAAAAAACACTTCAGGTGAGCATAAGCGAATTGTGCATATCAGCTTTCACATATGCACAGTCTGCTCAGTAAGTGCAGGGAGAGTCAGGTTATCAAAACACGCAACATCATATCAATTTCAGTGCGTACTATATTTTTTTCCGAATAGAATGCGCATTTACGCAGACTAGTCTAAGCAGTGCCGGATCTCTCCTTAAAGGTTCGGAACGAAAGTTTTTCACACCTATAAAACAGCTCATAATTTTAAAAGATTTGTTATATGTACACCCAGATAATTAGCAAGGTCATACATTCGGATAGAAGCTACATGATATTACAACGCATCTATAATTAGAAACTGAAAGTACAAACGTTTTGAAGGATTAAGTGCGTATTTTAAAACATCACTTTATGAAGAAAATAAAATCGCTTCTAAGCCTGAAAAAGCCGAAAGATTCACTCAGTTTGTTACTCCCCTTTCAATTTTATTTAGAACAAAAAAGGAAGGGACCCAGATTTGGAGAAACGAAAATTCCATAGCTTTCTATTCGTTAATACCCCTCACCTGCCTTGAAAGGCCATTTCACACCCCCCCCCCGCCCCCTCCTCCCCACACACACTACCACACACATCAATTATGCACTTGTTTCTTGGCGTGCTACAGGGTGAAACTTTTATTGTGCCACTGTTTAAATCTTATTAAACAGTATTCCATAGGGAAGAATTCTCGTTATAGTGACGGGATTTTCCGATAATCTCCAAGAGGGCCGGAGATAAGCGGTTACCTGTATGCGGTTCTCAGTTTAATAGGGAAATGTATAGAAGCTCATAAATAAATTAAATTTTCTTATTTAATATATTTTCCGACATTAAATTATAACGTCTAGCACGAAAGAGCATTTCAAGCTCTTTAATCTGGTATAAAAATCATAGAAATGTGTCAATGAGAAGTTTCTTCCATCAGAGCCCATAGTTTTCTTTCTATAAACCATAAGTTTCTTAACACAATTTATTCAAATTACGCGAATCTTCGTTTTTGGACCTAAATAACACATATAAATTAACATTTGCGAATCTATTATCACGTATGAGCTAGAAGCTGTTATTCCACTGATTACAATGATGTATTTTATACATACATAGCTAATTGGGAAATTTCTTTCCTGAACGCCTAATTTTGCTTACTATTGAGTCGAAGCTTGGTCGAAATTTTTCTAAGTTCTCTCTATTAACCATTAAAACACTGGAAAGGGAAGCAATTCCATTTATGGCCAAGGGCTAAAATTTACAGGTAGTACAGAGTTATCGATTTTACACCGTAACGAGTTTTCTGCCAGATGTTAGACTAGTCAGAAAAAGTGTATTACGTACTGGAATTAGTAAGATGTTGCGTGTTTGACTTTCCATGCACTTACTGAGCAGACTGTGCATATGCTCATCTGAAGACTTTCTTCGCGTGGCGCAACACTAAATATTCCAGCCACATTCAATGATAACAGATTTATTCCTCATGCTCAGCTGACACACAACGCTGACACAACGTCGTGTCATTAACGTTGGTTAAACGTCACTGTGCCGTTGAATTAACGTTGATATTGACGGTTACTTTTTACTTCAGACAAAAGCTTATCATATGAGGCGCGAATTAGTACTCCGAAATAAAGAGGCTTATCGAAGATGTTTTGCCATAGTTTAATCGATGATCACAAAACATCGAATCACATCGAATCAACGTTGATTCGATGATGATTCAACATTTTTTGTCTGCTGGCATGATGAGACTGAAATGTAAACAGCGCAGATCCTGATACGACTGCTCTACTAGGCCTGCAATGTGTGTCCCAGTAGTAAGAACTGCAGGATAGGCTATTACTGATCGCAAACTCTCAAAAGTACACTTTGTAAATGTTGAAAATCGGTACTTTGTTGTCTACGGCCATAATACATTGAAAACATCGGTTCTCGTCCGATCACGGAAATTAAGCAACGTCGGACCCGGTTAGTACTTGGATGGGTGACCGCCTGGGAATACCGGGTGCTGCAGACTTTTGTCTGCTTTTCTTTATTTTCTATTTTTATTTCTTTTTTCTTTGATAGTTTTCTTCCCCCAATTTCACGATCACTATATATGTATCTCAAAGCTGTGCGAAGGAAAATACTTTTCCCTCAACGTTATAGACCGTTTACCGTCTGCTGTGCACTGTCCACTCGCCCTTCGCTTTGGAGCATGCTGAAAAGTAGTGCATGTTGTTCGCGGTTTTCTGTATACTATTTACTGTCCAGTGAAGTGTCTACTGTCTGTCTACTGCGTCCTGGATACTGTTTACTGCGGTCTGTCTGCTACAACATGGATGTGGTGCAAGCACAGGGGCATGGGTACAAAGTCGCAGCATGTGCGCCTGTTTCAGCGCATCTGGACTCTAAAATGATGTACCTTCAACCAAAGTGGAGTCGCACAAACAGATGAAACCAACATAAGCATCATAGTAACCTGCACTTTATGGGAGATGAACCCTGGTGGCCCGTAAGACTAATAAAGAATTGCAAAAATTCCTATGTAGCACATACCTATATTTGGGCAGTAAAACCCACACGCAGACACATCTAATTTTCTGTACATTTAAGTTCTGCAATAGTTAAAACAAATAAAAAAATAACAAGTAAATTAAAAAGGCAGTTCTGACATTTTTCTTGTCAATTTTAGTTTTGTATGATAGAAATGCAGAATTTATCAATTTTGGCAATATGCACAAATTCTGGCATTATTCCTTTTCCCTAGAGAATTGCTTCTTTCGTCTGAAGATCGATGTTAATGAAACGTGGACCTAGAATAAATTAGTTATGACTGTGGGCAGACTTCCAATATCATTATTTTGAACCACGACGCGAGAAAATCAACAAAGTGGTTGTGCGCCCAGCGCAGACTCAGATAAGCCCGGGCATCCACCCAGTCTGATCAGAGTCTTTGCTGTCCACATGAAGGTAGCGCGCCACGTTAGATCCTTAGCTACCGTTAAAGCGCTTAGAAAAGACTGTGATCATACTAGGCGGATGCCCAGGCTGATCTGAGTCTGCGATGGGCGCACTTCCACTTTGTAGCTTTCTCGTGTCGCGGCTCATTTTTTTCTGATTCAGATAAACGGATACCTAATTGGAAGCTCAAGGAGACGGATCAGATCTTCACATTGATACATACTACCCAGCAGGCACACAACGTTATAATGACGTCGCATTGACGTGGACGCAAACATTACATTTCATCGACGTCATTCTGACGTCATGTGCCCGCTGGGAAATACTTACTGCCCAGCAGGCACATGACGTCGAATTGACGTCTATGCGGCATGGTGGCGTCGCATCGACCCCATTTTGACATCATTACGACGTCATGTGCCTGCTGGGTGTCTTGCAATGCTGTTCAAACAATTTCCATCGTTTTTATTTACTCTCTCTATTGGGACACCTTTAAATTACCAGATTATTCTAAAATTTAAACAAATGCTAAAAGTAGCTGACAGTGTGTCAAAAATACTGATAGGATATGACGCATTGCACATCTTGATCTGATTCTAAAGTGATTTCTCAGATACATCTATCCCAAAATTTTGGATCACTGCTGTTATTTTTATTTATTTTTTGTTAATCTTGCAGCTCTTGGATTACATCATTGATAATCAAGGGTCGGTTATATTTGCACGTGCATTTTATGCTCATCTCTTTAAACGATATGAGCCTTGTCCGGGCAAAATATGTTTGACACTATACGCAAACAGTGGGTACCAAGATAAGTCTATGCAACTGCGTAGTCTGTCAGAGTAAGTGCAGTTCACCGTTTGATTTCCAGAAGGCATACTTATTGCGCCTAACCTGTTCTGATTGTGCTAGTACACAGACTAGTCTGGACATAGGCGTTTTGCATACACCACAAGGCTGACTTTATCACAACACGACTCAAATGGCCTGCGCAAGGAAAAAATGTGCTTTAACCCATAATAATTTCAGCGAAATATGTATGTATACGCAACCAGGAGGTACCAAGATATGTCTACGCTCATGTGTAGTCTACCGTGCTCTGATTGCGCATGCGTCTAGTCAAGACACGCGCGTTTTGCTTATGAAATAAGACTGGTTTTATCATGACACGAGGTATGCGCAAGGGAAAATGTATTTCACCCCATCTTGGGAAAAGCGAATGCAGTCCCATTAGTGTCTTTTCTTTTCGCGCTCTTTACGACGCCACAGTGTATGATGCTCAAGATTGCTTATACATGTTGTGAACGCATACATGTTACCACAGACTGGGCTGCTTCTTCTCGTCGCATGTGGCAATTTTCCGAGGGTGCGGCTCTTGGGTTTCATCATTGGCAATCAGGATAATCAAGTGTCGATCTTATTTTCACGTGCATTTTATGCTCATCTCTTGTTTTGAATGTTATTAGCCCTGTCCGGGTAAAATATGTTTGACGCTATACACAAACAGTGGGTACCAGGATAAGTCCATGTAACTGCGTTGTCTGTCAGAGTAAGTGCAGTGCATCGTTTACGAGAGAGCCTGCACTGCCGCGAGAGTTTGAGATCAGTAAAAGTTATAATATCCTGCTGTTCTTACTACCGGGGCACACATTGCGGGCCTAGCAGAGCAGTCATATCAGGATCTGCGCTGTTTGCGGTTCAGCCTCACCAAGCCTGTGGAAATTAAATGCTGAATCATCATATAATCAACGCTGAATCAACAGTGAATCAACGTTGATTCAATGTGATTCAATGGTGTGTGCCCAGTGTATAAACTATAGAAAAACATCTTTAATGAGCCTCCTTATTACTGAGTACAAATTTGCACCTCATATAATCAGCTATGTCTCAAGTTACATGTAAACCGTCAATATCAACGTCAATTCAACGTCATAGTAACGTTTAATCAACGTCAATGCCACGCCGTTGTTTCAGCGTTCTGTGTCAGCTGAGCCTGAGGCACAAATCTGTAATCATTGAATGTGGTTAGAATATTCAGAGTTGTGTCGCGCGAAAAAACACTTCAGGTGAGCATAAGCGAACTGTGCATATCAGCTTTCACATATGCACAGTCTGCTCAGTAAGTGCAGGGAGAGTCAGGTTATCAAAACACGCAACATCATATCAATTTCAGTGCGTACTATATTTTTTTCCGAATAGAATGCGCATTTACGCAGACTAGTCTAAGCAGTGCCGGATCTCTCCTTAAAGGTTCGGAACGAAAGTTTTTCACACCTATAAAACAGCTCATAATTTTAAAAGATTTGTTATATGTACACCCAGATAATTAGCAAGGTCATACATTCGGATAGAAGCTACATGATATTACAACGCATCTATAATTAGAAACTGAAAGTACAAACGTTTTGAAGGATTAAGTGCGTATTTTAAAACATCATTTTATGAAGAAAATAAAATCGCTTCTAAGCCTGAAAAAGCCGAAAGATTCACTCAGTTTGTTACTCCCCTTTCAATTTTATTTAGAACAAAAAAGGAAGGGACCCAGATTTGGAGAAACGAAAATTCCATAGCTTTCTATTCGTTAATACCCCTCACCTGCCTTGAAAGGCCATTTCAACCCCCCCCCCCCCCCCCGCCCCCTCCTCCCCACACACACTACCACACACATCAATTATGCACTTGTTTCTTGGCGTGCTACAGGGTGAAACTTTTATTGTGCCACTGTTTAAATCTTATTAAACAGTATTCCATAGGGAAGAATTCTCGTTATAGTGACGGGATTTTCCGATAATCTCCAAGAGGGCCGGAGATAAGCGGTTACCTGTATGCGGTTCTCAGTTTAATAGGGAAATGTATAGAAGCTCATAAATAAATTAAATTTTCTTATTTAATATATTTTCCGACATTAAATTATAACGTCTAGCACGAAAGAGCATTTCAAGCTCTTTAATCTGGTATAAAAATCATAGAAATGTGTCAATGAAAAGTTTCTTCCATCAGAGCCCATAGTTTTCTTTCTAATATGAAATGATAGGCGCTACCTATAAAACGAGCACTGCTGGCAACTTTTCCTCATAACTAACATATACTCAAAAGCAAAAATAACGCATATTTTTCCTTTTGGTGTTTTTATGTCAAAATGAAAATCTGCTGAAATTGGCAAAACCGGGAAGAAATTATCAATGCAAGGACTACACTTTGTCGCAAACTTATTGAAATTTTATTCGTTTATTCATGCGGAACAAAGGCATAAACAACGAAGGGGTCAATTTCAAAATTCACAAATACTGATCAGTAAACTCATTGTCTTGAACTGAGTTGTGCCAGGCTCAAAAACTGATGCCCTCTTTATCTAGGACGCTATTGGTAACTGGTTATTAACAAAGTTATGCCCCTTTGAGCAAATCCCGTAAAGTTGGCAAGTTTTGCGATAGCAAAAGAAAAGTTTGTGGATTTTGCAGCAAAACGAATTGGAATGGATTCCAATTCGGGTTAAACAAAAGGGTAAGTGGTCAGTAACAAATGGAGTGTGTAACAAAGGGAAGTAACTCTGTACGTCCTTCCAATAATGCAACCACAGATTGAAATTTTGGGCGCTGGATCCTTGAACTCACTGGGCAAAATTGAATTAAAATCATACAGCATCTTTATCATAGAGAGCAGACTACGGTAAGCAAACGGGAAGACAAGATTTTTCCAGAAAAACACTTCCATCGGCTTTTAAATTTCGTAACTCAAACCGGAAGTGAGCAAAATACGTGTTTATCTAAAACCAAAATTTGTTTTGAACGGGTCCTTTACCAATAGCCTTACTCATTTTGAATCCCAAATTACCAGAATATTCTTATAATTTGACGATTCAGACGATTTTCAAAAACTTCAAATAACTTTGGAAAAATGCAGTTTTTTGCATGTGCGATTAAACTGTGTATGAATCAAGTTTTAAACCGTTTTATACCGTTTTCCAGTTGGGTACATCATGATGAACTCACGTGCAGTAAAATCGTCATGATAATTTATTTTGCGCCATAGTGAGCCAGAATTTCGTGATTTTTGCCTTTTTGACAAAAATCTAAATATTTTTTTCAAAGGATTGCACTGTGACAAGAAAATGCTGCAGAACTTATGGCCGGGTATAGGCAAATCCCAGTATTAAGTTAATAGTAAAATATCATTACATTTAACGAGGCAAAACAAGACACTAAAATATGCGTTTCTTTTGCTGTTGAGTATATAAGCAATTACAGGTATGTCAATTCAGATAGTGCAGAAATGTTAGCGGTCTTGCAATTTTTGCCGTTTTGAAACCACCAAACTGAAGAAAAAAAATATTTATGTAATATCTTCAAGTGGGATACACTGTTAGTACAAAATCAAAAGTAATATCCCTTACAACCCTTAAGTATTTACTTCTCATGTTCTTTCCTTTGAGACATCTTACCATATGGCTACTAAAGATTGGAATATTTTAAACCTGTTTCATTCTTATCTTAGAATGCATTCTGTAATTGGATATTGCTGTCTAGTGTTATATGTGCCAGTACTAACATGCAGTCCTCTAGGACTTGAACCTAGTATCTTAAAAACAGACAGCACCAACTGCAGGACTGTTACATAAGACTGACACAAACTCCAGACAGAGACTGATTGTCTGATTATCAAATGTGAATATCAAATTTAATCAGTGCCTACCTCTCCAAATTTTTTAAGTAAGTGTTAGGGACTAGTCATTTATTAGCAGGTGGGGTGGGGTGGGGGGTGGGGGGGGGGGGAGGCCTACCTCTCCAATTTTTTTAAGTAAGTGCTAGGGACTAGTCATTTACTAGCAGGTGGGGGTGGGGCGGGAGGGGGTACATTTTTATATGGTTCACAAAAATTTTTCCGTCCCTCCCCCCACGCCCCAGTCTCACCAGAATTTTTATTCCGACCCCCACCCCCCTCCTCCACCAGATAGGTGACAAAATAGTTCATGATCCCCCTATCCCCAGTGCCAGCTACCCTTCACACACACATACACATACCATATTACCGCTTTTATTTCTGGCTGACCTCAATCAAAACCTAGCTGTTTGAAACACAAAGGATATTTTCTTATTCTAACAAGTTAATTACATGTAATCATGGTCTGTTTAAACTTTGTCAGCATTTCTTGCACTTTTCCTTGTGCCAGCGGCCATCCAGAACTCTGTTTATCGGCCATCCAGAACTCTGTTTATCGAATGCTTAATAATTATAACTGTTGGTAATATTAACTGGGCCGCTGGTTGGCGTGGGTTTGGGGGCGCAGGCCCCAGAAACCACAGTAGTTTTGCTGATGAAAAGGCACGTGGAGAGCTGATATCACAATCGCAGGCATTAAATTTAATTAAGCACAAAATCACCTATCTGACATGATTTTATAGACACCTAGCAAATCAATGAAACATCTTTTTTTTTTAGATATGAAGTTGTCCAAGTTTTGTGTGTCCATTTCCATAAAGTCTTTTTAAGTTTAAGTTATGAGTTTGAAAGAAAAAAGTTTGAAATTTAGTAGTAATGGGGGGTCTGGGGAGCTTTGCTCCCCCAGAAGCTGAGACATCTTTAAAAATGAAGACTGATAGAAGAATTCTGACCCCCCCCCCCCCCCCCCCCAATATGCCTAATAGAATATATGACCCCCCCCTGCTCCGAGGCTTTTTGATTTCCGAACCCCCCAGTACATCACCAAAAAAATTCTGACCCCCCCCCCCCCCTAAACGTGCTCCCCCCCCCCTCCCACCTGATAATAAATGACTCGTTCCTTAATATCTGCTGTTATAATGAAATTGTATAAAAAAAAATAATGCTGTCTAACCTGTCCCGAGGGTAACTCTGTTAAAGGTCACCTATCTTATGTAGCTACTTATTTGGGCCCCAGAGGACAATGAACCTCTATTAAGGGTACACCTGTCTGCCATGACTCTGCAGCCAGTTTTTGTGAGGCCTCTTAATGACCCCTTAAGACAGATTTGCCTACATGTTGTATGAACACTGGGCCACTTAATCAGACTTTAACTGCACTTTTCATAGAGACTGATCGTGAATCATCATGTTGCAACTTTATTGAGCATGAACTGGGCAAAAAATATTAGTCTGTATGTTTTTCTGACTTGATATGAAATTAAGGCATTGCCTTCTAAGTGACACCAAATCCTCGAAGTATATGAATGTACTGTTGTAAATGTACTTGATATCATTTAAAGATGGAAATTGTCTGTTTAGCTTTCTGTTGTCAGAAATTTGACAATCAACTGATAGACTTGTTTTTCACATGGATTGTACAGCCAGTCAAGATTATTTCAGTCATTTTCAACTAAATCAGTTGTACATGTTTGTTGCCAAAATCAAACTTTGAACTAACATCTATCATCGTGCCAAACAAAAACCCAATTCACGAAAAAGGTTTGAATAATACAGAGATCTTAAAACTTTAACGCAAAACTTTAACATAAAAAGTCAGTCTGTGATCTTCACCTCTAGGTCACAGGCATGGGTGGGAATGGTACAAAATAAAACTTCACACCAACATCTATCATCATGCCAAACTCAAACCCAACCCAACAAGGGTTTGAATTATATCGAGGTCTTAAAAGCTTTAACACAAAACAACTTTACCATGAAAAGTCAAAGTCTGTGACCTTGACCTCTAGGCCACAGGCATGGGTGAGGTTGGTACAGAATAAAACTTTGGACCATTATCCATCACCATGCCAAATATAAACCCAATCTATCAAAAGGTTTGGATAATATAAGATCTCAAAAACTTTAAAGCAAATGTGACCTTACGAACAGAAGGACAGACAAATGGACATCGGACAAAAGCTATATACCCCTCCTCATACTTTGTTTGCTGGGAGTATAATTACGGCCTTGCTTATATAATTATATAATGTAAAGTCTGATTTGATAGTTGTCATTTCACCCCTGTAGATTTGAGACTTGCAAGTGCTTAAGACAAGCAATAGGTCTTATCAATGACAAAACAAATTGCAAATAAAAGCTCACCTCCATGATGCTCATATATATATATCCAGAGTCTCCACAACCACAACCCCCATCAGCCAAAGTAGTAAGCCAAAGAATCTCATAAGTCAAGCAACAGTCCCTTAATCTCACTTATCTGCTATACTCCAGGGAACAACAAACACTGGAGAGGCACCGGTGTTTAAATTTGAAACCAAAGAAAATCGACATGAGCTGTGTTGTCTTGTCTGCAAAAGAAGTATTGCAGAATTATGAATATTACTGACTTCTTTGCAATAATGAAAACTAGTTTCATGGGCACAGTTGAAAACATTTTAATGAATGAACATTCAGGCATGGTCTCCACTCCATTCCATGGCTTTGTGATGACCTCTTACAGGAAAGAATTTGCTTCCTCTGAGGGAGCAAATTCTTTCTTGTAAGACAACCATTCCAGGCACAGGGATGAAATTGTAGCCAATAGAATGTAGATTATCTAAACCATTCCATTCCAGGTTTATCTATGCATTACAATAGAACTAGTATAATAATAGTGTCATTGAGTGTCAATAAGAATGAACTTGTTCCAGACATCAGAGAAATTTGTTTCAGAAGTGACTCTCATGGACAATCCTACCTTCAATGTTTTAAATAGGAATCAAAGTTTTACTGACTCTACATGCATATTCAAGAAATGCTTGAAACAGTTTTGAAGTTTATTATAGCAAGGGCATTTACTAGGATAAATATGGTATACGGATACGTAGAACTGTTAGAAATGGCTTTGTGTAATTCCTTAGAACTCTTGTACTACATAACTCTTGTACTACATGGCCGTCTCCTGCCGGTGATTCACTTTTTCATCAGCAGAACATATTAAAATCCGAGCAAATATAAGATATAAGATTACTGGGTCCAGATAAATAATACATCAAACTTCAAATTAAACTGCAGTAGGTCTCTCTGTTACAAAACACTATCCTTTCCTAGCTAGTCTGGGGGAGGGGGAGGGGGGGGGGGGGGGTCTGACAACTAATTTTGAGTAAGTGACATTCCAGCTGACAAACAATTTTGAGTACCCTCTGGACATTCCTGACATTTTTTGTACCGTATGAATCCTAATAAATGCCCTGCTCTAATAAACCCCCTTGCTCCTTTTCCAAAAATAGTTATATTAACTTCCATTAATTGCTGTAAGGTAGCTCGTTGAAAGGGGGTCTACTCCAAAAGGGAAGAATTTGTTTCTAGAGAAGCAAATGCCTTCCTATAAGAGTTGACCTTGCTGAGAAGGGAGTCAAAAAAAGTAGAGCTGCTTCCTCTGAAAGTACATGTATACCCATCACCTTTAAAATGCTTATAAGGGATGAGTCATTTATTATCAGGTGTGGGGGCCGGGTACATTTTCATATCATTTACCAATATTTTTCCAACCCCCATAGTCTCACCTGATTTTTTCCCCCTTTTTTTTTAAGA
Organism: Ctena decussata; assembly: GCA_963989385.1. Lineage (NCBI taxonomy): Eukaryota > Metazoa > Mollusca > Bivalvia > Lucinida > Lucinidae > Ctena > Ctena decussata. The sequence goes on from OZ022509.1 coordinate 55,138,432, forward strand.
TATTGCCGAAAACTATTTAAAGACGGTATAGCCAAAACTGTGAAAAAACCAATACCACAGTATCCGAACGCACTGTACCAGCTCTTCCGGTTTTCATAGCGTTGAATCAAGAGTACAAAATTCGCTTATAACCAGTAGCCGGAAATCATTGTGTTTTGAGTTTTTATCCGGAATCAACTGCGTCATTTATAGTTATTCAGCTTCGAAAATGTAAATAGGTAAGTTTAAAATAATTTTCTCTTCGGTCTTTAACTTTATTGCTCTGTACAATGAAAAACTCCTTGCCGTCGCAGATTTTTTTTTTCCCGAGCAGCTTAATTTAACACGAGATTGTGTCGTGCAAAACTTAGCTATCATTCTTTTATCAAAACTAACAAACTGTAGATTGATAACGCCTTCCGTTTATTCTAAAGATTTTTTATAAAACATGTAAGAAAATGCTCAAAATGGTTTAAGAATCATGCCAAGGGCGATTTGAATACTGTACCAATTACTACCAACCCATACACGACATTGTACAGGGTAATAAAGTAAGCGACCGAAGAGCAAATTATATTTAACTTACCTCTTTACATTTTCTAAGCTGAATAGCTATAAATGACGCAGCAGATTCCGGATAAAATCTCAAAACATAATGATTTCCGACTACTGGTTATAAGCGAACGTTTGTACTCTCGATTCAACGCTATGAAAACCGGAAGTGATTGTACATGTAGTTCGGATACTGTGAATACAACCACTAGGTTTCACATTTATATAGGCAGAAACCTCAATGCTCTAATTAACCTGTTGTCACCCTTTTCAGGCTTTTGTATGTCTCTTCTTCATGACCCAGAAATGACATCTTACAAATTGTGAAAATACAGATAAAATAATTTTTTATATTGTAGCATTTGCTCAGCTGTCCTCGGAGTCAAGGAAGTCACCCATTCTGGTACTATTTGCTATCTCCTTTGCTTAATTTCTTGAAAGAGCCAACCACCCTACCTGAATCTCCATAAAGATGCAGCCAGCTTCTACAGCTAGGCTGTAAAAGTTGAAAATATATACCACACTGATTTTTTTCTCTACATAAGTGGTGCCCATGAAAAGCACTATTCCCAATTCAAAATCATTTTAAATGTATCTTTTTTTTCCCAACTGCAAGTTGAAAAGTTCCCAATTGCAGAAAGAATGTTCTAGGGACCATCTTACAACATACATTTACTTGCTTGCTTAGAGAAATAGCAGATTTATAGCAATAATTGAATGTAAATACTATATATTCAGTATCATGGCCCCTATCCCACCACTTGAGACTTAATAAAGGGTTTCCAAAATTCCAAATTTTAGGAGAATACGATGCCCTTTTTTCTAATTCCGTGGGCACCGGCACCATTCCCAAAATAGTGAAAAAAATCACTGTACCAACACACATTTACCCTATGTCCTGCACTGTAATGCACCTTAATATCACAGTCCAATTCCTGCAGACTTCATCAATACGCTGAAGGGATTGGTCTCTATCAATGGAACGCATAGTTCTACAATGAAGAACATAATTGGCCCTTTTCAAATTTTTCGTTGTTATCGGACATCTTCTTTTTCTTTTTAGTTGGCTGTATTACGTTCTACCGATGCCAAAATATCAAGCATAGAAAATCAATTACATGGGGTTACACTGTTATGCTTACCGCTGCGATTCAGCATCTATTTATATTGTTCCGTTCACAACTGTATAGTCAGTGAAAACAAAGAACTCATCTAGAAGTTTCAATACTGCCATCTTGTTGATCTCGAAAGCACATGAGCGTTGGATTGTAGGGTAAGGTATACGCAATCCCCATCGTAACCCTTGATTAGTCAATCCCCATTGTAACCGTTGATTAGTCAAACATATTTATTTAGTTATTATTGCCTTTCTTCTTTTTTCTATCTGTTTTGACAGCTCAATGATACTTTCAATGAAAATTTGATATTTTTGGACTTTCGCTGTATCTGAATGATACATATTTCTTTAGTTCATGAAATGAAAAAGAGATTTTCTTGAGAAAATTATTTACTTTCATTTTTCAAAACTGCCGCGTCATAAGAAAATGTCGGACAGTCCTGTCAGACAATTGCATAAAATTTACTGAAGACTCAGATCAGCCTGCACATCCATCAAGTCTAATCGGCATGTTTTTCCGTGAATATGGATCTATGGAGCCTGGGCAAAGAGGCTGCATGCAAGTGCAGCAAGACTGAAGCTTTACTGGTTGCATTGGTCAATAGGCACCTTTTCATGTGACGCAGCCCAATGATTGTATGATTGAGCTAAGGTGGATGGGGAGGGTGGGACCAGAAAAAAAGGAATGAAGAAATAAGCCTTCTGACTGATTTTGATGCAACAGTAGGGCGGTGCGTCAATGTCGATATGACATTGTTTTGAATTTGATGTTGTGTGCATAGATAGACAGAGGAGGCGGGAACAGATGAGAAAAGAAAATGACACACAGACGCACATGTACACACACTTTTTTCCATTGTAACAGTATGACGCCTAGCCCAGAATACATACAGCCTAGTTGCCAAAAATAAATCTGTATTTTACATTCACCTGGTATGTGTCGTCATCAAATTGGTTTCCCAATATTTCATTCGGATCACTTTAGCACTTGTTAAGTACCTGCAACGGGCTGTTGCCAACGAATATAAAAAAGTGAGATATAGAAAGGTTTTTCGAACTTTTTGTCAGTCAAATGATGGTTGTTTATTAATAACACATTTTTGTATGACTTTTTAAATGCTGTCAGTGTGTAGTAATTTCCTTGGTCATTACAGGAAAACCCAGTTTAAGCCGCTTGGATTCACAGTCAGCATTTGGCATACCAAGTCCATTTTTAGCGAAAAGTGAGCTAGTGAACTCAGATTTAACGTCCCACCAACAAGGTCATATGGAGACTGGACCTCGGTTTAAAGTCTCATCCGAAAGACCGGAGAAGCAGGAGATCGATTTGTCAACCCCTTATTGGTAGTCTGGCGTGTTATCCACTACACTACAGCCCCTCCTTTTAGCGAAGAGACGGTGATGTGGCAGCCATAATAATAATACCTCGACATTGATTTTAAGGGACTAGGGAACCCAAACTTTGCAGGTCGTGAAAACTAGTGACGATGGCAGATTACAATGGCAAATTTCCCTGATTTTCAAGTTTGGCGTTGTTTTGTCACAGCGCGTATGTAGAAAAGCTGGATTTTACCATTCTTTGTGGCTCTGTGCACTGGAAGGCCCAACATCGAAGGCTGATACGGATAGAAACTATTCTGCAGCAGCATGTGTTCAGGTCAACATTTTTCTGTTTCTATTTGCACTGTCATCGTTACAGGACTAGTTGCACCCTCTTTTCAAGGTTCACCGCATATCAGACAATACCAGGTTTATCGGGTTAGTGATTTTAATTTTACCAGAGACCATTTGCTGGAACGAGCATGGGTAGTCTAGGACCATGCTATGAATGTAATGACAGTGATGCATACTTTGAAACTCAAGCGCCAGTGGGTTGCCACTGCTAATTTTAACAGAACTTTGATTTTTTTTTCCTCTCTTTTCGAGAGATCAATGCATTGCGCTTCTTTTTTCATCGTCTATTTTGTTGTACCTTGCTCTCTAGCCAGGTTGTGACCAATGTGGAACGAAAAGCTGCAATATGGCATGAGCCATGACACGGACCGCTTGTGCCCGAAATCTCATGATGTTGTGAAGATTGAGGTTTCCAGACGCTCAATAAACCACTGAACTGGCCTAGTTGTGTCATGATATTTGTCGATTTGGTGGCCGTTTCAAGTCTTAAACGAGGGCATATAATATCACACGTTTATACCTTGATTCCGAGGCGGTTTGTTGGTTGGTTTCAAAATAAAACTTTCTGCCGCCTTGTTTACAATTCACGCCAGCAATTCTTGAGAGGGCTCTGATTGGCTGTATCAATCATGTGACATTCAGCGTTCGCAAATGACAGACTGCATCGCGAGTTATTGCTAACTAAAAGCATATCCCAGATGTTAAAATATAAACCAGTCGTTAAATCCTGTGGAGAAGACACTGGTTCCCATTTTTTGCACTAATTTCAATTGCACGACTGCAAAACTCAGAACCCAGTAAGGTGGTCGTCGCAAATTCGATTCCATAGATTTATACTTGATGGTATTTGCGATACCTAGATACGAGCTCTGCTCGATGGCTGCTTCGCAGTCATCTCGCAGTGCTCGTTATAAACCATAAGTTTCTTAACACAATTTATTCAAATTACGCGAATCTTCGTTTTTGGACCTAAAAAACACATATAAATTAACATTTGCGAATCTATTATAACGTATGAGCTAGAAGCTGTTATTCCACTGATTACAATGATGTATTTTATACTAACATAGCTAATTGGGAAATTTCTTCCCTGAACGCCTAATTTTGCTTACTATTGAGTCGAAGCTTGGTCGAAATTTTTCTTTGTTCTCTCTATTAACCATTAAAACACTGGAAAGGGAAGCAATTCCATTTATGGCCAAGGGCTAAAATTTACAGGTAGTACAGAGTTATCGATTTTACACCGTAACGAGTTTTCTGCCAGATGTTAGACTAGTCAGAAAAAGTGTATTACGTACTGGAATTAGTAAGATGTTGCGTGTTTGACTTTCCATGCACTTACTAAGCAGACTGTGCATATGCTCATCTGAAGACTTTCTTCGTGTGGCGCAACACTAAATATTCAAGCCACATTCAATGATAACAGATTTATTCCTCATGCTCAGCTGACACACAACGCTGACACAACGTCGTGTCAGTAACGTTGGTTAAACGTCACTGTGCCGTTGAATTAACGTTGATATTGACGGTTACTTTTTACTTCAGACAAAAGCTTATCATATGAGGCGCGAATTAGTACTCCGAAATAAAGAGGCTTATCGAAGATGTTTTGCCATAGTTTAATCGATGATCACAAAACATCGAATCACATCGAATCAACGTTGATTCGATGATGATTCAACTTTTTTTGTCTGCTGGCATGATGAGACTGAAATGTAAACAGCGCAGATCCTGATACGACTGCTCTACTAGGCCTGCAATGTGTGTCCCAGTAGTAAGAACTGCAGGATAGGCTATTACTGATCGCAAACTCTCAAAAGTACACTTTGTAAATGTTGAAAATCGGTACTTTGTTGTCTACGGCCATAATACATTGAAAACATCGGTTCTCGTCCGATCACGGAAATTAAGCAACGTCGGACCCGGTTAGTACTTGGATGGGTGACCGCCTGGGAATACCGGGTGCTGCAGACTTTTGTCTGCTTTTCTTTATTTTCTATTTTTATTTCTTTTTTCTTTGATAGTTTTCTTCCCCCAATTTCACGATCACTATATATGTATCTCAAAGCTGTGCGAAGGAAAATACTTTTCCCTCAACGTTATAGACCGTTTACCGTCTGCTGTGCACTGTCCACTCGCCCTTCGCTTTGGAGCATGCTGAAAAGTAGTGCATGTTGTTCGCGGTTTTCTGTATACTATTTACTGTCCAGTGAAGTGTCTACTGTCTGTCTACTGCGTCCTGGATACTGTTTACTGCGGTCTGTCTGCTACAACATGGATGTGGTGCAAGCACAGGGGCATGGGTACAAAGTCGCAGCATGTGCGCCTGTTTCAGCGCATCTGGACTCTAAAATGATGTACCTTCAACCAAAGTGGAGTCGCACAAACAGATGAAACCAACATAAGCATCATAGTAACCTGCACTTTATGGGAGATGAACCCTGGTGGCCCGTAAGACTAATAAAGGATTGCAAAAATTCCTATGTAGCACATACCTATATTTGGGCAGTAAAACCCACACGCAGGCACATCTAATTTTCTGTACATTTAAGTTCTGCAATAGTTAAAACAAATAAAAAAATAACAAGTAAATTAAAAAGGCAGTTCTGACATTTTTCTTGTCAATTTTAGTTTTGTATGATAGAAATGCAGAATTTATCAATTTTGGCAATATGCACAAATTCTGGCATTATTCCTTTTCCCTAGAGAATTGCTTCTTTCGTCTGAAGATCGATGTTAATGAAACGTGGACCTAGAATAAATTAGTTATGACTGTGGGCAGACTTCCAATATCATTATTTTGAACCACGACGCGAGAAAACCAACAAAGTGGTTGTGCGCCCAGCGCAGACCCAGATAAGCCCGGGCATCCACCCAGTCTGATCAGAGTCTTTGCTGTCCACATGAAGGTAGCGCGCCACGTTAGATCCTTAGCTACCGTTAAAGCGCTTAGAAAAGACTGTGATCATACTAGGCGGATGCCCAGGCTGATCTGAGTCTGCGATGATGGGCGCACTTCCACTTTGTAGCTTTCTCGTGTCGCGGCTCATTTTTTTCTGATTCAGATGAACGGATACCTAATTGGAAGCTCAAGGAGACGGATCAGATCTTCACATTGATACATACTACCCAGCAGGCACACAACGTTATAATGACGTCGCATTGACGTGGACGCAAACATTACATTTCATCGACGTCATTCTGACGTCATGTGCCCGCTGGGAAATACTTACTGCCCAGCAGGCACATGACGTCGAATTGACGTCATATTGACGTCTATGCGGCATGGTGGCGCCGCATCGACCCCATTTTGACATCATTACGACGTCATGTGCCTGCTGGGTGTCTTGCAATGCTGTTCAAACAATTTCCATCGTTTTTATTTACTCTCTCTATTGGGACACCTTTAAATTACCAGATTATTCTAAAATTTAAACAAATGCTAAAAGTAGCTGACAGTGTGTCAAAAATACTGATAGGATATGACGCATTGCACATCTTGATCTGATTCTAAAGTGATTTCTCAGATACATCTATCCCAAAATTTTGGATCACTGCGGTTATTTTTATTTATTTTTTGTTAATCTTGCAGCTCTTGGATTACATCATTGATAATCAAGGGTCGGTTATATTTGCACGTGCATTTTATGCTCATCTCTTTAAACGATATGAGCCTTGTCCGGGCAAAATATGTTTGACACTATACGCAAACAGTGGGTACCAAGATAAGTCTATGCAACTGCGTAGTCTGTCAGAGTAAGTGCAGTTCACCGTTTGATTTCCAGAAGGCATACTTATTGCGCCTAACCTGTTCTGATTGTGCTAGTGCACAGACTAGTCTGGACATAGGCGTTTTGCATACACCACAAGGCTGATATTATCACGACACGACTCAAATGGCCTGCGCAAGGAAAAAATGTGCTTCAACCCATAATATTTTCAGCGAAATATGTATGTATACGCAACCAGGAGGTACCAAGATATGTCTACGCTCATGTGTAGTCTACCGTGCTCTGATTGCGCATGCGTCTAGTCAAGACACGCGCGTTTTGCTTATGAAATATGACTGGTTTTATCATGACACGAGGTATGCGCAAGGGAAAATGTATTTCACCCCATCTTGGGAAAAGCGAAAGCAGTCCCATTAGTGTCTTTTCTTTTCGCGCTCTTTACGACGCCACAGTGTATGATGCTCAAGATTGCTTATACATGTTGTGAACGCATACATGTTACCACAGACTGGGCTGCTTCTTCTCGTCGCATGTGGCAATTTTCCGAGGGTGCGGCTCTTGGGTTACATCATTGGCAATCAGGATAATCAAGTGTCGATCTTATTTTCACGTGCATTTTATGCTCATCTCTTGTTTTGAATGTTATTAGCCCTGTCCGGGTAAAATATGTTTGACGCTATACACAAACAGTGGGCACCAGGATGAGTCCATGTAACTGCGTTGTCTGTCAGAGTAAGTGCAGTGCATCGTTTACGAGAGAGCCTGCACTGCCGCGAGAGTTTGAGATCAGTAAAAGTTATAATATCCTGCTGTTCTTACTACCGGGGCACACATTGCGGGCCTAGCAGAGCAGTCATATCAGGATCTGCGCTGTTTGCGTTTCAGCCTCACCAAGCCTGTGGAAATTAAATGCTGAATCATCATTGAATCAACGCTGAATCAACAGTGAATCAACGTTGATTCAATGTGATTCAATGGTGTGTGCCCAGTGTATAAACTATAGAAAAACATCTTTAATGAGCCTCCTTATTACTGAGTACAAATTTGCACCTCATATAATCAGCTATGTCTCAGGTTACATGTAAACCGTCAATATCAACGTCAATTCAACGCCATAGTAACGTTTAATCAACGTCAATGCCACGCCGTTGTTTCAGCGTTCTGTGTCAGCTGAACCTGAGGCACAAATCTGTAATCATTGAATGTGGTTAGAATATTCAGAGTTGTGTCGCGCGAAAAAACACTTCAGGTGAGCATAAGCGAATTGTGCATATCAGCTTTCACATATGCACAGTCTGCTCAGTAAGTGCAGGGAGAGTCAGGTTATCAAAACACGCAACATCATATCAATTTCAGTGCGTACTATATTTTTTTCCGAATAGAATGCGCATTTACGCAGACTAGTCTAAGCAGTGCCGGATCTCTCCTTAAAGGTTCGGAACGAAAGTTTTTCACACCTATAAAACAGCTCATAATTTTAAAAGATTTGTTATATGTACACCCAGATAATTAGCAAGGTCATACATTCGGATAGAAGCTACATGATATTACAACGCATCTATAATTAGAAACTGAAAGTACAAACGTTTTGAAGATTTAAGTGCGTATTTTAAAACATCATTTTATGAAGAAAATAAAATCGCTTCTAAGCCTGAAAAAGCCGAAATTCACTCAGTTTGTTACTCCCCTTTCAATTTTATTTAGAACAAAAAAGGAAGGGACCCAGATTTGGAGAAACGAAAATTCCATAGCTTTCTATTCGTTAATACCCCTCACCTGCCTTGAAAGGCCATTTCACCCCCCCCCCCCGCCCCCTCCTCCCCACACACACTACCACACACATCAATTATGCACTTGTTTCTTGGCGTGCTACAGGGTGAAACTTTTATTGTGCCACTGTTTAAATCTTATTAAACAGTATTCCATAGGGAAGAATTCTCGTTATAGTGACGGGATTTTCCGATAATCTCCAAGAGGGCCGGAGATAAGCGGTTACCTGTATGCGGTTCTCAGTTTAATAGGGAAATGTATAGAAGCTCATAAATAAATTAAATTTTCTTATTTAATATATTTTCCGACATTAAATTATAACGTCTAGCACGAAAGAGCATTTCAAGCTCTTTAATCTGGTATAAAAATCATAGAAATGTGTCAATGAGAAGTTTCTTCCATCAGAGCCCATAGTTTTCTTTCTATAAACCATAAGTTTCTTAACACAATTTATTCAAATTACGCGAATCTTCGTTTTTGGACCTAAATAACACATATAAATTAACATTTGCGAATCTATTATCACGTATGAGCTAGAAGCTGTTATTCCACTGATTACAATGATGTATTTTATACATACATAGCTAATTGGGAAATTTCTTTCCTGAACGCCTAATTTTGCTTACTATTGAGTCGAAGCTTGGTCGAAATTTTTCTAAGTTCTCTCTATTAACCATTAAAACACTGGAAAGGGAAGCAATTCCATTTATGGCCAAGGGCTAAAATTTACAGGTAGTACAGAGTTATCGATTTTACACCGTAACGAGTTTTCTGCCAGATGTTAGACTAGTCAGAAAAAGTGTATTACGTACTGGAATTAGTAAGATGTTGCGTGTTTGACTTTCCATGCACTTACTGAGCAGACTGTGCATATGCTCATCTGAAGACTTTCTTCGCGTGGCGCAACACTAAATATTCCAGCCACATTCAATGATAACAGATTTATTCCTCATGCTCAGCTGACACACAACGCTGACACAACGTCGTGTCAGTAACGTTGGTTAAACGTCACTGTGCCGTTGAATTAACGTTGATATTGACGGTTACTTTTTACTTCAGACAAAAGCTTATCATATGAGGCGCGAATTAGTACTCCGAAATAAAGAGGCTTATCGAAGATGTTTTGCCATAGTTTAATCGATGATCACAAAACATCGAATCACATCGAATCAACGTTGATTCGATGATGATTCAACTTTTTTTGTCTGCTGGCATGATGAGACTGAAATGTAAACAGCGCAGATCCTGATACGACTGCTCTACTAGGCCTGCAATGTGTGTCCCAGTAGTAAGAACTGCAGGATAGGCTATTACTGATCGCAAACTCTCAAAAGTACACTTTGTAAATGTTGAAAATCGGTACTTTGTTGTCTACGGCCATAATACATTGAAAACATCGGTTCTCGTCCGATCACGGAAATTAAGCAACGTCGGACCCGGTTAGTACTTGGATGGGTGACCGCCTGGGAATACCGGGTGCTGCAGACTTTTGTCTGCTTTTCTTTATTTTCTATTTTTATTTCTTTTTTCTTTGATAGTTTTCTTCCCCCAATTTCACGATCACTATATATGTATCTCAAAGCTGTGCGAAGGAAAATACTTTTCCCTCAACGTTATAGACCGTTTACCGTCTGCTGTGCACTGTCCACTCGCCCTTCGCTTTGGAGCATGCTGAAAAGTAGTGCATGTTGTTCGCGGTTTTCTGTATACTATTTACTGTCCAGTGAAGTGTCTACTGTCTGTCTACTGCGTCCTGGATACTGTTTACTGCGGTCTGTCTGCTACAACATGGATGTGGTGCAAGCACAGGGGCATGGGTACAAAGTCGCAGCATGTGCGCCTGTTTCAGCGCATCTGGACTCTAAAATGATGTACCTTCAACCAAAGTGGAGTCGCACAAACAGATGAAACCAACATAAGCACCATAGTAACCTGCACTTTATGGGAGATGAACCCTGGTGGCCCGTAAGACTAATAAAGGATTGCAAAAATTCCTATGTAGCGCATACCTATATTTGGGCAGTAAAACCCACACGCAGGCACATCTAATTTTCTGTACATTTAAGTTCTGCAATAGTTAAAACAAATAAAAAAATAACAAGTAAATTAAAAAGGCAGTTCTGACATTTTTCTTGTCAATTTTAGTTTTGTATGATAGAAATGCAGAATTTATCAATTTTGGCAATATGCACAAATTCTGGCATTATTCCTTTTCCCTAGAGAATTGCTTCTTTCGTCTGAAGATCGATGTTAATGAAACGTGGACCTAGAATAAATTAGTTATGACTGTGGGCAGACTTCCAATATCATTATTTTGAACCACGACGCGAGAAAACCAACAAAGTGGTTGTGCGCCCAGCGCAGACTCAGATAAGCCCGGGCATCCACCCAGTCTGATCAGAGTCTTTGCTGTCCACATGAAGGTAGCGCGCCACGTTAGATCCTTAGCTACCGTTAAAGCGCTTAGAAAAGACTGTGATCATACTAGGCGGATGCCCAGGCTGATCTGAGTCTGCGATGGGCGCACTTCCACTTTGTAGCTTTCTCGTGTCGCGGCTCGTTTTTTTCTGATTCAGATAAACGGACACCTAATTGGAAGCTCAAGGAGACGGATCAGATCTTCACATTGATACATACTACCCAGCAGGCACACAACGTTATAATGACGTCGCATTGACGTGGACGCAAACATTACATTTCATCGACGTCATTCTGACGTCATGTGCCCGCTGGGAAATACTTACTGCCCAGCAGGCACATGACGTCGAATTGACGTCATATTGACGTCTATGCGGCATGGTTGCGTCGCATCGACCCCATTTTGACATCATTACGACGTCATGTGCCTGCTGGGTGTCTTGCAATGCTGTTCAAACAATTTCCATCGTTTTTATTTACTCTCTCTATTGGGACACCTTTAAATTACCAGATTATTCTAAAATTTAAACAAATGCTAAAAGTAGCTGACAGTGTGTCAAAAATACTGATAGGATATGACGCATTGCACATCTTGATCTGATTCTAAAGTGATTTCTCAGATACATCTATCCCAAAATTTTGGATCACTGCGGTTATTTTTATTTATTTTTTGTTAATCTTGCAGCTCTTGGATTACATCATTGATAATCAAGGGTCGGTTATATTTGCACGTGCATTTTATGCTCATCTCTTTAAACGATATGAGCCTTGTCCGGGCAAAATATATTTGACACTATACGCAAACAGTGGGTACCAAGATAAGTCTATGCAACTGCGTAGTCTGTCAGAGTAAGTGCAGTTCACCGTTTGATTTCCAGAAGGCATACTTATTGCGCCTAACCTGTTCTGATTGTGCTAGTGCACAGACTAGTCTGGACATAGGCGTTTTGCATACACGACAAGGCTGATATTATCACGACACGACTCAAATGGCCTGCGCAAGGAAAAAATGTGCTTCAACCCATAATATTTTCAGCGAAATATGTATGTATACGCAACCAGGAGGTACCAAGATATGTCTACGCTCATGTGTAGTCTACCGTGCTCTGATTGCGCATGCGTCTAGTCAAGACACGCGCGTTTTGCTTATGAAATAAGACTGGTTTTATCATGACACGAGGTATGCGCAAGGGAAAATGTATTTCACCCCATCTTGGGAAAAGCGAAAGCAGTCACATTAGTGTCTTTTCTTTTCGCGCTCTTTACGACGCCACAGTGTATGATGCTCAAGATTGCTTATACATGTTGTGAACGCATACATGTTACCACAGACTGGGCTGCTTCTTCTCGTCGCATGTGGCAATTTTCCGAGGGTGCGGCTCTTGGGTTACATCATTGGCAATCAGGATAATCAAGTGTCGATCTTATTTTCACGTGCATTTTATGCTCATCTCTTGTTTTGAATGTTATTAGCCCTGTCCGGGTAAAATATGTTTGACGCTATACACAAACAGTGGGCACCAGGATAAGTCCATGTAACTGCGTTGTCTGTCAGAGTAAGTGCAGTGCATCGTTTACGAGAGAGCCTGCACTGCCGCGAGAGTTTGAGATCAGTAAAAGTTATAATATCCTGCTGTTCTTACTACCGGGGCACACATTGCGGGCCTAGCAGAGCAGTCATATCAGGATCTGCGCTGTTTGCGGTTCAGCCTCACCAAGCCTGTGGAAATTAAATGCTGAATCATCATTGAATCAACGCTGAATCAACAGTGAATCAACGTTGATTCAATGTGATTCAATGGTGTGTGCCCAGTGTATAAACTATAGAAAAACATCTTTAATGAGCCTCCTTATTACTGAGTACAAATTTGCACCTCATATAATCAGCTATGTCTCAGGTTACATGTAAACCGTCAATATCAACGTCAATTCAACGCCATAGTAACGTTTAATCAACGTCAATGCCACGCCGTTGTTTCAGCGTTCTGTGTCAGCTGAACCTGAGGCACAAATCTGTAATCATTGAATGTGGTTAGAATATTCAGAGTTGTGTCGCGCGAAAAAACACTTCAGGTGAGCATAAGCGAATTGTGCATATCAGCTTTCACATATGCACAGTCTGCTCAGTAAGTGCAGGGAGAGTCAGGTTATCAAAACACGCAACATCATATCAATTTCAGTGCGTACTATATTTTTTTCCGAATAGAATGCGCATTTACGCAGACTAGTCTAAGCAGTGCCGGATCTCTCCTTAAAGGTTCGGAACGAAAGTTTTTCACACCTATAAAACAGCTCATAATTTTAAAAGATTTGTTATATGTACACCCAGATAATTAGCAAGGTCATACATTCGGATAGAAGCTACATGATATTACAACGCATCTATAATTAGAAACTGAAAGTACAAACGTTTTGAAGGATTAAGTGCGTATTTTAAAACATCATTTTATGAAGAAAATAAAATCGCTTCTAAGCCTGAAAAAGCCGAAAGATTCACTCAGTTTGTTACTCCCCTTTCAATTTTATTTAGAACAAAAAAGGAAGGGACCCAGATTTGGAGAAACGAAAATTCCATAGCTTTCTATTCGTTAATACCCCTCACCTGCCTTGAAAGGCCATTTCACACACCCCCCGCCCCCTCCTCCCCACACACACTACCACACACATCAATTATGCACTTGTTTCTTGGCGTGCTACAGGGTGAAACTTTTATTGTGCCACTGTTTAAATCTTATTAAACAGTATTCCATAGGGAAGAATTCTCGTTATAGTGACGGGATTTTCCGATAATCTCCAAGAGGGCCGGAGATAAGCGGTTACCTGTATGCGGTTCTCAGTTTAATAGGGAAATGTATAGAAGCTCATAAATAAATTAAATTTTCTTATTTAATATATTTTCCGACATTAAATTATAACGTCTAGCACGAAAGAGCATTTCAAGCTCTTTAATCTGGTATAAAAATCATAGAAATGTGTCAATGAGAAGTTTCTTCCATCAGAGCCCATAGTTTTCTTTCTATAAACCATAAGTTTCTTAACACAATTTATTCAAATTACGCGAATCTTCGTTTTTGGACCTAAATAACACATATAAATTAACATTTGCGAATCTATTATCACGTATGAGCTAGAAGCTGTTATTCCACTGATTACAATGATGTATTTTATACATACATAGCTAATTGGAAAATTTCTTTCCTGAACGCCTAATTTTGCTTACTATTGAGTCGAAGCTTGGTCGAAATTTTTCTAAGTTCTCTCTATTAACCATTAAAACACTGGAAAGGGAAGCAATTCCATTTATGGCCAAGGGCTAAAATTTACAGGTAGTACAGAGTTATCGATTTTACACCGTAACGAGTTTTCTGCCAGATGTTAGACTAGTCAGAAAAAGTGTATTACGTACTGGAATTAGTAAGATGTTGCGTGTTTGACTTTCCATGCACTTACTGAGCAGACTGTGCATATGCTCATCTGAAGACTTTCTTCGCGTGGCGCAACACTAAATATTCCAGCCACATTCAATGATAACAGATTTATTCCTCATGCTCAGCTGACACACAACGCTGACACAACGTCGTGTCAGTAACGTTGGTTAAACGTCACTGTGCCGTTGAATTAACGTTGATATTGACGGTTACTTTTTACTTCAGACAAAAGCTTATCATATGAGGCGCGAATTAGTACTCCGAAATAAAGAGGCTTATCGAAGATGTTTTGCCATAGTTTAATCGATGATCACAAAACATCGAATCACATCGAATCAACGTTGATTCGATGATGATTCAACTTTTTTTGTCTGCTGGCATGATGAGACTGAAATGTAAACAGCGCAGATCCTGATACGACTGCTCTACTAGGCCTGCAATGTGTGTCCCAGTAGTAAGAACTGCAGGATAGGCTATTACTGATCGCAAACTCTCAAAAGTACACTTTGTAAATGTTGAAAATCGGTACTTTGTTGTCTACGGCCATAATACATTGAAAACATCGGTTCTCGTCCGATCACGGAAATTAAGCAACGTCGGACCCGGTTAGTACTTGGATGGGTGACCGCCTGGGAATACCGGGTGCTGCAGACTTTTGTCTGCTTTTCTTTATTTTCTATTTTTATTTCTTTTTTCTTTGATAGTTTTCTTCCCCCAATTTCACGATCACTATATATGTATCTCAAAGCTGTGCGAAGGAAAATACTTTTCCCTCAACGTTATAGACCGTTTACCGTCTGCTGTGCACTGTCCACTCGCCCTTCGCTTTGGAGCATGCTGAAAAGTAGTGCATGTTGTTCGCGGTTTTCTGTATACTATTTACTGTCCAGTGAAGTGTCTACTGTCTGTCTACTGCGTCCTGGATACTGTTTACTGCGGTCTGTCTGCTACAACATGGATGTGGTGCAAGCACAGGGGCATGGGTACAAAGTCGCAGCATGTGCGCCTGTTTCAGCGCATCTGGACTCTAAAATGATGTACCTTCAACCAAAGTGGAGTCGCACAAACAGATGAAACCAACATAAGCATCATAGTAACCTGCACTTTATGGGAGATGAACCCTGGTGGCCCGTAAGACTAATAAAGGATTGCAAAAATTCCTATGTAGCACATACCTATATTTGGGCAGTAAAACCCACACGCAGGCACATCTAATTTTCTGTACATTTAAGTTCTGCAATAGTTAAAACAAATAAAAAATAACAAGTAAATTAAAAAGGCAGTTCTGACATTTTTCTTGTCAATTTTAGTTTTGTATGATAGAAATGCAGAATTTATCAATTTTGGCAATATGCACAAATTCTGGCATTATTCCTTTTCCCTAGAGAATTGCTTCTTTCGTCTGAAGATCGATGTTAATGAAACGTGGACCTAGAATAAATTAGTTATGACTGTGGGCAGACTTCCAATATCATTATTTTGAACCACGACGCGAGAAAACCAACAAAGTGGTTGTGCGCCCAGCGCAGACTCAGATAAGCCCGGGCATCCACCCAGTCTGATCAGAGTCTTTGCTGTCCACATGAAGGTAGCGCGCCACGTTAGATCCTTAGCTACCGTTAAAGCGCTTAGAAAAGACTGTGATCATACTAGGCGGATGCCCAGGCTGATCTGAGTCTGCGATGGGCGCACTTCCACTTTGTAGCTTTCTCGTGTCGCGGCTCGTTTTTTTCTGATTCAGATAAACGGACACCTAATTGGAAGCTCAAGGAGACGGATCAGATCTTCACATTGATACATACTACCCAGCAGGCACACAACGTTATAATGACGTCGCATTGACGTGGACGCAAACATTACATTTCATCGACGTCATTCTGACGTCATGTGCCCGCTGGGAAATACTTACTGCCCAGCAGGCACATGACGTCGAATTGACGTCATATTGACGTCTATGCGGCATGGTGGCGTCGCATCGACCCCATTTTGACATCATTACGACGTCATGTGCCTGCTGGGTGTCTTGCAATGCTGTTCAAACAATTTCCATCGTTTTTATTTACTCTCTCTATTGGGACACCTTTAAATTACCAGATTATTCTAAAATTTAAACAAATGCTAAAAGTAGCTGACAGTGTGTCAAAAATACTGATAGGATATGACGCATTGCACATCTTGATCTGATTCTAAAGTGATTTCTCAGATACATCTATCCCAAAATTTTGGATCACTGCGGTTATTTTTATTTATTTTTTGTTAATCTTGCAGCTCTTGGATTACATCATTGATAATCAAGGGTCGGTTATATTTGCACGTGCATTTTATGCTCATCTCTTTAAACGATATGAGCCTTGTCCGGGCAAAATATATTTGACACTATACGCAAACAGTGGGTACCAAGATAAGTCTATGCAACTGCGTAGTCTGTCAGAGTAAGTGCAGTTCACCGTTTGATTTCCAGAAGGCATACTTATTGCGCCTAACCTGTTCTGATTGTGCTAGTGCACAGACTAGTCTGGACATAGGCGTTTTGCATACACGACAAGGCTGACTTTATCACGACACGACTCAAATGGCCTGCGCAAGGAAAAAATGTGCTTCAACCCATAATATTTTCAGCGAAATATGTATGTATACGCAACCAGGAGGTACCAAGATATGTCTACGCTCATGTGTAGTCTACCGTGCTCTGATTGCGCATGCGTCTAGTCAAGACACGCGCGTTTTGCTTATGAAATAAGACTGGTTTTATCATGACACGAGGTATGCGCAAGGGAAAATGTATTTCACCCCATCTTGGGAAAAGCGAAAGCAGTCACATTAGTGTCTTTTCTTTTCGCGCTCTTTACGACGCCACAGTGTATGATGCTCAAGATTGCTTATACATGTTGTGAACGCATACATGTTACCACAGACTGGGCTGCTTCTTCTCGTCGCATGTGGCAATTTTCCGAGGGTGCGGCTCTTGGGTTACATCATTGGCAATCAGGATAATCAAGTGTCGATCTTATTTTCACGTGCATTTTATGCTCATCTCTTGTTTTGAATGTTATTAGCCCTGTCCGGGTAAAATATGTTTGACGCTATACACAAACAGTGGGCACCAGGATAAGTCCATGTAACTGCGTTGTCTGTCAGAGTAAGTGCAGTGCATCGTTTACGAGAGAGCCTGCACTGCCGCGAGAGTTTGAGATCAGTAAAAGTTATAATATCCTGCTGTTCTTACTACCGGGGCACACATTGCGGGCCTAGCAGAGCAGTCATATCAGGATCTGCGCTGTTTGCGGTTCAGCCTCACCAAGCCTGTGGAAATTAAATGCTGAATCATCATTGAATCAACGCTGAATCAACAGTGAATCAACGTTGATTCAATGTGATTCAATGGTGTGTGCCCAGTGTATAAACTATAGAAAAACATCTTTAATGAGCCTCCTTATTACTGAGTACAAATTTGCACATCATATAATCAGCTATGTCTCAGGTTACATGTAAACCGTCAATATCAACGTCAATTCAACGCCATAGTAACGTTTAATCAACGTCAATGCCACGCCGTTGTTTCAGCGTTCTGTGTCAGCTGAACCTGAGGCACAAATCTGTAATCATTGAATGTGGTTAGAATATTCAGAGTTGTGTCGCGCGAAAAAACACTTCAGGTGAGCATAAGCGAATTGTGCATATCAGCTTTCACATATGCACAGTCTGCTCAGTAAGTGCAGGGAGAGTCAGGTTATCAAAACACGCAACATCATATCAATTTCAGTGCGTACTATATTTTTTTCCGAATAGAATGCGCATTTACGCAGACTAGTCTAAGCAGTGCCGGATCTCTCCTTAAAGGTTCGGAACGAAAGTTTTTCACACCTATAAAACAGCTCATAATTTTAAAAGATTTGTTATATGTACACCCAGATAATTAGCAAGGTCATACATTCGGATAGAAGCTACATGATATTACAACGCATCTATAATTAGAAACTGAAAGTACAAACGTTTTGAAGGATTAAGTGCGTATTTTAAAACATCATTTTATGAAGAAAATAAAATCGCTTCTAAGCCTGAAAAAGCCGAAAGATTCACTCAGTTTGTTACTCCCCTTTCAATTTTATTTAGAACAAAAAAGGAAGGGACCCAGATTTGGAGAAACGAAAATTCCATAGCTTTCTATTCGTTAATACCCCTCACCTGCCTTGAAAGGCCATTTCACACCCCCCCCCGCCCCCTCCTCCCCACACACACTACCACACACATCAATTATGCACTTGTTTCTTGGCGTGCTACAGGGTGAAACTTTTATTGTGCCACTGTTTAAATCTTATTAAACAGTATTCCATAGGGAAGAATTCTCGTTATAGTGACGGGATTTTCCGATAATCTCCAAGAGGGCCGGAGATAAGCGGTTACCTGTATGCGGTTCTCAGTTTAATAGGGAAATGTATAGAAGCTCATAAATAAATTAAATTTTCTTATTTAATATATTTTCCGACATTAAATTATAACGTCTAGCACGAAAGAGCATTTCAAGCTCTTTAATCTGGTATAAAAATCATAGAAATGTGTCAATGAGAAGTTTCTTCCATCAGAGCCCATAGTTTTCTTTCTATAAACCATAAGTTTCTTAACACAATTTATTCAAATTACGCGAATCTTCGTTTTTGGACCTAAATAACACATATAAATTAACATTTGCGAATCTATTATCACGTATGAGCTAGAAGCTGTTATTCCACTGATTACAATGATGTATTTTATACATACATAGCTAATTGGGAAATTTCTTTCCTGAACGCCTAATTTTGCTTACTATTGAGTCGAAGCTTGGTCGAAATTTTTCTAAGTTCTCTCTATTAACCATTAAAACACTGGAAAGGGAAGCAATTCCATTTATGGCCAAGGGCTAAAATTTACAGGTAGTACAGAGTTATCGATTTTACACCGTAACGAGTTTTCTGCCAGATGTTAGACTAGTCAGAAAAAGTGTATTACGTACTGGAATTAGTAAGATGTTGCGTGTTTGACTTTCCATGCACTTACTGAGCAGACTGTGCATATGCTCATCTGAAGACTTTCTTCGCGTGGCGCAACACTAAATATTCCAGCCACATTCAATGATAACAGATTTATTCCTCATGCTCAGCTGACACACAACGCTGACACAACGTCGTGTCAGTAACGTTGGTTAAACGTCACTGTGCCGTTGAATTAACGTTGATATTGACGGTTACTTTTTACTTCAGACAAAAGCTTATCATATGAGGCGCGAATTAGTACTCCGAAATAAAGAGGCTTATCGAAGATGTTTTGCCATAGTTTAATCGATGATCACAAAACATCGAATCACATCGAATCAACGTTGATTCGATGATGATTCAACTTTTTTTGTCTGCTGGCATGATGAGACTGAAATGTAAACAGCGCAGATCCTGATACGACTGCTCTAGTAGGCCTGCAATGTGTGTCCCAGTAGTAAGAACTGCAGGATAGGCTATTACTGATCGCAAACTCTCAAAAGTACACTTTGTAAATGTTGAAAATCGGTACTTTGTTGTCTACGGCCATAATACATTGAAAACATCGGTTCTCGTCCGATCACGGAAATTAAGCAACGTCGGACCCGGTTAGTACTTGGATGGGTGACCGCCTGGGAATACCGGGTGCTGCAGACTTTTGTCTGCTTTTCTTTATTTTCTATTTTTATTTCTTTTTTCTTTGATAGTTTTCTTCCCCCAATTTCACGATCACTATATATGTATCTCAAAGCTGTGCGAAGGAAAATACTTTTCCCTCAACGTTATAGACCGTTTACCGTCTGCTGTGCACTGTCCACTCGCCCTTCGCTTTGGAGCATGCTGAAAAGTAGTGCATGTTGTTCGCGGTTTTCTGTATACTATTTACTGTCCAGTGAAGTGTCTACTGTCTGTCTACTGCGTCCTGGATACTGTTTACTGCGATCTGTCTGCTACAACATGGATGTGGTGCAAGCACAGGGGCATGGGTACAAAGTCGCAGCATGTGCGCCTGTTTCAGCGCATCTGGACTCTAAAATGATGTACCTTCAACCAAAGTGGAGTCGCACAAACAGATGAAACCAACATAAGCATCATAGTAACCTGCACTTTATGGGAGATGAACCCTGGTGGCCCGTAAGACTAATAAAGGATTGCAAAAATTCCTATGTAGCACATACCTATATTTGGGCAGTAAAACCCACACGCAGGCACATCTAATTTTCTGTACATTTAAGTTCTGCAATAGTTAAAACAAATAAAAAAATAACAAGTAAATTAAAAAGGCAGTTCTGACATTTTTCTTGTCAATTTTAGTTTTGTATGATAGAAATGCAGAATTTATCAATTTTGGCAATATGCACAAATTCTGGCATTATTCCTTTTCCCTAGAGAATTGCTTCTTTCGTCTGAAGATCGATGTTAATGAAACGTGGACCTAGAATAAATTAGTTATGACTGTGGGCAGACTTCCAATATCATTATTTTGAACCACGACGCGAGAAAACCAACAAAGTGGTTGTGCGCCCAGCGCAGACTCAGATAAGCCCGGGCATCCACCCAGTCTGATCAGAGTCTTTGCTGTCCACATGAAGTTAGCGCGCCACGTTAGATCCTTAGCTACCGTTAAAGCGCTTAGAAAAGACTGTGATCATACTAGGCGGATGCCCAGGCTGATCTGAGTCTGCGATGGGCGCACTTCCACTTTGTAGCTTTCTCGTGTCGCGGCTCGTTTTTTTCTGATTCAGATAAACGGACACCTAATTGGAAGCTCAAGGAGACGGATCAGATCTTCACATTGATACATACTACCCAGCAGGCACACAACGTTATAATGACGTCGCATTGACGTGGACGCAAACATTACATTTCATCGACGTCATTCTGACGTCATGTGCCCGCTGGGAAATACTTACTGCCCAGCAGGCACATGACGTCGAATTGACGTCATATTGACGTCTATGCGGCATGGTGGCGTCGCATCGACCCCATTTTGACATCATTACGACGTCATGTGCCTGCTGGGTGTCTTGCAATGCTGTTCAAACAATTTCCATCGTTTTTATTTACTCTCTCTATTGGGACACCTTTAAATTACCAGATTATTCTAAAATTTAAACAAATGCTAAAAGTAGCTGACAGTGTGTCAAAAATACTGATAGGATATGACGCATTGCACATCTTGATCTGATTCTAAAGTGATTTCTCAGATACATCTATCCCAAAATTTTGGATCACTGCGGTTATTTTTATTTATTTTTTGTTAATCTTGCAGCTCTTGGATTACATCATTGATAATCAAGGGTCGGTTATATTTGCACGTGCATTTTATGCTCATCTCTTTAAACGATATGAGCCTTGTCCGGGCAAAATATATTTGACACTATACGCAAACAGTGGGTACCAAGATAAGTCTATGCAACTGCGTAGTCTGTCAGAGTAAGTGCAGTTCACCGTTTGATTTCCAGAAGGCATACTTATTGCGCCTAACCTGTTCTGATTGTGCTAGTGCACAGACTAGTCTGGACATAGGCGTTTTGCATACACGACAAGGCTGACTTTATCACGACACGACTCAAATGGCCTGCGCAAGGAAAAAATGTGCTTCAACCCATAATATTTTCAGCGAAATATGTATGTATACGCAACCAGGAGGTACCAAGATATGTCTACGCTCATGTGTAGTCTACCGTGCTCTGATTGCGCATGCGTCTAGTCAAGACACGCGCGTTTTGCTTATGAAATAAGACTGGTTTTATCATGACACGAGGTATGCGCAAGGGAAAATGTATTTCACCCCATCTTGGGAAAAGCGAAAGCAGTCACATTAGTGTCTTTTCTTTTCGCGCTCTTTACGACGCCACAGTGTATGATGCTCAAGATTGCTTATACATGTTGTGAACGCATACATGTTACCACAGACTGGGCTGCTTCTTCTCGTCGCATGTGGCAATTTTCCGAGGGTGCGGCTCTTGGGTTACATCATTGGCAATCAGGATAATCAAGTGTCGATCTTATTTTCACGTGCATTTTATGCTCATCTCTTGTTTTGAATGTTATTAGCCCTGTCCGGGTAAAATATGTTTGACGCTATACACAAACAGTGGGCACCAGGATAAGTCCATGTAACTGCGTTGTCTGTCAGAGTAAGTGCAGTGCATCGTTTACGAGAGAGCCTGCACTGCCGCGAGAGTTTGAGATCAGTAAAAGTTATAATATCCTGCTGTTCTTACTACCGGGGCACACATTGCGGGCCTAGCAGAGCAGTCATATCAGGATCTGCGCTGTTTGCGGTTCAGCCTCACCAAGCCTGTGGAAATTAAATGCTGAATCATCATTGAATCAACGCTGAATCAACAGTGAATCAACGTTGATTCAATGTGATTCAATGGTGTGTGCCCAGTGTATAAACTATAGAAAAACATCTTTAATGAGCCTCCTTATTACTGAGTACAAATTTGCACCTCATATAATCAGCTATGTCTCAAGTTACATGTAAACCGTCAATATCAACGTCAATTCAACGCCATAGTAACGTTTAATCAACGTCAATGCCACGCCGTTGTTTCAGCGTTCTGTGTCAGCTGAGCCTGAGGCACAAATCTGTAATCATTGAATGTGGTTAGAATATTCAGAGTTGTGTCGCGCGAAAAAACACTTCAGGTGAGCATAAGCGAACTGTGCATATCAGCTTTCACATATGCACAGTCGGCCTCAGTAAGTGCAGGGAGAGTCAGGTTATCAAAACACGCAACATCATATCATTTCAGTGCGTACTATATTTTTTTCCGAATAGAATGCGCATTTACGCAGACTAGTCTAAGCAGTGCCGGATCTCTCCTTAAAGGTTCGGAACGAAAGTTTTTCACACCTATAAAACAGCTCATAATTTTAAAAGATTTGTTATATGTACACCCAGATAATTAGCAAGGTCATACATTCGGATAGAAGCTACATGATATTACAACGCATCTATAATTAGAAACTGAAAGTACAAACGTTTTGAAGGATTAAGTGCGTATTTTAAAACATCATTTTATGAAGAAAATAAAATCGCTTCTAAGCCTGAAAAAGCCGAAAGATTCACTCAGTTTGTTACTCCCCTTTCAATTTTATTTAGAACAAAAAAGGAAGAGACCCAGATTTGGAGAAACGAAAATTCCATAGCTTTCTATTCGTTAATACCCCTCACCTGCCTTGAAAGGCCATTTCACCCCCCCCCCCCGCCCCCTCCTCCCCACACACACTACCACACACATCAATTATGCACTTGTTTCTTGGCGTGCTACAGGGTGAAACTTTTATTGTGCCACTGTTTAAATCTTATTAAACAGTATTCCATAGGGAAGAATTCTCGTTATAGTGACGGGATTTTCCGATAATCTCCAAGAGGGCCGGAGATAAGCGGTTACCTGTATGCGGTTCTCAGTTTAATAGGGAAATGTATAGAAGCTCATAAATAAATTAAATTTTCTTATTTAATATATTTTCCGACATTAAATTATAACGTCTAG
Organism: Ctena decussata; assembly: GCA_963989385.1. Taxonomy (NCBI): domain Eukaryota; kingdom Metazoa; phylum Mollusca; class Bivalvia; order Lucinida; family Lucinidae; genus Ctena; species Ctena decussata. The sequence continues at coordinate 55,162,621 of OZ022509.1, forward strand.
CACGAAAGAGCATTTCAAGCTCTTTAATCTGGTATAAAAATCATAGAAATGTGTCAATGAGAAGTTTCTTCCATCAGAGCCCATAGTTTTCTTTCTATAAACCATAAGTTTCTTAACACAATTTATTCAAATTACGCGAATCTTCGTTTTTGGACCTAAATAACACATATAAATTAACATTTGCGAATCTATTATCACGTATGAGCTAGAAGCTGTTATTCCACTGATTACAATGATGTATTTTATACATACATAGCTAATTGGGAAATTTCTTTCCTGAACGCCTAATTTTGCTTACTATTGAGTCGAAGCTTGGTCGAAATTTTTCTAAGTTCTCTCTATTAACCATTAAAACACTGGAAAGGGAAGCAATTCCATTTATGGCCAAGGGCTAAAATTTACAGGTAGTACAGAGTTATCGATTTTACACCGTAACGAGTTTTCTGCCAGATGTTAGACTAGTCAGAAAAAGTGTATTACGTACTGGAATTAGTAAGATGTTGCGTGTTTGACTTTCCATGCACTTACTGAGCAGACTGTGCATATGCTCATCTGAAGACTTTCTTCGCGTGGCGCAACACTAAATATTCCAGCCACATTCAATGATAACAGATTTATTCCTCATGCTCAGCTGACACACAACGCTGACACAACGTCGTGTCAGTAACGTTGGTTAAACGTCACTGTGCCGTTGAATTAACGTTGATATTGACGGTTACTTTTTACTTCAGACAAAAGCTTATCATATGAGGCGCGAATTAGTACTCCGAAATAAAGAGGCTTATCGAAGATGTTTTGCCATAGTTTAATCGATGATCACAAAACATCGAATCACATCGAATCAACGTTGATTCGATGATGATTCAACTTTTTTTGTCTGCTGGCATGATGAGACTGAAATGTAAACAGCGCAGATCCTGATACGACTGCTCTAGTAGGCCTGCAATGTGTGTCCCAGTAGTAAGAACTGCAGGATAGGCTATTACTGATCGCAAACTCTCAAAAGTACACTTTGTAAATGTTGAAAATCGGTACTTTGTTGTCTACGGCCATAATACATTGAAAACATCGGTTCTCGTCCGATCACGGAAATTAAGCAACGTCGGACCCGGTTAGTACTTGGATGGGTGACCGCCTGGGAATACCGGGTGCTGCAGACTTTTGTCTGCTTTTCTTTATTTTCTATTTTTATTTCTTTTTTCTTTGATAGTTTTCTTCCCCCAATTTCACGATCACTATATATGTATCTCAAAGCTGTGCGAAGGAAAATACTTTTCCCTCAACGTTATAGACCGTTTACCGTCTGCTGTGCACTGTCCACTCGCCCTTCGCTTTGGAGCATGCTGAAAAGTAGTGCATGTTGTTCGCGGTTTTCTGTATACTATTTACTGTCCAGTGAAGTGTCTACTGTCTGTCTACTGCGTCCTGGATACTGTTTACTGCGATCTGTCTGCTACAACATGGATGTGGTGCAAGCACAGGGGCATGGGTACAAAGTCGCAGCATGTGCGCCTGTTTCAGCGCATCTGGACTCTAAAATGATGTACCTTCAACCAAAGTGGAGTCGCACAAACAGATGAAACCAACATAAGCATCATAGTAACCTGCACTTTATGGGAGATGAACCCTGGTGGCCCGTAAGACTAATAAAGGATTGCAAAAATTCCTATGTAGCACATACCTATATTTGGGCAGTAAAACCCACACGCAGGCACATCTAATTTTCTGTACATTTAAGTTCTGCAATAGTTAAAACAAATAAAAAAATAACAAGTAAATTAAAAAGGCAGTTCTGACATTTTTCTTGTCAATTTTAGTTTTGTATGATAGAAATGCAGAATTTATCAATTTTGGCAATATGCACAAATTCTGGCATTATTCCTTTTCCCTAGAGAATTGCTTCTTTCGTCTGAAGATCGATGTTAATGAAACGTGGACCTAGAATAAATTAGTTATGACTGTGGGCAGACTTCCAATATCATTATTTTGAACCACGACGCGAGAAAACCAACAAAGTGGTTGTGCGCCCAGCGCAGACTCAGATAAGCCCGGGCATCCACCCAGTCTGATCAGAGTCTTTGCTGTCCACATGAAGTTAGCGCGCCACGTTAGATCCTTAGCTACCGTTAAAGCGCTTAGAAAAGACTGTGATCATACTAGGCGGATGCCCAGGCTGATCTGAGTCTGCGATGGGCGCACTTCCACTTTGTAGCTTTCTCGTGTCGCGGCTCGTTTTTTTCTGATTCAGATAAACGGACACCTAATTGGAAGCTCAAGGAGACGGATCAGATCTTCACATTGATACATACTACCCAGCAGGCACACAACGTTATAATGACGTCGCATTGACGTGGACGCAAACATTACATTTCATCGACGTCATTCTGACGTCATGTGCCCGCTGGGAAATACTTACTGCCCAGCAGGCACATGACGTCGAATTGACGTCATATTGACGTCTATGCGGCATGGTGGCGTCGCATCGACCCCATTTTGACATCATTACGACGTCATGTGCCTGCTGGGTGTCTTGCAATGCTGTTCAAACAATTTCCATCGTTTTTATTTACTCTCTCTATTGGGACACCTTTAAATTACCAGATTATTCTAAAATTTAAACAAATGCTAAAAGTAGCTGACAGTGTGTCAAAAATACTGATAGGATATGACGCATTGCACATCTTGATCTGATTCTAAAGTGATTTCTCAGATACATCTATCCCAAAATTTTGGATCACTGCGGTTATTTTTATTTATTTTTTGTTAATCTTGCAGCTCTTGGATTACATCATTGATAATCAAGGGTCGGTTATATTTGCACGTGCATTTTATGCTCATCTCTTTAAACGATATGAGCCTTGTCCGGGCAAAATATATTTGACACTATACGCAAACAGTGGGTACCAAGATAAGTCTATGCAACTGCGTAGTCTGTCAGAGTAAGTGCAGTTCACCGTTTGATTTCCAGAAGGCATACTTATTGCGCCTAACCTGTTCTGATTGTGCTAGTGCACAGACTAGTCTGGACATAGGCGTTTTGCATACACGACAAGGCTGACTTTATCACGACACGACTCAAATGGCCTGCGCAAGGAAAAAATGTGCTTCAACCCATAATATTTTCAGCGAAATATGTATGTATACGCAACCAGGAGGTACCAAGATATGTCTACGCTCATGTGTAGTCTACCGTGCTCTGATTGCGCATGCGTCTAGTCAAGACACGCGCGTTTTGCTTATGAAATAAGACTGGTTTTATCATGACACGAGGTATGCGCAAGGGAAAATGTATTTCACCCCATCTTGGGAAAAGCGAAAGCAGTCACATTAGTGTCTTTTCTTTTCGCGCTCTTTACGACGCCACAGTGTATGATGCTCAAGATTGCTTATACATGTTGTGAACGCATACATGTTACCACAGACTGGGCTGCTTCTTCTCGTCGCATGTGGCAATTTTCCGAGGGTGCGGCTCTTGGGTTACATCATTGGCAATCAGGATAATCAAGTGTCGATCTTATTTTCACGTGCATTTTATGCTCATCTCTTGTTTTGAATGTTATTAGCCCTGTCCGGGTAAAATATGTTTGACGCTATACACAAACAGTGGGCACCAGGATAAGTCCATGTAACTGCGTTGTCTGTCAGAGTAAGTGCAGTGCATCGTTTACGAGAGAGCCTGCACTGCCGCGAGAGTTTGAGATCAGTAAAAGTTATAATATCCTGCTGTTCTTACTACCGGGGCACACATTGCGGGCCTAGCAGAGCAGTCATATCAGGATCTGCGCTGTTTGCGGTTCAGCCTCACCAAGCCTGTGGAAATTAAATGCTGAATCATCATTGAATCAACGCTGAATCAACAGTGAATCAACGTTGATTCAATGTGATTCAATGGTGTGTGCCCAGTGTATAAACTATAGAAAAACATCTTTAATGAGCCTCCTTATTACTGAGTACAAATTTGCACCTCATATAATCAGCTATGTCTCAAGTTACATGTAAACCGTCAATATCAACGTCAATTCAACGCCATAGTAACGTTTAATCAACGTCAATGCCACGCCGTTGTTTCAGCGTTCTGTGTCAGCTGAGCCTGAGGCACAAATCTGTAATCATTGAATGTGGTTAGAATATTCAGAGTTGTGTCGCGCGAAAAAACACTTCAGGTGAGCATAAGCGAACTGTGCATATCAGCTTTCACATATGCACAGTCGGCTCAGTAAGTGCAGGGAGAGTCAGGTTATCAAAACACGCAACATCATATCAATTTCAGTGCGTACTATATTTTTTTCCGAATAGAATGCGCATTTACGCAGACTAGTCTAAGCAGTGCCGGATCTCTCCTTAAAGGTTCGGAACGAAAGTTTTTCACACCTATAAAACAGCTCATAATTTTAAAAGATTTGTTATATGTACACCCAGATAATTAGCAAGGTCATACATTCGGATAGAAGCTACATGATATTACAACGCATCTATAATTAGAAACTGAAAGTACAAACGTTTTGAAGGATTAAGTGCGTATTTTAAAACATCATTTTATGAAGAAAATAAAATCGCTTCTAAGCCTGAAAAAGCCGAAAGATTCACTCAGTTTGTTACTCCCCTTTCAATTTTATTTAGAACAAAAAAGGAAGAGACCCAGATTTGGAGAAACGAAAATTCCATAGCTTTCTATTCGTTAATACCCCTCACCTGCCTTGAAAGGCCATTTCACCCCCCCCCCCGCCCCCTCCTCCCCACACACACTACCACACACATCAATTATGCACTTGTTTCTTGGCGTGCTACAGGGTGAAACTTTTATTGTGCCACTGTTTAAATCTTATTAAACAGTATTCCATAGGGAAGAATTCTCGTTATAGTGACGGGATTTTCCGATAATCTCCAAGAGGGCCGGAGATAAGCGGTTACCTGTATGCGGTTCTCAGTTTAATAGGGAAATGTATAGAAGCTCATAAATAAATTAAATTTTCTTATTTAATATATTTTCCGACATTAAATTATAACGTCTAGCACGAAAGAGCATTTCAAGCTCTTTAATCTGGTATAAAAATCATAGAAATGTGTCAATGAGAAGTTTCTTCCATCAGAGCCCATAGTTTTCTTTCTATAAACCATAAGTTTCTTAACACAATTTATTCAAATTACGCGAATCTTCGTTTTTGGACCTAAATAACACATATAAATTAACATTTGCGAATCTATTATCACGTATGAGCTAGAAGCTGTTATTCCACTGATTACAATGATGTATTTTATACATACATAGCTAATTGGGAAATTTCTTTCCTGAACGCCTAATTTTGCTTACTATTGAGTCGAAGCTTGGTCGAAATTTTTCTAAGTTCTCTCTATTAACCATTAAAACACTGGAAAGGGAAGCAATTCCATTTATGGCCAAGGGCTAAAATTTACAGGTAGTACAGAGTTATCGATTTTACACCGTAACGAGTTTTCTGCCAGATGTTAGACTAGTCAGAAAAAGTGTATTACGTACTGGAATTAGTAAGATGTTGCGTGTTTGACTTTCCATGCACTTACTGAGCAGACTGTGCATATGCTCATCTGAAGACTTTCTTCGCGTGGCGCAACACTAAATATTCCAGCCACATTCAATGATAACAGATTTATTCCTCATGCTCAGCTGACACACAACGCTGACACAACGTCGTGTCAGTAACGTTGGTTAAACGTCACTGTGCCGTTGAATTAACGTTGATATTGACGGTTACTTTTTACTTCAGACAAAAGCTTATCATATGAGGCGCGAATTAGTACTCCGAAATAAAGAGGCTTATCGAAGATGTTTTGCCATAGTTTAATCGATGATCACAAAACATCGAATCACATCGAATCAACGTTGATTCGATGATGATTCAACTTTTTTTGTCTGCTGGCATGATGAGACTGAAATGTAAACAGCGCAGATCCTGATACGACTGCTCTAGTAGGCCTGCAATGTGTGTCCCAGTAGTAAGAACTGCAGGATAGGCTATTACTGATCGCAAACTCTCAAAAGTACACTTTGTAAATGTTGAAAATCGGTACTTTGTTGTCTACGGCCATAATACATTGAAAACATCGGTTCTCGTCCGATCACGGAAATTAAGCAACGTCGGACCCGGTTAGTACTTGGATGGGTGACCGCCTGGGAATACCGGGTGCTGCAGACTTTTGTCTGCTTTTCTTTATTTTCTATTTTTATTTCTTTTTTCTTTGATAGTTTTCTTCCCCCAATTTCACGATCACTATATATGTATCTCAAAGCTGTGCGAAGGAAAATACTTTTCCCTCAACGTTATAGACCGTTTACCGTCTGCTGTGCACTGTCCACTCGCCCTTCGCTTTGGAGCATGCTGAAAAGTAGTGCATGTTGTTCGCGGTTTTCTGTATACTATTTACTGTCCAGTGAAGTGTCTACTGTCTGTCTACTGCGTCCTGGATACTGTTTACTGCGATCTGTCTGCTACAACATGGATGTGGTGCAAGCACAGGGGCATGGGTACAAAGTCGCAGCATGTGCGCCTGTTTCAGCGCATCTGGACTCTAAAATGATGTACCTTCAACCAAAGTGGAGTCGCACAAACAGATGAAACCAACATAAGCATCATAGTAACCTGCACTTTATGGGAGATGAACCCTGGTGGCCCGTAAGACTAATAAAGGATTGCAAAAATTCCTATGTAGCACATACCTATATTTGGGCAGTAAAACCCACACGCAGGCACATCTAATTTTCTGTACATTTAAGTTCTGCAATAGTTAAAACAAATAAAAAAATAACAAGTAAATTAAAAAGGCAGTTCTGACATTTTTCTTGTCAATTTTAGTTTTGTATGATAGAAATGCAGAATTTATCAATTTTGGCAATATGCACAAATTCTGGCATTATTCCTTTTCCCTAGAGAATTGCTTCTTTCGTCTGAAGATCGATGTTAATGAAACGTGGACCTAGAATAAATTAGTTATGACTGTGGGCAGACTTCCAATATCATTATTTTGAACCACGACGCGAGAAAACCAACAAAGTGGTTGTGCGCCCAGCGCAGACTCAGATAAGCCCGGGCATCCACCCAGTCTGATCAGAGTCTTTGCTGTCCACATGAAGTTAGCGCGCCACGTTAGATCCTTAGCTACCGTTAAAGCGCTTAGAAAAGACTGTGATCATACTAGGCGGATGCCCAGGCTGATCTGAGTCTGCGATGGGCGCACTTCCACTTTGTAGCTTTCTCGTGTCGCGGCTCGTTTTTTTCTGATTCAGATAAACGGACACCTAATTGGAAGCTCAAGGAGACGGATCAGATCTTCACATTGATACATACTACCCAGCAGGCACACAACGTTATAATGACGTCGCATTGACGTGGACGCAAACATTACATTTCATCGACGTCATTCTGACGTCATGTGCCCGCTGGGAAATACTTACTGCCCAGCAGGCACATGACGTCGAATTGACGTCATATTGACGTCTATGCGGCATGGTGGCGTCGCATCGACCCCATTTTGACATCATTACGACGTCATGTGCCTGCTGGGTGTCTTGCAATGCTGTTCAAACAATTTCCATCGTTTTTATTTACTCTCTCTATTGGGACACCTTTAAATTACCAGATTATTCTAAAATTTAAACAAATGCTAAAAGTAGCTGACAGTGTGTCAAAAATACTGATAGGATATGACGCATTGCACATCTTGATCTGATTCTAAAGTGATTTCTCAGATACATCTATCCCAAAATTTTGGATCACTGCGGTTATTTTTATTTATTTTTTGTTAATCTTGCAGCTCTTGGATTACATCATTGATAATCAAGGGTCGGTTATATTTGCACGTGCATTTTATGCTCATCTCTTTAAACGATATGAGCCTTGTCCGGGCAAAATATATTTGACACTATACGCAAACAGTGGGTACCAAGATAAGTCTATGCAACTGCGTAGTCTGTCAGAGTAAGTGCAGTTCACCGTTTGATTTCCAGAAGGCATACTTATTGCGCCTAACCTGTTCTGATTGTGCTAGTGCACAGACTAGTCTGGACATAGGCGTTTTGCATACACGACAAGGCTGACTTTATCACGACACGACTCAAATGGCCTGCGCAAGGAAAAAATGTGCTTCAACCCATAATATTTTCAGCGAAATATGTATGTATACGCAACCAGGAGGTACCAAGATATGTCTACGCTCATGTGTAGTCTACCGTGCTCTGATTGCGCATGCGTCTAGTCAAGACACGCGCGTTTTGCTTATGAAATAAGACTGGTTTTATCATGACACGAGGTATGCGCAAGGGAAAATGTATTTCACCCCATCTTGGGAAAAGCGAAAGCAGTCACATTAGTGTCTTTTCTTTTCGCGCTCTTTACGACGCCACAGTGTATGATGCTCAAGATTGCTTATACATGTTGTGAACGCATACATGTTACCACAGACTGGGCTGCTTCTTCTCGTCGCATGTGGCAATTTTCCGAGGGTGCGGCTCTTGGGTTACATCATTGGCAATCAGGATAATCAAGTGTCGATCTTATTTTCACGTGCATTTTATGCTCATCTCTTGTTTTGAATGTTATTAGCCCTGTCCGGGTAAAATATGTTTGACGCTATACACAAACAGTGGGCACCAGGATAAGTCCATGTAACTGCGTTGTCTGTCAGAGTAAGTGCAGTGCATCGTTTACGAGAGAGCCTGCACTGCCGCGAGAGTTTGAGATCAGTAAAAGTTATAATATCCTGCTGTTCTTACTACCGGGGCACACATTGCGGGCCTAGCAGAGCAGTCATATCAGGATCTGCGCTGTTTGCGGTTCAGCCTCACCAAGCCTGTGGAAATTAAATGCTGAATCATCATTGAATCAACGCTGAATCAACAGTGAATCAACGTTGATTCAATGTGATTCAATGGTGTGTGCCCAGTGTATAAACTATAGAAAAACATCTTTAATGAGCCTCCTTATTACTGAGTACAAATTTGCACCTCATATAATCAGCTATGTCTCAAGTTACATGTAAACCGTCAATATCAACGTCAATTCAACGCCATAGTAACGTTTAATCAACGTCAATGCCACGCCGTTGTTTCAGCGTTCTGTGTCAGCTGAGCCTGAGGCACAAATCTGTAATCATTGAATGTGGTTAGAATATTCAGAGTTGTGTCGCGCGAAAAAACACTTCAGGTGAGCATAAGCGAACTGTGCATATCAGCTTTCACATATGCACAGTCGGCTCAGTAAGTGCAGGGAGAGTCAGGTTATCAAAACACGCAACATCATATCAATTTCAGTGCGTACTATATTTTTTTCCGAATAGAATGCGCATTTACGCAGACTAGTCTAAGCAGTGCCGGATCTCTCCTTAAAGGTTCGGAACGAAAGTTTTTCACACCTATAAAACAGCTCATAATTTTAAAAGATTTGTTATATGTACACCCAGATAATTAGCAAGGTCATACATTCGGATAGAAGCTACATGATATTACAACGCATCTATAATTAGAAACTGAAAGTACAAACGTTTTGAAGGATTAAGTGCGTATTTTAAAACATCATTTTATGAAGAAAATAAAATCGCTTCTAAGCCTGAAAAAGCCGAAAGATTCACTCAGTTTGTTACTCCCCTTTCAATTTTATTTAGAACAAAAAAGGAAGAGACCCAGATTTGGAGAAACGAAAATTCCATAGCTTTCTATTCGTTAATACCCCTCACCTGCCTTGAAAGGCCATTTCACCCCCCCCCCCGCCCCCTCCTCCCCACACACACTACCACACACATCAATTATGCACTTGTTTCTTGGCGTGCTACAGGGTGAAACTTTTATTGTGCCACTGTTTAAATCTTATTAAACAGTATTCCATAGGGAAGAATTCTCGTTATAGTGACGGGATTTTCCGATAATCTCCAAGAGGGCCGGAGATAAGCGGTTACCTGTATGCGGTTCTCAGTTTAATAGGGAAATGTATAGAAGCTCATAAATAAATTAAATTTTCTTATTTAATATATTTTCCGACATTAAATTATAACGTCTAGCACGAAAGAGCATTTCAAGCTCTTTAATCTGGTATAAAAATCATAGAAATGTGTCAATGAGAAGTTTCTTCCATCAGAGCCCATAGTTTTCTTTCTATAAACCATAAGTTTCTTAACACAATTTATTCAAATTACGCGAATCTTCGTTTTTGGACCTAAATAACACATATAAATTAACATTTGCGAATCTATTATCACGTATGAGCTAGAAGCTGTTATTCCACTGATTACAATGATGTATTTTATACATACATAGCTAATTGGGAAATTTCTTTCCTGAACGCCTAATTTTGCTTACTATTGAGTCGAAGCTTGGTCGAAATTTTTCTAAGTTCTCTCTATTAACCATTAAAACACTTGAAAGGGAAGCAATTCCATTTATGGCCAAGGGCTAAAATTTACAGGTAGTACAGAGTTATCGATTTTACACCGTAACGAGTTTTCTGCCAGATGTTAGACTAGTCAGAAAAAGTGTATTACGTACTGGAATTAGTAAGATGTTGCGTGTTTGACTTTCCATGCACTTACTGAGCAGACTGTGCATATGCTCATCTGAAGACTTTCTTCGCGTGGCGCAACACTAAATATTCCAGCCACATTCAATGATAACAGATTTATTCCTCATGCTCAGCTGACACACAACGCTGACACAACGTCGTGTCAGTAACGTTGGTTAAACGTCACTGTGCCGTTGAATTAACGTTGATATTGACGGTTACTTTTTACTTCAGACAAAAGCTTATCATATGAGGCGCGAATTAGTACTCCGAAATAAAGAGGCTTATCGAAGATGTTTTGCCATAGTTTAATCGATGATCACAAAACATCGAATCACATCGAATCAACGTTGATTCGATGATGATTCAACTTTTTTTGTCTGCTGGCATGATGAGACTGAAATGTAAACAGCGCAGATCCTGATACGACTGCTCTAGTAGGCCTGCAATGTGTGTCCCAGTAGTAAGAACTGCAGGATAGGCTATTACTGATCGCAAACTCTCAAAAGTACACTTTGTAAATGTTGAAAATCGGTACTTTGTTGTCTACGGCCATAATACATTGAAAACATCGGTTCTCGTCCGATCACGGAAATTAAGCAACGTCGGACCCGGTTAGTACTTGGATGGGTGACCGCCTGGGAATACCGGGTGCTGCAGACTTTTGTCTGCTTTTCTTTATTTTCTATTTTTATTTCTTTTTTCTTTGATAGTTTTCTTCCCCCAATTTCACGATCACTATATATGTATCTCAAAGCTGTGCGAAGGAAAATACTTTTCCCTCAACGTTATAGACCGTTTACCGTCTGCTGTGCACTGTCCACTCGCCCTTCGCTTTGGAGCATGCTGAAAAGTAGTGCATGTTGTTCGCGGTTTTCTGTATACTATTTACTGTCCAGTGAAGTGTCTACTGTCTGTCTACTGCGTCCTGGATACTGTTTACTGCGATCTGTCTGCTACAACATGGATGTGGTGCAAGCACAGGGGCATGGGTACAAAGTCGCAGCATGTGCGCCTGTTTCAGCGCATCTGGACTCTAAAATGATGTACCTTCAACCAAAGTGGAGTCGCACAAACAGATGAAACCAACATAAGCATCATAGTAACCTGCACTTTATGGGAGATGAACCCTGGTGGCCCGTAAGACTAATAAAGGATTGCAAAAATTCCTATGTAGCACATACCTATATTTGGGCAGTAAAACCCACACGCAGGCACATCTAATTTTCTGTACATTTAAGTTCTGCAATAGTTAAAACAAATAAAAAAATAACAAGTAAATTAAAAAGGCAGTTCTGACATTTTTCTTGTCAATTTTAGTTTTGTATGATAGAAATGCAGAATTTATCAATTTTGGCAATATGCACAAATTCTGGCATTATTCCTTTTCCCTAGAGAATTGCTTCTTTCGTCTGAAGATCGATGTTAATGAAACGTGGACCTAGAATAAATTAGTTATGACTGTGGGCAGACTTCCAATATCATTATTTTGAACCACGACGCGAGAAAACCAACAAAGTGGTTGTGCGCCCAGCGCAGACTCAGATAAGCCCGGGCATCCACCCAGTCTGATCAGAGTCTTTGCTGTCCACATGAAGTTAGCGCGCCACGTTAGATCCTTAGCTACCGTTAAAGCGCTTAGAAAAGACTGTGATCATACTAGGCGGATGCCCAGGCTGATCTGAGTCTGCGATGGGCGCACTTCCACTTTGTAGCTTTCTCGTGTCGCGGCTCGTTTTTTTCTGATTCAGATAAACGGACACCTAATTGGAAGCTCAAGGAGACGGATCAGATCTTCACATTGATACATACTACCCAGCAGGCACACAACGTTATAATGACGTCGCATTGACGTGGACGCAAACATTACATTTCATCGACGTCATTCTGACGTCATGTGCCCGCTGGGAAATACTTACTGCCCAGCAGGCACATGACGTCGAATTGACGTCATATTGACGTCTATGCGGCATGGTGGCGTCGCATCGACCCCATTTTGACATCATTACGACGTCATGTGCCTGCTGGGTGTCTTGCAATGCTGTTCAAACAATTTCCATCGTTTTTATTTACTCTCTCTATTGGGACACCTTTAAATTACCAGATTATTCTAAAATTTAAACAAATGCTAAAAGTAGCTGACAGTGTGTCAAAAATACTGATAGGATATGACGCATTGCACATCTTGATCTGATTCTAAAGTGATTTCTCAGATACATCTATCCCAAAATTTTGGATCACTGCGGTTATTTTTATTTATTTTTTGTTAATCTTGCAGCTCTTGGATTACATCATTGATAATCAAGGGTCGGTTATATTTGCACGTGCATTTTATGCTCATCTCTTTAAACGATATGAGCCTTGTCCGGGCAAAATATATTTGACACTATACGCAAACAGTGGGTACCAAGATAAGTCTATGCAACTGCGTAGTCTGTCAGAGTAAGTGCAGTTCACCGTTTGATTTCCAGAAGGCATACTTATTGCGCCTAACCTGTTCTGATTGTGCTAGTGCACAGACTAGTCTGGACATAGGCGTTTTGCATACACGACAAGGCTGACTTTATCACGACACGACTCAAATGGCCTGCGCAAGGAAAAAATGTGCTTCAACCCATAATATTTTCAGCGAAATATGTATGTATACGCAACCAGGAGGTACCAAGATATGTCTACGCTCATGTGTAGTCTACCGTGCTCTGATTGCGCATGCGTCTAGTCAAGACACGCGCGTTTTGCTTATGAAATAAGACTGGTTTTATCATGACACGAGGTATGCGCAAGGGAAAATGTATTTCACCCCATCTTGGGAAAAGCGAAAGCAGTCACATTAGTGTCTTTTCTTTTCGCGCTCTTTACGACGCCACAGTGTATGATGCTCAAGATTGCTTATACATGTTGTGAACGCATACATGTTACCACAGACTGGGCTGCTTCTTCTCGTCGCATGTGGCAATTTTCCGAGGGTGCGGCTCTTGGGTTACATCATTGGCAATCAGGATAATCAAGTGTCGATCTTATTTTCACGTGCATTTTATGCTCATCTCTTGTTTTGAATGTTATTAGCCCTGTCCGGGTAAAATATGTTTGACGCTATACACAAACAGTGGGCACCAGGATAAGTCCATGTAACTGCGTTGTCTGTCAGAGTAAGTGCAGTGCATCGTTTACGAGAGAGCCTGCACTGCCGCGAGAGTTTGAGATCAGTAAAAGTTATAATATCCTGCTGTTCTTACTACCGGGGCACACATTGCGGGCCTAGCAGAGCAGTCATATCAGGATCTGCGCTGTTTGCGGTTCAGCCTCACCAAGCCTGTGGAAATTAAATGCTGAATCATCATTGAATCAACGCTGAATCAACAGTGAATCAACGTTGATTCAATGTGATTCAATGGTGTGTGCCCAGTGTATAAACTATAGAAAAACATCTTTAATGAGCCTCCTTATTACTGAGTACAAATTTGCACCTCATATAATCAGCTATGTCTCAAGTTACATGTAAACCGTCAATATCAACGTCAATTCAACGCCATAGTAACGTTTAATCAACGTCAATGCCACGCCGTTGTTTCAGCGTTCTGTGTCAGCTGAGCCTGAGGCACAAATCTGTAATCATTGAATGTGGTTAGAATATTCAGAGTTGTGTCGCGCGAAAAAACACTTCAGGTGAGCATAAGCGAACTGTGCATATCAGCTTTCACATATGCACAGTCGGCTCAGTAAGTGCAGGGAGAGTCAGGTTATCAAAACACGCAACATCATATCAATTTCAGTGCGTACTATATTTTTTTCCGAATAGAATGCGCATTTACGCAGACTAGTCTAAGCAGTGCCGGATCTCTCCTTAAAGGTTCGGAACGAAAGTTTTTCACACCTATAAAACAGCTCATAATTTTAAAAGATTTGTTATATGTACACCCAGATAATTAGCAAGGTCATACATTCGGATAGAAGCTACATGATATTACAACGCATCTATAATTAGAAACTGAAAGTACAAACGTTTTGAAGGATTAAGTGCGTATTTTAAAACATCATTTTATGAAGAAAATAAAATCGCTTCTAAGCCTGAAAAAGCCGAAAGATTCACTCAGTTTGTTACTCCCCTTTCAATTTTATTTAGAACAAAAAAGGAAGAGACCCAGATTTGGAGAAACGAAAATTCCATAGCTTTCTATTCGTTAATACCCCTCACCTGCCTTGAAAGGCCATTTCACCCCCCCCCCCCCCCGCCCCCTCCTCCCCACACACACTACCACACACATCAATTATGCACTTGTTTCTTGGCGTGCTACAGGGTGAAACTTTTATTGTGCCACTGTTTAAATCTTATTAAACAGTATTCCATAGGGAAGAATTCTCGTTATAGTGACGGGATTTTCCGATAATCTCCAAGAGGGCCGGAGATAAGCGGTTACCTGTATGCGGTTCTCAGTTTAATAGGGAAATGTATAGAAGCTCATAAATAAATTAAATTTTCTTATTTAATATATTTTCCGACATTAAATTATAACGTCTAGCACGAAAGAGCATTTCAAGCTCTTTAATCTGGTATAAAAATCATAGAAATGTGTCAATGAGAAGTTTCTTCCATCAGAGCCCATAGTTTTCTTTCTATAAACCATAAGTTTCTTAACACAATTTATTCAAATTACGCGAATCTTCGTTTTTGGACCTAAATAACACATATAAATTAACATTTGCGAATCTATTATAACGTATGAGCTAGAAGCTGTTATTCCACTGATTACAATGATGTATTTTATACATACATAGCTAATTGGGAAATTACTTCCCTGAACGCCTAATTTTGCTTACTATTGAGTCGAAGCTTGGTCGAAATTTTTCTAAGTTCTCTCTATTAACCATTAAAACACTGGAAAGGGAAGCAATTCCATTTATGGCCAAGGGCTAAAATTTACAGGTAGTACAGAGTTATCGATTTTACACCGTAACGAGTTTTCTGCCAGATGATTTGAAAAAGCATACTTACGGAATAAAGTGCACTTTTCCGGAAACATTTGAGAACTCGGATGATTGCTGCATCATACAGAAAGACATCTTTCCAGGAGACGTCATTTATCAATAATCAAACTTTGGGTCTATTGTGCGAACTCTGTTTTATGATAACCCAAATATTCCGGAACCAGAAAGGTCATTTCCACCCATACCGAAAATAGTTCATTATGCTTGGTTTGGAAAAGAGGACATCACTTACAGCATGTATTTAAGTTTTGAAAGTACTATAAGATTCGTTAAACCATTGTAATTTTTTATTTATGTTGACACATACAGTTTAGGCAAGTACTTTGATGAAATGAAATTATATAGCTGCGTACAAGTCATGTTTTACGGTACGATGCAGTCAATATTTCAAAGACCCATACAAAAGTTCCCACATATAAGTGATGTGTTGCGTGCTGATGTCCTGTTACGACACGGTGGAATTTATCTTGACTGGGATGCATTCTGGCTGAAACCAGTTGATGACCTACTTTCAAAAGGATACGAGACCATAGCAGCGCTGGATCCTTACAAAGACATGGACCCCAGGCAAGGCTTCCCAGACACAATAAACATGGGCGAGCTTTTAGCAAGACCCGAATCCAGATTTATAAAAGAATGGCAAGAGTCTTTCAGGCAGTATTCTGGGAAACATGCAACATTTCACGCTGTAGAAACTAGTGTAATCCCCAAGTGTTTTAAGCTCGGGCCTTTGTTCGTTCCATGGCGGAATGTTCTCATGCAGATCCCTTTTGTTACGTACAGGCAAGTCTCGATATCTCAAAGTCGAAGTTGATCTCAAACTACTGATATCTCAAAGTGAATTTCCTGCTCCCAGAAAATTTACTTTGAGATATGAGTAGTTTGAGAAAGCCAGAATTGAAATGTAAAGAAAGAAAGGAAATGTGTCCAAACTATATTCTTTGATATGGAAGGATACTTTGAGATATCGAGTCAACTGTATGTCAAGTCATTGTGGTTATTCATTGCTTCCTGTTTTATTTTGTGGTTTAAAATAGAAAGTAGGGCAGTTGACATTTTGTATGTTTAATCGCACAGTTAACTTTCGATATCTCAAAGTCGAAGTTTATTCCAAACTTCTGATATCTGAAAGCAATAGAAAATTTACTTTGAGATATCAGTAGTTTTTGACAGCCGAAGTTGAAAGGTGAAGAGCCTAAGGAAATGTGTCTAGACCATATCCTTTGCTGTAAGATAGAATTTTGACACATCAGTGTTTGAGATGACGAGTCACTTGTATGTCTACCATTTTAGTCGCCCATCGCTTCCTGTTTTATTTTGTGGTTTAAAATAGAAAATAGGTTATATATGGCGCGTTGTATGTTTTTGCATAAAGTCAAGTCTCGATATCTCAAGGTCGCATTTCATCCCGAACTATTTATATCTCAAATTAAATTTTTGGACCCAGAAAATTTACTTTGAGATATTAGTTGTTTGAGACAGCCGGAGATGAAAGATGAAGAGCAGTAGGACTTGTGTTCAGGCCATATTCTTTGATATAAGAGGGAACACTGGCATGATAAGTGTTCGGGATGACGAGGGTCAGCTGAATGTCTACCATTGTAGTCACCCATCGCTTCCTGTTTTATTTTGTGGTTTAAGGTAGTTATATACAGAATCACTCTGTTTTTTTATTTGTTAAAACAAAAGAGTTATTGTTCATGGTGAAATCGATCAACGGTGGAGTATATACAGTTATAACACACACTAACAATGTCTACCGTAAAGATCCTAAGTTTTCGGACAGATAGGCCTGTACAAACAGTGGAAACCGAGATCAGATAGCTCCTTAGGAACCAGAATGATCAAGGTCTTCACAGTTGCCATCCCATCTGCGCATTTTTGTTGGCACTACTCTGTGGTAGAACCGGAATAACAGGAAAATAAAAAGTAGGGCAAGGACCGGCTGTGCTTGCAGCAGGTGCAGAATTTGAACAGTCTGTGTTGGGGATATTTTTTAACTTAAGGTGGACGTATAGGGAACGACTATGTTCTTACTTGTTTAAAAAACAAAACAGAGTTATTGTTCATCATCAAATCGATTAACTGTGGAGTATATACAGTAATTTTGTCTACCGTAAAGATCCTAAGTTTTCGGGCACATAGGTCTGTACAATCAGTGGAAACTGAGATCAGACTGTTCCTTAGGAACCAGAATGCTCAGGATCTTCACAGTTTCCATTCCATCTGCGCAATTTTGTCGACATTACTCTATGGTAGAACCGAATAACAGGAAAATAAATAGTAGGGCAAGGACCGGCTGTGCTTGCAGCAGGTGCAGAATTTGGGCAGTCTGTTTTGGGGATGTTTTGAACTTAAACATCGTTTTTCTAGGAAACGAAACGGTGAAATGTTTTTTTTTGTTTTGTTTTATTCTTTAACATTCAATGTAAGTTTTACTAAAATAATATGCATAAGCATGCCCATCGATTGAATATATTTTACATGACGTTTTTCATGACATTCAATTTTCTTGCATTTTTTAAAAGAATGTAAAAATATACTTATTAACAAGAAAACTGCAATTTTTTGTTATCAGTTTGTTTCAAATATCCTATATTACAGATTATATGATTTGCTGAAATGAAAGTGCGTTCGTATACTAGAGATATGAATTCTAATGGAAGATGTGTAAAAAGTATGTAGAAATACAAAATATTGTTTTCTAGGAAAACAAAACGGTGAAAATTGTTTTGTTTTTTCTTATCCAAATGTTTTATACCTCTTTGGGTTATTTAGATGGTATAATGGTTTGAATGCCACATCATTATTTCTATTCAGTATTCGTCTACCTTAAACATTGTTTTTCTAAGAAACGAAACGGTGAAATGTACGTTTTTTTTGTTTTATTCTGTAACATACAATGTAAGTTTTACTAAAATAATATGCATTAGCATGCCCCATGGATTGAATATATTTTTATGACGTTTGTCATGAATTCAATCTTCTTGCATTTTTCAAAAAAAAAAATGTAAAAATATACTTATTATCAAGATAACTGCATTTTTGTACCAGGTTATTTCAAATACCTTCATCGAAATAAGAAGGGGGGAAAGCAAATGCCATAAAAACAATAATAGAACCGCGACACGAGAAAAGCAACAATGTGGTTGTGCGCCCATCGCAGACTCAGATCAGCCTGGGCAGGCGCCCAGTCTGATCTGAGTCTTCGCTGTTCGCATGAAGGTAGCTTAGAATCTAAGCTACCCTTTAAGCGCTTCGCGAAGAGTCTGAATGCCCAGGCTGACTGAGTTTGCGCTGGGCGCACAACCACATTGTTGGATTTTTCTCGTGTCGCGGCTCATATCTCTGCGATAACAGCCAAACCAGCCCAAAACAGAAGTATTAAGATTTTAAGGTTTATCATAGCCTTGTGGCCTAGGGGTAGCCTACTTGGGATTAGAGGTCCACAGTATCTGGGGCACAACACGTAAAAGACCGAGTCCATTCCCTCTCCTTTCGCTGCTCTATCCTTTCCTGATTCGAAACAGGAACCAATTTACTGCTAGGTTGACAGAAAGAGTTTTCTGGGACAGTTGCTGGATGGCCCACCCGGGGTTTGCACTGCACCCCCGACCTTCCGGCGATCTTCTGCTTCATAACCATTCGACTACGGCACCCCTCATACAGATAAAAAGTACATAACTATAAAACACCAAAAGCAATAACAATTACATAAAAACATACAAAACACCTAATTTTACCTATTTACTATTTTAAGGTAGATGGATACTGAATGGAAATACACATGTATTGGCGGGGCATTCAAACCATTATACCATCTAAATAACCCAAAAATGCTATAAAACATTTGGATAAGAATAAAAGAATTCACCGTTTTGTTTTACTAGACAAGAAATGTTACAAATGCCTCCGACGGCCCCTTAAACTGACCTTTGAGTCCTAGTTGTGACCTTGACCTTGGGCACAGAACCTCAGACTTGCACTTGATATACAATCTCATTTTGTTTTACTTTTCTGTAACGTTTAAATGCACTTTGGAAGTTTAAGAGGATTCAAGTGGACTTAATTCAACCACTGAACCAAACTGTATTGTGTCCTTGACATTGGGCGTGGGAACCTAAATGTCGCGCCTTACATAATTTATCATTATACTTTACTTTCTTTACGTTACCATTTTATCATGCTTTACCTTTCAGTGAAACTTGATGATGAAATTCGCTTCAGCAGTTTTGTGTCAGTATAGAGACACGATTTGACCCCTGAGCCCTGATTGTGATCCTGACTTTGAGCAACAGAACCATAATTTATTTGTGACATATTCGCTCATTGTTTTATACCTTTTCACGAAGTTTAATCAAGTTTGCTTCATTTGTTTTTAGGTAATTGAGGATAAATGACTTGACCGTTGACCTCTGGCTATGACCTTGACCTTGGGTGTGGGAAACTGTATCTTGTGCAAGGAAATCTTAGCATTAGGCTTTATCTTTCTGTTAAATTTGCTTTGGTACTTTTCTAAGTAATTGCCGAGACATGATTTGACCTCTGACCCCAGATTGTGACCTTGTCCTCGTTCGATTTGGGATCATAAATATTGTGTGTAACATACCTTCTCATTATGGTTTATCTTTCTGTGAAGTTTGATGACATTCGCTTCAGCAGGATTTAAGTTATCACAGAGGCGAGATTATGGATTGTGTTTTTTATTTGTGGCCTTGTTTGAGTTGGGCATCGTAAGCGCTATCTTGCCTCGTCGTGTAAGTTCTGTTGAGATTGGTCTTTCCCTTAGTTAGACGTTGTTTTGAATATATGTGGGATATGAAGTACAAGGATTGATCCAGAATTAATGTCCCTGTGTCCATTGCGCGCTCATTCATCCGGTAGCATTATTATAAAACTTATATCAAGCTACAATGTAATTCAAGTCAGAATGAATATAGAACTGGGGCCGTATTTATAAAACGACTTAAGTGGTTGCTATGCTGTTGCTAGGGCTGAATTTCTGTAAAGAAGTTTCCCTATAATTACAAAATTTGCTCTGGATGAACCATCTAAAAAGACGGTTACACCAGAGCAAACTTCATAGTTGTAGGGAATCTCCTTCACAAAAATGTAGCCTTAGCAACAGCCATAGCAACCACATATGTCGTTTTATAAATACGGCCCCTGTGGTGCAGTACCTTCTTTGTGACATTTTCAGACGGTGATGCAAATAGATTAAAGTACTCGGATGTGAAATTTTGTTGCTTTCTTTCTATTCTACACGATTTTATAGCCCCAGGGACATTACTTCTGGATCAACCCTCGTAAAAATACCTAAATGAGCACTGCAATTTCCATTTGGTTTATATACAAAACTTCATCAAAACTAGTAACAGACTAGACATGAATGACTGTTTGTATTTGTACTGTTATTTGAAACTACCTAGAGATTACGTAAACGTTGTGTGTGTGTGTGTGCAGCCCCAGAGGAAACTACTAGACTGTAAATATGATAAATTTAACAAGAAGAAGGTTACTGAATGACAAGAACAAGTAAAAAGTAATGAGAAAATTTTATATTCAGAAACCATGCACGGCATACCTTGAATATGTTTAAATGTCAACAAAATATGTCTATAAATCTAACAATAAAACAAAAATATACTTCAACAGAATGAAAAGTATAAAATGGCGATGCTACACGTAAAAGTGGGAGGGACATAGCACATAAGTCAACAGTTAAGGCTCTAAGCAGCCTACGCATCTGCACAGTCTGATCAGAGCCTCTGCCATTCGCACACACCAGTGAAAGCTCTTGCTGCACTGCGAAGACTCAGACTGGTTTGAGTTTCGGCTATTCGTAGATACGTTAAACCACGTGTTTGCTCAACGCTGCTTTATTGATATACTACTTAGTTTCATATTATTTTTCCCCACATGGCTAATGCAAATAGTCTTATTCTATTTTTTTTTTTTTGTTGATAATATGCAAACGGCATGTTCTTCTTTCAGTAGACAGACCAGGTCCTAAGGTTATAAAACTTTTTGCCTTTCTCAACTCAGCTGAGCATGAAATTTTACCTGCTAATAAATAACAAATTATTGATAACTATAGCTGTTTTCTTGCTCAGTATAGCTGAGTATGAAATTTTCTCTGCTTATGAATATGAAAATGCCACTATTAGTTGGCATTTTCATATTTATCAGCAGAGAAAATTTCATGCTCAGCTGAGTTGTGCACGAACTTTTTTTTATAACCTCGGGACCAGGCTTACGGCCAGAACGAGAGCTCCATGTCGGTAGTCGTGCAAGTGTGCAGGTATGTAACGACTTCCGTGTACCAAGCTTCAGCTTTAGCCCGCTGATCATCGTCTGTTGTGTTCAGGTAAAATGAGATCACATAGGTTGTAGCATTCTGGTAATTCGCACCTGCAGTAGAATGACAATGATATTAGAATAGAGGAAAATTTAGATTTTTATGCCTTTTGTTACAACTTTCCTGATCATTTGACTCAAAGGCTGATACAGCATAATATGACCCTTAGCTACCCTTTAAGCGCTTAGTGAAAAATCTGATCTGACTGGGCGGCTGCCCAGGCTGATCTGAGTCTGCGCTGGGCGCACAACCACATTGTTGGTTTTCTCGTGTTGCGCCTCAATTATTAATCCATTTATGCCCGATGGACAGTTCTTTTTCATCTATCACAGCCTACAAAGCAGATTCATCAAGACAGCAGCAAATCTTGTCCCACAGGTCCAGCCGTGTCGGACAAGCTACACGTCAGTTGGTTCGAATTTCTTTGCTCAATGGCTTTCCAGACAGGAAATAGAAACATTCCTTTTACAGAATAATTCTCGTTAAATAATCTTCTTTTAGCTCACCAACTATTTGTACCAGTTCTTTGTCTTTTTTCGATTTCCTATCTCAGGTGGGCGTGTTAGATTTTATGAATTCACTCTCTAAGTCACTCATTAAATGACACTAGAATAGCTTGTTTTCAGGTAAAAGCCAACAGTCTGCCAAGTAATCTCTTTCATATTGGTAGGTGACAACAATAATCAATCATTGGTGTCCAGTGGCAATAGGGATCCAACCCTCGATCTACCGTTCAAGTGGAAAACTCGACGGAGCCTCGTTTTCCACTTGAACGGTAGACCCGAGGGTTGGATCTCTATCCCCACTGGGTGGTTCTTCTGTTAACACTGAAATATTTATTTGAGAATAAACGGACTAAGAAAACACCTTCTTCCAACCATGCAAGTTTAGCTTGCCAGACAGAAAAAGGTGTTTGCATATAGCATTCTCCAACATCTACTGACACCACCTTGACGTCACCATAACAAAACTTCGTCATCGACTCTTACTATCTCATGTTCGCACCATCTATCTTCAAGATGACGTAATGATGAGTCTCCATAGCTGCAAGGGTATGCTATGCATAGAAGCATGGGTAGGCCAATCATTCATTGCATATGTATAATGTATGGAACGCCTTTACTGCCCCAAATGTCTGTTTTAAAGTCTTATCTTGTCATCCCACCATTTTTAAGTGGCAGAATACAAAGTTGTTTAGACACCAAAGGCATACTGAACCGTAAAATATGGACAATGAATTTCGCGAAAGAGGATAGATGAAATAGAATATAGTAAAATCTGAATATATCACTGATGAACTCACACAATGAAAATAAATTTGTACACAATGTAATTGACTTTGCATCTGACAAAAATATGTTTGCTCATGAAATAATGGTATTTTCACATAATTGCATGTGCATCAAATGAAATGATGAAATCACGTGATGCAGTGACGTTTGTCTGATGTATAATGGTATGTTATTGCAACAAAATATCATATGCATCAATAAGAATGTAGAAATCACAGAATATGGTGATGTTTGCCCATAATAGGATGATATGTATACACAACATAGCATGTTCCCCAAACATAATGGTGAAATTATAGGATACAATGATCTTTGTCTATGATATGGTATTTGTACATAGTATACTGTCATCTTTACCAAATATAATTATGAAATAAGAGTATACAATTATGTCTGACCTTTACATAATGGTGTGACAACGTAGCATAATATCATGTGCACCCGGCATCATGATCAAGTCACAGGATACAAAGGGGTTTTCCAATGATAGAACGGTATATATGCATGACATAATTTAAACTGTATCCAGCATACTGATAAAAGCTCAGAGTAGAATGAAATGTTCACAGAGTAGTACGAAAGCAGACGCAAGGAGGCAGTAAAGACGTTCCATAGTAATGGCAAGTGAAATTTGCTTAATAAATACGGTAAAACAAAACAAAACAAAAAAAAATCTCAAATAAGAAAGCCCTACTTTTTTAAATCATTTAAGTATGGCTCGGAGAGGGATGCTCGTTGCCTACCGAGACCCGCCAAGCATCTCTTTTCTTTCAAACTTTTGGGGTTTAGCGACAATGAAGATGTTAAATACAGAAACGCGCGTCTGTCATACTGAAATTGGTATGGATACGTTTATATTGAGGTGTACACAGTTTGGGTACAACTTCATGTTTTTTTTCGCCATTTTTACAAAGTGATACAAATGTCTTGATTTCCGGCTTAAACCTCCATTCCACTGGACGGCGCTTCTGCTGCGCTTCAAGATTTTGGACAAAGCGCCATGAAGCATAGCAGAAGCTGCAAAAGTGTAGTAGAAGCTTCTGGGCCGTAGTGAAGGCGTATCTGAAGCGGCATGATCGCCAAGTCACGATGCTTGTTTTGAATTTGTTCAAACTTTACGTAGCGGAATCGCCGTGGACACAAAGCGCAACGAAAGCGTAGTAACAGCGCAGCACGAAATTCATGAACGCAGCAGTATCGAGGCAGCAGCGCGAGCAACGCGGTACCAGCGCAGTTGAATCTTGCTGACAGCGCCTTGGAGATTCATCCCCGACCCAGCTAAGCTTCTGCTACGCTCTTGCGCCCCCGTTGCACTTTGTACGCTCTTGTTGCGCTCTTGGGGTTTCGCTGCGACAAAACAATTTATTAGTAGTGCAACCACAACGCTTCCGCTGAGCTCCAGGCGCTTTAGCTGCATTTCCTCTGCTCTTAAGCAGATCCGGTAATGAAACACCAAGTTTCCACGGAGATCGTCATTATTTGCTGGCAGTCTAAACGTTTCACAGCTCGACTCTCACATTTCATTCAAGATGCCATCCCGTCCAAAGCAGGAGGCAAAATCCACACCCATGCCTGGTCAGGAGACTACTCCGATCCAGCCTGGGCCACAGGAGAGGGTATCCCAACTCCAGCTTCCCAGGCTCCTGCTCTCTAAACTGAGCCAGACCCGGGCCCTCGAGAACGCCGGGCAGAAGCCCCAGGTGAGCCCCAACAGCAAGAACAAGACGAGCTGTATGAAGTTACTGGTTCAGAATGCCATCTGGATCCTGGCCACTGAAATTACTGTATTATCCATCTTGTTCGAATTCTGGTGGTCAGCTGCTGCTGAACCCCGATTTCCCGCCGATTTAAATAGGAGCGGTTTCAAAGCGCGACACAAGGCAGCATGAGCGCAGCTCCGCACGTAGGTCGTAGAACGATCGCAAATGCCTGTTATAAGTGTAGATGAAGTGTAGCTTGAAATCTTTTGCCGTAGTGGCGGCATAGTAGAAGCGCCTTGAGGCCGTCGAGTCGGGCTTCAAGCGTGGCAGAAGCGCAACTACACCGCGGCAGCATCGTGACTAGCGTGACAAGATCGTATTAGAAGTGAACTGTCGGCGTACTGGAAGCGCACAAATCTCAAGTTTTGGCAAATGCCGACGCTTCTGCTGCAATTTCGAATATTTTAGGAAGCGCCATGATCGTCATGAACGCAGCCAAAGCGTCATCTGACGAAATGGGGGTATTAGTTCCCTGGTATACAGCCCTTCAGAAAGGGGTCTACTCTTGAAAGAAAGAATTTGCTCCTACAGGAGCAAATTCTTTCATTTAAGAATAGACTCCACTTAGAAGGGAGGCAAAACTGAAAATGACAGAGCTACGTCCCCTGAAAGTGTAATCATTCATCTTTCTACAATGTTGACATACCATCGTATCCCCCGAGTATGTTGATAGGTTTCATGACGTCACCGTACTCTGCTCGGCAAGACATATTCAACTTGGTAGTGTCTATCTCGGCGTATGGGTCTCTGTAATATTAAACATACGTACAGATGCTTCTTGAATACCTGCGCTTGTATAACGTATAGAAAAAGAGCTGTGGGGTATTGGGGTAGCAGAGGGGATGGGACTTTTAAGAAACTGTTTTCTTTCTTTCTTTTTCTTTTTTTTTAAATTGTTTTATCTAATACGGAATAACATTTTTGTTATAAGAAAAGAAGTCGTTTTCTAGAAATATAAAAATATGCAACTAAGATCTAGAAATAGGATTGGATTTTATTATGACTACATTACAGAATCTGTATTCTTATATATTTTTTCATTATTGTCCCACTTCTGGGACAATGCGTTGTTGTTGTTTTTTTAAGGAAACAAAGCGCCCATGGCTGTTATTTCCAGATTTATTAGATTAGCTGCTTCGAAAATGCTACGATATAGCATGTTTTCTGTTTTTGACTGAGCATACACTATAAAAATGTCCGTAGATTTTACGGAAGAATACCTGGCAACCAGCTGCCAGTCCATTTCCCGTTATTTTTACGGGCGTCTGACTGTAGAACATTTTTGAAATCACGATATGATAGAGTTAACCGACCGCACTCGAAAATACCTTTACAGTGCTGAAGGGCTATATAGCTATACCTGTCTTATTCTACCCTACTCTTCGCGATGATTCCAGCCAACGTTTACGGGCGCCCGTAAAAATAATGGGAAATGGACTGGCAGCTGCTTGCCAGGTATTCTACCGTAAAACCTATGGAAATATTTTACAGTGTAAAACACAAATCCATCTTTCTTTTCAAAAGAAAAAAAAATAAACAAGTACAGAGTGCCATACATGCAAACGCATGTTGACAACTCGGCAAAGGGCTGTAACTGTTCATGGAACAGGTTGTAACATCTTTTTATGCTAAAGACACATTTTTGATTGATTTGTTGTTTAACGCCCATGGTAAATAGCTATGGTCATGTCGGGACCGTCAGTTAACCTAACCACACTATTCCTGGGCAGGCTTAGACCTCCTAAGCGGTTAACCAGTACTAAGTGCACATACTTTCATCAGTAACTGACAACTGCCCTTCTTGAATCAGCGGAAGGAGAAACGAAAGTATGCGGCCAGACCAGGTGTCGAACCCAAGACCTCTGATTTATAAGTCAGGTGCCCTACCGATTGCGCTACGCGGCCCGGCTACATTTTTGATTGCATAACACCCTTATGACCGTTTATTGGAATATGAAGATATGAGATAAGGAATCAGCAGGGGTCCTAAAGAGAACTTTTATTTCATACAAGTAGAGGCTACAGTGAAGGGATTTTATGACACTTATAATCACTTAGATAAGAAAACCCTTTGATGTTTGGAAATTGGGAAAGGGTATGTTTATTGGAGGTGATAATGAGTGCCACCCCTCTCATATTGGCTGAAAAAATGTGTCTTTAACATGTTATTTCTATTACGTGATTTTTTAAAATTTATTTCTTGTTAGTTGATATTACAATCTCGATTCTAAAATATCTCGTACTCGGCTTTTATGAAATTGGAAAACAATCAGGGGCCGTATTCATAAAACGACTTAAGTCGTTGCTATGCTGTTGCTAAGGCTAGTTTTCTATGAAGGAGATTCCCTACAACTAAGAAATTTGCTCTGGAGGAACAGTCTTTTTCAGACTGTTCCTCCAGAGCAAATTTCATAGTTGTAGGGGATCTCCTTATTAGAAATTCAGCCTTAGCAACAGCATGGCAACCACTTAAGTTGTTTTATGAATACGGCCCCAGGACTTTAGGATGTCTTAGAATAATTACAAACTTAACTATTGCGAGTGAAATCACAAAATAGTGGGCATAATTTTGTGACATCAATTATCTTTTCTGTTGTCAACCTATTTGAGCCGCGACACAACGAAACTAACAAAGTAGCATGTGCGCCCACCAAAGACTCGGATCAGCCTGGGTATCTGCCAGTCTGATCAGAGTCTTCGCTGTCCGCGTGGAGGTAGCTTAGACCCTTAGCTTCCCTTTAAGCGCTTAGGAAGGACTCTGGTCAGACTAGGCGGATGCCTAAGCCGATCTGAGTCTGCGCTGGGCGCACAACCAGTTTGTAGGGTTTGTCTTGTCGCGGTTCATATATTCCAACTATCTTGACAAAGAAAACATTCTTACTTTGTACAGCTTAGGAAATGATCGAGATGATCCGCCAAATCAAAAATTTGGTATTCATCCCATATAACCTCGTCCAGCTTTGTCCTGTTGTTCTGCCAGTACTGGGGAATACTCTCAACAGCACAACCTTTATTCTCGGGTGCAGCAGGCTTGTAACAAATGCCGGTAAATGAGAAAGTTTCTCCCTTGTAATTGACAGGCAGAGTTGTGATGTTTGTTTGTAGATCAAGTACCTGTCGCAGACAAGAAAAGTCTTTTTGGACATTGTCTTTTAAGGCAGACATTGAAAACGCTTCAATGTTGTTTTTTTCTGCAACTTTTATAAGGGGGGACAACATTTGTGACTTCATATTTGTTTTCCTGGACAACGAATCTCTCTAACCCAGAGCCAACTCGTGGAGGGAAGAAATTGCTCCTAGGACAGATAAGGGACTAAATCTCTCGCCCCTGGAACTGTATCATTCAGCTTACTGACACCTCTCAGGGGCGTAGCTAGGGGCAATTTCATAATACGCACAACCATGTTTTATTCTCTACTATTTGAAGGGAAAGCTAGTATTTCAGCCACTTTGGTAATTGGTATTGAAATCTTGTCTAATTTATAAATTTTCAGCATGCAAATACGCAGGTGCGTTTTGTAATTTTGTCAATTTTGACAAAATTTCAATACGCACTTGCGTATTTGCCGTATAGATAGCTACGCCCTTGCCCCTGATTTCATTTTCTTTTTATTTTGATAACTGTAACTTGGAAAATCCGAGTCCCTCACTGAAAAGGCACACGGAGCCTGAATGCTTATGACTCCTGTGGAGTTGCATCAGACTCAAATGGGCCGCGTAGCGCAATCGGTAGGGCACCTGACTCATAAGTCAGAGGTCCTGGGTTCGGCTTGTGGTTGATACCTGTTCAAGATGACTTTCAGCATGACTTTGCTCGAATGACTGATGAGGCTGATGGTTCTGTAGTTCTGGCAGAGTTGTAGTTGCCCTTTTTAGGGAGATTAATAATCAGTGACTGAGTCCATGGGGTAGGCCATTCTCCAGATCCTGTTACAGGTATCTGTTAAAACATCAATCATGGTCTCCCTGCAAGCTTGAACAAGTTCTGCTGGTATATTATCAACTCCGGCAGATTTCCCCTACTTTAGTGCTGCTACTGCAATCTCAACATCCTCGTGAAGGATCTGGGGACTGATTGAAATCCAGAACCGCATTGTCACCGTAAGTCTCATGGTTGTACAGTTCTTAGCAATATTCTGTCCATCTGCTGAGACTCTCTTGTTCCTCTGTAAGGCATTTCCCAAACCTGTCCAGGATAGTTGTGGATCTACCCTGTTGGCAAGTTTCGATCTCCTAGCACTGGATGCTTATCCAGTCCTCCTTAGCTTTCTTCACTGTCTTTTGAATCCTCTTGTTAACTTCTCTGTATTCTTTTGCTCCTCCTGCATCATACCGCTTCTTCTTCAAATTTCTCCTCTCATCACAGAGGTCGAAAACATCCCTTGTGACCCAGGGCTTTTCCCTGCGACGTTCCTTTCCAAGTATCTCACTGGCTGCATCAGTCACTACTGTATTGTAGGTGGTAATCAGGGTATCTATGTCCATGTCATCATCCCTCAGACCAATGTGTGGTGGAATTTCTCACCTATTGTTGCTTGAAAAGTGCATGCCACATCTGGATCCCTTAACCTCTCAAGATAAAAACTTCAGTCTTGGCTGGGTTGGCTTTCTAGCCTTCTTTAGACGAACTCGGAAGGTCATCATCTCCAGGTCATGGTCACTTCCTATGTCTGCTCCAGGTAAGGTTCTTGTCCTATGGATGTAAACTCATGATCGAAGCGCTTCCTCACCAAGATGTAATCAATCTGATTGTGCTGTTTCCCATCTGGGCTGTGCAATGTCCATCTTCTTGTTGGTTTGTGAGGGCCAAGGGTGTTTGTCAGTACAGTGCATGTTATCCGGCTCAAATTATGCACATCAACTCACATCGTATTATCAAAGGTGAAGGTTGGGCCTATTTTAGATTCGTGTTTATTGGACATTTTTCTCACATTTGGACTATGGAGGCTTTAAGATACCGGGAGTGACTGCAATCAGTAAAACCGATCATGTTGTTTCATGTTATCTGGATGGTATCGCATATGTTATCAATACTTTACTAAGGATGGTTGTTTCTATTCTATCCCATAACCTTACTAGGTCGTTGGGGCACCACAGCTGACTTCAAAACAATCCCTTTCCACCTTGTCCTGTCTTCAGCTGCCCTAGTTGAGCTGGCAAAATCCATTCCAGTCCACTCCTTGATATTGTCTTCCCACCTCTTCTTCTGTCTACCTCTTCTTCTTTTTCCTTTCACTGTGCCCTGAAGAATTGTCTTTGCTAAACCAGAAGACCTTGAGACGTGGCCAAACCACCTTAGTTTCCGTTTCTTGACCAGCGTCAGGAGTTCATCATATTCTCCAATGGCTGCTTGGATCTTCCTGCGAACCTCCTCATTGGTTATATGGTCCTTGTACGAAATGTTCAGTAACCTTCGGTAGCATCTCATCTCAAAGGCCTGCGTTCTTTTCTCTAACTCTGCTGTCAAGATCCATGATTCACAGGCATACAGAAATATGGAAATGACAAGGGAGCGCATAAGTGTCACCTTTGATCCAAGAGATATGTTGTTATCTCTCCAAATTGGTTTCAGCTTGGCAAGAGCTGAAGTGGCTTGTGCTATCCTTGAGAGAACCTCCTGTTTTGAGCCATCATCTGAGACAACTGCTCCAAGGTATTTGAAGCTGCTTACAGTACCCAGCTTCTGCCCCTTTACCTTGATCTCCCTCTGGATGCCATCTGCGCTGTTTGTCATCAGTTTGGTCTTCTCAGCACTGATCTCCATCTTATACCTTGTGCAGGTCTGGTCGAGACTTTCAACTAGAGCTTCTAGTTCCTGCTCTTCCTCAGCAAGAGCGTCTATGTCATCGGCAAACCGCAGGTTGGTAATATTTCTGCCGCCTATGCTAACCTTTCCGTCATGTTCTTCCAGAGCATCGGACATGATCCGTTCGAGAAAAATGTTGAAGAGGGTGGGTGACAGAAGACATCCTTGTCTTACTCCAACTTTTGTTCTGAACCATTCTCCTGTGCTGCCATTTATCCGGACTGCACTTGTAGCCTTGTCGTATAGCTGCTCAATGGTGCGAACTAGGTTTGCATTGATATTGTACTTCCTCATGGTGGCCCATAAGGCTGCATGCCATACCCTGTCAAAGGCTTTTTTGAAATCAATGAAGACATGGTACAGATTCTGCTGATGTTGGAGATACTTTTCACACAGGATTCTAAGGTTGAAGATCTGTTCTGTGGTGCTCCTTCCTGCTCGGAACCCAGCCTGTTCCTCAGCGATTATCTCTTCGGCTTGTGGCTTAAGCCTGTTCAAGATAACTTTCAGCATGACTTTGCTTGAATGACTGATGAGGCTGATGGTTCTGTAGTTCTGGCAGAGCTGTAGGTTGCCCTTTTTAGGGAGAGTAATAATCAGTGACTGAGTCCATGGGGTAGGCCATTCTCCTGTTCTCCAGATCCTGTTACAGATATCTGTTAAAACATCAATCATGGTCTCCCCTCCAGCTTGAACAAGTTCTGCTGGTATATTATCAACTCCGGCAGATTTTCCCTTCTTCAGTGCTGCTACTGCAATCTCAACTTCCTCACGAAGGATTGGTTGTTGATCTTCATCTGGGGGCTGACTGCAGTCCAGAACCGTATTGTCACCATCAGTCTCATGGTTGTATAATTCTGAGCAATATTCTGTCCATCTGCTGAGAATCTCTTGTTCTTCTGTAAGGCATTTCCCAGACTTGTCCTGGATAGCTGTGGATCTACCCTGTTTCTCTGAAGTTAGATCCTTCACCAGCTGGTATGCTTTCTTGCTGTTGTTTTTGTTGAGGCAAGTTTCGATCTCCTCGCACTGACTAGCTATCCAGTCCTCCTTCGCTTTCTTCAATGCCTTCTGAATCCTCTTGTTTGCTTCCTTGTATTCTTCTGCTCCTCCTGCTTCATACCTCTTCTTCTTCAAATTTCTCCTCTCATCACAGAGGTCGAGAACATCTCTAGTGACCCATGGCTTTTTCCTGCGACATTCCTTCCCAAGTATCTCACTGGCTGCATCAGTCACTACTGTATTGTAGGTGGTAATCATGGTATCTATGTCCATGTCATCATCCCTCAGACCAATGAGTGGTGCAAATTTTCCACCTATTGTTGCTTGAAAAGTGCATGCCACCTCTGGGTCCCTTAGCTTCTCAAGATCAAACTTCAGTCTTGGCTGGGTTGGCTTTCTAGCCTTCTTCAGACGAACTCGGAAGGTCATCATGACCAGGTCATGGTCACTTCCTATGTCTGCTCCAGGAAAACTCCTTGTCCTATGGATGTTGACTCCTGATCGGAAGCGCTTCCTCACCAAGATGTAATTAATCTGATTGTGGTGTTTCCCATCTGGGCTGTGCCATGTCCATCTCCTTGATGGTTTGTGAGGGCCAAGGGTGTTTGTCAGTACTAGGCTGTTACAGGTTGCAAACTCTAGAAGTCTGAGACCTCTCTCATTTGTCTCGTCATTGCAGTAGGGTCCACAAACGTTTTCCCAGTCTGCCTGTGCATCCTTTCCAACCTTAGCATTCCAATCCCCTTGTACAACCAGAATGTCCTTCTTGGGTGTTTGATCTATGATTTCCTGGAGTTGCTGGTAGAAGTGTTCTACCTCATTGTCGTCATGTCCAGATGTTGGTGCATAAATCTGTATGATGGTGATGTTGAAAGGAGCTGCTCTCAGGCGAATTGAAATCAGTCTGCTGGAGACTGGTCGTTTACAAACACTTATTATTACAGGAAGATACTTGCACATAATTTTGTGCCACTATATAGTAATCAGTGACATTTGATGTGGTATCAAAATAGATTATAGTAGGATGTTGACTCAAAATTTCCCCTTCTGGGGATGGGGCAAGGCTGGAGCAATTGCATGGAAGATCATGGAACCATATCAGTACCAATACACTTGTACGGGAGTAAGTAGAAGCCACTCCCGATATCCCATATCACAAGCTCATCTCAAACTAATGATATCTCGAAGTAATTTTCTGGTCTCGGAAAAAATACTTTCAGATACCCGTAGTTTTAGATATCCAGAATTAAATGTAGAAAAAAGAAAAGAAATTGTCTTCACCATATTCTTTGTTTTAAGAGTATAAAATAAATTTGAGCCGCGACGCAAGAAAACCAACAAAGTGGTTGAGCGCCCAGCCCAGACTCAGATCAGCCTGGCATTCGCCCAGTCTGAACAGAGTCTTTGCTGTCCGCATGGAGATAGCTTAGACCCTTAGACTCTTACCTACATGAAGAAAAATTCCAACAAGAAAAATCTCATTATCAGAATTTGTAAAATAGTAAGTAGATCATGGTTTTACAACATACTGGATGTAACTTCTTTGGGGAAATGTATTTTCTTACATTTTCCTCCCGGAAATTTCATTTCAACAACATTTACAGCATGACAAAGTATAATCGACGTACGACACTGCACATTAACAAGATTACACTCATACCTCATGCAAAAACTCCAGTTCGAACATAGATGTAAAACTGAATATTTACATTCTTGGTGTTTTTACTGAAAAACCCTATAGTAAACCATTGGAACGTAATGCAGTTTACATTCCAATAATTACATTGAGACACGCGACGTCAATGACGTAAAAATAAACAATGGCTCTCTACAACCTGATTGGACGTCAGCAACGCCATGACGTCATGCATGCCGTTCTGCTGTTAGCAGAAAACTCTGCGTGTACATGTTCAACTGCTTCAATTTTAGCGCTTATATAAGATTTTTCATGAAAAATTTGATTGAAACGAATATAAATATAAGCAATGAACTTAATTTTTCTGATGTTTATCGAAGTGTAAACTACATTGGGTCACTAGCAAAGTTTACATGAACCCCTTCGGGGTTCATTCACTTTGCACGTGACCCAATGTAGTTTACACTTCGATAAACCTCAGAAAAATGAAATTCATTCCTTAACTGAACCCGGTGCGGGTGGGGGTAATGGATGGATTACCCTCGTTTGGTTGTTTGGTCGTGATATAACCAGCTGTGATCTCCTTAACGGTGGTTCACTGGAAAAAATAACAAACATTTCAACCATAGAGCCAATAGGTTAATCTTATTGCAGATAAGATAATTTTATTAAAGTCTCACCTCACATATACATAAAAGGCAAAGTTCATATATACAGAGATCTATATGTAAGCCGCCCTTGTAGGGCTATGAAAGACTATTAATACATAAAACACATGTATATACTCGTACAGTAATATTAGAACACAATATTCAGTTAAAACTTTGGATGAACACACACAAAAAGGAATACAGTTGTAGCTGGAGAACTGGGTACAGGGAGCATGTGGTAGACCAATGTCTAAACAGCACGCCCCTGACCCAGTCTCCACAACCGTGATATCAAATAGCAACCGAGCGCAAATTCAACAGCGTTTAGAATACCATTCAAATGCACAAACCTATACACAGAAACTAAAATACGACTTGCCATTGCATGCTACATAGCAAAATATATACTGTATCATAGACTGTATCTACATTTATAATTAAGCGAATTTAAAATACAGTACCTACATTTTGTGCTTAGACAATTGTAAGATTTAGTTGCTACAAGTTTAGCTTTTGAAAAAAGCTGGAGAGGTTATCCCTTTGCAATGAATCTATACGATGCAAGTAGTAAAGTAGAAAGTTGGCAGCAATATAAGTTAGTTTTATTGTATCCTTGGACTGTTTTGAAGATGTATGTAAGTTAGACAGTTTTTCCTGTTTGTCTTACAGGTGAGCTTCAGTGTTATCAACTTTTGTTTGTTGACCTGTACTGTTTAGTTACATCCCTTCCTAAGTGGACTGTACTCTCTGGTAATTGTTTGTATTATGTGAGATGCTTTATATGAGATGATTTGTTCAGGAAAGGTTTTACAGCTCATGCATGAGCGATGCTTGGAGGGAGCCTGCAGCTGGGTGTGCCAAAATATGGCAACAAATAACGGTAAATAGTGGGACCCGCATTAACAAAATGAAACGGCGCATAATCGAGTAAAACTTGTTATTGATCTATACTGTTAAATGACAGCTCTTGGTAGCTGATGTGACCTCTCGGGTAATTGCTTGTATATGGTGTGATCAAGATAAGCTATAAAGACCATGCATTATGCCACACAGACCACGAATCCCACGAATCGCCACGAATTGATAAATTCTAGGATTCGTGCAATTGTAAATTTTCTGGTCCAGTTCGTGACGCTCTTCGATTCAGTTACGATACAGGTACGATAGTGTTACGAGTATTCGTGGGATTCGACTGGATTCGCACGAATATTGTCAAGAATAAAGCACGATGTTCAAGAATCTATTGGGAAATACTGCACGAACGTTAGGAATCAGTGAATCATTTACGAATCACTTAAAATACACCGAATGCATGTACGAATCTGTTGCGAATAAAATGAATAAAGTTTAAAAAAAAAACTAATAAAGGTGCTGTTCATTTGTTTGCAAATTACTTTGACAAGATCTGTAACTTATTTTGTGTCACGAAATTGCCTAATGAAATGTACTATAAAACGTACTGACAAGCAGGCTTTCTCTAACATGTACCTACCTAGTGGAATTTGAATGTAAGTTATTTGTATCAATTCGTGGCGATTCGTTGGATTCGTGGTCTGTGTGGAATATGCCCCTGTTCCACACAGACCACGAATCCAACGAATCGCCACGAATTGATAAATTTTGGGAGTCATAGCTGAATCGTAATCAGTTCATGAAGTTCTTAACTGAATCGTATGTATTCGTAGTGAGATCTTGCAATTCCTAAGCAATCGGGAATTCGTGGCAAAAGTTTAGAGCTGTTCCAAAGTTTGGGCACGAACTCCCGATTCCAAAAAATCGTAGCTAATTTGTAACATATTCGTAGTGCATTCTTAGGCATCGTAACTGAATCGTGATCGATTCTGAGGTATTCCTAGGTGTTCTTAACTCTTTCAGGGATTAGTGAATTTGTGGCTTGACGCATTTGCGCACAGTGAAGACCCTAACCAGTCTCTGAACGCATTCAGTTTATCTACCCAGCTGGCATATGACGTCTACTGGCCTCGATGAGACGTCACTACGTGGCATCGACCTTAGTACGACGTCGTTACGATGTCATGTGCCTGGTGGGTAGAAACTTCATTTGTGGCCGAAGATTTCTTAATATGTGCGTACAGCAAAGGCTCTGATCAGGCTTTGTGCCTTTTTTATACCTTTCTTGAGAGAAAATCCCACGAATTGTCAAGAATAGTCACGAATTCATTTTATTCGCAACAGATTCGTACATGCATTCGGTATTTTTTAAGTGATTCGTAACTGATTCACTGATTCTTAACGTTCGTGCAGTATTCCCCTATAGATTCTTGTAAATCGTACAGAATTCTTGACAATATTCGTGCGAATCCAATATTCGCAACACTATCGTACCTGTATCGTAACTGAATCGTAGAGCGTCACGAACTGGACGAGAAAATTTACAATTCCACGAATACGATGCTGGCGAAAATGGGCATATCAGTGACAAAACCTTGACACTCCAGTTGATTAAAATGTTTCGAGACCCTAAAATACCAGTTACTACAGCGTGCGCCGCTCTCGGTTTTGCAATAATTGAAAATACGTTTGTTGACTGTCGTTTTGCATACATCAGTATGTCCAAAACAGATAATACCGCCTAATCAGGTTGTAACGTTACTTTACGGTTCGCAAGGCTAATGATTTGAAGTGTAAATGAGCCTACACGATAACAAAGGCCAAGTTTTGGAACCGTGAAATAAACCATGAAAGTAGCTTACTTCAAGGTCATTCCTGTAGACGGGAATTATTTTAGAACAGACCTCTTATTAAAGGAAGGAAACAGGAAGTCACAAAATCTCTCTCTTTTAAAAGAAGGTCGGAAAATCATGGCGATGTACGTAGGCATTTGAGCCGCGACACGAGAAAACCAACAAAGTGGCATGTGCGCCCAGCGAAGACTCAGATCAGCCTGGGCAGCCGCCCAGACTGATCAGAGCCTTCGCTGTGCGCTGAAAGGGTAGCTAAGGGTCTAAGCTACCTTCATGCGGACAGCGAATGGTGTTCACTGGGCGCACATGTCACTTTGTTGGTTTTCTCGTGTCGCGGATCATTTAAAGAAGTGTGGCTACTCATCCATGATTGGTCACCATTTTTACAAGGATGATAGCTTTGACAAAAATATTGGCTGTCCCTTAAAAAAGAACCCCTTTTCTTTAAGGGAGCTATTTTTAAAGAATGAATTTTTTTTATCTCTATCTCTCTATCACCGATGTAAATATCTTTCAAAGGCAAGTGTAAATGTTTCCCACACCCTAGTGGCCGTTGGAGCAGTGGGGCTTAGAGATCTAATGTACTTCGGGCACATTATATGGAATGCGCAGCCCATCGAGCTCCCCTTCCCCGATTCGATACAGGTACTCACTTATTGCTGGATTGACAGTTGAGTTTTCCAGTTGTTGGATGACCCGGTCCGGATTCACAGCCGCGACATACTGCACCATAAGCGAGTCTGTCTAACCACTCGACCACGGCACCTCTCTAATAATACCTCACTAGAACTTACCTAAGTTGTGCAGAAAATATATCAGTCTTTGATGTAGTATAAAAGAGTTCTAGTAACACATGTGTAGGACTTGCGCAGCAACTCGCGCTACAGTCCCGACACGCGCAGGGCGTGTTGTTATTACTCGAATCATTACAAGCTATGTACGTGTCATTCATAGGGACGAGAGTTGAACGGTCAGGACTTGTCCAGTTGTGTTTTTTCAATAGATAACCACTTTGAAATCCGGTCTGTCCATTTTCAGTACTTCCCATGAAGTTTAAAAACTTCAAAGCATCGCAATTTAACGCAGTACCACATAATGCCATGATAGCTCTACCCTGACTCACGTCCTTACAAGAATTGTAAAATCCCTGAGCGTATTGGTTTGTAAGTACAACATAGACAGCCGGTATTCCTTTGGGCTAATATTGATACCCAGGAGGATACGAATGGCTCATGTCCGGCCAAATAAAATCTGCCTGGTTTAAACCGCATGTTATTTGACAAAAGAAGTTAAGAAAGTTTTCAGACAGTTTGGACACGATGATAAAAGTTGTTGAGGTATTTCCATACTATCTTCAAGAGTAATGAGCTGGCTTTCCGAGCAACATGTTCTTGTGTTATTACTGCCTGAAAATAAAATGAATAAATAATATTAAATATAAAGAAATTCATATAATACTAGATTAACTGGCTGGGAAAAAGTGGTATACCGAGCATCTATATTTAACATTGCATGTAGCATATGCGTGAGCACGAATTGATATTAAATTACAAAAATAGCATTTCCTACCATTCTGCCATTATTAAACATGCCGTTTTTATGAAAGTCACCGCACTATGGAGATTTGATTTTTCAGAGTAAGATAGAATAATCTTTCGAACAACAAAACCAGTCAGAGAAAAACTACTACCTTGGGTGGTCATAGTTGTAAGTAGTAAGGACAGTCACTTTGGAAACGGATTTTCTCATGTATTTTTACATTGACTATTGGCCTGAAAAAACTAAGTCCGCACGGTCGCCTAGTGTAAAATACATGGCCGTGTCCAAAGATGACAATCCATGAGTTAACTTCCCCCGGCTAGTGAGCCTCTGTTAGGACCTTGCAAAGCCGTAGAAGTCAAGTTCTGAGGCTCTCAGAGCTGTTCTTTGGACGATTCAGTCGTGGGATCATGCACGCAACTTTGCGGGACGTTGTACATAGGAAGTTCGTAGGATCTGTAGGATCCCACAAGAAAACGTTGCGGGATCACGCGACGTTTTTGGCCAATTGTGACGTATGATGTTCAGGCACGTGCAATTTAGCAGAAATAACGTAGTAATCGACACTTTGCGGGACGTTGTATGACAGTGGGAACGCGTATCCATGGCGGAGTGATATTTTTATACAGATTGCAACGAAAAAACATTCTAAATTTCTGAGACTCAGATTCAATCGACGAACGTGTCGCAATTTCAGTGATGCTTTGTCGGCGAATAAAACTACACAAAGCCGAAAATAAGATATGGTTTTATTCCTTACATCTTAATTTAATAGAGCAGAGCTAAACACCGCGATATTCGGCAATCGACGTTTTACGTGATCATGTAAAGACGACTCTTATCCGCCAACTTCAACAGCAATTTTCAAAATAAATCGACTTTCTCCCGTCGGCGGACATATGCCATGAAAAACCATAGTGTCTGCCCTTTCTCAATTATAAAAATTAAGTAATTCGTTGTGTGGGACAATTTTCTATGCAAAATAATGTTTAGGTACCCAATTTCATTTTTACCTGATCGAAAGACAGCAAAATAATCTGTAATAAATTCAAACATTTACGGAAATGTTCTTGAATCCTGAAATCCGACAAATGAAGAGGAACGCATCTTGTAATTCAACATACAACAATATTTTTTTCTGTACTTTCTTCAGAATGATTGGGAAAAGAATTCTGATCAGTAGCCTACACCATACTGCAAACAAATCGATCGATTTATGACAGTTGTGACGCAATTACATAACTGCGACAACTATTTCAGCCTTCGCATTTACTTGCTTATAAGTTATTAAGACCGGTATATTGTGGTCAAAATCAGAGGGACTGCTAGAAAAAAGTAATTTTGCCATCCAATTAATCCTGCACGTGCCAATATTTCAAAGCCTCTCCTGCAACTCACACGATCACCCTACCCAACTTAAGCCCCCCCCCCCCTTCTCCACCCTTCCTCCCTCCCCCACCCCTACACACAAATACAACTTTTAACCTTTCTTTTACATGAAAAACTAAGCAAAATATAATAGATGTTTAGCCATAACAAATACTTGCAAAACTTCAATGACTAAATCCTTGAATAAAAAGTGCAGTGTAGACCTGGGTTAGACTACTTCC
Organism: Ctena decussata; assembly: GCA_963989385.1. Classification (NCBI taxonomy): domain Eukaryota; kingdom Metazoa; phylum Mollusca; class Bivalvia; order Lucinida; family Lucinidae; genus Ctena; species Ctena decussata. The sequence goes on from OZ022509.1 coordinate 55,202,488, forward strand.
AAAACAGCAGTCTAATCAGGGTCGGTACTTTTGATTTTCCCAGCAATTTCGACACACTGTCAGATGGTGAAAGTGGTCGGACAATTGCAATAATTAAGATTTTGTTTCAACTTTAAGCTTAGAAAATGCCTTGGCCATACTTACGTATACACTCCTTTACACTCCATATAATTTCAGCCAACACTGAGAAGCAGTATATGTACTGTTAAATGAGCTTTTGAGCATTAAAATTGCAGTATGCATTTTTTATAACATATGTTTTGGCCCTCTGTAGAACTACCTTAATGAGGAGTTCTAATGAGGGGTTACAACATACATATTTACTTGTTAGTTGTTTACCCCCTTTATAATAGTGTAAACAACTAACAAGCATTTATTGATTCTTCCTAAGAAGAAACCAGAGATTTAATCAAATACATATCTATTATGAAATGCCAGGTTGGCAAAAACTAGCTCATCAGGTGGGGGTTGGGGCTGTCAGCTCTGCAATGCCCTTAGTTCATAAATTAAAATGCCACAGAGTGTTTATATACTCGGTGATCTTTTGAGGGATTTGCTCTAACTGTTGCCAAAAATCTCATGGAAATCTATCAGTAGGGGCAAATTTCATGCAAAATTTATATAATTTATAATGAATGGTACCTTAACTTTTCATTGAGAATGGAAAATTTCTCAAAATTTTAGTTTAATGAGATGTGTTCTCTAATATGATTCTGAGTCATACTCACAAAAAACAAACAAAAAGCACAGCTGTCCAGCAAACCAGAAAACTTGATTAAATATGTGACAAAGGCTCAGGACTTGGTAATCCATTCTCTAAGTTGAATAATGGTAAGATATAAACGTGATTAAACAAGAAAAATAATAGGCCAATGTTTAGTGAGCCAAAGTGGAGTTATTCTTTATCATTTCTCTTCAAGTAAAATGTACATTTGTATGTTGTGGTGTCTCATCACAGTTGCTTTTGATCAAAAATTGATATTTAACACAAATTTCAAACGAACAAATTACTACTATATAAGTATTCTAAATGTAAAAAGCTCTGATCAAATTATATTCACATGCAGTCTGACATTGCCCTTCAGTGTTTTCCCTATGAGTATAAATAAATTAATATCCAAAATAAATTATAACATATGTACATAATAAGAAAAAAAAATCTGGAGACATTTCCACAAGTGATGGTTTTATGATAATGATTTTACAAAGACTCAGCTGGAGCATGATAGCAATTATGGGAATTCTGTCTTATTCAGCCATAAAACATTTGTTGTGATCCATTAATAGAACTATCTATTCTCTTGCTGAAGTGCTTCTAATGAGACGGCACAACAGGTGTTAATATGAAGCCCATTGATGCTGGTGCAACATTTATGGTGGAACTGTGTAATTGTTTTCATTCTAGCATAGTCTTGACATGTAGAAGGACACACAGCATTATGCAACATTCCACATAAAGTGCAGGGCCCAGCAATTAGCAGGGTATGCCCCTTTCATTATTTTGTGCACTTATAATCATATAAAAAAGCTTGCTAGCATAATAAAGTCCTTAATATTTGGCCAATAAATCCTATGTGAAAATGCTTTTTAATAGGTTGGTGTGTGTGTTGGGGGTGGGGGGGGGGGGATAGGCAGGAAGGGGCTACCTCCCATTCAACTGCACAAAACTGCATCCCTTTACAGTCATGACTCATCATTTAATGTCTGTCATCAAGCTTTTCTGTCTAGTAACTTAATAACTGATTAGTAATTACAAGTTTCTTTGCTTTGGTCAGAAGCTGCAAACATTTAAGTTGGATTAAATTAATCAGGAAATATAACAGTTACAGTAATTACCCATAATACTAAGATAACAGCATCCTACATTTTGAACATATCTATGTCACCCGCAAATGGTGTACCCAAAATGTGCAGGTATTAAGGAAAAATTGCTGACCCAGATCAGACTGCTCCTGGGTCTACACTGCTTGCTCAGACCTGTTCGTCTTACTATGCAGGTTGATCACGGTAAATGTGTCGTTAAATAAATAAAAAAATAGATCTAGGGCCTTCTTTTTTTGGGGGGGGGTGGGGGGGGGGGAGCTAAGGTGAATTTTCGTGGGTAGGTAGGCAGTTGCTATCTACTCACCAAAAGTGCAGGGTCCAGACTTTTTTTAGGAAATTTTGGGCGGAGCCAGGTTATTTTTTTTCACCGATTTTTGAGGCCAGATTATTTTTTGAAATCCCCTTAAGAGCTAATTTATTTTTTTCTTACATATCCAAAGACAGGGACGGGAATTTTTTCGAAAAATATACCAGCACCCCCCCCCCCCCCCCCCCCCCCCCCCCCCAGAATATCAAATGGTCGGACCCTTAGCGCCTAGCGGGACAGGGTTTTGACAGATTTATGAGGAAGCTCTCTCTTGTACTTTTTGTGGGATGCCTTCTGAAAGGGTACGTGTGTGGTGTGTGTTGGCGGGGGGGGGGGGAGGAGCGGGGGGCGTCGTCCGGGACAGAATTCTTTAGAAGGGTGAGTGGTATCAGAATGTGGGGCGCGTTGTCTTGGGGGAAGTTGTCTGGGGGAGTTGTCTCAGAATCTGGGGCGAGTTGTCACCTGAAGGTGGGGCCACTTGCCTTGGGGCGAGATTTTTGTGGGGCGAGTTGTCTTGGGGCGAGTTGTCCTTAATTCGATTAAAGCATGTCCTAGGTTTCACTTAAAATATTTATTTAAGATATTTATTATCATTCCGCATGCTCCTGCTTAATAGCCGGTCAATCACTCAATGTTTTTCGTTTGTCAAACTTTGTGGTTGACCAGTGTGTTTGTTTTGCTTTCCTCGTTCTCGGCGTGTAGCCTAAATTCAGAAGACCAAAAAATCGCAGGCAGACAGACTAACGCAAAATCTTAATAAATTCACAGTATGCTAAATGATTACAAGCTTTACTATACCATAAATGAAGAAACAGTTGGTCTCCTGAAGTCGATCCAGCTGAAAAATGTCTGTGTGTTGACAAACGCACGTGCCATGTATACGTAAAAATGACCAACTTCATTATCGATTTTCAACAAAAATAGACTTTCTCCCAAAGATATACCTCGCTAAAAGACGGTCGAATGTATGAACTACGGTTCAGTTATAATGGCATCTAATTTGGTTTGTGGGACATTTTTTTTTTTTGGAAAATAACTTTGGGGTACTGTCGTAGGGTTTTACTTTTCTGAAAAACGGTTGTCAAACTGTGATCGTTGTTTTGGGTGTGCAAACTGCATTGAGTAACCGATATGCGTCTGATGTCAATAACAAAACATCAAATTCCATTCTGATCTGGTCCGTTGGAAAATTATGACTGCATATCTTATCAAACGAGCATTATTTTGGGACTGTTTCTGTTCAAAATGTCCCGCCATTTTTTTCCGGCGAAAAAAAGGATTATTTCTTTGTGCGTAGACGACCGCTCAGAAAATGATTTACTCAATGTGATGGGTCTGCGTTCCAACTGTGAACGTTGTAGGATCTTTAGGATCCCACGAGAAAAACTTGCGGGATCACGCGACGTCTATAGCCTATTGTGACCTTATGTAAGAACATTTATGACGTCACTTATTTCTAGCCGAAGTAAACAAGACGTTAGCCTGGTAGGACGATTCGCGCCATTTCCTACAAGAAATAGTCGTAGGATCATGCACGCAACTTTGCGGGACGTTGTAGGAAGTTTGTAGAATCTGTAGGATCCCACAAGAAAACTTTGCGGGATCACGCAACGTCTTTTGCCAGTTGTGACGTTATGTTAGAAGGTTTATGACGTCAGTTATTTCTAGTCTTAGTAAACAAGAGGTTGGCCGCCACAGAAGCTGCGCTTATTGTATTTTCAAGGGAAAGTAATGTATTAAGGTTTGTAAAAGCTTGAAATTATGCTGGAATTGTAATTAAAGATACTATACGAAGCAGATGTTTATTTGTTTCTGCAGTTAGTAATGAGGATTTTGTGTAGAATGCGACACCGAGTATGTAGTTTCCACACGTCCGCATCTATACAAGCGACAAATTCGCTTAGTCTCTGCTGATAAGTAGATTTTGTTGAACATTCCACATATCCACACTGAAATTGTGGCGTTTATGTGGATGATGCGGATTTGATGTGGATGTTTTGTGGAGATGTGGATCCACAATGTGGAGTTTCTACACATCCACATATCCACATTGAAATTGTGGAGCTTATGTGGATGGTGTGGATTTGATGTGGATGTTTTGTGGATGATGTGGCTCCACAATGTGGAGTTTGTGTTGAACATCCACATATCCACATTGAACTTGTGGAGCTTATGTGGATGGTGTGGATTTGATGTGGATGTTTTGTGGATGATGTGGCTCCACAATGTGGAGTTTGTGTTGAACATCCACATATCCACATTGAACTTGTGGAGCTTATGTGGATGATGTAGATTTGATGTGGATGTTTTGTGGATGATGTGGATCTGTGTAACAGTGGCAATGTGGAGTTTCCACACGTCCACATCTACGTTTTGCATGATAGCGTCAACTGGACTGATAATTTCAAGACAACTCGGATGACGTAACAATATTAAGACACTAAAAATCGTGTAAAAGAGCATGGTTTAAGATACTGCACCGATTCTGAAATAACGCCGTCGCCTTAACGCTATTTTGAATTTTTGTTCAGGAACCGGGAAACAAAACATTTTTCTTTGGCCTTATCTGAATGAAAATTATGCAGCACAACAAACACAGAAGTATGATGTATATCACAAATGATAAAGCATTGCGTACTGACCTTTGTATATGTTGGGACACAGTCGCTTTAGAATGTCCAGACCCCTTGCACTCTTCATAAAGACCCCATTCCTAGTTTTGTTGGTAGCTGGACAGTTTAGAAAGGTGCCGGGATTAAAGCCTGGACCACATTGGTCGTACCAAATGCAACGGCCTTCGGGACTGTCTTCTCCGGGAGTCACCAGAAAGCTGTCGGAAATCCGCTGTAAATACAGTCAAATAATATCGATATCTCGAACACGGATATCTCAAGGTCCCTCTTAAAGCAATGATTATAGTTTGGACACATTTCCTTTATTTTAATTTACAGTTCAACTCTGATATCTCCAACTACCGATATCTCAAAGTAAATTTTCTGGAACCAGAAAATTTACTTTAAGATATCAGTAGTTTGGGATGAATTTCGACTTTGAGATATCGACAGTTGACTGTATACAAATTAACAACAAGTCACTGCAGCTGTGAACTGTTTAAAACTCATTACTGTATAGCGTACCGTAAGTAGAAAATACACAAACAGTGCAGTCCCAGATCAGACACCGCAAAATGTGGCTTCTGATCAGGGTCTACACTATTTCTATAAGACAAGAAGTATCTTACAAAAAGATAATTGCAAAAAGTAACAAAGTCGTGGGTTCTTTAAATACGAAATTGATATGAGAAATAGTTATTAAAAGAACAAGATGCTGTTATTGGTAATACTACACTCATTGCTTGCCACTGATTCTCAAGAAAGAGTAACTTTTGGGTGGTTAAAATATTGAAAAAGTAAAAAGTCATATAGTCATTTCACAACTTTGGTATCTCTCGAAGCTAAATCTAAAGTATTGCTCAGTAAATATCAGGTGAATTCAGATAACAAGAGACAACGTGAAGGGATTAACACTTCTTTTCAGTATTCTACGAGTCGTGTAGACCAATAGACTTGAAGCAACTGCTAAAAGTATAAGGGTATAATCCACCGTAGAGGCCAGTGATTTTGTTTAGGACAAAGTTGAGCTATAGAAAGCAAAATGCTCTTCTTCTACCAAAAAGAAGCAATACGATCTCATTGTACTTAACTAACATGAAAGAAAACTATTCCTGCAAAACACAGAAAGTTATAGATTTGAAAACCCCAAGGAAAACTCCTGTTTTAAACTTTAAAATTTCAACCTGTCTGTATAAAATGTATATGCTTTATAGAGCATCCAGAACGGTTACACTGCTATTCATATCTTCTGTACTGTCCCGTAAAATACACAATCTTAAAATGTAACAGTGAATGGTTTGTGTTAAAATACAAGTATTAACATGAATGGCTAAATGCTGTATTGGTACATGAACAAGATTTATGTTTAACCACAGAGAAGTGTTTGCGTTACAATTTGCCAGTCTGTTTGCTTTTTTATATCAGCAGTTGTGCTTTGCATTTCAAGTTGTTTTTTTGCCGGGCCGCGTAGCGAAATCGATAGGGCACCCGACTCATAAGTCAGAGGTCGAAACCCGGTCTGGCCACATACTTTCGTTTCTCCTTCCGCTGATTCAAGAAGGGCAGTTGTCAGTTACTGGCGAAAGTATGCCCAGGAATAGTGTGGTTAGGTTAACTGACCGTCTCGACATGACCATAGTTGTTTACCGTGGGCGTTAAGCATCAAATCAATCAATCAATCAAGTTGTTTTTCTCAGTTCTTCAATAGAAAAACTTGAAATCTCAACAGTTGTAATATGAGACTTTCCGAGAAGAATATTTCAAGATACACGTATCAACAAGTCAATCTTCTTTGACTATGTTGTTACATGTATATGACAAAATATTACCTTAAAATCATGTTATTAAGCCACTGAAACTTGTTTTAAATTTGTATTTTACGAGACATTAATGTTGTATTTTATCGCTCGATTTCTTCAGTCTTCCCATTAAGAAAATATCCAATTTGTGATGCAATAGCACTTGAATAACACTTATAGATAACTAAACCGTACCAAAACATCATTTCTAGCACCATATAAATTGCGAATTAGGCAATTTATTTTTGCGAGCCTGAAATTTGACCAAATTTTCCAAGAAAAAGAATTTTAATTACAGATAAGGAGAGCACATTACTCAGTCTAGGGCAGAGAATAACGACGCACATATTATTATTAATTTCAAATGTAACTGCTAATCCTTAGGTTTGTCGGAACGATTTTTCTTTAATGAACTGCTATTAAATGTAAATGTATTTTCCGGGACATATTTCTGTATTATACGGGATTACTCGAACGTCGATTTATTGCCTAAAAATAGACCACGGTGCATCAGTGTTTCATCTAAATTACACATTCTCATCAGTGGAAAATATTTAGCGCATATATGCACGAGGTGTATATCAAATTCAGTTTAAGAAGTAGATAAATACTAAATGAATATTTTGTTGAATCATGAAATCATAATATGAAAAATTCAAAAACTGAAAATTTCTCGGTGTTTTCAATATTTTGCAGCTTCCGAATGGCCGTTCATGTGTACATTTTTAAATGAATAAGACAATGTGCACTTTTCAAGAGTGTATCAGCTTCTTGCTGGGTCCCTTCTTGTACTACTCAGAATTTCTGTCCCGTATAATACGTCCCGTAAGACGTCGTGCTGCAGCTTATATCAGTCCCATCCCAGTGATTTAGCTATACTAGAAGGTTGTCCAGGGACAACTGGTCGAGCCCGCTGTTTGCTATAGTGACCTATAAGTATGTCAAGACTAAGTAACTGCTTCACTCTGGAAAGAAGCCAAACAACATCATGCTTAGCCAGCATATTTCTACTTTTTTTCAAATTTTCACAAAGGAAAATAAGTAGAAGTGATGACCAAGACAAGCTCAATTTATGACAATTACAATATCTGACCTTCAAGTGTGACCTTGACCTTCGGCCTATCCAAACATGTATGTCACTTGACACTTCCACTCATCAAGAAGAACAATTGTGCCAATTTATTTTGAAATCCATGCATAAATGTAGAAGTAATGGGTCGGACAAGCTCAATTTATGACCATTTTATCATTTGACCTTCAAGTGTGACCTTGACTTTGGACCTACTTGAACAAATATTCTAAATGACACATCTACTCATCAAGGAGTATAATTGTGCCAAATTATTTTGAAATCCATTCATAAATGTTGAAGTTATGGCTCAGACAAGCTCAAATTATGGCCATTTTATCATTTGCGTTCAAAAATGACCTTGACCTTGACCTACCTGAACAAATGTTCCAAATGGCACTTCTACTCATCGAGGAAAACAATTGTGCCAAATTATTTTGAAATCCATACACAAATGTAGAAGTAATGGCTCGGACAAGCTCAATTTATGGCCATTTTACCATTTGACCTTCAAGTGTGACCTTGACCTTGGACCTACCTGAACAAATGTTTCAGATGGCACATCTACTCATCAAGGAGAACAATTGTGCCAAATTATTTTGAAATCCATCCACAAATGTAGAAGTAATGGCTCGGACAAGCTCAATTTATGGCCATTTTACCATTTGACCTTCAAGTGTGACCTTGACCTTGGACCTACCTGAACAAATGTTTCAAATGGCACATCTACTCATCAAGGAGAACAATTGTGCCACGTTATTTTGAAATCCATCCGTAAATGTAGAAGTTATGGCTCGAACAAGCTCAATTTATGGCCATTTTATCATTTGACCTTCAAGTGTGACCTTGACCTTGGACCTACCTGATCAAATCTTTCAAATGGCACTTCTACTCATCAAGGAGAACAACTGTGCCAAATTATTTTGAAATCCATTCATAAATGTAGAAGTTATGGCCCGGACAAATCCGGACGGACGGACGGACGCACGCACTAACGCACGCACGCACGCACTAACGCACGCACGGACATACACCGAACTGACATTGTAACAACTATGTCTGCTCACCGCAAGCGGGCTCGACAAAAATGAGCCGAGACACGAGCCAACAAAGTGGTTGTGTGCCCATCGGCTCATTATGAGCCGCCTCATCAGGATCTATGTTGTTTGCAAATTTGGCTGTTTTCTCTTAGACAAGGCAATTTTTTAATTTTTGCAGACGTAAATTTTGTCTTCTGCTTTTTGGTGCTTAAAGAGTTAACTGGTACTAACCCTCAACACTAAGATCCAGACATCATCATTATCAAGGACGATGGTCTCTACTTGTAAACAGGCTTGTTGGGATCAGTGATCGCCTTAGAGGGTGCGTACATTACAGTAATGTGTATAAACAGACTCATTAAGATGGTGACTGTATTTTCGTGCTGTTGTTTCTTCAAAGCTCTGTGGTTAATAAAAGGGGGAAAAAGGTAAAATGTTATCATTCACATTTTTGGTTCCCTTATTAGAATAGTTGCAGAAAAAAACAACAGTACATCAAGTATCTTACGCCAATATCAGAGCTGCAAATATCTGCATAATTCTACTTCGCACAATTCGGATATATTTCTATTCAGCTCAAATTTGATCATTTTCTTCTTATTATTTTTTAACGTCAAAACTTTTACATTTAGGCGTACGTGCCATCGCTGACACCGACAGCAAGCCGCGAAACCCCCCCCCCCCTCCCCCCAAAACTTACTAGCAGGAAAATGAGGAAGCCTAAAATATCCCGGGCATATGCCATGGCTGTCTCAAACCCCAGTGACCAAACAACATCCTACTTTACTATTTTAAAATACATGATTGAGCCGCGACACGAGAAACCCAACAAAGACGCATGTGCGTCCAGCGAAGACTCAGAGCAGCCTGGACATCCGCCTTATGTGACCAGAGAGTAGCTGTCGGCGTGGATGTAGACCCTTAACCACCCTTTAAGTGTTCAGTAAAGACTCTTATAAGATTGGGCGGATTCTCAGGCTGATCTGAGCCTTCGCTGGGCGCACATGGCACTTTGTTAGTTTTGTCGTGTCGCGGCTTATATCAGTCCCATCCCAGTGATTAAGCTGTAAAATAATCATGCAAGATGCACGCCAACAGTCAAAGTGTTTTATGGTATTCATTATCAGCTTAGATATAGCTCAGCCTGCATATGTATTTTGTATGATCAGTCGGTGTAACCCTTGTATATGTAAAATGCAAGCCTTGAGGAAAGCCCAAAACTTATTAGCGCGCTGCAATTGTGCAGACTGCTCTCTGACTTGTCTGTTCAAACAAAACGCGAATGCATATTTGCTCCCGTGATGGCTGAATACTCATGTTCAAAGTTCGAGAGGAAATGACAAAAATAATATTTTATCTTAAGTGGGTATATCAACACAAGGTTATATGATATCTGACGACAAGGACAATTTTTTATCAGATGACGCCATTTACGCCACCGCTCGTTGCCACCGGCTGGGGTGATGAGCCTTGGTCTGTAAAAAATGATAAAAGCGATTTCTGTCTCATCTTTCGGTGAAAATTGATAATATTTCAACGGGGTATTTCATCCTGAAAATGAAGCTATCGTGCATAATGCGACGGGGGCGGTCGGGTGGTGCGATGGCGCTGGGTACAGTGCCGGGACGTCCAACTTATTTAGATAAAAGTAGGGCACGGGCCTACTGTGCTTGCAGTAGGTGCGAGTGGGGATTATTTGGACACCTTTTCTGTCGTCTATCATTTCTCTCTTCTTTCTCCCTCTCTTTAGGAGACGGTCCGATATAGACTGAAATACTGTCTCAAAGGACCGTTAAACCCAACACAGCAAACCAACCAACCAACCAACTTATGCGACACCGTTTTTTGACTAATAAAATCAAACGCTATATTCTGCGGTTTAATATTGAAAAGCGGTCCACAATGCCCAATCGGTGACACGGAAAATAAATACCACAGACGATATGTCCGCCTACGCATTGCTTCGTCGAATTGATGTGGACCGCTAATTTTGAAGGGGTTTTCGGTTCACTATCGGCTCGAATTTTCTAGAGTACGGGCCCTAATGTTTCGCGTATATACGCAGTACGTGGCATTATCTAATCCACTGCATGTTAAAACCATTATTAGCTCGCCTGTACGAAAGTGCAGGGAGCTATTGTTGTCATCCTGACGTCGGCGTTGGCGTCACACTTTAAAGTTTTACATTTTTATGTGATGGACAAGGTGCTATCAGGCGAGCTATACTGTATGGGTACAGACCTTGTGTTAACACTTAAAGCGCTAGTCTTGCAAACAGCGTAGATGTAGATGTGGCGGCTCAAAATGAGCCTTCTCATTTACATCGACCCTGTTTGCTCTCTTGTTTATTGAATTTCTCCACCACATGTTACCTTTTTTTTTTACCTGTGGACTTGTCCATTCTTATAATTTGGATGAGTCCATTTCAAGTTTTAGGGCATTCTGGCGGATGTTTTCATTTTTATTGTGTTTGCATAGATATTCCTGTAAACAAACGGTAAAGACCCTGTTCAGACGTTTTGCATTGGGTCTGCACTGCCTACATTGCTAAACGGGTGCCCAGTGTAGAAAAGGGTTTAACTTGATTTCGATGTTCAGAGCGTACCGTCTAGAGAAACTTCTGATCGGACCGTTGTAGTCTGCATTGTTCGCTTTGAAGTTCTTTGCTGAATATGCAGGTCCAAATTTGCTAGTAGCATGATGGTAGCAGTTGCGCCCCCTCCCCCATCGCGTTCTAAGCACTGAACACTAAACACTGACACTCATTCTTTGATGGTTGACACGGCAGTAAGCACAATTGAGCCGCGATACGAGAAAACCAACAAAGTGGCTGTGCGCCCAGCGCAGACTCAGATCAGTCTGGGCATCCACCCAGTCTGATCAGAGTCTTCCCTGTCCGCATTGATGTAGCTTAGACCCTTTAAGCGCTTAGCGAAGAGTCTGATCGGACTGGAAGGATGCCCAGGCTGATCTGAGTCTGCGCTGGGCGCTCAACCACTTTGTTGTTTTTCTCGTGTCACGGCTCAATTGATAGGTCTGAGCCACACTAGTATGTCACTCAAAAGTCACCTGATAGTGTAAAACTGACCAATGAAAATGTAATTAAAACTTATCACTCGATATAGCCCCACAAGCAAAGCTGCATATGTTAAATGTTCCACAATAGCTCCGTGATATTACCTTACAGTTAATGAAGGGATGCAATCCTGTGTGAACTAGGCATGGCTTTAAAATGGTGCACTAAGCAATAACTTGTGACAGTGTATGGCACTGCTAGCTATGAATGGTCACTGCTGGTAGTAAGAGTGACTCCAGTAGCAGCTCATTTCTATTTCAATCCGTTTCGGAATTAACTTAAAATTTTGAAAACTGAGACATCTACAATAAAATCCGTAACCGTCTTAAAAACGGAAGTGTTTGGCATTACAATTCAGTAATTCGTCCAAAAGTTCCAAATGGAATGGCAAACGGTTGAAAGCAATCTGAACTGGGTCTGCACTGTTTGGTCAAACCTGTCTGTCCCAGTATTAAGAAATGTTACGTTAGACATGTTGACAAGGTAAGTAATCAACACCTAATCAGGAAGCCAAGCTCCAGAACTGATGAGACGGATAAGCTGTAATTTAGAAGAATGCCATGTGCACCTCGCCCCATCCCCACCCCCGAATTATAACCATTGGCTCATATATATCGTATAACTTCTCATTACTGAGACAGATAGTTCTGAACAAACAGTGAGAACCAGACAAAAGGGAGCAGTCTGTTCAAGGCGTACACTTCTTACCGCCCCATCTGCTTATTTCTGGCCACATAAACGCATAGTTAAACATTTTAGAATTTTAAGGTACGCCTTGATCCCAGTGATCTAGTCCAAAATGTCCAGATGTTCGGCCTGTAGTTCTTTATGCCCCGTAAGATAAAGATAATTGCCTATTTGTTTTAACCCTATTGCTCGGGTGACTGTCCAGTCACCTGCAAAACCAGTTTTCAGCTAACCAATAATCGACGTACAGTGAAAGCAGCTTCCAATAGAAATCCTGTACGATAGCACACAGTGATAAACCGTTGACTCTTGGGTAATCTGTGCTGCAGGGATTGTCTGTCGATATTGTGAACGGGTGCTTCCACAATTCTTGGCACACCCTCTAAGGCATTTAACCTTCAGCTACCAGGCCTGACAGTAACTATTGGGAGCAAATGAGATATTGTTTAGGTATCCAGAAAACCCGCCGCAAATGCGCAAAATAGACTTTGCCTTAAATAGAACTGATGAAAAAATTACACAGCGTAACAAACTGGGGGCTGTAAGCTTCAGCAATTTACCGTTTAGGGTGTCCGTGACTGGATATACTTTCAGGGGAAGCAACTTTGCCATTCTCCTTTTTATCTTTCTAAATTTGGTCAACTCTTACATGAAAGAATTTGCTCCTGCAGGAGCAAATTCTCTCATAAAAGAGTAGACCGATTTTGGAATGCCTAATTCCTCTTGAAAAACACACAGTTCCCCTGTGTGACATTGACAGAAAAAATATTGAGGCGTACCCACACATCTTAAATGACCCCGAAATTTTTTATGTTGAAGTATTCTCAACTTTTCGATGATCAGGTGGATCTAATAGGTGGCCATGAATTGCGCAGTCTTTTGATTATTAGATAACTTATTAAACTAAACAAAATCTATTCATGTCAAGAGATATTTGGTGTTAACAGCATGATACAACGATTGAATCTACTACAATTCAGCCACTTAGCGTGCCTACTGCGCCTTACACAGTTCCGAGAAAAGCGGCTAAGCTCCGCCTGCTTAGCTACTGTTACTACGTCTCACAAGCTTACACAAAGATGGCGGAAAACATATGATAAATGCAAGTGTCTGCTAAATGTTGGCGATCTATTGCGAAGAATCAGCATCCTCATTACCTACACATGGCAGTTGGCGCGTCATGCATTTCCGATGCGTTCTGTTCTTGCGGAGCAGGGTAAATATATCGTCGAGGTACCTCAAGTCGAGACGAACCTCAAGTCGAGGACATTTTTGTTTACCTTTTAACTCTCGCGAGATTTTGAAACGCGCACGCGCGACCGTGGCAAAATCAGCCTAGAAGGTCACCGAAAATCTATTATTGTTTACATTAGCAACAATGAGATTTAAACAGGTAAGTGGCTTTAAATTAATTTACCATGTGCCCAAATGTGTTTTTTCCTTATTACCAAATAAAAACTGTATAAAGTCACCTTTTTGATGAAAAAGAAACAGCCTTTCAATTTTGACAGTTTTCCGTCTGCTTTGTTTACATTTCATCAATGGATGTCGCGCGCCGGAAGTTCCGTAGTAAGGCCAAGCATATTTAATTTTTCAATTTCAGGTACCACTCATCTTATTTTAATTTCAGGTTCTCAGTGCGTTTTCCACTGTATTTTCAGGCTAAGCCACTTCATATCCAGCGGAAATTGAGGCTGTATTCCCCAACTTCCATGGTGAAAGCTTATACTCTGGTGAAAGATGAGGGAGTATCTGTCCTTAAAGCAGCTAAAACCTATGGGGTACCTGAAACTACCATAAGGGACCGTGTAATGGGGAGAGTAGACCCTGAAACTGGTATGGGAAGTGTGCCATTGTTTTCACAGCTTGAAGAGGTGCAGATAGTGAATCATGTCAAAACTATGGCTGACTATGGATATGGTTATACGAGACAAGAATGTGTAGATTTAGCAACAGACTTTGCCGTACAATTAGGAAAGCGTGAAAGTGACAAACCTTTGTCAATGAAGTGGATGAAGGGATTCTTATCACGTTGGCCAGAAATACGAGTGCTTAAACCTAGGGGACTGGAACATGTGAGAGCCAAAATGACTAATGAAACAATTGTTAATGACTACTTTAAGAACCTTGAGGGCTGCTTAAAGAAGTATGATCTGCTTGATAAGCCTCATCTTGTTTTCAATGTGGATGAAAAGGGTATCTCGATAAATCATAGGCCTCCTAGTGTTATTGCTGGTAGTGATCATTGTCCACCTGCTGTGACCTCTGGGAAGGGGAAAAATGTTACCCTGCTTGGATGCGGTAGTGCTGGTGGCACGTCTATACCACCTTATTTTGTGTTTCCGGGAAAGCGGACGCTGCCAGAGCTGTTAGATGGTGCTACAGCTGGTGCTGCTGGAACTGTTAGTGAGACCGGCTGGTCGAACAGTGCTGTATTCCGTAATTACCTAGAGACACATTTCATCAAGTTTATTCCCGGTCGAGGTGACCAGAAAGTTCTCCTCCTACTCGATGGCCATCGTTCACATGTATCAATAGGACTTGCTGACTGGGCAAAAGAAAACAATATCATTTTATTCATCCTTCCTGCTCACACCAGCCACCTTCTCCAGCCTTTGGATGTGGCTTGCTATGGTCCATTTGAACGCATCTACAATTTCCAGTGCCACAAGTTGATGAGAGAAACACATGAGACCATAACTAGAAACAACATCTGCAAGATTGCTTGCAACGTTTATACAAAAGCTTTATGTCCGGAGAATCTAATGTCTGCTTTCAGGAAAACTGGTATTTATCCACTAGACCGAGAAGCCATCGCCAGTGAGTACATTATACCATCAGAAGTGTTTGGTACTGTTGAAGAACCTGAAGTAGATCTACATGTTGCTGAAAGTGCAGAGCCACAAGCAGTCAAGGAAGTTGTACCTGAAACTAGCATGTTTGAAGCTAGAGAACAGCAGCTGAAACAAGTAAAGAGTGAGGTTGTGAAAAAGCCCAGAAAGACTGTTAGCAAAATTGTTGCAGGAAAAGAGATTACTGGTAGTGACACGTACGTTGCTCTCTTAAATCATGAGAAAGAGCAGGGGTTACACAAACAGACTTCTAAATCAGGATCTTCTTAATCACTCAGCAAGAAACCAAGGAAACCTCCAACCAAAAAACTTAAAGTATCTTCGCCTGTCAGCCCAGTTCCAGGTCCTTCACATATAAATTTGGTGCCAGACTCTAGTGATTCTGAGGATAGTGATGTTAGTCAGGAGGAGAAGTGTTGTGTTTGTGGGCTATGGACCCCAAAAGAATTGTCAAAATGCACATCAATAATCTTTACCAAGTGAATAAAATGTGATGGAATTTCTAATGGGAAGCCTTGCCAGCACTGGACACACCTAACTTATTGTACAAGTGTTAGAGTAATTAGAAGGGGTGACAAGTTTTATTGTCCCCATTGTGTTGAGGAGTAATGTTCCCAGCTAGTTTACCAAAAAGTGTTTATTTTGTTAATTATTATCTTTTTTAAGCTGGTTACTATTTAAAGTTTCTGAATTTTAGATTGACTGAGTACACTGACTCTGAATAATTTTGTTTCCTTGGCCTAATTAATATTGTAATTTATTCATGACGTCATGGTCTCGACTTAAGGTACCGCCTCCAACATGGCGTCTTCCAGCGGGTGTGCTTTGATTTTCTACACTTGTGACACTATTTAAAGTGTTTCCTTGGATTTTCTGATGGTTTTGGGAGCGGAATAAAATGAATTGAACCTGTAAGTATTTATTTGCATAAGTGTTTGTAGTTAACTGTTCTTGTAGCGAGTATTTGCTTAGATCCTCGACCTATGGTTCGACGAGGGTATGAAAAGTGGTGTCAGTTTGTTTTCTTTAAACAGGTATATATCCCTTCATTAACTGTAAGGTAAAATCACGGACTTATGTTGGATATTGACCACGTGCGATTTGTTTGTGAGGCTATGTCACGTGCTAAGTTGTCGTTGCATTGGCCAGGAATACGCTGTAATGTGATTTTGAGTGAAACTCTGGGCGTGGCTCGGAACTGTGTCTCTGTATACTAATTTTCCGCTATGCTTTATAAATAGGCTGACTGTAGTTATATTTTCAGCAATCTAAAACGAATGAAATAATTTTTTTTAAGTTTTTATTGTATAAAAGAATATTCATGGACACATAATACATTTACAAGAAATAACACAATAAGGACTGTTATGTCATAAAGTTAGTTTTTTGAACATAAAAAACACGTTCCTGACAATCACGAAATCAACACATCATTCAATTTTTTTTTGGTGGTGTGTGTGTGTGTGTGTGTGTGTGGGGGGGTTGTGTTTTTGTTGTTGTTTAACGTCCACGGTAAACAGCTATGGTCATGTCTGACGGTTGGTTAACCTAACCACACTACTCCTGGGCAGGCTTAGACCTCCTAAGCGGTTAACCAGTACTAAGTGCACTTACTTTCACCAGTAACTGTCAGCTGTCCTTCTTGAATCAGCGGAAGGAGAAATGAAAGTAAGTGGCCGGACCGGGTATCGAACCCCGAACCTCTGGCTTACCGACTGCGCTACGCGGCCCGGCTGGAGGGGATACTGGGCAGACACACTATGAGAAAGAAATGGAAAACAATACTTTGAGATGAAATGCTGGCACATCAACCTGTGCAGTGAAGAGGTGTCACATAACAAAAGCCTATTATTTTCCTTCGTTTGACACCTGAGAAACCCTATATGTAACCAATCAAAAATATTGTTGACACACAGCTATTAACAAGACAGAGGATATACTTAGATTATGACAGATGGATGACTTGCAATATTACGTCCTTTTCAACAGTATTTCAGCCATATCAGGACAACAGTAGGATGATACTGAAAAGCTGTGTGCAGCTGAACCCCGTTTATTTTTTGAAAACATTTCCGCCTCCAGTGGAAATTAAACTAGGGACCGCTAGATAAGCAGGCCAGCGCTTATCCTACTGAACTACCGTGGATCCTCATTTGTATTGGCAGTCAGTTTATTTTTT
This sequence comes from Ctena decussata, assembly GCA_963989385.1. NCBI lineage: Eukaryota > Metazoa > Mollusca > Bivalvia > Lucinida > Lucinidae > Ctena > Ctena decussata. The sequence continues at coordinate 55,219,933 of OZ022509.1, forward strand.
TCACGTTTCACTTGGACACAGTATCATGTAGGATATTATTTATATGAACGGTGTGCTGCTAAATCTTATTAACAATGTCCGGTCGTCTTGGTTTAAGCATATTTTTATTTCGAAAGATTCTATGTACAACATATATTGTGACATAAGGATACGATTGGCAGCAAAATGCTTATATATAGTTCTTCTTCTATATTTACATTCTTGGTGTATGTACTGAAAACCCCCATAGTAAACCATTAGAACGTAATGTAGGTTACATTCCAATGATTACATTGAGCCAAGCGACGCCACATGACTTTGAATGACATCAAAATTAACATTGCTTTGTACAATCTGATTGGACGTTGGCGAGGTCATGACGTCATTGTAGCTGTTCCACTGTTAGCAGAAAACCTGCGTGTAAATGTTTTACTGCATCAATTTTAGCGCCTATATAAGATTTTTCACCAAAGTTTTGATTTAAACGCCTGCAATGAACTTATTTCTTCTGATGTTTATCGAAGTGTAAACTACATTGGGTCGCTAGTAAAGTTTAAAGAACAACTTCGGGGTTCATTCACTTTGCACGCGACCCAATGTAGTGTACCTCAGAAAAATAAAATTCATTCCTTAAATATCCGGTCCTCTTGGCTGAAGGATTAAGGCATTTAACGTACTTTCCCGAGGACGCAGGTTCGAGTCTGGGCAGGATTGGATCGTGGTGTAACATCTGGCTTCTAGATTGTTTCTTCCTTATAAGTTTCTATCCTAACTGAAAGACTATATAGCTGAAATACTGTTGAAAGGACTCTACAACTTCTAACCTTTATATGTCCCTCCATACTGAATACAATAATGCATATTATTTGTTAACCCATTAATGCCTAACGCCCCAAAAATGGGATACAGGCAAACAGTGCAGATCCAGATCAGACGCCGCAAATGTGGCGTCTGATCAGGGTCTACACTTTTTGCATACGACAAATGGGTATTTTTCCTCAAAATAAAACAAAAAATCGAAAAATAAACTAAACCTGACACCCTTTAAATGACAAATGGACGCGTCCAATATATACAAATAGAAGAGTCCACTAGGCATTAACGGGTTACTAAACAATCTCATTACTTATTCATCAGATTCATTAGTATTTAAGAGTAAATAACCAGTCATATGAACGTTAACGAAAATATACAGTGGAGTCATTGTGCTGCTGCCACACATGTGTACAATAGGAAACACTTCATTCAATTGTCGAGCAACGTCATGTAGAATGTTACCCAAATCTTGCAAGGTACACTGTAACAAATTTCCGTTGATTTTACGGTAGAATAAATGGCAACTAGCTGCCAGTCCATTTCCCGTTTTACGGGCGCCCGTAAACATTTGCTGAACTCGTCACGCAGTAGGGTAGAATGTAACAGGTATTGTTTTGGTTATACAGCCCTTCAGTACAATAAAGGTATTTCCGAGTGCGGTCAGTTAACAAAACCCTACCATATCGTGATTTCCATACATGTTCTACTGGCAGACGCCCGTAAAAATAACAGGAAATGGACAGGTAGCTGGTTGCCAGGTATTCTACCGTAAAATCTATAGATTTTGTTTTAAAGTGTATAACATCTTGCAAATGTCACGTTCTACTTTCAATCATCAAACTCTAAGACTAAGGCCATAGAGAAACCATCATATCAGGAGGCAGACAGGTGCTCAAATATCTGTCGACTACTTTGTTCCATTGGTGAGCTTTAGAACACTGCTTACTGTCTGTTGTGTTCAGGTAGAATGACATCACGAAGACAGTTGCATTCTGGTAATTCGTGCCTGTAATGAATTAAAAAAATACCACTGAAAATAAAGGTATTCTGCGTCTTTTGTTATATAATCTATTTATCGTTATTATTACAAGCGAATTCGGTTAATTTATATCCCCCGCCGAACTGGCCCTGATTTGTTTATGGGTTATTATAAGTTTCATAAAGTTTCATTTACTGATTACTTAGTTGCAGATGGACTGTGAATCAAATCAAGGGCAATGACTCTGGCATAAGTGAGGCATAAGCTGAAGCCGTTCTTAAACACTTGCCTCAGCATCACTGCACTATGAAGAAACATTTTTAATACAGTTTAAAAAAATGTTGTTAATCGGCACCTTAGTTTTGATGTAGCGATCCAGGGTTCGAGACCCACTTAAGGCGGAAATATTTCCAACCGTAAACAGGGTTCCTTTGCACAAAACCTTTTATTATCACAATCGTCCTGATATATCTGAACTAATGCTAAAAAGGACGTAAAATTATGGATTCGTTCCGCTGAGGTGCGGGGGGAACGTCGATATGAAAATTGAAATACACACACAGGACGCAAAATTGCAAGTCATCCTGTCATCCATTCTTCCTTATTTTTTTTTTATTTTTTTTTTACGAAATATCTATAAAGTGTTTCAACGCATTTAAATGATTTATACAGTTTGCAGGATGTAAAATGTTGCAAGTGCCCCGACACTAAGATATGGTCCACTGTCTGTCACTTTTCATGGTATAGGATCAAGTCAGCTAAATTCGGACAACAGGTAATTTCGGACAGTGACATTGTTTCCGTTGTATCTTATTTGTTTGGAATTAAAACAAAAATGACTGGGAAAACAGTGAAAACCTGATGAGATGGCTCATTATGAGCCGTCTCATCTAGATTTTCAGTTTGCAATGGTGTGTCCGAATTTACCTGCTGTCCGAATTTACCTGACTTGACCCTATAGCTTTTCATTTTTATTGCTTATGGATTATATTCTCCGGTTTTTTCCCTACCTCTGCTTAACAACCAACTTGATATTAAAGTGATAGCCTTGAAAGGGCCGTAAACACATATTTATTTATTAGAAATTTTCTTGACAACATGCATATATATGAGTCAAAGATTGGACGTAGGCTAGGCCTATTTTTGTCCTCTCCTAGGTGGTGTTGTACTATAAACATAGACAAGACGAGTAAATATGTATTTGCATAAATAGTATCTTTTTATGTTTACATTGAACTATACATACGTACAGCAGTCAGATTGAAATATCCAACTGGCTGGTGCACATTTGCAATTACCCAAGCCTAAAGATTTGGAAATAAATTTAATCGACTAGTACTTATCTTACTTATAATCTCGTAATAATTCTATTCAATTCAATTCTTTATTTCCCACAAAACTGGAGATTTTGGATAACATGAAAATGTACAAATCAAAGCACGAAACCTATATACACAATACGTAATAATAATAATAATGAAAAACAAGAGGGCCATGGTGGCCCTGAATCGCTCACCTGAGCATTAATCAGTTCACTGGCTCTGGTGAAGATTTATAAGAGTTTTTACCATACTAACATTTGACCTAGTTTTTGACCCGGCATGACCCAGTTTCAAACTTGGCCTGGATATTGTAAGAATAAACATTCTGACACAGTTTCATTGAGATTGGATCAAAACTGTGCCCTCTGGAGCGTATACAAGGTCGTTCTTATATTTGACCTAGTGACCAAGTTTTTGACCCGACACGACCCAGTTTCAAACTTTACCTAGATTTCATTAAGATAAACATTCTGACAGAGTTTCATGAAGATTGGATCAAAACTGTGCCCTCTAGGGTGTACACAAAGTTTTTCTAAGATTTGACCTTGAGCCGACGTGACTCAGTTTCATAGGGGGCTTAGATATACGGACAATAAACATTTTGACATAGTTTCAAGAAGATTGGATCAAAACTATGCCTTCTAGTGCTTACACAACGTTTTTCTAAGATTTGACCTAGTGACCTAGTTTTTTTACCCGACATGACCTACTTTCAAACTTGGCCGAGAGTTTATGAAGATAAACATTCTGACAAAGTTTCATAAAGATTAGATCAAAACTGTGTCCTCTAGAGCGTACACAAGGTTTTTCTATGATTTGACCTAGTGACCTAGTTTTTGACCCGACATGACCCAGTTTCATATTTGTCCTACGTATTATGAGGATAAACATTCTGACAAAGTTTCATGAACTTTGGATCAAAACTGTGCCTACTAGAGCGCACACAAGGTTTTTCTAAGATTTGACCTAGTGACCTAGTTTATAACTCGACATGACCCAGTTTCGAACTTGGCCTAGAGTTTATGGAGATAAACATTCTGACAATGTTTCATAAAGATTGGATCAAAACTGTATCCTCTAGAGCGTACACAAGGTTTTTCTATGATTTGACCTAGTGACCTAGTTTTTGACCCGACGTGACCCAATTTCGAACTTGTTCTAGATATTATCAGGATAAACATTCTGACAAAGTTTCATGAACTTTGAATGAAAACTGTGCCTTCTAGAGCGTACACAAGGTTTTTCTAAGATTTGACCTAGTGACCAAGTTTTTGACCCGACATGACCCACTTTCAAACTTATCCTACATATTATGAGGATAAACATTCTGACAAAGTTTCATGAACTTTGGATCAAAACTGTGTCCTCTAGAGCGTACACAAAGTTTTTCTATGATTTCACCTAGTGACCTTGTTTTTGACCCGACATGACCTACTTTCAAACTTGGTCGGGAGTTTATAGAAGTAAACATTCTGACAAAGTTTCATAAAGATTAGATCAAAACTGTGTCCTCTAGAGCGTACACAAGGTTTTTCTATGATTTGACTTAGTGACCTAGTTCTTGACCCGACATGACCCAGTTTCAAACTTGTCCTACATATTATGAGGATAAACATTCTGACAAAGTTTCATGAACTTTGGATCAAAACTGTGCCTTCTAGAGCGTACACAAGGATTTTCTAAGATTTGACCTAGTGACCTAGTTTTTGGCCCAACAAGACCCAGTTTCGAAGTTGGCCTAGAGTTTATAAAGATAAACATTCTGACAATGTTTCATAAAGATTGGATCAAAACTGTGTCCTCTAGAGCATACACAAGGTTTTTCTATGATTTGACCTAGTGACCTAGTTTTTTACCCGACATGACCTACTTTCAAACTTATCCTAGATTTTATAAGGATATATTTTCTGATTAAGTTTCATGAACTTTGGATCACTACTGTGCCTTCTAGAGCGTACACAAGGTTTTTCTATGATTTGACCTAGTGACCTAGTTTGTGACCCGACGTGACCCAGTTTCGAACTTGTTCTAGATATTATCAGGATAAACATTCTGACAAAGTTTCATGAACTTTGGATGAAAACTGTGCCTTCTAGAGCGTACACAAGGTTTTTCTAAGATTTGACCTAGTGACCCAGTTTTTGACCCGACATGACCCACTTTCAAACTTATCCTACATATTATGAGGATAAACATTCTGACAAAGTTTCATGAACTTTGGATCAAAACTGTGTCCTCTAGAGCGTACACAAGGTTTTTCTATGATTTGACCTAGTGACCTTGTTTTTGACCCGACATGACCTACTTTCAAACTTGGCCGGGAGTTTATAGAAGTAAACATTCTGACAAAGTTTCATAAAGATTAGATCAAAACTGTGTCCTCTAGAGCGTACACAAGGTTTTTCTATGATTTGACTTAGTGACCTAGTTCTTGACCCGACATGACCCAGTTTCAAACTTTACCTACATATTATGAGGATAAACACTCTGACAAAGTTTCATGAACTTTGGATCAAAACTGTGCCTTCTAGAGCGTACACAAGGATTTTCTAAGATTTGACCTAGTGACCTAGTTTTTGACCCAACAAGACCCAGTTTCGAAGTTGGCCTAGAGTTTATAAAGATAAACATTCTGACAATGTTTCATAAAGATTGGATCAAAACTGTGTCCTCTAGAGCATACACAAGGTTTTTCTATGATTTGACCTAGTGACCTAGTTTTTGACCCGACATGACCTACTTTCAAACTTATCCTAGATTTTATAAGGATATATTTTCTGATTAAGTTTCATGAACTTTGGATCACTACTGTGCCTTCTAGAGCGTACACAAGGTTTTTCTAAGATTTGACCTAGTGACCTAGTTTTTGACCCGACATGACCCAGTTTCAAACTTGGCCTAGAGTTTATGGAGATAAACATTCTGACAAAGTTTCATAAAGCTTGGATCAAAACTGTGTCCTCTAGAGCGTACACAAGGTTTTTCTATGATTTGACCTAGTGACCTAGTTTTAGACCCGACGTGACCCAGTTTCGAACTTGTCTTAGATACTATGAGGATAAACATTCTGACAAAGTTTCATGAACTTTGGATCAAAACTGTGCCCTCTAGAGCGTACACAAGGTTTTTCTAAGATTTGACCTAGTGACCTAGTTTTTGATCCGACATGACCCAGTTACGAACTTGGCCTAGATTTTATAGAGATAAACATTCTGACAAAGTTTCATAAAGATTGGATCAAAACTGTGTCCTCTAGAGCGTACACAAAGTTTTTCTATGATTTCACCTAGTGACCTTGTTTTTGACCCGACATGACCTACTTTCAAACTTGGCCGGGAGTTTATAGAAGTAAACATTCTGACAAAGTTTCATAAAGATTAGATCAAAACTGTGTCCTCTAGAGCGTACACAAGGTTTTTCTATGATTTGACTTAGTGACCTAGTTCTTGACCCGACATGACCCAGTTTCAAACTTGTCCTACATATTATGAGGATAAACATTCTGACAAAGTTTCATGAACTTTGGATCAAAACTGTGCCTTCTAGAGCGTACACAAGGATTTTCTAAGATTTGACCTAGTGACCTAGTTTTTGGCCCAACAAGACCCAGTTTCGAAGTTGGCCTAGAGTTTATAAAGATAAACATTCTGACAATGTTTCATAAAGATTGGATCAAAACTGTGTCCTCTAGAGCATACACAAGGTTTTTCTATGATTTGACCTAGTGACCTAGTTTTTTACCCGACATGACCTACTTTCAAACTTATCCTAGATTTTATAAGGATATATTTTCTGATTAAGTTTCATGAACTTTGGATCACTACTGTGCCTTCTAGAGCGTACACAAGGTTTTTCTATGATTTGACCTAGTGACCTAGTTTGTGACCCGACGTGACCCAGTTTCGAACTTGTTCTAGATATTATCAGGATAAACATTCTGACAAAGTTTCATGAACTTTGGATGAAAACTGTGCCTTCTAGAGCGTACACAAGGTTTTTCTAAGATTTGACCTAGTGACCCAGTTTTTGACCCGACATGACCCACTTTCAAACTTATCCTACATATTATGAGGATAAACATTCTGACAAAGTTTCATGAACTTTGGATCAAAACTGTGTCCTCTAGAGCGTACACAAGGTTTTTCTATGATTTGACCTAGTGACCTTGTTTTTGACCCGACATGACCTACTTTCAAACTTGGCCGGGAGTTTATAGAAGTAAACATTCTGACAAAGTTTCATAAAGATTAGATCAAAACTGTGTCCTCTAGAGCGTACACAAGGTTTTTCTATGATTTGACTTAGTGACCTAGTTCTTGACCCGACATGACCCAGTTTCAAACTTTACCTACATATTATGAGGATAAACACTCTGACAAAGTTTCATGAACTTTGGATCAAAACTGTGCCTTCTAGAGCGTACACAAGGATTTTCTAAGATTTGACCTAGTGACCTAGTTTTTGACCCAACAAGACCCAGTTTCGAAGTTGGCCTAGAGTTTATAAAGATAAACATTCTGACAATGTTTCATAAAGATTGGATCAAAACTGTGTCCTCTAGAGCATACACAAGGTTTTTCTATGATTTGACCTAGTGACCTAGTTTTTGACCCGACATGACCTACTTTCAAACTTATCCTAGATTTTATAAGGATATATTTTCTGATTAAGTTTCATGAACTTTGGATCACTACTGTGCCTTCTAGAGCGTACACAAGGTTTTTCTAAGATTTGACCTAGTGACCTAGTTTTTGACCCGACATGACCCAGTTTCAAACTTGGCCTAGAGTTTATGGAGATAAACATTCTGACAAAGTTTCATAAAGCTTGGATCAAAACTGTGTCCTCTAGAGCGTACACAAGGTTTTTCTATGATTTGACCTAGTGACCTAGTTTTAGACCCGACGTGACCCAGTTTCGAACTTGTCTTAGATACTATGAGGATAAACATTCTGACAAAGTTTCATGAACTTTGGATCAAAACTGTGCCCTCTAGAGCGTACACAAGGTTTTTCTAAGATTTGACCTAGTGACCTAGTTTTTGATCCGACATGACCCAGTTACGAACTTGGCCTAGATTTTATAGAGATAAACATTCTGACAAAGTTTCATAAAGATTGGATCAAAACTGTGTCCTCTAGAGCGTACACAAGGTTTTTCTATGATTTGACCTAGTGACCTAGTTTTAGACCCGACGTGACCCAGTTTCAAACTTCTCCTAGATACTATGAGGATAAACATTCTGACAAAGTTTCATGAACTTTGGATGAAAACTGTGCCCTGTAGAGCGTACACAAGGTTTTTCTAAGATTTGACCTAGTGACCTAGTTCTTGACCCGACATGACCCAGTTTCGAACTTGGCCTAGATTTTATAAAGATTAACATTCTGACAAAGTTTCATAAAGATTGGATCGAAACTGTGCCCGCTAGAGTGTACACAAGCAAAAGTTGACGGACGTCCGGACGGACGTCCACACGTACGACGGACGACGGACATCACGGTATTCTAAAAGCTCACCCTGAGCACTTCGTGCTCAGGCGAGCTAATAATAAAACAGTAAAACACATATCCAATTAACCGCATATTATTAACTGTTAAATACAATGCCACGACACGACAAAACCAACAAAGTGGTTGTGCGCCCAGCGCAGACTCATGTCAGACTGGTTTAACCAGAGTCTTCGCTGTCCGCATGGAGCTAGCTTAGACCCTTAGCTACCCTTTAAGCGCCAGCCTGATCTGAGTCAGCGCTGGGCGCACAACCACTTTGTGGGTTTTCTCGTGGCGCGGCTCATTTAGTAAATGTTACCATCGTATGATCCCAGAATGTTCATAGGTTTCATCACTCCACCATAGTTAGCACGGCAAGACATGAACAACTTAGTACTATCTCTCCTGGCATAGGGGTTGCTGTAACACAACAGACACATTGGCTTTAAGGTGGTGATTTGTGGTAATAGTCCGGCAGAATAAGGGCGATATTTTGATAGACCTGGAATTTGCGTTCAAACTTTTTTTCTTTACTGATTCTTGTAGCTGAGACATAGTCTTTTTAAGATTCTAACTGACGCCACGTTGTCATCATTGAGCATTTTGAATATTCAAGATGGCGTCCAAGATGGCTGCCGCTTTGTGACAAAAATCAGATTTGACCTAGAAAAGCTTCAATAAGTCATTTTTTTTTCATTCAAATTCTTTGAGTTAAGATTAAAGTTAAAGCATTTAGAACTGTTAGTACAAAAAAATTCAAAAATAGATTCTATATCTATCAAGATGGCCGACAAGATGGCGGCTGAATAAGGAAATTTGTGAAAAATAACCCAGACCCCTTAATGTAGCGGGATCTGATCAAAATAGTTCACTTAGTGATACAAGCACCAAATGTGGTATAATTATAATCCTTAAAATTAAGTTAAGATATGTTTTAGCATAGCCGTTACAATCAAACAACAATGTCTTCACTAGCTTATGTAGTTTACGATACAGAAATTCCTTTCCTTTGTTACCTAAACTGTAACCATAATAATGATTTGAAATGGTATTTACACATGTATATGCAAGATTTCAATAGCACCAGTAATAAAACACACATTTAATGAAATGCAGATGAAGGAATCTGGTGTAGTTTACGTTACCAAAATAAAATATTATTAGAATAGATTCTAAAAGTTATAAAGTCCAATCACAGCTTACACAAGTATTGTATTTACCCTTATATGTTTTTTTTTAAATTAATACACTTCCTCTATTTTGACGGTTCAAATCGGGTTCAGACGATAGATATATTTATTAGCATGTAGTGAATCATTCTGCTTTTATAAGAATGGTATAGTTATTTGTTAAAAGCTATGATTCCTTGGCAGACACCTCAAAGATCATTTACGTATGTATTTGATTCTAGTAATATGTTAATGTCATTCTAAATTCTGACATGGACAGTCTTTACACAGAATACAGATCAGCATTATTAGCTAGTGTTGTTTACGTTACAGAAATACTGGGTTTAAAATTAATGTTGTTTCATGCAGTCTTAGTAATGATGAGAAATGGTATCTATGCTAGGTTATAGAAATGGTAAAAAGTACATATAATAAAAAATAATTATGTATCAAAATGCACCTTACTCCAGCTGGAAACAGTGGTACCAGTTGAGACCGATACAGATTCTCTAGGGAGTCTTATGTTGACTCAAAATACTTTATATAAGATATGTAGGGTATGCGGATACTCACACAACAACAATTTCTTTAAGGGCGATATCATATATGCTCCAGATATCAAAGCAATCTTTGATTGTGGCACTCCCTTGAGACCTTTTAAATTTTTTGGTACTGACAGCAGCGTAAGTTACTTTAATACCACTATGGAAGCTATATAACAGTCAACGTGCTAATTCAATTCCGCTAACAACACGGTCTCTTTGGACCCTGATCTCTTTTTTTGCAGGTTCAAATTATTAGATAAAGAATAACATACCATTTCAGGCTACTACAGGACCTCTATGAGAACATGTAAACTACTTGAAACTAAAACAAGGCCAATCAAGTAACACGGTGATATTAGTTCATGGTACTATTAGGGCTACGTGGAAACACTGGTGCTACCTCAGGTTACGGTTACTTCAAACCCTCCCCAACGCTAATAGTTACATGTATAGCTTTTTGAATATTGTACCATGTGAGGCTGCTAAAAGGCCTACTAATACCACCATATAGTGCACATACCTGAACTTAAATAATCATTTTTATCATCATTATTAAGGTAAGCCTAAAAATTAAAATCGGTCACGTATATAACATTGCAGCTGAGGCTATTACAAAACTTCCATAGACAATAGGGTATCTGCTGAATCGTCAAGAGACCCTTTGTAAAACACTGAAGTGATGCCAGCTCAGGCTTTCAAAAGTTATCAGTGGGCAGTACGGTACCATATAAGGATATTACAAGACCGTCACAGAGAATATGATATCAGATTTTCTAAATACAATACTTTTACACCGGTTGCTTTGCCAGCTTGGTTTATGCAAGATAGCTAGAAACACTCAATGTTAGCCTGATGCTTGTCTGATAGACACTATGATAGCTGCTTGTTTTACTAGACTTTCAAAAAAAATGCGGCAGCTGCTCAAGGTAGTGTAATAAGGACACGGTTGTACCAGTTATAGCTATTACAAGACTTCTTGATATACTCTGATGTCACCACAAGCTACCTAACACAAGAGCATCGGAAGGACTATGGAGCTCTGGTGCCACACTCTTTTAAAAAGATGTCTAGGGAGACTGTAATGTCAGCTCTCAATCCTACAAGGCTCATACTTAGATGTTGGTATCAACTTAGTTAACTACAAGACCTTTTAGAATATGTTACGTGCTCAAGCCATTTCGGAAACTTTCCATCAAATACATCCTCTTAAGTCACAACCCTCTGCCATATACTGCATATACTATATAACCTCCCTTAACCAGATAGGTCACTGGGGCAGCACAGATGATTTTGAAACACTTTCTCTTCCGTACAGAGTCAGCAAACTCAAGACCTCTCCAGTTCTTTAAATTGCATCGTTTTCTTCTGTCTGCCTTTATCACCCCGTTCCTTTGAAGACTCGTGACTAATAATGGCCTCTGTCAGCTCTGTAGTGTCAGCTCGAGTAAATGTAAACCCTCTGTAATAACAACCTCCTAGGTTTATTACAAAACAACTTTGCAGACTAAGGTATAAATTCAAGCCACTGAAAAGCTCTGTTTATCATTAATATAATGCCAGAAATCACTTTGCTAAAACACCACAGTTGTGTTTGCTCCTAAAATACAGTTTGTAATGCAAACATTCATGTTTTCAAAAAAATTTCTGTTAACATATACTCAGTAACGTATATAACAGCGAAACATACTCAACATTTTGATACAAATGTATTACTTTTTTTTTGTATCAAATCAGTGTATTTGCTTCACTGGTATAAATAAAATACTTTTTTTCATCAAAATAAATATTTTGCTCATTTTGTCTTATAAAAGACCTAGTAACATAAATAACATCAACTCTGTTCACTCTGAGGGTATATTTTTACTGTAGAAAATAATAACGTATCGATTCCACAATGATAACCTTTATATCTACTTCAGTGTCGATTTAGATAAGAGTCTTTCAAAAATAGACAAAATTCCTAAGCATGATGCGGTAACGTAAGTCACTGCCAAAATACGGTTGCCTGATGGCAAAGACTGCCAAATTATAGCTGTTTCACAAATAAACTATTTCTCAAGGTGTGGGGCGAATTTATTGGTAGTTCAAAGACTACATGAATAGACGACAGTTGCTGCTTCTGCAAAATTGACCGGTTTTGTATCCGATATTTCAGAGTTCTCCCATTTACCTATCCTGCAAGGATCTGCTGATGTACACTGAGTTCTCCCATAATTGCGGTCGTTGGATATGTCCTGTGTATATTATAAATAACTCATTAAAGTGTAATTGCATTAAAAGTACTTGTAAAAAGACAAACAAACACCAAAATTGCAATATATATAGCAAAACTCTTATATTGCTCTATTACATCCACCGTATTGGACGCCATCTTGATTTTCTCAAATTGCTCAAGGATGCCAAGGTGGCATCAGTCAGATTGTTGAAAGGCAATATGTAAGCTACAAGAATCAGTAAAGAAAAAAAAGATTGAACGCAAGTTCCAGGTCTAACGGGTTTTCTGCCGGACTATAAATACAAAAATCTGAATAAAACCATAAAAAATTAAGGTACCTCCCTGAAGATTTGCTGACTTCTTATTTTTGTTGTTCTCTACAGTTTAGAATACAGAAAAAAAAGGGACATGCTGTTAAAAAAGTGTTTTATATGGAAAAATCAAAGGGTAATTTTGTGCGCAGAAATCTAGAAAATGAACTTCATTCTTGAAAATATACTTAGCTCTAAAGTTTCTTTAATGCATTAAAAAGAGCGTCCTAGCAATTATTTGTTCCAACTCTTTCTCAAATTTGTAAGGTAGACCAGATGAAAACATTCACTTTTTCTCAAATGTCTGACCATGTATGGTGCATGTACACTGCATGTATTAATTGAAGTAGTAGTATTTCAATTCTCATATCGACGTTGCCCCCGCACCTCAGCGGAACGAATCCATAGCCGCAGTAACGGGGCGCCGAGCGTCCGTCCATTGTATTAATTGAACATCATCATATTTCAATTCTCATATCGACGTTGCCCCCGCGCCTCAGCGGAACGAATCCATAGCCGCAGTAACGGGGCGCCGAGCGTCCGTCCAGTATTAATTGAATACAGGTGGAGCAGTTAATATACCTTTATCATACTCACAGTATACCATAAAAATTCTATATATTGGGACAGTTAGGTCTGAGCAAGTACTGCAAACCCAGATCAGACAGGAGCAGTCTGATCAGGGTCTACACTATTTGCCAAACCATTTGCATTTTTTGGGCACATTACTGCACTGTAAAACCAAATTGTTCCCATTTTAGGACAGTTATGGTAATTATTTTTAGTGTCCCAATATTTAGAATTTTTATCACCATGACACAGGTGTGTATATGAAATTGCTCAACCTACTGTGAATTTTGGCAAATATTTGGACACAGAAGAGACCATTTTTTTATCTGCCCAGCCTGAAAATGTGTGAAAAAAATAATTGCTAGGACGCTCTCCATAATGCATTGAAGAACCTTCAGACCCTATTACATTTTTAATAACAATGGTTATTTTTTAGATTTTTGCGCACAAAATTACCCTTTGAAATTTTCTTATATAAACCCTTTTTAACTTCAACAAGTCCTGCATTTTTGGATTCTGAATTGTGAGAAACAACATAAAGAAGGCATCTGCTAATTTTGGGGAAGTTCTGTTATATTTTCAGCATTTTATGCAGTTTTTTTACTTCGCCCCAAATCAGTGATTATCACCATCTCAATCGAACACTTCCTCTGGTATATGTATGCTCTGGGGGACACACATTTTCAGATTCGCCTTACATTAGTCTTTATTTGTACTCTAAAAATTCTAAATATTGGGACTGACAGGTCTTAGATCCGAATCAGACTGCTCTGTAAAAACAGTCAGATCAGGGTGTACACTTGTTGTCAATCCACCAGCATCATGCATTGTAAAACAGAGCTTCTTCATTATCCTGTCCATTTTCAGGACACAAACGGTAATTACTTAAGGTGTCCCTTTTTTTTTTAGATTTTTGACGGAACACAGATTTCAATGAGTCCATGAGCCGTATATTCTTGCCATTATATATTCACTTACAGTCAGCTCTCTATATCTTGCACGCTGATATCTCTCAAAGTACCTTCTTATATCAAAGAATATAGTTAGAACAGAAATGTTAATTTTTCTTTACTTTTCAACTCTTCATATAACGAACTACTGATATCACAAAGTAAATTTTCTGGGACCAGAAAATTTACTTTGAGATATCAGTAGTTTGGAATAAAATTTGACTTTGGAATATCAAGATTTGACTGTATTTCTTTTTCATGCCTCCATAGTCTGCATGGCATGACTCAGTATTATATTTCGTGAAGCAGGTATTGCCATAGCAGATTCAGTCAGGCCTTTCTCAAAGGTTCACCGTGTTTATGGGTCACCTGTCTTTAACAGCCGCTTTTCAGGGGTCCCTTGGACCAAGGTACAGTGCAAATGAACCTGTATCGAGGGCTCTCTCGTGTAAAGCAGTCAATTTTATGTCATTTTGGATGACCTCTTAATACAGGTTTGACCGTACGCTGGCTTAACTCATCTGGATCTACGCTATTTGTAAAATCAACTATTTTCATTTTTGGCGCCTTCAATGTACTACCATCATTACTCCGACGTACTTACTTAGTACAGCTTAAGAAATGATCAAAATGATCGGCCAAATCAAAAATGTGATATTCATCCCATGCAATCTTGTCCAACTTTGTCTTGTTATTCTGCCAGTATTGGAGAATACTCTCGACAGCACAATGCTCATTCTCAGGCGCAGCGGGCTTGTAACAGATCCCCGTGAAATTAAAGTGTCCTCCGCTGTGACGGACAGGTAAAGATGTGAGGTTAATCTGTAGCTCCAGTACCTGTCAAGGAAATGAGGTGGTCAAGGGAAATGTAAAACCTGGGGCCGTATTCATAAAACCACTTAAGTCGTTGCTATGGTGTTGCTAAGGGTAAATTTCTATAAAGGAGATTCCCTACAACTATGAAATTTGGTCTGGAGGAACAGTCTTTGTTAGACTGTTCCTCCAGAGCAAGTTTCATAGTTGTAGGGAATCTCCTTCAAAGAAATTTAGCCTTATCAACAGCATAGCAACCACTTAAGTCGTTTTATGAATACGACCCCTGGCCCCGAGGTTATAATACTTTTTTTCGTGCTCAGCTGAGCTGAGCATGAAATTTTCTCTGCTGATTATTATGAAAATGCCAACATTAGTTGGCATTTTCATATCCATAAGCAGAGAAAACTTCATACTCAGTTATCTGAACAAGAAAACAACTGTACTTATCAGTTATTTGCTTTTTATTAGCAGGTAAAATTTCATGCTCAGCTGGGTTGAGCAGTAATAAAAGTTTTATAACCTCGAGGCCTGGCATAAATCACGCCTGGTAAACGCGCAATTTCATTCCTGCGTGGAAATTAAAAACCCGAGCTTCCGCAAATGGATCGCCAAAATATTACAATGCTATTCCACCAATATGTATGTAAAGCATATTAGAACAAAGTTCTGTTTTCTAGAAGATTAACTTATAAAATTCTCACAAAACGCCTGACAATGGCCTAACCAAAATTTTCAGGAGTTTTGTGGTAACTCCACCAGTTCTTTTATTTCAAAGCATATAGTGTGCATAAGTATCCTTTTCAAACATCCGAGTCGAATAGCATTCTTATATTTTGTCTGATTATTTGCAAATGGCATTTCGCGTTTACCAGGCGTGTAATTGATCAACAGAAAAATACGCAGAAAAGTTTGAATGCCCAAATTGCATTTTATTTAAGTTCTACAAATAATACATTGTGGTGACTGGTTTATCACATTTCATAATCAGTTCAGAGCTGACCTTTTACCGATAATTCTGTGATACAGCGATTCGTATATATGCCCTCAGCCGACAAAAGACTGTCTATAGCGAGACGTCTCCAAGAAAAGGGAGAAATAAAAGTAATAAATAGGACAGATGAGACTAAAAATCCAAACAGCACCCATTACGCACCTGCTGCAAGCATAGCTGGCCCTTGCCTTTCTATTATTCAAATCAGTAGGCCAACCGGTACTGAAGGTTACATAGCACACCTGCCCGACCCGACCACACATGCGGACTAGAGACGACAGACATCCAACCAATATCGGAGGTTGATTTCGCAGTCAGTATTTGTAAGAAAAAAAACTGTAATGGGTCTGATTAACGCAAGCTGATGAGATTTTGCTTTTCGCATGCTGATTTGAGTCTTTGGTTATCGTACATGCCGTAAGGCAGGCTGACACAGCCATTTTGAAACAATAAAAACTGCTGGCGGCATACAGAATTGTGATTGGCTGAAATTGATATTCATTTTTATCAGCCAATCAGATGGCTAGTAGCACTTCTTGTTTCAAAATGGTTGTCACCGCTGTGTTAAGTTTATTCAACAATGTTTTGTTATTTTCATCAGTTTGTCAGTGGATTTAACAAACTCTTCATGGTTTCAGTGATGCAGATGGTTGTTGCTGATAGATTTGTACATGAAAGATATCAGTTATACTTGTGACAAGCCTAAATTAGCCGTTTAAGCTCTTGTTGACAGCAGTGAGTAGACGATTTTTTTTGTGTGTAGACAGGTATAAAGTTGCGCTTGGATTTTCGGTAAAAATGGAAGTATTTTGGGCTGCTGCATTCTTGTGATGAGGCTCTGGGAATTCTAACATGTATGCATTGTAACCTGCATAAATATATACTTGAACTGTCGCACACCGATTTTTAGTTGTAAGCTCAGAATTTTGAGGAAGCTATTAATTGTGGCCTGGTAAATATTTTCGTCAAAGCCTTTCTTATCATATATACTAAATGATGCAAGGCTCTGTGGGTAGAAAGAAACAATATGCAACGTCTAAAAGAGCTCCATGCATGGATTAATCTTACATACATTTGGTACGGTTCAAGAGACATTATGATTTTCGTGCTGTTCCATAGTTTATATTACAGTGGATGTCGGCCATCTTGGATGGTTAATTTGCATAAATATGCCAATGTCTATTCAAGGGTGAACTAATAACATTTGGTAAAGGGCAATTTCGGGGTCCTCGAAATTCACCCATTTTAATGTTTTGCTATTTTTTTTTATAAAAACAGCCACTGTGGATGGTCCGTTGTTGTAAAAGTCTGAAAGAACTCTATGCAAAATATCCATCTGACACAAACTTGACGTAAAACCAATTCAGCCTTTCTTGAGAGATTGTCATTGTCGTGTTTTTCCATGTTTATTAGAAACAGTGGATGGCGACCACTTTAGATGGTCACCTTGAAAACTTAATCATACAGCTTCATGCATGGATAGTTCGACCCAAATCCATCTAGGGATTGGTTTAAACATATTTTATTCGTTTTTTAAATTGTAACATACATACATATATATAATATACAATACAATCTTGGGATTAGAACGTAAGCTGAGTGCTTATAGAGTTCTTCGCCCTAATACAATACAACTGTATGCAGTATGGCGGATATTTGTATATAGGTATTTGTATATAACTTCTAGGGATTCCAGAGATATTGTCGTTTTCATGTTTTTGCATTTTTTCGTAACGGCAGCTGGCGGCCAAATAGGATGGTCCATTTATATGAATTTGAAAGACTTCTATTTACTGATATTTTTAATTAAACTTAAAAACTATAATTAAAATCAAAATCCGATCAGCGTTCTTGATATATTGACATTTGAGCAAAACTGGGCTCGTTAGCAGAAAGGTCACTGTGACCTTATTCCGCTGCAATTTTTATTTTTTATTTTAACAATTGAGAACCACGGTCCCACTTATGCAAAATTGCAGCCAAATATAGCGAGTGATTCTAAAGAAGAAGCTGATTTTGTTGTCATCGCTATTTTTAGTAGCGTTCGTCATCTTGGGTTCTTGGCCTTGCTGAATTTTACCACTCTTAAACCCAGCAGTATGGTCATGCTCCATGTGAAATTTAAGAACCAGGGATGCAGTGGTTTCCTTTGAATGGACTTAAAAATTTCGACGTAAATGTAAACGGACGGACGGACGGAATGACTGATGTTTGGATAGAAAAGTGGACGCCTATATCGCACCCTCCTAAATTAGGTGCGACAAAAGATGGTAGGGAATAGAGTTACACACCTAACGTCTCCCCCCTCTATGCAGCATGTGTCGCTATACTAATATATAAAAATTATATAGGAGATAACGGGAATCCCCGGAGTGACGTCATCGGATGATCACTTGGGCAGATTGGTTGGCAAAAAGATAGCGACAGGCAGTGGTCTTCTGTGGGATTTGCTGAAAATTAACCTCTGAAATGCGTAAAATATAGTTTAGAAAGCTGCGAATAAATAGAAACCGGTAAAACCAGTGCAAATATTGTTTTAATCGCTTGTCGCGCGAAAAAAAGAGAGAAGTATTTAATATTATTTAAAGTTATTTAATTACTCGACATACATTGACTCGCTTCGGAACAGGACTTTTTCTCTTAATAACTTTGACTTAATATTTGACTTAAACTTATTGATCTGATTTAGGGATAAGAAAATTTAAAATATAAATAAGTAAATGAATTTATATTCATGACTGCGATTCAAAAGAGAATGTTATAAAACGGTAAAGGATAATATACACGTATAAGCATAGAACATTCTGTTTTGAAATCACTACCAGTAATTAGCACATTATTTAGTCCGAGCTCATGACATCTGAACAACAAATTCACTCTGTCTTTTTCTCTCTCTGTCTCCCTCTCTCTCTCTCTCTCTAATGGTTTGATAAAACGGTAAAGGATAATATACAAACAGAGAATCTTCTCTGTTTCGAAATGCAGTATAGTCCGAGCTCATGACATCTAAACAATAAATTCTCTCTCTCTCTCTCTCTCTCTCTCTCTCTCTCTCTCTCTCTCTCATTGTTTGCTCTTTATATTTTATTAGCGGACAAGCATATTAATATTAAAATATCATAGACTATAATAATCGAGTTTTATTTGATATTTAAATTAGCCACACCGCCCAAAACAGTTGGCGAGCTTGTCGTTTTGAGATAATCACCTTCTCTGCCTAAATTTTCTTTTCTTGCTGAAATTCTGATTATTTGGAATAGCATTGTGGGTATATGAATTAGTTAACATTATGTTAGTTGTATTGCTTGTCCATTGCACTGTCTGTCATAAATTGTTGTATATATGTTGTATCCTCATGGGCCTATGGCCTACTGGATTTTTGAAATAAAGATTTCCGATTTCCTATTATACAAGTTAATATGACATTGTCACTGTAGGAAACCCGCGGCGTTCTTTGAAATAAATGATAATTAAAGACATTCCTTATCAAAAGACCCGCTGAATACCGGACACATTCATTATAAACAATAAACAACCGGTTTAATTTCAAAATGTACACCAAATACAGACACATTATTTTAGAGTGTCCATGCTAAAACGTACATCTAAAAGCACTTCATGTGGAATTAGGAGAGAGAATAGAACAATATTTCACACTAAAATACCTACATTTATAAGCGTCATCATTTATATAAAAATATGCATCATAATGTGCAAAATACACTGCATGAATAATTACATAGTTTAATATCACCCAATAAACGTTCAATATAGCGTGATTGATTATCGACTTTTTGCCAACCAGTGTGGGGAATACCTTGGAAATCCTTATCGATGACGTCACCGCGTTTTCTCCTATATGTATACGGGACAAAGGCTATATTGGAACAATGACTTTTATTGTCTGGTCATTTTTTCAAGTTTTAAGATGACGAACCTACCTTGTGTAAGAAATCCAATCCAAACAAAGAAGTAAAATTGATAGAGCCCGCAATGGGTGGGGGATAAGGATGAATTATCTTCGTATGGTTCCATGGTCTGGTAATCAGAAGCTGTGTTCTCCTGAATGGCGACCTGCGAAAAATACACAATGAACATATTTCCGTACAGTGAGATGACGTTTATTTAGCTGTATTTCCAAACAAAAGAATCCTATCTGATCTAGTATGCCAAGTTTCAGCTTTTCTTTATAGCCGTGGCCATCATGTCGAGCCCGGAAGAGCTTATCTTGACGGACTACACGGGTCCGTCAGTCGACGAACATTTCTTTTTATTGCATTTCCCCACGAGACCAATGCGCAAAATTTTGCACACATTTGATTTTACTTTTTATCGCACTTCTTATGAAACTACTAAAATCATTTTGTCGCAAGTATGTACACTTATTCTCCTCCTGGTCTAGTTGTGTGTAAAAGAAAATCGTTTAGTCGGAACGTCCACGTCGGCCATTTCGAAAGCTTATTGCCAACCACTGTTTCGGTGCTCATACTCAGTTATCAAAATTGAGCCGCGACACGAGAAACCCAACAAGTTGCTGTGCGCCCACCGCAGATTCAGATCTGCCTGGGCATCCGCCCAGTCTGATCAGACTCTTCGCTTAGCGCTTAAAGGGTATCCGAGAGTCTAAGCTAGCTTCATGCGGACAGCAAAGACTCTGATCGGACTCGACGGATGTCCAAGTTGATCTGAGTCTGCGCTGGGCGCACAACCACTTTGTTTGTTTTCTCGTGTCGCGGCTCAAATATGGAATTAGTTACTTCACCATTTTGATTGCTTTATGTTGAAAAGAATATTTGGGCCGCTACTTTTCAGCTATGAATTGCATAGATATATGATTTGCTCACCATTTCATCGTTCATAAGTGTGATTAAAATTTTCAAATGAATAAAACCAAGAGCGTTCTTATCTTCATTTGGAATGGACCACGTTATATTAAAGAAAACTGTTTTGTCGCGTGTTTTTTGTCCCACACAAGTGTTCATCTACTACAAGAAGACGCGTTTTAGTCCGACGTACAAGTACAATAAGTTACACAAATCTGGTCAGTGAGATCGAGCAAGTGTCCCATGCCACTGAATGAGCATTTTAAGGACATTTGCTAGGCAAAACTTCCTACACTGGAACCTGTCTGAGACTCTGTGTATGTTCTATTTCATATATAGGCTCACCAATGATGAAATAAAAAATATATATCATCGTGCATAATCTTAAGAAATCTGAACTAGAAAGATACACCCCTAGACTGTTCTTCCGAAAATATCCCTAAACAACCCAAGAGGTGAATATCAGTTCCAAAATAAATTTTATATTACTTTAAATAACTCAGTCATGTCAGTATGATATAGGAAAAGATACTCCTGTCCATCAAAGGCTTAATTACCAAACTGGTTCAAGATGCTTTAATATCAATTTTAATTAGGATCCGAAAAATCCTCAAAAATAATTGCCTTTCTGCAATATTATTGACCATACAGAAAAACGCTACACTCCAATTCAATTTAACAAGTTTATTTTGAAAGCAGAGCTATTCAGCAAACAGAAAATTAAAAGAAAAGCAGAGGACATCGAGCTTATTTCTTTTTTACTTGACATACTCTAGCCCTACCCCCACATAAATCACATGGAAAAAATTACATAAAACTACGTAAAAAAATAATATAACGCATTCAGATAAATTTCATTGTACTTGCGCACCATAAGCTGCCATAATATGAATAAAATAAGTCATTTTAGAAAGTTATAATCCACCAAGTTAAATCACAACTTGAATAAATGTAAAAAAAATAAATACTTCAAAAAATCTTAATTTTACTTTTTTCCTAAAGTTTAGGGTTAATTTTAACACAAACAATGGTAAAATGACCCCGAAATATTATTTAGACATTAATATTTAGCCATTTCCTTATCCATTTAAAGTAAAATATTGACCCTAGCATAACTTTCATTTTTGAAGATAACATAAAAATGGCGACTTGCTAGCAAATGTCTTTAAATGTAAGAAAAACAAGTAAAGTTCAATACAAATAATGCACTTATAATACCCGTCCAGTACAGCTCGAAAACACTGAGCTGATGAAACCTTTGGTATGTGTCTAGTGAAACTAAACAGCGAAGAAGTTGTGTTTCTTTCAAGTAAATGTGAAATATATGAGCAAAGCCACGGCGCCACTTTTCTTCATAAACCTGTCATGAGTCATGCTTAATTTACACCTGGATTGTGCACAAATTGCATATACTATAACAATTTGGAAACAGACTCAGCTAAATCTGCATATCACTGGGTCCTATGAAGAATATAAATATTACTTACGTCGAGAGAATCGCCAGCGTCGATCCTTATTGTTACCGCGTCCGCCATGTTTTTGCTCGAGAAATAGGTTGCATAGGACGAGCTTCCGACAGAGTGTTTACAGTAATAAAATTCATCGGCAACACGCAAAACCAACAGAGTGGCATGTGCGCCCAGTGAAGACTCAGATCAGCCTGGGCAGCTGCCCAGATACCTAGGCTGGTATGAGTCTTCGCTGGGTGCACATGCCCCTTTGTTGGTTTTGTCGTGTCGCGGCCTAAATGATTCACCGTCCAGCTATGGAATCAGTAAGATGAACAGTCAGGTGCGATTGCGATGGCTTGTTGACAGATCTTTGCCCCTTTTACAGATAAAATTGAAATGCATATTACGCAGAAGTACAACCGTAGTACTAAAAATGTACGTCTGTAAATAACGAAAAAAAAAAAAAAAAAAAAAAAAAAAAAAAAAAGAATCGCCAGAAGATAATAAAGTGAGACTTATGGGAGCCTGACTTTAACAAGTTAATATGGGCAATACCGGCCAAGTGAAATGAGATCATCTGCACGGTTAAAATAAACAGTTATCCTTAGCATTATCTAAACCCCTACAATATTGCCAGAGATATGGCAATATCACTGAACTGTGAAATACAAGTCACAGTGACCTAAAACTGATATGAGCCAAATCACTGTATCTGAATGTACCATTACACCAAGTATGATACAAGTCCATGAAATAGTATTAGAAATATTAGCTAAAATCACTGGACCATGAATAAGTAAGAGGTCACTGAGTGTTTTAGTCCAAAACATTAACAGATATAATTGCAAGTCCCTGAAAAATGTTAGAAATGTGAGGCAAAATCACTGAACTATATAATATAAGTTAACACCAGATATGGTTTATGCATTATGTTGGTCTTTCCGAGATGTGAGGGTATGCCAGATATTGCGACTTTACCCCTTGCAGTTACTGAGAAAATGACATAAACACAGTGATGAAGCTTTTTTCCTAAGTGCAGTGAACCATGAACTATTGGTCAACATCGGATATGGTTAACTGCATTATTTTGTCCTTCCCCAGATGTAAGAGAATGCCGAATATTACAACTTAAACCCGTAGTTTCTGAAAAACTAACTGTAACGTAGCTGGTGAATCTTTTTTATACAAGCGCAGTGAACCATGAAACAACGGTCAACGTCAGACATGGCTCACTGCATTTAGCTTTCGTTTCCCATATATCACGGTATACCAAGAATGAAGTCTTTATACCAGAATGAAGTCTTTATTCCATCTGGTCAGAAGCTGAGCTAAACGCAACAAGCCTAAATTTTCTATGTTCAATAAACTCCAAAATGTAGATCATGACCCCATATACATATCTGTATTCAGTTGTTCTTCCCAAGATGTTGCAGTAAAGCAAGTTTGAAGACTCTGTTACTTAGAACTTGACCTAAGTGCAACAGGTGAACCCAGATTTTCTCTGTTCCATGATTCATGAAATATAGGTCATGGCCCAATATGCATCACTGCATTCAGTTGGTCTTCCCCAGATGTTAAATCGAAGTCTGTATCCCTACTGGTTACTAAGAAACTGATCTAAATGCAACAGATTAACCTAATTTTCAATGTCCATATTCCAATATGCATCTCTGCATTCAGTTGTTCTTCCCCAGATGTACTGTGTAACAAGTTTGAATACTGTATCCCTTTTAGTTATTTAGAAATTAAGCTAAACGCAACTGGTGAAGCAAAATTTTCTATGTTCATATGAGTCGTGGCCCGATATGCATTACTGCATTTAGTTGATCTGCCCATATATTACTGTGTAGCAAGTTTGAAGACTCTATACCTTTTGGTTACTTAGAAACTGAGCTAAACGCAACTGATGGACCAAAATTTTCTATGTTCAATGATCCATGACATACATGAGTGATTGAGTGATATGGGTTTTACAGCACATCGGCACACACCATGAAATGTATGCCATGACCCGATATGCATCACTGCATTCAATGGATTTGCACCAGATGTTGCTGTGTAGCAAATTTGAAGACTCTATCCTTTTTTTGCAACTTATAAACTGAGCATAACAAAACTGGTGGAGCAAAATTAACTATGTTCAATGATCCATGAAATAAAGGTCATGGCTCGATATGCGTCAGTGCATTCAGTTGATTTTCCCCAGATGCTCCTGTGTTGCAAGTTGGAAGACTCTACCCCTTATGGTTACTTAGAAACTGAGTTAAACGCAACATGGGGATCGTTCGAAATGCGCACGTGCACGCACACGAAGGGTGTCACAAAAGCACTTCTTTGCTTCGCAAAGTCGCGCGAAAAATGTTTTGTCCAAGCTAAGCACATTAAGAATTCAAAGACCAGGACAAACAGTGAATCTACGCTGTTTGAATAAACAACACTTTTCTACTTTTGCACTAATGGTGTTAAAACGCAAGTGCATTTGCAAACAGCATTCCATTATACCACCGCGCAATATTTTCTGTGTCCTGTTACCTACCTGCACTGTGAGTGAAAAATGTCTGTGTTTGTGGAAAGATGAAGTGCCAATTCCTGTGTACGGTTTGGAATACAATAATCAGGGCAACTCTCTGGACAATCCCTGCAAAAGCAAGCTGTGTGATTCTCGCTAGAAGCATTGCAGGGGATGAAAGTATCATTCAGTGGAGTTAGAGTTGTGTTATCAGGACTCGTCCAGTTATGGGTTTGGAGTAGAAAAACACTCGGGAAAGCAGCACGTCCATTACCTATGTTTCCAATGTAGTCTAGTAGCTTAGTGGCATTGCAGTCCTTTGCTAATGTACCACAGAACAATGAAATAGATTTATAGTGCGAGTACTGCACATCCTTGCATGAATTGTAAAATCCTTCGGCATATTGGGTTGCAAGCGACACGGTGACGGCCGGTATCCCTTTCGGTGTATAATGGTATCCAACTGGATACGTAGCTTTCATATCTGGCCATATAAAATCTGCCTGATTCAGTCCACATGTTATCTGACAAAATAAATTCAGCCAGTTTTCCAAACAATTTGTGCATCTAGAAAACATTTGTTGTGGAAATTCCAAAGAAGACTCCAAACTGATTAGCTGGCTTTCAGAACAACATGTTCTGGTGTGATCAGTGCCTGAAAAACAAGTGAAATAAGAACATTATGCGTGTATGTACGCTAGAACCCAAGAACATCGCTTGTAGTCAGGATGCAAAAAAGTCACATTCTTGGCCAAACCATGATGAGCCTTACGCAGAATGCTTTACGCAAGTCCGAGCTGTTTCTGCAAAATCATCAGAGATCTGCGGAATATGGATTTGAAGTAGAGCGGACAGTAACATTAGCTGGATGGGATCTTCAGTTTAACGACTCTTTGAGACAATGTCTTTTTAGGTCAAAAATCAAGAAGATAAATAAGAAAACAATTGAAGTTTTATTATTTTTTTTTCACAAGAGCACATTTTTACCTATTATTCCAATTAATTATCAGTTAATATACTCAGAGGCAATTAAAAGTTTACAGTTTTGGGTTTGACTACTTGGTCTCGGGTAAATGGTTGCGCGGAAATAATAATAACATCAATTTGGCAAACGTCTAGCTCTGCAACACACAAACAGAAATTGTGTTGCTGTCAATAATAACAGAGTTATGGTCCTTAATTCAATTTCAGCAGTTCCAATCAAAACTCGCTTTGTTAATGCAAATGGTATTCTGCACGTCACGAATGTCTAGCGCTAGAGTCTGTGAGTAAAACCAAAAAGTCAGTTAATCGGAAACTCCCATCAAACGGCTTCAGCCATAGTTAGAAATGCTACATATCTCAAATTATCTCCCTTTAAATTAAATTTATAGGGAATTAAATGTTTGTCTATCTTAATTGGTGTTAGATAAAAATTTTCTCTTGAAAATTTTGGAAAACTGTTGTTTGGCTTCTTTCCTCTGTGTGCACTTGAATGGAATCGCATAAACTTGTTTATTTGAAAGCAAATTGCATATCAACTTCCAATATGAATTCAATGCAAATTCATTACCCGGAAGACGCCAAAAAACATTTTTTGTTCTCAAAAATTTGATCCTTCACCCAGTTATTGATCGGAGAGTGCGGCATATCCTTATAAACCTTTCATCCCTCTTTTGAAGAAATGCATTAAAATACACAAAATTTATCTCGATTGTCCAGTCATGTTCAAAGGGGAGTTACTCAAGCGAAATTGTTAACTTAGACCCCTTGTACGTTTAAAACGATGTCATTTCCTTATTATTTGACCTAACGTGCAGAAAATTGGCGCAAATTATGCAAAATTGATTGTATTTATTAATAGTGACTAGGTATTATGCAGATATGTAGAAATCTGCAGAAAAAATTAGACTGTGTTACCTGTATATTCTCGTTTGCGTCTCAGTATATATCAATGTTGTAAATCAGTGCAAGTGTCACACTGGAGAGGTTCTCACCTTTTTCAGTAATCAAATAGTTGTAGGTTGCTCTATTTGTCTAAATGAGCTTTGACCTACAAGATGGCTGACCTATATTTGCTTGGGAGCAATCCAAAATGATGTAGGAACTAACAGTTACATGTATTTCTTCTGTTTCAGGGATCTACGGGCTCATTCAAGCGTTTTAAACTACTGTTGTTGAGAACAAGTCATGTTCCCCCACACCAACTCATGTCCTTAAGTCTTCATTCGAAAGAATGTGTGACACTAAAAATGGGTCAAAATTACCTAAGTCGCATGAGGTTTTTGTCTATCAACAGTTACAAATAATTCATAAAATAGTTGAAAAGACAGGGCGCTAAAACGAAATTATTTTAAAACTGATCTGGTGACCATAGTAAACAACACATTAATCATTTGAGCCTCGACACGCGAAAATAACAAAGTGGTATGTGAGCCCTGCGAAGAGTCAGAACAGCCTGGGAATCAGCTCAGTAGCTAGAGCGGTCACGAGACAGCATAGCTCGCCTGTCCTGGTGCTGGTCCATCATGAATAGAATGTTGTTAGAAGGTGACCTTGACCTTCAGAGGGTATGGCGCTGGTTTTGATTGATTGATTTGGGTTTAACGGCCCTTTGAGACAGTATTTCAGTCTAAATCGGGCCGTCCCAGAGAGAGGGAGAAAGAAGAGAGAAATGATAGACGAGAAAAAAATGTCCAAACATCCCCCACCCGCATCTACTGCAAGCACCGTAGGCCCTTGCCCTACTATGATCCAAATCAGTAGGACCGCACTTGAAGTGATGGTGCTGGTACTGAGTAGCATCTACCATCAATCAAAGTATGAACTATTCCCATCTAGGTAGTGTGAAACAACAGGCCTGCTAAATCTTTAAAAGACTTTTTAAGTCCGTAACCATGAGCTGAAGATCACTGAGAGGGTGGAGATCGCTTCGTGTAAAAACACCTTGAGCTTAATGATTGCTAGTTACCAACTGAATTCCACCACACACAATGAATACAGAATGCTTTGTATTGCTATAAATGACAAGCAACGGGGTTGGGCCACAAGTTCTCGCAACATTAGTTACGTCCCGTCCCCTAATGCTTTTATAAATATAACAAAACAATTCTAAGTCTACGAGCTTGACTGCACATCAGGTCACATCAGTGTAGGTATTTACCTAAATGAGCCGCGACACGAGAAAATCAACAAAGAGGTTGTGCGCCCAGCACAAACTCTGATCAGCCTTGGCATCCGCCTCGTCTGAGCAGAGTCTTCCCTAAGCGCTTGGAGGGTAGCTAAGAGTCTAAGCTACCTTCATGCGGACAGCGAAGACTCTGATCAGACTGGGCGGATGCCCAGGCTGATCTGAGTCTGTGCTGGGCGCACTACCACTTTGTTGGTTTTCTCGCGTCGCGGCTCAAATCAATCCATTGTTTAAGGAGATATTGGTCTTTAAAAACCTTTCACCAGAAACATCCCATAGTTTTACATAAAAAATTTAAGTCCACGACCTTGAACTCAAGGTCACCTAGGGGGAGGCGAGTAGTACTATGTAAAACTTAAGACCATGATTTAACATCAATGACATATCAGCTAAATCCATCTATGTATAAAGCGGATATGGGTCTTTAAAAACTTTAACCAAAACATCCACTTATCCGGACATACAAATTCTAAGTCGATGACCTTAACCTGGGGATTGGAGTTGTACTGTATAAACCACTAGACCATCATCTTACACCAGTGAAAGTATCAGCTGCCGACGGGGACACCAGAGTGACAACAATAGCTCTTTTGTGCTTCGTACAGCGAGCTAAAAATAAATGGACACGTATTTTTCGTTTCATACGTCGGTTAATTGGTTGTTTGTTTTGGGTTTAATGGCTCTTTCAGACAGTATTTCAGTCTATATCGAGGCGTCTACCAGAGAGAAGAAGAAAGAACAGAGCTATGATAGACGAGAGAAAAAATGTCCAAATAGCCCCCACCCTCACCTACTGCATGCACATAAGGCCCTTGCCCGACACTTATCCAAATTAGTAGGATGCCCCGACAGTGAAAGTTACACCCAGCACAGTCGCCCGGCCCGACCACCCCATTCCGCTGTCGGACTTGTGCTTTTAGAGTTCCTTTACCCCTCCCCACTTTGTCGAAAATAGAACACAATCTTGTTACCATAATATTTCAAGAGAGAGTGAGTGATATGGGTTTAACGGCACATCATCACAAAAAAAGCTATTTCGCGCCAAAAACTCTATAAAAGTGATATGAATAAGATCTGGGGCCGTATTCATAAAACGACTTAAGTGGTTGCTATGCTGTTGCTAAGACTAAATTTCTTTGAAGGAGATTCCCTAGAACTATGAAATTTGCTCTGGAGGAACAGTCTTACAAAAAAATGTTCATCCAGACCAAATTTCATAGTTGTAGGGAATCTCCTTTATAGATATTTAACCTTAGCAACCGCATAGCAACGACTTAATTGGCTTTATGAATACGGCCCCAGAAAAGAAGCACAGTATTAACATTAAGGAAGTCGGACATTTGGTAAAATATGTCGATCATCGGCATAAATATCGTATGATCACACGTTACATAACACTTTGGCGCGTCCATGTAAAGTCATTGACAACGCCCATGTCAACAATGCGTTCTCTTATTGAAATAATGTTCAGTTTGAATGCGTAAAAATCCCATTTTAAATGGTCAGAATTATGAGAAACAGAATTTTATACTCGTAGTCACATTTCATATGGAATTAATGAAACTCGCCAATGGCTCGTTTTATAAATTTCATAGGAAATGACCACTCGTGAAAGATCCTCTATTTTAGAAACATATCAGCTGAAGGACGTGGTGAACGAAGAGGCGAGAACTGATCACAGTATCTCACCATTAGCATATTGTGCTTAGATGGGCTATAAACAGAGGATCTCACATGAGTGTTCATTTATTATACGAGTTGGGGGAAAAGACAAAATGCAAGGCTATGCCAAGCATCTTATTGGTTTTCCTCAACGAGTTTAATGTAAGAATGTAATGTAAGATTCTTACTCGTGTAAGAATGGATGGACAACTCCCGATTCTACGTCATATCAGGACGACGGGTGGGTGATAATATAAGGCTGTGTGCAATGGAACCCCATTTACAATTGAAAAGATACCCGCCTCCAGCGAGGCTCAAACCTGAAACCGCTAATTCAGCAGGCCAGCGCTTAACATACTGAGCTATCGGGGATCCTACAGAGTTGAAATATCCACGTTAGCGCAACGCAATTCCGATGCAGTGATGTAACTATAAAATTGTTACAATAATGAGACTCACCCTTGTATATGTTGGGACAATACCGCTTGAGAATTTCAAGCCCCCGAACACTCTTCATGTGGGGCCCATGACGGGTTAAGTTGGTAGCGGGACAGTTTAGATACGTGTCGGGATTAAAGCCCGGTCCGCATTGGTCATACCAAACACAACGGCCTGTAGAGGAGTCATCTTGCAGAAAACTGTTAGACATCTTCTGAAACAAGAATTATCAGAAGACAATAAAGCGTGACTAATGTGCGCTTGACTTTAACAAGGGCAAGTTAAATATGGACAATACTTGCCGAGTCAAATGAGATCAACTGCGTTGTCAGAATAAAAAGTTAGCCTAAGAATTATTCAAACCCCTTATAGATACCGCCAGAGATATGACAATATCATTGAGCTGGGAAATGAGGTCACATTAACCTAAAAGCGATATGAGGTCAAGCATAGTATCTGAATGTACCATTACACCAAGTAATGCACAGGTCTCTGACTTACGAGTCCAGGTGCCCTACCGATTGCGCTACCCGGCCCGGCCTATTTGTACTTACTTACATGAAGAAATCTTAAACGGTTTTCAAGATATGGAGCGGACACGAAATTTTACCGTTTGACCTTTGACCTCTAAGTGTGACCTTGACCTTTGGCGGACATCATTGAAGTATGAATTCTGCACATCGTCTCGATAAGGCGAACATTTGGCCCAAGTTTCAAAAATATCTTTCAAGGGGTTAAGGAGATATGGAGCGGACACGAAAAGTTAACGGACAGACAGACAGACAGACGGACGGACGGACGGAGGTCACGACATAATACGACCCGTCTTCGACGGGCGTATAACAACAAAGTGAAGTGACATGTGCGCCCAGTGAAGACTCAGATCAAACTGGGCATCCTCCAAGTCTGATCAGAGTCTTCCCTGTCCGCATGGAGATAGCTTATACTCTTAGCTACCCTTAAAGCGCACAGCAAAGAATTTGATAAGACTGGGCTTATGCCCATGCTGATCCGAATATTCGCTTGGAGCATATGTCACTTTGTTGGATTTGTCGTGTCGCGGCTCTTAGTTTTCTGCAGGTTTGCTTAAGTAAACTTTTTTAAATCGTTTTATGGCTTTAATGAAGCGAAAAAGCCATTGTAAGAATCACAAATTCAAATTCAAAACTCTGTGAATAGTTTATTTTGCTGTGATTCATGTAAATAATTTCTTTTACTGTGATTCCCGAAATAAAGCATCTGTAAAACTGCCATAGTTGACTTTTTTTCAACTCTCCATATAAGCGTATTTGCAACAAGAGCCATGCAGACATGGCCAATCCTCTCTCAAATCCATTTTTTCTGGGAAATTGCTTGAGTGGGCATTGATGGGCATTGATAGAATAACAAAGGCGGCTGAAAACAGGAAAAGGTGGGTACAGTAACAGATCGTTATAAAGTGCCCCAACAGCTATGCAAGGCTGGGGATAGACTAGACTACCATAAAATTGTAAGTATTGGGACAGATCGGTCTGGGCAAACAGTGCAGACTCAGTCCAGACTGCTCCTTTAGGATGAGGTCTTCAATGTTTGCTGTTCCACCTATTCGGTCCGATATAGACTGAAATACTGTCTCAAAGGGCCGTTATACCCCAGACCACCAAGCAACAATTCCATCAGCATCTTTTGGACTCATTTACTTCATTGTAAATCCAAACGGTTCCATTATAAGATCAATTTTTAATTTTCATGGCAGAGGTGACCATACTTTGTCCTTGATAAAGACTAACCTGAGGTGATCCAAGATAGATTGAGAGAATCACTGCAACAATAATGATCACAGAGAATACAAAGGAACAGATCACAATGATCCTCAACCCTCTAGATTGGTCTTTAAATCTGAAAGACAGTTGTAAACATTGAAAAGTAATTGTACATAATATGTTCTAAAAAAAAAAAAACCGGGGCTGTATTCATAAAGCCACTTAAGTCGTTGCTATGCGGTTGCTAAGGCTATTTATCTATAAAGGAGATTCCCTACAACTATGAAATTTGGTCTGGAGGAACAGTCTTTGTAAGACTGTTCCTCCAGAGCAAATTTCATAGTTGTAGGGAATCTCCTTCAAAAGATTTTAGCCTTAGCAACAGCATAGCAACCACTTAAGTGGCTTTATGAATACGGCCCCTGATCCCTTAGAAGCAAGGAATGTCTGAAAACACTTCAGAAATAAATTTCATTTGTCTGATGTTCATAGAAGTATCAACACAATGGGTCACGTACAAAGTACGTGACGCCCGAAGGGCGGTCACATTAACTTTGCACGGGACCCTTTGTGTTCATACTTCCAAGAGCTTCGGGAAAAATCAAATTTATCTGAGACTCTTATTATAACGACATCTAACTTTATTTTTTAAGCATCATTTTTGATTATTAATAGTAAATTAATAGTAAATTTGTAAAATATACGACGAAAAGCTGTCATTAACCAACAGGTATGCCGCATACGTTAAACCGCAGTCGTCTTTTGTTTACATGTGACGTTGCGTACCAACGACATCGCGTGACCGACTGTTGTTCATAGAAGTATGAACTCTGTTTCTCCGAAATAGGTTCATCTAAGGAAAATCAAAGGGCAAGTAATTATTTAAGAAATGAATTTCATTTTTTACCCGACGTTCATGAAGTATCAACACAATGGGTCATGTGCAAAATAAGTGACGCCCGAACGGCGTTCAAGTTAACTTTGCACATGACCCATTCTGTTCATACTTCCATGAACTTCGGAAAAATGAAATTTGTCTCTCATAATTACAATTTATTTCAAAATTATTTTGAGCATCATTTTCGATATTTAAGAGCAACATTTGTAAAATATACGATGAAAAGCAGTCGGTAACCAACAGGTAAGCCGATTACGTTAAACGGCAGTCACCATGACGTGACATCGAAAAGAAGTTACAACGGCCAATGACGTCGTTTGTTAACATGTGAAGTTGCGTCCGAACGACGCCGCGTGACCGGCTGTTGTTCATGAACGTATGAAAACTGTTTTTCCGAAATCAGTTCATCTAAGAAAAATCAAAGGGAATGTAATTATTAGAAAATGACTCTCAAGCCTCTTCACTGGTCTTCTGATTTGGAAACAAAATGTTACTATGAATTGCTGTGAAACGTTTATAATTTTTGCCTGACAGTTCCTTATCCTATTATTCATTGTTTTAGAATATCTGACAAGCTTCACTGAATTTCTGATTGTATTAATCCTAATACATGACTCTATTTCCTAAAATATTTATATAGTGACATATCAAAATTGCACGACTTTGAACAGGCTAATTTACCCTTAAAGCGCCAAAAATGAAAATAGTTAGATTTTCAAATGGTGTAGATCCAGATGAGGTGGCTCATGATACCTGGATCTACACTGTTTGCCCTCTAGTCTTTGAATTCTCAATATGATATAACTTGGACGAAACATTATTTGAAATTCTGCAGACGTAAATTTTGTCGTCTGCTTCTTGGCGCATGAAGGGTTTAAAGCAAATTCTTTCCTGTAACAGCAGGCCCATTTTCAAAGGGCTATTGTTGTCTAGGGTCACAAAAGATGTTCCATTTGTAAAAATGGCTAAACAACATGAATTTTTAATAATGCATTTTCATGGAGACATACATATGCCTAAAAAGTTTTGTCAGTTTGAAACTAATAAAATCATCACTTTGTGTAAATTTTAAATAGCTTTATCAGTGGGAACATATAGGGATAACTGTATCTCTGAGAATGCAACAGTATCTCAGAACGAAAATGCTGCAAACTTACAGAGCTTTGCCAGCTTCCAAAACTTTCTTTGATTTCTTGATAGCAGAAGCCTCACTTCTGATGGGTGCCACATCATCATCAGCAATCTCAGGAACCGGATGCATTACTCCATGATCGTTCAACAACAGTTCGTCCTGGGCATCTATAAATAATCCGCGACACGATAAAACCAACAAAGTAGCATGTGCGCCCAGCAAAGACTCAGATCAACTTTTGCATCTGTCCAGTCTGATTAGAGTCTTTTCTGTGTGCTTTAATGGTAGATAGAGGTCTAAGCTAGCTCCATGCGGACAGCTAAGACTGATCAGACTGGGCGGATGCCCAGGCTGATCTGAGTCTTCGCAGGGGGAATATGCCACATTGTTGGATTTGTCGTGTTGCGGCGTAAATAGCAGAGTGGATAAGCATCATTAGCAAAATGTTTTACGGGTGATAAAAGAAATAATGTTGAGAATTTAAAGTGCTGGGGCCATATTCATAAAACGACTTAAGTGGTTGCTATGCTGTTACTAAGGCTAAATTTCTTTGAAGGAGATTCCCTACAACTATGAAATTTGCTCTGGAGGAACAGTCTTACAAAGACTGTTCCTCCAGACCAAATTTCATAGTTGTAGGGAATCTATATTTAGCCTTAGCAACCGCATAGCGACGATTTAAGTGGCTTTATGAATACGACCCCAGGATATGAGAACAGTTAAAGTTGCCAACAGTCAAGATCCACATGCGGGTGCTTAGTATTAGCCACCTCATCTTGATCAGCACTGTTTGTCCTTTTTTCTTCAAAATCTCAAAATATTAGCTTGGATGAAACGTTTAAAGTTTTGCAGACATAATTTTGTTGTCTACTATTTGGACGTTTTCAATTTTATAGCTGTAATTTTTCTACCAAAAAAAAACACGCATTTATTGTGAAATCCCGAAGAAAGTCTCTCATAAATTCAAACTAAACCTCACAGCAAGTGTTATTGGAGAAGTAAGAAAAAACAACTTACATTCCTGTCCTCTCTTTTACTTTCTTGTCCTCCACACATACAAGAAGTCACAAAGTAGTTTCCCCTTGTGAAAATGAAGGAAAAACATAAAGGCGTACCCATATAGGTGGACCAAATATTTAGTATTATTATGTTAATAGCCTACCTGTTGTCGTGGTATTTTTCAGTCTGTCATAGGTTTCTCCTGATGCCATACTTCTTAACTATCTTCTTATGCCTTCTATGAAGATAGCTTCAAATAAAAAAAATATCGTAAGTCTCGAACCTGTTGCTAGGCAGCCATATTGGTAGCTACTTTTAAACTCCTAAGTATTGGAACCCATAGGTCTTAGGAAACTGTTAGTTTTGCTTTTCAGACTTAGAACTACAGCTTCGTAGGAGGAGAGACGCCACAAAGAAGGGATTTTACCAACAAGACACAGCTTATAAGTATTAACTATTTACGCATTAGCATCTTTGTTTTGCTCTTCAGACTCAGATCTACACTTTCGTACGAGGAGAGACGCATATGCGCCGCGACACGACAAAACCAACAAAGTGGTTGTGCGCCCAGCGCAGACTCAGATCAGCCTGGGCATCCGCCCAGTCTGATCAGAGTCTTCGCTGTCCGCACGGAGGTAGCTTAGAGCCTTAGCTACTTATCAAGAGCTTAGCGAAGAGTCTGATCGAATTGGGTGGATGACCAGGCTGATCTGAGTCTGCGCTTGGAGCACAACCACTTTGTTGGTTTTGTCGTGTCGCGGCTCATATAAAGAGGAATTTTACCGGCAAGACACAGCCCATGTTTCTAAAGTAAAAAGATAGGCAATAATCAGGAATTGATGCAATCAAGTCCTACAGCTCGCACTCAAAAACAAGGATAAGAAGGAGACACACGAACTGACAAAGGTTCATGAAAGAGATGGAGAGGAAACCGAATGAACAGGTCTTTCCCAAAACAGGTGGTCATTTAGCTACCCTAATGAAAAACAGTAGCATCATCTATTTTACCTGTTTTCTATCTTAAATTACAAAACAAAACCAAACTAAAAGCAGAATAGGCAGCTATTTAGGTGACCATATTGCTCAAGACAACAGACACGCGGACATAACAACGTGTTACATTTAGGAACCACAACAGAAGTACCGCATTGGAACGGTCAGTAATATATTACTGGATCGCCCTCTGCTTCTGCAGTGGTTAGAAACATTTAGTTAGCTATTTGGTCTGCATGAAGGTTTCCTAACCCATCAATGAATCATCACAGAAAACACAAATAACGGTTAAGACATATGATGAATCGGAGATGAAGACTCGACAGAAACAACGTATTGTGACACCTGGCGTTCCCTGGGGTGTCAAACACCACCAGTGAAATACCGGAGCAACTTATGCATTAGCATTATTTGATTTCCTTTTCAGGGTCAGACCTTCACGTTCGTAGGAGAGACGACAACAACAAGGAATTATTGTATATTTGAGATAATGAATATGAGAATATAAAATACATTCGAGTTAACCCTTCACTTATACAAGTATGACTTAAGTCCTGAACTAGAACTAGAACTAGCCAGTATTTGGATGAAGAAGTTAGCAAATGGAGGTACTTCACATCAATGAGTAAGCCAGTTAGCCAAGCTGATGTGATG
The DNA here is from genome assembly GCA_963989385.1 of Ctena decussata. Lineage (NCBI taxonomy): Eukaryota > Metazoa > Mollusca > Bivalvia > Lucinida > Lucinidae > Ctena > Ctena decussata. The sequence continues at coordinate 55,256,558 of OZ022509.1, forward strand.
TAGAGAGACATGGGATGGAATCTTAAGATAGAGCAGCCAGAGCAAGGATTCCAGGAGGGCCACTTTGTAAGGACAGTACCCACACTCTCTTACTGGAGTACATTTGGTGCGTCCAGGTCCAAAGAACAGGAAGAGCAAGGCAAACAGGTCATAGAAAGCCTAGTTGAAGAAGTACATCCATCCATATTACGATCACCATCTAACAATGTAAGTGTGATCTTCGTGAGAGCAATACTACATACCTTTATTACATAAAAATTAGGGCATATGGCGCCTGGGCTATGAGGAGAGTCCCTTGCAGTTATGCGGTTGGGGAGCTAAACATGAAGATCTAGACGATATCAGAAACCGTAATCTTTATCTATGGTTGCCTGTACTCTCTGGGGACCCGTCCCTTATATCCTAAAATACAGCACATTGTTCACAAGGATAAGTCACCGGCCTGATTGCAACCTCCAAAAACTAATGTACAAACTGAGGATTTGACATAAGCAACAGTGAGGAGCCAGACTCTCTTCAGTTAATTAAAAAAAAGCGTATAACAATGCGTCTTTATTCGTAAAGACCGGATAATATTCAAGTATTGTTTATCTTACATTATTTATAATGTTTAAGCCTGCAAAGGAAAGGGAATATTAGTATGAAGTTATTGAATTACATCTTTAGACAAGGAACTTGTACTTCTTCATAACATGAGGTGACTTATGTTACTCAACACGCAGCCACATTTTCGATCTCTATTTCACAGTATTTGCTGTCATGCATATAGGGTTACTAAACTCTCCCACTCCAGATTAGTCCATTAACAACTGCATCAGAAACCTTTGATTTAACAAAATCCTATTGGCCATAGATAAACCTATACCCTCCAAGATTCAAGTAATTCTGCCTAACTGAAGTAAGCCTTGAATACTCAAGCACAAAATGTAACCTGTCCTGCCCCCCCCCCCCCCCACCCCCACACACACACCCAGACACACACACAGAGACACAACAAACTGGACTGACCTCATTCTTGTTGAATTTAGCTCTATTATACTGCAAAACATATACTCGGGTTAAGAATTTTACCTTGAAATGGGCACTGCTAACATCCCTTACATTCTGTTCCACTGACCTCCAGCAGAGATGCGTTTGACCAACTGAACGGCTGTGCAAATTAAGATATGAGTAAGAAGACTTACCACCACCTTCTTCAAGCCAGATGTTATTCACATACTCATCGATGTTGCTCTGAATTTTTTTTTTTTTTTCAGAGCATCTATAGACTTTGTAGACTGTTTCAGATTGTACAGGTTTGGGAAATTATGGAGCAACTGATTGCACTGGATAAACCAGCTATTACTAGTGTTAGTTTTCACAGCTGGTTAACTTTGTCTTCAAGGATGTTACGAAACGAAAAAGAGTCACAGCTATTGAACGACGTGATGACCAGGTCGTTTGGTAACTATGACTCGTTATCGTTCCGTAACAGCTCTTTTTCGTTTTGTAACAACCCTTGTATATACATAGTTAACCTGGGGTGGTTGTAACAGTGATTCAAGCTCGTAGTCAATAGTGTTGTCACTGCAAAGAATGGAAGCAAGCAAGGACAATTTTCTGAGGTTAATTCCCTGCCCGACAGGTAGAGCACCAAGCAAACAATAAACCACAACGTTGGCTGTATTATTTGGTAGACACTGTATCCTGCGAAGAATATTCCTTTGTAGAGCTTCAAGCTGAGATACATCTTGTATAAGACACCTCTAGACCAACAACATCCTTGGCAAGGCGAATGTCTTCCACATGTGGAAGGAAACAAGAGGATTCAAGCCCGAACTGCCGTAGGCCCCAGCCTCCATCAATGAGTAGATGGATCTTCTTCCAGCCCCGGATACAGGGGATGGGCTTTGGGACTGCAGCCCCGCCATCTGAACTTCTGTGTTATGTATAATACGAGTATGTACGCCTCCAGATAATGAGTAGTATCTGATGACAGTTTGAGATAATTTATCGATGTTTTTAGATTAGAATATATGTTGTGACATCTCAATAGAATCGCCTCGGCGAGGCGATTCTAATGAGATATCACAACATATATTTCAAGGCAAAAAAAAAAACAACTTGATCCCTAATTATGTCATACATTTTCAAACCCCACCCACCCAAACACACACACATCTCGGCACCTCCCGGCCCCATCTGTTATCCAGATCCCAACCAGTACGTGGTGGTCTGGATCCGGCCTATATCAGCAAGAGATCTCCTGTTTCTGGTAATGCCCAGATGAACAGTCTCAGAAATATTTGGTATTTCTTCCCCGTCCAGAGTTACAACACTGTCAGCTGATTTCTTCTTAGATGCGACGCTGAGACAGAGGGGACGTGGTGCAGTTGGGATGTGCTGGCTCCGTATCAATGTCTGGCTGAGATTTTTTTCTTGTAAAACTTGAGAAAGCATGCAAGCAAACGAGCACAAGCTTTTGCAAAATATTGAACACCATGTGACAAAGACAGAACTGCTAGCGAGTAGTTGCGGATTTTTAACTGGATTAATTTTCAAGAACTAATTTGTGTACATCTATAAATTACAGAGTAAAATGTCTTTAAATTTACAGACTGTCTTTAAATTTACAGACTGTCCTTAAATAAATACTTTCCTAGACCTGATAATGAAGTTTCAGGCTACGTGAAAGAAGTGTTGGAGACACCACTGCCTTGAGTCACAGGACATTGACGTTTTATGTGTTCCATCATTATCAGCTTACCCTTCTTATAAATAAGACGAAATTCGGGAAGGATAACAACGCACCCAGTTGGTGGAGGACCTGTCGGATGGCATGTCAGCAAGAATTTTTGGTTGATATCGGCAGATACCTACCTTTAATGATTTAATGTGTCTGGCACGTACAACAAGTTCAATAATTCATATCGGCACAGTCGTGTTTTCACTGCTTTAATATAGCTCTCGGTAAAGCGAGTTTTATTTTCAATTTTTTAATTTCATGTTTTGATCCACTTCCTCGTTCATTGGTCCATAAAATACCGGAACGCACAAAAACACCGAATAGCACCAGTATTTACCGAAACGCACCATAAGTTCGTTTTTTTCCGATACAGCTAATGGTTATTTGGGTTTCATATGATCATGAAGTGCTTATTTGGAGAAGGGCATTGCCGCCAACAGTCTGCATTTTCTTTCTTTTTTTTTTTTCGTTTTTTTTATTCATTTATTAATTTTCTTTTTTGCAAAATCTATATATTAGTATGACATGGTCGGATGATCAGTGATATATCAATAGCGACCAAATATGTTATCCATAAGTTCACAATGTAGACTAGCACCGACTGTGCCTACGGAGGCTACGCGATATTCAGTCTTTAACCCATTACATTCTGGGCATTTTTTGTCGTCTGCTGATAACGTCGTCTGCATGAATATTTTGACAATACTGTTCTAACTAACTCTTGTAGAATGATGTCTAAGCAGCAAACAATTTGGATCTCAGATCAGGCCCCAGATCTGGATCCAAACTGTTTGCCCAGATACCCTTAAACGGGTATCCCGAATGGAATGGGTTAATTTATTCAAGATCTGTAGAGTGCGAATGCGAAAAGGAAAACGCTGATTAGTCCGTGCAAATGCTCAAACTGATTCTTCGCTTCTCGAACATGCAGTAAGATTCCCTTTTGATTAGTTGACTAGCTTCACAACAGAAGATGCCAAAGTTTAGCCTGGCCATCTGCACAGTCAGACAGAAGTCTTCCAGTTATTCATTCTTTTTTTCACCATTTTCTGAATTTATTTTGTAAACTATTTACATATGAATAACAAATATCTTCAATACTAAGCTACGTCCATCGGTGACACACAGCCGAACCAGCTCTGTACTGACGTCGATGTACCGTCATCGACGTCAGCACGACGCTTCAAGGCGGTGTAACCACGGAAGCGGGTAAAAATACATACGTCAAGCATTTTCAGTGGCCGCCCAACACCAAAGCCAGGAAGTACTCACACAGACGCGACCTTGCGATCGCGTCAGCGCATTGCTGCTCGACTCATGTTGCTTATGAGAATACTCCATACATGTAAATATAAGTATTTGACATACATAATCTGCACACAACATCAAAACAATGTCGTATCACGGTTATTTCAATGTTATTACCGTGATACGCCGCTGCTTTAACCGAAAACACACCCTACTGTCGGAGGCGGGGTGCGATGTTCAGACCAGTCCGATCTGGGCCTTCGGAGGACATATCGTCCGACAGCATTTTCTGCTTGACTCCAGCAATATATACGAAACATTCATGAAGTGCAGATGCAGAACCGATTACTGATAAGAAGAAACCGCCTGAAACAGTACAACGATGTTTGCTCATACCTTCCCCACTGCGCATACAACGTCTAACGGGCACAGAATCAACGTCTCAATGCCAATCCGGCGTTGCGCGCCTGTTGAGTTAATTTCTTTAGATAGTAATACAGGTGTATTTGTATAACAAAGAAGATATTTTTAGATGATCAACGTGAAATTGCCGCAAGGTATTTACACATGACTATATTTTTATGAATGAACGTAATTCGTTACAACTGACAGGAGCTCGAGTTACAGAGAATTATTCGAGGCCAGACACTAATGTGCGTTTTTTTTAACTTCCTGATCGAGGAGATCCATCGGAGATCTCGATATTAGTACTTCATTGTACAAGACTTAGTCTCACGTGTGGTAAGATAATATTTGATATACCATTGAGTGCTAGAAGCAACTATTGTAACAAGCGTTACCAATTATTGTTTCTCAAAAGGTCAGGGAAAAATATGTTTTGGTCTATAAAAAATTCTGGTGAGGTACTTAGTAAACTGAAGTTAAGAGGGTTCCGTGCGACTAGTTTGTCCACTTATGATTTTTCTACTCTTTATACCACATTACCCCATAATTTAATAAAGGAAAAACTTGTTGATTTGATTGAGAGGGCCTTCAAAAAGTTCTCCAAAAATGAAGATACCCTTTATATAGCCTGAAACGATAAGAAAGCGTTTTTCACTTCTACTGACCGTAAAATATATATAGGATATGAACGTTGGTCATGTCAGAATGTATGAGACGCCTTATCATATCTCTTAGATAATATTTACATCAGATTTGGTAATAAGTTATACAGACAAATTGTTGGTATTCCGATGGGTACAAATTGTGCTCCTCTTGTGGCCGATTTGTTTTTATTTTGTTATGAAAGAGATTTCATGACTTCTCTTTCTGTTGATAATCAAGCTGATATCATTGAGGCATTTAACTCTACCTCTAGATATTTAGACGATCTTCTGAATATTGATAATCCTTATTTTGAAAGCATGGTCAACCAAATTTACCCACCTGAACTTAAATTGAATAAAGCTAATACTTCAGATACCGAGGCCCCCTTTTTGGATTTACATCTATCTATTTCTAACGGTTTTGTATCTTCTAAAACTTATGATAAACGTGATGACTTTGACTTTGATATAGTTAATTTTCCATTTTTGGATGGTGACGTTCCACGTCGTCCCTCTTATGGAGTGTATATTTCTCAACTTATAAGATTTGCTAGAGTGTGTAGTCATGTAGAGGACTTTAATGCTCGTAATAAATGTTTAACTGCTAAACTTCTTCAACAGGGCTATCGGTATCATAAGCTTAGAAAGGCTTTTTCTAAATTCTATCGCAGACATCATGAATTGGTTTCAAAATTTGATGTCGGATTAAAATTTCTTTTACACCAAGGCCTATCGGAACCAGAATTTTATGGTGACTTAGTATACAAATTCAAAAAGATTATGGGTAGGACTGATTTTTCTGATCAATTCCGAAAAATAATAATACGTCACAAACGTATTGGCTATAATTTAAATGTTTTGCGACAGTCTGCATGCTTAGTGATTAACCCAATCACGGTTGGAAACTTTGCTGCACTCTTTAATTGCTCACCGGGGGATCGGGCGTCAGACTCTATGATGGCCCCGACCTAAAGCTATATATTTTAGTTGGTTGGGACCGGAGCCTTTTTGTCTGTTGCTTGGTCCACCGGGGCCCAACTGGTGACCTTCTTTTGCTTCAGATTTCCAGTGGGGTTGTTTGGCAGGCCAGGGATCTCCACCTGTCAGACAGCCCGTTTTATCTATTGAGTCCTCGTCTTTGCTTCTTCATGGGGTTGAAATTTGATTTATGTGTTTACCGTGATGATTCATTGACGAGTTAGAGGGTTATCATGCGAACCGAACAACCAACTAAATGTTTTGTACCACTTCAAAAACTGAGGGTGAGGTTGGGCCCGTAAAATCGATTTAAGCCCCCCAGTAATTCATTACTGACTGTTCCAAGGCGGTAGTTCTGTTGTGGTTCTCTGTTGCCTGTTTTTGGTGTCAGAGTTTCTGTGATGTTTTACCTTATGTATTTTCTTATTATTTTTGGTTCGGTTTGGGTTGCTGAGTGGCCACCTTTCGGGAACAAGCTGCTCACTCGGTTGGCCATATGTTCTCTGTATCTTGATTATTTGTAATCTTAGTTGTTTCCAACTATGGTTTGAGGGCTGGATTTGGATTTGGATTGTTTCAGTTCCTGGTCTTTGCACACTTTTTACCTTTATCTTTAGCATGAATGAGTTTTGAAATAGCCTACTGCGGTCTAGCTAGTTTCAATGATTTGCGTATTTGTGACGCGCTGTTTTGTCCCTGAAAGGAGTTTCAAAAACATCCACTTTTGCAGAGAGTGTGTTTGGGCAAATGGATCAGTTACCAAGAACAAAGCCAAGCATTACAACAAAAGCAGTAGAATCGTGTATTATGTTTTCAAACCACAAAACTTTCTGTTGGCGAGTGTCTAAACCAGAAGATGAAAGAAACAGATTAATCAATTCTGCTGGAAAAAGGGTTGAAAGAACTCAAATCAAAGTTTAAGGCACGTCTACATGAAATAGAGGAAAATAGACGCATTGCTGTGCAGGAAAAGGTTATTCGGAAGTAAAATGCCGAGCTAGAAGAGATAAGAAAACAAGAATGTGCTACACAGAGTATATTGGTCCATGGACTATGGCAGTCAGAGCCTGAAGTATATAACATGCTATCTTCTTATGAAACAGAAAGACAGAAAATTAAAGCATTAAAAATTCAACTTAAGTTCCCCAAAGAAGTTCTGTCACAAATTCCTGAATCCTAGGAAACATTAAATGTAACAAAATATGTCAATGGCCAGAAGTCAAGAAAAAGCCAGAATTCAAAAGAACCATCAGTTAATCTAAAAACATTAATTCCTCAAGCTATTAAAAAAGGATGCTTAAGGTGACGGAGAGACACACATGTTAGTAGGAAAGAAGGTCAAACACCGATTCCAAGACAGGAGGGCGAGAGGCAAGTCGACAAATGGTATCCAGGGAAAATCATTTCACAGGTTTATACTTAGGCCTACACAAAGTAGCTGTGGCTCTTAATACTTGTTCTAATATACAGTGCCTGACATTTCATAGTTCTGCAATTTCACATTTGCAACAATTGAAGACTCACACCAGCCTGCTCATCAACACAGTGCAATGAGAGTCTTTGCTTACTGCCAAAAGAAGCCTTGGGTCCGCAGCTATCCACAGAGTGCACAGTAAAGACTCTGATCAGACTGTGTGGATAAGCAGGCTCATAAATATGCAGGGTATTCCGAAACAAGAGGGCCATGATGGCCCTGGATCGCCCACCTGAGTATCCTTTGAACTTAACCTCAGAGACATCCATATGACCGACAGACAGACCTTCACAAAGATTAAATGGAAAATGAGCCCTTCATTGTGTACCTAAGGTTTTTATAAGATTTAACCTAATGACCTAGATTTTGACCCCACATGACCCAGTTTCAAACCTGGTCTAGATTTCTCGGATATGAACATTCTGACAAAGTTATCAAATCTGTGCCCTCTAGAGTGTACACAATGTTTTTCTAAGGTTTAACCTAGTGACCTACTTTTTGACCCAACATGACCAAGTTGCACCCTTGGTCCAGATTTGTTGGAGACAAACATTCTGACAAAGTCTCATGAAGATTAGAACAAAACTGTGTCCTCTAAAGCGTTCACACTGTTTTTCTAAGAACTGACCTAGTGACCTAGTTTTTGACCTGACATGGCCCAGTTTCAAATCTGGTATAGATTTCATGAAAATAATCATTCTGACAACGTTTCAGATAGATTGGATCATAACTGTGACCTCTAGAGTGTACACAAGATTTTTCTAAGATTAGACCTAGTGACCTAGTTTTTGACCCCACAAGACTCAGATTCAAATTTGGCCTAGATTTTATATAAATAAACATTCTGACGAAGTTTCATGAAGATTGGATCAGAACTGTGCCCTTTAGAGTGTGCACAAGGTTTTTCTAAGATTTGACCCAGTGACCTAGTTTTTGACCCCACATGACCCAGTTTCAAAGATGGTCTAGATTTCATTTAGATAAACATTCTGACAAAGTTTCATGATGAGTGGATCATAACTCTGCCCTCTGTGTCATTCTAAGTTTTATTTCTATTTTTAGCCCTGGCGGCCATTTTTTCAGCGGAGTGAAACCGTTTGAGCAACTTTTGTTCAAGGCCATGAGTAAAACATTTCTGTGAATTTTTTTTGAAATCAAGCCATTGGCTTCAGAGAAAATGATGTTTAAAGCTTTTTTCTATTTTTAGCTCTGGTGGCCATATTGTTCAGCGGAGCGGAACCGTTTGAGCAATTTTGGTAGAGGGTCTCCTAAGGAACATTTCTGTGATATTATTTCAAAATCGGCCCAGCAGTTTTGGAGGAGAAGTCGTTTAAAGGTTTTTCTATTTTAAGCTCTGGCAGCCATATTGTTCAGCGGAGCGGAACCGTTTGAGCAATTTTGGTAGAGGGTCTCCTAAGGAACATTTCTGTGAAATTATTTCAAAATCGGCCCAGCAGTTTTCGAGAAGAAGTCGTTTAAAGGTTTCTCTATTTTTAGCTCTTCAAGAGAGTAATTTGATCATCGATTATTGACTAAAAACTAAAGAGGTTATTAAAATTTTATTTAGCATTATACTCATTAAAATTGTAACTTTGTGTTTTCAAGATTGTTTGCTTAAAGTTCAGGTACCATGGTTTCCAGAATGGTTCAACATAATTTATGATGGTGACCCAGCTGTATACACCTACAATACCTACAATACGTTAGACACAGACCTACATTCGGCAGACCTGAAAGTAGTTGTTTGACAGAACAGGCACATTGGAAATACAGTTGGGTGAAAATGAAGATTAGTTTCAACTTAAATGTAAAAAAAAACAAAAAACATTTTAATGAAAAGCCAACATCCTGCTTGGGTTTGTGAATACCCTATGGGCCGTGTTACACAGAAATTTGTCTTAAACCATATCCCAACAACAAATGCACAGTTCAGCCTGCGCATCCGCGCAGTCTGATCAGTGCATAAGCCATTGATTCTTTAGATAGTATGGTATGTATTCTTCCTTTATCCAAACTTCCAAGATTCTAGCTTCTTTATACAGATGAGCAGGCTGTCTTGAAAAATGCCAGGTGGAATCACTCCATAAACATATTTTAACTTTTTACTTAACATATACTGAAAGGATTTAAAAACTTCCACCCATTAATTTTGAATATCTCAAAAATTAATGCAGCTACGTCCACCAAAATTTTACAGCATATATATTCTCTTATACCTGATTATATCAATACACCGAATCTAAAATCGTTCAATCGAATCGGTCAGGAACATGCACGTGCTCCTCGTGACCTTAGTACCGTTGACACAAGGATGAGTAGCTTCATGTATACGGTTTTCTGATGAAACATTTCTCTTACAATATCAAATTGAATTTTAAAAGTTTGAACTCGGTCACTGGCTTTATTTAGCCTACCGCGCCTTAATATCGCAAACAGGCGCAGAGTTTTGGGTCAGATAAATGCTGAAATTTCAAAAATGACGTCGCGGTACAATTTCATGCGTAACTTAAGGCAATTTACAATCTCAGACGACGTGCACTGTTAACAGGAAGCTCAAAAGACCGTCAGAAAAGCACCTAACTGAGATGAAAAACCAGAGGTCATGACGTTAACTAACGTCGACGCCGTCTCCGTAATAGGCTTTGCGCGACAGGGTCATCCGCATTGATACTTGCAAATCATCGTGGATGACGTCAGAATATTAAGACAGTAAGAAATGGTCAAAAAGAGTGTTGCATAGGATAACGCCGGCATCGCCTTATGCATTTCAGTGACGTAACGCTCTTTTACTGACGTCATTTAAGTAAATGATACAAATAAACTGCGTAATCTTTAAATTTGATACGTTTTAGGCATTTTGTCGTTAAATATTCAACACTGTCATGAGTGAACAGATCAGCAGCCAGCAATAAAAAGTGGAAGTTTTTAAATCCTTTCAGTATAGTTCATATAGCTCAAGCTGGTAAGCAGAAATAAACTTCCCAACAACAAAGGCTGTCTTGAAAAATGCCAGGTGGAATCACTCCGTAGACATATTTTTACTTTTTACATAGTTCATATAGCTCAAGCTGGTAAGCAGAAATAAACTTCAATGACATTTATAAAGATGTATTTTATGCCAGATAAAAAATCTATGAAAAGAAACATGTTCTTATTTGAAAACGGGATGTTCTTTCACCACATTTCAAGTTCTCAGAAAATTAGGCATAAAATTATGAAAAATTTCAATAGTAATGTCGCATATAGGTAATATTTTTCTGCTAAAAAAGCAGGCGGTGTGGCAAATATATTTACCCGCACCAAAGAAAATAATACAGCCCAGGTTTGATGCGTCCACCCCAAATGAAATTCATCAGGCAGATTTGTTGTTTTTGCCGCATGATATAGTCAACCGCAAAACATACAAATATGCGCTGACAGTCGTTGATATTGAAAGCAGATATAAAGAGGCGGAGCCCCTGACTTCAAAAGACAGCAAAGAAGTTGCGAAGGCATTTGAAATTATTTACAAGCGAAAGCTGAATTATCCCAAGCTACTACAGGTGGATCTGGGCAGGGAATTCATGGGCTCTGTGACACAGCTGATGGCGAAACACAACGTAAGTATCAGACGGGGCAAGAAAGAGATCCACAGAGACCAAGCTTTGGTTGAGAGGTTGACAGGACACTAGCTGAAAGGCTTTTTGGTTATCAGTATGCGAAGGAATTGGAAAATCCGCACAAACGCAACAGAGAATGGGTAAAAAGATTACCGGAAGTGATCAAAGCCATAAATGCGGAGACTAGAAAAAAAACCTCCGGTGAAACAGAAACGGCCTGTAGGGGACCCTATTTGTCCTGATGCCACTGTAAGATGTTTATATCAACCTGGAGATTTATAAATTTATACATTTATAAAGATGTATTTTATGCCAGATAAAAAATCTATGAAAAGAAACATGTTCTTATTTGAAAACGGGATGTTCTTTCACCACATTTCAAGTTCTCAGAAAATTAGGCATAAAATTATGAAAAATTTCAATAGTAATGTCGCATATAGGTAATATTTTTCTGCTAAAAACTCCTAAATGGTCCTTCTAATATCTCTCTTATGCCAGGTATAACAGTAAGTGGAATGCAAGCTTGTTTTCTATGATAAAATATGTTATTGTACCAAAATACAGGTTTTCAGAAAACTGACCAAAAATTTTAAAAAGTCGTAAAATATCACTAAACAGTTATCTCGCATATTTGCCATAATTTTCTGCTAAAAGAGAAAAAGACTCTAAAATGGTCATTAGAACATCTTTTTATGTCAGGCATAACAGTTAATAAAAAACTTTAATACTTTCAAATGGAAAAAAATACAGGTTTGACAAAAAACGGCAGAAAATTTTAAAATTTTAAAAACTACGTAAGTTTGTTACCCTTCAAGATATCAAATTGAAACAAATATCATTAAATAAAAATGTAGGCCTTCCCTACTGCATATTACCTTATTTATTGTTTTTGTTTTCCATTATTATTGAAAGCAAAGATTACAAAAACTTGAATTTAAATAACAATTGCAAAGAAATTGTGTCCAAAGATATGCAGAAAACTTAAAAAAGATGTCGGTTTAATACAAAAGTCAAATCGCAAAACGGATAAGCTTGAAATTAAGAGATCGAGTACAGAATATTTATTTATTTATCTATCTATGTATTTATTAGCACACGCTTTCCGTTTCTTTCAATAAAATCTGAACTAAAAGAAAAGCAAAAAGAAAAACTATCATATATTTTGTGATTTTTTTACTGTCAATATCAAATAAATAAGTGAAACTAAATAGTCAAGAAATTAAATAATCCCCAAATAAGGGTGTAAACCGTCTTGTGTAGTAGGCTGAAGGCTTGACGTATAGTATAACTTATCTATTGACAATAAACGCAATCAACAGAGCATGTAATACCTTGACATCTGCAACAGTCAATTGAGGCCAGTTTGCAAACAGGCTATGTTTATTAGAAACAAATTAAATAAATATTGGTTGTGTAATGGAGCTAACTTGCAGGAATTGCATGTGTGAGCTGACGATTTTCATGGAATATCCAGAAAAGATCACTTGTGATTACCATGGTGTATAAATAATAATGATAAACATAACAATACTTATTAACTTTTATTATCATTATCATTATTATCAAAAAATCATAGGGCACACTTAAAAAAGCATTTAATCATCCCTCTTGAGAAGCTGAAAGATCCATAATGACACCCCGAAACTAAATTAATGTAAAGAAGTATGCAAAGACCAGGAACTGAAACAATCAAAATCCAAATCCAGCCCTCAAACCATTCCTGAAAACTAATTTGATGTCAGTAAAAGCAAATATATGAACATCTTGCTTAATATTTTAACTCGTATTTCATATTTTTTTGTTTACCAAAATACTGAACTAAAGGGCTAAAACTTATGAAGAACAGTCAAAGCAATTTGTACCGAAATCAATAGAAACTAGTCTTATTACAGGAATACTCCTGATTTTTAATGTGAGTAAAGGGCAGAAAAATTGTTCACTACAGTGAAGGAATAAACAATCAACCCGCCCCTAATAGAAAGTTTTTCACACTTAAATAGGTGATATTGCTATGGCATAATTAGCAGGTACTTGCCATCAGTTGATGCCGCCTGTCATAAATATGACCCCCCTCCAAAAAAATCGGATTGTTTGATTTGATGCTTAACGTACACGGTAAACAGCTATGGTCATGGCGGGACGGTTAGTTAACCCAACCACACTATTCCTGGGCAGGCTTAGACCTCCTAAGCGGTTAAACAGTACTAAGTGCACATACTTTCGTCAGTAACTGACAAATGCCCTTCTTGAATCAGCGGAAGGAGAAACGAGAGTATGTGGCCAGACCGGGTTTCGAACCCAGGACCTCTGACTTATGAGTCAGGTGCCCTACCGATTGCGCTACGCGGCCCGGCAAAAAAAAACTGTCTTCTGGGATTAATCAAAAGCTAAAAAATTTATACTTACGACTAAATATACACTCAATCAATTCAAGTTAGTGAGCAAACAAATGAAGGCTCCTGTTTCATTGTGTGAAGCTAATATTTCAGCTCCAACTGTTTATTCATTCTTCCGTAATTTAAACCAACCATATACAGTGTCTCTCAAAAACGTGGACCTTTCTTGAAATTGTTGTTACTCCTTTATTTATGGAGAAACTTTTTGGATATTGGCAATATTTATGTTTTACTATCAGACGGCATTGCTTACAATTTACTAAAGGTATAGCCCCTTAAAGTTTTCACTGACTCATAACAAGAGGTCCAAGAGGCCCTGAATCGCTCACCTGAGCAAAAAGATTAGAGGTCAAACTAGGGTTACCGTTTGAACAAACCTGACAGTTTGCAACCATTTCCAAATGGTTCTGAAAAAGAAGATGTTTGAATATTTTTCTATGTATTGTTTTGGTTCAAACCCTGGACCCCCTGGGGCATGGCCATTTTGGAGCCTGGGGCCATCATTTGAATTATCTTAGTAAAGGACCACTAGGCAATGCTACATACTAAATTTCAAGCATCTGAGCCAATTGCTTCTGAGGAAAATTTTTGATTATTTTTCCATGTATTTCACTTGGTTCAAACCCAGGATCTCCTGGTGCTAGGCCATTTTTGACCCCGGCACCATCATTTGAACAAACATGGTAAAGGACCACTAGGCAATGCATACCAAATTCCAAGCATCTGCACTTAGGGGTTCTGGAGAAGAAGATTTTTAAGTATATTTTATTGTTTAACCCAAGACTCCACGCCCCATGGCCATTTTGGAACCCAGGGCCACCAGTTGCACAAACTTTGTAGGAGTCTACCAGGCAATGCATCATACCAAATTTCAAGCATCTGAGCCAAGTGGTTCTGAAGAAGAAGATTTTTGAATATTTTTCTATGTATTTCTATGGTTCAAACCCAGGACCCCTGGGGCGGGGCCATTTTAGACCCTTGGGTCATCATTTGAACAAACTTGGTAAATGATTACTAGGCAATGCTAAATACCAAATTTCAAGTATCTGAGCCAAGTGGTTCTGAAGTACAAGATTTTTGAATGTATTCCTATGATTCAAACCTGGGGCTCTCTGCCCCGGGACCATTTTGGATCCTGGGGCCACCAAACTTGGTAAAGGACTACTACGCAATGCATTATACCAAATTTCAAGCATCTAAGTCTTTCGGAAACGATTTACATGGATCGAGTCTTCTCTCCATAAAATAATGATGCGCCAGTTAAGGGTAGCCGTCAGAAAACCGGTGTCTACAAACTGGTCTCGTTTTGACATTATTTTGGTGTTTAAAACCCAGTACCCGGTAACGAGGGTAAAACGTGTTCTCTTGGTAGAAAGAGCATTCCTTTTTGTACAGAAGATTGGTTGATTGTTTTGGGTTGAACGGCCCTTTGAGACAGTATTTCAGTCTTATCGGACCGTCTCCCTGAGAGGGAGAAAGAGGAGAAATGGAAGACGAGAGAAAAATGTCCAAACAACCCCCACCCGCACCTACTGCAAGCCCAGTAGGCCCTTGTACAGAAGAACCTCCACTGTTTGAGTGTACTTGAATTTTTATGGCCCTGGTAACCTCTTCAGTTGGCCCACACCCCTTAGGCGACTGGAGTCGACTACAGCATGCTAAGGGTTAGTCATACATGTAGTCATTGATTTAGAATGTCAATAGTTAGTCTCGCACGGGCAGAAATTATATGTTTTTTATTTCAGCCATTTTCTTACCTCGCCTAAACCCAAGCCTCCGGGGGAGCGTAAGGTATAGGCGGACTCCGTCGTCGTCGTCCGTCCATCCTTCCACATTCGCAAACGACATCTCCTTTGAAAACACTGGACCGATTATAACCATACACAGCCTCCAAGGCTTGCAGGAGAATAAAGTTGTTCAAAAATGGTCCAAGTCACATGACCAACATGGACGCCACGCCCATAAATATTTCTTTCTCTTTGTATAAATGACAGGAAATATACAGGCGTACCCACACACTTAAGTAAGCACAAAGTTTGATGTTGGAACAGTCTCATAGGACTTAGTGGCCTAATAGCACTTAGTCCTTTATTTATCAAAATTGCTAAATCCATTTACGTTAATATATTTGGTGCTTACAACTGCGCCCTAATACAGCTACTCTGCTTTTTCTGATCAGTTTAGGAAAATTATCGTTCGTTACAAACGTATTGGATATATAAATGTAATGCTACAGTTTGCATGTTTAGTGGTTAACCCAATTACGGTTTAATTGCACGCCGGTTGGTCAGGCATCAGTCTCAATGATGGGCCCGACATAAAGCTACTTAATTTAGTTGGTTGGTGCCGGAGTTTGCCTTGTCTGTTGCTCGGTTTTTCGGGGTTCAACTTAGTTTTCTTTTGCTCCGGTGTTTCAGTGGTGTTGTCTGACTTCCCAGGTGCCTCCTGGTGTCGCAATACGTTCTTTCCGTTGAGTCCTCATCACTGATTCATCATAGGCCTTATCCGTGATTTGTTTGTTTCCGGTGATGACTCATTGATGAGTTAGGAAACCTTCATGCGGACCAAACTGCTAACTCAATGTTTCAAACCACTGCAGAAGCAGAGGGCGAGGTTTGGGCCCAGTAAAAACATGTTTAAGCCTCCCAGTAATCTTTTGCTAACCGTTCCAAGGCGGTACTTCTGTTGCGATTCCTTGATGTTATATTGTGCTGTGTCCGCTTGTCTATGGTCTCTGGTGGTTTGGTCACCCGTATTGCTGCCCAATCTGCCTTCTGTTTTGTTTTGTTTTGTAACTAAAATAAAAAATATGTAAAAATAGATGTTTATGCTGTTATTGTGGTAGCTGAATGACCATCTGTTTGGGAAAGAGCTGCTCATTCGGTTTACTGCGCGTGCCTTTCGTAAACTTGTGATTTTCTGTGTATATGTGCTTCTTTCCCTATTGGTTTTGAGAGCGGAATGTGGGATTTGATTGTGTTAATTCCTGATCATTGCCCAGTTTTTTACTCTGTATACTAATTTTCCGATATGCCATACAAATAGGCAGACTGTAGATATAGTTTCAGTAAACTAAACATGCTGAAAGAAACAAAATTTCTCTTTACGTGTTTATTGTATAAAATGAATATTCATGCAAACAGAAAATGCCGAACACACGCATTTACAAATAATAACAAAGACTGTTATGTCAAAAAGCAAATTTTTGTGAATATTTAACCCGTTTCAGACAGACAATTACTGATTCAACACAATATTTTCTCTAGATAACTCTGGGAAGACACACTATGAAAAAAAAAGTTGATTGGTTGGTTGTTTGGGGTTTAACGGCCCTCTGAGACAGTTTTTCAGTCTATATCGGGCCGTCTCCCAGAGAGCGGGAGAAAGAAGATGAAAGAAAATTGATCGATTGATCAATTCGGGGTTAACAGCCCTTTGAGACAATATTTTAGTCTATATCGGGCAAAGAGGAGAAATGATAGACAGAAAAAATGTCGAAACAGCCCCACTCTCCCCTACTGCTGCACAGTAGGTCCTTGTCCTACAATGTTCCAAACCAGTCCCGGCACTGGAAGTTATACACAGCACCATCACACCACCCGACCACCCTCGACGAGGGAAAAAGGCCCAAACATCCAACCCGCACCTATTGCAAGCACAGTAGGCACTTGCCCTACTATTATCCAAATCAGTAGGACGCCCCGGCACTGGAAGTTATACGCAGCACCATCGCGCCACCCGACCAGCCCCTGAAAAAGAAGGACAAAGCAATGCTGGCGCACGAACACGTACAGTGAACAGATGTCACACAATGAAACCTTGTTTTATTCTCTGTATTGGACAAGCGAGAACAGCTATAAGCAATCGGGCAAAAATCGTTGACACTCAGTCACATTGGACGGTCACGGACGTAGTTCACCGTAGAGGGAACGACCGAAGTAGACCTTAGTTGAACTTCAAGAAACCCATTAATTGGCCGTGGTTGGCCAAGCTAAAATACTGTTCAAAAATTTCCTTAAGTTCTGACCATCTATGCCCTTCCATACTAAATATAAACAAGAGGCCCAAATGGGCCTGATATCGCTCACCTTGCAGTGTTGCCACGAGACCATTCTGATACAAATTTCGTCCAATGCCACTGAGGTTTTCTCATTTTCACATTTTGCTTTTTTAGTAACAATGGCCAAATTGACTGGTCTATATTCAGCTATTTTTGAAACACCTCAATGCAAGAATCATTTTGCCACAAATTATGTCAAAATCCATTCAACGGTTACGTAAATATTGTCATTTTCATGTTTACGGCTTTTTTTAGGTAACGTCAGATGACAGCCATCTTGGAATGCCAAAATGCAAAAAATCGGAAAGGCTCCATGAAAGGACGATTCTGACACAAAATTAGTCCAATTCCACTGAGATTTTCTAATTTTCACATTTTGCTATTTTAAGTAACAGAGACCAACATAACATGTCTATATTAAATTCGTTTGAAGCACTTCAATGCAAGAATCATTTTGCCACAAATTTCGTCAAAATCCATTCAGCGGTTATTGAGATATTGTAATTTGCATGTTTTGGGCTATTTTAGTAACGGCAGATGGCAGCCATCTTGGAATGCCAAAATGCAAAAAATCGAAACTACTCCATGAAAGGACCATTCTGACACAAAATTGGTCCAATTCCATTGAGATTTTCTAATTTTCACATTTTGCGATTTTTAGTAACAGAGACCATCATGACTGGTCTATATTTGGTTACCTTTGAAACACTTCAATTCAAGAATCATTTTGCCACAAATTTCGTCAAAATCCATTCAACGGTTTCGGCGATACTGTCATTTTCATATTTTGGGCTATTTTAAGTAACGGCAGATGGCGGCCATCTTGGAATGCCAAAATGCAAAAAATCGACAAGGCTCAATGAAAGGACCATTCTGACAACAAATTAGTCCAATTCCATTGAGATTTTCTAATTTTCACATTTTGCTATTTTTAGTAACAAAGACCAATACGACTGGTCTATATTGGTTACATTTGAAACACTTCAATGCAAGAATCATTTTGCCACAAATTTCGTCAAAATCCATTCAGCGGTTACTGAAATATTGTCATTTTCATGTTTTGTGCTATTTTTAGTAACGGCAGATGGCGGCCATCTTTGATTGCCAATTTGCATTTAATCAAAATGGCTTCATGCAAGGACCATTCTGACACAAAATTGGTCCAATTCCATTCAAGGGTTCTTGAGAAATTGGCATTTTTCTGTTTGTGCTATTTTTAGTAGCAGTCCCCCTGGTGGCCATCTTGGATAGTCAATTGGCACAAATTTGAAATAATTCCATTCAACGACCATTTCTGACCAAATATGACCAGAATTCATTTAAGTGAAATATTGGCTTTTGAGCAAAATCGGTCTTTAAATGCTAAGTAGGTCACTGTGACCTAATTCCGCTATAGATTTTTTTCATTTTTACAATTTCTAATTCCAAGGTCCCACTAATGTTCCACGCAAACTTTCAACCAAATATACCATATGGTTCTGGAGAAGAAGTTGATTTTGTTGTTTTTGCTATTTTTAGTAACGGTGGCCATCTTGGATTCTCGACCGGACCCAATTTTGCAATTTTGAAACATTTAAGTCTGGTCATGCTCCATGTGAAATTTGAGACCCATGGGTACAGGGGTTTTAGAGCAAAAGTTGTTTGAAGTTGTTCAAATTTGTTGTTTTTGGAGATTGGCAATTGAGCAAAAATACACTTGTAAACAGAAAGTAGATCACTGCGACAAAACTCCGCTACAGATTTTTTTTCATTTTTACAATTCTCAATACCAATGTTCCACTGATGTCTCATGCCAAATTTCAGACAAATGTACTAGGTGGTTCTGGAGAAGAAGATGATTATGTTATTTTTGCTATTTTTAGTAACAGCGGCCATCTTGGATATTCGACCTGACCAAATTTTACAATTCTGAGACCTTGGAGTCAGGTCATGCTCCATGTGAAATTTGAGAACCATGGGTCCAGTAGTATTAAAGAAGAATATGTTTGAATAATTTGTTTTCAATTGTTGACGGACGACGAACGACGCACGACGAACGCCGGACGCTTTGGTATGACAATAGCTCGCTATAGCCCTTCGGGCCAGGTGAGCTAAAATGCATATTATTTGTCAAAATCATACGAGAAATAAGCAACAACCATGTACATTTTTCGCCTTAATTAAATTCATTAGTATGAGGAGTAAACTCATCAGTGATATGAAAGCTAAACAAGAATTCCGCGGAATGCGGTGTCTCGCCTGCTGGCGCCTTGTCACGAAACAGAGCTAAATCAGCAAAGATGTATGAATGAAACAAGTTTCTTGGCTCTAGCCCTTACGGTTTCTGAGAAACAGACCTAAACGTGTAAACTTGCCAAAAAATTGCAAAGTCAGCCAACCGTAAAATGTTGGTAAAGACTCAATATCGACAATGACTTTGAGTTCTTCTCTTCCAGATGAATGCATGGCCCAAGTTTCATGGCTCTAGCCCTTATAGTTTCTGAGTAACAGACCTAAACGCGAAAACATGACAAAAAATTGCGAAGTCAGTCAACCGTAAAATCTAGGTCAAGACTCAATACAGATGATGGCTTTGAGAGTTACTCTTTTAGATGTATGCATGGCCCTAGTTTCATGGCTCTAGCCCTTATAGTTTCTGAGAAAATGACCTAAACGCAAAAACTCGACCAAAAATTACGAAGTCAGTCAACCGTAAAATCTAGGTCAAGACTCAACATTGATAACAGCTTTCAGCTGTACTCTTCCAGATGTATGCATGACCCAAGTTTCACAGCTCTAGCCCTTATAGTTTCTGAGAAAATGACCTAAACGCAAAAACTCGACAAAAAATTGCGAAGTCAGTCAACCGTAAAATCTAGGTCAAGACTCAACAATGATGACGACTTTCAGCTGTACTCTTCCAGATGTATGCATGACTCAAGTTTCATGGCTCTAGCCCTTGTAGTTTCTGAGAAAATGACCTAAACGCAAAAACTCGACAAAAAATTGCGAAGTCAGTCAACCGTAAAATCTAGGTCAAGACTCAACATTGATGATGGCTTTCAGATGTACTCTTCCAGATGTATGCATGACCCAAGTTTCATGGCTCCAGCCCTGATAGTTTCTGAGAAAATGACCTAAACGCAAAAACTCGACAAAATTTTACGCCGACGCCGCCGACGACGACACCGGAAAAGCAATACATATGTCTCGCCTGCGAAGCAGGCGAGACAAAAAAACCCAAAAAACCCGAAAGACATAGAATGTATCATTAGGCTGCTGCAGCTGCAATGCATTCGCACAATGCGAGACACTTCGTGCAATTACCCAGCAATACGTCATATAGAATGTAATCGAAATCTTGCATGGTACAACTTTGAAACGCCACGGTCTCACACTGGTCTGGCATTCAACACAGGCAACATACATGCCAACGAATCTTTTGACTATAAAACTCCACTCTTATCCCACACTACTTAATTTAGTTTCCGTTTGTTATTCTTAGAGACCCGACAGTTTGTTACGGTTCTTGGTCAGGACAGTTTTCGAAAAAATTCCATCTGGTAAAAAAATACAGTGCGAAAATAAAGTTTCTTCCCCAGTTCGATGTCAAATGACAACGACTTGGCAAGGAAACTTATTTTTGCACTGTATTCGCATACTGGGCGGCATTTGTTAAGAAAGATAAACAAGAATTCCGCGGAATGCGGTGTCTCGCCTGTCAGAGCTTAGTGAAACTGACCTAAACGCAAAAACCCCATGAAAGTTTACGCCGCCGACGACGACACCGGAAAAGCAATACCTATGTCTCGCTTCTGCTTCGCAGGCGAGACAAAAACGGTCTTTCTTTTAGTCTAATAAACTGTCGGGTCCGTAAGAATGACAATTCGAATTTAAATTGGGTATTATATGAAAATAAATCCAGTTTTATGATTAGAAATTTTCGTTGGTATGTACATTGCCTGTGTTGCCTGCCCGGCCAGCGTGGTTCCCCTTGCATTCACTAAACTCCAGGACTAAGGCCACAGATAATACACCATATCAGAAAACGGACATGTGCTCAAATATCTGTCGACTTCTTTGTTCCATTCATCAGCTTTAGCACGCTGCTCATCGTCTGTTGTGTTCAGGTAGAATGAAATCACGAAGGCAGTTGCATTCTGGTAATTCATGCCTATAATGAATTAAAAAAAATCTGAAAATAAAGGTATTCTGCGTACTTTTCTTTATAATCCAACGTTATTATCATAACAGGACGAATGCCGTGTATACATATCGTACGTTAAAAATTCTGCTTGCTTATATCTTAAACATGTTCAAAAGAAAAAGTTCAACTCATAGAACTCCAGTTATTTAGAAGTTAAAGTAAGACAAGCTACATCAGTAAGTACATTAGAGCCATTAAGGTACGTTAAAGTGCGTTTAAGTTGTTTAATTCTAAGTACGCTAAGCTACGCTATTTAACGCATGTGTGACCTAGGCTACCCCCCTCCCCCCGGAGCTTAGTAAGTTGAGTGCTGGCCTGCTGATCTAGCGGTCCCGGGTTCGAGATCCGCTGGAGGCGGAAATATTATCAACCGTTAATGAAGCTCGATTGCACACAGCCTTCCATAATCACCATCGTCCTAATATGACTGAAATACTGTTAAAAAGGACCTAAAATCGCAAGTCATCCTGTCATCCATGCTTGCTTTAAATTTTCTGTGCAAAATGTCTATAAAATGTTTCTACGCATTCAAATGATTTATACAGTTTGCAGAATAAGGATGTTGCCGCGACACTAAGATATTGTCCACTGTCTTTTATTCTTCATGATATAACGATTTTTTTATTTTTTATTGTTTATGGCATATATGCTCCGGTTTTTTGCCTACCTCTGCTTAACAATCAGCTTGATATGTGAGATAGTCTTGAAAGGGACGTAAAACATACGAGCCGCAACACGACAAAATCAACAATGTGGTTATGCGCCCAGCGCAGACTAAGACCAGCCTGGGCATCCGCCATGTCTGACCAGAGTCATCGCTGTCCGCATGGAGCTACCTTAGACGCTTAGCTACCATTTAAGCGCTTAGTGAAGCGTCTGATCAGATTGGGCGGATGCCTAGTCTGAACTGAGTCTGCGCTGGGCGCACAATCACATTGTAGGTTTTCTCGTGTCGCAGCTCAATTATAGTAAATGTTACCGTCGTATGATCCCAGTATGTTCATAGGTTTCATCACTCCATCATAGTCTGCACGGCAAGACATGTTCAACTTAGTAACATCAAACGTGGCGTAGGGGTTGCTGTAACACAACATACAAATTGGCTTTACTCGAACATTTCCCTCGGTATACTTACGCTTCAGAACAAACATTTTCCCAAATATCGTCAGTTAAGGATATGTTTTGTTGATATTCACTTGTATAGTACGGGGGACATTTCAGAAATAATGTAATTGATCTCTGGGTAGTCTATTGGCTGATATTTAGCAGTAATTTTATATATCATTAGAAAAGTAAAGTTAAGTGCTTTAGAATGGTATGCATTAAAAGAATTTCTTAGTCTGTCATGCATGACAGCACGTGCCTATACGTCATAAGGGTATGAATATTGGAAACTGCACATTTTCACCGAAAGTCTCTTTTGCCCTATTGCTGTTTGCTCCATGATGAAATGATATATTTTAATAAAGAAACACGTACTACTGTCCTTTAAATGTAAAATTAGAAATGTATACAGAAATTAAACTTCACGCCGGAAGTTGCAAAGTAGCAGCAATTCATGTAGAATACAAAACAATAAAATGAAACTAGCTTCTACTAAAAAGACACAGGCTAAATATATTTAACTTTGTTTAATTTAAAATATTATAAGGTCATATTGAAAGCATAATTCATACACAAAGACTTGAAAAACGTGCTATTTTATATGACATACTGACACTGAAATATGTGCGTAGGTGGGGAAACGTATCCTAAATATCAGGTAGGCCACTACAAAAGCGCATTTAGGTGCCTTAAAGATTATTTATAACAGAAAACAAGCATGACGAATTAAATCTTATTTATTTTCTGTTTCATATCGGTCATCATCAAACATTCACTTTCACTGAAACTGTCTTCAAAACCGAAGTTTAAACAGCTTACTTTATATTTCAATTAAACACAGGAAGTGACGTCATCAGAAATGTGCATTGTTCCATGATTAGCTTACTTTGAAAGGCAAATCTTATGCTATAGCAAAGCTGATACAATGCTCTTCTACTGGACTATTTTCAGTATTACAGGTAATATAGGTATCAATCCAGAGCTGTTTGTATCCAGAGTTAAGAAAATATGAATTTGTTTTCACATAAATATTTCTCCCGTTTCTGCTCTGACAGTGTCTTTACCCTTACAACAATTGTCAAGGCATATTTTGAGGAATGTACCAGTGACTCAAAATTTCAGAGTGAAGGACCGTGGGTGATATGTAAACCTAAAAGTTAAGACATGAAGTTTAAAAATCGGTCAACATTCCAAGGAATGGCAGACTCATTTACACTTTTTCTGAATTGCCCCTCGTAAATTTTTATGTAATTGAGACTGATGTGTCTGAGCATACAGGTTAGACATAGATCAGACTGCTACTTAGACGAGGGACTACCCTTGTTGCCACTCCACCTGCATCTGAGCCGCAAAACGACAAAACCAACATTGTGGTTGAGCGCCCAGTGCAGACTCAGATCAGCCATGGCATCCGCTTAGTTTGATCAGACTCTTCATTAGGTGCTCAAATGGTAGCTAAGGGTCTAAGCTGTATCCGGGCGGAAAGCGAAGCCTCTGACCAGAGTGGGCGGATGCCCAAGCTGCTATGAGTCTGCGCTGGGCGCACAACCACATTGTTGGTTTTGTCATGTCGCGGCTCAATTCTTTTGAACTCATTAATGCACTACAAAACGGAACTGGTCATTTTTTTCAGGACAATTATGGTAATATCGTATACCTGTTTTTAGATATTTGTACGATAAACACAACTCTTTTAACACATACACGGATTTAAAACTCTCATAAATTTTATCATGTTTTCATAATCTGCAAGGCGAAGCAGGTATTCTTCAACAACATATACTTCAAACCTGTCTAAAGGGATCACTGTATTAACGGGTCACCTGCCTTTAGCAGCCACATTTCTCGGATCACTTGAACCGTTTTACAGGCTCACCTGCTTTGAGCAGCCAAATTTAATATGTCCTCTTGGATGCCCCTCTTAAGACTGATTTGACCATACACTGACTTTACTAACTACAAACACACTCTATGCGAAGATGAAAACTACATTATTCTACTGTACAAATATTGTGCTGTATTCTCCCATCTGTTTCAGTTTGAAACACAGGTCATCAGAACATTCAATATCTGAAAAGGCGCTTATAAATGCCACGCCTCATATTTATAAGAAAAAAGATAGGGAATTACATATGTGCATCCTCATAATGGACAGTTTTCGCGAAGCCTATTCGCGGAATTACGCAGTCGATAGCGATCTGCGAAAATTATTCTCCTCGAAATATTTTCCAAAGGACGAGGTGCAATAAGGGCCGATTTTGGCCCCATGTCAGAAATGATTTTTGTTGTCATAAAAATTAGTTAGGTAACTCTAATTAAAAGAAGTATAATTTTTATTCCTGTATTGATGCTCATTTCTGAGAAAATCTGTCATTTGTAATGTGTGGTAGCAAGCAGGAAATTTGGATAAAAAAAGGGGAGTGGGGAAGAATTTATTAGCGGTTTTTTTCCTCTGGGCTACGCATCGAGTATTTATGAAGTTAAACTATGACAATATTAATTAGTGTTTATGCTCGTGCATATTTGACAATGATGACGTCAGACTACTGAGTACTAAAGGGCAATAACTCAGCCTTTTACAACTAAAATACACACAGAAATAGTCAAAGTAACACCATTGTAAATCAAATATAAAAACTTTTGTAGCATATAAAAGATAAATGTTTAAACAATTATAGGATGTATGACTGTAATAATTACCGAGAAAAAGTAATAATATAAGCGTGGTATATTTGTTGTTGCCATGGCAACAACTTCTAATAACACATTTTTAAAGCATTTAATTAACTTTATTTTTGCAGTATTTCATGCTGGATTTTCTTGATTTGATTTGTAACATCTATTATTGGAAGTATTTAAAGAATATATAATTTACACAATATCTAAAGCGCGTTATGGTTGCCGTTGCCATGGTAACAACCTCAAAACTTTCACAAATCTAAAACATTTTTAACGTATTTCGCAGTATTTCTGCATTTTATTCTTTATTTGACTTGTTTAAACTGTTATATGATGTTTACATGTGATAGTCACAGCTATGTTTTAATATATAAACGTGTTCTGATTGACGTTGCCATGGCAACAACTTTCCCTTTGATGTTGGGGATAGGGTTTGGGATCTGATTCAGTAAGTTCCTTAAGTGTTACTCTTTAAATTTTCAATCTTACTCATTTTTATTAGATTATTATTTTTTTAGCCAGGCCGCTTAGCGGAATCGGTAAGGCACCAGACTCATAAGTCAGAGGTCCTGGGTTCGAAACCCGGTCTGGCCACATACTTTCGTTTCTCCTTCCGCTGATTCAAGAAGGGCAGTTGTCAGTTACTGGCGAAGTATGTGCACTTAGAACTGGTTAACCGCTTAGGAGGTCTAAGCCTGCCCAGGAATAGTGTGGTTAGTTTAACTGACCGTCCCGACATGACCATAGTTGTTTACTGTGGACGTTAAGCAATAAATCAATCAATTTTGTTTCAGTATTTTGTTATGTTTATGCCAAAATTTTTTAATTCACTGGGAAATACCTTAATACCTTAATTAATACACTGCTGAGGCCATTAATGGGATAAGATTGGTCGGATTAACAAAAAAAAAAAAAAAAAAAAAAAAAAAAAAAAACGAAAATAAAAAAATAATATATTGATGATTTATCACTTTTATTAAATTCTTATAGCTTTTGCAAACCGACCCTCATCAAAAATGGATACTGGATATTTACCTATTCTAATTTTGATGATATTTGTCAGGTACATTTTTAGAATAATTCCAACAAGGCAATCTATTATTAGTGTCCTACAGATATTCGACCAGATTAGGGTGTATTATTGTTATTCATCAATCAGCCACACCGTCTTTCTGTCCATTTGTCCGTCCATAAAACCTAGATCATGAGATAACAAGGCAACTGCTTGGTTGCCTTCTCAGTGTGTAAACAAGCAGGGTTTTGTCCATTTTCCCCTCTGTTTTCTTAGTCGTCTTTGAACCGGCCAGAGCGTAGGTTGTCATGGCAACCTGAAGTTACCATTGCCCTACTTTGAGAGAATGATAGCCCACTGATAGATTGAATAGTACCCGAGCAGGTATTCCGAAAATGGATAAAATGATTGATTGTGTTGTCAATAATGACAGACAACTTGCATAAATATACTGTATGGTTTAATATTGCTTAATATGTGTTGTATTGACTGAGGCTCTGCACACTTCGTCAGGTAAGTAACCAACTTGAACACCTCTGTGACATGTTTTCTCTACAGACTTCTGTGATTAAACGCCCGCGCCCACATGGTTCATATGGGTCCGCGCATGTTCACATTCGCACGTGTATCGAAGTAGGGAAGAAGAAAGCAGCATTAGAAGACAGATGGGCTCCGCCTTTCATGCTGTGCCCAAGATAGAGTGGGCCTGTTACCGCCACTGCTCCTGCGGCCACTAGGCTATGAGAAACCTTTACCTTTTTCACTCCTCTGTGCACCTTATGTGCAAAAACGAACTTAAGACTCAGATCTGCCTGTAGTTACGGGCAGTTCATTCAGACTAGACCCTTCACTTTCGATGACTACATGCGTTACTTTGGACGGGACTGCTTGAATGAATAAGCTCATATCAGCTTTCGCTTTCCACATATGCTGCTTGGTGCTTTTTCTCAAACTCAACTTCAAACGAAAAAAAAAACAAATTCACATTCGCCCAAGCATAGCCTAAGTATATTTGATTATCCTCGGTAAGTCCTGATCACCATAGATTCTATTTTCTTTTGTACCACCCTGCTAAAACGGGGCAATTTGGGAAAATTTGCACCAACACGAGCAAATTTTTCCTTTCAAAGTAGAAACATTTTGGATGTTTATTATTGTTATTGTTATTATTATTATTCCATAGAATGAAACAAGAAGTCACGAAACTTGTCCCTACGTGTAAAAAAGGTGGATACTACGGTTAATACCCATGCACCCTTTTCAGGCTGCGTACCTTTTTGTAACTTGCTAGCTCTGCTTATCCATCGGATTATTTCTAACGAACTTTCAGGTGGACAGTGTGGTTGCATATTCATTACGGCTCCCCTCGGGCAATAAAACTGCTAATCATTTTTTGCCCTATATTTATTGCAAAACTACCTCAAAGCTTGCCTCTTCTCATTGCATTTATAGCTACATTTAAAGAGACTCAAAGGACTTTTGTGATGAGAATTAACACAAGCTCACATCACGACATTTTCTGTAAAACGCCAATCCTGTCCGACTTACTTTTACATGTAATGCTACCTTAGGTGTAATCACAGCCGCATTGCGTTCATCAGTATGGGCAGGAAGAAGAATCCTTGTTCATTCCAGCCACACAGGAACATTTTGTAATGAGAATGACCCACCCAGAGAAAACGAGCTTCTTGCAGTCCTGTTGTGTGTTAGGGTGTATATGCGTTTCTGTTTTCGTACGCTTAAGGAAGTCTTTGTGATTGACAATGGGACGGAAAATGATATCAAATTATTTTTTTCTAATAAAATATTTGTTACCTGAGTACCTTCCAATGAGTTTTCTTTTCAGATTACTCTCTGATCATAGCAAAGTTTTGTGTTACATGAAGGTTGTGGAATACTGTGACCGACTTGTCCTAGTTGCCCCATTTTACTAAGGACAAGTGAAAAATTTACTTGTCCATAGACAAGTATATGCAGTATATGCAGTTATATATTACAGATGCCATGTATTCTATATAAATATACATAAATCTCTTTTAAGTCGACTGAATGCAACTGCCATATTTTAAATGGAGCTTACTTTTGGAAACAGAGGGTGGCTTCCCTGTTTCTGAAACCCTTTCTCAATAGACGCTACTCTTCACTTCAAGAATTTGCTCCCAGAGGTATCAAATTCTTTCCTTTAAGAGTAGGTCTATGAAAAAGGAAACGAAAAGCTGGTAATTTTGTCGAAATGATGTCACAAAATACTCCCCTTATTTATTCCCCCGAATAACACAGAGATGTAGCTTCTGTTATTTCATTGGTACAAGTTAATTTTTATTTAGACAAGTAAAGCCTGACCATTTACTTGTCCCAGGATAAGTACAATCAGTGCAATTTTTAATTTTTCCACAGCCCTGGTTATATGTGATTGATGTATTTCAGGAGGTACATTTTTTTTTCATGAACTTCGTATAATTTCTTAAAGTGGTATTGGGGGGGGGGGGGGGTTAGGGGGGGGGAGAAAGCATGAGGGAGCGGGTTGCAAACCGTAAACAACCAATTTTTCTTTTTTTTCGGGGGGGGGGGGCATGAAGGGGCACTATGCATTTCAAAATTATTGGGGGGAAGGGGCAGCCCCCGGCAAACCGTAGACAACCATTGTTTAAAGGGAAGGGGGCAGGGCATGAGGGTTGGGGTGCCATGCATTTACTGATTTACTGGAGGGCCTCCCCACACACACACCTTTTTTCTACGCCTATGTATTTATGTCTTCAGTAATAAGCTGTCCCTTTTCCAGGTAGGTCTTCTTGACATGGTCCAATAGCATTGTTTTGGTGTAAAGTGTGAAGACATTTCTTCAACTGCATGGGCCTTGCAAATTTGTGGAAGGTGCGAGGGGCGGTAGACCAGTGGGCTTCATCATGAAAAAAAAAAGATAAAGCCCCAAGTAGGGATCGATCTCTCAACTTAAAAGAAACTTGTTTTATAGAACAGTCCGTTAAACCGCTCAGACAACCCGTGATTCTATTTATAGACCATTATTTTAAAGTATATAAACTTTAACATCAACAGTACTACAGATTATCGATTTCTCTTCTGCGTTTATTTTGTTTTAAACTTATGATAAACAAAAGCAAAATGATAAATAACGCTCATCAATAAAAATTTCCCACACATGTGACAAAACAATCTGATTTAAAACAGTCTGAAGAGGTTACATGTGTACACGCCGCTTTGATGTAAACAAATGCACCGCCGGTGCCGTAGCTAAAAAGTAGACATTCCAACTTCAGCGATATTTTTTTCGGAAAAGTTAATTTTTGAAACCCAGCGCAGCCAAGACCCAAGTAGATATTTTGATAGTATGTTTGTTTTATTAAAAGACGCCTTTTGTCAAAATTTTAAGTTGGGTCTCGCCTGCGCTGATACTTTTCGCTGATGTTAAAGTTCGCAAACTGGTCACTTTTTGCTGTTTTGGCCATTTCTAGGATAGATTGAGGCAAAAAATGACGCATTTCTAGGAAGATACTCAAAAGTACATGAACAGATCTTCAAAATATAAGGATTGGCCTGTTTAAAATTGTCTTTATTTTTTCAATTACTCCGTTTTGAAATTTCGCGAAAAAATTGGGCCGTTATCGCACCTTAACGGAACTCGTCCTTTGTGCAATAGTAGTAATAAATTTGAATCGAACAAACCATATGGTTTTCGGTATTAAAGGCTGCCACAACACGTTAAGTAGGTAGCTATACAGGTACTACCTGCGGCGCCATTATGTAAACAGCTATTTAGCAGGAAATTACATTTTGAACAGACTGTCACTTTTCTCGCTTAATTAACGGCACTTCAATAAAAGTTTCATTGACTGTGAGTTCTGTTTACTTTTATCCTGAACAATAGCTCTTCTCTCAGCTGCTCGCATATTTTAGTTGATTGTTTTATGTGTACTAAACTTTGATTTTTTATAAATTTCTATCTAACGATTTTAGTGAAAAAAAAAATTGATGGTATTATTCTCCCAAATCCAATTGGGGCTTTTATCTGAATGTGTATCCCTCCAATTATTGATGAATACAATCAAAGGTTTTCGTAGGTTATATGTGCTTCTCAAAATGCAGACGGCCCAAAATTGTCCTCGTCAAAATAACCACGTTAATGACTGACTGTTCGAAAATGCCGAGTTTTCAAATGCAACAAACACATTAAATTAGACCATGTTACCGGATAAATGCGATGTTTATTTCGCACATATTCATATCCGCGAACTCTCATATTCATATCCGCAAACATTAACAAGAGCTGTCGCCTGACAGCATAGCTCGCCTGAATTGGTGCTTGCTCATCACACAGCCGCTATGGTGGTGTGGACTGCTATGCATAAAACTTCATGCAAGCATGTCCATAATGAAAACACATTTATAAACAAAGCTATCTCAGAAATATGTCTTAAAATAAAATTGAAATAAAAAAAAAATGAAATGAAATTTCAAAGTCCATGAGCTTGAGGTAAAAAACAGACGGGTAGGGGGGAGGGGGGGGGGGGGTAGGGAGGGGGGGGGGGTAATTGGGAATGCTATGCATAAAACTTCATGCAAGCATGTCCATAATGAAAACACATTTATGAACAAAAGCTATCTCAGAAATACATGTAAGTCTTAAAATAAAATTAAAATAAAAAAATGAAATGAAATTTCAAAGTCCATGAGCTTGAGGTAAAAAACAGACGGGTAGGGGGGAGGGGGGGGGGGTAGGGAGGGGGGGGGGTAATTGGGAATGCTATGCATAGAACTTCATGCAAGCATGTCCATAATGAAAACACATTTATGAACAAATGCTATCTCAGAAATACATGTAAGTCTTAAAATAAAATTAAAATAAAAAAAATGAAATGAAATTTCAAAGTCCATGAGCTTGAGGTAAAAAAACTGACGGGTAGGGGGGGGGGGGCTAGGATGTATCAAAACCCTGAACCATTATCTAACATCAGTCCAAGTATTAGTATCAACTGAGTCCATCATCGTGGCACTGTGAAATTATGTCTTCATAAATATAAAACTTTAACCAAAATCTTTAAGACAAAATTCTAAGTCGATGACCTTGACTTCAAGGTCATCCAGTGGGGTAAGTATTAGGTGTTTTGTGAAAACTCAAAAAAGAGTCTAACATCAGTTAAAGTATAAACTAAATCTCTGCAACGCATTATGAATCAGTTTGCAATTACAAAACTTTAAACCAGAGGGCCAATGGCCCTATATCGCTCACCTGAGCACTGAGGTTACAGCAACAAAACACCATTCACAACAGCAATAAAAAGCACCATTTATGTGGAGGATAATATCACAAATATTTATGAAAAAAAGCTTTATCCCCCCGTAATGGCTTCTCAGAAGAAGATCTTTGGCTGCAATGGCAACCAATCAAAATCAGGTATTTGGGAAATATTCATATGGCTGGTAGAGGACTACTCCAGGAACATTTCTGTAAAGTTTTGTCAAAATATCTGCAGTAACACAGAAATAAATAGCAAATGTCCACTTTCCCCATTATAAGTCTATGGAAACTTTAAGTTGCCATAGCAAGGAATTCACACGGGCAATGATAATATAAAACATACTTTAGGTAGAGGCTGATGTTATCAATATGTTTGCTAAGTATCAGCTCCATCCCCCTCATGGCTTCATTTTTCCCATAATAAGTCAATGGAAACTATAAGTTGCCATAGCAACCAAAGTTCTTATGGGATTGGAAGAAAAAGAATAAAATTTATGCAAAGGCTACTGTCATCAACACATCTGCACAATATCAGCTTCACCCCCCATTTGGCTTCTGAGCAGAAGATTTTTTTTTTCGAAAATTTACCCTATATTTTGCCATGGCAACCAATCAAATTTAGCGATTTGGAGAAAATTCATATAAATCGTAGAGGACTACTCAAGAAACATTTCTGTAGAAAAAAAAATCTAAATAACTGCAGTTAGACAGCAAAAATTGCCAATTTCCATTTTCTCCATTATAAGTTAATGGAAACTCTTAGTTGCCATAGCAACCAAACTGCTGGAGCAGTTGCCATGAAAAACAGTAATTCTATAGAGGCTAGTACTAAGGTTCTTTCTGTAAAGTTTGAGCTTTATTGGCCACACAGTTTCTGCGGAGATGATTTTTTAATATTTTTCTATTTTTAACTATTCGGTTGCAATGGCAACCATTCAAATTGCGCAATTTGCAAAATTAACATGGCTGGTTAAAGACTACTCAAGGTACATTTCTATGAAAGTTTTGTCAAAATATCTGCAGTGGCATAGCAATAAATGCAAATTTTCCATTTTGCCATTATAAGTCAATGGCAACTTTCAGTTCCCATAGCAACCAAACTGCTGGAGCAATAGCCAAGAAAACAGTACTTTTATAGAGGCTAGTACTAAGATACTTCCTGTGAAGTTTGAGCTTTATTGGTTGTATAGTTTCTGAGGAGATGTTTTTGAATATTTTTTCTATTTTTAACCATTTGGTTGCCATGGCAACCAGCCAAATTGTGTAATTTACAAGAATTTCATTCGGTTGATAGAGAACTACTCAAGGAACATTTCTGCAAAAGTTTTGTCAAAATATCTGCAGTGACATAGCAATAAATGCAAATTTTCAATTTTTCCCATACAAGTCAATGGAAACTTTAAGTTGCCATAGCAGCCAAAGTTATAAAGCGATTTGGATAAAAAACAGTATTATTGGTTCCCCCTGCCCATAGATGCTATATATGAAATTTGGTTACAATCGGCCTTGTAGTTTCAGAGGAGATGTCGTTTGAAAATGTTGACGGACGGACGGACGGACGACGGATGCCTGCCTATACTATAAGCTCACCTGTGAGCCTTCGGCTCAGGTGAGCTAAAAAGACAAAAACTTCCTAAGTCCCTGACCTTGACTCAAGATCACTGAGCGGGGTTGGGGGAGTACTCTGTAGATCAAACTACAGTGCAAATATAAAAAGAATTCATCTATGGGTTCAGCAGATATGTGTCTTTAAAAAACTTTAACCAAAACATCCAATCAATAAAAAGACAATATTCTAAGTCATTGACCTTGATATCAAGGTAATAGAGGGGGGTGGGGGTAGTACCTTTGAAAACTTTAGACCAATATCTAACTTTAGTGTAAGTATCAAAGGAATCCATCCATGGGTTAAGGAGATATTGGGCTTTATAAAACTTAAACCAAAACATCCAGTCCAAAAAAACTACAAATTTTCTAAGTCCATGACCTTGACATCAAGGTCACGGAGTGGGGTGGGGGTGGTACCCTGTTAAACCTTAGACCAATATCTAACTACAGTGCAAGTATCAAAAGAATCCATCCATGGGTTAAGGAGATATAGGTCTTTAAAAAACTTTAACCAAAACATCCAATCCGAACGCCGACGCGGACGCTGACGCGGACGCTGACGCCGACGCCGTGGTGACAACAATAGCTCTTCCTGAACTTTCGTTCAGGCGAGCTAAAAACCATGAAAATTTATCCTCATTTTTTAGAACAAATTTGCGAAAATTTGACGACGCGAAAAGGTAAATCTGTAAAAATTTGAAGATGCGAAAATGTTCGAATATATGGTAGTCTTTTTAACCAATAAAACGCTAAAACGGACACGACAAAATATTTGTCTGCAAATTTAAGAAAAATGAATTGCCCGCGCTTTATTATATTAAGAATTCAAAGACTGGAGGACAAACAGTGTTTACCCAGCTAAGTGGCACAAAATGAGCCGCCTCATTTGGATTTAAGCTGTTTGTCAATTCAACTGTTTTCATTTTTAGGGCCTTCAGTGTACTACCATCATTACGTACTTACTTAGTACAGCTCAAGAAGTGATCAAAATGATCCGCCATATCAAATATCTTCCAGTCATCCCACGCAATCTTGTCCAACTTTGTCTTGTTATTCTGCCAGTATTGGAGAATACTCTCGACAGCACAATGCTCATTCTCAGGCGCAGCGGGCTTTTCACAAATGTCAGTAAAATCAAAGTCTCCTCCGCTGTGACTGACAGGTAAAGATGTGATGTTCGTCTGCAGTTCCAGTACCTATAAAAGAAAGCAATGAGACTGTAAAGCTGACAAAAACACGCCTTGTAAACGAGCAATTCAGTTTCTGTTTGAAAATAAAACCTGTAAGCCTCCACAAATGGATCACCAAAATATAACAACAATTATTTGCGACAAATATGACTGAGCCGCGACACGACAAAACCAACAATGTGGTAGTGCGCCCAGCGCAGACTCAGATCAGCCTGGGCATCCGCCCAGCCTGATCAGAGTCTTCGCTGTACGCATGAAGGTAGCTTAGACCCTTAGCTACCCTTTGAGCACTTAATGAAGAGTCTGAGCAGACTGGGCGGATGCCCAGGCTGATTTGAGTCTGCACTGGGCGCACAACCACATTGTTGGTTTTCTCGTGTCGCGGCTCAAATATGTATGTTATGCATGTTTGGAAATTTCTGTTTTCTTGATGATGAACTGGTCGAGTTATCACAAAACTCCTGAAAGTGACTAAACCGAAATTTCGGTTTGGCTACTTTCAGGAGTTTTGCCAAACCTTCTCATCTTCTTGTATTTCAAAGCAACGTAAAAGATTTCAGTGGGATAAAATTGTCATATATTTTCTACATATTTAAGCACGGATGTTCAATTTCCAGACGGATATGTATTTTCGCGTGTACCAGGCTTGTGATTGATGAAGAGAAAACAATATATTAAATCCGAAATAAATACATTGTGGTAACTGGTTTTGTCACATTTTATATTAAACCAAGAAAGCATTGGTGCAAAGCATCAATACGCCGGGAAACTCAGTCACATTTATCTTTCCCATCTAAAACTGTAGACTATCTAAGGACCGTTTTCGCTGGTGAAGTAAATTTCAGTCTAGATTAAATTTAATTGTTATGCCAATGAGATAATCCAAAGCAAACTAGTCTATGCTAAGTTAACACTGTTGCATTCACACCGGTATGTAGTCACATGTTAATTGATTGTTTTGGGTTTAACGGCCCTTTGTCGTTGTTCTAATACGTGTAAATGGGTATTTGGCACAAAGATCATACATTGTGAGGGTTTTGTCTTCTCTTGAAGGAACTTTTTAAGATTTTAATTTTAGCTGACTGGCCATTTTTTCAAGTTCTGAAACGACAAACGTACCTTGTGTAAGAAATCCAATCCAAACAAAGACGTAAAATTAATAAAGCCCGTAGTAGGTGGGGGATAGTAATGTTTTATCTTCGTATGGTTCCATGGCCTGGTAATCACAAGCTGTGATCTCCTCATTGGCGGCCTGCAAAAATAATGACGGATAAATGGCTTGCGATTTTTAGTCCGTTTAACAGTATTTCGGTTATATCAGGACGATGAACAACTATGTGCAAGACATAGTTTACGGTTGGAAAGAGTTTCGCCTCAAACCGGATTCGAATCCGGGACCGGACGTTTGTAAAACATTCTCCATTTTATGTAATGGAAACTATAAAAAGTGTTTGTAAAATACTAGGCCCCCAATATATATCTGCTTCGCGCCTATCAGCAGACCATCACCTGCACCCATCAGCAGACCAGAGCTTGACCCACTCAGCTACCGGTGCTCCTACAAAAGTACAGAACGAACATATTACCGAGTATTTGTCTCTACCAAACATTTTCAAAAATTTCCAAATAAAAGAAGCCTTTCCGATCGATTATGCTAATTTTCCATTTCATTAAATTGCCGTGTCCATCATGTCGAGTCCCATAAGGGCTTTTGTTCGTTGAAAATTGTTTTGAGTGAGACGGTATATTAATCAGTTAGCTTCCAAAAGAAAACGGGGTTTTGCTTAGTTTCTCGAAAACGACAAAACTGCCATGGAAGGCTCCAATGTCCTAATGAATCTTATACCAGCATCTAACGTGATACAAAAGTACCGATTTTATTAATGTTTTTGTAAAACATTTTCCATTTTATGCAATGGAAACTAGAAAATGTGTTTGTAAAACACTAGGTCCCCAATATATATCTGGCCCAAACGGGACGAATCACCGATGGGTATGGTCCTTAATTAATGATAATTATTAACAGAATTTCATCAAAACTTAATCAGGTCAACAACGCACAAACTGTATGCCAAATATCATGACCCTAGCTCAAGTGGTTCTTCAGTTACTATGTTCGCAAAGTTGATTCTGACAAAAATGCCAAAGTCCAAAAAGACGCATAATTCAGTCAAAAATCTATGGAATTGGCTCAAAAGTTAAACAGGTCATCTTTGCTTTGTTTAGAATGGTATACTTCGTGTCAAAACACTATGCCAAATATCACGACTGTAGCTCAGGTGGTTCTTCAGATATTTTATTCACACTGTTGATCTGACAAAATGCCAAAGTCCGACAGGGGCATAATTGACTTGAAAATTATCAGAATTGGCTCAAAACTTAAACAGGTCATCCTTGCTTTATGTCAAAACAGTACGTAAATATCACGACCCTAACTTATGTGGTTCTTTGGATATTTTGTTCACTAAGTTAATTCTGATAAAATGTTTAAGTCCAAAAGGACAGTAATTCAGTCAAAATTTTGCGGAACTGGCTCAAAAGTTAATCGGGTCATTCTTGCTTTAAATCAAAACAGTATGCGAAATATCACAACCCTAGTTAAATGGTTCTTTAGATATATTGTTCACAAGGCTGAGTCTTACAAAATGATTAAGTAAGAACAGGGGCATAAGTCAATAAAAAACAAGGGCTACGCAAGAGGCACATAATACGCCCGTTTTAATGTCATAAAGGAGTTACAGAATGAACAAGACTGTTTACAAAAGGATAGAACGGCAGACAAACAGAGGAAACCACTATAATTAATGACGGCAACATTATTTAAATATTTAACACATCAAATACTATTACTATACCAAAAATCAGCTTCCAAGGGGAAGTGACTCCTAAGTTGAGTAATGCCAAAGTCAAACAAGGGCGGTAATTCATAAACTAAATATACGTAAATATACTAGCTATACCATTCTTGGTTCTAATATATTGCCTTGACAATATACACATCACCATCAAGTTGTGTTGGATATTCTAAACGGTTAATTTAAGGAAATTTATGGAAGGGCAGATAATTCAGTAAGTAAGCCAGAGTTGTGGCTCTTGCTCAGGATACATTTACCTATTATTAATCACATTTCTACAAAGTTTCATTCTAATATATCGAAAGGTTAAGGAAATATGGAGTGAATGGAAAATCCTAAAATACTATTCAAAGGGAGGTTACTCCAAATTTAAGAAAGGGGGAGCAACCATTTTTATATGTAACACATCATCTTAGGATAATGCACATTGCTTTAAAGTTTCATCATGATATTCCAAACATTTACCGAGTTAAGGGATGCACAAGATAAGTATACACAAAAATAGTGTAAAAGAACTGGTAAAAGGTATGTAACTCTAAAACGAAGAAAGGGAGTACAACGATTGTTGTGCGCGACACATCGCTGGGACTTCATACACATTGCTATGAAGTTTTATGATATCACAAACAGTTATCTAGTTATGGCGCGTACAAGACCTGCAGGGTAAAAAAAAACAATCAAAGGGGCATAACGGGAAAACTAAGGAAGGGGGAGCAACCATTCTTACACGCGACACGTTCCCCCTACCTAATACATATGCCTATAAAATTTCATGAAGATATCCCAAATGGTTACAAAGTTATGGCGCGCACAAGGATGTTTACGGGCCGACTATTCAAAGGGAGGTTACCCCGAAATGAAGAAAGCGGGAGCAACCATTCATAAATGTGACACATCATCTTATGATCATGCACATTGCTTTAAAATTTCATCATGATATTCCAAACAGTTACCATGTTAAGGGATGCAAAAGATAAGTATACACAAAATAGAACTATTAAAAGGGATGTAACTCTGAAACTAAGAAAGGGAGAGCAACCATTTTTGTGCGCGACACATCGTGGGGACTTCATACACATTGCTTTGAAGTTTTATGAAGATATCCCAAACAGTTATCTAGTTATGGCGCGTACAAGACCTGCAGGGTAAAACACAATCAAAGGGGCATAACTTGACAACTAAGGAAGGGGGGAGGGGGGGGGGGGGCGCAACCATTCTTACACGCGACATGTTCCCCCTACCTAATACATATGCCTATAAAATTTCATGAAGATATCCTAAATGGTTACTGAGTTATGGCGCGCACAAGGATGTTTATGGGCCGACTATTCAAAGGGAGGTTACCCCAAAATGAAGAAAGGGGGAGCAACCATTCATAAATGTGACACATCATTTTATGATCACGCAAGTTTCATCAAAACAGTTACCAAGTTAAGAGATGCAAAAGATGAGTATACACAAAAATAGTTTAATAGAACTAGTAAAAGGGATGTAACTCTGAAACTAAGAAAGGGGGAGCAACCATTTTTGTGCGTGACACATCGTTGAGACTTCATACACATTGCTATGATGTTTTTTGAAGATATCCCAAACAGTTATCTAGTTATGGCGCGTACAAGACCTGCAGAGTAAAAAAAACAATCAAAAGGGCATAACTTTAAAACTAAGGAAGGGGGAGCAACCATTCTTACACGCGACACGTTCCCCCTACCTAATACTTATGCCTATAAAATTTCATGGAGACATCCCAAATGGTTATGGCGCGTACAAGAATGTTGACGGGCGGACCCCGCAATGTTTACATAGCATTGCTAGACTGGATAACAGAACAAAAAATGTATTTTATGGAGCGATTTGTTATTTTTCAAAAACTTAATTTCTACACTTTTTGCCAGTTAAATGACAATATATGCACATCAACCCGCATTTTATTATCAAACGTGAAGGTTGACCTGCTTTAACAATCATTTGAGTTAAGACGTTTTAACCGCTGATAGGTCTATGGAGACTTTAAAGCATTAGCAAGGTCTAAAAGTCCTGTTCTAGTAGAAATAAAATCTATGGGGCTTATAATTTGCTGATAAAAGCCATATTTTGCATACAATCGTATAATAGGTTGGAAAATATAACGACTCGTTAACTAACGAAATATTTTGAACGATCCGGACCAGGCTTTTAACACCTTGCAAGAGAACATACTTTAACTTACCTAAACTGTGAGTGAAAAATATCTCGTTGTTCGGACAGCCCTAATTCCAGGTAATGATGTGGAATACAATGGCCAGAGCAGCTCTCTTGACAGTCGCTGCAAGAGCAAGCTGTGTGATTATCGCTTGAGGCATTGCAGGGGATAAAGGAATCGTTCAGTGGTGTTAAAGTTCTGTTATCAGGACTCGTCCAGTTATGGGTTTGGAGTAGAAAATGACTCCGGAATGCAACATTTCCATTGTCAGGGTTTCCCATATAGTTAAGTAGCTTAGAAGCGTTGCAGTTCTTTGCTGTTGTGCCACAGAACACTGAAATAGCTTTATCGTTCTATAACAGTACATCCTTGCATGAATTGTAAAATCCTTCGGCATATTGGGTTGCAAGTGACACGGTGACGGCCGGTATCCCTTTCGGTGTATAATGGTATCCAACTGGATACGTAGCTTTCATATTTGGCCATATGAAGTCTGCCTGATTTAGTCCGCATGTTATCTGACAAAAGAAATTTAGCCAGTTCATCCAACAATTTGTGCATCTTGACAAGAGTTGCTGTTGCAATGGCAAAATGTTTTCAAAACTGATTAGCTGGCTTTCAGAGCAGCATGTTCTGGTGTTATCATTGCCTAAAAACAAGAAAATAAGAAAATTTAGGGTGAAAGTGACTAGCATCCTGACTGAAACCGATGTACCGATGTACTGGAGTTTTAGCTAAAAATCAAGTCAGAAATCAAGTCACTTTTAGCTAACACTCAAGTATATCGCTTGTGATCAAAATGCAAATTTAAAGAGTAAATACACTACAGGAACTGACTGCATCAGATCCCAAACCCTATCCCCAACATCAAAGGGAAAGATTGACAAAGACATTCTAACAAACAATAAATTACAAGTGATAAGCCGAGTCAGCAGCTCTTTCTCAAATAGGTACAAGACAGTTTTCGCTAGAGCATAAGCGCATCGCCTGTAGTCAGGATGCAGGTCAACTTTAGCTGAAAATCAGTACGTGGCTTGTAGTCAGGTTACAAGTTACTGAAAGCTAAAACTCAAGTGCATCGCTCTGATTTTATCTTACCTGGAAAAGTTCAATTTCAAGATGTTTTTCCTTGACCGTGGTAACCCTGAGATTGATTGACTGATTGATATGGGTTTAACGGCCTGTTGAGACAGTATTTCAGTCTATATCGCGCCGTCTCCCAGAGAGAGTGAGAAAGAAGAGATAAATGAAAGACGAGAAAAAATGTCCAAACACCCCCACCCGCACCTACTGCAAGCACAATAGGTCCTTGCCTTACTATTATCCAAACAGTAGGACGCCCTTGCACTGGAAGTTACACGCAGCACCCGACCACCCCAGTAACCCTGAGAGAGAAGAAGTACATTTTCGATAACAATCACATAAAGTCTGTTTAAGAAGAACCGTAATGGACTGGCAGATATGGAACTCAGTAGCAAAACTACTGGGACATCCACTTAAATTTGCTTTGTAATTGTTTTGTTTTTCCCTTGAATATCCTAATTTGTATTTTTGAAACGTGCCAATGCCATATTCGCCCCTCTTTTGTTCACGAGCATGATATATCATCGTGCGTCAACCTTCCAGAGGGGCGATGTACGATGACAGATCACAGTGAGCTAGCTGTATCTGTCAACATACGTTGCCCCTCCGTATGATGGTAAACAACGGAGGGGCGAAGTTTGCTGGCTGATCCGGGTACCTCACCATTAGTACGTTTTGCTCAGTTGGGCCATAAAAACGCAAAAAATACATTTAGCTGAAACAGCAAAATTATGTTCTCTCGTACAAGTATGCAATCGTAATGAAAACATCTCTAGCACAGACACAGGAGTTGTTAAGTTAGTGGTACTGCATGGCATATATGACTCGGGTGCACAACGTTGAAATATCCACATCAGTGCAACGTCATTCTGTTGCAGCGACGTCAGTATAATATTGTCGTTACAAATATGCCTTTGGAGACTTACCCTTGTATATGTTGGGACAATACCGCTTGAGAATTTCAAGCCCCCGGGCACTCTTCATGTAGGGCCCATGACGGGTTATGTTGGTAGCGGGACAGTTTAGAGACGTGCCGGGATTGAATCCCGGTCCGCAATGGTCATACCAAACACAACGGCCTGTTGAGGGGTCATCTAGCAGAAAACTGTCGGACAGCCTCTGTAAAAATAAAGAGCACAAACAAGAAATGTTAGTGTGTAGCAAATACCCCCATTAAGGCCCCTTACACATGGTATTTGATCTATGATCAAACACATATATATCGATTTTTTTTTCAATTACTGCTGGCATGGCTTGACCTTTAAAGCTGATCATGATCTTGACCTTGGATATAGAAATTTAACTGTTGCATGTGTCACACAATCTGTAACTTTCAGTGAAATTTCACCAGATTCACTTTAGTAACTTCTGAGTAATGGCAAAGTCACAATTTGACATTGGTCCTTTACTACATGTCCTTGACCTTGGATATGGGAACATAAATCTTGCATAATTTGTATCTTCACATTAGGTTTTACCTTTCTGTAAAGTTTGATCCAACTGGCTTCTGTACTTTTTAAATAACTGCAGACA
Organism: Ctena decussata; assembly: GCA_963989385.1. NCBI lineage: Eukaryota > Metazoa > Mollusca > Bivalvia > Lucinida > Lucinidae > Ctena > Ctena decussata. The sequence continues at coordinate 55,298,776 of OZ022509.1, forward strand.
TACAATTTGACTCCTTTGACTCCTGACTCTGACCTTGACCTTCAACAAATGAACCAAATCTTGTGCATAACAAACCTCTTGATTAAAGTTTACATTAAGAAGATGTTTGATTTAATTGGCTTCAGTAACTTTCGAGAAATCACAGAGACATGATATGACATCCATTCTTTGAAACGTGACATTGACCTTGAGCATCCTAAATCTTGCAAGGAGCACATTTTTTCTTTATGCTGTATCTTTAAGCAAAGTTTAATACAATTTACTGCACTGAGTAGCCTTTAAGTAATTGCCAAAACAAGATTTGACTGTGACACTTGACTGTTACCTTGACCTTGGTCATAGAAATCGAAATTTTGTGCACGACTCACCTTCTTATTTTGGTTTATCTTTCTGTGAAATTTGATTAAATTCACTTCAGCGTTTTTAGCTATAGCAGACACACAATTTGTAAGGGTCAAACCTATGACCTTTCACTGAGACCTTGACCTTGGCCATGGGAACCTGAATTTTGTCCGCGACACACCTTCTCACTGTGGTTTACCTTTCTGTGAAGTTTGATTAAATTTGTTTCAGTGGTTTTTGAGTTATTGCGGACACACAATTTGAATGGGACAAACCTATGACCTTTGATTGTGACCTTGACCTTGGCCGTGAGAACCTGAATTTTGTGCACGACACACCTTCTCATTGTGGTTTACCTTTCTGTGAAGTTTGATTAAATTCGCCTCAGTAGTTTACTAGTTATCCCAGACATACGATTTGTATGGGACAAACCTATGACCTTTGACTGTGACCTTGGCTGTGGGAACCTGAATTTTGTGCGCGACACACCTTCTCATTGTGGTTCACCTTTCTGTGAAGGTTGATAAAATTCGCTACAGTAGTTTACTAGTTATCGCGGGCACACGATTTGTAACGGACGGACGGTGCGATTTTAATATGCCACCCGAAACTCCTTCGGGGGCATAAAACTGCTTTTGTTAACTGTTCTTATGTGTTCTGATAGGCCTATATGAAACTGTTTCCTTGAAGTATATCATGGTTCAAAGTGCAGCATACCAGTGTATTTCAACAATTCACGCTTGCAGCGATATCTAACGATAAAATATTAAAGAAAATTTATTCCACTAGGAGAGCAATGGGACTTTCAATATTTTTGCATAGTTTTTTATTGGTAAAGAAGACAGGCAGAGATCAGGAACAAATGCAATCAAATCCCATATCTCCCCTCAAAACAAAGGGAAAGATGAATATACTTGAAAACACTTTATATCTGCTGTATCAAAATTTCGCGGTTCAAAAGATAATAACATATTGGCGCATGCTAATTTTGGAGGTCTTGGTGTACCATGGCTCCAGATAGTAAAGAAATCGGATGTAAATTTGAAACAAAATTCTTACTGTTCTTTTAACTATACATTGTGGCATGTATTAGGATCGCCTCATCGAGGCGATTCTGATAGGATGCCACAATGTATAGTTTAACTTGATGGAAAGGTGTAAAAAAATCTTAAATACTCATCAAGTGCTCCTTTTATGTAAATCTCTATTATGCTCTGCCTATGCATATGTATTAAATCTATGTAATATTGGCGGACTTATATTTTAGCGCTCTTTGCCTTAACCGCCAATATCGCCAAAATTCAGTAACCGCCAAAAATAACAGTTTTACAATACATAAACAGACAGCAGTCCACGTAAGGGACACATGGTAAACTGATTGAAGAGTTGGTTGGTTGATTTGATGCTTAACGTCCACGGTAAACAACTAAGGTCATGTCGGGACGGTCAGTTAAACCTAACCACACTATTCCTGGGCAGGCTTAGACCTCCTAAGCGGTTAACCAGTACTAAGTGCACATACTTTCGCCAGTAACTGACAACTGCCCTTCTTGAATCAGCGGAAGGAGAAACGAAAGTATGTGGTCAGACCGGGATTCGAACCCAGGACCTCTGACTTACGAGTCAGGTGCCCTACCGATTGCGCTACCCGGCCCGGCTCCTGATTGAAGAGCTCTGAACAGATTAACAAGATCATCGAAAGCGGAACAATACCCAGCGGGCACGTGACGTCGAAGTGACGTTGATGAGACATAATCTCGTCGCATCGATATCATGTGCGCATGCACATGGCGTCGAAAGGTCGTTGATGCGACGTAATTACGTCAAATCGATATCAGTACGACGTTATGTGCAAGCCATATGTCAAATTTCAGAACTCCACAATGCACGGTTCTTAAGATATAGATTGCGTGAAGAATGGACGGATGGACGACACAAAGGCAATATGCCCCCTCAACTTCGAAGATGGAGGCATAACAGAGATCACCGTCAGCTTTTTCCTAGCAGATGGCAAGGAGGCTACCCAAATGAGCTGCGTCATGAAAAAACAAGGGCTTCGCAAGCGGCGCATAATACGCCCGTTTCGATGTCCTAAAGGAGTTACAGAATGAACAAGATTGTTTACAAAAGGATAGACAGGCAGACAAACAGGGGCAACCACTCTATAATTAACTAGAACTGTCAGCGAATCCAACTATACCCCCCCCCCCCTTAATTGCTTGAATCAAATGGTGTTATTTTCGTAACAAAAAGGATAAAGCGGGAGAGAAATCATTGTTACCATGTATACCAAATATGAATGGTTGCTGTGAAATCTGTTCCAAAAAATTACAACATTCAAAGTCAGGAGAGAAAGAAAATTGGAAAAATATAGGGAAGAATAAGCAGAAGACTGGTTCACAATCCCACAATACAACAAGTTCTCATCAACCTGCATAGAAAATTCCCAACTCTAACTTACAGATGCATACAAATATTTTGTGAAAAAAAATCCATTATTCAAAGTAAAGAGAGAAAGAAAATCAGACAAATACAGGGAATAAAAAGATGGAGGCATAACATGCGTTCTCAATCCCATAATACAGTAAGTCATCATTAACCTGCATACTAAATATGACTCATCTAGCTTGCATGGTTGTGGAGAAAACTTTGATGAAAAAGTTCATTATTCAAAGTATGGAAAGAAAGAATATTGTACAAATACAGGGAAGAATAAGCAGAAAAAGGCTGGTTCTCAGTCCAACGATACAACATTTCGTCATCAACCTGCATACCAGATATGACTACTGTAACTTGCATGGTTGTGGAGAAATCTTTGACGAAAAATATCATTATTCAAAGTAAGGAAAGAAAAAAAATCAGACAAATACAGGGAAGAATAAGCAGGAAAAGGCTGGTTCTCGATCCCACGATACAACATGTCGTTATCAACCTGCATAACAAATATGACTACTCTAGCATGCATGGTTGTGGAGAAATCTTTGACGAAATATTTCATTATTCAAAATATGGAAAGAAAGAAAATCAGACAAATACAGGGAATAATAAGCAGGAGAATGCTGGTTCTCAATCCGACAATACAACATGTCGTCATCAACCTGTATGCCAGATATGACCAGTCTAGCTTGTATGGTTGTGAAGAAATCTTTGATACAATATCTTTGAACAAGGGAGGTAACCTAAATACACTAGATATACCTTTTTTAGTTCTATTTTTTTCCCTTGACAATATATTACATGTACAAGAAAAGTTTACACAAAAGTAGCCTATAAGAACTAATGAAAGGGATTAACTCTAAAACGAAGGAAGGGAGAGCAGCCATTGTTGTACGCGACACATCGTTAGGACTTCATACACATTGCTATGAAGTTTTATAGAGATATCCCAAACGGTTATCTAGTTATGGCGCGTACAAGACTTACAGGGAAAAAATTAATCAAACGGGCATAGCTTCAAAAGAAAGGGACAGCAACCATTTTTGTACGTAACACAGTCCCCCACCCTAATACATATGCCTACCAAATTTCATGAAGATATCCCAAATGGTTTCTGAGTTAAGGCGTGTACAAGAATGTTTACGGACGGACAGCGCCACGACATAATACGTCCGTTTTTTTCAAAACAGGCGTATAAAAAAAACAAAGTGGCGTGTGCGCCCTGCGCAGATTCAGATCTGCCTGGGCAAACGCTAACTTTGATCAGAATCTTCGGCTGTCCGCATGGAGCTAAATTAGAGAATAAGCTTCCCCTATAGGGCTCAGCAAAAACTCTGATCAGGCTGGGTGGACGCCCAGGCTGATGTGAGTCTTTGCTGGGCGCACACGCCACTTTGTTTTGTCTTGTCGCGGCATAATGAAAGAAAACTCAAAAGACAGCCGAAAAAAAGAAAGTCGACAAAGAACGAAAAGTAATAGTAAATCACGACAGAATTAATGCCTAACAACAGTAAGAATATAACAGTCCATCATGAGTGTCCATGTAGGATAGGGAAATCTCACCCGAGGGGTCGGAAGCCCAGTCCCTGGTTGAAATTCCGACCCCAAGGATGAGATTTACCTATCCTACATGGACTGGCTCGTGATTATATTTCTCCCACTGTTAGTGGTTTTGATTGATTGATTGTATTGGGTTTAACGGCCCTTTGAGACAGTATTTCAGTCTATATCGGGCCGTCTCGCAGAGAAAGGGAGTAAGAAGAGAAATGATTGATGAGAGAAAATGTCCAAACAAACCCATCCGCACCTACTGCAAGCACAATAGGCCCTTGCCCTACATTGTTCGAAATCAGTAGGACGCCCAGGCACTGGAAGTTACACACAGCGCCATCGCACCACCCGACCACCCCCCACTGTTAGCGGATTTTAATCCTCACGTCGGATTGGGCTTCAGGAAAGGAAAAATTTAACCAGTGATCTGACGTAAATTCTGAGCGGCCCAGTGTGTTTATCGGACCCTAAAATGGGTGTAAACAGAGTTTGCACCTTAAAAATAGACGGAAAACACGAGAGGTGGACTATCTTAATTTCCAGTGGGCAAAAACGAAATGCATGATACTTCACAGATATGTAGAACAGGTCATGAAGATGTGTCGCCGACAAGAATAACAACTCTAGCTTTCTTACTTTTTGAATTATTGTCCCTTGATGATTTTAGCTGTGATTTTGTGTTGGCTCCATAACTTGTATACCCTTTGAAATATTTTATGGTCTAATACATGAATGTCATTCATACTGAGTTATTTCCCTCTGGAAGTACGAGCTGCAGTTAGCTGTATCTGCTTTATATCTGTATAACCCTAGCTTGCTCCACAAATTTAATATCCTTATAAGTTTAAGAATATTGATGATCATGCCATGATATCTTATCATCATGTCCCTAACTCTATGTGACCCTCCGTACGCCCCCCCCCCCCCCCCCCCCCCCCGTCCCTCTTCATTTCCCCATATTTGGATTCTTTGTTTAACGGATTTCAGTCTATATCGGGTCGTTTCCCAATAAATGTCCAAACAACCCCAACCCGCACCTACTGCAAGCATAGTAAGACCTTGCCCTACTTCTATACAAATAAGTAGGACGCCCCGGCACTGGAAGTTACACACAGCACCTTCGCACCACCCGACCACCCCCTTGGATTCATTGTCCAAACTCACTTACTAGAGAGCTGAAAATTAAATTTGTAGGGCTTGTAATTTAAAAGTTATTAACACATATTGAAATGTTGACAGTAGCATATGCAATACATTGTGTACATGGTGGCTGTTTGAGATGAAACCTCTTTTTAGCGGCCTGGCATACTGTTTTGGTCTGAGTCTTAGATAATCATGCAGCTTTTAAACACATAATGTCAATCAGAAGCATAAAATAATGAGAATATATTACTGTTATGTGTTTTGAAGTGCACCCTGTTAACCAAAGCGCAAACGGCCTTCGGTGCCATCTCTAATTGCTATTTTCACTCTCGTCTATCATCTTTTTCTTTCTTCCTCGATATAGACTGAAATACTGTCTCAAAATGCCGCTAAGTCTAACACAACAACAACAATCCCAATGAGAAAGAAAGCAAATCATAATAATGTTCACCTTAATGACGAAAATATAACCCCAATTACTTACAAGTATGAAAACGAGACAGACAATTAATCCTTGTAAATATGCCATGGTTTCTCGAAAGGCAAGAGCCAAGCAACTGATTTGTTATTTCTGTTCAAATGAGTTAGTCCCTTTCCACTGATAAACCACATCCTTTTAAGCGTTGTACGCTCTCATAACATATATATTTTTAAACATGACAGTCCCTTCCCAGTGATAAAACTGAAAATTATCAGATACACAGGTATGTTGAGACGGATGTGGCTTATTGCAACAGACGACAGCGATTACTCCGATAAACTGCATATTCACGCAGCCTGATCCCTATCTTCCTTTTTCCCATTACAATAGATAGATTATTCAAATTTCTGTATCTAAAAAAGGGAACACTGATCAGTCTGTAAAGCTGTGCAGACTGTTATATAAACACTTTCTAGATACACTCAAGACACGTTTTGTCTTTACATATGACTCAGCAATCGAATTATCTGAAGTGGCCAATTTCAATACATGGTGGCGTGACTTCGATTAAGCCGATTTGACCGATACGGTTGCTTAGGGAGTGATTTCCATGTGTCAGTTGCAACAACAACAAAAGTTCCATATACATTTTAGCATACCGGATAAGGACACATTTCGAACTAGCAAAACATCTTTATCATCTAGAAAATACAGTCTTTTTACATACGTGATCCAGGCAAAATCTGTGTGCATGTATCTGGACTGAGTCTCAAAAGTCATTTAACCCCTAAAATAGCCAAAACAATATCACCCACGAAAACGCGTATCACCCGACAGCGAAACATCCATACTCGGTAGTTATTCAATTCTATTGTAAAACAAGTAGTCTGTTTGAAGGCATCATTAGCGAGTCTTTGCAAAGCAAAGACGGGCTTATGTACTAGTCGGGTGCGCAGGCGCCTTTGTGAAACTATTTATCTGTAACGATTAGCTCCGTTTCTAAGAATAAATAATCATCTGTTACCTTTAGCTCAGTTCTAAGTAACCGCAAAGGCTAGTCTTCACAACTTGTTTCATAGATATGTCTGGGGAAGATCTACTGAAAGCTTTGATGCATATCGGCAATGACCTAAATTTCCAGGTTGATTGCACATGGAAAAATATACATATGGTGCCTTTAGCTTAGTTTTTAAGTAACCGCAAGGGCTCGAGTCTTCAAAATTGCTTAATGGTTACGTCTGGGGAAGATCTACTGAAAGCAATGATGCATATCGGGCTGTGTTTGTTTGGTTTGGGTTTAACGAGACAGTATTTCAGTCTACATCGGGCCGTCTCCCAGACAGAGGGAGAAAGAAGAGAGAAATGATAGACGAGGGACAACTGTCCCAACAACCCCCACCCGCACCCAAAGCAAGCACAGTAGGCCCTTGTTCTGCTATTATCTAAATCAGTAGGACGTCCCGTCACTGGAAGCTACACACAGCGCTATCGCACCACCCGATCACCTATCGGGCTGTGACCTATATTTCACGGCGAACTGAACATAGGAAAAATATTCACCTGGTGCGTTTAGCTCAGTTTCTAAGTAACCGTGAGGACTAGAGTCTACAAACTTGCTCCATAGATACGCCTGGGGAAGAGCTACCAAAAGCAATGATGCATATCGGGTCGTGACCTACATTTCACGATTAACTGAACATACAAATATATTCATCTGTTGCGTTTAGCCCAAGTTCAAATTAACCAAAATTGATTGATTGTTATGGGTTTAACGGCCCTTTGAGACAGTGATTCAGTCTATATCGGGCCGTCTCCCAAAGAGAGGGAGAAAGAACAGAGAAATGATAGACGAGAGAAAAACTGCCGAAACAACCCCCACCTATTGCAAGCACAGTAAGCACTTGCCCTTCTATTATCCAAATCAGTAGGACACCCCGGCACTGGAAGTTACTCGCAGCACCATCCCCACAAGGGCTAGAGTCTATTGACTTGCTCCATAGATACGTCTGAGGAAGACCTACTGAAATCAGACATGCATACCGGGTCAAGGTCAAGGTTCATTGAACATGGTTGGTTGGTTGTTCTGGGTTTAACGGTCCTTTGAGACAGTATTTCAGTCTATATCGGACCGTCTCCCAAAGAGTGGGAGAAAGGAGAGAGAAAAATGATAGACGAGAGAAAAAATGTCCAAACAACCCCCCCCCCCCCCCCCCCCTGCACCCAAAGCAAGCACAGTAGGCCCTTGCCCTACTTTTATCCAAATCAGTAGGACGCCCCAGCACTGGAAGTTATACCCAGCACCATCGCACCACCCAACCACCCCCATTGAACATGGAAACAATATTAAATATCTGTTGGCTGTAGCTCAGTTTCGTAGTAACCACAAGAGCAAGAGTCTTCAAACTTACTCCATAGATACATGTGAGGAAGATCTACTGAAGTCAACCATGTATACCGGGCCATGACCGATGTTTCAATGTTAATTGAACACAGAAAAATCATCTCTTGCGTTTCGCTCAGTTTCTAAGTAACGACTAGAGTCGGAGTCTTCAAACTTGGTCCATAGATACGTCAAGCGAAGATCTATTGAAAGCCGTGAGGCAGCTGTATTTATGGAAAAGTGATTTTGCCTTATATCGCCAAGACCAATTGATGTATTGACATGACTGCTTGGGATAATGACTCAGTATGTACCTAAGGTTTAATCTCAAAGAAAAAAGTAGGTCAAAGTGTCGCAGTAGTGTTTTATTGTTCCACTCTGTCTTTTCTCTGTCCTCTTCCTACCCTTTCTCCCTATGGTGCCGTTGGTGTTTCCTATTACCCATCGGGTAATAGCAGTACTGCTAAAACCGGTGAAAGAGTAACCGTTCTTGACAGATTGTCATGTTTTGCAAACAACTTTTAAAATACACCAATTGAACCGTGTTTTACTGCAATTTTGAAGTATGTATGTTGTTAGATTGGGTGTGGTTGGTCAATTCTAACCCGTGCCTTGCATGCTAACTTTGCACGTCACTTTGAGCGCGAAATTACCACTCCGAGCGCAGTTGGCCAGTGTTCTTGAAAGAGTGAGGATGTCATCTCCTCTCTATCTCTGTAAACCTTCTTAGTTCTTTCACAGAACTTTAGGAATATTTATTTAAACCAGGTATGTGAATTATTACATTTCGTTGTTTCTGAATTTTAACCTGGTATTTATTAGAATTATTTTCTAGAATTTGTCTTTGTGGAATAACTTGAAGTCTCAATGCAGAGTACTTTGAATTACTCTAGTGTCTTTGTGGAATAACTTGAAGTCTCAATGCAGAGTACTTTGAATTACTCTAGCAAATTAAGTTGAATGCTTGAGACTTCATTATTCTTACATTACATACTATTCTCATATTAATATAGACGTGCAGGTTTCACTAAGAATTGATATGCTAGGTGTGAGAGAGGAAATTGGAATTTGGTAGTCTAGTAGGTTAATGGCTTATGTGAGCCAGGGTAAAATGTTTGAACCCTGTTTGAGGCATAATATTCAAGTTTATGTTGTATCGGTCTGTGCATTTAGTCTCAGTGGCATTATTTTGCCCATGAACCGATATTTTTCAGTAGAGTTGGTGTATTTATTCCATTGGCCTGGGTGTGATTCATGTATAAAGTTTGTAAATAGTTTTAAGTGCATAAATACAATAGGTTGTGGGATTTTCGGCCCAGAATTTATTAAGTTGACCCATAAACAGTTTCAATACTGAAACGTTTCATTAAATGTTGTTTTGTATTGGTAATGTGGTGCAATTTGTAGTGTCTGTATTGTAATATTGTTTTGTTGTAGGATACCCTTTTTAACTGTCTACATAAATATCATCAATTCAACTACTATCTTCCTTGTCTGTTGACAACCAAAAAGAGTCTTGTGCGACAGCTGGCGCCCTAACGTAATTCTTCGGACCTACCAACATTTTCTCTTTCAACTAATACAACAAGGGTATTCTGGTACAACATGAGATCTTCTGGAGCTGTCTTCATCTATTCTTCTTGATTTATTTGTGTATCTGTGCATAGATAATATTTCACAGTGCGCGTTAAATTTTAGAATGGCCATAATTCATAGCAAGCTTGCATAAAATCAGTGTAAAAAATCATCTTAATGATGCATTTATATATGTGTATTTCTTTTCAATCATTGTATTGAAATATTTAACCAAGAGTGATTTCTCTCATCTCACTATGACTTGGATCCAGTTCGACGTGTTTTCTGGGACCGTTCCACTTCTTTGAATCAGCTGTGATGTTTGTGACATTTATTTATGTTTATCATGTTTTATTTATTTGTTTAGAATTGGCCATTGTGTGAAAATCCTGTTTACAGGTTATTATATATTTATGTGTGTGTACTCATGTGCTGCATGTTAACACAAACATAGATATGAATTTTCACTGCTTCTACAGTGTGGCTGCATAAGCAGAGAGTGCTACAAATCTAATATATATCTACTGTGTGCACAAAATATTGTTTATCACTATAGTGTGCAATTTTGTTCATTGCTATATAGTGATCAACTGAAGAAAAAAAATGATCATTTAGTGATATTGTGTAGAATTGTGTTATTTGTGTTTGCATATATATTTCAGTGTTTAAATAGTTAGCTTATAGTTAAACTAGTGCATATAGTTATATATATATATTATTTATTTAGTGATGTACAAGCAAACTGCCTTCCAACTGCTGCGCGTTGCACATTTTTGCTCACTGTACTAACTAATAACCTTTGTTTCAGGATGTGTACTGAATGTTTGGGATTTTAAAACATATTTCGTGGATTTCGTTTATTGCATATAGTGATTAGTGTTACTTGATATTTCTCTTTACTGTTTTTCTAGGTTCAAGTAAGTACCATACAAACTTGAACTGACTCAGAATTCAGTGTTTATCAGAGTCTACTCTACAGTGTTGATTAGAGTCTACTCTACAGTGTTGATTAGAGTCTGCTCTACAGTGTTTATTAGAGTCTGCTCTACAGTGTTTGAGTCTACTCTACAGTGTTTATTAGAGTCTGCTCTTCAGTGTTTATTAGAGTCTACTCTACAGAGTCTGCTCTGCAGTTCTACATGTGTTCTACAGTTACAGTAGAAGTTCTAGATAAAGGTAGGACCCTTTAATACTATTTGTAAATCATGGTGTTACTTTTCGCCCTAGTTTAGTTGAGCGATGTACTTCCCAAATTAATTGTAGAACTTTGTGTTTTTGATTTTTCAGCTCATCAATAAATATTTCAGTGTTTTTCAATGAGTAACTGTAGATTACAGAAATATATAGACAGGCCTATACAATTCAATGGTTCATTAAAACAAAAGCCAATTTTAATTTCAGATAGCAAGGGTAACTATCTTAAACCCCATTCTGATATTATAACAGATTTTGGCTATAGTATAGATTTTGTATGTAAAGGTGGTGCTAGATTCCAGGATTACTTCTACTGGCTACAATCTAACTTGCATAAAAAAGTGCAACAATATGGAAACATAAAATTATATATTTGGTTAGGAACTTGTGACCTAACAATTAAAAAGGGAAAATTTACTGAATTAAGACATACCACTGATAGTGCTGCATTTAATTACATAAAATATCAAATTGACAGATATATTTCTTTAGTTTCAAACTATCCCTCTGTTACCCTTGTTTTTCTGGAAATTCCCCCTTACTCAATCAAAGACTGGAATAACAGTAAAGGGCATAGGAATCCACAGTCTTTTCATTCACAAGATTTAGCCCTTCTAGAAAGAGTTTCTCTTGTGAATGACTATATAAGGGTTGTAAATGAAAAATTTCTTGTGACATCTCCAAGATTTAAATTGGATTTACTTCGCTTTCGTAAATCAAAGGGAGATAAATTAAATTTTTCTGCATATAAGGATGGCATTCATCCTGGTTATCTGTTAGCAAGGTGCTGGATGAAACGACTTGTTTCACAGATATTTACAGATTGTTGTTGTTAGCAAGCTTTGATGTGATTTGATAGGTGTCGGCTTCTTGTCGGTATGGATCGACCAGATCACTTGTGAGACGGCACTGACTCTTATCTGATTCACAACTTGCTATCTATAATTTTCTGCTGTGCATTCCCCACATCTTGTTGATGGCTAGATAACATTTTACTGGGTATATTTCTCAGTGCATATCGGTGTTTAGTATTTTCAGTGCTCTTGGATTTGTCACAGTGATTTGAAATAGTGTAAATAAAACAGTGTAGTGTTTTATTATTTTTTTTCTTCATAGTGCTGTGCATAATTAGTTTAATATTTCACTCCCATATCTAAGAATTGAAAATGGCAGAAGGAGGAGCACAGAAAACTTTATCTGAAATGGTTGAACAATTAAGTGCTGAAAAGAGTATGGCTGAAATGGTTCAACAAGTTAATGCTAACCCCAATTATAAGGTGTTGCCAACGGCAGAGTATGAGAGTTTGCTTGCTCTTGCCGCACATAAACCCAAGGTTTCGAACCCAATAACAAGCACTCCTCAGGTTAAGCAAACAGTAGATCAGGGTGCAAAGCCAAAGTTCACTTTTACGAACCCAGGAGTTTCCCCGGTACCCAGACTACATCAAGTATTAAATGCTTCTCAGCCTTTTAATAATACTTATGCTGCCCAGTCCTACCATGTCCCCAAATTACCATTCTTTAGTGGGTCAGAGGAGCCCCAGAAAGGGGAGACAACTTATGAAGTGTGGAATTTTGAAGTTAAATGTCTTCAAAATGCACATATTCATGATGAGCATATCATTCTTCAAGCTATGCGGAATTCTCTCAAAGGGTCAACAAGGTCTAAGCTTGTTCCCCTTGGGGAGAATGCAAAGATTGAAGATATTTTAACCAAACTTGATGGTTTTTATGGCAATGTTGCCACGGGTGAAACTTTGATTCAGTCCTTTTATGGAGATTTTCAGAAGGATAATGAATCCATCGTTGCATATGGTTCGCGCTTGGAACAAACCCTGTCAAGGGCAATTCGTTATGGTCATATTGACTTAGTTGCCAAAGATGCTATGCTGCGGAGCAAATTTTGGACAGGACTGAGGAGTCAGGAATTAAAGAATTCAACTCGTCATTTATATGACAGTGTGAAAGATTTCCAGCTCTTACTTCGCGACATTCGCAAAGTGGAGCAGGAAATCGAAAGTAGCAAGCGGCCTGTTCAAAATCCAAAAGTTGCTCAGCAGCAGAGTGGTCAGGCACAAGCAGATACAACTGACCAATTATCAAAACAAATGTCAGAGTTAATGTCTAAAATGAAGGCCTTAGAACAGAAACTCGAATCCCAAGAGCAGTCCGAAAAAACAAAATTCGTCTGCAACCGGTCAGACATACCGGTCACAGTTTCAAACCGGTAGGGGTGGAGGTTACCGCCGAGGCCAATGGCGCGGTAACTATGGCCGTGGTTACAATAATCGCGGTAATTTTCAAAATAATAATCGTTCCGGTTATAAGGGAGGTGGCTCCAGGGGTGGTTTTCGTGGTGGTTCCAACGGCCGTGGTGCTAACCAGGGAGACAACTCTTCTGGAGCTAATCAACCTTTAAACTGATGACTTCCTCTGTTGTGGGGCGAACTGAGGAAGTTAAAAGTTCAAACATTAATATAGGCCCAAATATAGGTCAAAAGACCAAATTATTTGACCGGATGGTTGGTTCATCAAATGAAGGTGACATTTCCATATGTGGTGTTCCAACTAAGGGTTTGATTGACTCTGGATCAATGATCACTTCAATTTCTGAGTCATTTTATAACACCTTGAGCCCTTTACCCGAGTTACGAAATATAAAAGAATTTGGTCTTTCTGTTCTAAGTGCTAATGGTGACCAACTACCATATAAAGGCTATATTGAAGCCGAAATATCTGTTCCTTCTTTCTGAAATAATAAGTTTCTTATTCCTTTACTTGTTGTTTCCAATACTGAATACAATACTACTGTTCCAGCTATCATAGGAACAAATGTCATACGTCTCTGTAGACAGTCAAGGTCACAGTCAGCTGACCCGGTTTCTGAAGAATGGCAGCTGGCCTTTGATAGTCTTCTTGATGAAGCTATACCAGTCAAGACTACCAATAACTTTAATATACGTATTGGTCCTGGCGAAGTCAAGACATTAAATGGTATAGTTAGAAACGCTGGTGATGTTCACACAGCAGTTACAGAGCACATTGACAATTCTTTGTCAGGGGACTTAACTATTTCTCCAAGGGTAGTCGCTTTGAAAACCCCAGGTACGACTTCTAGAATCCCTGTTAGAGTCTGTAATTTGTCGGCCCGAACAATAGAGATTCCACCCCGATCTCTATTATGTTCTTTGTCAAAAGTGAGTGTGGTAGACTCGTGGACACCTGACCTTTCACAGAAGCAGGAAGATATGTCCACAAAAGCACCTGAAAAATTAGATGTGCAGATTGATGAAGATAATCTCACATCGGAAGAACTTGGTAAAGCCAAGAGTCTTCTTAATAGATGGTCCGACATATTTTCTACCGGTCCCACAGATTTAGGTAGAACAGATTTAGTCCAGCATGAGATTAAGCTGACAGACTCCACTCCTTTTAAAGAACCATACAGGAGAATTCCTCCTAGTATGTATGAGGAAGTCAGGGTACATTTGAAAGAAATGTTGGATGCTGATGCAATCAGACCATCCCAAAGCCCCTATTCTTCAAATGTTGTTCTAGTCCGGAAGAAAGACGGTGGTCTTAGATTTTGCATTGACTTCCGGAAACTAAACAATCGTACCGTCCGTGATGCCTACACTCTTCCCCGTATTGATGACACCATTGATACGTTGCTTGGTGCCAAGTATTTCTCCAAGCTAGACTTGCGCAGTGGATACTGGCAAGTTGAAATAAAGGAAGAGGATCGCCAGGCCACTGCATTCACGGTGGGTAATATGGGGTTTTATGAATGCAACAGAATGGCATTCGGTTTAACAAACGCTCCTGCCACGTTTCAGCGCTTAATGGAACGCTGCACGGGGGATCTGAACCTTAAGGAGTGTTTGATTTTCCTCGATGACATACTTATCTTCTCAGAAAGCTTCGAGGAACATATAAATAGACTGGAAGCCGTTTTCAGTAGACTACGCCAACACGGTCTGAAGCTAAAAGCTTCCAAGTGTGAATTCTTTAAAGACCGGGTTAGGTATCTTGGGCATGTAGTAAGCCAATCTGGGGTTGAAACCGACCCAGACAAAATAGCTGCTCTCGCAGAATGGCCTGTCCCTGACAGCGTTAAATCCTTAAGGTCATTTCTTGGCTTCACCGGGTATTACCGGCGGTTCATAAAGGACTATGCCAAAATAGTTAAACCCCTTAATGATCTTTTAGTTGGCCACCCGACTCACAAAGTCAAAAATACTAAAAAGAAAAAGCCTATACCTTGGCAGTGGGGTGAGTTCCAAGACAGAGCCTTTAATACTTTAAAAGAGAAACTATCTTCTCCCCCAATCTTGGCATATGCCGACTTTTCTAAGCCTTTCGTCTTGCATACAGATGCCTCGGGGGATGGACTGGGAGCAGTTCTTTATCAAGAACAGAATGGTGTTGAAAGGGTTATAGCCTATGCTAGCAGAGGTTTGCGCAATAGCGAACGTAACTACCCTGCACATAAGTTAGAATTTCTGTGTTTAAAGTGGGCAGTGACAGACAAATTTCATGATTACCTTTATGGTAATACTTTCGATGTCTGCACTGACAATAACCCACTAACTTATGTTCTTACGTCGGCCAAGTTGGACGCGACTGGACATAGATGGTTGGCTGCACTGTGTGGCTATAATTTTAAGCTTATATATAGAAGTGGCAAAGCCAACGGGGACGCTGACGGCCTTTCGAGACGTCCTCATGAAACCACTGAAATGTTTCCGGATGTAGTCAAAGCAGTCTGTCAGGCATATACTGTGAAAAGGGACGCTTGCCCCTATGTTGAGACACTGGTTTTGAATAACAATGCTCAACTCATAGAGTCTGAAATAAATGATTCAGAGGGGTATACATCCACTTCAGTGGGGTCAACAGAGTTAAATGGGGTTGACTGGGCAAAAGAACAAGCCTCTGATAAAACTCTTAACAGAGTAATTGAGCTTCTTGTTAGTGGATATTATCCACTTAAGAACGAACAGAGAGTTGAAACTCCAGAAGTGAGCAGATATTTTAGGGAATGGAACATATTTGAAGTTGCTAACCATATTCTGTATCGCATATCTTTACTGGATGGGCAGGAAACTTCTCAGCTAGTGGTCCCTACAAGTTTTCGAACTACGGTTCTTAAACATTTACATGATGATTTCGGTCATCAAGGCCGAGACCGTACGTTGTCTCTAGTTCGTTCTAGATTCTTTTGGCCCGGTTTAGAGTCTGATGTTACCAACAAAGTTAGAGCATGCACAAGATGCATTCAGCGCAAGACAAACCCAAAACCAAGTGCTGAATTGGTAAGCATCGAAAGCTATCAGCCTATGGAGTTGGTTTGCATTGATTTCTTGTCATTGGAGAGGTCAAAGGGTGGGCATGAAAACATTCTTGTAATTACAGATCATTTTACAAGGTATGCCCAGGCTTTTCCTACAAGAAATCAATTAGCAAAGACTACAGCAAAAGTTCTCTTTGAGAATTTCATTGTTCATTATGGCTTCCCTGCTCGTTTACATAGCGATCAGGGAAGAAATTTTGAAAGCAGTGTTATTCGTGAACTTTGTAGTCTAGCCGGTGTGGAAAAATCCCGGACAAGTCCATATCACGCTATGGGAAATGGCATGGCTGAACGCTTTAATCAGACTCTTTTAAACATGCTTGGTACCCTGGAGGACCGTCAGAAAGAGGACTGAAGTCCTTTGTTGCCCCGCTTGTTCACTCGTACAATGCAACTAAACATGATAGTACAGGCTATAGCCCATACTTTTTAATGTTTGGTCGGCACCCGAGGCTAGCCATAGATGCATATTTAGGTCTGAATAGCCCTGAGGAGTCAATTTCGTCTAGGGAGCATTATGTCACAAAACTGAAGAAAAGACTTCAGTTTGCTTACAAGATTGCCTCCAAAGAAGCACAGAAAAATGCTGAGCGTCACAAAGCACGTTATGACCTCAAAGTGCGAGAGGCAACTTTAAGCATTGGTGACAGGGTTTTGGTTAGACAAGTTGGACTGAAAGGAAAACACAAGTTGGCAGATAGGTGGGAAAAAGAACCTTATACAGTTGTAGGTATGCCCAACAAAACCATACCTGTTTATAAGGTTCAAAAAGAGGGCAGTGACTCTCGTGTAAGAACTTTACACAGGAATATGCTTTTACCATTTTCAGCTATCCCCTGTGTAAAAGAGGTCACTCCACCTACACGTATAGCAAAATCACTGAAAACAGTGAAAAAATCAGAAATCTCTGAAAGAAGAGAAAGACCCTCTGCCAATTCACAGTCTGAGGAATCAGATTCTGATCAGTCTGACTCTGTTGTAACAGTGCCCAAATATATTATTCCTCCAAGGAGGAATCCTGATAAAACTCCTTCTCGGGAGATATCGCTGGGTACTAGAACAGATTTATTGTCTGGCCATAGCTCTGCACCATCAGTAGGAGCAGCGAGTACGCCAAGTGCACCAGATCTGGCTGACATAAGTGTGTCCAGTCCAGTAGACAATGATACAAATCAGTCTACAACCTCTGCTGCACCTGAGTCTATGCGTAATGCTCCGGAGCCGAGACGATCAAATAGAGTGCGTCGTCCTCCTAATAGATATGGGGAGTGGGTCTCGAACCAACATACTGTTGTGGACCCAGCTGCCACTCAGATTTGGTATGTTTAGTTTTATTTATTTTAGTCTCTTTTTTAAACTATGGGGTATTGCAGGGGAGAATGTCAGAGAATAGGCTAATTTTTCAAAGCCATAATTTCTTTGCATAAATAGAGCTTTGATTTAAAGTTAACCTTATGTAAATGTGGAAAGCATTGTCTGTGATATTTGTTGATATATTGAAATATAGTAATATTTCAGTTCATATTGCATTTACAATATTTGTAGTTTGACCTACAAAATATTGTTTATGTTCTATTTGTATATAAGAAAAAGATGATGAGTTTTGCATGATGTGCAGAACAATTAGAAAATATCAGGAGACATTTTTCCCTAGCAGGGGAGAATGTCGCAGTAGTGTTTTATTGTTCCACTCTGTCTTTTCTCTGTCCTCTTCCTACCCTTTCTCCCTATGGTGCCGTTGGTGTTTCCTATTACCCATCGGGTAATAGCAGTACTGCTAAAACCGGTGAAAGAGTAACCGTTTTTGACAGATTGTCATGTTTTGCAAACAACTTTTAAAATACACCAATTGAACCGTGTTTTACTGCAATTTTGAAGTATGTAGACTGGCACTCCCTATTCTCACGGTACTTAAGATACAAGCAAGTCTGACCAGAAACGGAGGACCAACAGTCCAACATACTATATGTAGTTGAGCTCTATAGTATCTCATCTAAATCCCAAGGCATATCTATTTGGGGTTTCTGCTTGTCAGTGTTAAAATTTTATCAGTTTATATTACTACCCCTGTGTGTTTAGGCAGAAATACGAACTCCATATTCTCACGGTATATGAATATTTTCCTCCAAATTAACAAATTAAATGCATGCAAAAATGTTTCCTTATTCAAAGTACTTAATATAACCATACTTCAATTTAATAAAGAAAGAAACGGCATGATTGGACAATTGTTTTCTATCTTATAGCCGCTTTTATCATCCTGGGGTGTTTCTTGTTACCAGGTTTGGTGCATTTTCTCTTTTTGGGCTTTTAGAAGTGACAGCATCTTCAAAAACAGGCAGAACTGAAATCAAAGTTGTTCAGGTACTTTGTTTGCCTGATGTCTATAAGCCACTACAAAAATAAGAAGACTTGTTTGTCTCTGAGATTTTATTTGTTACTACCGCGAGAATATGATTGCCGCGAGAATATGGAGTTCGACTATATGTTGTTAGATTGGGTGTGGTTGGTCAATTCTAACCCGTGCCTTGCATGCTAACTTTGCACGTCACTTTGAGCGCGAAATTACCACTCCGAGCGCAGTTGGCCAGTGTTCTTGAAAGAGTGAGGATGTCATCTCCTCTCTATCTCTGTAAACCTTCTTAGTTCTTTCACAGAACTTTAGGAATATTTATTTAAACCAGGTATGTGAATTATTACATTTCGTTGTTTCTGAATTTTAACCTGGTATTTATTAGAATTATTTTCTAGAATTTGTCTTTGTGGAATAACTTGAAGTCTCAATGCAGAGTACTTTGAATTACTCTAGCAAATTAAGTTGAATGCCTGAGACTTCATTATTCTTACATTAATTACATACTATTCTCATATTAATATAGACGTGCAGGTTTCACTAAGAATTGATATGCTAGGTGTGAGAGAGGAAATTGGAATTTGGTAGTCTAGTAGGTTAATGGCTTATGTGAGCCAGGGTAAAATGTTTGAACCCTGTTTGAGGCATAATATTCAAGTTTATGTTGTATCGGTCTGTGCATTTAGTCTCAGTGGCATTATTTTGCCCATGAACCGATATTTTTCAGTAGAGTTGGTGTATTTATTCCATTGGCCTGGGTGTGATTCATGTATAAAGTTTGTAAATAGTTTTAAGTGCATAAATACAATAGGTTGTGGGATTTTCGGCCCAGAATTTATTAAGTTGACCCATAAACAGTTTCATTACTGAAACGTTTCATTAAATGTTGTTTTGTATTGGTAATGTGGTGCAATTTGTAGTGTCTGTATTGTAATATTGTTTTGTTGTAGGATACCCTTTTTAACTGTCTACATGAATATCATCAATTCAACTACTATCTTCCTTGTCTGTTGACAACCAAAAAGAGTCTTGTGCGACAAAAGTGACCTATAATTTCATGATCCTGTGATTTTGCCGTGTATATGACATTATTTGATTTACGAAGGTGACTACTTGGAATAATGTCTCAGTATTACCCGATGTTTGACCCGAATCTAACAACACTGTATTTCATGGTCAAGTGAGTATGCCTTATATCTTGAAGCCTATCTGATGTACGAACATGATTTGGGGGTGGTTGGGAGGTTCGATGATGCGGCATATAACAACTACTGCCGGAGCGTCTTACTGATTCGGATAAAAGTAGGGCAGGGGCCTACAGCTCTTCGAGTAAATGTGGGTGAGGGTCGTTTGGACATTTTTTCCTCCTGTCTATCACTTCTCTCTTCTTTCTCCCTCTCTCTGGAAGACGGCTCGATATAGACTAAAATACTGTCTCAAAGGGCCGTTAAAACCAAAACAACCAGTCAACCAACGAACATGATTGCTTGGGATAATGACTCAGCATAACTCAAAGTCTGACCTATATTTCATGATTCAGAAATTTGCCTTATATCTTGCAAAAAAAAATTGGTGACAGTTTGACGTACGAAAATGATTGCTTCGGATAATGACTAAGTATGACCGGATATTTGGCCTAAAACTAACAGGAGGACACAGTGTTGTAGTGTGATATTGTTTACATCCACGATAAACAGCTATGGTCATGTCGGGACGGTCAGATATCCTAACCACAATATTCCTGGGTAGGCTTAAACCTCCTAAGCGGTTATCCAGTACTAAGTGCACATTCATTTGGTTGGTGTGGTTTTTACAGATGTTTGATCGACTAAGTCATCAACAGACGAGTCTGTACAGACTGGGTGGATGCCCAGGCTGATAGGAGTCTGCGTTGGACACAGATGCCACTATTTTTTCGTGTCGCGGCTCAGTAGCCGTTTACTTACTTCAAGAAATTGACGTGAATGCAGACAATCAGACAAAAACCAAACAGGCAGATATAAGCTCAGACATCAGTATGAGTTCAGAGCAGATAGGTGGCGGTGCGACTATATTCGATGGTGATGAAGCTGGAAATAAAGACGAAAACATTAACTATGAGGTGCAAAGAAACATCTTGCAATGTGACAAATGAGAATATAAGAGCCGCGACACGAGAAAACCAACAATGTGAATGTGTGCCCTGCGCAGACTCTGATCAGCCTGGGCATCCGCCTAGTCAGATCAGACCCTTCGCTATGCGCTTAAAGGGTAGCTAAGGGACAGAGCTACCTCAATGCTGACAACGAAGACTCTGATCAGACTGGGCGGATGCCCAGGCTGATCTGAGGCTGCGCTGGGCGCACAACCACATTGTTGGTTTTCTCGCGTCGCGGCTCATAAGGCTAATAGGAAGTACTCTCTGCTGAGGCTCCGCAGGCAACGTCATCGTGAAACGGACTATAGCTACGAGTACCGCTGCGGTGCATGTTCAAAAACTTTTTCAGAATCGTACCAGCTAAGTCGCCATGAAGTTCATCACAGTAGCAGACGTTTGATATGCGAAATTTGTGCTAAATTCCGTAAAATAAGGACTCTCTAACAGCGCACAAACGCTTACAACACGCAAATATGGGAAATTACAAATCGACCCCTTAGAGCATAAAGGTGCTATCTGCGCTTTTGGTCAATTTCGACTTTTTTTGATAAAATGGTTCTAAAATGTCATATCTTGCTGTGAAAAAATAATTTGCACTATCGTTCATCAATAATTATATGTAATATCATTATCATTTAAGTGATATCTGCGTAAAACATAAAAATTCTATGCATAAAGGTGCTATATGCATTTTTGCATAAAGGTGCTATATGCATTTTTTCGGGTGCATTAAGGTCTTTTTGCCAAATAGCACCTTAATGCATTTCCTAAAATTGTCTTTTCTCTTGCACAGGCTTGGAGCAATTACATTCATATAGCCCCTCAGTTTAATAAACATACCATTAGGGTGTCAAATTACAGCTGTATGGTGGGAAATATGTTGCTGTATGGTGGGAAATATATTGCTGTATGGTGGGGAATATGGGGGGAAATATGGTGGGAAAGTTAGTACATGTATTCCAGGATTGATTGTACACATCATTTACTGACATATAGTAATGAAGGCAGATTATACGCTCCGTTAAGATAGTTATAGAATCTGGATAAAAAACAATTGGAAAATTCCAGTATTGCAAGTATTAATATAATGTAGTACTTACTATCAATAAATATTCATTGTATTCTATAATAGTTTGATTTGTGGTTCTATGGTCGTTAGTTTTATATATCAACAATAAGAAATCTAATGAGGAATAATAGCAATATTAAATGTAGTAAATAATTTTCTGAGCTGCATCCAATGATCACATGTTACATAAAATTCTTATAACACTGTTTGACCTTAAAATGCTGTGAACTAGTGCTAGGTTTCGCTGGAAATATGTGACATCAGCATCATTATATATGTTTAATGCTCAAGTCACGAACTTGCATGGAACAAAGGCAATAAATGTAATTTTCGACGTTTGAAAGTAGTGAATTAGGCGAAAATTTATTTCCCTTGTATGGTCATCTCCGATAGGTGTCACTCATGTAGAGTCCGTGCTAATCGCATGAGTTAAGTAATCGTGAATAAGTTGCCATTCAGCTTTGGGAACGACCGATTATACGGACGTGTTTTCTTGTTTTTGTGAAATGTCGCTTAATAACCCTGAGGCCACGTGTGTTGGAAATGCGAGCAATACGGACATAAATAGTAATTTGAGAGAATTAATAGTGGAACTTAGAAGTCAAAAAACTGGATTTAACTCATTGAAGGATGAGCTACGTGGCAATTCGCTATCTGTAGCTTCTGAAGTGAAAAAGTTAAAAACTGACAAAAAAATTGTCTGGGGATTTGAAGGTAACACACTGCAGTTAAGATTTAATTCTGAGATAGAGGAAGGTTTAAAGCAGGTAATTTGGGCCCTAGAAAATGGGAAACGAGAGTATGCTGTTGAATTACTCAGTGAGTCGTGTGACAAACTCAAAGTCAGAAACAAACATATTAGAATCGCTGACAGTTCTGAGGCTGTGCTGGAAACTGTTAGACAATATGTATGTGATCCCCTGGCTAGCGATTCAGATGATGAATCCAGACTCAATAGGGCTGAATCGTGTGCTGTTAGGAAAAAGAAAAATCGAAATCTAAAGCTAGGGCTCCCGTTGCTTATGGCTACTCTGATTCTGTTAATCAGCTCATGTGGGGTGGTATTGAGACACAGCCAAGGGCGTTTCGACAACAGTTCCAGGTACAACCCGTGGGGCCACGGTTTGGTTCCTTTCGTGCATACCCATTCCCAGGAGTCGACCAGAGAGGCGTCTACCTAGTTGGTCCGTGCTTTGCCTGTGGAGAAGCAAACCACATCCGTAGAAACTGTCCATACACAAGGGGTACACCAGCTCCACAGCAACCCGAGATCCCCGCCAAAAAGTGAGACACCTCCAGCAGGGGAATCCCCCGTTTTTGACATTGAAGATGAGTATTCTTTGTTACAATACACTGAGTTTGATCATGGCAGATTTACTGAAAGTTATTTCGAATATGAACAGGGTCAAAAATATATTATTGTTAAAAACAGACTGGAAAATCATATCGGATTTTGGAAGAATATAGGTGCTAGTCAGTTTATATTAGATACGATTTTATATGGCTTCAAATTACTTTTTTATTCATTGCCACCTAGGTCTTTTTCAAATAATAACATGTCAGCACTGCGTGAAAAAGTTTTTTGTACAAGAAGCAATTTCAGATCTTCTCGATAGGGGTCTCCTTAAAAAATGTGACTATATACCCAAAGTTGTAAATCCGTTAACAGTTTCGATTCAAAGCAATGGTAAAAAGAGATTGATTTTAGATTTGAGAGAAGTAAACAAATACAGTAAAGCCAGAGAAAAACTTGACATAAAGTGCAACTGATGTGCACTAGCCCAGAGAGAGGTGTGCACATGACTTTGAGTAAGCTCAGAGACACAGGTGCACTCGACTTTGCGACCCAAGTGCACTAGACAAATTTCCAATTCAGCAATCACCTGTGAATTCAAGGCGCACATTCGTGTTCAGTATATTTGCTATAAACCTACTCTACAGTTCTTAGTTCAACATTGTAAGACGCCATTTATTCTTGAGCTTTCTTTTTTACTTCTTTTTATTTATTTATTTCATTCCGTCTTTTTATTTAACCAAACATATCAAATTTGATCTTTTTATGTCATTTGAAGTCTGTATACCAATACCAATCAATAAAAAATCAATCAAAAATAATGGTAAAAGGTTGGGATAATGACATTAGATAGAACATTCTATCAAAGTAATTTAAAGGTGCGCAAACAATGATTTTTTCTAATACCCCTTTCTTTAATTGGCCAACAGTTTTTCCTAGTGACATAATTATGAGGTGGAGAGAGAACAGCCATAATATTTAAATGTATATAATGCGTTATTCCCAACACACTTCTTTAATGCTTTTGTTGTTATAAGACAACAGAAGATGACAGCCAGACAGAAGTAACTTTCAGGTAAGTATTTATCTAATTGTTACCTTATTTATTGCAGAGCACCTCGTTTAGTAATGCTCATTTAAATATGTTTATTTTAGTGTATCGATGTTTTGGAAGAGCTTGCTTAACGTGGTGTATTTAATTCTTCCCGTTTATTTATTTATATTTCAATATATTTATTTAAACGTTACACGATAATAATTTTTGCATATTATCTCTATCACTATTTCCGAAGTAATTACAGAAATTTGTGGACTTGTATATATAATTTTATATCATTACAACTCTATAGTCACTGATTATCTCTCTGACAAAACCATGACATTCCCTGTCCACCAAGCGAAGACGCATTTCAGCCTGGGAATCCGTCCAGTCTGATCAGTCTCTGCTGTGCTCATGCAGTCAGAGAAGATTCTGATCAGCCTTGGTGGATGCCTAGGCTGATCTGAGTCTTTGCTGAGTCATTTTGTTGGATCTGTCACGCAGCGGCTCGAATGAGATGGATTTGAATAAGGCATCTGTCAATACATGTATCCTTGGGCAAGAAGATTTCTTGTTTGTGTAAATGTTTGATTACTGTGTATTTAAAGGTCTGGATTTTGCTCTTCCAACCCATAATGGAATCTTCTCCAATAAACGGGTAATGAGAATATCGAACGCATCTCTAATCTCCTCATTATTAGGGTCATAAATATTAAAGTGCTGAGGCCGCTGCCAGCATCAGGGTTCCCGGTGGTGTATATTCATTAATCAATCCAGTAAATCCTAAAAAAATGGAGATCAGAAACATATATTTTGGAAAAAAAACATAAAAATAAATAGGAGAAAATGCAAATAAAATAAGATAAATATAAAAATAGAATTGAACTGTAAAAGGAAATTTAGAAGAAAGAAATTTTGATATATATATATATATATTAGGGAAGGAAAAATATTTTATTCGATGTTTTAAACCTAAGTTAAACGCTTTATAAGCGATTAGACTAATAACGTAAAGTCACGTCATGTGACATTATTAAGTTAACGTCGTAACGTTACGGCGTTTCTATGCAACAGTCCTGACGAGCTCAGCGAAACGCGTTGACATATTTTTGCATAGTTGATCATTAAATAACAAAACATGTAACGTCAACTCTTATTTCATTTATATATATATATATATATATATATATATTAATATTTTCTTGTATATCACTTACAAATCGTACTTACTTTACTTTTTACCATTTTACATATTTCGCCATTTTAATTTTCAATTTTAATATTATCAACTTTTTAATTCCTTATTTCATTTTTATTTTATTTAATTTATTTATTTATTGGTTTAGTAGTTGAAATATTCAGCCATTTAATAAATTTACAATTTTCAAATAATCCCAAGAAAGACAATGCAATTTGTAAAGATAAAAGTTTGTTTCAAGGCTCGCTGCTCGCTGCATAGATCCCTAAGACTTCAATTAGATTGTGAAACATATGTTTTGAAAATCATTGATAATCAGTTTGAGGAAATAAGTTTAGTGATTAAAGCAAGGTATCTGTTATTGATTTCCCTCCACTAGTCCACATTAAGACATGAGGTATAAAAATAATACAAATGAAAAAATCTACAAAGACATCTTCAAGTTGATTCTTTGTATCAGATGTAGTCACCGTGGACAGGAAATATTCCTGTTGCATTATATGTCATAATGGGTTGCAAATTGAGTAGACTCTGACCAGGCTGCTCACAGAGCAATCTGATCTGATTCTTCTCTTATCACTTAGACAAACTACCACCAATTCAGGGGGTGGTCAGGTGGTGCGATGGTGCTGTGTGTAACTTCCAGTGCCGGGCGTCCTGCTTATTTGGAACATTGTAGGGCAAGGGCCCACTGTGCTTGCAGTAGGTGCGGATGGGGGTTGTTTGGATATTTTTCTCTCATCTATCATTTCTCTTCTTTCTCCCTCTCTCTGGGAGACGCCCCGATATAGACTGAAATACTGTCTCAAAGGGCCGTTAAACCCAAAACAATCAATCAATCAAAACCACCAATTCAAACTGTATTCAAGGCCGTCGCGGCTGAACCGGACCGGCCATGGCCGGACCACTGTTTTGACAAGCATAATATGAATCTTACTCCCCCCCCCTCTTTTTTCCATTTGTGTTCTCTTTCCCTCATTTTTTAAAATCTTAACTAAGAGTGTTTGGAAAACACCAACCCTTTTTCATAATAGTCGATAGTCGATGAAATCTTGTTATCAACCGGAGTCAACAATTGATATGCCTTAGGGTCTGAAGCGAGGTGTCGGCACACTTCTTAAACAAACATTGCGATCGTGAAACAGATACCTGTGTGATCGAATTAACTTACTAAAGAATTTGCTTCATGAGAGAATTTAGAGACAACTTCAACTATTTGCAGGGGTAGACATAGTTGTTTGCAGTGCTTCAGATAAGAAGGGGTGATAGGGTAATTTACAGATGATTTTATGAATGCATGTATCTACTCAGTTTTAGAGTTTATTGTTAAACAACAGTACAATAGACTAAGATTCAAAAGGGTAATGAAAGTAGATTTAAGAACAAACAAACAGATTTACCTTTAAATATGCTTGATCCACAACTCATTGTGTTAGTTTTGTCATGATTCAAGATCAAATAAAAGAATAAAATAAAGTTGATAGTTTAATACCATGTCGTTTCTGATACTTAAAATAGTTTATTATAATATTTTAATCATCTTCTATGATATTTAGAATAAATTAGGTGATATGCATCATTTTAATTGTCTTCTCAAAACTGAAAGAAAGAATTAAAGACAGAAAAATACACATATGCAAATAAAAGTAAAAAAAAAAAGAAAGACATCAGAAATTAACGCTAATACAAATTTAAAATTCTTATATTTTCTTTAAAGGAAAACACTCACTAAAATGCATGTTGGACTCAAATTAAAGAATCTAATATAACATGAAATTTGCCGAAAATTTCATGAAAATCGGATTTAAAATAAGAAAGGTATGACAGTTTAAAGATATTAAAATGTTGATCTGGGAACCAGCAAATCTGAGAGTAAATGACGTCATAAACTCACAGTCAGAAATGAGAATCCTAAATAACTTCAGTTTGAAACAAACTGTAGACAAATGAAATGCATAAATCTATATTTTACTTCATAAAGAAACAACTAAAACTAAATATACTTTCAAAGTAAGCAATTTATGCTCTTATTCTAGATTTGACAGGAATTTCCAAAATGGCGGCCTCCGAGACCGCCATTTTGAGTTTTTCAAATCTTCATATCTTTCTTATTTTAAGTCCGATTTTCATGAAATTTTCACCAAATTTAATCGCGAATCAAGAGCTATAATTTAAAGTCTGTTCATATCTAAATGAGTGTTTTCCTTTAAAATAAAGTTGATAGTTTAATAGCTTACAACACATGGCTTCTCTTTTACTTGAAATAGATTATTACAATATTTTATTTTTTTCTGTTATATTAAGAATAAATTAACATACTTGTATGTGCATTATTTTAATTTTCTTCTAAAAATACTCAAAGAAAGAATGAAAGACAGAAAAAAGAAAAAAAATACACAAACTAAGATAATTTTCACTTTTGCAAATAAAAGAAAAAAAAGAAAGA
This sequence comes from Ctena decussata, assembly GCA_963989385.1. NCBI lineage: Eukaryota > Metazoa > Mollusca > Bivalvia > Lucinida > Lucinidae > Ctena > Ctena decussata. Next base: position 55,326,707 of record OZ022509.1, read on the forward strand.
AAAAAGAAAGACATCAGAAAATTAAAACCAATACAAATTTAAAATTGTTATATTTTCTTTACTCTTGCAGTAAAAATTTAAAAAAAAAAGATGATCTGGGTAGTGCACAAACTGTATGTCCATTCCATGACTGGCTAATCATAAAAGTAGGTGTAAAGGTTCAATCTGAACTCTGAACTTCAGGTGCACTACGGTTTGAGAATGGGATGCAACTCAATGCTCAAAGCTAGCTCAGGTGTAGTGCAACTCATGTGCAACTGGGCTGCACAAGGGTGTCAAGTCTTTCTCTGGCTTTACTGTATGTTTGGAAACAAAAGATAAAGTATGAATATTTGAGAATTGCTCTCGTATATTTGCAAAAAGGCAGCTGGATGATAAAGTTTGACATATGTTCAGCCTATCATTTTATAGACATTAGGTTTCCAGATACAGAGTATCTTGCCTTCTCATTTCCAGATCAAAAAGGAGTCAGTCATTACTATAAATTCTTGGTTTTACCTTTTGGTTCAGGGGTTGCACCTTATATTTACACAAAATTGACTCGTCCTTAAATAGCAAAATGGAGGGGAGAAGGAAAGAAAATTATCATGTTTCTTGATGATGGGTTTGGTACTGGAGATAATCAGTCTCTGGCACAAGAAAATTCTCAAGCAGTAAAGCAAGATCTACTTGACTCTGGTTTCATACCAAAGGTCGATAAGTGCATTTAGGTACCTGTACAGGTTTTGGAATGGTTGGGGGCCATTTTAAACTCTGCAGAGTTTACCATTAGCATTTCAAAGAGAAGGGTTGAAAAAGCTCAGGTTACCCTCCGAGAACTAAGAACATCCGTTTGGGTACCGGTGAGAAAAGTTGCAAGTTTTGTAGGTCAAATTATTTCCATGAATATTGTGGTCGGGCCTGTATCACAAATAATGTCAAGATATATTAGTATGGATATATAAAAAGCACGTACATGGAATTCATATATAAAACTTTCAACAGAAAGTTGCCAACAATTAACTTTTTGGCAAACTACTTTAGATTCTTCACACCGGGTAGGCGGCAATCCTGAACACTCGTGGCAATCCAGAACGCGGATCAAATATTTACGCGACGAGTTAGGGTAACTCAGTTTAACATGGTTTATTTCATTTAATCGAACGGTTTTGGGTAAAACATTTATTACTGGTCTGAAGCAGCATGTCTGAAAATTTCCCTGAAGAAGAATTTTCTTCACAAAGTCTTTACTAAATGTCGCACTGCCTTCTTACATTTTGACCATGAAATTTTAGACTGGCAAATTCAGATCTCTGGCTTATATTCCAAATTATGCAAGGTCAAATTAAATAAAACATAGTCTTGTCATAAACTTGAATGTCTTTCCTAAACACCTGTAAAAGTTCTAGGTTCTACGTTTAATTTTAACCGTACTTGGAGGGGGATGAAAATGCAAGTGTAAAAACTTCTGGCAATCGAAAACGTTGTTTTCTAAAATCAGTTGCAATCGACTAACGCAGGGCATGGCAATCGATGACAAATAAGCTGTACAAGAAACTGTTTCTAAATAAAGCTATGCTTCATTATTTTTCATTTAATAACACGCGCCTTCAAGACTGAGTGTTTCTGTTAACAGACACGAGATTGCACTGGAATCAATGTATGTCTTGAAGAAGAGTTATGCCTGGAAACATTAAAATATACTTTATATGGGTAAAAGCCTTTTGCTTGATTTTGTCGCTGAAATTGTCGTTCTTATTATTGATTTGTCGTTGTTTCAGGTCATTGTCTGAACCAGACGCCTGAAAAACACAACGAATCGCAGTATATATGTATTATTGCTTTAAATACCCATCGTTCCCCAATATAACACAATGTCAACTATGGTTGCTGTTGTGATTATTGTTATTGCTGTTGTCAGGCTCAACGTAGCTCAATATACAAATTCCATGAATCAATTTGCTAGCATGGGATTTGCCATTTATCGACGAACTCCTTGGCACGGGTATTCGAATCCCATGCATGGTATTGTCCAGCTTGGTATCGGGTACATGTACCATAAGATTCGCCTTTCGACAAGTTTCATACATGGTATTTGAATATTATGCATTATGTTGCTCATCATGGTAATGTGTATCATTGGATTTGCCATTCGATGGATACCATGAATGGTATTCAAATCCCATTCATGAAATTGCACAGCATGATGTCGACTAGCATGGGGCTCATTATTTATGTACTCGAAATTCATACATAGTACAGGAATGGTATTCAAATCCCATTCATGAAATTGCACAGCATGATGTCGACTAGCATGGGGCTCATTATTTATGTACTCGAAATTCATACAAAGTATTGCCTAGCATGGTATGAATAACATGGAGTCCACCATTCGACGAATCCTCTGCATGGTATTTTGTTCAGTATGTTATTGGCTGATATGGGGTTTGCCAGTCGATAAATCTGATGCATACCAGTATTCAAATCCCATGCATGGTATTACTCAGCAAGGTATTGGCTAGCTTTGGGTTCGTCATTCGATGAAATCCGTACACGGAATTTGAATGCACAGCATGGCATTTGGTTGAACGTTTGCTTTATGGCATTTGATGAATCCCATGTAGGCCTACTCGGATTCCATTATGAGGAGCGGCTGTAGTGTAGTGGATAATACCCCGGACTACCCATCGCAAGATCGACCCCCGCTTCTCCAGTCTTTCGGATGAGACTTTAAAACCGAGGTCCCGTCTCCATATGACCTCGTTGTTGGTGGGACGTTAAACCCGAGTTTACTCACTCACTAACGGATTCCATTATGACATTGTTCAATGCGTTATTGGGAAGCATGTGTTGGTCTCAATGTATGTTTTTATATCTCATGCATGGCATTGTCAAGCATGACGCATGGTTTTGGCTAGCATGGTATTCGCCATTTGATGAAACCCATGCATCATATTAGAATCCCATGCACAGCATTGCCTAGACTGATTATGGTTAGCATTGGATGATTTGTCAGTCGACAAATCCCATGCACAGAATCGCTTCCCATGGGCAGTACTGTCCATCAGAATTGTGGGTAGCCTGGGGTTCACCTTCCGAGGAATGCCAAGCATGGTATTTGAATAGCATATCCGATATGCCGAGTTTGGTATCGGCTAGCCTGGAGATAGCAATTCGACGAGTTCAACGCATGGTATTCCAGTCATACGCACGGTATTGTCCATCATGGTATTGGCTAACATAGGATTCGCCATCCGACTAATTCCAGGCATGGTATTCAAGTCCCATGTGTAATTTTGCCAAGTATGGTATTGACTTACATTTGGTTTTTCTTTCGACGAATCTCATATATGGTATTTGAATGCCATGCATGACATTGCCAACTTTGATACCGGCTAGCGTGTAATTTACAATGGACGAATTTCATGCAGGTAGTATTTGAATCCCATTCATTGTTTCCCAACATGTGCTTGGAAGTATGGGATTTTCCATCTAATATGACGAACTCCATACATGGTGTAGGCCACCATCGTATTTGCTAGCCTAAGATCGCCATTTGACGATTTACGTACATGGTATTGTCCAGCATCATATACATGGTTATTCCACCATGGAACACATGCAAGTCAATAACATGCTGCGGAATAACATACATGGACTTCGAATACCATGCGATGGATTCGTTGAATTTTGACAATGCCATGCCATGCATGGATCGAACACCATGCATGATATTCGCCGAATGAAGAACCGTATGCTACTCAATACCATGGATGATAATTCCATGCATAGGATGTAAATACCATGCATGGGATTCGTCGAATGGCAAACTTGTGCTAGCCAATACGATACTGGCCAATATTAGGCATAAAAATTGTCAAAAACCAAATGCGATAATGGTCAATACCATGCATTGGGATTTGAATATTTAAAAAAATCCCATGCTTGGCAAAATCATGCTTGGCAATACCATAATTAAAGTTTAAATATCATGCATTGGATTCAATGAATTACAAGCTCATGCAGGGCAATTACATGCGTAGGAATCGTTTACCATGCAAAGGATTCGCCAAATGGCAAACCACATAATAGCCAGTACCATACTGGACAATGGCGTACATGAGATTCAAATGCTATGCAAGATATTCTTCAGAATTTAATGGCGAATCCTATGCTATCCAATATCAAGCACTCAAACATGTCTGCCTGCGCACACGCTCGTCAACATACACCACAGATAGTGCATACTTTTTACGTCATTTACCGTCTTATTGTCTACTGTGTCCTGTTAACTGTCTACAATATATTGTCACTGCTTCCTGTATATTTTACGTCTACTTTAAGATGGATTTTGTGGATATGCAAGAACATGGGCAAAAGTTATGGATGTATTTGCGTACTAATGCACATCACATGCACAAAAACTATGTGATTGTAGATAGAAGAAGGTAAACAGTAGACAGGACGCAGTAGAAAGTAGACAGTGAACAGTACACAGCAGAGAGTGAGAAGTACGGAACAGACAGCATATGTGCATGCTCTTGCAGATGTGCAAATTTCTGTCGCAGTACAGTGCAAAGGAAACAGCAACGTTTTTTTTTCAGTTTGGACATATACAGAAACGACGTCCGGTGGCTGAATCACAGCGTCTTTACTGGTGCCTGATACGCCTCTCCTAAGTTTGAATTTCAAACTTAAAACAAGCAGTACAATACATTCTTGACTGCCCTCGTTTTCCTTCCTATAACGTACAGAGAAAGTAGAGGTTTGTAAGACTGAACATTGGTTTCCATAATTTCTGCTTAAAGCATACATGGTTGGTTCTCATTACATTGTCTCAATGGGGCAATTATAATGAGCACCACAGTTTAAGTTTTAAGAGAGCCTTACAAGGGACATCTCGTATCATATACAGAATGAGTATTAGCAAAATGAGTCAAAATATCGATGGTTGAATAAGTTTTATTTTATTCCGGAAGTTAATCAGTTTTGGAAAGAACATGCTCCACAATAGGTTATACATATAGAATGGTGTCACGAGTATTTAGGATAAACTTCGAGGGGGCGTAGCCCCCAAGAAGGTTATCCTAAATATGAGTGACACCTTTCTATATGTGTTTTGTATCATGGCAGCCAATCAGCTTCGTCTATTTTGAATTCAAAATAATTCCTAAATGGCTGCTAATGAAGAGTGGCATATTTATGTGATTACATTCCCACAATAATTCTGCTCCTGACCTCAAGGTCAGACATCTAACAATTTTTATCTACAGTCCATAAATCTAATTAAGCATTAACAGAGACTAACTGAAAATTTTCAAATTCAAAGTTTGTCACATGATCTTTTTGAGAGTCACTTGCTTAAGCCCTGGGTTTAAATCATTATTTTGTCTCGATTTTCTGTTGAATATTCAACATGGATACAGAGAACGATTTTGTGTTAAGCCAGTAGGCAGATAATTTAGAGAAACAATATTTTTCCATGAATCAGGCTCTGAATGATAGCACTGATGACATTTTATTAACACAAGCTGTTGACTTCTTGGATATGACTTTGTCACAAGCCTTCAATGTGTATGATATTGATGTATCAAAAGAAGCATCTTTTGATCTTGGGTTTAATAGCTTTGGAATAAGTTACCAGAAGACAGTGCATAAAAGAGTAATTACCCTTGATATTGGGACTCTAACCCAATTACCATTTATCCTAAAATATGAAGAAAACATGTTTTTACTGAAAGGTGAATGCTGCAAAATGACGAATAATGCAGTCTCATAGTGGAGTTAACATACTGTGCCTTCAGTAGTCTTATCTGGGTTTACACTCTTTGTCTGAATACTGTAGGAATACGGTATTTTTGTAAATAAATTGCTGCTGTAACCTGAAATGACCTTGTTCTTTTTATATCAAGAGTAAATTGGTACATGAATCAAAATTTGACAGAACCGTGCTATAACTATGCCCATGCAGTATATCTGATATCCGCACTGTTATACCAGCACAGTTCTTTGAAGTTTGGCTCCGCCTACTTAAATAATCTGCTGAATCTTTCTCAGAGTGCAAGCTAACACAATCAATGAATGGGCTACTGCAAAGAGAAATAAAGTAGGTCATGATATAATAGAATTTATCCCAAGTGTACATGTGTTGCATGTTTAATGCCTGGCGCCATTTGTAAGAATAAATAAATTAATAATAATAATAAAAATAAACAAAAAACAACAACATTCTACAGGTTCTTGGCTAAATTTGAATTAAAAAATCGGCAGAAGCTATAAACACGATAAATGTTCATCGATTGCCTTTCAAACATTTGTTTGACGTTAGGCGATTGCCATGAACATCGTTTTCGATTGCCACCGTTCTCTACCCTGTTGTTTTCAAATCGATGGAACTTCATTTGTGTACAAGACAGAGCCAAATGAATACGCAAAGTCTGTCCAGAAAACATTAAATTTTATCTGTATATCATGGAAATGTTCAAAATATGTAGCAAACTTAAAAAAATTTGGTCTATTTTGTTGTTTTGGCTGTTTAAAAGTCACAGATATTGCGTTTACGCCTAAACTACAGGCAACTTAATAGGGATTCAACAACTAAAATTGTTGAGGCATATCTTTGAACATATCTAAAAGTCGTAGCATAGTCACCTTTATTTTTTAACCGATTCTTCCTGCTGAAAAAAGAAGTTTTGTCGACTCATCCTAAACAGCCCCGTAAATTTTTGACCTGCGTTCGTGATTGCCGTGAGTGTTCAGGATTGCCGCCTACCCGGTGTGTTCTTTAAATGTAAGAAATCTTAACGTTGCAGGTGAGTGTTCTCGGGTTGTATACAGTGATGCTTCAGGTACGGGTTTTGCAGGATATGAAGTGGGTACTATAAATGGGGTGTCCCATGGTACATGGACTGTTAAAAAGGCCGTAAAATCTTCCACATGGAGAGAGTTATGTGCCGTATTTAGGGTTTTACGGTCTTTGGTGCATGTGTTTTGTAACCAGAGAGTTAAATGGTTTACGGACAATACAAATGTGGTTACTATTGTCAACAAAGGTTCAATGATATTAGAATTACAGGATTTGGCTATGCAGATTTTCATTTTTTCTTCACGACATGCTATTCATTTGGAAATAGAATGGTTACCCCGCAATTTAAATGATAGGGCAGATTATCTTTCAAAGGTCATTGAAAAAGACGATCGGGGGATTTCGTTCGAGATTTTATCTGTGATTCAAAACAGATGGGGTCCATTAGAAGTCGATTATTTTGCCTCAGAGCATAACGCAAAATTAGCAACATTCTATTCAAAATTTTGGTGTTATCAGTCATCTGGGGTTGACGCATTTACTTTTGACTGGGGTAAATCTTTTGGATTATATGTGCCGCCTATTATTCTAGTCAGTAGAGTTTTGAAGAAAATGGAAAGCTGCAGAGCTAAAGGTATTCTTGTTATCCCAGAGTGGAAATCAGCAAATTTCTGGCCGTTACTTTGTACAAATTATGGAGAAATGAGACCATTCATATTGGACTGGCTGTATTTACCTACAGAAAAATGTTACTACACACCATGCAAAAATGGTATTGGTATGTTTGGAAATGAAAATCTTAAGTTTAATATGCTTGCTATTTATGTAAATTTCATGTATTATGAAGGATAAATTAACGTACCAGATTTTAGCTGTATGGCGTATGCCTTTTTACTATTTGCCGGTATCGACGAATAGGGTATGATTCTGAAAGTGCTGGTATCGGCGCTGGGCTTGGTAAAAAAAAAAAATAGTATGACAGTTTTTAGTTTCACTGAATTAATTTTTAGTTTTGTTTATATGTTTATTTTTTCAGAGTTACGTCGATGATATTGAACAGCTACCGGAAATCTTGGCGGACATGGTTTCCTTGCTCCCGGAGTTACTCAAAGAATCTCGAGCGGAAAATACTTGTGCTTCTTATAAACGCGTTTTCAAAGAATTGCTTAAACTGAAAAGAAGTGATATTTTGATCAATAGTGTATACATGAGTGTATTTATCGAATCAAGTAAAACTGATAAAAACAGAGATGGAGCATGGATTCTAATTTCAAGGACTGGAACATTTCTTTGTCCTGTTCTCAATTTGGAATCCTCCTTGTGGTGTATTCTTGATGAACGGTAGAGGTACGATTTAGGCTACGCCCACAATCCTCCACGATTCGCCCTGAATGTTTTAAACGGTTTAAAACTGTCGTAGCATTGTCGTGGAGATTCCCGAAACACCAAAATTCTTCACGAATCACTATGGTACTACTACGATTCACGCCGATGTCTCTATGGTGCTTCTACAAATCATGCCGATGCATCACAATTTGACAAACCGGGGTGAATCGTAGCTCTACCGCGGCCAAAATCATGAATGTGTGACTGCGACTTAACTTCTTTGGACAAACATTTCTGGTAACAAATAGCTAATTAGAGTCTTCTCACAGTGTAAACCCAGATCAGGATCTGTTCTATGTCTACATTGTTTGCTTTTATCGCATCTATGGGACTCTTAGCAAAAATGGGTTTAAAGTTACAAAAATTCAGGTGAAACTTTTACATTTAAGACTACTGTAAAAGTCCTAAATTCTTGGATACCATGTTGTGATAACCCTACAATTTGAATAAAATAGTTTCACAATTGTCTAATACCTTCAAAAGATGTAGTTCGGATGGCTAACAATTTGAACTTTGATCAAATTCAGCATTCTGATCGGAGTCCACAATGTAAGCTCATATCAAATTGTCCAAAAACTTAGGATCATTACAGTATTAATTTAGACATTAAACTCATTTGAGCTGCGACATGAGAAAACCAACAAAGTGGTTGTGCGCGCAGCGCAGACTCAGATCAGCCTGGACATCCACCCAGGCTGTTCAGACTCTTCGCTAAGCGCTTAAAGGGTAGCTAAGGTTCCAAGCTACCTTCATGCGGACAGCGAAGACTCTGATCAGACTGGGCGGATGCCCAGGCTGATCTGAGTCTGCGCTGGGCGCACAACCACATTGTTGGTTTTCTCGTGTCGCGGCTCATTTTAATTCCTCATATTAATTTTGATATATTCTGTGATATATTCTGACAGCATAATCACTTTTTAGTTAATAACAATTTTGTTTATCCTCAAAGGCTCAACTCCACAAAATTCAGAAATCAGCGGATGGCACTCTTATTGACCAACCGATGCATGTCTACATACAGTATAGAGACACCAAGGACTTACATAAATGAGAAGAAGAAGTCGATGCAAGTTATTGAAGGTGTGCTAGCAGATGAAAGTGGACACAAGAGACTCTCTTGCTATAACAAAACTGCCTTCCCCTTTATGAAAACGGGTAACTCAGTAATGCTTCTCCATTTCCTCAGTAAAATCAAAGAAGTGGTTATCCGTACAGGGACAAGAGTTATTCATATACCAACTGTTCTATCATCATTACCATCAGAGGTTGTGCTCCGAGCTTAAGTCTCCACCGTTAGCCAGAACTGTTACAGTAGAATTCCCCAAGGATCCCTGTTTCATATCATCTGCAAGGTCACAAAGGTATTTTATCAGTTTATCTGGTACACCTACCAAACGATCAAATTCTTGACCGCCAGTTCTATAAGCATAACAATTTGATTGACATTGATCAGATTAAGCATCGAAAGTCAAAGAAATGTAAAACAAACAAATCTACTTCATACTTTTTTCATTAAAATTTTTAGGTAGCTCTTAAAAAATCCGACAATGTCATGCCACCGCCACCATACAAGGATATCAACTTTCAGGCCAGAAAATTTGCGCATATATCCTGGAGCACTTTTCTCGAAGTCAAGAAATGTCAACAGCCACACAAAACATGCAAAAATTGAGGTAAAATCATATATATAATGTAATCTTCCTTGGCACCTTCCTAGAACTTTCGTATATCATTATGTACACAGGATATACACATACAGTCGTATGACACTTTTGACTAACAATTCAGCATAAATGACCAATCAAGGTCCAAAGTGTCTAAAATTCATGGATAGGCATTGCATCAATATAGAAAAATGTATATAGTCAATTGCCCAGATCAAAATCAATTGCTGGTTAGTTTTGATAAGAAAGGGACACAATGAAAACATAAAATATTTACACAGTTGTCTGGAAGTTGTATGCGAAACTGAAAAGTGTTTGCCAATGTCCCTATAATTTAGTGTAGATCCGATGCATAACCATGAATTTTAGACACATGTATCTCATTGATTTCTCACTTGTGCTGCTTTGTCAGTCATAAAAGTAAAAAGTATGCAAAGACCAGGAACTGAAACAATCAAAATCCAAATCCAGCCCTCAAACCATAGTTGGAAACAACTAAGATTACAACTAATCAAGATACAGAGAACATATGGCCAACCGAGTGAGCAGCTTGTTCCCAAAAGGTGGCCACTCAGCGACCCAAACCGAACCAAAAATAATAAGAACATACATAAGGTTAAACATCACAGAAACTCTGACAACAAAAACAGGCAACAGAGAACCACAACAGAACTACCGCCTTGGAACGGTCAGTAATGAATTACTGGGGGGCTTAAATCGATTTTACAGGCCCAACCTCACCCTCAGTTTCTGAAATGGTACAAAACATTTAGTTGGTTGTTCGGTTCGCATGATAACCCTCTAACTCGTCAATGAATCATCACGGTAAACACATAAATCAAATTTCAACACCATGAAGAAGCAAAGACGAGGACTCAACAGATACAACGGGCCGTCTGACAGGTGGAGATCCCTGTCCTTCCAAACGACCCCACTGGAAATCTGAAGCAAAAGAAGGTCACCAGTTGAGCCCCGGTGGACCAAGCAACAGACAAAAAGGATCATAAACCTCATCATACATACAGCTGTATATATACATCTTATGTAAATAATGAAGTACCAAGCTTCTTGCAAGGTGCCAAGGAAGAGTACATAATTATGATTTTTACCTAAATTTTCACGTTTTATGTGGTTGTTTACCATGTTTACACCCCTTCACCATGTGAAAAGTGATTCAGCAAATATGCCCAAATATTGTGGTCTCGACAAACGTAGATATCCTTGTACAGACGCATGACATTCTCTAATTTTTAATAACAGCCTCAAAATGTTATTTTAATGCAAAAAGTATGAAAATACATTGTTTACATTTTTGTGACTTTTGATGCTTAACCAGATGTTGTGACTTTCGATGCTTAAGTGGATGTCAATTGAATTGTTTTGCTTATTGCACCGGTGGTTAAAATTTGATTGTTAGGTAGGTGTCTCTGGGATAAATTTAATGTTCCATAAGTAGGCTTTATCTTTTGTTCATCTGGTTATCTACAGAAGCCAATGGAATATTTAATGTCACAGTATGGAAAATAACTATATGGAAGGTCTAGGGAGTGCCACAATAAATATCTGGCCACATACTTTCGTTTCTCCTTCCGCTGATTCAAGAAGGGCAGTTGTCAGTTACTGGCGAAAGTATGTGCACTTAGTACTGGTTAACCGCTTAGGAGGTCTAAGCCTGCCCAGGAATAGTGTGGTTAGATTAACTGACCGTCCCGACATGACCTTAGTTTGTTTACAGTGGACGTTAAGCCTCAAATCAACCAATCAACCAAAAACCTCTTATCATCTTCTATGGCTGTACAGTCTGGTTTGTGTTGGATCTGGTTAGAAATCCCAAATACAGGTTTTCTCATGGCACAACTCATATGGTATTTGGTATTTGAACCTCGTCCCGAAAAAAACCTTTTTTTGGGTTTTCCGACCAGGTCAGACACAAACCAGGCTGTGCAAGCACAGAAGATGGCTACAGTCTTAAAATTTCAGATTTACAAACTAGAGATACTGTCTACCCAGCATGAAAAAGAACAGATTAACCCGTGTTGTAATGCAGCCAATCTGTACCTTTATTTTTTTGCATAGGCAAAAAGCATTTTTCTGATCAAATGGCTCATTTCAAAATGTATTTAAGAACCAGAAGTAGTTAGTATAGATGACCTTGAGTAAACATTAAACTTATATGTTGTAGATAACAGTTAGTTCCATATGCTTCTTTGTTATACCCCTGGTAAATGAAGTAGCCAAATTGCCTAATTTCTGTGCTAAACATCAAGGATATATGATAAATGTCACACAGACGTTACTAAACAAGCAATGTTATTCACTTGCTTTGACGTTGCTCCGCTCATTGGCGAAGCCTAGATTGTGATCTACAAGATCCACGATTAGTAAATGTTTTTCATTTGGAGGTTAAGAGGTGGGTGGGTGGGTGACTTGCGATTTTACGTCCTTTTCAACAGTAGTTCAGTCATATCAGGACGATGGGCTTGTGATAATGAAAGGCTGTGTGCAATGGAATCCCGTTTGCGATGGAAAGAACTCCGCCTCTGGCGGGGCTCGAGCCCGCGACCGCTAGATCAGTAGGCCAGCGCTTAACCCACTGAACTACCGGGGCTCCTGGAAGCATGACACCTTCATCTAAAGCTAATACAATGAAAATGTAAATATTGCAGAATATCCACAGCACTCATGTAAGCAAAACATTAATGCTTCTTTCGTAATTTTATATAGGTTGATGATATCCAGAAAGTGAACACGTCATATGGATCAGAAGTGGAAGTGAGAAACGGAGAAATGGGAGATGACACAGGCTCTTTATGTTTCGCATTTTGGCGGACACTTAGCCTCATTTCCTCTTGAAGTTGGCCAGTGTCTAAAAGTCAACAATGGTATAATGTCTTCAACAAGCTATGGGCTCCCCAAAGTCACAAGCAGACAAAAAACAACTATAGAGGTAAAGCAACACAAGAATTATTACTTTTTAAGGTGTTTTTTTAAGCTTTACGTCCGGTCAACAATTTTTAGTTAGTTTTGAACAGCTTCCTGGGTTTAACCAGTGCTAACAACTGGGATGAAATGTCTTGCTCAAGGACCCAACACTACCCCTCAGTTACCTCAGTTGGTACATGCAACTTGTCTGCTTCACAAGCAGTGGTCCCGCGGTTGATTCTAGTGTCCGGCACATTCCTTCGCAAGTAACTGACATCTAGCTTAACACTAGTAAACTATCTCCGGGAAGCTTGCTAAGGAACAGTCTGGTTAACTAACTGACTGTCCCAACATGACCTCAACTGTTTACAGTTGACGTTAAGCGTTAAATCAAACAAACAAACAAATAAATAATTTTCCTTGATTATTATCAGAAAGAGAAATAATGAAATATAGCAAAATAAAAACAAATCCGCTATACCTTGAAGCAGGTATTTTGTCCGTGTATGTCACAAACAATCATCTGTTTATTTACAATTTTAACTATAAATGTACTATATAGGTAAAATTGTAAATTGACAGAGTATTGTTTCTGACATAATACCTGCTTCATGGTATACAAGAGGAGTACAAAATACCAACAATTTGCCTGTATAACTAGTATCAAATAAAAAAATCTGCTTTGTTAGTACTCTTCATAAACTTTCTAATTTTATTTCAGATTGTACCTCCTGACACCATTAAGACAGTTAAACATTCGAGTCAGAAACACTCCAGAAAATAGGTCAAATAGAGGGAATGTCATCTATGCATATTTTCCCAGCGTGTGAAAAGTCTGGCTGCTTTCACAGGGGTCTCAAGGAAAAAACATGCCCTAAGTGCAATACAATTTACTCAGATTTGGAAAGAGCCTGTAAATCGGCTGTTTGTGAGGTTATACTTACTAAACCCGACAAAAGCACTGACGAACTAACTCTATTCCATTCACAGATTGAAGAACTTCTGCGTGGAACCAACAAGCAGATCGAACCAGATGAAGACAAATTCCTATCAGACGTGATGGAAATACTACCTGTCAAAATCACATACACACCCAAATACACATGTCCAAAGAAGGACAAAACTTTGTCTTCATTCAAAAAGCTGTATCCTTAAACTGTTGTTTGAATGATGACAAGTACTTACAATGAATGCCCCTAATGCGAGTCTTAACACTTCAGGGAACCAAATTGGCATTTACATATCATAAATAAAATAAATCTTATATAAGTCCCCCTTTGCAGCATACAATTGTCTTACATGTAGCAATAAGAACCGTCTGAAAAACTGTGTATTCAGTGTGATTCAGAATACAGTGGTTTGCAACCTGAAAATTGTTGTGGTGTATTGCAGGAACAGACAATAACTGATACTCATTCGTATTAATATTTTAGTTTATCATATTTTTAGCTCACCAGAGCCGAAGGCTCCGGGGGAGCTTATAGTATAGGCAGTTGTCCGTCGTCGTCGTCTGTCCGTCAACACATTTAAACGACATCTCCTCTAAAGCCACTAGGCCGATTGGGCCAATATTTTATCTGTACCATCCTTGGGCTGAGGGATTGAAAGTTTTTTTTTATGAAAATCTGCCTGTTAGTTTGGTTGCTATGGCAACTTAGAGTTCCCATAGACTTATAATGGGAAAAATTGAAAAATGGCATTTACTGGCAAGCCATTGCAGATATGTTGACAAATCTTTTATAGAAATGTTCCTTGAGAAGTCTTCTATCAGCTATATGTTTTTTGGCCCACTGCTCCTTTTATTGGTTGCCATGGAAACCAAAATGCAAAAAAAAGAAAAAAAACTTTAAAAATTATCTCCTCTGAAGCCACTAGGCCGATTTGGCCCAAATTTCATCTGTAGTATCCTTAGGCTTGGGGATTGAAAGTTTGTGTTTTTTGTGAAAATCGGCTCTTTAGTTTGGTTGCTATGGCAACTTAGAGTTGCATTGACTTATAATGGGAAAAATTGAAAAATGGCATTTACTGCCAAGCCATTGCAGATATGTTGACAAAACTTTTATAGAAATATCCCTTGAGAAGTCTTCTATCAGCTGTATGTTTTTTTGGCCAACTGCCTCTTTTATAGGTTGCAATGGAAACCAAAACACAGAAAAAAATGGAAACAAAATACTTAAAAAATTATCTCCGCTGAAGCCACTGGGCTGAAAATGCCCAGATTTCATTTGTAGTATCCCTAGGCTGGGGGATTGATACTGTGTTTTTTTTATGAAAATCGGCTCTTTAGTTTGGTTGCTATGGCAACTTAGAGTTGCATTGACTTATAATGGGGAAAATTAAAATGGCGTTTTCTGCAAGCAATTGCAGATATGTTGACAAAACTTTTATAGAATGTTCCTTGAGAAGTCTTCTATCAGCTGTATGTTTTTTTTTGCCCAGTGCTCTTTTTACTGGTTGCCATGTAAACCAAAATGCAAACAGAAAATGGAAAAAGATACTTAAAAATTATCTCCTCTGAAGACACTGAGCCGATGGCATTTACTGCCAAGCCATGGCAGATACGTTGACAAAACTTTATTAGAAATGTTTTTTGAGAAGTCTTCTTTCAGCTATATGTTTTTGGCCCATTGCACCTTTTATTGATTGTCATGGAAGCCATAGAGCAAAAATAGGGGAAAAAAACTCAAAGAAATTCTCTTCTGAAGCCACTAGGCCGATTGGGATTTTATCTTTAGTATCCTTTGGCTAGGGCTATAACATGCTTTTACTCTTAACTTTGTATATGCTTTAACTGCAATCAAAATATGGAAAAGAGATGCATATTTTGTTATCAACTCAACAGACTGTCAATCTGAGACTTTGTAGTTGTACACTTTGTATTAGCCTGTACAAATGTGACAGCATTTTTGAGCCTATACAAATTTGATAGCAATTTTGAGCTTGAGATCTGGTGAGCTTTGTGGCCCGTGGGCCTCTTGTTCTTTCCTGGAATACTCTCCTTACACCATCTTTTACAACAAAAAGAAAACCTTTTTGCAAATCACCTAGCCTTTAACCATCTAATGCTGTACAACTTTAAAAAGAAAAATTGAATCATTTTAAGACCATTGAATTGCTGAATGATAGCAGTTATATTTGCAAGACAAGGTAATTTGCTACAAACTTGTTTCTAAAAGATGCTGTAAGGAAAGTAGTTTGAAATTTTATTGTGTAAGTTGACAAGAAATGAATCTGAATTTGCATAGTGCTAGAATTGTTGCACAAGTAGTTGCTAGTTACCTAAACTGTAATAAACCTAAGATTTTGAACAATCAAGTATGAGCAAACATTGTCAACACACATCAGACTGCTCATAGAAATATTCTGATCATGATATGCAATGGTCGCCATTCTATCTTTTTGCTGTAAAATGAAGCTATTCAACTGTTGAGGAAAACAGTGTCATGTCATAATTTTATGCCTGCAAGTATTTTTATAGACTTGACTGCAGGAATAGGCTACACTTCAAGTGTAAAAATGTTTTTATTATGTTCTTTATTTTCCTTACTAGTTGGAATTAGTTGAGATCTTTTTATTTATCATGTTTGTTTTAATTTCTTTGCCTGTTCAGATGTTTATACAAACATTTGAGAGTAAATCTGACAATAGGGTCTATCGGGTATTCAAGTAATTTTATGTGATCTAAATTTCATAAAAATTCAAAATCGCAATAGTTTTTATGCTTTTACAGGAAGGTCCAAATGCCTATTACATGCATGTATAATACTATCAAAGAGGCAAACATTTCTAATACAACTAAGTAATGAATATTACATGCATTAATTTATGTTGCCATCACAACAGTTACGCCTCTGTATCACTTATTTTCTTTAACACAGGATAATGTCATTTTTTTAATGCTTGTGCAAATAAGGCATATGTGAATTTGTGTTATTTCTTCAGTCTATGCAATCACTTATATATCAAACTTACAATAACACAAAAAATCTTGAATATTACTCTTATCATGTTTGTAGTAAAATGGTATATTAACATATCCTGTGCATCAGAACATATAAAATAATTAATGTAAATGTTAAAAACTCAACATGTTCTCAAGTTTTAACACTTGTATTCTACTATTCGCAAAGATACTTTCTTTAAATTTTTTAGAAAATGTTCAAGACAACAAGGTTTTTCATTTGCTGTGAACATCTGAGTTTTCACTGAATACCCCTAAGATTCCTCTTGTCAGATCTTGAATGATATATGTATGTACCATGTATGACTGTGATTCAGCATGATTTCATTGTCATGATAACAGACTTTTTAATGCTACTTTTATCATTTGATATCACGCAGCATTCAATATGAGCAGCTTCATGAAAAAATCTGCATTTTGCATATGCGAAAAACAAAGATGCACATCATCTACGTTACTACATATGCTGATCGGCAGCTTTCATTTTCCCTAACTGTATAATACAATCTTCAGTTTAGAAATCTGAACTTTCAAGTCTCTAGCTAGCTTGTGTAGCTGCACAGACTGGTTTGTAGCTTGCCTAGTCGCAGTTTCTGAATACAGGTTTTAATGAGGCTTGTGTGATTTTAATTCAAAAATGCTTAATGTAATTTCCCTTTGTGAATTTTAAACATAAACAACACAATCTTTTCAGCTCTTTACTATTCAGATTCATGATTAATATGCCATAAAAATATTTAGCTCTTTTCGTGTTTCTTTACTTTTCTCCAGCAGTTTCCCTATTTATATTAGTCCAAACCAATTCTTCCACAGAAATTCATCATAGATCATCACTCGGGAATTCATGTTTTGTCCTTGAACAAGACACATTTACTTTACAAAAGTACTGATAATACCCAGCAAGCGGTGGATCCGTCCTGACATGACTAAAAAGTTGTTGTTTAAAAACGAATTTCATCTTCGACAATTATCTTTATTAAAGATGTTTCTTGTTATATGTATGTGTACATTCTGAGTGTAGGAAACTCGTTTGTAATGTTTAAGTCGCGTGTGGCACTGCAGGTAATTAGCTGGAAGGATATTAAATAAAAAGGTACCTTATGGTTTGTGTGAACAGTGAAAAGCCAGATCAGTTTATATATCTATGCAATAAGATCAGAAATTTCCCTATGAATATACAAATTGTCTAAAAATGTAACTATAGTTTTTGTCTGTTTCTACAGGCTGGTTTTAGTATTTGCTGTTACAGCATGACTTCTATGGTCTCTTTTAATGCAGCAACACAAACTTAATCAACATTTTATGCATATATGTGAGCAGCATCACATCAAAATATACCTGAAAGCAAATATAAGCTCTTACCATCCTGTGCACCATTGCAGTCTGACCAGAGTCCGCTCTTTTCACATGAACAGTAAATGCTTCTACGAGGGTTGATCCAGAAGTAATGTCACTGCAGCTATAAAATCGTGTAGAACAAAAAGAAAGCAACAAAATTTCATATCCAATTACCTTAAACTATTTGTATTATAATTTGAAAATGTCATAAAAATATAGTGCTCAGTTATCGAGATATAGAGCTAGACGGAAGGCATGGTAACGACACGCGCCGCACGTCAATGACGTTGTTGACGTTCCAGACGAAGTTTCGATATTGTGTCATGCCCAAAGTACCTTATTCGCTGTTTTAGCATAATACTAATGAGTATTCACTCATGTTTATCTCACCTTGCAATATTATTTGAGCAGCCCCGCAGCTCAGGTTCAAGAATTTACACAATATCCGAATTGCAGAACATCGACCTTCATATATGGGGTCTTAACTAGAGTGACGCTATTGTCTGACACTGCACATAAAGACCGTCCGGTTGTCAGTCGACCCTCTAGCGAGTCATTTGCATCACTACAGCGCAGATTGCAACTTAAACATTCTTTATAATCACTGTTATATTACCGCATGTTTAGTTAAACCGCTCTTGAGTCTCTAACGGTGATATTCTTAATTTGTGGCAAAACCGCATAAATATGCGCTGACGCGTTTGTCAAACATCCACATTTTTTTCACTCGGCTGTAACAAACATTGGCACTCACTAGCGAACGTCAGACTGCAATGATGTTATCAAAGTTTCAACAGTGGACAGTAGAAATATATTTCGTCATCGTATAAAATTTTCATCTGATTTGGCGCTTTAGTTTGATTTTGATTTGTAATGTCTTTTTAAAATTATGTTCATGTAAGCAACGTTATTTTAACGTGCGGCGCGATGGCGTCGGTGGCGTACTTTGAACGTCTATATAACTGGAACGGAAAAAAGATTCCAACTTTAAATTTATTCTGTTAACTGGAATTGAATTACAGTGTAACTTGATATAATTTTTATAACAATGCTACGATGAATAAGCGCGTAATGGACACAGTGACATTACTTCTGGATCAACCCTTGTAATTAACATTGGGAGAAACATGTCGTATTTGCCAAGATGAACATGCTACATGTAAATGGAGTGTATGCTGGTACACATGACTTAGAGTCCCTTTCATGCGACAACACATTCTTTTAGTGTGTATTTGAGCTGCACCACATGAAAATATATTTTGGCAAGAAAAAAAGATGAAAGAATCTGATCAGTATGTGCATCCATGGTGAAGCATCCATGGTGAAAAGTGAAGACTCTAAACAGTTGGCGCTTATGCTTTTGGTAATTGCAAAATTGGTATATACGCATGGGTCAAGGTTTGTTTTCATGCTGAGATGCTCAGTACATTTTAGAGGTAAATGGAAGACAAATAATTAGATACACTACCGTAAAATTCTAAATATTGGGACAAATAGGTCAGAGCAGTCACTGCAGACCCACATCACTGCTCATGAAGCAGCAGTCTGATTAGTGTCTTCACTGTTTGCCATTCCATTTTTGGATGCATTACTGCACAATAAAACCAAAGTTTTACATTTTAGGACAGTCACAGTAATTATTTCAGTTGTACCATTTTTTATAATGTTTACGGTATACAAAATGCTCCTGCTAAAATGTACTTAAAATTTCTTGATGCAGTGTGCTTCATCAATAAATATAACTTTTAAGAGTAGTCAGGGTTGCTAGTATAGACCACAAAAATGAGACAATTTTTGAAACCGGTCAGAACCGGTTCGGTCAAGGTCAGCGGTGATGACCAATGGTTTATTTTTAGAAATTAATCGATGATAAGGGTGATGCAATATTTAACGTTGCTGTGAAATCGAAAACAAGTTTAGACTTGAGAACTATATATTTTGTCAACAGCCAATCAAATAACCCTTTTCATTTATTATATTACCAGTTTTCCAATACATAATTCATTTGACAGCAGACCGTCCACCTGAAAGCATCACTAAACATTTAAACAGGTAAGTTAAGTTGTTAGCAGACGATAAAATTTTCTTTCCTGATTTTTATCATTCAGTTACCACAGTATCCGAACGCACTGTACCCTCTCTTCCGGTTTTCATAGCGTTGAATCGAGAGTACAAAATTCGCTCATAACTAGTAGCCGGAAATCATTATGTTTTGAGTTTTTATCCGGAATCTACTGCGTCATTTATAGTTATTCAGCTTCGAAAATGTAAAGAGGTAAGTTTAATATAATTTTCTATTCGGTCTTTTACTTTATTGCCCTGTACAATGAAAAACTCCTTGCCGTCGCAGATTTTTTTTTCCAAACAGCTTAATTTAACACGAGATTGTGTCGTGCAAAACTTAGCTATCATTCTTTTATTAAAACTAACAAACTGTAGATTGATAACGCCTTCCGTTTATTCTAAAGATGTTTTATAAAACATGTAAGAAAATGCTCAAAATGGTTTAAGAATCATGCCAAGGGCGATTTGAATACTGTACCAATTACTACCCACCCATACACGACATTGTACAGGGTAATAAAGTAAAAGACCGAAGAGCAAATTATATTAAACTTACCTCTTTACATTTTCGAAGCTGAATAGCTATAAATGACGCAGCAGATTCCGGATAAAATCTCAAAACATAATGATTTCCGACTACTGGTTATAAGCGAATGTTTGTACTCTCGATTCAACGCTATGAAAACCGGAAGAGATTGTACATGTAGTTCGGATACTGTGGTTACGCCAGCCAGGTAAGAGGTTCACTGTTAAACAGATAGGTTTAAAAATTACAGGTAAACCTGGTTCCCCCTTTTTATATGCGATACTGTATCAGAAGCAGGGTAAAATCGCACCAAAGCAGATAATAAATACTAACATTTTTCCGATATTGTTCAGTTTATACAAATCTATTGAAAGAGTCACATCGCTTCACTTTATAATGTTTATACAGGCGTATTGTTAAAAAATGTAATAAAGTTTGGCTTTACAATTACACTTGAAAAGAACTTTATCTTAACAATTTTATGATTTTAAAGACAGTGGCGATAAATAACTATTTATTGTGCGCTTACAGTGTCACAATTTTTTCTATTTTGTTTGACTGATAGGATTTGACTTGAGGCCGTTTAACTGTCGCTTATCAACAAAATCATAGCCGCTAAATACTTAAGTACCGTAATACTTTCATATACTGTCGTCTGCTAAATAAATTTATCCTAAACAGTTACGCTGCCCCTCAAGTATGAAATAAAACACTTGGTACAAGTTTTAAGCCCATTTTCATAAAACTTTCAAGATACTGTTATCACCATTTCATGTGGTTCATATTCATCCAGGTCATAATGGGACCCTTCTTTTCAGAGTTATGGCTCTTTATGTGTTAATCTTTTGTATGTATGATACTAAATTTCCATAATTTGTATTCGATATGTGTTTTTTTTAAGTTAATCATATGATCAGATATTCATCAGAATTATCTTCTTTGATCATCACTCAACTTGTAGCCACGACTGTTTTCAAAATCAAATTTCCCCGTTACTGGCATATCCACATGTCGTGGACGTTTGGCCTTTAGCCTTATATTTTCATAAGCATATAAGACCATAGGAAAAACATTGTATATATGGCTTACATATTATATTTCAGATTCGCTCTTCAATCAATAAAACAAGGAGCCCACTGATAGCAAATTAAAATACACCAAAAGGTAGGAATTTTAGAATACCTTTATATCATACGACACACTGATCTCTAAACGGCTTGGTAGCTCAGTATGTTAAGCACTGGCCGGCTTAGTTTTGAGTCCCAGGAGAGGAGGAAATCATTTTTTCCATAATCGGATCTACACTGCACACAGCCTTTATCACTGGCCCATTTTTCTGATATGACCGAAATACTGTTGAAAAGGACAAAAGTCGCAAATCATCCATCCGTATTATCAGGAAATACAAAGAAAAATAATGTATTGTAGTTTATGTTATTTATTTGAATTGAAGTAACATGCATACTATGTAAATATAATAAATGCAAATTGGTGCGCGCATATAGTCAAATACATTTATGAGCAATCTGATAAGAAACAGACATAAACTCATCGTCATTCTAAGTCACTGGCTTTTATCCAGCTATCAAATTTCTTTGGGTAATATTTCCATTTCACAAAGTACTGTTTATTTCGTCCTTTGCCTCTACTTTTCAAGACTTTTTCTATTTTATAAGTAACGTTAGCGGGATCAATATCCAAGGGAATTAATTCGCTGGTATACCACCCGCCCTTTATATCGTCACCTTGAAGGTCTGTCAGCCTATAAACAGGCAGGTTTCCTCTGTAATACCGTTTTGACACTTGGAATATTTCTCCAGAATAATTCTGATCATATGCGCTGGTGAATGCACCTTTAAGGTAACTGACTCTCACATACTGTCCTAGCTTGTATTTGAAAGGTCTTTTCTTGGGTAGTTTCTCCTGTTTCAGTTTATTATTATTCTGCGCAAAGTATGCCGAGAGACGAACTTCTTCTTCATTGGTGTTTTTCACATCAGCTGGTACCATTCCGATAGTCCTGTGATATGTTTTATTATAGCTGCGGGCAATGTCTTTTAAAACTGGTAAATAACTGTAGTCATCCTTGTAAGTAAAATAACGACGGATTTTCATTTTTATTGTTAATATGGCTCTTTCAGAAGTAGAAGCTTTCGTTTCATTTTGTGTTGGGAAATATGTGACGTCCTTCTTCTTCATAAGGTCTTGTACTGCTTTAGCACGAAATTCTTGGCCTGAAAAAAAATGTAGTAGTACATTTTAAGCTTCTTGTCGAGGTACTGCAATAGAAACCTTACTTTCATATTTATTATATAACTACAGAAGTATAACAAATGATCAATTTGTGTCACAGTTATGAATCTTTGATACGCAGATATTGAAATCACAGATGTACTATAAAATATGTAAACAAAAATATACAAACCTTTGTCAGTTATAATTTCGGTTGGCACTCGTCCACCTGTTTTGAATATATCTTGGAAGGCTTTTGATACATCTTGTCCAGATTGATTTTTCAATGGTCTCAGCCATACATATTTTGAGAATGTATCTATCACAAGCATTATGAATTTATATCCATCATTCCAGTCCTTATATTTCACCATGTCTATGAGGTCTGCCATCCAAAGGTCATCCTTGCCCGCGCTGACCACGTGGTTTCTTTTAAATCGTCTCCTAACTGGTTTGTGAAGCCCATACGATTCTTGATTGTGTAAATAATGATAAAAGTTTAGATCCCTTAAGAGCAAAGAAAACATTCATAAGTAAGAAGTTGGGCCATACCGCGGTTTCGGCTATTCAAGCCTCATCAGTGACCCTTTAAATCTGGCACAAGGAGCCAGAGGAAAAAAACAGTAAATTTGCAGGTTTAACATGGCAGTCGTCTCAAAGACTGATATAAGTCGAAAAATACCAAAATATTTCAAATTTGTTTAGAAAATGAATCTAAACGTATGATCATTTCTGACTTCTCAGAATATATTCCATGATCTCAAAGGACCAAAAGGAAAATATAATCTGCACTATAGATGAGTGCGGGGAGACTTTTTACGGCCGCCACACGGCACAACATCCAGCTGCAGTGATAGTAAATAATAATAAAAGTTTAGATCCCTTAAAAACTTTCTTATTTTGTACATTCCAATGTTGAATTTGCCTTCATCTTTTATCACTTTTTATTATATTCTGAGGGCCTGCAAAACTTGCTGGGTGTTTTGGATCATAATATATTTTCTTTAAGTAATCCTGCCAGGATGCCATGGCTTAATAGCTGAGTGTCTAAACAAGAAATGAGAAAAAGTTGAAATGTCAAACAGTTTTATTCGGAATCCTCCATCTCATCTTCATCTACCGAACTACTTTCATTGACTGAGCCGCTTTCATCATCAGAATCCATGTCATCTGCTTTGCACGTATATATATGTCTTCAAAAGCTTTGCTCTCTAGATCTTCCGGTACTTGTCCTCCTTTTCCTTCTTTGCGAAAGTGTTTAGGCTGATAGTCAAAGGTTTCATCATCGTCAGACATTTTTCTTTTTAGGCCTGCTTCCTCTCCCTCTGGGCACCATCCTCGTGTTAAATGCCTTTGCACATCATGGGCTGTGTCAAATAACAATCCACAGCCGTCACAAGCCTGCGTTTTATCTGCCATGGTATCTTCTATTTCCGAATTTTCGTTGAAGTGAACAGTGTGTAGTCCAATTGAGGAATGATGTCCTTCAGTAAACGGGTCTTCTTTTATAGTTATCTGTTGTGGTTCTTGCACCTGATTGGCTGTTTCGTTTTTATGGGAAGTCATGCTATCAAAACGCTGCCATTCTAAATCGTATTTCAATCGATCGCTTTCATTTATGAATGGTTTTAAGTCCACTAGCAAATAGCCATAACAGTATTTGGTTGCTTTTTCAAATGCTTTCAGAAATTTATCACTATTTTTTGGGTAAATCTGACACTCAGTGATTGACGATCCACAGGATTATTGTATAATATCAGATAGTGACAATTTCTCCTTTGAGTGGGATCTTTGTTTCCAAATATGTTTTGATTAATTGTTATCACAGATAGTGACCTATGGTGCGACCCCTCTGTGAATAAATCTGTTATTCTTTTGTCTTTGCCAGATTCTTGGAACAAATCATCCATGATGAGCAAATTGTTAATTTGGGGATCAAAGAAGTCTTCATCATCTAAATCTGTTGGTATTCCTTGTATAAACTCTACTTTGGGTTGAACACTCTTTTGAATGTCATCATACAAGGGTTGCCATCGTTTATAGAGCCATACTATTCTTTGTATATTAGGTCGGATTCTTTGGCCATGATTCAAGAGAAGTTTTTTCACAAATGTAGTCTTTCCACTTGCTGAAAAATAGAAAAAGATCAAGACTTAAGATAAATAAACAGCTTTCAAAACATATTTAAGCGTATATTTATTTAGTCTCTGAAAGAAGAAGTTATGAAATGATCAATTTATACGTTTATTTTTACACATTTATATGAGCTACACTTAAAGCAATATTTCAATGTTTGCACTAACGAATCTTAACAAAACAAATACTAAGAAAAATATATACCTGTAGGCCCCGAAATCATCATAGTGAAAGGGTGTTGAAACACCATGACAGATCTGTTACAAGCCTCAACTGGTGGTTGTTGTGGTTGACTCTGACATACCGGTAAAGCAGGATGAGGCATTTCCTCATGAGGAAGTGATGACACGCTTATCCGCGTCTGCTGCTGCAGTGCTTTGCCAACCGCCAGAGGCGGTGGCGGTATGCCTTCCTGCGGCGGTGGCGGTATGCCTTCCTGCGGCGGCGGTGGTATGCCTTCCTGCGGCGGCGGTGGTATGCCTTCCTGCGGCAGCGGCGGTGGTATGCCTTCCTGCGGGGGCGGCGGCGGTGGTATGCCTCCCTGCGGCGGCGGCGGCGGTGGTATGCCTCCCTGCGGCGGCGGCGGCGGTGGTATGCCTCCCTGCGGCGGCAGCGGATACGCTCCACTACTCTGCGGATACGCTTGATGGATTTTGCTGCCAGAATGTGCATTGCGTCTGTGCCTTAACATCACGTCTCTCCTTGACAGTATTTTTGAACAGTCGGGGCACGATGTCTGGGACATGTTGCTCCTCCGATGACTTACTTCAGAATGATAACGTGCTGCAACCTGTGTTGTTAAATCATTTTAGTAATGATTCTTCTATTTTTGAGAACCAATCAAATCCCTTCATTAAAAAACATAGTGCGCATGCGCTAAGGGGTTATCTATATACACCGGTTTTCAGGCTTAAGTTCATTAACAGAGTGACTACTCTCTTAAACGGATATATAAAATTGTTAAGAAGATATTTATGAAAAACCTTGAGAGTTCAACAATATAAGGTGACTGTTTTTGAAGTGTTTAGTCTCATTTGGTTCTTGTAGTCTCGCCTGTATTTATTTTTGATTAAGTAGGTCAATCATCTTGCTGAAAGTTTGATTATAAGCAGGATTTATAACATGTAACGTTTAGTCTCATCTGGTTTTTGTAGTCTCGCCTGTAGATCATTCATCTTTTTGAAGAATTGACAACAAAATTATAACCAGTGATTACTCTGAGTATGCCGTTATTTACTTATCATTGCAAATAGTAATTCGATTTTTTTTTATTTCAGGTGCTGTATAATCATGACGTATCGATGTGAAGAATGCGGCTCCTCATTCCCAAAACTGAGTCAGCTTCTGCAGCACAGACGAACACAAAACCACTGGAAGAAGTACACTTGTTCGAGATGCAGTAAAGTATTCAATAGAAAATCAAACCTTGATCGTCATTTGTTGAAACACGAAAATGAGAATTACTTTCACTGCCAAGAGTGTTCCAAAGTGTTCGTTAGTGAAAATGCCCTTGAAAATCACTTACTAAGGCACAAAAATCAGACTGGAGGAGCCGCTAAAAGGCCACGTGAAGAAGATGAGGGAGGACATAATAAGAAAATGAGGGCAGACAGACTAAGTGATTCAGAAAACCTTTATAATATAGAGAAAGTGAGTGAAAGGAAGATAGAAAAGTTCAACACAACCGCCTCATATTATAAGATAACAGTTAAAGATATAGAAGTACAAGGAATACCTGAGATTTTAAAAACTTTAAAGAGACTATTCCAGTCTATAATCAACCGCATCGCTAGTGATATACCACCGAACGACCTAATCAGACTTACCATGGATAACCCGGAACTCGATTATCCTATAGTTATGCCGTTTATGAGACGATCTGCTCTGACAGTAGATAGGACTTTGTCAGAAATAGAACGTGTGTTACAGTCTTATGAACAATTTGTGTTAGATGAAACATTTGGTGTGGAATTCGTTCATGTACATTTATTGAAAGGAGCTGGCCAGAAGCGAAAACCCTTTGTTGACATCAGTAGACCCCAAGACAATAAAAGGAGTATCATACAAATCCGAAACAAAGATGAATTGTGCTGTGCTAGGGCTCTTGTCACAGCTATGGCATGTGTTCAGAATCATCCACAATGGAACAATATAAGGCAAGGCCATAAGATTCAAGAACAATTGGCCAGAGACTTACATAGTAAAGCAGGAGTGCCATTGAAAGCATGTGACTTAGATCATGTCAAACAATTTCAGATGGTGTTACCTGACTTTCAGATTCACATCCTTTCCAAGGAACATTTTAATGCTATTGTATATCAAGGATCTGAAGGTGGAATACCTGTATATCTTTATTATCATGATGAGCATTTTGATGTAATCACAAAAGTAACAGGTTTTCTAGACAGGAGTTATTTTTGTTTGCAGTGTAAGAAAGGGTATAACAATAAGGAAAAACACAGCTGCAACAATGCATGTCACTTTTGTAGACATATACACAATGATAAGGAGGAAGACTGGGTGCATTGCAAACATTGTAACTGTAAATTTGTCAATAAGACTTGTTATGATCTCCATTTGAAACAAACAATGTCTGGCAATTCAACTTGCAAAGCATACTTTAGATGTAAAGAATGCAATCAGTTGATCAATAAAGCAAAACATAAGTCAAATCATATCTGTGGGGAACAATATTGTAAAGTCTGTAAAGGTTACTTTGCGGAAGGTCATCTCTGCTACATGACCAGCGTAGAAGAAGAAAACTGCAAGCCTTATTCAAGGAAAAAGCAAATGAACTCTCTCAAATATATCTTTTTCGACTTTGAGTGTAGACAAGATGATCAAATTGAGTGTGACAAAGGTTATAGACCAAACAACAACAAGAAATGTTCCAACTGTGGTAAAGCGACATGTGGATCATTTAGACATGTTCCAAATTTGTGTGTTGTGCACAAAGTCTGTGATGTTTGTCTTGATAGGCCCATCTTCCCAACGTGTAAATGTATTCATTGTGGACTGAACGAGCGGGTCTTTTCTGGTGCTGACACAATTGCTTTATTTTGTAAGTGGCTATTTTCCGAAGAAAATGTAGGGGCTACAGTAATATGTCACAATTTTAAAGGGTATGACAGCTATCCAATTTTAAATTATCTGCACGAGAATGCTATTCTTCCAGAGGTGATAACGACAGGTTCAAAATACATGTCTATTAAGGTACCGGCCTGCAAACTTCGGTTCATTGATTCACTGAATTTCATTCCCATGGCATTAGCAGATATGCCTGAGGCTTTTGGGGAATCAGAATTAGCCAAAGGTTACTTCCCACATCTTTATAGTCGCAAGGAATTTCAAACAGCTGTTATTAATCACTTACCAGACATTTCGTTTTACAATCCAAATGGTATGAAACCGGAAACAAGAACAAAGTTTTTGCAGTGGTATGAGCAACATAAATTGAGCCATTTTGACTTCCAGAAAGAATTGCTACGATATTGCAGGTCTGATGTTGACATATTGAGAAAGTGTTGCCTTAGACTTCGATCATTGTTTATGGATATGACAAAGAAGGAATCCACAGATGGCATTGATCCCTTTGAAAAATGCATTACCATAGCTTCGGCATGCAATTTAGTTTTTAGAAAAAATTTCCTTGAGAATGAAACAATTGGAATCATACCCCCTCATGGATATCGACCTTCGGACAAGCAATCAGCTATGGCATATCAGTGGCTTTACTACTTGGCTCACAAAAAGAACTTGAGTATACAACATGGCAGAAATGCAGGTGAAAAGCAAATTGGACCTTACAAAGTTGATGGTTATTATGAGTCTGAGGAAGAATGCATTGCATTTGAATTTCATGGTTGCTTTTGGCATGGTTGTCCAAACTGCTTTTCAAGGACTACAATCAACCCTGTGTCTCAGTTGAGTATGGAAGATTTATACACGCAAACAATGGAAAAAAGACAGTACATAGAATCGAATGGATACTCTTATGTATGCATTTGGGAATGTCAGTTTAAAAAAGAACTTGAAACTGATGCTGCCATGAAACGTTACGTTGAGAATCTTGATTTTGTCACGCCTTTAGAACCAAGGGATGCTTTTTATGGTGGACGGACAGAGGCTTTTAAATTGTATGAGGAGGCTCAGCCAGGAAATCAAATCAAATATTATGATGTAACGTCCCTGTACCCTTTTGTCAACAAAACTGGAAAGATTCCTCTTGGGCATCCAGATATCATCACAGAGAATTTTGAGCCGATTGACAAATATGAGGGTTTGATTAAATGTAAAATACTTCCACCTAAAGGGCTTTACATGCCTGTCCTGCCTGCAAGATGTAGTGGTAAACTCATGTTTAGCCTCTGTCGTTTGTGCAGTGAAGTTAATCAGAAGACTGCATGTAAACATACTGATGAAGAGCGTGCATTTGTTGGGACGTGGGTCACTGATGAGGTCAAAAAAGCAGTTTCTCTAGGATACAATCTTATGAATGTCTATGAGGTCTGGCACTTTTCAGATATATCTCAGTATGATCCTAGTACCAAAACAGGGGGCGTTTTTACCGAGTATGTCAATACATTCCTGAAAGTTAAACAAGAAGCAAGTGGGTGGCCTGACTGGTGTGTTGATGAGAGTACAAAGCACAACTACATTAAACAGTACTTTGAAAAAGAAGGCATCCATTTGGACTACAACAGAATTGAAGAAAACCCTGGGTTCAGGTCTTTGTCGAAATTGATGCTTAATTCATTTTGGGGAAAGTTTGGACAGAGATCAAACCTTACCCAAACAACTTACGTGGACGATACCGAACGGTTTTTTGACATAATGACATCAGATCAACAAGAAGTAAAAAATGTACGTTTTGTTAGCAATGAGGCAGTACAGTTGGACTGGTGTTATAACGGTGATTTCGTGGAGGCATCATCACGCACCAATGTTGTTACTGCTGCATATACTACAGCACAAGCCAGGCTCAAACTATTTAGTTACCTGGAACCCCTAGGGAGACGTGTTTGCTACTGTGACACTGATTCCATTATATTCACAACCTCCCGTGGTTTAAGGGAACCTAAACTGGGTGATTATCTGGGTGATCTGACTGATGAAACACCAGGAAATGAAATTCTTAAATTTGTTACGGGTGGTCCAAAAAAATATGCATATACTTTAGCAAAACCTAATAAAAAGGGACAAACCTCTGTATGCAAAGTTCGTGGAATCACTTTAAACTACAAGAACATGCTTGACATAAATTTTGAAACCGTTTCAAACATGGTTACAAACAACAGAGAGCAGGGCTGTATTAAGGTTGTTGATGATAATAAAATATGCCGTTCAAATGGAGTTCTCATAACAAGGACTGAAACAAAAGACTACAGAATAGTATTTGACAAAAGAGTCATCAAAGGCAATGTATGTACATATCCATATGGAATGTAATTGAAATACAAATGGGAAAATAAGGAACACGTTCTTGTTGTTTAACTAATTGTATAAACATGTATAAACTGTAAATTGTATCAATTTTGTATGTATATACGTGTACACCTGTCTTGTTTATGTCATTAAGCCTGTAAATAAAAAAAAGTAAATTCCATGTTGTTCTATTTAAGTACCCAGCTCCACTAACCATGTTTCACTGATAAACACTTATAGTCATGTAGCTAGCCAATGTTGTCAAAATAAAACTGTTTCATGGAAAGCCCTGTGAGTCCCACAATAAAATAACACAGCGTCTCCTGAGCACCAAGAGAAAGAGGAAACCTTTGTGAATTGTTTGGTCATATCGAAATAAAAAAAGCTGGTCCTATATTTAGCGCATAAATTGGACTTTCACAAGAGCAATCCTGGATCACCGAAAAGGCTATAATTAGACGTCGTTGCATTACAAAACGTTGCATCAGCTTTTCATCGATCGAATGCTAAAAATAAACCATTGGTCATCACCGCTGACCTTGACCGAACCGGTTCTGACCGGTTTCAAAATTTGTCTCATTTTTGTGGTCTATACTAGCAACCCTGACTACTTTTAAGATTCCATGCCTGGCCTGGCTAAATTCATGAGAACGTTTCTGTTGCTCTGCAAAAGTGTCTCTGGACTGGCAAAAATAAGTTCATAAAAGCCCTTGCTGATATCTTTAAAAAAAGATTTCTGATGAGTTCTTTTCCAAGTCACTACTTTTCATTTGACTTTCTCTGTAAGATACACGGCTTTAATACCCTTATCTGTCAATTTTTGCACCTGCGCTTTCATAAACGCAGCTAAAGGAGACACTACTATGCAAGTGCAGTCTTTTTGTTTTTGAAGGGCATAGTTAACAGCTTCTTTCATAGCCATGATTCTACTGTAATTAAATCCATTCATATATGTTGTGTTGTGTTTACTCTTTGAGTTTCACAGAGGTAACTGTGGCTTATCTCATACCAGATGGTATCAATAATCTGTGGAAGCATCAAGGTAATAAAGCCATACTGGCCTACTTTGTAACTGTTAATGTCCTCGGAGGTAGCCATCATTTCTTGCTAGGCGAAGAAGTTGAGCCAGAGAGTATAGACTAGCTACAAATAATAAACTTGGATATTAATTATAAAAATGAAGTAATAAGGTGAAAATTCTTCTTCGCCTAGTAGCTAGGCTACCAAATAACCTGAATTCTTGTGTATGATAAAATGAGCCTTGTAAAGAGAAAACCTGTCTTCGGGGTTTCTTAACAAGTTTGACAAAACCTGCCTGCGTAGCCACAGAAAGTAGCTAGAGGCTTGAAATTTAATATATGGAATCTTAATACATCATACTAGCATCATCGCAACGAACAACAAAGGCGCTGATTAGACAGCGGGGATGCACAGTCTTATCTGCGCCAGGGCTTCGACTAACTTTCAAAATTTGGAAGTCCAGACTTCCTCGTCTTTGCTTCTTCAAGGTGTTGAAATTTGATTTATGTGTTTACCGTGATGATTCATTGACGAGTTAGAGGGTTATCATGCGAACCGAACAACCAACTAAATGTTTTGTGCCACTTCAGAAACTGAGGGTGAGGTTGGGCCTGTAAAATCGATTTAAGCCCCCCAGTAATTCATTACTGACCGTTCCAAGGCGGTAGTTCTGTTGTGGTTCTTTGTTGCCTGTTTTTGGTGTCAGAGTTTCTGTGGTGTTTTGCCTTATGTGTGTTGTTGTTGTTTTTGGTTCGGTTTGGGTTGCTGAGTGGCCACCTTTTGGGAACAAGCTGCTCACTCGGTTGGCCATATGTTCTCTGTATCTTGATTATTTGTAATCTTAGTTGTTTCCAACTATGGTTTGAGGGCTGGATTTGGATTTTGATTGTTTCAGTTCCTGGTCTTTGCAAATTTTTTACTTTTTTTCCATGGTGTCAGATTCGGACGTAGTGAGAGAATTTTTTGGAAGTCCGAAGTTTAAAGGAATGACTTATGCATGGTTATTTTTACCTCACCCCCCCCCCCCCCCCCCCCCCCCTCCTTACACATCCCTCTCTCTCTCTCGGGACAAGATCGAACGGCCGTATGTGACAATTATCGGGCGTATGCAAGACGCCAGAGGTCTCATTTCTCGACTTACGGGAGCAAATCCTGGGCGTAATATACGGTCATACGCCCGTTAACGGAAGCCCTGAATTTTTCTGCACAGTTGTTGTTCACATATGGCATAAACAGGTTTTCTCCTGATGAGGCTCAAATGAAGATTTTTCAGTAGCCAACCTTAATATATGTACAGGTATAGTATACCTGTAATTGAGAGTAAATCAGCAACACTTTACTAGCCTAGAGGCACAGGGTGAATGTATGGCTAGCGGGCTGGTGCCAATTTCAACCACTTCGTTTTTCCCTCGTTCAAGGAAACTGATGTAGCTGTATTCTGCAAACAGAACATGTGTTTGGCTTTCTGGCATTCATGAAATGAAAGAATTTGTTGTACAAAAAATGACCTTAGGGTTTCAAACATTAGCACCTAGTTAGTGGATTAATTGATTGATTGCTTTAAGTGTTACGGCCTTTGAGGCAGAATTTCAGTCTATTTCGGGCCGTCTCCAAGAGATAGGGAGAACGAATGAGAGAAATGATGTCCAGGGAGAACGAAGAGAGAAATGATGTCCAAACAACCCCCACCCGCACCTACTGAAAGCGCAGTAGGCCCTTTTACGATGTTCCAAATCAGTAAGACGCCCAGGCACTGACGTTAAACACAGCACCATCGCACCACCCGACCATCCCCTCCTATTTAAAGGCGCCAAGGGGAGAACATAAACTGTACTTTTCTAGGGTTGTCATCTGGCTTCCATGTGGGAGCTTCCATTGAAAATATGGCTAGCAGAATACTTAACTATATGGTCACAAACCGTCTTGCTGAGAAGTACAATTGGACTGATGTTAACAAGTCGGCCTTCACAAGTTTGACAATACCTATTTTGTTGAAACGTAAAGTCGATTATTTTAGTCACTATATTTATCAGGCTCAGTCATGTGTTTGCAAGAAGACTCAACAAGGTTTTCAGATACGAGAAACTACGTATTTTTGAGGATAAGAAACAAGGTAAAGAATTTAGAAAATCAATTTTGTGCACTATCTTCTAAGTCAGTCAGAGCACCACAAAACCAACAAAAGGGAGTAGCCTGTGCATCCATCATTTCACTTCTTGGATAAGTTACACGCAACACCTTCGCACCACCCGACCACCCCCTTCTTGGATGACGGGGTGGTTGGGTGGTGCAAAGATGCTGCGTGTAACTTCCAGTGACGGGGCAGTAGGACAAGGGCTTACTATGCTTGCAGTAGGTGCGGGTGGGGTGTTTAGATTTTTTTCTCCCCTCTATCTCCCATTCTCTGGGAGACGGCCAGATACAGACTGATTTGATTGATTGTTTTGGGTTTAACGGCCCTTTGAGACTGTTTTTAAGTCTATATCGGACCGTCTCCCAAAGAGAGGGAGAAAGAAGTGAGAAATGATAGACGAGAGAAAAAATGTCCAAACAACACCCACCGCACCTACTTGCAAGCACAGTAGGCCCTTGTCCTACTATTATCCAAATCAGTAGGACGCCCCTGCACAAAAAGTTACACGCAGCACCATCGCACCACCCAACCACCCAAGATATTGACTGAAAAACTGTCTCAAAGGGCCGTTAAACCCAAAATCAACCAACCTTCTTGGACGAGAGCTAGGAAATAATACTGCAGCTTTACGTAAACCATAGATCCATGGACTCCAAAGAGGTTGATCAGAATGCAGATGTATATGTTGAGCTGAATATTTACTGGGTCTGTCTGTTTGTTGTGCTTGGTATAATTTAATTACGTATAATAACTATTTTCAGGTGCCATTAAAACAACCTTCAGACTATTGTCTATGGCAGAGAATGAATCCTGTATAAAATCTTTCCTCAAATCGTTCCCATCCTATTATTTATATTGTGTAAATGTTTAAATGTATTGAAAAGTTCGAAATAAATTATATTTAAATCGACACCAGCTGCAGTGCAGATAATACGTGAAATTATTTTCTGGGCTTTATCCCATTTATCAATTGAATATAAATAAATAAATAAAATGAAATAAAAAGGAGACACAGTTTCTTGTGCAGTTCAAAATTAAATCATTTATAAAGGAGACAGAGTGTCTTGTGGAGTTCAAAATAGCATTTCGAGCGAACGATACATGTACCGTCTTTTTCATTCAGCACATTCTGTATGAGTATTGATTGATTGTTTTGGGTTAAACGGCCCTTTGAGACAGTATTTCTCAAATCAGCTTCCTAGGTCAAGCCGTTCAAAAGTTGGAAAAATGCCAAATTGGAACAAGGGCCATACCTCCATCAAAATTTTATGGAATTCTCCCAAAAGATAATCAGGTAATCTTCTCCTCATACCCAGACAGTATGCCAAATATCAAAGCCATAGCTCAAATACTTTTTGAGATATCTTGCTAACAAGATATTCATCTCATTTTAACTCCAAAAAGGGGCATGACTTGAAGAAGAAAAAAAAATATGTCAGCTATTTTTTCACAAGGAATCCATATATGAAATTTCAAGATCCTAGCTGGCAGGGTTACAAAGTTACAGCAGGCATGTAAAAGTAACTCACGCACGGACAAGCCAAAAGCAATATGCCACACCAACTTTTTCAAAGCTTGGGGCATAAAAAATGTGAGAAGCTTTTGCATTCCGAAAGCTTCTGACATAATTTCAACACAAAATTTCAGTGTATTTGGCTATAAAAGTGTAAAACACCGCGTTGACCTCTTAACGAGCTCGTTAGGGTTACGATGCTTTGAACAACTGGGCCCTGATGTCAAGGCCATAGCTCATATACCGACATGTCTTTTCTAGTTCAAACACGTCTTTACTCCAAACCCATCTGGTACAATAGAGAGAAAAATAAAAAAATAAAATGGATGTTACCTCTTTCAAAAGCTTTCTGGACTTTACATAAAGCATCTGACAGTGCTGAAGTCCAAATAGATGTCAATAACTCAATGATGCAGACTAGGATAAATACAATTGAGATTAAAAATGATCAACGCAAAAGCCTCTTGACAGCAGGAAAAAATGCTCATGAGGCAGTTAAAAACTCCTTAGACTCTCATCAAGGGGAGACCAAAGTCTTGAAATCTGCTTTCTCCAAAGACAATAAAAAACATCTGTGTGAAGTGAGGCAACAGAAGGAGATAATACTAGACCTATGAGACCAGATTAATGTGCTCACTGCAAAGAATAGTGAGCTTCGTAGCAAACTGGAGGAGCTCAAGCTTGCTCGTGAGTATAAACTTGATGACTATGACGAAGTTAACGATTATAAAGAGGAGACCCCGGAAGAGAACCGCGAAGAGAGAACAGAGAGGCATGTAGTGCTGAACAAAAAATCAAAGCATTTCTAGTAAGGTATGTAGCAGTTTACTTTATATTAAATTCAACATAGTATCAACTGATCGATTGTTTGGGTTTAACAGCCCTTTGAGACAGTATATTAGTCTATATCGGGCCGTCTCCCATAGAGAGTTTGATTGATTGATTGATTTGGGTTTAGCGGCCATTTGAGACAGAGAGAGACAGAAAAAAGTGAGAAATGTCAGACGAGAGAAAAAACGCCCAAACAACCCCCCCCCCCCCCCCGCACCTACTGCTAGCACAGAAGGCCCTTGTCCTACTTATATCCAAATCAGTAGGACGCCCCGGCACTGGAAGTTACACGCAACACCACCGCCCCCCCCCCCCCCGGGAATGGTCGGGTGGTGCGATGGTGCTGTGTGTAATTTCCAGGGCCGGGGCGTCCTACTGATTTGGAATATAGTAGGGCAAGGGCCTACTGTGCTTTCAGTAGGTGCGGGTTGTTTGGACATTTTTTCTCTCGTCTATCATTTCTCCTCTTTCTCCCTCTCCGGGAGACGGCCCGATATAGACTGAAATACTGTCTCAAAGGGCCGTTAAACCCAAATCAATCAATCAATCCCCCCTCCCCCACAGAGAGTGAGAAGGAGGAGAAATGATAGGCGAAAGAAAAATGTCAAAACAGCCCTCACCTGCATTTACTGCAAGCACAGTAGGCCCTTGCCCTACAACATTCCATATCAGTAAGTCTCACCGGCACTTGAAGTTACACACAGCACCATCGCACAACCCTACTACCCCCAACATAGTATCAAATTATATTCTTCATTTACAGGGCTCACCAAAAGAAGGGTAAAATACAGTAAAGCAAGAACCATCTCAGTATGTTAAATGTTTATTTAAGTTTAAAAGAGCTTTAAATAACAAGGCATAATAAAGATAAAGTATGTTATAAATGACATCAGCTATGGAAAAATGCTATTAAACATAAAATAGTCTTATCTTACCTTGTTATTTTAACCCTTTCGCTGCCGTAGGCGACTCAAGTCGACTGCCTGGCCGACTGCCATATGCGACTTGCGTCGACAAAAGCTAGTACTTGTTTTTAGTAAGTTTCACAGTACAGTAAATATCACGCAGCACCCGGAAACTACTTTCACTTTGAAAACAAAGAAAAGTAGTGTGTTTACACATTTTGTTTGCAGAGTAGAAAGCGGAATTAAGTGAAAAAACTTTGATAAATAATACCTAAAAAAAAGTAAATTTTGTAAGTTCAAAATGGCGTCTGGAACAAGGAAACGATCATATACACGTTCTGAAGTGCTTGATGCGATTTTTCAAGACAGTGACAGTGGGGGAAATCAGTTAGAAAGTGATTCAAGCGATTCGGACAATGGGTCCAGTGCCTCTTTGGAGTCGCAAAGTGAACATGAGACCGACAGGTCAGACCCAGACTCAGGTGAGTGGTACTTTTAGAACCAAATTTTAGGGTGTCATATAATAAAAAGCATGTTGCATGTTATTGCCAGACTGCATTCATAATAACAGTCAAAGATGTTTCTTGCATGTTTACCTTATATTTTCAGCATGCAAAATGCATTTATTTTGCAGAGCAAAAACATGTACGAAGCAAAACAAAACAAGTATAACCTTGAAAAAAAAAAAGATGGCGCAGAGTGCTGATTTGAAAGTTAGCATATTTTAACATTATTGTGCATGCTATTGTCAACTATTGGCTGTGCATGCATGATCTTGTTAAAAAACTTGAATCTGCCAATTTCATGCTTCAGATAATGACAATGACCCTGGGGACCGAGGGGAGAGGGGAGGATCCAGGGGTAGGCGTGGAAGAGGTCGCGGTCGTCCTCGTGGACTTGGTCGTATACAAAGAGGACAAAATGTTCCTGGGCGAAACGTGCACAGAGCCAATGGCCATCGTAAAAAACTTAAATCTGCCAATTTCATGCTTCAGATAATGACAATGACCCTGGGGACCGAGGGGAGAGGGGAGGATCCAGGGGTAGGCGTGGAAGAAGTCGCGGTCGTCCTCGTGGACTTGGTCGTATACAAAGAGGACAAAATGTTCCTGGGCGAAACGTGCACAGAGCCAATGGCCATCTTGGCCATGCCCCAAGGATGCAGATCAACCGACCTCGGTGTGGCAGAATTGCAAACAGAGGGGGCCGGGGTAATGCTAATGTACAGAATGGTCAGGGTCAGCTGCCGAGACAAGGAGGGATCTTGAACTTGGAGCCATATGATATTATAGATCCGTTTGAGAGTGACTGGTTACCAGATTACACACAAAGAAGAGGAGTTCTTGTTGATGCATCTGATTTCAAACCAGTTGATTATTTCAAGCTATTTTTTCCGGACAGTGCATTTGATCTCATTGCACGGGAAACAAACAACTATGCGATGTATTTCTTGGAAAATCCGATAGACCTTCCGCGGCATTCAAGATTTTCAAGTTGGGTAGACACCGATCCAGATGAGATACGGGCCTATACAGCATTGCAAATTGCAATGAGATTTTGCCAGAAAAATGCATTCGCAGACTACTGGGGGAAATACTGGCTCTCTGCAGTACCATTTTGGGATGTAATGTCGAGAAACCGGTTTGAACTAATAACTTCGTTTCTGCACTTTGCAGACAATACTGCTGACAGACCTGAAAGAGGCCAGCCAGGACATGATCCTTTGTGGAAAGTAAGGCCACTTTTGGATCTCTGTGAAGAAAAATATACAACAGTTTACACCCCGACATGTGAGTTGTCCATTGATGAAAGTATGATAAATTTCAAAGGACGGGTACATTTAAGACAGTACCTACCCTCAAAACCATATAGGTGGGGAATAAAACAATATGCCCGTTGTGAAAGCAAAACTGGCTATGCATTAAAACTCATTACTTACTGTGCATTAAAACTCATTACTTACTGTGGAAAGGGCTCTCAGGAACTAGTACCAGGATTTTCTATCACAGAAAGTAATTGTCTCTCACTGTTGGATGGATATGATAATCGCGGTCACAAAGTTTTTACGGACAATTACTACACATCTCCGTTACTGTACCAGGAACTGGAGAGAAGAGGGATTGGTGCATGTGGCACTGTTAAAGTAGAAGGAAATTCATGCCTTTGGATTAACATCCATATAGATAACATCTAGATAAAGGTGACGACCCTGTATTTATGAGGTGTGACAATTTAGTAGCCTGCGCCTGGCACGACACAAAACGTGTCCATTTTCTTTCAACAATAGCTACAAACAATACTTTAGAAAAAAGAATGAGGTCCAGAGGTGCTGAAGGGCGGCACAGGTTAGTTGAGAAGCCTGTAATGGCTGAAATATATAATCAGCATATGGGAGGAGTGGACATAATGGATCAAAAGCTAGGAACTTTTGCATTTCCGCATAAAAACTCAAAGTGGTATTCTGCCATCTATCACAGACTTCGTGAAGTTGCTCTAACGAACGGATATACTGTGTACTGTCAATCAAATCCAAATGAGTACCACCTAAAGCCTTCAGAGAAAACGTAATAGATGGTCTTCTGCAAGGGTATGAGAAAAAGAAGTCAAAAGTTGGACGCCCAACAAGTGTAGAGCAACCCTTGCGGTTAACGGAACGACATTTTGTCACGCAACATGAAGACCCAAAACATAAACCAGACTGCGTTGTGTGTAGTAGCAGGACAAAACAAGGATGGAAGAGAAAACAAACCAATTATATTTGTAGGCAGTGCAACTTGCCAATGTGCTTTATTCCATGCCATGAAATCTACCATACATACATTGACTTTCACGCAGCTGCAGCGAACATTGTGTACAATATGTAATTACAAACAAGTGCCTATATCATGTGCCAGAGCTTATAAAGTGCCAATTGTTTTACAAAACAGAGTCAATGAAATGAATTTATACATTTATACGATTAAATAAGTTCAATTAATGTTGGATATTTACAAAAATGTGGGGTGTTTGCGGCAAAATGGCTAAAATCAGCTCATAATGGATATTTACGTGTTGAAAGGCCGTAAAATTTTCAATAATTGATTTATTTAAATATTGTATTTGAATAACCAATAAATTGTCTGTTTACAGTCCAAATTTGAGCATGATATATTTATTCGTTCAAAAGATACAAGCATTTTACCTAAACCACCCAATAAATTTCCAAAATTTAAAAAAATATATATTTGGCAGCGAAAGGGTTAAACTCATTGAACACAATCAATAAAAATCTATTTAATTTGTAAAAGTACTGTTCAAGAAGACATAATAATAAAAAATACTACATGTGTAATAGTAAGGCTTGAAATGGAAATACAAAGATGTAAAATCTACTTAAAACTATTTCTAATCAAATTTAAAGAGTAACTACACTTCAGGAACTGAGTGAGTGAGTGAACTCGGGTTTAACGTCCCACCAACAACGAGGTCATACGGAGACGGGACCTCGGTTTAAAGTCTCATCCGAAAGACCGGAGAAGCGGGGGATCGATCTTGCGACCCCTGGATTGGTAGTCTGGAGTGTTATCCACTACACTACAGTCGCTCCTTTCAGGAACTGACTGAATCAGATCCCAAACCCTATCCACATTATCAAAGGGAAACATTGACAAGGACATCCCCACAAACAATAAATTACAAGTGATAAGCCGAGTCAGCTGCTCTTTCCCAAATAGGTGGCAACTCAGCTATCTTTATTGAACTAAATAATTTAGACCTACAGAAGGTTACAACAGACTAAGCAAATTATACGAAAAACATTTAACAACTATTTTTACCTACTTTCTGTATTTATTATAGAAGGATTAAAATGAGAACACAATGAATTAAGCAGCACCTAACATAAAACGAATGCAACCGCAACGAAAACTACTAAAAACCATTTCTAATCATAACTATTTGAATTGTAAAAGTACTTTAAAATAAGACATAATGAGATATAATCATCAAAAATATACTATGAGTATGTTCTGAAAAGTAGGATACTTTGGAAGTAAGGAACACATCAAAGAATAGAAAATAAGAGCCTCGGTTTGAGTCTGTTCATGACTAGAAATGAAATGTGCGACACCAGCCAAGCTCCCTAGCACTGGCTTAAGCGGAACTCTATTTTCATAATAACTCAAATGAACTCGATGACCCCAAAAGGAACAGAAAATATAATCTGCACTATGATGATGTACGGGGAGAGTTTTACGGCCGCCACACGACACAAACAACATCTGCAGTGAAGGTAAATAAGTTCTGAAAAGTAAGATCCTTTGGAAGCAAGGAATACACCAAAGAATAGAAAATATCAGACTCGGTTTAATTGAGTCTGTTCATGATTAGCTATGAAATGTGCTACACCAGCCACGCCCCCTAGCACCAGCTTAAGCGGAACTGTGTTTTCAAAATTACTAAAGTGAACTCAATGATCCCAAAGGACCAGAAAATAACTGCATTATGTTGATGTACGGGGAGACGTTTTACGGCCGCCACACGGCACAAACACCAGCTGCACAGAAGACAAATATGTTCTGAAAAGCAAGATCATTTCACACCAAAGAATAGAAAATAGCAGACTCGGTTTAATTGAGTCTTTTTATGACTAGTAATGACTTGTGCGACACCAGCTTAAGCGGAACTCTATTTTCAACATTACTTAAATGAACTCTAATGCTTGTAATCAAAATATACAGTAATTGTTAAATCTACTATAAAACTATTGCTTTTAAACATATATTCATACAGATTTCAGCAGTACTGTTAGAGAACAGCATTTTTAGCTCACCTGAGCCGAAGGCTCACAGGTGAGCTTATAGTATAGGCAGGCATCCGTCGTCCGTCGTCCGTCCGTCGTCCGTCCGTCAATATTTTCAAACGACATCTCCTCTGAAACTACAAGGCCCATTGTTACCAAATTTTATATATAGCATCTATAGGCAGGGGGAACCAATAATACTGTTTTTTTTATCAAAATCGCTTCAGAACTTTGGTTGCTATGGCAACTTAAAGTTTCCATTGACTTGTATGGGAAAAATTGAAAATTTGCATTTATTGCTATGTCACTGCAGATATTTTGACAAAACTTTTACAGAAATGTTCCTTTAGTATTCCTCTATCAACCACATGAACTTTATGTAAATTGCACAATTTGGCTGGTTGCCATGGCAACTGAATGGTTAAAAATCGAAAAAAATATTCAAAAATCA
The DNA here is from genome assembly GCA_963989385.1 of Ctena decussata. Classification (NCBI taxonomy): domain Eukaryota; kingdom Metazoa; phylum Mollusca; class Bivalvia; order Lucinida; family Lucinidae; genus Ctena; species Ctena decussata. Next base: position 55,368,778 of record OZ022509.1, read on the forward strand.
TCTCCTCAGAAACTATGCAACCAATAAAGCTCAAACTTCATAGAAAGGATCTTAGTACTAGCTTCTATAAAAGTACTGTTTTTCTTGGCAATTGCTCTAACAGTTTGGTTGCTATGGGAACTGAAAGTTGCCATTGACTTATAATGGCAAAATGGAAAATTTGCGGTTATTGCTATGTTACTGCAGATATTTTGACAAAACTTTTACAGAAATGTTTCTTGAGTAGTCCTCTATCAACCACATGAACTTTATGTTAATTGCACAATTTGGCTGGTTGCCATGGCAACCGAATGTTTAAAAATAGAAAAAATATTCAAAAATCATCTCCTCAGAAACTATGCAACCAATAAAGCTCAAACTTCACAGAAATGATCTTAGTACTAGCTTCTATAAAAGTACTGTTTTTCTTGGCAATTGTTCTAGCAGTTTGGTTGCTATGGGAACTGAAAGTTGCCATTGACTTATAATGGCAAAATAGAAAATTTGCATTTATTGCTATGCCACTGCGGATATTTTGACAAAACTTTCATAGAAATGTATCTTGAATAGTCTTTAACCAGCCATGTTAAATTTATACAAATTGCGCAATTTGGCTGGTTGCCATTGCAACCGAATGGTTAAAAATAGAAAAATATTAAAAAATCATCTTTGCAGAAACTATGTGGCCAATAAAGCTCAAACTTTACAGGAAGAACCTTAGTACTAGCCTCTATAGAATAACTGTTTTTCATGGCAGTTGCTCCAGCAGTTTGGTTGCTATGGCAACCAAGAGTTTCCATTGACTTATAATGAGGAAAATGGAAATTGGCAATTTTTGCTGTCTAACTAACTGCAGTTATTTCATTTTTTTTCTACAGAAATATTTCTTGAGTAGTCCTCTACGATTCATATGAATTTTCTCCAAATCGCTGAATTTGATTGGTTGCCATGGCAAACTATAGTGTAAATTTCGAAAAAAAAAAAATCCTCTGCTCAGAAGCCATATAGGGGATGAAGCTGATATTGTGCAAACGTGTTGATGACAGTAGTTTCTACGTAAATTTTATTCTTTTTCTTCCAATCCCATAAGAACTTTGGTTGCTATGGCGACTTATAGTTTCCATTGACTCATAATGGGAAAAGTGAAGCCATGAGGGGGATGAAGCTGATACTTAGCATACATATTGATAATTTTAACCTCTACCTAAAGTATGTTTTATATTATCATTGCCCATGTGAATTTGTTGCTATGGCAACTTAAAGTTTCCATAGACTTATAATGAGGAAAGTGGACATTTGCTATTTATTTCTGTGTTACTGCAGATATTTTGACAAAACTTCACAGAAATGTTCCATATGAATATTTCCCAAACACCTGATTTTGATTGGTTGCCATTGCAGCTGAAAGGCCAAATTTTCACATTTTTTTTTTTTTTTGCCAAAGATCTTCTGAGAAGCCATTAATGGGGGATAAAGCTTATTTTTTTGCATAAATGTTTGTGATATTATTCTCTACATAAATGGTGTTTTTATTGCTGTTGTGCATGGTGTTTTGTTGCTGTAACCTCAGTGCCTCAGTGCTCAGGTGAGCGATATAGGGCCATTGGCCCTCTGGTTCCATTTACCTCAAGCCTTGATGAATTTATCTATGGCTTAAATTAAACACACACACACACGAACAAGAGGTAGCAGACCCATTGAGCAAACAATTATGTATCACATTATCTAACTTTTGGCGATAGGTCATTTGAGAACATTCCTAATTCGAGCTTACGAAACCTAAAGGAGAAGACACTAAGATACAAATTCCGCATGATTCACATCCCGGGCGTCAAGCATCTTGCCACAGATTGCATATCCCGCCATCCTAGTGGGAAACCTGAAAAGCTGTTGCTTACAGATGACATAGCATCCATTCATTCATCCCTGGCCTGAAAAGCTGTTGCTTACAGATGACATAGCATCCATTCATTCATCCCTGGCCACAATCACACATAGTCCTTCCGTTACGTATGGCCTTCGAATTCCCGCTACAAATACATGCATTGAATACACAGCGGTCATCTCAGCCATATCGTCCAAAAGCACACTAGAATTTAAATGTCACTTGGGACAGAGTTCGGACAGCTACCTCAAGTGATGACAATATGCATACCCTCATTGAGTCCGGATTACCTGAACACTGTCATGAGCTGCCTGAGAAGTTGAGAGAATACTTTCAGTTTCGTGAGAGTTTGCACACAGCTGACGGAGTTATCCTATACAAAGATCGGGTTGTCATCCTTCACTCAGGAATTAAGTCATCTCAGCCCTTCATTCAGCACACCAAGGTGTAACTGCGATGACGGCCCGGGCTGAATCATCTGTGTTCTCACCAGGAATTACCCCTGCCATTATTGTTTCACGGGCCTCCTGCAAGCACTGAAACCGTATTGCCCCATCGAACCCGAGCGCACCACCAACCCCTTTATTTAACCCAGAGTACCCCTTTCAATGTGTGTGTGCTGACCTCTTCCACTATAAAGGCTGTAATTATCTGGTCGTAGTAGATCGCTATTCGAACTGGCCTATTGTTGAAAGAGCTCAATCGGGTGCACCAGGTTTAATAAACTGTCTTTGACTGTCTTCGCTGCACGTTTGTTACATTTGGCATTCCAGACGACCTAGCATCAGATGGCGGACCAGAATTTACAGCTGCCGGAACACGAAGATTTCTGAAGGATTGGGGTGTCCACCACCGCCTTTCATCTGTTGCTTTCCCCCACAGTAATTGTCGTGCCGAAGTTGGGGTTAAGACCATCAAAAGAATGATCATGGACAATACTAACCCAGACGGTGGCACTGACACCGACTTATTCCAATGAGCTATGTTACAGTACAGGAATACGCCAGATAGGGATACCATACTGTCACCTGTTTTGTGTGTGTTTGGCCGTCCAATACGTGACTTTATTTCCATCTCACCAGGCCGTCACAAGCCCCATAATACTTGAAGTGAGACATGAATTGCACGAAAAGAGGCCCTCAGAAAGCGTCACATGCGTGAAGCTTAACGTCGTACAGAGCAAAGTAAAAGACTCCCTCCACTTTCTGTCGGAGACCATGTTCTAATACAAAATCAAATGGACCCGCATCCATTGAAATGGGACAAGACAGGGGTTATTATCAAGGTCAGGCAGTTTGATCAGTATGTACGAGTTGATGGTTCAGGCCGTGTCAATATCCGTAACCGGAAGTTCCTCAGGCGATACATCCCTGTGCGCCCTAGTCCACCATGTTTGACAATCACAATGATCTGGGATGATGGAAGCCTTACCCCTCAAACTATCCCTTACGTGGAGACCCCCCTGGGCAACATTATCACATCGCCAACAAAATCTACGCAAAGTCCTAGCTCTAACAAAAATAGGTTGAACCATCCAAAGGATAAAAAACCCTCTAATTTCTCACAAAAGGCACTGTTTCCAGATACACCTGATGCCACGCCTTACTCTGATGATGACTTTCAATTGCTTAACACTGACATGTCCACTTCATTAACAAGGGGCCCTATGACACATTCAGAACATGATCTTCCAACTGACCCCGAGACCCCTTTGGCATCCCCTAACACAATGTCATTGAGCTCGCCATCACATGCTGACCCACCACCAGCTGACCCAGAGCCCCCGAGACGCTCAGCCCCATCACTTAAAAACCATCATGGCATATAATGACTATGAAATGTGAACAATTATGCTAGTAGACCAAACTTACACTGTCATTTCACATGTGAAATGTCACCATGTTGAGGGTCACAGTTATCTTTTTTTTCCCTTTTTTTTCATTAGTATTATTTTTCTTTCCGTATCTTTCTCTTCATTTTTCTGTTTTAGGGAATTATCTATCAGTCCTTTACTAAAAAGGATCATAAAAGACTTGGGGGGAGATAGAGGATTATTATTGTTGTTATGCTCACTAAATTGCAGCTGTAGGTATAAAAGGGGTTTTCCAAAGCTTGCAGTTGCACTTATACGTGCTAGGGTATAAAGAGTTATCCGTTATTATAAGGGCACAGCCTAGATCACGTTTGCTTACAGATTGACATATTTTTCCAAAGGTGTCCAAGCACCTTTATAAGTATTGCTTTAAATCTGCCATTATTCCGTGAATGCCATTTTGATTCGTTACTCAAAATTGTCTTGTCATTGTCTTTTTCAAGCTGTATTCATTTTTCCGGTAGATGTCGAATACACTTACAAACAAATAGGCAGCGTTCTTATTTAATGTCTACTCGCAATTGTCATGTCCCCGTCTACTGGTATCCACGTCCGAGTTTTACGACTACTTTGTGACTGACTTTTGCGGAAAATACAATAAAGGACGCGATAATTAAAGTCTCTTCGTTTTGTTAATTTCTTCAATTTCACCCCATCAGCAATATCATACCTCGCTCCTGCTACCAGCACGTAAAGTATTTGCCTTATCTGAAGCGTATAATAGCGAACACACGAAGTATGTTCGCTTTACTGTATCAGTTTGGGTCCTATATAATTAGACAGATAAATTGTGTGGCAACGATCATGGTTGCGGCCATCTTGGATAACCGGAAGTTCGAAAGTTATCGCGAGACTAGTCACGAACCAAGTGCTCTTATTGAATTTTACGAGTCAAAAAAGATTTTTGCAATCTCTCTATAAAGGAAATGTACACTAAATATTTCTCGCTACAATAATTCTCGTTTTTTTAGATATGTTCGAAAAAAGAATAGCTCAAACTGTAAACATTTTTCGTTTGAGGTTATGTCGTCTGCTCGGGACCGGAATTTCGTCAGGACCGGAACTGAGTTCCTAGGTAAAACCCCGTACCGTGGCGCGTCATATGAATTGGAAATGACGGCGCACCTGAAACCGCAACAGAGAGCCCACCTAGGTTTGAATGGAGCAGAAATGGTATGTTTAGCCAATGTTAACAAACACATTGATGAAAAAGTTGATTTCTACGACTTATTTTAGTAAAATAATCATGACACAGCCTTAACATCTATATTTTAGCACATTTCAATTATCTTTGAAACTGAATAAATAACAATCAGATACAAAAACGAATTCTTTGATTTGCTAATCAAAGCAACCATCATGTGTACAATTTTAAACACCATATAAGTCATAACTCAGAATTACAGTTATTATCTGAAGTGTCTCTCAGCTGCGGAATATAAGGTTTGCTGAGAGAAGGCAGCAGGATTGACTTGCGATAACATTATTTTAAAGACGGTTGACTCCCTGCCTCTTAATGGTGCAGATCACTGAGGAAAGTGTGGACTGTTGGTCAAAATCATTTAGTTCAATAAAGATAGCTGAGTTGCCATCTATTTGGGAAAGAGCTGCTGACTAGGCTTATCACTTGTAATTTATTGTTTGTTGGGATATCTTTGTCAATCTTTCCCTTTGGTGTTGGGGATAGGGTTTGGGATCTGATTCAGTCAGTTCCTGAAGTGTAGTTACTCTTTAAATTTTCAAGATGATTAGTGCACCCCACCACTATCACAAAGCAGCTTAATATTGTGACAGCAGACCATAACGACACCTTAGGGAGGCGAACCTAAATATGTTCCGTTCTATCTGCATACTGACCAAGTCTGCTGCGGTTCTTTCTTAATGGGCACTGCGGTTCTTCTTCCACATTTAAATTCAGACTCTAACCGATACTGACATGACGTTCAAGCCCGTCTTAAGGATTGCAAAACCAGCTTTAAACCCTATAAGGTGTTTTTTCTTTCCTTTTTTTTTTTTTCATTTCCTTTATTTTTCTTAAACTTTTTTTTCTTTATTCTTTCTTTCCTACTATGCATTACTCCAGTGCATGACCCCCTTGTTGATGCCCCTTCCTGCACAATGAGGCTCATGTCGCGCATGGGTATTGGCAGCTTAGCAACGTCTTCAATCAAATCAAATCAGTTAACTGTTCTTAAATCCAGTTACAGGACTGACACTAAGTCCAGTTTAAAACATACAATAAATAAAAACAATTGGTACATGCAAGTGATGTATTTTCTGACCATGACAGTGTATGGCTTACCTACTATATATAATGTTAAAGTGAAACATCTCCAGAGGAAACAATTCAGCTATTCAATCTCTGAGTAGTAGTAAAATAGGGAATCAAAAGTCCTGATCCTCAGGTTTTCTGATCCTAATTCAGGATTTCTGATCCTGTGCAGGGAATCAATTCTCTGATTTCAGGGATTCGAATCCTTAAATGCAGAAAGTCGCCTAATTTCATTTTGTAAACATGACAATCTCATAGGCCAACGAACTCTCGAGTGGTTTTATATTATCTGAAGTGATCCGTTATCATTTTGAAAAGCAAACAAAATTAAAAATCTTCAGTGGTGATATTTTCTTTAAACAAAACACTTCAAAGGCTAATGTCACGACGATAGTAGTCTACTTCTGATTTTAGTAAAAACATATTCTAGGGCATTAACCTTTTATTCTTCTACATACATTTACTGCTGATCTCAAAGTACTCCATTTTGCGCATACTGTCTTCCACAAGACCTATGTAGCTCAGCAGGTTAAGTGATGGCCTTCTGAGCTAGCTGTCCTGGGTTCGACTCCCGCTGGAGGCAGAAAGTTTTTCAAAACATCAACAGGGTTTCAATTGCACAGCCTTTCATATCAGACTCCCATTGACTGAAACACTGTAAATGAAAAGGATGTAATAAAGGTCATCCATACAACCAGTCCAAATGCCTTGTCTCGGTGGTAAATGTACCATTATCAAGTAAATACAATTTATTTTTTTCAGTGCTCAGGTACTCAAGAGCTTTAGACAAACACTGCAGAGGATAATGTCACCTTGTCAGTATGTCACCCAACATTTGAAGCAAAATAAGATCACTGGACTTTGTTCAATTTTCATATCAGACCCCACCCATGAATACTTATTCTTGACAGTTTCCACACCTATCAAAAACACTTCAATTAGTGTATGATGTATTTACTCAACTTTTTATTGGTTGAGCCTTGTTTCCTAAATCAGACTGCAATGGCGGCTATAAAAACCCATGCCCTGACATGTCTTTTCATGTTCAAGCACGTCTTTACTCCAAAATCATCTGATACAATAGATAAAATGAAATAAAATGGATGCTACTTCTTTCAAAAGCTTTCTGGACTTTACAAAAAGCATTCATGACAGTGCTAAAGAGCAAATATATGTCAATAAATCAATGATGCAGGCTAGGATAAATACAATGGAGATAAAAAATGACAAACTCTAAAGCCTCTTGACAGCAGGAAAAAAATGCTCATGAGGCAGTTAATAACTCCTTAGCCTCTCATCAAGGTGAGATAAAAATCTTGAAATGTGCATTGGAGGCTTCCTCCAAAGACAATCAAAAACTGAAGGAGGAAATACTAGACCTGAGAGACCAGGTTAATGTGCTCACTACAAAGAATAGTGAGCTTCATAGCAAACTGGAGCAGCTCAAGCTTGCTCATGAGGAGGATGAACTTGACAACTATGACGAAACTGAAGATTATGAAGAAGAGAACCATCAAGAAAACCATGAAGAGAGGACAGAGAGGCATGTAGTACTGAACAAAAAACAAAGAACTTCTTAAGCTAGGTAAGCTTCTGTAGCAGTTTACTTTATATTATATTCAACATAGTTTCAAATCATATTCTTCATATACAGGGCTCATCACAAGAAGGGTAAAATACAGTAAAGCAAGAACCATCTATGTATGTTAAATTTTTATTAAAGTCTGAAAGAGCTTTAAATAACAAGGCATAATAAGAATAAAATATGTTATAAATCACATCAGCTATGGAAAAATGTTATTAAACATAAAATATTCTTATCTTACCTTGTTATTTAAAACTCATTGAACACAATCAATGAAAATCTATTAAAACTGTAGAAGTACTCTAAAAGAAGACATAATAATCAAAAATAGTCTACATGTGTGATATTAAGGCTTGAAATGGAAATAAACAGTAGTTGTAAAATCTACTAAAAACTACTACAGTAGAACTTCGATGGCTAGAACCCTGATGGCTCGTTTACCATGCCTGGCTAGAACTTGTTCTTGGGTCCCTAGAGGTCAGTTTATATAAAAAAAATTAACCCTGGATGGCTAGAACTACCCTTGGCTGCAACAAATTTTCATAGTCCCAAGCCTGTTCGAGCCATGGAAGTTCTACTGTATTAACTATTTCTATTTCAAAACTATTTGAATTGTAAAAATACTTTAAAATAAGACATAATAAGGTAATATCACCAAAAATATACTATGATTGTAAAGCTTGTAATCAAAATATACATTAATTGTAAAATCTATTATAAAACTATTGCTTTTAAACATATATTCATACAGATTTCAGCAGTACTGTTAGTGAACAGTCTTTCTTCTATTTATCTCTAGCCTTGATGAACTAATCAATGGCTTTCAAAGTTACCTTAACACACACACACACACACACACACACACACACACACACACACACACACGAGGTAGCAGAACCATTGAGCAAACAATTACGTATCACATTATCTAATTTTTGTCTAATTGGCACAACTCAATTCTTACATATCAATGCAATGTACGTTGTTTTGTTTGATATCTAAGGGACATAGCTACAAGAACTATATATGAATCATAGCTGACTAGTTTGTGAAATAAAAATACTGATCAAAGTTGTTCACATAGGTAAGTTTGCAGTGTGCATTTTACTGCACATACAATAAAAGAGTACACAAACATTAGAACGCTAACTCCCATATTTTGACAATAGTGTGACTAAATTATGCTGCAAAAAAGTATACATATAAAATGTGCATCAAGCTATCTAGAAAATTAAAAATCTAATGTCACCTTCTTTTCTATTCTATACAACTTTAAATTTGTGTAATACCAGCTTATAATGTTTTCTCTTCTTTTTCAGATTCTTTCACCAAATGGAAGAAGTTGCAACAATGGAATGTGTATGGATATATATGCTTCACAAAAGTGGAAACATGAACATGAACTATCTTCATAAAAGGAAAACTTGAAAATTTAATAACACTAAAGGAATGTCAAAATCTATATTTAACACTTAAATGAAACATCAAAATATAACAGCACTAAAATAACACAAAAACAAGAACTTGGTATACCATATTGTTTGGCTATAAGACTGAGTAGTTTCCATTCCAAAGTACTCAAAAATAAGTAAATCTGTCTTGTTTAATTCAGATTTTCAGGATTGTCTTGGAGGGTGAATCCCAGTCGTATAACCCAAATATTGTATTTATGGTAGGCCAAGTTTTTATGCTTGATATGCCAGGTACTAATACATGGTGTAAATATATACATGCAATAAACTGGAGTGAAGGAGGAGGGAGAGGAGGTTGAATGAGGCGGGAGTTCGGTAAGCAAAGTGAGAGGTATCACTATCCTCAAACCAACACAAATTATGTGGAGAACTTAATTTTATCATGTGCAAGCCATGAAAAACAGTAACATGACTTTTATTGACAGCTTGTGTTGAATCTGTTGATGTAAATAAATATAAAGGCACATGCTTGTGTTGTTCTATGTCATTTAAGGCAACCTGATCCAAGGTCAAGCTTCCAAAAATATGCTGGTTCACAATTTAGCTGAGTACATAGGAGGAAAACATATTTTTTTCCTCATTGCACAAGAAAATAAACTGTTTTGGCTATATTTCTTAAAAAGAAAGAAGATGCAAATATTTTTTCACAATATTGTCAACAAGGGTGAGGTAGGGGTTGCAAAATGCTATATGTAAGCTAGTAGTAAACAGCAAACCAATATATTTTTTGAAGTTTGAACCTACAGTACAATGATGTATTTCGGTGCAACTTTCTTAAAAGATCTTAATTATATTGTAGCCTATCTGGAGGTCGTCGATTTCTCGCAGGTAATGCAAGTCTCACATTTTGTACTCTTCTTCTTCCTCTTCTAGCTTTTTGTGGTTTGATACTTTTTAAAAGCCGTAATATGAATTTCAGCGGTAAACTGATGACTTTGTATCTTCTAAAGTATTTTACTGCTGCCTGAATCAGGAAAACAGCAGCAACTGAAAAAAAATCAGAAAGTTGCACTGAAATCATACATTCACAGTCTACTCCAACTTTATCGACTGAAATATAATATCTGAACCAGAATTCAATGATGTTTCAATGCCCCTAGTGGGTAATGTGTCAATACATTCATTCAGTCTTTTCTTCTTTTTACACCTTCCAAATGCTTGGCAAAGCAAGTACACCAATAGTAGCATTGAACTAAGGTTGACAACTGCAACTGCAATTAGGAAAGAAGGTAGAAAATTGTAAATGGGATGCATGGATTGTTTCAGTGCAGGACAAAATGTATAGCAAAAAAACAAACAAACAAAAAACATACACCACATCATAAAGCAAAGCAGAGTCTACAATGATTTTACCAAACTAGGATAGCACTATAGTTCTTCATAGATTAGTACTAACTGAAATTCTGCTAATGTCTGACCTATCATATAATACTGTCTCATATGTGTCTGAATTCTCATTGACCTGTGACCAGCTCATTAACATATTTGATGTATTTGGCACCAATAATCACTGACATCACTATCCGGGATGGATTTACAGATTGGCTTCAAATTGTGGAATAAACTAACATTCGAAATGAATCGCATCATTTTCGACTTTTCTTTTGAAAAGTATTTAATAATAACAATGCAAATGCAAATCGAAACGAAAATCAATACATATATCAAAATATAGTGCGGAAACTGGTGTTGAACTTTACCAGTATGCGTTGCAGCAATTGATGAACTTACTAAGTTATTAAAGAAATTTCTACATTAATACTGGTTGATAAAGCAGGAGTCAGTTCATTGGGACTCATTATACTACTGCTAGTTGATACAGTGGAAGTCAGTTCTTTGCCACTCTCTGATAAGGAAAACAACCTACTGATCAGTATCTGTTTAGCTGATTCTGTCATGAAACCATAGTCTGTTGGGGACTGCAATGATAAAATACAATGTGCATGTGTTATATGTTCATAAGATCATCCCCTACCACTACCACAAAGTTCTTAAGTTTTCAGACAGGCAGACTAACGTGAAATGTTCAGACTGCGAACAGACTGTTGTACTATGTGAAATTTATTCACTGCAATATATGGTACTTCCTCACTGATTTAAGCTAAAGATAATTACTCCTGAAATGAACTTCGCTGGTTAACACCTGCAATGAGAGTAATACAAAATATCTACAACTTGTAATTCAATCATTTTGATGTTGGTTGCAACAAAAATAACTCCAACAACCCTTTGCCAGTAATGGTTTGAGACTAAAAAGTAAATGAAATCAATGAATAAATAAAGTTACTTTGGAAATGGTGTCAGTCATAAAATTCAAACCAGTCCAACCTGCATAAAGCAAACATCAAAGGATTGTTAAGAGAGAGCATATGAAACAACTTTATTTATAATCAGCATTAAATTTACAATTTGTTGAAAAGAGCTTGCTTTTAAAAGGTGGATGCCTGATTAATACAAGTGATTTTTATATTAAAATGTGACTTTAAGGAAGTAAAATGTCTGGTAGCTGAAAAAAGGGTTGCTTGCTTAATAGAGGTGTGCATTATGACAGGTTCTACTGTATCATTATCGTTTCAGCCTCTTTCCCTGTCTATTGACTTGGTTGATTCACTGTAAACTGTACTTGGGTCCCCTGCAATAAGAATAATACAAAATATCTGCCACTTAAATTTAAATCATTTTTGAAGTTGCTTGACAGTTTGCAACAACGACAAGTCTGAAAGTCATGGTTTGAGACTGAAAATAAAAGAAAGAATGATAAATGAATAATAAAGTTACTGCGCAAATGGTATCAGTCATTAAAGTTACATGATCTGTTTGTCTTTGCCTAGAAATATGTCTGGAAATTTCAGCTATATCACACCGACTCAGTCTAAAAAGCCTAAACTATAGTTTGATCTATTTCTAGCGATCAACTATCATCTGATATATCATTAGTAAATTATTCTGATTCTGATCAGTATGTACACGGCCCATCATTTTACCAAAAAAACATTCCGGTAAATTCATTCTCCCTGTTTTCCATTCTTAAAATAATTGCCTTGATGTAAGAGGTGAGCATTTAGACAGGTTCTACTGTATTATTATTGTTTCAGCCTCTTACCGTGTCTATTGACTTGGTTGGTTCACTGTAATCTGTACTAGGCTGCTTTGTCATCTGCAATGAGAATAATACAAAACATCTGCAACTTTTAATTAAATCATTTTTTAAGTTGGTTGACAGTTTGCAACAATAACATCCAAAAGTCATGGTTTGAGACTGAAAATAAAAGAAAGAATGATAAATGAATAATAAAGTTACTTCGCAAATGGTGTCAGTCATTATTAAAGTTACATGAATTGCTCGTCTTAGATGAGATTTGGTTGGTTGGTTGATTTGGGTTTAACTGCCCTTTGAGACAATATTTCAGTCTTTATCGAGCCGTCTCCCAGAGAGAGGGAGAAAGAAAAGGAAAATAGGACAGATTGGAGAAAAAACATCCAAACAACTCCCTCCCGCACCTACTGCAAGCACAGCAGGCCCATGCCCTACTATTACCCAAATAAGTAGGACGCCCCAGCACCATCGCCCGACCCAACCGCCCCATCTTAAACGAGAAATACGCTCTCGTATGTATGGAAATTTCAGCTAAATTATACCGACTCAGTCTAAAAAGCCTCGTCTGAATTTTTAACCATGGTGACCGGAATCACAGGGGGTAGGGGGGAGGGTTTTTGAGTTCTAGCTGGGTTGTAAATCATATATTTACCACATTGCACAGAGTTTCCTGGTTATCAATAAGAAGGCGAACACTTCGCACATTATCCACAATATGTCCACAGGGGCTGAGATGGTCGTGAGGTGACTGACTTTGTACAACAACAGTGTGTATATTTGGGAAATTCCTCAAATTGATTACACTATTCTGCAGCCGGTCAAATATCAGTGATTGTGTTGAAAAGGACTCTGTATTTTCCAGAGTACAGCCCCTCTTCCTTCCAGATGCATTGCGGAAATGAGCATACTTCCAACAAATTAATGTGCCGTAGAAGCTGTTACGCAAGCAAGAAGAAAGCAAATTTTTGGCATTATTCTTTCATTTTCGGTTTTTTACGTCGCATTTTTTTACGAACAAAAGCTTAGGGAGATAACTACCACACTGTTGTTTTCCGCGATGTCTATTGGCTAATAAGCATATACTATTTGTTCAGCTATCGTGCAATCAGGGAGATAAAAACCGGTACTGCTTTATTCGATCCATACTCCCCAACAGTTGTGTCCCCATCCACCTTTATTGTCTTTCAGAAAACATTTATCTCCTCAAATCTAGATTCTAATTAAAATTGGTGAAATCATTACTTATGTATAGCTTTTGCACCGACTTTAAATGACACAAGAGACATTTTAGGGCTAGTTACTCGGTCATACTAAATACCGCACAGTGGCCAAAGAAGCACAAGGTCCCAGAAAGTAGCACAAGGTCTCCTCTTAAAGCATATTTACCGACCTACCTACCTGACGGCACATTATGCCTACCCGGTGGATACCTTGCCTACATGGCTACCCATTGTATCTACCTTGCGGGTATCTTGTGCCTATCTTGCAGTACCTTGTGCTATCATGCGGTATTTAGAATTACCCATGTGACTTGAATACTTATTTCAACTCAGCTAGGTACCAATTCGAGAGTTTATTACAATATTTCACCTAGTGAGGCATTAGGGATATTGGTTAATGAAAATACTGTGAAAATGAGTAGCATCAACTAGTTCAGTATAGCTCGTTGGATGCCACACACGCACATTAAGACTTGATTTCTTATGAAGAATTATTGCTAAAATGAGTTTGATTTGCTCGAAAGTGGAATATATATCAAAGGAGAAAACAAAAAAAAAAAAAACACCCAGAGGACCCATGGTCCTATATCGCTCACCTGAGCACTAAGGTTATGTTGAAAAACACTTTAAGTTGTCACAACAACAAAACCACAAGCACAACAGCAATAAAACACACCATTTATGTAGGAGATATCATAAACATATATGCAAAAAAGATTCAGCTTTATCCCCCTTTATGGCTTCTGAGAAGAAGATTTTTGGCAAAAAAAAAAAAAAAAAAAAAAAATGAAAATCTGGCCTTTCTGTTGCAATGGCAACCAATCAAAATCAGGGATTTAGGCAAAATTCATAAGGCTGGTAGAGGACTACTCCAGGAACATTTTGTAAAGCTTTTGTCAAAATATCTGCAGTAACACAGAAACAAATGCAATATTTCCAATTTCCCCATTGTCAGTCTATGGAAACTCTAAGTTGCCATAGCAACAAATTCACATGAGCAAAGGTAAAATAAAACACAATTTAGGAAGAGGCTAATGTCATTAACATGTATGCAAAGTATCAGCTTCATCCCTCATTTAAGGCTTCTGAGGAGAAGATTTTGTAATATTGTTTAAAAAAATTTTCCCTTTATTTTGCCATGGCAACCAATCAAATTCAGCGATTTGGACAAAACTCATAGGAATCATAGAGGACTACTCAAGGAACATTTTCATAGAAAAACATTCTAAATAACTGGTGTGAGACAGCAAAAATTGCCAATTTCACTTTCCCCAATATAAGTCAATGGAAGCTATAAGTTGTCATAGCAACCAAAGTTCTGATGGGATTCGAAGAAAAAAACATAATTTATGTAGAGGCTAATGTCATTTACATGTATGCAAAGTATCAGCTTCATACCCATTATGCCTTCTGAGGAGAAGATTTTTGAATATGTTTTTCTAAAATTTAGTCTATATATTGCCATGGAAACCAATCAAATTCAGCGATTTGGTCAACATTCAAACGAATCGTAGAGGACTACTCAAGAAACATTTCTGTAGAAAAAAATCCAAATAACTGCAGTGAGATAGCAAAAAATTGCCAATTTCCATTTTCCCCATCATAAGTCAATGGAAATTATGTTGCCATAGCAACCAAACTGCTGGAGCAATTGTCATGACAAACAGTAATTATAATATAGAGGCTAGTACTTAGATCATTTCTGTAAAGTTTGGGCTTTATTGGCCATAGAGTTTCTGCTGGGATGAGTTTTTAATATTTTACTATTTTTAACTATTCGGTTGCAATGGCAACCGGCCAAATTGTGCAATTTGCCGTAATCTAATACAGCTGGTTGGGGACTATTCAAGGGACATCTGTAGTGACATAGCAATAAATGTAAATTTTCCATTTTGCCATTATAAGTCAATGGCAACTTTAATTTCCCATAGCAGCCAAACTGCGAGAGCAATTGCCAAGAAAAACAGTACTTTTATAGTGGCTAGTACCAAGATCCTTTCTGTGAAGTTTGAGCTTTATTGGTTGCATAGTTTCTGAGGAGATGATTTTTGATTATTTTTTCTGTTTTTTAACCTTTCGGTTGCCATGGCAACCAGCCAAATTGTGCAATTTATATAAATTTCATGTGGTTGATGGAGGACTACCCAAGGAACATTTCTATAAAAGTTTCGTCAAAATATCTGCAGTGACATGGCAATAAATGCAAATTTTCTATTTTGCCATTATAAGTCAATGGCAACTTTAAGTTCCCATAGCAACCAAACTGCTAAAGCAATTGCCAAGAAAACCAGTTCTTTTATAGAAGCTAGTACCAAGATCCTTTCTGTGAAGTTTGAGCTTTATTGGTTGCACAGTTTCTGAGGAGATGATTTTTGAATATTTTTTCTATTTTTAACCCTTTCGGTTGCCATGGCAACCAGCCAAATTGTGCAATTAACATTAATTTCATGTGCTTGATGGAGGACTACTCAAGAAACATTTCTATAAAAGTTTTGTCAAAATATCTGCAGTGACATAGCAATAAATGCAAATTTTCAATTTTTCCCATACAAGTCAATGGCAACTTTAAGTTGCCATAGCAACCAAAGTTCCAAAACATTATTGGTCCCCCCTGCCTATAGATGCTACAAATGAAATTTGGTAACAATAGGCCTTGTAGTTTCAGAGGAGATGTCGTTTGAAAATGTTGACGGACGGACGACGGACGACGTACGACGGATGCCTGCCTATACTATAAGCTCACCTGTGAGCCTTCGGCTCAGGTGAGCTAAAAAACTTACTCAGCAATCTTTTAAAATACGAATGCTTATACTTCATGTTTGACTGACTAAGCGGATGTTCTGTTAAGAATTTGATAAATAACAACTACACTTGATATTTCCTTTTAAAAATAAAGACACTTAAAAGCCTCGATGACTACCCTGAGAAACCACTTCAGCTCTGTCATAAACCTTGGGTTTCTTGATGAAAGAGATTACACCGGAAACCGTAATATTTATTTCCTGTTTTTAATTTTGAAAACATTAATATTTCCTTTTTTAGAATAAGGGCACTTGAAAACCTTGTTAACTCGCAGGTGTTACCTCTTCATAATCTTATTAGAGATTATACCGGAAACCATAATATTGATAAAGCAAATCGAATTTGAAAACACTTAATATTTCCTTTTTGAAGAATAAGGGTACTTAAAAACATTGATAACTCGCAGGTGTCACCTCTTCAGCACTGTCAAAGTGTCGCTTTTATTGACCCTAAAGATTGTATTTGAAGAAACAATATTGACTAAGCACTTCAAAACCCCTACTTTCAGGTTTAGAAAACACATATTATCTTAGCTACTTCAATATAAATCTATCTTAAATCATTATTTACAAGACTCATAGAGAGTTGTCCTTTCGTGATTTAAACAGAGTTTAGTGGATGAAGGCGTCAAAAAGCCGTGAGATTTTATTGATAATTTGATTTGAGTTATTTACAACGACTGGTCTGTTATCTGACACCCATAAAACTATTTACACAACATTGCTTGCTTCCATATATAAAGGAAAATTCGTGACACCATATTTAAAATCTTCACAAGTTCTGACGGCATAAGTTCTGAGGGTGTACCTAAATTTCGAAATGGAGGTTTTTAACAATGAGGATGGGTCGTTAAAGAAAGTAAGATCTCGCTTCTCCAGGTCACGAGAAGTGAGTTTGACAAGATGGAACGATGATACCTTTCTCCATTTAATTTAAATGATATATCAAAGTGTTTAACAACGGGGACATTTGATAAAACTAAAAGTAAAAGCATATCCATGAAGTGGGATGAGGTTGAGACTCTACGGGATACTTTCTCGGCATTAGTGCCGTACGCCCAGCAAATGATATCTGAAATGGTGAGTGCTCTATTTTGTTTCACCATCTTTTCTCTCTACGCCTTAAGAACGTCTTTGAACAGATTTATCTATACTATGCAAAACCATTAATGTTTATTATTATTTACTTTTTTATTGTGTATTTCTTGTTATTAGACTTCGGTGCACATATTTTTATTTTAGAAGTTTTTTTATTTCAAGTTCTTTTTCATTGTATTTACAGCAAAACGGAATACTGGTAGCACCTCAACCTGTCGTTAGCTTACCAGCTCAGTCAGCAGCCTGTAGCTGCTGTGGCTGCTGCTCAGCCTATAGCGCAGCAATCACTAGGAACAGCGCCACAGCTAGCGTTACAATCTAACGTGTCACTGGCAGTTCAACCAGCCACACCAAGACCTACCAGACAACCAGCCAGTAGAATGGCATATGCTACCGGTAGATATGTTCCCTACTAACTTTCATGAAATCAACTGGTCTAAAGACATTAAGACAACCTACAAAAGATACCATTATAAATATTCATTTCATTGGTTACTGAATGTGTCAATCAAATATAATTAAAATCTAAAAAAGTTCCTTCAAGAGCAGAGAATACATACAGAAGTAGGAACATGGGCCAGACTATGTATTTTCGGCTAATAAAGCCTTGTCAGTGACCCTGACAATATCTGGTGACGAAACCAGAAAAAAACATACTGTAATTTCTAAATTTTAATTGGGCAGTCTATTCAAAGACTGATTAATTTAAAAAAAAAATCCAAATAGTATAAAAGACGATGATCTAGAATAATAGTCTAAATCGATCTCAAATTTTAGATTTCTCAGAATCTATCCTCCGATCTCAAAGGATGTAAATAAAATATAATCTGCACTAATATAAGTTAATTTGTATTTCTATATGCCTGTGTTCTTTCATGCAGTTTATTAACTTTTAATTTAAATCATGGCACAAGCGCAGTTAGATGCCGAAAATTTTTCGTTGCAATCTGATGATTTCTTAAACGTAATCTGTGAATTTCCACAAAGAAGGATAATGTGTTCTTTAGACAGCAATACATGCTTAATTATAAAACGGACGAGGAAAACTACATATATTTTTCTCAGGAAAGGAAAAACGTATATAAAACTAAGCCCGGAAATTTTTGAATTGATTTGTGACGCTAAAGTTAGTGTTTCTTTTCTTCGGTCATTCTTAGAACATAACATTTAAAGGCTGTTTAAAAAATGAAAGTCAGACAATGAAGTTCTGCATATATTTTGTAGAAAATGATCTAAATGCAGGCGAAGAGATGGATGATTCAGAGTTAGACGCAGCATTGGTAGAAATTCAGTGTAACGAGGAACACAACAACTAGCTGTCGTTTCTGAAGTGTAGTATTTGAAATAAGAGTTAAGGCAGAATGCTGGAGAACTTCTATACTGTTTCAACTTTACATCGACTTGATTCAGTATATACCTGGACATGGTAAATAAATCATGAAATATAGGTCCTTGAAGATCTACACATTTTGACTCAGCAATAAATTTTGTCCTTTCAAACAGTCCGGTATTTGTACCAGAAGGATCTACTACACTCCGATTGGTATGCTTTATGAACAGCTGGGTGGTTAGAAGCGAAGATTTGGCATCTTGACCATTAGTTAATAAAGTTTCTATCATGGCAAGATATGGGTTATAATTACAAGTGATTACAGCTTTGTTTTGCAGGGTGACTTCGGTAGATGAAAACAAAGCTTGTAAAACTAAATTTACTGGGCCAGTCTTTTCCGTTGATACTAACTTGTTTCCATTAGCCTTTAGTACTCTTAATTTCACATAGAGCTGGGATCCTTTCAAATCCAAATAGTCCATAGAGTTTTGACCACTAATTCGAAAGGGCTGTCACCTGATATTTGAGATACTGGTCGAATTTCTTGTAGATGAACATCATTAACAGCCACCTGAGTGGGCGGAAGATCAAACAAAGCCAATTCCCTTTTGACACGTTTCAATTTTTAGATTTATTTCCTGGTTTCAGCTGTTTAGATTTCTTAGTGACTGAAGTCCGTTTGTGTCGACGTGTATTAGACTTCTGACTTAAATTCATCACAGAGTCTGGTTTTATAGTTTCTCGTTTTAATTCGCTCACAGCTTGTTGAACCGTCTGTTCTGCTGGTGTTACTGATTGAACTGGCATATTTTCAGGCTTGGACTCAATAGCGATGTATTTATCAAGCGGTAATATTTTTTGAGTCCTTCCTCCACCACTTTGTTTAACTTTTGCGACTTTATCGAAGAAATTTACCCACTTTTGTGGATTTGGAATATATAATTTAGAGGGGTTGATAATCACTGTAAAACGGATATTGCTTGAAATGAAATGTCATGTACAAGGGTGAATCCAAAAATGATGCAAATGAACCATCTTCACATTTTATAAACACTTCAAACTCTAGAACTTTTCGTTTAACTGGAAGATAAAAAATGTTATCGAAAGAATAGCTCCATCCATGATCAGTGTTCTTTTGTAGAAGCCTTAGCAGTGGTCGCTGTTCTCCATTGACAATGCTTTCTTTGCAGATATTTGTAAATAGATATAAAGCAGTTGATCCATGCGAAAGAGATAATCCTATATTATTTTGTATGTTTGCGTGAAATTCAGCGAGACCAACTTTCCAAAAACCTTTGAACTGTAGCTGTGTTTTTAAATGAAATCGAAATTTGAACGGTTGATTATCTGAAAAGTAATTATTGCTTTCATCACTTTTCACATAAACATAACGATCCATTCTTAACTGTCGACCGTTTCTTACATCTTTGACATCGGAAGCATCTACCCAAGAATTAAAACGGTCAGCAAAACCTTCCCATTTCACATAATACTGAAGTTTCTTATTTTTCTTTCTTTTCTTGAGGATAGTTTCAATGAACCATAAACTTGTTTTTTCATCCTTATCTACTCTTTGTAACTCAGAGGTATAAAACAACCCCTTAATATGGTCACTTTTTAAATCCACCAGTTTATACATTGGTATTCCTTGCTTTAAAAGTCGGCCAGAGACTTTAAAAACTTCGGTTGTATATTGATCCTGATAGGCTCTCCTTAATGGCTGTTTGACGAAACTAATTCTCACAAGATCACCAACTTGGAATTGAGGTTTTCGCTTTGGCATACTTTTTGGTTTCTTCAGATACATGAAAAGCCCAGAGATCAGCCTCGTTGCCTTTCTTTACATCATTGAGTGCAATATAATTCAAACTGCGGTGTGGTGTTGAGTTGTAATTAGCGACTATGTTATCTAGGTCATCAATATAGCGATAGCTTCCTTTCCGTCTCATCATGCGAAATAAATATGTACGTGTAGTACGTTGCGAGCGTTCAATAAAATTTGGCTTTACAGGATTTTGCGTAGTAAAATAATAAATATCATTGTCCTTCATGTATTTCTTAAACCACTGATTATTGAACTCAGATCCCTTATCAGATCTTATCTTCATTGGTTTCTGTTCAGCTAGAATTTCCTGCATAGCAGTGAGAACGGCTTTCGCAGTTTCATTCTTTAGTGGTTTAACCCATAACTTTCTTGAAAATATGTCAATTGCACAGAGCAAATAGTGAATATCGTCGTTATCTTTTGCTCAGTTAATGACGGACATTAAGTCCACGTCAAATTGTTCACCAATATAAGTAACTCTTACATTTGCAGTTTGGAATCTATGACGTATCTGTTTTTGGAGTGAGTATGAATCTTGACTGTTCAACCATCGTTTGATAAAGGTAAGGCTAAACTGTCCTGGATATCGCTTGGCAAGTACCCTGAAAACTTTGTATGGTCCTGAAAAAGCAGCCGCATTTTTGGGATTGAAATAGTATTAAGTATTTTTTCTTTTCGGTTTTTGTCCATTTCGATCGACAGAAGTTTAACAAATGATGCACATCAGAAGGAGTAGCGAAATAAATTATATACACTTTATAGCTTAAACATTTTGACTATTAACAGAAAGAAAAGCCAATGTCCTGAAGATATTGTTTTTCATTAATCAGAATATGACAGATATGGAGGTGACATTACCTGTTGAAGTTTGTGCTTAAAGACATCTCAACTGAAAACTTTTAATTTTGTTTACTTTTCAAAATGACAACGAAGCACTTCAGATAATATAAGACCACTGGAAAGTTCGTTGCTCTCGGAGATTGTACTTTTACAAAATGAAATAAGGAATATATTTTTACTAAAATCAGAAGTGGACAGATATAGAGGTGACATTACCCTTTGAAGTGTTTTGTTTAAAGAAAATATCTCCACTGAAGATTTTTAATTTTGTTTGCTTTTCAAAATGATAACGGATCACTTCAGATAATATAAAACCACTCGAGAGTTCGTTGGCCTATGAGATTGTCATGTTTACAAAATGAAATAAGGCGACTTTCTGCATTTAAGGATTCGATTCCCTGAAATCCCTGCACAGGATCAGGAATCCTGAATTAGGATCAGAAAACCTGAGGATCAGGACTTCTGATTCCCTATTTTACGAGGGTCATCCAATAAGTCCTGCAAACGGCCTTTTAGGGAAATGATAATTAAAAACGAACCAAGCAATCCACATTCCTACATTGCATCTTCCTTTCTTTCCAGTCAACAATTTCCAGAAACGCCGAGATCTTGCAAATGGCGTTGCTAGGCACCTGAAGAATACTACAATTATGTGTGCGGCGGTGGCTCCTAGTTGTCTGTTTAAGATCCCCTAGCTTATTTCAGAACGCATGTAAATATCTGATGATTGTTGGGAGATACGGAAAATAATACTGAAGTATGTACACGGTACCAAGGTTAAGATATTGCCGTAAGTCAAGATATTATTATGGTTTAAAGGCAGATCACCATGTTTTTCGGGCAGCTAAAACATCATATAAAATGAGTATATGAAGAAAACGCTTTCACAGCAGATGAAGTATTTCCTAAACTGCCGTTTATTTGTTATCAAGGAATAGTCCCGATATGCTGAAATGTAGATATTAGAGAAAATGCAAGCTTCGAGCCTTGTTTAATATCGTTTGCAGCCTTAAGAAACCAGAGGTAAACGTCAAAAACTAGAATTTTGCTAAGATTCTGTAATATTCTCTTGTTGCCTAGCAACAACATTTATTTGGTAATGTTAAATGAAAACTGTCTCTTATTTGAGTTTTTAAATATAAGGCGATTACTTTAGAACATGAATTCTTGTAATTTGAAAGAATTATAAGCATATATGCAGGCATTTTCTCTCCCTCACCTCTTGTAAAAGACGTCGTGTTTGTGCTATTTCACCGCCGATATCGCTTACACCTTTGCATTCAAAACCCTCTCATATCCGAGAAAGGAATGTCACATGTATGATTTTTATCACATATGTGTGTTATATACGTAAGCTGTTACTGTTGTAATTTGATTACCCTGCCTCAATTAATAAAGCAGTAATGACGGCGTTTGCAAGACTTATTGGATGACCCTCGTACTACTACTTCTCTGCGCCCCCTCCAACTCAAGACCAGCTCCCTTAGAAAAGAATTTGCTCCCATTCATTGGAGCAAACGCTCTCCCCCATAGAAGACCCACCTGGAAGGGCTATGCCTCCCGAGGAAGCAAAAATGAAATCATAAAGGCTGTCTACTTATGTAAAAGTGGCGAAATATATGAAGGTCAACCACAGTTAGTTGCACCTGTAGTAGGAAGAGAAAAATCTGTAAAGAAAATTTCGTCGAGCGCCCCGACCGGGGATCGAACTCACAACTCCAAGATTATAAAGCGAGCACACAACCACTAGGTTAAAAGGTCCGGACCAGTTAGACTGGTCAATTATACACTCTAAATACCCATATACATACTTACACATCACTCATTGGCCGTACTACTACACTCCTCCATCCTACCAAAGAGCATTTGTATCAAATGTTAAGGAAATGAAATAATTATAATCCAGATCTGGTGTTTTTTTTTCACACCTTAACTGTCAAAGTATCTGAATGATAACGATAAGGTTAATGAGAACGCCCTCAGGGAAAGCTTGTTGGCAAACCCAGATTCTGTGACTTCAAAACTGGGGCCAACACCCAAAGGAAGAATTTGCTCCCTATAGAGCAAATTTCCTCCCTTCAGAGTGGACCCCCCTCCCCAAACACACACACACACACATAGAAAGGCCACACTGCGAACTTGAGTGCCAATGTAAACATGCAAGAAGACACATAAGTTGACTCCCCTTTGCAAAAATGGCAGAAACTTGCGCACACAGCTATAGTTGCCTTACTTTATTGCAGCATGGATGTCACACGAGCTGCACTGGTCTCTCAAGGATGTCACCATTACCATTTTAGCATAAGATACAGTTTGCTAATCCAGGTGAGTGCCCCTCGGACCAATTTTAACCAGAATACAATGACAAGATGATGCCTGGGGTAGCACTTCACCTCCATCAAAGATCTTCAAGGATCGTAAATAGTGTGTTCGCAGAAAGGCAGTGCCTTAATTTCATATTACTGCTGGCATGATACATGTACTGTATTTTGCTATTTCTTTTTAGGGAAAGGCAGTCCATTTTAAATTTAAGCCGTATGTGTGATGTTTTTTCACTGGGGAATGGGCGATGGTACTTGTTATAACAAGTGCCGGTACGTCATACTTGTTTGGACAAAAGTAGGTAGCCGGGCCGCGTAGCGCAATCGGTAGGGCACCTGACTCATAAGTCAGAGGTCTTGGGTTCGATATCCGGTCGGGCCACATACTTTCGTTTCTCCTTCCGCTGATTCAAGAAGGGAAGTTGTCAGTTACTAGCAAAAGTATGTGCACTTTGTACTGGTTAACCGCTTCGGAGGTCTAAGCCTGCCCAGGAATAGTGTGGTTAGGTTAACTGACCGTCCCGACATGACTAAAGCTGTTTACAGTGGGTGTTAAACAAATCAATCAATAAATCAAAAGTAGGGCAAGGGCCTACTGTGCTTGCAGTAGGTGCGGGTGGGTGCTGATAGACTATTTTTTCACTTGCTAGCATTTCTTTTTCCTCCTCCTCCCACACCCCCTCCCTCTTGAAGACGGCCCGATGTAGACTGAAATACTGTGTCTCAAAGGTCGGTAAATAGCAACTGCATGTTAATTTTTTTGCGAAAATGTTTTGTATAAAAAATATGATGTAGCGCTGTGTTTATTGCATGCGAAACAATAACGATGGTGTAAACGAGAGTATGTAGAGCCTCATGGAAAGTAAGCATCCTCAATATAGTAGATACAGATTCTTTGGGAGACAGATTCTAAATAAGTCAACGACTTACTTCTGTATCCTTTTCATACTGTATGTATGTATGTTATAAAAAAGATTGCTATATGTATGCACACATATACTCGAAAAAATATTAAAGGGTCAAACTTTTACCCCCGTGATTTCTGGGACATTTCAAACATTTGGTAAAATAAATCATTTCCACCTTCCATTTCATTCATTTTACAAGTTTTGTATACTTGAAGTTTGAAAATATAGCCTATATCTTGACCAAGTCCAGGCTTCAACTCACACTACCCTCAAAATCAGAGTCGTTTGAAGTACATAGGGAATAAATTCACCAAAACTTTCGATTTTGCCATTTCATGATTTTTTTTTAAAAATTGCTCTATAGTAATCAAGTTTAATCATTTTTAAGGTCGGCAAGCTATAAGAAGTTGAAAACTCATAGCAATTTTGGAAGTTATTCCCGACCAAACTGACACACTATCAATTCTCTATGGGAATTCAAACAACTTTCATTTTAGGGGTAGTTTGACTTAAGGCTTGACCTTGGTCAAGATAAAGGCTATAGGTTCAAGAAATCGCAGGGTAAAAGTTTGACCCTTTAATATTTTTTTGAGTATATGTACAGTATACCGAATAAAATATTGTTTAAACCAATATAGAAGATAAACCTGTTAAATTTAATTCGCAAAAAAATCACATGAAACAATACGACGGCACCATGATCGATGCTGTAAACGAGAGTGTGTTGAGCTCCATGCCTTAAAGGCATGGAAAGTAAATTAAAATGTAACTACACTTCAGGAACTGACTGAATCAGATCCAAAACCCTATCCCCAACATCAAAGCGAAAGATTGACAAAGACATCCCAACAAACAATAAATTACAAGTGATAAGCCGAGTCAGCAGCTCTTTCCCAAATAGGTGGCAACTCAGCTATCTTTACTGAACAAAATAATTTAGACCTACGGAAGGGTTACAACAGACTATGCAAATTATACGAAAAACATTTCACAACTATTTTTTACCTTTTGTCTTTTTCACCCGAGTCAGCGGCTCCGGGGGAGCTTATAGGATGGTAAGGCTCCGTCGTCCGTCCGTCCACAATTTCAAACGACTTCTCCTCTGATACCGCTGGGCCGATTGTAAACAAATTTCATATAGAGCCTCCTGGGACCTTACGAACGAAAAGTTGTTCAAACATGACCAACATGGCCGCCACACTCATATATGGTAAAAACCTTTAAAAATCTTCTTCTCCAGAACCAATTGACCAATGGCCTTGAGACTTGGTATGTAGCATTGGGTACTTGAGTACTATCAAGAGTGTTCAAATTATGACCCATTTTTGACCTTGACCTTTTACGGCAAGGCCAAATATGGAAAAATGCTAGAACGTAAGATTTCATGGAAAGGTTTCAAGATTTTGGCCTAAAAATTGGTATATTCAGTTGTCTTAATGAGGTCATGAAGAATTATGAGTACAAGAGGTCAAGGACATTTCTTGACGTTTGATCCATATGTCATATTTTGACATTTTCAAACATTTTCTCAAAAGCCAAAGGGCCAGTTGTAAACACATTTCATATAGAGCCTCCAGGGGTTGATTGAATAAAAATTTGTTCAAACGGTCAAGGTCACATGACCAACATGGCCGCCATTACCACTTATGGTATAAATCTTTAATATTTTTCTTCTCCAGGACCAATACACCTATGGCCTTGAAACTGGGTTAGTAGCATGGAGTACTAGAATACCACCAAGACTGTTCAAATGATGACCTTGGGTTTACCTTGACTTTTTTCGCAGCATGATCAAATATGGGAACCAGAGGGCCAATGGCCCTATATCGCTCACCTGAGCACTGGGGTTATGTTGGAAAAACTAAGTTGTCACAGCAACAAAACAACATCAACAACAGCAATAAAACACACCATTTATGTAGAGGATACTATCACAAACATTTATGCAAAAAATGAGCTTTATACCCCCTTAATGGCTTCTGACAAAATGAAAAAATAAAAAATTTGGCCGTTCAGTTGCAATGGCAACCAATCAAAATCAGGTCTTTTGGTAAAATTCATATGGCTGATAGAGGGCTACTCTAGGTACATTTCTGTAAAGCGTTTGTAAAAATATCTGCAGTAACACAGAAATAAATACCAGATGTCCACTTTCCCCATTGTAAGTCTATGGAAACTTGAAGTTGCCATGCAACCAGTTCACATGGGCAATGATAATATGAAACATACTTTAGGTAAAGGCTAATGTTATTAATATGTATGCAAAGTATTAGCTTCATTCTCCTCGTGGCTTCACTTTTCCCATTATAAAATACAATGGAAACTATAAGCTGCCATAGCAACCAAAGTTCTTATGGGATTGGAAGAAAAACAAAATTCAAGTAGAGGCTTCTGTCATCAACATGTTTGCACAATATCAGCTTCATCCCCCATATGGCTTCTGAGCAGAAGATTTTTCTCATTTTTTCTTTCTTTTTTTTTCGAAAATTTACCCTATGTTTTGCCATGGCAACCAATCAAATGCAGCGATTTGGAGAATATTCATATGGAACAAAGAGGACTATTCAAGAAACGTTTCTGTAAAAAGAAAATCTAAATAAATGCAGTGAGGCAGCAAAAATTGCCAATTTCCATTTTCCCCTTTATAAGTCAATGGAAAGTCTTAGTTGCCATAGCATTCAAACTGCTGGAGTAATTGTCATGAAAAATAGTAATTCTATAGAGGCTAGTACTAAGGTTCTTTCTGTAAAGTTTGAGCTTTATTGGCCAAACAGTTTCTGCGGAGATGATTTTTTAATATTTTTCTATTTTTACCTATTCGGTTGCAATGGCAACCAGCCAAATTCCGCAATTTGCATAAATTTAACAAGGCTTGTTAAAGACTACTCAAGGTACATTTCTATGAAAGTTTTGTCAAAATATCTGCAGTGGCATAGCAATAAATGCAAATTTTCTATTTTGCCATTTTAGGTCAACGGTAACTTTAAGTTCCCATAGCAACCAAATTACTAGAGCAATTGCAAAGAAAAACAGTACTTTTATAGAAGCTAGTACTAAGATTCTTTCTGTGAAGTTTGAGCTTTATTGGTTGCATTTTCTGAGGAGATGATTTTTTAACATATTTTTCTATTTTTAACCTTTCGGTTGCCATGGCAACCAGCCAAATTGCGCAATCTACATAAATTTCATGTGGTTGATAGCGGACTACTGAAGGAACATTTCTGTAAAAGTTTTGTCAAAATATCTGCAGTGACATAGCAAAAAATGCAAATTTTCAATTTTCCCCATACAAGTCAATGGAACATTTAAGTTGCCATAGCAACCAAAGTTCTGAGGCGATTTGGATAAAAAACAGCATTATTGGTTCCCCCTGCCTATAAATGCTATATATGAAATTTGGTAACAATGGGCCTTGTAGTTTCAGAGGAGATATCGTTTGAAAATGTTGACGGACGACGGATGCCTGCCTATACTATAAGCTCACCTGTGAGCCTTCGGCTCAGGTGAGCTAAAAAAGCTAGAACCTCACCTGTGAGCCTTCGGCTCAGGTGAGCGAAAAAAGCTAGAACAAGATTTCATGGAAAGTTTTGAAGATTTTGACCTTAAAATGGTATATATGGTTGTCTTAATGAGTACATGAAGATTTAGGAGTACATGTGGTCATGGTCATTTTTTGACTTTTGACCCAAGACTCATATTTTGACAATTTCAGACATGATAAGAAAAAGCCACATTGCCAATTGCTCAGGTGAGCGATTCAGGGCCTCATGGCCCTCTTGTTTATTATAGAATGGTTGAAATGAGAACACAATAAATTAAACAGCACCGAACATAAAACAAATGCAACCGCAACGAAAGTACCGCCTTGGGACGGTCAGTAATAACTACTGGGGGGGGGGGGTGTTAAACCGCTTTTACTGGGCCCAAACCTTCACCCTCACCCTCCGCCGCGGTGCACACAATTAGTTGGTAAGTCGGTTCGTATGGAGGTCCCCTAACTCATCAGAGAGTCATCAAATCAAGAAAAGACTGTGATGAAGCAAGGATGAGGACTCGACAGCCGAAACGTGTTCAGACACCTGGAGATCCCTGGGGCATCAGCATCTTCAATATAGTAGATAAAATTAAACGTATAAAATTTTATTCGCAAAACATTCTCATTTTACCCCCATAACCTAAATCTTCTTTTCGACATCTACAGTTAGGTATCCAAGAATTTCATCGAAAGTATGTCCTGGTTCCAGCAGACAAGGCCGCAAACAACGTTGTTGTTGTTTGACGGCAACATGTGTGAAGCATTAACATACCTTTTAGGTAATATATACACTAGATTTGGTACTAAGTTATACAGACAAATTGGTGGTATTCCGATGGGTACTAATTGTGCTCCACTTGTAGCGGATTTGTTTTTATTTTGCCATGAAAGAGATTTCATGGCTTCTCTTTCTAATGATAAACAATCTGAAAATATTGGAGGGTTTAACTCTACATCTAGATATCGAGATGATCTTTTAAATATTGACAATCCTTACTTTGAAGGCATGGTGAATCAAAGGAGTAGGTTCACGAAGGCTGAAAATCGGCCCTGTAAAAACGGCCCTGTAAAATCGTTAAATTTCCAACATATCAAATTAGTGATTTTTTGTTACTTTTTATATGGTCAAAAACAGAATTTTCATAAACCATATGATTTTTTGACTCTATGGCCTTTCTCAAACTTGTCCGAGGGGCATAAAGTACACAGAATGAACACACTCACACACACACGAAAGTTAAGATCAAAATAGACAAGTATTATAAATCAGAGTGACGACACAACAACAAAGTGCCATGTGCACCCAGTGCAGCCTCAGAGCGAATTGGGTGGATGCCCAGTTCGATCTGAGTCTGCGCCGGATGCACATGGCACTTTGTTGGTTTTGTCGTGTCATGGCTCATATTCACGATAGAGTTCACACTAATACAAATTGGAGATGACTATGCAGATGACATATGTCGTGTCATGGCTCATATTCATGATAAGAGTTCACTATAATACAAATTGGAGATGACTATGCAGATGACATATGATTGAATGTCGAATGATTTGTCCATAGAAATCGAGTTCGCGTCTTCGTCTTGCAGGGTAGCGTCTTTCTGGTGTTTGTCTAATTCTTTGGAAAGCTTTAACAACAGCTTTAAATGTTTTGGAGTTGAACATTTTTTGTTACAAGACTTGTAAGAACTTTAAACATTTGAGATTTGATGAATTTTTGAAACAGAATTCGTTGCAGACATTCTCTAATGAAATTTACAAAGTGTCAAAATGTAGTAATTGCTGTTAGTAGGAATGTGATGATAAATATGGCAATACCTGAAATTTTTTTATTTAATCCACTTTGTAAGCAGGTTTAACAAACGCATGTGGAACAGAACTACTCTGTGGTGTCAGCTCAAACAGAGTATCCACTGACACATTGAATGCTATATTAGCGATGTC
This sequence comes from Ctena decussata, assembly GCA_963989385.1. Taxonomy (NCBI): domain Eukaryota; kingdom Metazoa; phylum Mollusca; class Bivalvia; order Lucinida; family Lucinidae; genus Ctena; species Ctena decussata. Next base: position 55,398,763 of record OZ022509.1, read on the forward strand.
TTCATGATAACGGGTCTCTTGTTGTCTTCTACATTTGATGATTATAATGAGAATGATGAAAATGACGATGATTACTACTACTGGAATTGTGATCTTCATGATGGCTAAAAGAAACTAATAAAAATGCTAATCAGTTTACGAATCATGATTTTGACAACACTTATATGAGCTGAGCAAAAAAACCACAAATAATAAGTCTTAAAACCTAATTAAAAAAAATGATTTTAAGTACCTATATAACGTGTATTTACCGATCTGCCCTTATTTATCATTATCGGTCTAACACCTTAACCCAGGTACAAGTTACGTGCATAACCCCTGTTACATATGACATATAAGCTCAGTCTGATTATGTCAGGACAATGATCAGGAAAAGGCAGCTTGTGCAAGACTGCGCAATATGCTCATCTGATCCTTGGCTATAAGCAGGTTGACACTATGTCTCCATCGCCTCCTCATCGTCCGGAGACTAAGCCCGAAGCCTAGGGGGAGTCTCCGGCCGAGAGGGGACCATAGATGTCACCGCTTTAGTAAGCTAGAAAAGGCTAGTTTGAAATAACTTAGTCTTTTTTTCAGGGGGAAAAGTCTATGTAAAAATGGCATAGGAGATGTCGTAAGAGGCTTGACAGTAATATGCGTCTGCTATGAGTCTCTTGGCCCTGTATCTCAAGACCTCACTATACCAGATGCATAACTCTATAGCGTCATTTGATGGCGTGAGTTGCTGTGGCATACTCTTGTTCATTCGGTTCAATTTCTGAGGTTTTACAGTAATATGCGTCTGCTATGAGTCATTTGGCCCTGTATCTCAGGCCTCACTATACCAGAAGCATAACTCTATAGCGTCAGTACCTTTTCCGAAGATTATGATTCTTGGCTAAAAGCATGATGCATGTTTGTGACTGCATGTAGCTGCCATGCATCTTAATCCATGACGGTTTAAAATTGGTTGAATATAATGTAGAGGAAACAAATAATTTTAAAAACTGATAAGCCAACACTCAATTACTTTTACAATTTTAATTATCACAAGAATGTAAACAGATCATCAAAAAGATTTCTGTTGTCTGTGGTTATTGTAAAGCTAGGTTCTGTAACCGTTCCTGATCCTGCACGAAGTGAAATTGCAGTGTTAACCTCTAACGGCTGCCAATAAGTTTCCATTGTGGCGCCGCTAGATTCCGGCTTTGTATTGGTTACAACTGAACCTAAATCTAATGAAACCTGCAAACCATTATCATAAAAACAACTGGATAATATAGTGTTATCCCCCAATCGTTCTTTGGGTGGCAATGCAGTTTCTAAAACTGGTGATTACCCTGCCGTTGATGTAGAGCACACTCTTTTCCACCTTCTATCTTCGTGTACAAGTTTCATTCTTTCTACTTTGGCTCTTTTGATTAGCGGCTCCATCTCAGAAATATCGTCAATCCTCTTTCTTTTTCTACAAGACCCCTATAAGACAAAAAAATAAGACTAAGTAAATGACCTTAAAAACGCACGTGGTTTACAATGAAATATGACACCCACAGGCACAATTTTACTCGCTAGAGTAGAACCATTAACAGCGATATGATCAAACGATTAAGAAAGGTTAGATATTAGAGACGTTAACCACTCAAATGTGAACAATAAAAGAATTGGATAAGCATACAAATCTATATTACCAAAGTGATTAATACAAAATAATGTAAAGATGACATCAAATAGGTTATAGAAAATGACAGCACCCGTATTTCAATAAAAACATGAGAATTCCCGTAATGTATCATGATATTGGGGCGTGTGTATTGAGATGAATAATCATTTTAAATATATCAAACATATCAAATATAATTAAATCACATACATCTTTCCACCATGCAAACGCAACACTGACCTCCTACTGACGTTAGTATGATGTCATCTTAATACTTAGATGTATTGTTTGTGATTAGAAACGGTTAGGAAAATGTTATAAGCAAACTTTACTTACATTGATACCTAAGACAGGCATGATGATTGGTGGTTCCATCAGTCTCTCCTTTTGTCGCATTAACTCATCTTTTATGCTCCATAATTCTTCCAAAGTCTCAAAGTTGATGTCTACATTTTTATTCTTTCTTAGATCCATAATGTTCATACGAGTGACAGAAAGGGAGACTTGATATCTACCCTTATCGATGTAAGATCTAACTTTTTCCAACCTTCCCCTTGAATGATTGAATGCATAAAAAATTTGGCCATTTTGAACAATGTAACTTACAAATGAGTAAGAAAGAGCGTCTCTCTCTCTCTCTATATATATATATATATATATAGTTGAGAAATGAAGAAGTACCCACTGGGACTCGAACCCACGCCGACTACGACAACTCCGCCTAGCGATTCAGAGACATGAGCTTAACCGATTGCGCCACCCCAAAAAAAGAGTTTCATGGAACAATGTTAAGCTTTATTTCTCTGAATGACCCATCGGATAGGGCTATTTTATTCAGTTGTGCTACACAATCCGGTATATACATGCGATACAGAAGCTTGGAAATATTATATGATTAAATTTAAGATTTAACAAACTTCAACAGATATTCCGGCCCAGGATCATTTTACTGATGCAAGTGCATCCGAAAAAATTGTATAGTTGAGAAATGAAGAAGTACCCACTGGGAGTTAAGCTTTATTTCTCTGAATGACCCATCGGATAGGGCTATTTTATTCAGTTGTGCTAACACAATCAGGTATATACATGGAATATCTGGATCATGCGATACAGAAGCTTGGAAATATTATACGATTAAATTTAATATTTAACAAACGCAGGTGACTGTGGGCTAAGTTCTATGGCCAGGTCTTTGAATTTGATATTTCTTATGATTTTTCATCGACTCAAAATAATCAGAATAATACTTATGATGATTAATACACAAATGCCCTATGAGACACCAGTACCAGTCACTGAAAAACAAAAGACCAGGCATGTAACCCTATCATATTTATTCAGCTATAAGACAGGATTTCTTTCTCCAAATGTACCCCAAATGTGTAAATCAGCTGTAATTCAGATTTTTTCATCCAAAAGAATCTCAACAACCTAGATCCTTCTTATAAGACAGATTGAGATTTGTGAGATTGTTTTAAAGGGAAAACTCCTGTCTTATAACCGAATTTCTGTCTTATAACACAGCAAAATTAGTTTTAGCAAACAATGTAGACTCAGATGAGATGAGATGTCTCTAGCAATAGATTGATTAGTGTCTGCATTACCATTTTAGTATGGGAGTAAAATCAACTTACCCATTATTCAAATTTTAGGATAATTACATGAATAAGTTATTTTCATATAATTATAGTAGTTGATAAATTTCCTAATAATAGAGTAATCTGAAAGATGAAAGCACATTGTCATTGTTTTCAAGATACTACCGACTTACTGAAAGAGCTACAAGAAAGAAAGATTGATTGATTTGTTGCTTAACGTCGACAGTAAACAGCTATGCTCATGTCGAGACTGTCAGTTAACCTAACCACACTAGTCCTGGGCAGGCTTAGACCTCCTAAGCGGTTAACCAGTACTAAGTGCACATACTTTCGCCAGTAACTGACAACTGCCCTTCATGAATCAGCGGAAGGAGAAACGAAAGTAAGAAAGAAAGAAAAAAATAATAATAAAAAAACAACATAAAAAGCAGATTTTGTTTTTCATCAAATTCATTATTGTCATATGTTTCATAAATTACATCATCATCATCATTGTCATAATCAGAATCTTAGCAAACTCGAACCGTGAAACAGGCAGGATCTTAGCAAACTCGAACCGTGAAACAGGCTCTTCATAATTTCCATCATCATTACTATTAGACTGAAATACAGGGTTAGTATGTATATTAACAGGTATCATGGGACTAGCTTTGGACTGAGTAGATATTCGCTTCAAGGCAAAGGTTCTATGTGGAATAAACATAATTTTTTTTCTTTTTAAGTGAGTGAGTGAACTCGGGTTTAACGTCCCACCAACAACGAGGTCATATGGAGACGGGACCTCGGTTTAAAGTCTCATCCGAAAGACCGGAGAAGCGGGGGATCGATCTTGCGACCCCTTGATTGGTAGTCCGGAGTGTCATCCACTACACTACAGCCGCTCCTTTTTCTTTTTAATAGTTCTGCATTGAATAATAATGATAATAATTAAAGCAATGGAAATAATAGTCATTAATACCAATAAAACCATAAAATATTTCATTAGCAGATCAACTGTAGAGTTAATTTGACTGAATGTGGCGGAAGAATCCAGTGTTGCAGTTATGACCGGCTTCTTAAGACTGACAGTAGAGTAGAAGGTGCCAGGGCCATAGTTATAAGCGACTTCCCTGTAGTAGCACTAGGACTGACCGGCTTCTTAGGGCTGACAGTGGAAGGTGTCAGGGTCATAGTTATGATTGACTTCCCTGTAGTAGGGCTGTCACTTGACAACTCCAATGCAGCAGTTATAACTGGCTCGTGGGATGATGTAGTTATGACAGGTTTGTCTCTGGTAGTGGCACTAATTGAAAGCTGCTTTGGCTCATATAAAAAAAAACATCATACTACTTGCCTTTGATTATGAGATTTCTGTTCAGTTTAGTTGTTACTTCTTCTCAACATCAATATGATCTACAGTGGCGGATCTTGAGGGGATTCGGGGGGTTCAAACCAACATCCCTCTCAGACCAAATTATCTTATTTTCATGGGGAATTTCAGAAAAATTGGTCAAACTGCTCAAATTGAACCCCCTCTGCTAATCTGAACCCCCCTATCTAAAATTCCTGGATCCGCCCCTGGATCTATTTGTGTCTTGTGTTTATTTAAATTCTACACTAATGTGCTTGAACAAGACAAAACATTGACAGCATGACTACCATATGAAACATTTAAGGTGTATACTTACATTTGCTCTTTCTGAGGTTATTATTTCCGCACATTTTATATTTTGAGATAAAGATGCTTGAAGACACTTGCATTACAATAAAGATGACAGAATGGGTCAATCATCACTAAGCTATACAGAAAGAAATAAGCAGATACATACACATTCTCACCAAATGCAATTTCGACACTTTGTCCCTGAGTAGTATATAATGTAGATGATGCCCCAGTGTTATGATCATATTTTCGGAGGAAATGATCATATTCGATGAAAAGGTTTGACCCGGTCAGCGACCCGCGAGCGACATTTCGCTCCGCTACCGCTCTGGTGAATATCGTTTCCCCAGGCAGAGAAATTTTCGTGAGTCAGAACAATATTAAGATATTATTGGTATATTCGATACTTAAAAGCGAAAGTTCTGATAAGCTTCTAAATATGGAACATACACAAAATGAAAAATATATTTTCTTTTATGGGGCTGAATCTGTCTTTAGTCAGTTTCATTCGTGTAAATTTTTAGAAGCGGAGAAAGAATTCACCTGCATGGAACAGTACATGCATTATCACAAAGCAGGTAAGGAAATGTGATTGATAAGAATTATGTTTAAATTCTTTGTTCTGATCAAACTGATGAAACAATACCGTTAAGCAAATACTTTGAAAACGGAGGAACTTATAGAATCTAACTTTAATCTTATCTTTATCTATGCACAATGTACAATGGATGGAAGGCTTGTAATTTTACGTCCTTCTCAGCAGTATTTCAGTTATATCGGGATGGTAGGGAAATAATGAAAGGTTGTGTGCAACGGCACCACGTTTACGATTGAAAAGATTCTTGCCTTATGCGGGGATCGAACCCGAGACCACTAGATCAGCAGGCCAATGCTTAATCTACTGGCCTATTGGGGGCTCCATAACGTACAATAAAAATGTAAATCTTAGTGGTCAGTTGTTGTAGTGAAAACAATTATATTTAGACTAATTTAAACACTGTTGAGATGAATATTTCTGCGCTTATAAATTACTTTGTCTTTCGATTACACGCTACACGCTAGAGCAGGCTGAAACTACGACTGAGGAGAGAAAAAAGTAAAAGTAAAATAAATAAACAAACAAGGAAAAAAAACACGTTAACTGTAAGTTGTCTTTTTAACAATACATTTTAACAGTTTTTATATCTTGATTTTTTTTAAAGTATTCGTTTTTACATTTTAAATTCATTCCTTTTATTCGTTTTGTTAAAGTTCTTCTAACGATTTTCGAACTGGTGTCGCTTATTAAGGATTAATATTAAGATGAATTTATTCGTTTGCGTTGCAGATCATTATGGCAGCTAGACTGGAAGATCTGAGCGTGAGCATGCTAATTACCACTCTGTTTCAAGCAGCACGGATATCCGATGTAGCAATCCGTGAAATTGTTGTGAAACTCCCTTCTTTGCTATTGGAACAAATACGAGGAAACTTGTATGATAATCGTACCGATATCATAACTGCGTTTGAAATTGACTGGGTTCTAAGATCTATTAAGGACCAGCGCAACTGTAGTTTCCCTCAACTAGACCAAGATTTAGACGGTTTATGTACGAGGACAATAGTGAGGGAATGCGCCCATCTTACCATCGATGAAATAAAACAATATTTGTCGCAGATGACAAACGCTCAACTGCACATTTTGGTACTTTATTTTCCTAGGGGTGTGTGGAGGCAGACGCTTAGAGCAGTTTTAAGATCAAGACGATAGGATTGTATTCTCTTTTTTTTTTCTCGTATATATAATGTGTGTATTTTGTTACAGAACAATGGCTCTGAAAAGGAAAGACACTGAAGTGGACCAGATGGTGAAGAACAAAACACTCAGATTGTCGGATGATATGGAAATAAAAGAAGACTCTTTACTGCTGAGCAGCAAGATTAACGCGGAAATGTGCATCACCTTAGCGTATGACCACATAATGAATGAATACGTAATATGTGTAAACAAAGAGACAGAATCAAAACAAACGTCCGTCGCACTTTCGGAGGAGGAAATTTCTCCCCTTATAGAGAAGCTGCCTTTGGCAGTTATGGTGGGGAAAAAATATCTGAACAAAAAATCGGTGCGACCGATAGACATTCCGTTTGAGTTAATGAAAATCAATAACAGAAACGAATACTGGGCAGTTTTGTTCGGGAAAGAGAATTTATACGGAAAAGGTGATAGCATGGTACTTGACTTGAGAAAATGCGGGAAAAATGAAAAGGGAAGCTACATCTATACTAAATGCGGGGTTAGGTTTAGTCTAGATGTAGCCAACCCTATTGGATTAGCCCTGAAAGAGTGTAAAGACAAAATAGACCAAATTTCCGAGAGCAGCCTTATGCTATTTAAGGCTGCCGAATGCGTTTTAATAGTAAAAGGCATCAATGAGTTGTTTACGCAAGCCAGTAAAGATTGTAACGGCTGCGCAATCAATCGTAGCAGTCAGCTGCAACACGCTGGATCGTCAGGGTGCGCGAAAGCGTGGGACGAGATAGTCGATGACTACTGGGTCCCAGCTTATGCGCATGTCCAGCCTGAGGCGCTGTTTGCTCTGGCAGAAAAGGCGTCAGCAAACTTGGAAGAACTTCATGGCAATTTATTTTCGTCCTCACAATCCCCTATACAGCGGGCGAGTGAGGATGAAATAAAGTCCATGGTGTTAAAGTTTCCGGATTCGGAGAAAAATCAAATGATTCTGGCTTGCGAATACGAGGCTTCGTTGTAAGCGTGTACATTAACTTTTATCACCGATTACAACCTCCTTATTTTTCTATACAAATCATAAGTTGTGTCCCCTCATTAGAACCCTCTCCTGAGGAGACACAACCTATGTTTTATCGGAGAAATAAGAAAAAATATTTCTGAAGTATCCCTTCCTTATCTGTAGCTGGGATAATATATATGCATATAATAAACTGATATACAGTTTTCATCTTTGTTTCGTTTTGTTTTTTTGGTTGTGCAGGGTTTTTAGATGACGAAGCGTATAAGAAGATCGGTTTTTTTTTCTAGTTTCTTCGTAGAAAAAAACTAGAAAATGTGTTTATGAAACACTATGCCCCCAACCATATGCTTGTCTCTAGAGAAGGTTCATCCAATAATGCTTGTACCTTTGTACCATAGGCTTACAATGCACTAAGTCGAAAAAGGGGCTTAACTCAGTCAAAAATTTACGTATTGTTTTTGAAAGTTAATCAGGTCATCTACACCTTGGGCAATATCAACCTGCAAAAATCATGATCCTAGCATCAGGGGTTCTCCAGATATTTTGTTCACAAGCTTCCATAGGCAAATAATGCACTAAGTTGAAAAAGGGGCATAACTCAATCCAAAATTTACAAATTATTTCAAAAGTTAATCAGGTCATCTACACCACAGGCAGTATCTTCCTGCATAAAATCATGCTCCTAGCATCAGGTGTTCTTGAGATATTTTGTTCACAAGGTTCCATAGGCTAACAATGCACTAAGTCGAAAAAGGGGCATAACTCAATCAAAAATTCATGATTTCTTTTCAAAAGTTAAGCAGGTCATCTACACCAGAGGCAGTATCTTCCTGCAAAAGATCATGCTCCTAACATCAGGGGTTCTTGAGATATTTTGTTCACAAGGTTCCATAGGCTTACAATGCACTAAGTCGAAAAAGGGGCATAACTTTGTCAAAAATTCAAGAATTTGTTTCAAAAGTTAATCAGGTCATCTACACCTTGGGCATTCTCATCCCGCAAAACCTCATGATCCTAGCATCAGGGGTTCTTGAGATATTTTGTTCACAAGTTTCCACAGGCTAAGTTGAAAAAGGGGCATAACTCTGGAAATACATTGCCAGCGGAAAAATAAAAAAATACGGGTCTGCTTATTTTCCATACTGATCATGTGTATAAAGTTTCAAGTTCCTAGCTCTTATTGTTCTTGACTATATGTTAGGGTACCTTTGTACCATAGGCCTCAATGCACTAAGTGGAAAAAGGGGAATAACTCGATCAAAAATTCACGAATTTTTTTCAAAAGTTAATCAGGTCATCTACACCACAGGCAGTATCTTCCTGCAAAAAATCATGCTCCTAGCTTCAGGGGTAATTTAATTACATTTTTCGTATGATTATATTTTGAGATAAAAAAAAAAACTTTTTAGGTACATGCGTCGCGGTTTTATCTTTGTGACACTCTAAATTGAAAACAATTATGGTCTGTATTTTTAAAATAATTTCTCACAATTTTAAGTTCTTATTAGCTATAGTAATTAAACTCACCCGTCATTCGATGTGCGTTCCTGCTGGATTTCCGTACAGTTGTGAGATTTAATCTCCTTGTCAGAAGGAAAAAGTATGCAAAGACCAGGAGCTGAAACAATCAAAATCCAAACCCAAACGTTTTTCCGCATCCGAAACAAAGCACAGCCATTGTAATTTTTTTATATTTTAATTCACTTTTATTAAACACTGGACACTATTCTGTATAAATCTGAAATGCACTACAATAAGTTAAAAAAAATCTCTATGCCCTGAGGAAACGTATGTTTATATTCAAAAACTCGCTGATATAATCTCCAGTATATTAGTGTTAGTTCGAAATGCCGCTCGCGGGTCGCTGACCGGGTCAAACCTTTTCATCGAATATGATCATTTCCTCCGAAAATATGATCATAACAGCATCATCTACATTATATACTACTTCCCTGATCTAATTTGACGTGCTGACACGGTAACCAAGTGTCATACTGAGATGTTTCTTCAACATAAATGAAACTGACATTCTTTAACGCTATAAGATTAAGTGTCACATGTTGCAGTCTATCAAAGTCAATTCTCTGAATGTCAGCATAAGATTCACTTTTCCCGGGTGTAACTAATCCTTCTATATGGAAAATACATTCAAGTTCACGGTATAATATTTTAATAGAGCACACATCTTCCAAAAACTCTACACAAACAATACTGCTGCATAAAAAACCCGAAAATATCAAGATCATGAATATAATACAAGTTTTTAACGCCATTTTTTCGGCACAAACCGGGTTGTCTGCCCCTGGGATAAAGTCCAACACTTATAGGCTAGTTGCATAATAACCGTGTCTGTATGTTGGGTAAGATGTTTAACCCATATCCGCATCTGCACCTACGTTAGAATATTATGAAGCACTTATATATCAGCAAAATAAACGTCGTAAAAGCATTGAAATAATTAGATATATGCCCTACCCACTAATTTTGGTTCCGATATTTTATGTTAAAAGCATTGAAATAATTAGATATATGCCCTACCCACTGATTTTGGTTCCGATATTTTATGTTAAATATAGAGGTATTTATAAAAAAGAATATATTTTTATTTGACGAATTTGGATAATTTACAACTAACTGCACAGTTCCGGTAGACAACAAGACGTCTAGTAATTGACTTAAGCTACTCGCAGCAGGTGCCTGTACTTGTTGACAGGGAAGTCCTAATTACGGGATTGTAATCTCAAAATATTACACAAATACTGTGATCTGATATTTTACTCTAATAGCGGAAATCCCTAATTGAAGGATTTCCTGCATGAATGAAAAAGGCGTCATTAAGCTGTTTCGTCTAACCGCAATATCCTGATATATTGTCGGTGCCGATGTTCATGATCGAAGCATGAAAGGGTTTGTTTACACAAAAGGTAATCGCATAATTAAACCAAATTAGTGGCATGAGTCTCTCGCGCTGTATTTAAGAGCTCCAATCTGACTTTACAGCTCAGAAGTAATATCTGTGTCATATTTACGCTGGTCTATTATCCTATAGGAAAAATGGAAATTTCTAATGATGAACAGGGATATGTAAACAATGTCAGAGCTAGATTTGGATATCAAGGAAGCGCGTGTTTAACACACTGGAACAACACGGTTTGGGTACATCTCAATGATAATTCGAAGTGCTCGCAAACCGGTGTTTTTGATAAGTCAAAAGGAAAAACGATTTCCATGAAGTGGGAAGATGCAATAACTCTGAAAAATGCGTTGATCCAAATGGAAGTCTATGCTGATCAAATGCAGAGAGAGGTGGTAAGTTTAATGTTTAACTCTTCCTATTTTAACAATAAAACCATTATTTCTAAAACACTGATTGAATTATAGGCTTACTACGTAGTCTGACCCATGTTTCTACTTCTGTATGTATTCTCTGCTCTTGAAGGAACTTTTTAAGATTTTAATTTTACTTTTGTTTTGCTTTTATATCTCAATCACTAGGGGTAAAATACATTTGCTACCATACATGTGATAATCTTGCTACCATACATGTAATGATCTTGCTGCATATACTTACCTCAACATTATCTAATGTTATTTTCAGGTATATGAAGCAGAACAAGTTGTACCAAATGTTCAACCGCCTGTAGCAGATATTCCACAAAATAACCAAGAGCCACCCATGGTGGCTATAGCTCAACTACCAATTTTATTTCACAATTTAATTTTATTTTTGCCACTCTTAAACGTCATCAAGTCTGTGAATTGACAATTTCTGTCTTATTCCACGACACACATGACAGTTTAAACATTACTTGTTCAGGTGAATAATTTAATCCAAATTTACTTCCTGACACCATGTTGTATTATTAATAACGAAACAAGCTTGTCTAAACTACTAATTTATTCAGCTAGATGTTGCTAGCTCGATGACCAAAACACAAGTGGGTTACATGATACAAACAAAAGTATTTAAGAGGCAATGGAACTCTCTCACACTAGCCGCTGAACAATCAAGGTTAATGACCTATCATGATTAACTTATACAACAACACACAGCGCCATCGCACCACCCAACCACCCCCTCCCAGAGAGGGAGAAAGAGGTGAAATGATAGAGAGAAAAATGTCCAAACAACCCCCACCCGCACCTACTGCAAGCACAGTGGGCCCTTGCCATACAATGTTCCAAATCAGTAGGACGCCCCGGCACTGGAAGTTACATACATCGCACCACCCGACCACCCCCGTTGATAGTGTAACAACTGGCGCTGAAATGATTAAAGAAAGAAAGAAAACATAATTTATTATTACACTAAATAATTTATCCAGATCTTTTTTTCCCGCCTGAAGTCTTGTTCAGCATCATTAAGTGAGCGCTTAGATGACTGCACTTGGCGCTTTAATTTCATATTGGAGGTGTTTACTGTTTCTTTTTCCCGCTTGAAATCTTGACTTGTGTTATTTAAAAAGCGTCCTGATTTGTGTACTTGGCGCTTTAATTTGTAACTGGCGGAATCTGGTATTCCATGCAATAATTTACTTGCTTTGCGCTTGTTTTTTGATTTAGCGGTATGTTGGTTTTGTGGTGGGAAAACTTGGGTAAAATAAATGCAGAAAAATTTATTTCGTTTATCTTCTGTTCCCTTTTCTTTAATTATTATAGCATCCTATCGAGTAGTTTGTTGAAGAGACGTTGGTTTAAGATACCAACGTCTCTTCAACAAAAAAGTGGTCGATGGAATATAGGAAACAAAGATACAGTAAAAACATAGGAGCATTCACTTAAATACATTGATACTGATTTCCAGTGATTGTAAACATTCCAAAAAGAAAAGAAAAGATAGAAATAGCCAAATCAAAGTATGATAGGGAAAATGACATTATATCTTTGTCTAAAAAGATAATGCACTTACTATCAGAAGCCATATCTGCACAAATGCTGAATAAAGGAAGTGAACAGACTCATAATTTATCGCCTTATATTTTCATCTGCTGGAGCAACCAAGTTATGAATTTTGAGCAAAAACATAAACATAGGCAACGAAATTAGCTTCTTCATTAATAAAATACCTCCAATATAATAATAAAATACCTTTGACTTCCGTCTTTATTCAGAAGAGAGCCTCTGTTGACGTGTTTAGTCCAAAGCGGCAAGTAGGTTCCTGGCTCTGTAGACTGGTGGAGAGTAAGCAAACCTCTTCGCCGCGTACATCAGAATGTGGCTCTGAAAATTCTCCAACTCAGCCGTACTTCTGAAATATATTCAGTACAGACGTATTAACCAAGGATATCACTGTTGCACGAGAAAAAAAACCCTCCAAGCTGAGTTTTTTTTTTATTTTCTCTCTCTTTTTCGAATCTGGGAAGGATAAGAATGCAGGATGCGAGAGTTATGGTCTCCGCATGTTATATGTTATGCCAAAGTTTAAGTGCACCCTAAGCCCCTACTTCCCCTATGGCCACCAGGCTATGGGAAACCTATACCGTTTTATATTTCAGTTTTAGATCACACGGAGACGGGACCTCGGTTTAAAGTCTCATTACCTGTAACAGTCGTTCAATGTAACCAAATAAGTACATGTAACGTTCATATATTTATAACATACCAAGTTGTACTTACCTAAAATTTAGAAAGTATGGTACGTTATTCTGTAGTCTCCTGTCTAACACTATTTTAACAAGGGTTTTGTGGGCATTACTCCCCTTTTTTAGCCAGTGTACCTCCCGGTCCTCTGTTAATGGCACATGAGAACAACAGTTTCCTCCACTGCCATAGTTGAAAAGCCATTCATGTTCGTTAAGCACATGGTGTAGGACACCGCACCATACACCTTGAAACAATTTGAAATGAAATACATGTATTAGGAAAAATATAAATCCTATGTTTATAATAATAATTATAATTATTTCTGTACTTCATTTTTTTTAATTAAAAGCCAGCAATTTTTTCTGCTTTTGAGTACTAAAGAAAATTCTTCGGAAAAAACTCGATGAAACTGAGAATAATAAAATAAAACACAGCATAAATTCTTGGTAGGTGTTAGCTGTTTGTGCTGCATGCCCAAAAGTGGTTCACAATGTGTCGTGTCCAGGATAGCAGTTCTTTACAAGACTTTTCTTGACCGGCCTAAAGTGGATAAACGGATGAAAACACATATATAAGATTAGGAAAACGTTTTGATATGAAGATATGAATATACGAGGTTTTCTCTTATGCTCAAATGGTCACTAAGAAATCAAACTGCAAAGCCGAAATTATGACATTTTTTGTCAGGTGAATATAACGCATCATTTAGAGTATCAACGACCTTTAACTTTGATGGGGATCAAATCATAACCACAATATCTTTAATCCGTCATTTCTGTATCCAGCGCAGTTCATATATATCAAAAACAATCATCGTAAAGAGTCTGTTTTTACTATAAACGGTACAATAACGTGCAAGAGTTTTCCCAGTACATTATCAGTATGAAAGTAGCCTAGCATAGCATCTAACCAGGAAAACCCAGTATACGAATAAACATAATCACCTTTACTATCTTCTTGCCTATATTCTTTGCGGCATGCCAAATGTCGTAGGAATGCTTGATAGCGGGATGATCCTTCTCAGAAAACAAATGACATAATTAAAATGTGTGGTATAATTACATGCACGTGAACACCCTATGCTATGTGTATATAGCTGGCTTTCATACTGCATTGAATCAGATGAAGAATATGTAATAAACCGAGAAAAGTCACCAAGCACAACCGAGAAAAGTGGAACAAAGATCCAAACTTGAAAACAAAATTTGAATGCAACCTAATACACTTACACATTGTGGAAACTTACTCATAAGTGCAGATATTTGCATATGAGCGTCAGTGACAATCTCCCCAATATCCACCTCTTCTTGAGAGAGCGTTTCCAGGGTTTTGACAAAGCATGCCTTCTCAAATTTGAACTTTTCCCTCCTGTTTGATGTTGTCCATCTTCGTCTAAGAAATGATCTTCTTGGTGCTGTTTCCATCATGGTATATGAACAGTACTGAGCACAGTGACCAGGGCTATCCATTCGACCATCACCTGTAAAACAGCAGCACATGGTCCTGATTTTTGACTGATACCCTTTTGTATCCTTGATATGTTTAACATTAAGTCCTATCCGTAACTGATTGCTCATGCTATCATGTTCAAGAATTAAATTAAAAGATGTAGGGTTACTGGAAAATACTTATTCTTTATTTTGCTTAGCTGGAACTTAAACTAGGCACGACACAGCTCAACTTTCTCTAGGCATCTATGAATGTGAAAAAATATATTATGCCCAATACCATCCAAATGAACAAAGGTCTGAAAAAGACAAAAGCAAGGCTCATCAGCATATGTATTATTTCAATTTAGACTATCCTTACCAAGTAACACTAACTGTTGTTCTTTGAACACCTCAAGTAGTAGCGACTGCTTGTCATTCCAGAAAGTTTCAATAGCTGGAACTAAGTATATCCTCTGGATTTTTTGGAACACAGACACACTAACGAAATTCACTTAGGGAACATGAACATTGGAAAAGAACCACATATCACTTTACCAAAATGTCATGACAATCCCATTTTCGCTTACGACTTGGAATCAGGAAGAAAGCGCGTTTCCTCACTTATTTACAGTTTGGTTAATTCTTGTGATGTTCTACCCAAGGATCGACGGTTTTCTCCCAGTTTTTTTTTACTTTAAATCGTAGGAGAAACAGATCACTTTGTCGCCAAAACCGGAATAGAAAACTCCAGCTTTAGCCAACTGATATCCGTCTGGTATGATCTGTGTAGACCAAGTATCAAATGTTGAAATCCTGTCGTCGTAATAGACAAAAGATTTGTACTTACTTACCTCCCCCGGTATGTCCATAAGTATTTTACCTCTGTCTGTCTAAAAAAGATTTCAAGAGTACCACACTCTCTTTTAAATCGCAAGGCGACTTAAATAGTTCCGTTGTCAATTATTTAACTTGTGATTTCTCCGTTTTCTTCAAAATAAGTGTATGTGTTTCGTCTATTTTACACTCAATATGATATAGCACAGGTGACCACTGAACTGAATTAAACCCTTCGTTTCTCAAGTTGTTTATTGTATCCTCTGAGAACTTAAGTTGCGCCTGTGCCATAATGCGTCAAGTCTTTAAACGCCAGACTTTATATCAGGTCCTGGGTTCGAAACCCGATCTGGCCACATACTTTTGTTTCTCCTTCCGCTGATTCAAGAAGGGCAGTTGTCAGTTACTGGCGAAAGTATGTGCACTTAGTACTGGTTAACCGCTTAGGATGTCTAAGCCTGCCCAGGAATAGTGTGGTTAGGTTAACTATGTCTAAGCCTGCCCAGGAATAGTGTGGTTAGGTTAACTGACCATCCCGACATGACCATAGCTGTTTACCGTGGACATTAAGCATCAAATCAATCAATCAATTATATCAGGGCAACACTTACACATACCAAACTGCGCGCCAGCGAAACGTTGGCGCATAAATGTAGGAAGATTAGCATGTTGCGCCAAAATTTTATTATCGGGATGACATTATTCAGCCAATTATAAGTTTGGCGCTCAAAACTGAGATGAGCGCTGACCAAGCTATTTCCTGCTCAAAAGACCCACTTTGAAAAGGCGCCTTCGACGACAACTGATCCGCCTAAACACATGACCTTCATCTGACCATGCCTGGGGGTTCTAGCACTATGCAAAGCGCGCCCAAATCCTCCCCTATCCACTCGCACTACCTGTATACTGGTACTACTACTACTTAGACTGCCTTTGAAAAAGATTCGGGAATTTACCCCATCTTAAATATCATATTTCGCTCCTGCTACCAGCACGTAAAGTATCTGCCCTGTCTGAACCTATACTACAGCTGGCATGATACATATACTGCACTTTGCTATTGCTTCTTAGAGAATGTGCAGTATTTATTATTGTTTCTTATGTGTAATTTTTGTTCGGATGAAAGCAGGAAAAAGCCTACTGTGCTTGCAGTAGGTGCGGGTAGATGCTGATAGGTTTGTCTCTAGCTAGCATTTCTCTCTCTCTCTCCCTCCCCCCCCCCCCCCCCCCCCCCCCCTCTGGAAGACGGTCCGAAAATACTGTCTTAAAGGTCATTAAATTCCGAGTACAACCGACCACGTGTTCCTTTTTGTCAAAATGTTTTTTTTGTACCTAAAAAAAAGTGTATTGTAGCGCTGTGTTTATAGTTTGCAAACACAATACGACTGCTTCGTGAATGGCAGTCTGACCCTAATTGAGTAAGACAAAGAGGTGGTTGAGTTATGCAATGCTGCTGGATATAAATTCAAATGCAGGGTGTCCTACTACTTCCTGGACGGACGCTCGGCGCCCCGTTACTGCGGCTATGGCTTCGTTCCGCTGAGATGCGGGGGCAACGTCGATATGAGAATTGAAATACTACTACTACCTACTACTTCCAGTGCCAGGTGTCCTACTAATTGGTAAAATTGTGGGACAAGGGCCTACTGTCCTTGCAGTAGGTGCGGGTGGGTTGTTTGGACATTTTTTTTCTCTCGTTATCATTTCTCTTCTTTCTCCCTTACTTTGAGAGACGGCCCGATAAAGACTGAAATACCTTCTCAAAGGGCCGTTAAACCAAAAACAACCAAACTTAGAGTAAGGAGTTATGGACAGAGGTATGTAGAGGGAGCGAAAAAATACCCAAACAGTCCTCAGCTACTGCAAGCACAGTAGACCCTTGTCCCACTTTTATGCAAGACTGTAAATTATCTTGCATCATCGACCGATCGCAAGCACTACTGTCTACAGTAATAACGTTTAAGACGGTCACTTGAGAAACGCACATGCAAAATTTGAAATGAAGAACGGCTGTAGTCAATGGTGTACAGAAGAAATAAATGAACGTGATCTAAACCAAAACTAAAGACAAGACCTGTCAGTGGGACTATTCAGCTCGCCTGACAGCGCCTTGCCCATCACCTAAAAATTTTAACGTGAAACTTTCACAATTTGCTAACGCCGCCGCCGACGCGAACGCCAACGCCAGGGGAAGTACAATAGCTCTTTCTGAACTTCGTTCAGGCGAGCTAAAAAATGACCACTTTTGTTATAACCGCTTACCGTATAACGTCATTGTAGTGTTTATGATAATACGGTAGATGCCAAAATATTGCTGTAGGCGGAGCTTAGTACTCATGAGCGTTTTTAGGAATATGATTATATGCCAGCATGCGAGATCATTCAGAATATGGAGCTTGATGAATAAATACGATTATATATCATGTATAATAGATACAATATAACCCAACAATGTCTTTCTAATTGAAGCCTATTAAGGAACATTACAATGGCGACGAAAATGGGATAAAAAATGTGAAATAAAAAAAAAAAAACAGATAAAAACAAAAACACAAAACCGAAGTTCAACAGAAAAACTTCGGAAAACAAAAAAAAATAATAAAAAAAAGAATGGAAATAAAACAAAAAATTGGATTTTGAACTAAACCAAAAGGAAACAAACAAGAGGTCCATGATGGACCTAAATCGCTCACCTGAGTTATGATGAATTAACATGGAAGATCATCTATTTGATGACGGTTAAACTGGAGCAGTTTTGCACTTTCCAATATATTATTCTGACAAAGTTTCATGAAGATTGGATCAAAACTGTGTCCTCTAGAGTGTACACAATGTTTTTCTAAGATCTGACCTGGCTATCTAGTTTTCGATCAGACAGTATTCAGTTTCAAACTTGGCCTAAATTTCATGAAGATAAACATTCTGACAATGTTTCATGAAGATTCAATGCAAAATAAAACGACAATTGTGTACACAAGGTTTTTCTAAGATTTGACCAAGTGACCTAGTTTTTGACCCGACAAGACCCAGTTTCAAACTTGGTCTAGATTTCATAAGGATAAACATTCTGACAAAGTTTCATGAAGATTGAAGAAAAATTGTGCCCTCTAGAGTGTTCACAAGGTTTTCCTAAGATTTGACCTAGTGACCTAGTTTTTGACACAACATAACCCTTTTTCGTAATTTGCCTAGATTTTATGAAGATAAACATTCTGACAAAGTTTCAAGAAGATTAGATCAAAACTGTGCCCTCTTGAGTGTTAACAAGGTATTTCTAAGATCTGACCTAGTGACCTAGTTTTTGACCTTATGTAACCCAGTTTTAAAATTCATCTAGACTTTATGAAGATTAATATTCTGACAAAGTTTCATGAAAATTGGATCAAAACTGTGCCCTCTAGAGTGTACACAAGGTTTTACTAAGATTTGACCTAGTGACCTAGTTTTTAATCCGACATGACCTCGTTTCAAATTTGGCCTGCATTTCATTTAGATAATCATTCTGACAAAGTTTCATGAAGGTTGGATCAAAACTGTGCCCTCTAGAGTGTACACAAGGTTTTACTAAGATTTGACCTAGTGACCTACTTTTTGACCCGACATGACCTAATTTCAAATTTGGCCTAAAGTTTATCAAGATAATCATTCTGACAAAGGTTCATGAGGGTTGGATCAAAACTGTGCCCTCTATGTCATTTAAAGATTTATTTCTATTTTTAGCTCTGGTGGCCATCTTGTTCAGTGGAGTGGAACCGTTTTAGCAATTTTGGTTCAAGGCCATGAGTCAAACATTTCTGTGAAATTATTTTGAAATTGGTCCACTGGCTTGGGAGGAGATGTCGTTTAAAGTTTTTTTCTATTTTTAGCTCTGGCGGCCATTTTGTTCTGCGGAGCGGAACCGTTTTAGCAATTTTGGTTCAAGGCCATGAGTCGAACATTTCTGTGAAATTATTTTGAAATTGGTCCAATGGCTTGGGAGGAGATGTCGTTTAAAGGTTTTTCTATTTTTAGCTCTGGCGGCCATTTTGTTCAGCGGAGCGGAACCGTTTTAGCAATTTTGGTTCAGGGCCATGAGTTGAACATTTCTGTGAAATTATTTTGAAATCGGTCCACTGGCTTGGGAGGAGATGTCGTTTAAAGGTTTTTCTATTTTTAGTTCTGGCGGCCATTTTGTTCAGCAGAGCGGAACCGTTTTAGCAATTTTGGTTCAGGGCCATGAGTCGAACATTTCTGTGAAATTATTTTGAAAGCGGTCCACTGGCTTGGGAGGAGATGTCGTTTAAAGGTTTTTCTATTTTTAGCTCTGGCGGCCATTTTGTTCAGCGGAGCGGAACCGTTTTAGCAATTTTGGTTCAGGGCCATGAGTCGAACATTTCTGTGAAATTTTTTTGAAATCGGTCCACTGGCTTGGGAGGAGATGCCGTTTAAAGGTTTTTCTATTTTTAGCTCTGGCGGCCATTTTGTTCAGCGGAGCCAAACCGTTTTAGCAATTTTGGTTCAGGGCCATGAGTTGAACATTTCTGTGAAATTATTTTGAAATCGGTCCACTGGCTTGGGAGGAGATGTCGTTTAAAGGTTTTTCTATTTTTAGCTCTGGCGGCCATTTTGTTCAGCGGAGCGGAACCATTTTAGCAATTTTGGTACAAGGCTATAAGAGGAACATTTGTGTGAAATTATTTTGGAATTGGCCTACTGGTCTAGGAGGAGATGTCCTTTAAAGAAATTGTTGACGACGGACAGACGGACGGACGGACGGACGGACGGACGGACGACGGACGACGGACAAATTTCGATCACAATAGCTCACCTTGAGCACTTCGTGCTCAGGTGAGCTAAAAACAACAACAAAGGATTAAATTCCGTGCAGCAAATTCAGGTGGATTTATTTAAATAAATTGACATTAAATCACTTGATAAAATAAAAAAATGGCTGCGAAACTGGATCTTTCCAGCCCTAGGAGATTCAAAGTAACAGGAGAACAAACCAATTTAAACTAGAACTGTCGGAGAATCCGACTATACCCCCGCTTAAGTGCTTTAATCAAATAATGTTATTTTCGTTACATTTGGTATAGAGAGAGTGAACTCATTGTCCACATGTATACCGAATATCAATAAATCCCTTTCTATGTATACGTAATACAGAATAAAATGATTTCACAAAGACAGATAGAAAAATTAATAAATACATGTAAGACATAAGTCTTTATCAATCTGTATACCAAATTTGAAGATTCAAACTTGAAAGGATGCTGTGAAATTTGTTACGAAAAATTATTATTCTAAGTAAGGAGAGAAAGAAAAACTGGAAAAATATCCAGAGGAATAAACAAAATATCCCTCTTCAAACTTGCAATGGCTGCTTAGAAACCTTTGACAAAAAAGTCATTCTTCAAAATATGGAGAGAAAGAAAATCGGAGAAATACAGGGAGGAATATGCCAGATATGGCTGGTTTGCAATCCCACAATACAATAAGTCGTGATCAATCTGTATACCAAATATGAACATTCTACCTTGAAGGGTTACTGTGAAATCGTTTACAAAAATTGCATGATTCAATGTAAAGAGAGAAAGAAAATAAAGCAAATAAATGGAAGAATATGCCAGATACAGCTGGGTTGAATCCCACTATACAATAAGTTGTTTACAATCTGTACACCAAATATGAACATTCTACCTTGAAGAGTTGCTGTGAAATCTTTGACGAAAAATTGCATTACCGGGTACTCAATGTAAAGAGAGAAAGAAAATCAGACAAATAAAGGGATGCATATGCGGGAGACAGCTGGTTCTCAATCCCACACTAAAATAAGTTGTCATTAACCTGCATACCAATTACGACTACTCCAGCTTGCATGGTTGCACAAAAATCTTTGACGAAAAACTGCATTATTCAAAGTATGGAAAGAAAGAAAATCGGACAAATACAGGGAAGAATAAGCAGGAGAAGGCTGGTTTGCAATCCCACGATACAACACATCGTTATCAACCTGCAAACCAAATATGACTACTCTATCTTACACAGTTGTGGAGAAATCTTTGACGAAAAATTTCATTATTCAAAGTATGGAAAGTAAGAAAATTGGACAAATACACGAAAGAATAAGCAGGAGGACGCTGGTTGGCAATCCCACGATACAAAACACCGTCATCAACCTGTATGCCAAATATGACCACTCTAGCTTGAATGGTTGCTGAGAGATCTTTGACAAAATCTTTCATTATTCGAAGAATGGAAATAAAGAAAAATGGACAAATAAAGGGAAGAACAAGCAGGAGAAGGCTGGTTCTCAATCCCACGATACAACACATCCTCATCAACCTGTATGCCAAATATGACCATTCTAGCTTGTATGGTTGTGGAGAAATCTTTGACGAAAAATTTCATTATTCAAAGTATGGAAAGTAAGAAAATTAGACAAATACACAGAAGAATAAGCAGGAGAAGGCTGGTTTGCAATCCCACGATACAACACACCGTCATCAACCTGTATGCCAAATATGACCATTCTAGCTTGAATGATTGTTGAGAAATCTTTGACGAAAAATTTCATTATTCGAAGTATGGAAATAAAGAAACATGGACAAATAAAGGGAAGAATAAGCAGGAGAAGGCTGGTTCTCAATCCCACGAGACAACACATCCTCATCAACCTGTATGCCAAATATGACCATTCTAGCTTGTATGGTTGTGGAGAAATCTTTGACGAAAAATTTCATTATTCAAAGTATGGAAAGTAAGAAAATTGGACAAATACACAGAAGAATAAGCAGGAGGAGGCTGGTTTGCAATCCCACGATACAACACACAGTCATCAACCTGTATGCCAAATGACCATATTAGCTTGAATGATTGTTGAGAAATCTTTGACGAAAAATTTCATTATTCGAAGTATGGAAATAAAGAAAAATAGACAAATAAAGGGAAGAATAAGCAGGAGAAGGCTGGTTCTCAATCCCACGATACAACACATCGTCATCAATCTGTATGCCAAATTTGACCATTCCAGCTTGTATGGTTGTGGAGAAATCTTTGACGAAAAATTTGATTAAAAGGGGACGGACGGAGGGACGGACGGACGGACGGACAGATGTAAACCAGTATACCCCCCACTTTTTCAAAGCGGGGGTATAAAAAAGCATGGGAACAATATTTTCACAGATTTGAGTATTACATAAAGGCTGCAAATATCAACAAGGACGAGCAGAAACGTGCACTGCTGCTACATGTAGCTGGACATGAAGTTCAGGATATATTCGAAACGTTGGATGACCAAGGAACCACGTATGACGATGCCGTTACGCATTTGACAAACTATTTTAAGCCAAAGAAAAATATTGCTTTTGAGCGGCACATATTTCATAAATCAAAGCAATCAAATGAAGAAACAATAGATAATTATATTGTTAGACTGTCCAAATTAGCAATTTCGTGCGAGTTTACAGACAAAGACGAAATGATCAGAGACAAAGTGGTAAACTCATGTAATTCAACAAAGCTACGGAAAAATTACTGGAAGAAGAAACTCTAACTTTGGACAAAGTAAAGACAATTTCACGTACGTTTGAGTTAAGTGAAACACACTCAAAACGAATGGAGACACATGACGATAGCCAACCGGCTGCTGGGGCCAACAATGACGAAATCAACCGGGTTCGACACCAAACGGGACGAAACAAAAACCAAGGGGCGCGTCCAAAACAACACAACCGAGGGACCAAACCAACGTACCAGAGGAAACCGGCAGACAGACGACCACAAGGAGAGACGACTGCTGTTTGTTATAGGTGTGGACAGAAAGGACATTACGGAAAATCGTGTGAGAAAACAAAAGACGTCACGTGTTATGCGTGCGGGGCCAAACGTCATTTTGCCAAACGATGTACATCAAAAGTTTAAAACGTGCATGTTCTTTTTGAAAATAATGGAAATAATAGTGACAATGAGAGAGAGGAAGTTTTCTTATTACAAGGTAAGAATGACGCCACACTATCATTACCTTTGATTGACAGCGGGGAATCAACTAATGTCATTGACAAAGCAACATATGAACTGGTCAAAACCACAGAAAACTGTCTATCAAAGTCAAACTTTGCTTGGGAAAACAAAATTAAAGATGCAAATCGTTAGCAAAGAGCATGAAATCGATTTCCAGGTCATCAAAGGCATAGGTAAACCATTAATTGGCCGTAAATGTGCTACCGAACTAGGCTTATAGCATATCGGTATGATCAACTCATTATCGATAGAACAAAACAATAGTTCGCAAGAAAATACAGAAACAATTGTAAAATCGTTTGAGGATGTATTTAAGGGAACCGGCCGACTGAAAGATTTTCAGCTCGATTTACATGTAGACAAGGCTGTATCACCGATTGCACAGCCGTTACGCCAAACACCCTTTAAGATGAAAAAACAAATTGAAGATAAAATTGATGAGCTTGAAAAAAATGACATCACCGAAAAAACGTCAGGACCTACCCCCTGGATCTCGAACATAGTGGCGGTACCCAAACAAAGTCAATACCGTTAGGCTTGCAATAGACATGCGACAATCAAACAAGGCAATATTGCGTGAACGATTTCATATGCCAAATATAGACGAGACACTTCAGCAAATGAACGGGGCGAGCGTGTATTCCCGTCTAGACCTCACGGAGGCGTTCCATCAAATAGAACTTAGTGAACAGAGTAGATATATCACGACCTTTGTGTGTCATAAGGGTCTTTACAGGTATAAACGTCTTAATTATGGCATATCTTCAGCATCAGAATTGTTTCAACGCATTTTGCAACAAATTTTGCAGGACATACCAAACTGTAAAAACATAGTAGACGACATAATAATCTATGCAGACAACCAAGAAGATCATGATAAGGTCGTTAAAATGGTTCTTACAAGGTTACGTGATAAGGGCTTAGTTTTGAACAAATCGAAATGCGTTTTCAATCGTTCAAGTCTAAAATTCATGGGGCATGTTCTGTCAAACAATGGGATACAGGTCGATGAAGCCAAGATTAAGGCGGTTCGTGACGCCGAACCACCTAAGAATGCAGGGGAAGTGTTGTCTAGGGCTAGTAAATTTCTGTGCGAAGTTCATAAAAACTACGCTACAATCGCAGAGCCACTGCGAATGTTTACGCGAAAAAATGTCCCGTGGCAATGGACGTCTGAGCAGCAACGTTCAATTGACGCACTGAAACAAAGCTTGATTAGTGCTGAGGTTATGGCTTACTATAGTCCGTCAGCAGAAACACATTTGGTAGTGGATGGAAGTCCGTGCGGCGTAGCAGCAATAATGAACCCAAGACAACCAAACGGGGACATACGTCCAGTCGCTTACGCTAGTAGGACGTTAACGCCTACCGAGAGACGTTACTCACAAACACAGAGAGAAGCACTTAGTGTGTTATTCGGAATTCAGCGTTTTTCTGTTTATTTATACGGTATGCAGTTTACCGTATACTCAGATCATAAGGAACTTGAAAGAATATTCACTAGTGGGCATCAAGCACCACCTAGGATTCAAAACTTTGTGTTGAAATTGCAACCATACAATTTCACAGTAAAGTATTTGAAAGGGTCTGAGAATATTTCAGATATTCTATCTCGGACACCGATTTTAGAAGCAGACAATGAAACGTGTGACATCACCGAGAAGTATGTCAATTATGTAATGGAAACAAGCTTACCCATTGCACTCACGTTAGACGAATTGCTGAGAATTTGAGAGAGCAAGGTGTAGTTGGAGTCCGTCGTATAAAAGTTCGTAGGGACGACGACCTTAAAGACACCAACACTTTCGTTTTCACCTTTAACACATCAGTTTTGCCAAAACAATTAAAAGTTGCCTTCCTTCGTGTCTCCGTTGATTTCTACATTCCAAATCCACTGCGGTGTTACCGGTGCCAAGTATTTGGGCATCACGAAGACAGATGCAGAAAGGAAACGATATGTGCTAATTTTGATCAGCCCCAGCATTGTGCTGATGAAACCGACTGTAAACGTCAAGCCAAATGCTTTAACTTTAAGGAAGATCACCCCGCTAATTCGCGGAAATGTCAGGCCTGGCACACTGAGAAAGAAATTCTCAAAGTCAAGTATACCAGGAACATATCGTTTCCAGAAGCGCGGAAAATTGTTGTTGACAGCTACACGGCAGCACCAGGTAAAAGTTATGCAAGCATTACGAAGACTGCTGGTGTCACAGTATCACTTGTTGATGCTTCGACGCAGACAGACCCTGTACTTTTCACAGGCGCTCCACAGTCTTCGTCTTACAATGTCGCAGCAACCGAAGCATCTGCCGAAGCAAAGCGAGATTCGTCAGAAAAACTAAGCCAAAAAGAAAAGGAAAAATCACAAAAAGCTGACAAGTGTTCATGATTCTCTTGCGAAAGAGACAACTAACAAGAACTCTTCAGGCAGGACTCCTGACCCTAAATCACGGGGAAGGGAGAAACCTGTACCTGAATCGGATAGACAGCCGAAAGGATCTAACGATCCGATTAAGCAGCATAACAGGTGGTCAACCTTGGAGGACATGGATGCAGAGGAATCTCCGTCCTGTCTCGCAAGGGGAACACTTAAAGAATACCAACTTCCTAAGAATAGATCTACATTTTGCTCCAATTATATTCATAATTAATTCTAATGAAAAATAGAATTATACAATGGAGTTGTCGAGGCCTAAAAGCCAACTATGAAGAAACATTGCTCCTCCTTAAAGATTATGAGCCTGCTGCTCTATGTCTTCAAGAAACACATCTAAAAGATACAGATAACATGTCCATCAGAAATTATAGTTCTTTTCATACCTTTTGCACAAATAATGAGAGAGCCGCTGGCGGTGTCTCTATATTTGTCAATAATAACGCTCCTCATAGTCAGTTACCATTACATACGAATTTACAAGCAGTTGCAGTTAGTATAACTCTCCATCGCGTAGTAACTATTTGTTCTATATATATTCCCCCCAATTCGAGATTGTCTTTAAAAGAGCTTGATGATCTTGTTCCGCAACTCCCTTCTCCCTTCATATTGTTGGGAGATTTTAATGGTCATAATATTCTTTGGGGTTCCAAAGATATTAATGACAAAGGCAGAGTAATTGAAAATTTTATCGACAACAATGGACTTTGTCTGTATAACACTAAAACTCCTACATATCTCCATCCAGCAACTGGTACATACACTTCTTTAGACCTCTCTATTTGCACTCCCACCCTTCTTTTGGACTATGACTGGAAAGTTCATGATGATCTCTGCGGTAGTGATCACTTTCCTGTTTTTCTAAATAACATTGGCCCAGATATTGATGAGCCGGTTTCAAGGTGGAAACTAAATAAAGCTAACTGGGCCCAGTTTCAAACTCTTTGTGAAACTCGACTTCTTGAAGACACAGTCCAGGAGGCTGATGATCCGATTGAGTCATTTGCATCTATTCTTATTAATATAGCAGAAGAAACAGTTCCAAAAACATCAACGAAATCAAAAAAGATTAAAAAGCCTTGGCTTACAGACGAGTTTAAAACCGCTATAAAGCAACGTAAAGGAGCACTGCGACAATTCAATAATCACCCAACACATGATAATTTAAATAATTATCGTGTTTTCCGTGCAAAAGCTCGTCGAACAATTAAAGAATCAAAGAAATAATCTTGGAAACAGTATGTTTCCAAATTAAATTCTCGAACTTCAATAAAGAAAGTATGGGACATGGTTCGTAAAATTCAGGGAAAAGGAAAATCTAGCTCACTGGGACACTTAAATGTAAATAATTCTAAAGTTACTTCCAAAAAAGATATTTCTAATACTCTCGCTGACGCTTTCTCGAAAAATTCTTCTTCTGAAAATTATAGTCCAAAATTCAAGAATATTAAAAAACAGAAGGAAAAACAGAACCTAAAATTTTCATCCAACAACACAGAAACTTATAATCAATCTTTTTCCCTTTCGGAACTTAAAGATGCTCTTTCAAAGGCTCATGATTCATCTCCGGGGCCTGATGATATCCATTACCAGTTTTTGAAACATCTTCCAGACTCTTCTCTTTCGGTTCTTTTGAAAACATTTAATGACATTTGGGAAACTGGTAATGTGCCAAACATATACAATAGCGAGTAACAAAGATTCAGGTTTTGAAAACATTTAATGACATTTGGGAAACTGGTAATGTGCCAAACATATACAATAGCGAGTAACAAAGATTCAGGTAACAAAGGAGTTCCAGTTCAGGTATCTGATCACTGAAGTGCAGTGCAAAAATGTGATTGCCAGGTGCATATCTGCACTCCACCTCACATATCAGTTATACTGGGTGGATCACTATTCCTCCAAAATAGCGTCAAGCCAACAATTATACAAATAAAATGAGTTCATAAGAATGCCACAGGGCATCATAAACCAAAGTTGCTTCGGGTCGTATTGAATATTCCGGTCTACGCCCAGGTGCGTAGATAGTAATTACAGTCCCAGCAACAATGTTAACTGAAAGCATAAATATGAATTTATTATATGTATGTAAACATAAATAGAGTACCGTTACATATATTTGACCATGCATAGGGGTTCCTGTCTGCATATTTGACCATGCATAGGGGTTCCTGTCTGCATTCGTTGGCAAGCTTTTCAGCATTTACATCATGTTTAAAGATGTATCCTTCCTATACAATCAAAAACATTTAGACTTGCCAAGGGATACATACAGAATACACAATGCATATCTACCTACTGAAATAAATAAACGAGAACATATTTACAGAGTGCTTATTTTTTCTTTGGCTTTGGACTTAAAGGCCCATCAACACCATTTTAAATCAAAGCCAAATCACTGTCATTCATATACAAATTCATACATGCGTACATATCATATATTGTATGCATATATACACGTAATGACAAAACTGTTATTGGCTCTTGTTTCCGAACAAGGTGCAAGTTTTCCTGCATACCGCTTCAGACGGTTAAAATGTACAATTTTACACAAAGCTCTTGGACTTTTTTGTATTTTGTAAGTTAGATCAGAAAGTTAAGAGACAATTTTAAAGGGACCTTCCCAGCGCAGTTGGGGTTTCTTTGAGAGACCTTTTGGTTTACAGTACACTCAAACTGCATCCCCTACATCGTATTTCTGTTTATTGATTCTACTGTCATACAATCTCTTGTTTCTGACTTGCCTCCAGGAGAGAAGCCCTAGCAGTTTCATGTATGTTTTTCATTTTGCTTTGTAATAGGACGACATATTTATTGGAGGGAAGTTTTGTATCTGTGGGAGAAGGTGGATACAACAGATCCACTGGTAACTCAATCTCACGGCCTAACATCATCATACTGGGGGTCATTGTAGTGCTTTCCTGTTTAGATGATCGATAAGCCATGAGAACTAAGGGAAACGCTTCATCCCAGTTTCGCTGTTTTTGCTCTACATATTTACTCAACATATCTTCCAGCGTACGATGAGCTCCCTCAATTAAATCGTCCCCTGCTGGGTGAAAGGCCGTGGTTCGAGTCTTATCAATTCCTACAAACTACACAGTTCTTTAAACAATTCAGACTCGAACTGACTACCTTGGTCTGTATGAATTTCTCTGGGAATACCAAAGCAACTAATAAATTGATTGACAATTGTCGAAGCTACAGCTTTTGCTGTTATTGCGAAGCAGAAGAGAGACATATGTATTGCTTTTCCGGTGTCGTCGGCGGCGTAAACTTTGTCGGGTTTTTAGCTCACCTGAGCTTTTGGGATACCCTGATGTCCGTCGTACGTGTGTCAGGACGTCCGGACGTCCGTCAACTTTTGCTTGTGTACACTCTAGCGGGCACAGTTTTGATCCAATCTTTATGAAACTTTGTCAGAATGTTAGTCTTTATAAAATCTAGGCCAAGTTCGAAACTGGGTCATGTCGGGTCAAAAACTAGGTCACTAGGTCAAATATTAGAAAAACCTTGTGTACGCTCTAGAGGGCACAGTTTTGATCCAAACTTCATGAAACTTTGTCGAATGTTTATCCTCACAATATTTCGGCCAAGTTTGAAACTGGGTTAATTCGGGTCAAAAACTAGGTCACTAGGTCAAATATTAGAAAAACCTTGTGTACGCTCTAGAGGTCACAGTTTTGATCCAATCTTCATGAAACTTTGTCAGAATGTTTATCCACACAATATCCAGGACAAGTTTGAAACTGGGTGATGTCGGATCAAAAACTAGGTCACTAGGTCAAATATTAGAAAAACCTTGTGTACGCTCTAGAGGTCACAGTTTTGATCCAATCTTCATGAAAATTTGTCTGAATGTTTATCCTCACAATACCCAGGCCAAGTTCGAAATTGGGTCATGTCCGGTCAAAAACTAGGTCAGTAGGTCAAATATTAGAATAACCTTGTGTACGCTTTAGAGGTCACAGTTTTGATCCAATCATCATGAAACTTTGTCAGAATGTTTATCCTCACAAAATCCAGGACAAGTTCGAAGCGGGGTCATATCGGGTCAAAAACTAGGTCACTAGGTCAAATATTAGAAAAATCTTGTGTACGCTCTAGAGGTCACAGTTTTGATCCAATCTTCATGAAACTTTGTCAGAATGTTTATCCTTACAATATCCAGGCCAAGTTCGAAACTTGGTCATGTCCGGTCAAAAATTAGGTCACTAGGTCAAATATTAGAAAAACCTTGTGTACACTCTAGATTACCCAGTTTAGATCCAATCTTCATGAAACTTTGTCAGAATGTTTATCCTTACAATATCCAGGCCTAGTTCGAAACTGAGTTATGCCGGTAAAAAACTAGGTCACTAGGTCAAATATTAGAAAAACCTTGTGTATGCTCTAGAGGTCACAGTTTTGATTCAATCTTCATGAAACTATGTCAGAATGTTTATCCTCACTATATACTGGCCAAGTTCGAAACTTGGTTATGTCGGATCAAAAACTAGGTCACTAGGTCAAATATTAGAAAAACCTTGTGTACGCTCGAGAGGTCACAGGTTTGATCCAATCTTCATGAAACTTTGTCAGAATGTTTATCCTCACAATATCCAGGCCAAGTTCGAAACTGTGTCATGAAACTGTGTCATGTTTATCCTCACAATATCAAGGCCAGGTTCGAAACTGGGTCATGTCGGGTTAAAAACTAGGTCACTAGGTCAAATATTAGAAAAACCTTGTGTACGCTCTAGAGGTCACAGTTTTGATCCAATCCTCATGAAACTTTGTCAGAATGTTTATCCTCACAATGTCCAGGCCAAGTTCGAAACTTGGTCATGTCGGATCAAAAACTAGGTCACTAGGTCAAATATTAGAAAAAAATTGTGTATGCTCGAGAGGTCACAGTTTGGATTCAATCTTCATGAAACTTTGTCAGAATGTTTATCCTCACAATATCCAGGGCAAGTATGAAACTGGGTCATGTCTGATCAAAAACTAGGTCACTAGGTAAAATATTAGAAAAACCTTGTGTACGCTCCAGAGGTCACAGTTTTGATCCAATCCTCATGAAACTTTGTCAGAATGTTTATCCTCACAATATCCAGGCCAAGTTCGAAACTTGGTCATGTCGGGTCAAGAACTAGGTCACTAGGTCAAATATTAGAAAAAAATTGTGTAGGCTCTAGAGGTCACAGTTTGGATTCAATCTTCATGAAACTTTGTCAGAATGTTTATCCTCACAATAACCAGGCCAAGTATGAAACTGGGTCATGTCGGGTCAAAAACTAGGTCACTAGGTCAAATCTTAGAAAAACTTTGTGTATACCCTATGAATCTTTGTCAGAATGTTTATCTCCATAAAATCTAGGTCATGTTTGAAACTGAGTCATGTCGGTCAAAAACTAGGTCACTAGGTCAAATCTTAATAAAGTTATGCTGCAAGAATCAGAACTAACATTGCAATGATGCCAGCCATAAACTCCTTGGAAAACATTTATTTCACCACAGAGAGATAATGATGCTACCATTCTATCAGCTGTGTTCGCCTAGTTCAGTCTAGTTCAAATCCATCAAAGGAACTCAACATGAACGGGTACTTTTCAGGGAAGCGACTCTGCCATTTTTAGCTCTCCTGAGCCTTCCAGTATTGGTGTTAGCTGCCTCTGTCATCCATCCATAAACATTTCCAAACATCTCTGAAACCACTGGGCAGACTAAACTCAAATTTCATTATGGAGCCTGCATGGGTCAAAGGATTGAAAGTTCTTCAAATGATCTTGGTCACATGACCAAGGTGGCCACCATCCCCATGTATGGTAAAAACTCTTATAAATCTTCACCAGAGCCAGTGAACTGATTAATGCTCAGGTGAGCGATTCAGGGCCACCATGGCCCTCTTGTTGCGTTTAAGTCAGTTTCACAAAGGCTGACAGGCGAGACACCGCATTCCGCGGAATTCTTGTTTAGTTAAGTCGAGGTATTTTTACAACAATTGATTTAAATTTGTGTTTACTCATTTGTGTTTACTCATCTCGCTGGTCGAGAGTTCGTTTTTGTCGCACCTGCTTTAGCAAGGTGCGATATAGGCGTCCGATTTTCCGTCCGTCCATCCGTCAGTCCGTTCACATTTACGTAGACCCTGGCGTTAAAACCACTTCTCTGAATTTCACCCAAACCTCTTCACCCATGGTTCTCAAATTTCATATAAAACATGCCAAGACTCCACCACTTCAAAGTTGTTCAAACGGTCTTGGTCACATGACCAACATGGCCGCCATGCCCATATATGGTAAAAACCTATAAAACTCTTCTTCTCCTGAACCAATAGGCCGATGGCCTTGAAAGTTGGTATGTAGCATTGGGTACTCTAGTACTACCAAGAGTGTCCAAATTATGACCTTGGGTTGACCTTGACCTTTTTTACGGCAAGGTCAAATTTGCTTTCTGTAGCTTTTAAATGGGAAAATGCTAGAACATAATATTTCTTTTAAACTCTTGAAGAGTTTGACCTGGAAATTGGTTTATGACTCTGAAACGGGTATATACATTCATCTTAATGAGTAAATGAATTTTTATGCCCACAAGAGGTCAAGGTCATTCTTCGACCTTTGACCCTGGTCTCATATTTTGACAATTTCATACATCTACTCAAAAGCCACTGGGCCAATTGTAACCTAATTTCATGTAGAGGTTTTAGAGGGCGAGGGAATGAAAATTTGTTCAATCGGTCCTCGTCACATGACCAAATGGCCGCCACACCCATATATGGTAAAAACCTTTAAAAATCTTCTCCTGTACCAAATGGACGATGGCCTTGAAAGTTGGTATGTAGCATCTCACACTAAAAGAAGACCCGAGAATTTTAAACAAGAGGCCCACGGGCCACAAAGCTCACCAGATCTCTAGCTCAAAATTGCTATCAAATTTGTATAGGCTCGAAATTGCTGTCAATTCGTACAGGCTAATTGGAAAATTAAACAAGACTTACCTTCGAAGAAGGGAAGGTGCAGTTTAGTTGAAATTTCATCGACCACAAGCTCCTTAAAGGGTCAACATGGTTCTGTGTGGGGCCCCATTAAGGAGCTAAGTGGGAGATGAAATACAAAATATACAACTACAAAGTCTCAGTCTGACAGACTGTTGGGTTGATAACAAAATATATAACTATTTTCCATATACTGATTGCAGTAAATGCCATTTTTTAATTTTCCCCATTGCAAGTCAATGCAACCCTAAGTTGCCATAGCAACCAAACTAAAGAGCCGATTTTATATAAAAAAAAAAAACATAAATTTTCACTCATCCTGCCTAAGGATACTACAGATGAAATCTGGGCCTTATTGGCCCAGTGGCTTCTGAGGAGATAATTTTTTTTTTAAATATTTTTTTCCATCTTTTTGAATTTGGTTTCTATGGCAACCAATAAAAGGAGCAGTGGGCAAAAAAAAACACATAGCTAATAAGAGTCTTCTCAAGGAACAATCTATAAAAGTTTTGTCAACAGATATGCAATGGCTTGGCAGTAAATGCCATTTTTCAATTTTCCCCATTACAAGTCAATGCAACTCTAAGTTGCTATAGCAACCAACTAAAGGGCAGATTTTCATAAACAACATAAACTTTCAACCCCCCAGCCCAAAGATGCCACAGATGAAATCTGGGCCTTATATTGGCCCTGTGGCTTAAGAGAAGATAATTTTTTAAATATTTTTTCCATTTCGGTTTCCATGGCAACCAATAAAAGGAGCAGTGGGCCAAAAAACATATAGCTGATAGAAGACATCTCAAGGAACATTTCTTTAAAAGTTTTATCAACATATCTGCAATGGCTTGGCAGAAAATGCCATTTTTCAATTTTCCCCATTATAAGTCAATGGGAACTCTAAGTTGCCACAGCAACCAAACTAAAGGGCCCGTGATCATAAAAAACACAAACTTTCAATCTCCAAGCCCAAGGATGCCACAGATGAAATATGGGCCTTATCGGCCTAGTGGCTTCAGAGGAGATAATTTTTTAAGTATTTTTTCCATTTTTTTGCATTTCGGTTTCCATGGCAACCAATTAAAGGAGCAGTGGGCCTAAAAACATATAGCTGATAAGACATCTCAAGGAACATTTCTATAAAAGTTTTATTAACATATCTGCAATGGCTTGGCAGAAAATGCCATTTTTCAATTTTCCCCATTACAAGTCTATGGGAACTCTAAGTTGCCATAGCAACCAAACTAAAAGGCCAATTTTCATAAAAAACACAAACTTTCAATCCCCCATCCCAAGGATGCCACAGATGAAATTTGGGCCCAATCGGCCTAGTGGCTTTAGAGAAGATGTCGTTTAAAAGTGTTGACGGACGACAGACGACGACGACATACGACGACGGACCACTGCCTATCCTATGAGCTCCCCCGGAGCCTTCGGCTCTGGTGAGCTAAAAATCTCCAAGTTTTGCTAATTTCTTCATTTTTACCCCCATGGCAATATACCGCACTCCTGCTACAACACGTATAGTATTTGCCCTATGTGCTTTATTTGTGATGTTTGTATATCAAATGCCGGGACGTCCAGAAGTAGGGCATGCCGGGACGTCCAGAAGTAGGGCAAGGGCCTACGTGGGGTTGGTTGTGTGATGCGATGGTGCTGCATGTAACTTCCAGTGCCGGGGCGTCCTATTAATTTGATAAATAGTAGGACAAGGACCTACTGTGCTTGCAGTAAGTGCGGGCGGGGTTGTTTGACCATTTCTCTCTCTGGAAGATGGCCAGATATAGACTGAAATACTGTCTCAAAGGGCCGTTAAACCAAAAAAAAAACAAAGTAAGGGCCTACTTTGCTTGCGGTAGGTGCGGTCGGGGCTGATAGGATATTTTTCTCTTGCTGGCGTTTCTCTCTCCTCCTCCTCAACCCCCTCTGGAAGACAGCCCGATACAGACGGAAACACTGTCTTAACGGGTCGTTAAATTAAAAAACAAACATCAACTACATGTTTATTTTATGTCCAAATGTTTTGCCATGAACTTTTGCGTAAGGGTGAAATAAAAAAAAAATATAATGTAGCGCTGTGTTTATTGATAGCGAGCACACTATGTAGGTAGCTTTCCTCTAATTGCGGTACTTAAAGATAGAGTAAGAGACAAAAGACAGAGATATGATAGGCGAGCGAGAAAAATATCCAAACAGTCCACACCTACTGCAAACATAGTAGACCCTTGTCCTACTTTTATGCAAGACTGTAAATAACCCAGCATCATCGACCGCTTACCCGTTATTAATATCACCTGTTTTGATAGCGGTCGGTGCTTGCGATCTAGTCACTAAAGAAACGAACATGCAAAATTTATATGAAGCCAGTGGTGTATAGAAAAAATAAAAGCACGAGCCCCTGGGGATGGTTACAGCCGGGAGATGGTGCTAGGTAACTTGAAGTACCGGGGCGTCTTTCTAATATAGAGCGGGTGGTGCGATGGTGATTTTTTTTAACTTTCAGTGCCGGGGCGTACAGATTTGGGGTGGTTGGGTGGTGCGACGGTGCTGGGTATAACTTCCAGTTTCGGAGCGTCCCACTGATTTGGATATTAGTATGGTAAGGGCCTACTGTGCTTGCAGTAGGTGCGGGTGGGGGTTGTTTGGACAATTTTTCCCTCGTCTGTCGTTTCTCTTCTCTTTTTCCCTCTCTTTGGGCGACGGCTCGATATTGACTGAAACACAGTCTCAAAGGGCCGTTGAACCCAAAACAACCAACCAACCTACAGATTTGGTACATAATAGGGGAAGGACCTGCTGTGCTTTCTAGTTCTTTCAATTATCTGCTAGGCTCCTCTGGAGCAGGGGGTGGTCGGGTGGTGCGATGGTGCTGCGTGTAACTTCCAGTGCCGGGGCGTCCCAACTGACTTTGATAATTGTAGGGCAAGGGCCTTCTGTGCTTGGAGGAGGTGCGGGTAGGGGTTGTTTGGACATTTTTCTGTCGTCTATACACCTTTCCTATAATTCAGAGTCTGTTCGAGTTTTGTCCCTTGCCAAGCCTATGACGTCATCTATAGGATAGGTTATTGTTTTTCATTGTGTAACCAAAGAAATGCCGGTTTTCCGTATATTCAAAACTAACATTCAACGGTTAAGATTAAGACAACTATTTTGTTCCAACTATATTTAGCTCTTTCTTAGTCGGAAAATAAGCTTGATAACTTATAGCATTTGGGTATTTGACATAAAACTAGAAGATTTCTCACTGAAATTTCGGGCCAAAATTACCGCAATCGAAAGAGTATGCATCACCAGTACAGCTTCCAAAACATAAGCAAAAGAAAAATGGCGGAAGATGTTCTGACCGTTATTACAAAAGATACAAAACGAACGATTAGCTGATTATAAAGAAGACACGCGCTAAAAATGACAACAAAGTGTGCTGTGACATGGAATTCGTTTGTGTAATCACCGAATTGCGCGCATTGCCGCAATAAACAAACACCTATGATTGTGTATTACCTAGCGTGTGTTCGGAAGGCAGCTTTAAGAACACTGACCGTGAAATGGAACCGATCAAATAAATATGCCGAAGATAAGTAAGAGGTGGAAAAAAAAAATATAAATTCAACCTCGGGTACGGAAAACTGTCTGGATGCTGATGCTTTTAGATCGGTGTATCCACAAGAAACCATAAATATCAGCGCTATAATCTGTCTGGTAATAATACGTAGTTACTATCTGAATGTCGGAAAAATGGAAATAACTTTTCAGATTTACGAAACTTATTTTTACGAAATGTAACTTTTTATAATGAACAAACGTGAATGTATATTGCCGGGGTGTTAAAACACGGCCTCGATGAAAGGGGTCATGAAAATCAAGAGCGACCTGTCGGGATTCTCAATATGATATTAAAATAAATCCATAAAAAATATATAAATAAAAAATGTTAGATCTACATGAAAACGGGGCAATTATACTTTAATTTGGTCTTTCAATGATATTTTTGCAGTTTACATTTACAAAACGTCTGCTTTATGCATGTTATGTGTGCTTGCAGTTGTACTGAATTATATGGGATATCCTATAGATGACGTCACAGTCTACTTGGGTAGATAACTCGTGCGCGACTTAATCGATTTATAGGAAAGGTGTATCATTTCCTTCTTTCTCCCTCTCTTTGGGAGACGGCTCGATATAGACTGAAATACTGTCTCAAAGGGCCGTTAAACCCCAAACAACCAACCAACCATCCTCTGGAGCATCCTCGCACAGTGCTTGCAGTAGGTGGGATTGTTTGGATAATTTTCTCCATCATTTCTTCTCTCCCTCCCTCTCTCTCGACGGCCCGATACAGACTGAAATACTGTCTCAAAGGGCCGTTTAACCCAAAACTACCGGGGTGGCTTACTGATTTGGATACTGTAAAACACTTATATTTGGCGCTAGAAAAATTTGGCGGTTTTCATAAATGGACCTTTTGGTGGAATTTATCTTGGCAGATATATGTAATTTCTGTAAAAAGTGATTTCTGCTGATATCATATGGACAATTTTTAGTCCGAGTACTACTTTTATCATAGTGCACAAATGATTAAAATTATTCCTATTACCATGATGTCTAATAATTAAAAGAGTAACTACATTTCAGGAACTGGCTGAATCATATCCCAAACCCTGTCCCAAAGATTGACAAGGACATCCTAACAAACAATAAATTACAAGTGATAAGCCGAGTCAGCAGCTATTTCTCAAATAGGTGGCAACCCAGCTATCTTTATTGAACTAAATAATTTTGACCAACAGAAGGGTTACAACATACTAAGCAAATTATACGAAAAACATTTAACTATTTTTACCTATTTTCATTAAAGAAGGGTTAAAAAGAGAACACAATAAATTAAACAGCACCGAACATAAAACAAATGCAACTGCAACGAAAACTGTTTACAGTAAACTGAGCTGTGTTCCATCTGATTGGCCTAGATAAGTATGGCACGTCTAAACAAACATTTTCACACTCAATTTCCTTTGCTAGGGTTCTTCTTTTATTCTAAAAAATATAAATGATATATACTGGCTTTCACACTCAGATTCCTTCGCTAGGGCTCTTCTTTTATTCTAAAAAAATATTATATATATTGGGGCTTTGATAATATGATAAATGGAATAAAATAATGCTTAACAATATTTCTTTTTGCTTCACGATCATCAGTTTAAATTTGCGGCATTTTAATTGGCACTTTTCTTCCCTTTCCGCCAGTAACGCCAAAATAGTCACCGCCAAATATGTGTTTTACAGTAGTTGTAGGGCAAGGACCTGCTGTGCTTACAAAGGTGCGGTTTGGGGTTGTTTTGACATTTTTCTCTCGTCTATCATTTCTCTTCTTTCTCCCGCCTCGAAACTCCCGCCTGACCCGACCAGACCCTGTTTCCAAAGAATAGAATAAGACTCTGAGTGCATCCAGTGTAAGTTTTCTTTTCCATTTCTTTTTTGACAGAATTTTGGGTAAGCAAATAGTGTAGACCCTTATCAGGCGCCGCTTTCTATGGCGTCTGAACTCAGTCCGAACAGTTTGCTTATTTGTCGTTGTTCCGAAACATGAGGTCAGGCTTATACGGGTTAAATGATGCTTACTTACCTTTAGAGTTTTTGTCACAATAGCATCGTTCCCTTCCATGGATTTTTGTTTCCAATCTGTTTTATTAAGCATTGATTGTTTGGTCCAGACGTCTGATCTGTTCGTCAATTATAGCATTGATAAGACTGATGATTATCATTGATAATTATCATATTCCTATTGCAAATCATTTGAAGCAACCCATACTCTAAAGACTTCACATAGACAGTCGGTAAAATAATTAGCGTATCTGTTTCTAATGCTGGTTTTATGCACTTTATCTGCATAGGTGTTAGGAAACTATATATTCCGTTTTCCTGCATATATTTGTTGAAGTTAAAGCCATTTAACACTTCAAACAAGACTTTAACTTTCCTGAAAAATCTCGTTTTCGTTTTCCATTGAAAATATCCCTATTATACTTTCGTGTTTTAACTTAAAATACCAATTAATCGTAGATTGTTATGAAGAAACATAAGCCACAAGTAGTTACGTCGTCTTTGGGGCGTAAAACAAATGACAGTCATCTTAGATGACGTAGTTTCTATATTTAGTAACAGTCGGCCATGTTGTTTCTATTAATAGTAACTCATTTGCATATAAGCAATTTGTGGAAAAAAACATCATTAGGCCTATTGACCTGATAGGTTAAGAGGTCTGCGCATCACGGTCTACACGGTATATATAGGAGCGGCTGTAGTGTAGTGGATAACACTCCAGACTACCAGTCCAGGGGTCGTAAGATCGATACCCCGCTTCTCCGATCTTTCGGATGAGACTTTAACCGAGGTCCCGTCCCAATATGACCTCGTTGTTGGTGGGACGTTAAACCCGAGTTCACTCACTCACACTACACGGTATAGAGAGCTGACTTATGAGGTCCCTCCTATACCAGACATTTTGTTTTCAGTGATTCTTTTCATTCGATTAAGTTCCAACAATGTAGAGAGCGGATTGGTATCCTGGATCTTAGGGATGATCTTTAGAGTCAAGTCCTTGTAATACATTGATATATGTAACAAAATTAAACAGACATTCTGCTATAGTCTCAGACTGAATGACTCTGAATCCAATGTAATTTAGTTGCAGAACGTGTATCTATAAATAGATGTTGACAGAAGTAACTACAAATAATAACGATGCCATGTGATGCGATACCTTACAGCTAGCGCAGAAAAAGAAAAGAAAGACCCAGATCAACAAGCACTCCACTTAAAGCCTACATTTAGAAGAGCCGTCTGATCAGGGTCTACTACATACAGCGGTACATTTTAACACTATCAGGATCTGCAATTCATGCACAGACGATATCACTTGAAAAACTGTTGATTTCATCCATCTAGCCATCCAATACACACAGACACACACACGCACGCACGCACAAACATACAGACGGACAGACACACATTTGCACAGGCACTCACAAAAACCAAACTCTGTCTCGCACACCCACATATAATAGCAGACACAGATAGACGGACAAACACACATGCACATCCACACACAGACTACACACCTTTTCGGTAAAAGGGGGATATATTAGGATAGGATCTCAGATTTTGTTTTGGTTTTGTGGCTTTGAAAAAGAACGTTTTTACTTTCTCCCTGTCCCTATTAGATAGGGAATGTCGAAATTACAAATTTGGCTTAGGCATCATAGATAACCCTTACCTTATTTGTAGGCTTTTTATCAAACCCCAACAACCCAATTTGGTTTTCGAA
This sequence comes from Ctena decussata, assembly GCA_963989385.1. Taxonomy (NCBI): domain Eukaryota; kingdom Metazoa; phylum Mollusca; class Bivalvia; order Lucinida; family Lucinidae; genus Ctena; species Ctena decussata. The sequence goes on from OZ022509.1 coordinate 55,438,977, forward strand.
TGATTTCTCGTAAATTAATCTAAATCTGCTATTGCAATAGCGAAAGTGGGGATCTTCTATACATTCTCGTATAGTCGCCCTCAGAATCTGTTCTGAGGGAAAAAAAAAACAGATGCTGTGCCCCACCCCTGCCAAAATGTTTCGACAATATATGTGGAGAAAGTTTCATCATTTGTTGGCTCTGCTTCAGAATGAGAATCTTAAAATAGATTCCAGGAAGCCAAATTCCCACCCCCATTTTTCGGAAACTTGTTAGAATCAAAACAAAGAAATTTACTGGTCCAATTTTTATTACGGGAAAATGTGACAGGTCATAAATGCTGTATCGCCGTTCATGTGTGTTTTTGTTTTCTTCCCACGATACGTACAATTTTGTTTTCTTAACTTACAACGCGAAATGCTCTCTAAATATCAGCGTTGACCCTTGACTTAATGCACAAAATTGTCCGTGCATGTCACAATATAAAGCAGTTTAATTTAAATACTATTCAGCTCAGCATAACTTATTGGTCTAGCGTTTAAAAAATAAAAATTGGTATTTGTAAATCTGCTATAAAGCTATAATTACTTTAACAAGTTTAACCTTTTTTTTTTTTGTTTCTGCCTGTCCCTATGTATAAGATAGAGAATGCCGAAATTTCAAATTTGGCTACGGAATCATATGTAACCCTTACCTTATTTGTAGCCTTTTTGTCGAACCCCAACAACCCAATTTGTTTTTCGAATGATTTTTAGCTCACCAGAGCCGAAGGCTCCGGGGGAGCTAATAGGATAGGCAGTGGTCCGTCGTCGTCGTATGTCGTCGTCGTATGTCGTCGTCGTCGTCTGTCGTCGTCTGTCGTCCGTCAACACTTTTAAACGACATCTCCTCTGAAGGCACTAGGCCGATTGGGCCCAAATTTCGTCTGTGGCATCCTTGGGATGGGGGATTGAAAGTTTGTGTTTTTTATGAAAATTGGCCCTTTAGTTTGGTTGCTACGGCAACTTAGAGTGCCCATTGACTTATAATGGGGAAAATTGAAAAATGACATTTTCTGCCAAGCCATTGCAGATATGTTGATAAAACTTTTATAGAAATGTTCCTTGAAATGTCTTCTATCAGCTTTGTGTTTTTTGGCCCACTGCTCCTTTTATTGGTTGCCATGGAAACCGAAATGCAAAAAAATGGAAAAAATACTTAAAAAATTATCTATTCTGAAGCCACTGGGCCAATAAGGCCCATATTTCATCTGTGGCATCCTTTGGCTGGGGGATTGAAAGTTTGTGTTTTCTATGATCATGGGCCCTTTAGTTTGGTTGCTATGGCAACTTAGAGTTCCCATTGACTCATAATGGGGAAAATTGAAAAATGGCATTTTCTGCCAAGCCATTGCAGATATGTTGATAAAACTTTTATAGACATGTTCCTTGAGATGTCTTCTATCAGCTGTATGTTTTTTGGCTCACTGCTCTTTTTATTGGTTGCCATGGAAACCGAAATGGAAAAAAATATTTAAAAAATTATCTTCTCTTAAGCCACAGGGCCAATAAGGCCCAGAGTTCATCTGTGGCATCCTTGGGCTGGGGTGTTGAAAGTTTATGTTTTTTTATGAAAATCGGCCCTTTAGTTTGGTTTCTTATAGCAACTTAGAGTTGCATTGACTTATAATGGGGAAAATTGAAAAATGGCATTTACTGCCAAGCCATTGCATATCTGTTGACAAAACTTTTATAGATTGTTCCTTGAGAAGTCTCTTATTAGCTATGTGTTTTTTTTGCCCACTGCTCCTTTTATTGGTTGCCATGGAAACCAAATTCAAAAACATGGAAAAAAAAATACTTAAAATTTTTTTATCTCCTTAGAAGCCACTGGGCCGATAAGGCCCAGATTTCATCTGTAGTATCCTTAGGCAGGATGATTGAAAATTTATGTGTTTTTTTTTATAAAATCGGCTCTTTAGTTTGGTTGCTATGGCAACTTAGGGTTGCATTGACTTGCAATGGGGAAAATTAAAAAATGGCATTTACTGCAATCAATATATGGAAAATAGTTATATACATGTATTTTGTTATCAACTCAACAGACTGTCAGACTGAGACTTTGTAGTTATATATTTTGTATTAGCCTGTACAAATTGACAGCAATTTTGAGCCTATACAAATTTGATAGCAATTTTGAGCTAGAGATCTGGTGAGCTTTGTGGCCCGTGGGCCTCTTGTTCTAAAATTAATCTAAATCTGCTATTGCAATAGCGAAAGTGGGGATCCTCTATACATTCTCGTATAGAGGCCCTCAGAATCTTTCTGAGAAAAAAAAAAACAGATGCTGTCCCCCACCCCTGCCGGAATGTTTCGACAATATATGTGGAGAAAGTTTCATCATTTGTTGGGTCTGCTTCAAAATGAGAATCTTAAATAGATTCCAGGAAGCCTACTTCCCAACACCAATTTTCGAAAACTTACTAGAATCAAAACGAAGAAAATTTATTGGTCCAAATTTTATTACGGGAAAATGGGACTGATAAGAAATACAGTATTGCCGTGCGTGTGTGTTTTTGTTTTCTTCCCACGATGTGTACAATTTTGTTTTCTTAATTAACTTACAACGCTAAATGCTCTCTAAATATCTGCATTGAGCCTTGACTTAATGCTCATAATTGTCCGTGCATGTCACAATATAAAGCCGTTAATTTAAAATTCTGTTCAGCTCAGCATAAGTAATAGGTCTAGGGCTTAAAAAAATAATTATTGGTATTTGTAAACCTGGTAAAAGGTATAATTACTTTAACATGTTTAACGTTGTTTTCTTTCTCCCTGTCCCTATTTATAAGATAGGGAATGCCGAAATTACAAATTTGGCTTGAGCATCATAGGTAACCCTCACCTTTATTTGATGGCTTTTTGTCGAACCCTAACAATTTGTTTTTCGAATGATTTCTCAAAAATTAACCTAAATCTACTATCGCAATAGCGAAAGTGGGGATCCTCTATACATTCTCGTATAGAGGCACTCAGAACCTATTCTGAGAGAAAAAAAACAGATGCTGTCCCCCACCCCTGCCCAAATGTTTCGACAATATATGTGGAGAAAGTTTCATTTTGTTGGCTCTGCTTCAGAATAAGAATCTTAAATAGATTCCAGGAAGCAACTTCCCACCCCAATTTTTCGAAAACTTTTAGAATCAAAACAAATAAAAATTTACTGGTCCAAACTTTATTACCGGAAAATGTGACAGGTAAGAAATACTGTATCGCCGTGCGCGTGTGTTTTTGTTTTCTTCCCGCGATACCTACAATTTTGGTTTCTTAATTAACAACGCAAAATGCTGTCTAAATATCTGCATTGACCCTTGCCTTAATGCACAAAATGGTCGCGCATGTCACAATATAAGCCGTATAATTTAAATACCATTCAGCTCAGCATAAGTAATAGGTCTAGCGTTAAAAAAATAATAAAAATTGGTGTTTGTAAATCTGCTATAAAGCTATAATAACTTAATGCTCAAAATTGTCCGTGCATGTCACAATATAAATCCGTTTATTTAAAATTCTGTTCAGCTCAGCATAAGTAATAGGTCTAGGGCTTAAAAAATAATTATTGGTATTTGAAAATCTGGTAAAAGGTATAATTACTTTATTTAAAATTCTGTTCAGCTCAGCATAAGTAATAGGTCTAGGGCTTAAAAAAATAATTATTGGTATTTGAAAATCTGGTAAAAGGTATAATTACTTTAACATGTTTAACGTTTTTTTCTTTCTCCCTGTCCCTATTTATAAGATAGGGAATGCCGAAATTACAAATTTGGCTTGGGCATCATAGGTAACTCTTACCTTATTTGTAGGCTTTTTATCGAACCCTAACAACCCAATTTGTTTTTCGAATGATTTCTCTACAATAAATCTAAATCTGCTATCGCAATAGCGAAAGTGGGGATCTTCCATACATTCTCGTATAGAGGCCCTCAAATCTGTTCTGAGAAAAAAAAAACACAGATGCTGACCCCACCCCTGCCTAAATGTTTCGACAATATATGTGGAGAAATTTTCATTTTGTTGGCTCTGATTCAGAATGAGAATCTTAAATAGGTAACTCTTACCTTATTTGTAGGCTTTTTATCGAACCCTAACAACCCAATTTGTTTTTCGAATGATTTCTCTACAATAAATCTAAATCTGCTATCGCAATAGCGAAAGTGGGGATCTTCCATATATTCTCGTATAGAGGCCCTCAAATCTGTTCTGAGAAAAAAAAAAACACAGATGCTGACCCCACCCCTGCCTAAATGTTTCGACAATATATGTGGAGAAATTTTCATTTTGTTGGCTCTGATTCAGAATGAGAATCTTAAATAGATTCCAGGAAGCCAACTTCCCTCCCCCATTTTTCGAAAACAAAGAAAATTTACTGGTCCAAATTTTATTACGGGAAAATGTGACGGGTAAGAAATACTGTATCGCCGTGCGTGTGTTTATGTTTTCTTCCCATGATACATACAATTTTGTTTTCTTAATTAACTTGCGAAATGCTCTTTAAATATCTGCATTGACCCTTGACTTATTGCACAATAATGTCCGTGCTTGTCACAATATAAAGCCGTTAGATTTAAATAATATTAATCTCAGCATAACTAATAGGTCTAGTGTTTAAAAAATAATTATTGGTATTTGTAAATCTGGTATAAAGCTATAATTACTTTAACATGTTTAACGTTTTTTCTTTCTCCCTGTCCCTATTTATAAGATAGGAAATGCCGAAATTACAAATTTGGCTTGGGCATCATAGGTAACCCTTACCTTATTTGTAGGCTTTTTATCGAACCCTAACAACCCAATTTGTTTTTCGAATGATTTCTCTAAAATAAATCTAAATCTGCTATCGCAATAGCGAAAGTAGGGATCTTCCATACATTCTCGTATAGAGGCCCTCAGAATCTGTTCTGAGAATAACCCTTACCTTATTTGAAGGCTTTTTATCGAACCCTAACAACCCAATTTGTTTTTCGAATGATTTCTCTAAAATAAATCTAAATCTGCTATCGCAATAGCGAAAGTGGGGATCTTCCATACATTCTCGTATAGAGGCCCTCAGAATCTGTTCTGAGAAAAAAAAAACACAGATGCTGTCCGCCACCCCTGCCTAAATGTTTCGACAATATATGTGGAGAAATTTTCATTTTGTTGGCTCTGATTCAGAATGAGAATCTTAAATAGATTTCAGGAAGCCAACTTCCCTCCCCCATTTTTCGAAAACTTATTAGATTCAAAACAAAGAAAATTTATTGGTCCAAATATTATTACGGGAAAATGTGACAGGTAAGAAATACTGTATCGCCGTGCGTGTGTGTTTTTTGTTTTCTTCCCAAGATACGTACAATTTTGTTTTCTTTACTTACAACGCGAAATGCTCTCTAAATATCTGCAATGACCCTTAACTTAATGCACAAAATTGTCCGTGGCTGTCACAATATAAGCCGTATAATTTAAATACCATTCAGCTCAGCTTAAGTAATAGGTCTAGCGTTAAAAAAATAATTATTAGTATTTATAAATCTGGTATAAAGCTATACTTACTTTAACATGTTTAACGGGATTTTTTTCTTTCTCACTGTCCCTATTTATGTGATAGGGAAGCTATAATTACTTTAACATGTTTAACGGGTTTTTTTCTTTCTCACTGTCCCTATTTTTATAAGATAGGGAATGTCGAAATTACAAATTTGGCTTGGGCATCATACGTAACCCTTACCTTATTTGTAGGCTTTTTGTCGAAACCTAACAACCCAATTTGTTTTTCGAATGATTTTTCTAAAATTAATCTAAATCTGCTATCGCAATAGCGAAAGTTGGGATCCTTTATACATTCTCGTATAGAGGCACTCAGAATCTGTTCTGAGAGAAAAAAAAACTGGTGCTGTCCCCCACCCCTGCCTAAATGTTTCGACAATATATGTGGAGAAAGTTTCATTATGTTGGCTGTGCTTCAGAATGAGAATCTTTAATAGATTCCAGGAAGCCAACTTCCCACCCCAACTTTTCGAAAACTTATTAGAATCAAAACAAAGAAAATTTACTGTTCCGAACTTTATTACCGGAAAATGTGCCAGGTTAGAAATACTGTTTCGCCGTGCGCGTGTGTTTTTGTTTTCTTTCCACGATACGTACAATTTTGGTTTCTTAACTTACAACGCAAAATGCTGTCTGAATATCTGCATTGACCCTTGACTTAATGCACAAAATTGTCTATGTATGTCACAATATAAGCCGTATAATTTAAATACCATTCAGCTCAGCATAAGTAATAGGTCTAGCTTTTTAAAATAATAAAAATTGGTGTTTGTAAATCTGCTATAAAGCTATAATAACTTAACATGTTTAACATTTTTTCTTTCTCCCTGTCCCTATTTATAAGATAGGGAATGCCGAAATTACAAATTTGGCTTGGGCATCATAGGTAACCCTTACCTTATTTGTAGGCTTTTTATCGAACCCTTACAACCCAATTTGTTTTTCGAATGATTTCTCTACAATAAATCTAAATCTGCTATCGCAATAGCGAAAGTGGGGACCTTCCATACATTCTCGTATAGAGGCCCTCGGAATCTGTTCTGAGAAAAAAAAAACATACAGATGCTGTCCGCCACCCCTGCCTAAATGTTCCGACAATATATGTGGAGGCACTTTCATTTTGTTGGCTCTGCTTCAGAATGAGAATCTTAGATTCCAGGAAGCCAACTTCCCTCCCACATTTTTCGAAAACTTATTTGATTCAAAACAAAGAAAATTTATTGGTCCAAATATTATTACGGGAAAATGTGACAGGTAAGAAATACTGTATCGCCGTGCGTGTGTGTTTTTGTTTTCTTCCCACGATACGTACACTTTTGGTTTCTTAATTAACTTACAACCCGAACTGCTCTCTAAATATCTGCATTGACCCTTAACTTAATGCACAAAATTGTCCGTGCCTGTCACAATATAAAGCCGTATAATTTAAATACCATTCAGCTCAGCTTAAGTAATAGGTCTAGCGTTTAAAAAATAATTATTAGTATTTATAAATCTGGTATAAAGCTATACTTACTTTAACATGTTTAACGGGATTTTTTCTTTCTCATTGTCCCTATTTATGTGATAGGGAAGCTATAATTACTTTAACATGTTTAACGGGATTTTTTCTTTCTCACTGTACCTGTTTATAAGATAGGGAATGCCGAAATTACAAATTTGGCATGGGCATCATAGATAACCCTTACCTTATTTGTAGGCTTTTTGTCGAACCCTAACAACTCAATTTGTTTTTCGAATGATTTCTCTAAAATTAATCTAAATCTGCTATCGCAGTAGCGAAAGTGGGTCTCCTCTAAACATTCTCGTATAAAGGCCCTCAGAATCTGTTCTGAGAAAAAAAAAACAGATGCTGTCCCCCACCACCCCTGCCTAAATGTTTCGACAAAATATGTTGAGAAAGTTTCATCATTAGTTGGCTCTCTTTCAGAATGAGAATCTCCAGGAAGCCAACGTCGGACCCCCATTTTTCGAAAACTTAGAATCAAAACAAAGAAAATTTACTGGTCCAAATTTTATTACGGGAAAATGTGACAGGTAAGAAATACTGTATCGCCGTACGTGTTATTTTTGTTTTCTTCCCACGATACGTACAATTTTTGTTTGTTAATTAATTTACAACGCGAAATGCTCTCTAAATATCTGCAATGACCCTTGACATAATGCACAAATTGTCCGTGCATGTCACATTATAAAGCCGTATAATTTAAATATAATTCAGCTCAGCATAAGTAAAAGGTCTAGCGTTTAAAAAAATAATTATTGGTATTTGTAAATCTGCTATAAAGCTATTATTATTCTTAACATGTTTACCTTTTTTTGTCTTCTCACTGTCCCTATTTATAAGATAGGGAATGCCGTAATCCCAAATTTGGCTTGAGCATCATAGGTAACCCTTACCTTATTTGTAGGCTTTTAGTCGAACCCTAACAACCCAAATTTGTTTTTCGAATGATTTCTCAAAAATTAACCTAAATCTGCTATCGCAATTGCGAAAGTGGGGATCCTCTATACATTCTCGTATAGAGGCCCTCAGAATCTGAGAGAAAAAAAAAAAAAAAAAAAAACAAACAGATGCAGTCCCCAACCCCTGCCTAAATGTTTCGACTATATATGGAGAAAGTTTCATTTTGGTGGCTCTGCTTCAGAATGAGAATCTTAAATAGATTCCAGGTATTATTGGTATTTGTAAATGTGGTATAAAGCTATTATTACTTTAACATGTTTAACGTTTTTTTTAGCTCACCTGGCCCGAAGGGCCATAGTGAGCTATTGTCATACCAATGCGTCCGGCGTGCGTCGTCACACAATGTGTCCGTCAACACCTAAAAACAAATATTCAAACATCTTCTTTTGTAAAACTACTGGTCCCATGGTTCTCAAATTTCACATGGAGCATGACCTGACTCCAGGGTCTCAGAATTATAAAATTGGGTCAGGTTGAAAATCCAAGATGGCCGCCGTTACTAAAAATAGCAAAAACAACAAAATAAACTTCTTCTCCAGAACCACTGGGTATATTTGTCTGAATTTTGGCATGGAACATCAGTAAAACCTTGGTATTCAAAATTGTAAAAATGAAAAAAATCTGTAGCGGAGTTTTGTCACAGTGACCTACTTTCTGTTTATGAGTGTAATTTTGCTCAAATGCCAATGTCAAAAAAGGACCTATTTAAACAACTTCAAACAACTTCTTCTCTAAAACCACTGAACCCATGGATCTCAAATTTCACATGGAGCATGACCAGACTGCAGGGTTTCAAAATTGTAAAATTGGGTCAGGTCAAGAATCCAAGATGGCCGCCGTTACTAAAAATAGAAAAAACATTAAAATCAACTTCTTCTCCAGAACCGTTTGGTATATTTGGTTGAAAGTTTGCATGGAACATAAATGGGGCCTTGGTATTAAAAATTGTAAAAATAAAAAAAATCTATAGCGGAATTAGGTCACAGTGACCTACTTAGCGTTTACAACACCGATTTTGCTCAAATGTCAATATCTCAAGAAAATGCAACCAATTCTGACCAGATTTGGTCAAAAATGGTTCTTGAATGGAATTATTTCAATTTTGTGCCAGTTGACTATCCAAGATGGCCACCATGGGGGCCGTTACTAAAAATAGCACAAAGATAAAAATGACAATTACTCAAGAACCCTTGAATGGAATTGGACCAAATTTGTGTCAGAATGTTCCTTGCATGAAGCCGTTTCCATTAATTGCAATTTGGCATTCCAAGATGGCCGCCATCTGGTGTTACTAAAAATAGCACAAACATAAAAATGACAATTACTCAAGAACCCTTGACTGGAATTGGACCAATTTTGTGTCAGAATGTTCCTTGCATTAAGCCATTTCGAGTAATTGCAATTTGGCATTCCAAGATGGCTGCCATCTGGTGTTACTAAAAATAGCACAAACATAAAAATGACAGTTACACAAGAACCCTTGAATGGAATTGGACCAATTATGTGTCAGAATGTTCCTTGCATGAAGTCGTTTCGCATTCCAAGATGGCCACCATCTGCTGGTACTAAAAATAGCACAAAACATGAAAATGACAATATCTCAGTAATTGCTGAATGGATTTTGATGAATTTTGTGTCAAAATGATTCTTGCATTGAGATGTTTCAAAAATATCTAACTGTAGACCAGTCATATTGGCCTCTGTTACTAAAAATAGAAAAATGTGAAAATTAGAAAATGTCAATGGAATTGGGCTAATTTTGTTTCAGAATGTTCCTTTCATTAAGCTTTTTCGATTTTTTCCATTTTGGCATTCCAAGATGGCCGCCATCTGCCGTTACTAAAAATAGCACAAAACATGAAAATGAATATATCTCAGTAACCGCTGAATGGATTTAGATGAAATTTGTGGCAAAATGATTCTTGCTTTGAGGTGTTTCAAAAATTAACAAATATAGATACGTCAAGTTGGCCTGTGTTACTTAAAATAGCAAAATGTGAAAATTGGAAAATTGCTATGGAAATGGACCAAATTTGTGTCAAAATGGTCCTTGGATGAAGGCTTTTCGATTTTTTGCATTTTGGCAATCCAAGATGGCCGCCATCTGCCGTTACTAAAAATAGCACAAAACATGAAACTGGCAATATCTCAGTAGCCCCTGGATGGATTTTGATGAAATTTGTGGCAAAATGATTCTCGCATTGAGGTGTTTCAAAAGTAAATAAATAAAGACCAGGCAAGCTGGCCTCTGTTACTTAAAGTAGCAAAATGTGAAAATAAGAAAGTCTCAGTGGAATTGGACCAATTTTGTATCAGAATGGTCCCGTTGCATAATAGCCAGGTGAGCGATATCAGGCCCATTTGGGCCTCTTGTTTCTTTCTCCCTGTCCCTATTTATAAGATAGGGAAAGCCGAAATTACAAATTTGGCTAGGGCATCATAGGTTACCCTTACCTAATTGGTAGGCTTTTTTATGTCGAACCCTAACAACCCCATTTGTTCTTCGGATGATTTCTGTAAAGTTAATCTAAATCTGCTATCGCAATAGCGGAAGTGGGAATCCTCTATACATTCTCGTATAGAAATCTGTTCTGAGAGAAAAAAAAAACAGATGCTGTCCGCCACCTCTGCCTAAATGTTTCGACTTTATGGGGAGGAAGTTTCATTTTGTTGGCTCTGCTTCAGAATGAGAATCTTAAATAGATTCCAGGAAGCCAACTTCCCTCCCCTTTTTCGAAAACTTACTAGAATAAAAACAAAGAAACTTTACTGGTCCAAATTTTATAACGGGAAAATGTGACAGGTAAGAAATACTGTATCGCCGTGCGTGTGTGTTTGTTTCTTCCCATTATACATACAATTTTGTTTTCTTAATTAACTTAGAATGCGAAATGCTCTTGAAATATCTGCATTGACCCTTGACTTAATTCACAAAATTGTCCGTGCCTGTCGCAATATAAAGCCGTATAATTTAAATACCATTCAGCTCGGCATAAGTAATAGGTCTAGCGTTTAAAAAAATAATTATTGGTATTTGTAAATCTGCTATAAGCTATTATTATTATTACTTTAACATGTTTAACGTTTTTTTTCTTTCTCCCTGTCCCTATTTGTGAATAGGGAATGCCGAAATTACAAATTTGGCTTGGGCATCATAGGTAGGGAATGCCGAAATTACAAATTTGGCTTGGGCATCATAGGTAACCCTTACCTTATTTGTAGGCTTTTTGTCGAACCCTAACAACCAAATTTGTTCTTCGAATGATTTTTCTAAAATTAATCTAAATCTGCAATCGCAGTAGCGAAAGTGGGAATCCTCTATACATTCTCGTATCGAGGCCCTCAGAATCTGTTCTGAGGAAAAAAAAAACAGATGCTGTTCCCCACCCCTGCCTAAATGTTTCGACTTTATGTGGAGAAAGTTTCATTTTGTTGGCTCTGCTTCAGGAAGCCAACTTCCCTCCTCCAGTTTTCGAAAACTTATCAGAATCAAAACAGAAAATTTACTGGTCCAAATTTTATTACGGGAAAATGTGACAGGTTAGAAATACTGTATCGCCGTGCGTGTGTGTTTTTGTTTTCTTCCCATGATACATACCACTTTGTTTTCTTATCTTACAATGCGAAATGCTCTCTAAATATCTGCATTGACCCTTGACTTAATGCACAACATTGTCCGTGCATGTCACAATATAAAGCCGTTAAATTTAAATACCATTCAGCTCAGCATAAGTAATAGGTATAGCGTTAGAAAAAATAATTATTGGTATTTGTAAATCTGGTATAAAGCTTTAATTACTTTAACATATTTAACGTTTTTTTCTTTCTCCCTGTCCCTATTTATAAGATACGGAATGCCGAAATTACAAATTTTGATTTGGGCATCACAAGTAGCCCTTACCTTATTTGTAGGCTTTTTATCGAACCCTTACAACCCAATTTGTTTTTCGAATGACTTCTCTAAACTAAATCTAAATCTGCTATCGCAATAGCGAAAGTGGGGATCTTCCATACATTCTCGTACAGAGGCCCTCAGAATCTATTCTGAGAAAAAAAACAAAAACAGATGCTGTCCCCTACCCCTGCCTAAATATTTCGACAATATATGTGGAAAAAGTTTCATTTTAGTGGCTCTGCTTCAGATTGAGAATCTTAAATAGATTCCAGGAAGCCAACTTCCCTCCCCCATTTTTCGAAAACTTATAAGAATCAAAACAAAATAAATTTATTGGTCCGAATTTTATTACGGGAAAACGTGACAGGTAAGAAATACTGTATCGCCGTTCGTACGTGTTTTTGTTTTCGTCCCACGATGTGTACAATTTTGTTTTCTTAATTAACTTACAACGCTAAATGCTCTCTAAATATCTGCATTTACCCTTGACTTAACAAATTATTGATCCAATGTGATAGGTAAGAAATACTGTATCGCCGTGCGTGTGTGTTTTTGTTTTCTTCCCATGATACATACAATTTTGTTTTATTACGGGAAAATGTGACAGGTAAGAAATACTGTATCGCCGTTCGTGTGTGTTTTTGTATTTTCCCACGATGTGTACAATTTTGTTTTCTTAATTAACTTACAACGCGAAATGCTCTCTAAATATCTGCATTGGCCCTTGACTTAATGCACAAAATTGTCCGTGCCTGTCACTATAAAAAGCCGTATGATTTAAATACCATTCAGCTCAGCATAAGTAATAGGTCTAGCGGTTAAGAAAAACAAAATTATTGGTATTTGTAAATCTGCTATAAAGCTATAATTACTTTAACATTTTTAATGGGTTTTTTAGCTCACCTGAGCCTTTAGGCTCATAGGTGAGCTTATAGTATAGCCAGGCATCCGTCGAATACCATTCAGCTCTGCATAAGTAATAGGTCTAGCGGTTAAGAAAAACAAAATTATTGGTATTTGTAAATCTGCTATAAAGCTATAATTACTTTAACATGTTTAATGGGTTTTTTAGCTCACCTGAGCCTTTAGGCTCATAGGTGAGCTTATACTATAGCCAGGCATCCGTCGTCCGTCCGTCGTCAACATTTTCAAACATCTTCTCCAAAACCACTGGGCCGATTGAAGCAATATTTCATGTGGAGCCTACCTAGGTCGGGGGAACGAAAGTTTGCTCGCGGTATCTGGGTCACATGACCAAGATGGCCGCCACGCCCATATATGGTAAAAACCCTTCAAAAATCTTCTCCAGAACCAGTAGGCCTATGACCTTGAAACTTGGTATGTAGCATCGGGCATGCGGGCCCATCATAGTTTGTACAAATGATGACCTTGGGTTGACCTTGACCTAATTTACGGCATGGCCAACTTTGGTACGTTAGGCTTTTATATGGGAAAACGCTTAAACAGTGGATTTCTCAGAAACTATTTAAGTCTAAGGTTTAATACTTGGTATACATGGTCGACTAAATGACCAGATGAAGATATTATGTCACTAAAGGTCAAGGTCATTCCGTCGGACCAGCCGTCGTCAAGATTTTCAAACATCTTCTCTGAAACCACTGGGCTGATTGAAGCCAAATTTCATATGCAGCCTCCATGGGTTAGGGGAACGAAAGTTTGTTCGCGGTATCTGGGTCACATGACCAAGATGGCCGCCACGCCCATATATGGTAAAAACCCTTCAAAAATCTTCTCCAGAACCAGTAGGCCTATGACCTTGAAACTTGGTATGTAGCATCGGGCATGCGAGCCCATCATAGTTTGTACAAATCATGACCTTGGGTTGACCTTGACCTAATTTACGGCATGGTCAACTTTGTAACGTTAGGCTTTTATATGGGAAAACGCTTAAACAGTGGATTTCTCAGAAACTATTTAAGTCTAAGATTTAATACTTGGTATACATGGTCGACTAAATGACCAGATGAAGATATTATGTCACTAAAGGTCAAGGTCATTCCGTCGGACCATCCGTCGTCAAGACTTTGAAACATCTTCTCCTCTGAAACCACTGGGCTGATTCAAGGCAAATTTCATATGCAGCCTTCATGGGTAAGGGGAACGAAAGTTTGTTCGCGGTATCTGGGTCACATGACCAAGATGGCCGCCACGCCCATATATGGTAAAAACCCTTCAAAAATCTTCTTCTCCAGAACCAGTAGGCCTATGACCTTGAATCTTGGTATGTAGCATCGGGCATGCGGGCCTATCATAGTTTGTACAAATCATGACCTTGCATTGATCTTGACCTAATGTACGGCATGGTCAACTTTGTAACGTTAGGCTTTTATATGGGAAAACGCTTAAACAGTGGATTTCTCAGAAACTATTCAAGTCTAAGGTTTAATACTTGGTATACATGATCAACTAAATGACCAGATGAAGATATTATGTCACTAAAGGTCAAGGTCATTCTGTCGGACCATCGGTCGTCAAGATTTTCGAACATCTTCTCTGAAACCACTGGGCCGATTGAAGCCAAATTTCATATGCAGCCTCCATGGATTAGGGGAACGAAAGTTTGTTCGCGGTATCTGGATCACATGACCAAGATGGCCGCCACGCCCATATATGGTAAAAACCCTTCAACAATCTTCTTCTCCAGAACCAGTAGGCCTATGACCTTGAAACTTGGTATGTAGTATCGGGCATGTGGGCCCATCATAGTTTGTACAAATCATGACCTTGCGTTGACCTTGACCTAATTTACGACATGGTCATCTTTGTAACGGTAGGCTTTTATATGGGAAAACGCTTACGGCATGGCCAACTTTCTTAATTTCTTAATTTTCTTAATTAACTTACAACGCGAAATGCTCTCTAAATATCTGCATTGATTCTTGACTTAATGCACAAAATTGTCCGTGCATGTCACAATGTAAAGCCGTTTTATTAGCTCACCTGAGGCAAAGGCTCACAGGTGAGCTTATAGTATAGGCAGGCATCCGTCGTCCGTCCGTCCGTCCGTCGTCCGTCAATATTTTCAAAAGACATCTCCTCTGAAACTACAAGGCCCATTTTTACCGAATTTCATATATAGCATCTATAGGCAGGGGGAACCAATAATACTGTTTTTTATCCAAATCGCTTAAGAACTTTGGTTGCTATGGCAACTTTAAAGTTTCCATTGACTTGTATGGGAAAAATTGAAAATTTGCATTTATTGCTATGTCACTGCAGATATTTTGACAAAACTTTTACAGAAATGTTCCTTGAGTAGTCCTCTATCAACCACATGAAATTTATGTAAATTGCACAATTAGGCTGGTTGCCATGGCAACCGAAAGGTTAAAAATAGAAAAGATATTCAAAAATCATCTCCTCAGAAACTATGCAACCAATAACGCTCAAACTTCACAGAAAGGATCTAGGTACTACCGTCTATAAAAATACTGTTTTTCTTGGCAATTGCTCCAGCAGTTTGGTTGCTATGGCAACTTAAAGTTGCCATTGACTTATAATGGGAAATTTGAAAATTTGCATTTATTGCTATGTGACTGCAGATATTTTGACAAAACTTTTACAGAAATGTTCCTTGAGTAGTCCTCTATCAACCACATGAAATTATGTAAATTGCACAATTTGGCTGGTTGCCATGACAACCGAATGGTTAAAAATATAAAAGATATTCAAAAATCATCTCCTCAGAAACTATAAAACCAATAAAGCTCAAACTTCACAGAAAGGATCTAGGTACTACCATCTATAAAAATACTGTTTTTCTTGGCAATTGCTCCAGCAGTTTGGTTGCTATGGCAACTTAAAGTTGCCATTGACTTATAATGGGAAAATTGAAAAATTGCATTTATTGCTATGTGACTGCAGATATTTTGACAAAACTTTTACAGAAATGTTCCTTGAGTAGTCCTCTATCAACCACATGAAATTTATGTAAATTGCACAATTAGGCTGGTTGCCATGGCATCTGAATGGTTAAAAACAGAAAAGATATTCAAAAATCATCTCCTCAGAAACTATACAACCAATAAAGCTCAAACTTCACAGAAAGGATCTAGGTACTTCCGTCTATGAAAAGACTGTTTTTCTTGGCAATTGCTCCGGCAGTTTGGTTGCTATGGAAACATAAAGTTGCCATTGACTTATAATGGGAAAATTGAAAATTTGCATTTATTGCTATGTAACTGCAGATATTTTGACAAAACTTTTACAGAAATGTTCCTTGAGTAGTCCTCTATCAACCACATGAAATTTATGTAAATTGCACAATTTGGCTGATTGCCAATGCAACCGAATGGTTAAAAATAGAAAAATATTAAAATATCATTTTTGCAGAAACTATGTGGCCGATAAAGCTCAAACTTTACAGAATGGATCTTTGTACAAGCTTCTATATAATTACAGTGTTTTTATGGCAATTGCTTCAGCGGTTAGGTTGGTATGGCAACTTATAGTTTCCATTGAAATATAATGGGAAAAATGGAAAGCTGCAGTTTTTGCTATCTCCCTGCAGTTATTTTTGGATTTTTTATCTACAGAAATGTTGCTTGAGTAGTCCTCTATGATTCCTATTAATTTTGTCCTAATTGCAGAATTCGATTTGTTGCCATGGCAATATTAAGGAAATATTTTTGAAAAAAATATTTAAAAATCTTTTCCTAAAAAACCATATAGGGGGATGAAGCTGATTCTTTGCATACATGTTCATGACATTAACCGCTAAGTAAATATTGTTTTTTATTACTTTTGCCCACCTGGTTTCATTACTATGGCATTTTTAAGTTTCCATAGACTTGTATTGGGAAAAGTGCAAATTGGCATTTATTTCTGTGTTACTGCAATATTTAGGCTAAAAGTTTTACAAATATGTTTTTTTTTATTGTAACTTCATCAAACTTGCTAATATTTACTAGGACAAGCATAATAACTCAGTCAAAGTTGAAATTAGGCCAAATTGTACAACTTACTTCAGTGTTTCTTACTCTTGAGTGCTAAGGATGAATGGACTCAGGTGAGCTTCAGGACCAATGGTCCTCTGGTTTTAATACCATTCAGCTCAGCATAAGTAATAGGTCTAGAGTTTTAAATTACATTTATTGGTATTTGTAAATCTGCAATAATGCTGTAATTACTTAACATGTTTAACGTTTTTTATTTTCTTTCTCCCTGTCCATATTTATAAGAAAGGGAATGCCGAAATTACAAATTTGGCTTGGGCATCATAAGTAACCCTTACCTTATTTGTAGGCTTTTTATCGAACCCTGAAAACCCAATTTGTGTTTTCGAATGACTCTCTAAAATAAATCTAAATCTGCTATCGCAATAGCGAAAGTGGGGATCTTCCATACATTCTCGTACAGAGGCCCTCAGAATCTATTCTGAGAAAAAAACAAAAACAGATGCTGTCCCCTACCCCTGCCTAAATGTTTCGACAATATATGTGGAGAAAGTTTCATTTTAGTGGCTCTGCTTCAGATTGAGAATCTTAAATAGATTCCAGGAAGCCAACTTTCCTCCCCCATTTCTCGAAAACTTATTAGAATCAAAACAAAATGAATTTATTGGTCCGAATTTTATTACGGGAAAATGTGACAGATAAGAAATACTGTATCGCCGTTCGTACGTGTTTTTGTTTTCTTAATTAATTTACAACGCTAAATGCTCTCTAAAATTTACCCTTGATTTAATGCACAAAATTATTGGTCCAATGTGATAGGTAAGAAATACTGATTGTGTGTTTGTTTTTGTTTTTTCCCACGATGTGTACAATTTTGGTTTCTTAATTAACTTACAACCCTAAATGCTCTCTAAATATCTGCATTGACCCTTGACTTAATGCACAAAATTGTCCGTGCATGTCAATATAAAGCCGAATATTTTAAATTTAATTCAGCTCAGCATAAGTAATAGGTCTAGCATTTAAAATAATAATTATTGGTATTTGTAAATCTGCTATAAAGCTTTAATTACATAACATGTTTCACGTTTTTTTCTCTTCCTCCCTGTCCCTAAATATAAGATGGGGAATGCCGAAATTACAAATTTGGCTTGGGCATCATAGGTATCCCTTACCTTATTTGTAGCCTTTTTGTCGAACCCTAACAACCCATTTGTTTTTCGAATGATTTCTCTAAAATAAATCTAAATCGCAATAGCGAAAGTGGGGATCTTCTATACATTCAAGAGACCCTCAGAATCTGTTCTGAAAAAAAAAAAAAAACAGATGCCGTCCCCCACCACTGCCTAAATGTATCGACAATATATGTGGAGAAAGTTTCATTTTGTTGGCTCTGCTTCAGAATGAGAATCTTAAATAAACTGAGGGAAATAAGTTTAGCAATTCTTCAAAGGGTTGTGAAATTTTCTTTACGGATAGTATTCCCAGGTTGTTGATCGCATATAGTTAGTTTAAGTTAGGGGACTGCGATTACATCAAACTTGGACGAAAAAGATGACTTAACGCACGTTTGACGTCACTTTAAATGAATTCACAATTTGCGCGGGCTGACAAACAATTAACAGATAAAATTGTCAAAATGCTTTTGAAAGGTTTAAACTGGGTCCTTGAACAAGGAAACCGTAAACGAGTTTGCAAATAAACGTATAAGACGCCGGCAATGTGGCACGTTAGTTGGACGTTAATTTGCCGAAACATTCAACCGCCATTTTAAACATTATCAATTGACGTTTTGACTCGAATTTTTTGCACTTTATTACTGTCAACTGTGGGAACACTATCATGCAAAACGATTACCCCTAGTAATCCATTTGTTTTAATGCAACAACCAGAACTTGTCAAGATTTGAATGGAAGCGTCTAGTTTACGTTATGACGGAAATTTACAAAATCTATGGATATGCAATGACCCTTATGCGCACTTAGAGAAGAGAAACTTAAAGTTCAATATTGCTGATGTCAAAAGCATCTTTGATGGTTTTAAAAACTGACGTCAGAATGACGTAACTGTCGAACCGGGTGTGGTTAAATCTGCGGGTATAGCGCCAGTTTACAGGAACAAATTGCTTGAAAGAGTTCTAGTCATTTAGAGGCCTTGCCATTGCAGTTTGGTTCAAGAATTTGTAACAATTTGTTAATGGTGACTTTTGCTCGGTCTCAATTGCTTTGTGAATGCCGATTTTGACGGCGTCATAAGCACATTTACGTTTATCATGGTAACAAACTTTCAGCACACAACACTGTGTCCTTTTTCACAAATGTCTACACCGCAGCAAATTGGCTCTGGTGTAAGATTTGAAGATGAAACAGCGCCTGAAAAAAGATGAGTTGCATAAAAGATTTATGACATTTTTTGGGTTAAACCCTTGGGTACAAATGCGAAGCGATTTTGCTCTATAAATAAACTTTCGACCTTAATTGTTGGGTTTCTGGTACCCAAAATGATGTCTTTAACAGCGGAAACAATACAATTTCCCACTTCCAAAATAAGTCTGAATTATACGCTGATTTGTAAAAAGTTGCTAAATTTATTTCCCTCAGTATAGATTCCAGGAAGCCAACTTCCCATCCCCGTTTTTCGAAAACTTATTAGAATTAAAACAAAGCAAATTTACTGGTCCAAATTTTATTACGAGAAAATGTGACAGGTTAGAAATACTGTATCGCCGTTCGTGTGTGTTTTGTTTTCTTCCCACGATGTGTTCAATTTTGTTTTCTTAGTAAAATTACAACGCTAAATGCTCTCTAACTATCTGCATTGACCCTTGACTTAATGCACAAAATTGTCCGTGCCTGTCACAATATAAAGCCGTATAATTTAAATACCATTCAGCTCAGCACAGGAAATAGGTCTAGCGTTTAAAAAAAATAAATTGTTATTTTTAAATCTGCTATAAAGCTATATAACATGGTTAACGGGTTTTTTTTCTCACTGTCCCTATTGATAGATAGGTGCTGCATGTACTATACTATGGTACCGGAAATGACGTCATCGTAATGCATGATGGGTTACATTGCACAACAATTGCGTCATCAGAAAAGGGAGGAATAAGTCGTTTGATACTAACTATAGAATGACTCATCAAGATGGCCGCCGATTTCACAACATTGCGCGAGATCGAAAAAAAAAAAAAAAAACAATCGAACCAAGATGGCCGACGATTGCACAATATTGTGCTAGACGAGAAAACAATAGGAGAGTCAACAATCCACGCAATAAATAGAAATGACGTAGAATGTTCTTTTGTGTTCTCGAATATTAAGCAAAAGTAATGCCATTCATATTAATTTCGGTAGCACAACTGTGAAGACTGCCAAAAAGATAATTTGTTACATTATGTCTAGAAAAGTTAGTCGTACCGCTCTCGCGGAATAAGAAACAAAATACAGACACTGATGAGTGTCAGGGACGGGACAAAGTGTACAGAAGTTATAAAAAAGTAATAATAGCATTGGATTGTAGAAATTCTCTGAAGTTCCTCAAGGTAAAAAAAAATGTTTCGATGACTTCTTGTAGTTTTTGATAGAACACCTTGATAATACAGTCGATCTGCCACTGGCTTCATTTTATGTTTGTAGAGCGTGGAAAGTTTTCATTCATAATAGTTTAGTAGTAAAACTGACCTCGAGCCCATGATATTTTGCTGTGAGATTCTCTCACGCCAGTTTGTTTTTAGGTCACCAACCTCACTCATTCAACAGAATAGGCCCTTATGCACAGTTTCTGGCAATAGATCACATTGCTCCAGAGAGAAGATCACTTCGCTATTTGAAAGAGATCTGGTTCCGAGATAATAAACCGTTTTTGTCATACTCAATTCAACTGAGCGCGAAATTTATCCTCCTTATTAGCTCACCTGTCCCGAAGGGCCATAGTGAGCTATTGTCATACCAATGCGTCCGGCATGCGTCTCACAATGTGTCCGTCAACACCTAAAAACAAATATTCAAACATCTTCTACTGTAAAACTACTGGTCCCATGGTTCTCAAATTTCACATGGAGCATGACCTGACTCCAGGGTCTCAGAATTGTAAAATTGGGTCAGGTTGAAAATCCAAGATGGCCGCTGTTACTAAAAATAGCAAAAATAACAAAATAAACTTCTTCTCTAGAACCACTTGGTATATTTGTCTGAATTTTGGCATGGAACATCAATGAAACCTTGGTATTCAAAATTGTAAAAATGAAAAAAATCTGTAGCGGAGTTTTGTCACAGTGACCTACTTTCTGTTTACGAGTGTAATTTTGCTCAAATGCCAATGTCAAAAAACGACATATTCAAACTTTTTCACTAAAACCACTGCACCCATGGGTTTCAAATTTCACATGGAGCATGACCAGACTGCAGGGTTTCAAAATTGTAAAATTGGGTCAGGTCAAGAATCCAAGATGGCCACCGTTACTAAAAATAGCAAAAACAACAAAATCAACTTCTTCTCCAGAACCATTTGGTATATTTGGCCGAAAGTTTGCGTGGAACATTAATGGGACCTTGGGATTAAAAATTGTAAAAATGAAAAAAATCTATAGCGGAATTAGGTCACAGGACCTACTTAGCGTTTACAAGACCGATTTTGCTCAAATGTCAGTATCAAGAAAACGCAATCGATTGTGGTCAGATTTGGTCAGAAATGGTCCTTGAAAGGAATTATTTCAATTTTGTGCCAGTTGACTATCCAAGATGGCCACCATGGGGGCCGTTACTAAAAATAGCACAAACATAAAAATGACAATTACTCAAGAACCCTTGAATGGAATTCGACCAATTTTGTGTCAGAATGTTCCAAGCATGAAGCCGTTTCGATTAATTACAATTTGGCTTTCCAAGATGGCTGACATCTGCCGTTACTAAAAATAGCAC
Source organism: Ctena decussata (assembly GCA_963989385.1). Classification (NCBI taxonomy): domain Eukaryota; kingdom Metazoa; phylum Mollusca; class Bivalvia; order Lucinida; family Lucinidae; genus Ctena; species Ctena decussata. The sequence continues at coordinate 55,460,721 of OZ022509.1, forward strand.
AAACATAAAAATGACAATTACTCAAGAACCCTAGAATGGAATTCGACCAATTTTGTGTCAGAATGTTCCTTGCATGAAGCCGTTTCGATTAATTGCAATTTGGCTTCCAAGATGGCCGACATCTGCCGTTACTAAAAATAGCACAAACATAAAATGACAATTACTCAAGAACCCTTGAATGGAATTGGACCAATTTTGTGTCAGAATGTTCCTTATATGAAGCCATTTCGATTAATTGCAATTTGGCATTCCAAGATAGCCACCACCTGCCGTTACTAAAAATAGCACAAAACATGAAAATGACAATATCTCAGTAACCGCTGAATAGATTTTGACGAAATTTGTGTCAAAATGATTTTAGCATTGAGATGTTTCAAAAGTAACTAAATATAGACAAGTCATAATGGCCTTTGTTACTAAAAATAGAAAAATGTGAAAATAAGAAAATCTCAGTGGAATTGGACTAATTTTCTGTCAGAATGATCATTTCAATAAGCTTTTTCGATTTTCTGCATTTTGGCATTCCAAGATGGCCGCCATCTGCCGTTACTAAAAATAGCACAAAACATGAAAATGACAACATCTCATTAACCGCTGAAGCGATTGAGACGAAATTTGTGGCAAAATGATTCTTGCTTTGATGTGTTTCACAAATTAACAAATACTGACCCGTCAAGTTGGCCTCTGTTACTTAAAATAGCAAAATTTGAAAATTAGAAAATTACAATGGAACTGGACCAATTTTGTGTCAAAATGGTCCTTGCATGAAAGCTTTTCAATTTTTTGCATTTTGGCATTCTAAGATGGCCGCCATCTGCCGTTACTAAAAATAGCACAAAACATAAAACTGACAATATCTCAGTAACCCCTGAATGGATTTTGATGAAATTTGTGGCAAAATGATTCTTGCCTTGAGGTGTTTCAAAAGTAAATATATAAAGACCAGACAAGTTGGCCTCTGTTACTAAAAGTAGCAAAATGTGCAATTGAGAAAATCTCTGGAATTGACCAATTTTGTATCAGAATGGGGACCATTCGGATACAAAAGCCAGGTGAGCGATATCAGGCCCATTTGGGCCTCTTGTAATTGTTAAAATGCCAACACATTGTTGACATTTTAACATTAAAAAGTGGAAAAATATCTTGTTTGGTCTATCCGAGACTAAAAGGGATGTATATCTCTGTACTGTTTTCATTTATGAGCTGTTTAAATTTTGTGCTCAGATGAGTTTAGTATAACGAAAAGGTTCATGTATGTTGTATCTCTGCTCTTTGTTCTGAGCGATAGTTACGACTTTACTGAAAGCTTACTAACCTAGCAAGCACATAACCTTTTGTAGACTGGATACCCTAAAAGGGATACTTTGACAAACCGTGCAGACGCGGATCAGACGCCGCAGAACGCGGCGTCTGATCAGGGTCTCCACTGTTTGCAGACTAATCCGCCATTTTTAGCTCGTCTGAACGAAAGTTCAGGAAGAGCTATTGTTGTCACCTTGGCGTCCGCGTCAGCGTCGGCGTCCGGATTGGATGTTTTGGTTAAAGTTTTTTAAAGACCAATATCTCCTGAACCCATGAATGGATTCTTTTGATACTTGCACTGTAGTTAGATATTGGTCCAAGGTTTAACAGGGTACCACCCCACCCCACTCAGTGACCTTGATGTCAAGGTCATCGACTTAGAAAATTGGGATTTTTTTTGGACCGGATGTTTTGGTTAAAGTTTTTAAAGCCCAATATCTCCTTAACCCATGGATGGATTCCTTTGATACTTGCACTGTAGTTTGATATTGGTCTAAAGTTTTCCAATGCGTTACCCCCACCCCCCTCAGTGACCTTGATGTCAAGGTCATGGACTTAGAATATTGTCTTTTTATTTATTGGATGTTTTGGTTAATGTTTTTTAAAGACCCATATCTCCTGAACCCATGAATGAATTCTTGTTATATTTGCACTGTAGTTAGATATTAGTTCAAAGTTTTACAGAGTACTACCCCATTCCCGCTCAGTGACCTTGATGTCAAGGTCAGGGACTTAGGAATTTTATGTCTTTATTAAAGTTTTCTAATTGCATACTGATTCTTAATGCTTGGCAAAGATATAGTTTACACTTGAAATGATTTTGAGTTTTTACAAAACACTATATACTTACCCATTGGATGACCTTAAAGTCAAGGTCATCAACTTAGAATTTTGTCGTAATGATTTTGGTTAAAGTTTAATATTTATGAAGACATAATTTCACAGTGCCAGGATTGACTCAGTTGATACTAATACTTGGACTGATGTTAGATAATGGTTCAGGGTTTTGATACATCCTGCCTCCACCCCATCCCCTACCCCTTAGTTCTTTGACCTCTAGCTCATGGACTTTGAAATTTCATGTGGATTTTTTTTATTTTAATTTTGTTTTAACACTTGTTTCTGAGAAAGCTTTTGTTTATAAATGTGTTGTCATAATGGACATGCTTGCCTGAAGTTTTATGCATAGCAGTCCACACCATCATAGCAACTGTGCGATGGGCAAGCACCAATTCAGGCGAGCTATGCTGTCAGGCGACAGCTCTTGTTCTAAATAGATTTCTAAAAATCTCGACCGGACACCCCTAAAAATGCACATGAACTCGTCCAATACATAAGATGGGAGAGTCTATTTAGTATATAATGGGATAACGTCGAAACTGTTTCAACCTTGCCTCGGTGACTCAATGTTGATTCAGCGTTGTTTCGACGTTGTGTGTTCGCGAGACTTTTATTACTCGCGGCCTTTGTCGACAAGTAAGTAAAGAATAGATGAAATCGAGTGACTTTCAGTTCGTTTTCAGATTTGACCTTATTCACACGAAGTATATGATTTCATTGACAATGCTGCACGCTGTGTTTTATTTTGTTACGATAAAATGCCATGAAAAAAAACAAGTGTGACCATAGCAATATGAAAAAATAGATCGTGTGAATTAAGTTCGTCTCAGCTGTAATGTGAAACACTTGACCTAATGATCTCTTGTAATCATTTTGAGGTATAGCATTTCTAAAGAAAACAGACGAACAAGATGTTTTTATAACATTTGATTCCCGTCGCGAGAAAACCCAACGATAGTGATAGTGTTCCTTTAGGGAGGTCATCTTATCAGTCTGATAGCTATCTTCGTGCGAGGAGCGAAGACTCTGGTCAGCCTGAGCATCCGCTCAGACTGATCGGAGTCTTTGTTGGAGGGGACTTACATGTCACATTGTTGGATCTCTCGCGGCGCGTCTCAGTTTATTCAGTTTACAAATCTATAAGATAAAACATTACAAATGAAGACAACGTAATTTTTAATGGTTATCTAAAAATTTATGAGACGCGCCATGGGAAAACGTGTTTTTTGGCCTATGCGATAAGCAGACACAGATCAGCATGCGCATCAGCACACTGATGTGTGACTTTGTTGATTAGGGTGGAAAAAACACGTATTCGCATGACGTGGCTCATATATGGACACTTTCTTTAATCTCAAGTCCTTTTTGTTAATCTCAAGTCCTTTTTGTCACTGGTACTTATTGAGTTTGTCCAATACATCGTAAAACATGCATGTCAGACGTTGTTTTTCAGCTGCGTTTTCCTGCAACAACCTCAATATCTCTTGCTGCATTTCAACCAACCTGCGGAAACAAATGAACACGTTTTAGACTTTCAGTTGAAAATAAATAGAATAGAGTCAGTATACAATTTGTGTTATAATACAATTTTGTTCGTATGTCTTTATGTCAACCAATTATGATTATTTTGTGTCGGTTTCTAGGGTAGTAACCAGTACTTGGATAAATTGTCTTGCTCAAGGTGACAACGCAGGACTCACCGGTGCTATTTCAACCCGCGACCCTCCGATTGCAAATCACACGCACTTCCAATAGCACACTAGATTTAATAAAATAAGCAATGTTTAAGAATTATGTTCTTAATTTATAATTTGTTTCAGTGACACTTACTGATTTATGTAAACATTCTTGTGCGCGCCATAACTCATTAACTGTTTGGGATATATTCATGATATTTGGTAGGAATATGTATTAGGTTGGGGGAACGTGTCGCGTACAGAAGTGGTTGCTCCCCCTTCCTTAGTTTCCAAGTTATGTTCCTTTGATTAATTTTTTCCCTGCAAGTCTTGTGCGCGCCATAACTAGATGAAATTTCATAGCAATGTGTATGAAGACCCAACGATGTGTCGCGACAACAATGGCTGCTCTCCCTTTCTTCATTTTAGAGTTACATCCCTTTCATTAGTTCCTGTTGACTATTTTTGTGTATACTAACTTTGTGCATACGTTAACTTGTTAACCGTTTGGAATATCATGATGAAACTTTATAACAATGTGCATGATTACAAGACAGTGTGTCACATATAAGAATGGTTGATCCCCCTTTGTCAATTTTGGAGTAACCTCCCTTTGATTAGTATATTTTAGGCGTTTCTCATTCACTCCATATCTCCTTAAACTTTTGAAATATTAGAATGAAACTTTGTAGGTGTATAATAATGAGGCAATGTATCCTGAGAAAGAACCACAACTCTGGACTACTAACTGAATTACCTGCCCTTGCATACATATCCTGTTTACACTGTAACATTTCAACTGTTTAAAATATTGTAGTGATGCCAAGGGAATGTAATACAACCAAGATGGGTATATCTAGTATATTTAGTTTATCTCCCTTGACTTGATATGCTAATGTTGAATATTTAAATATAATGCTGAATTCATTTATTATAGAGTGGTTGCCTCTGTTTGTCTGTCTGTCTATCCGTTTGTTAACAGTCTTGTTCATTCTGTAACTCCTTTATGACATTTCAACGGGCGTATTATAAGCCGCTTGCGAAGCCCTTGTTCCATTGGCTGTTCTTTGGTCCTGTTGTTACTTTTGTCCAATATTTGCTCTTCATCTGTGTTGTCTAGATTTCATGGGGTATTACAAAAAGAACCTTCTTGTGGTGGCTGCATTTCTATGTTTTCTACTGTTTTTGTAGACTCCTGTGTTTCATCTAAGTTGGGAGTAGCCTGTTTGTGCCACTGGCACAGATGTCTCCAGTGGGAGGATTTTAGCAGCCAGCTCCTCCAGACTGTTGACAAAATCAGGGACAGTTGGCAATACTGGCACTGGCGGGTCGACGACTGGCGCCTCCACCATTTCAATAAGAAGATCATCCCCATTACGTAAGGGAGGGATGAACTGGCTTCCTTTTTAGGCGTCCGGTTTTTCCGTCCGTCATTCCGTCCGTCAGTCCGTTCACATTTACGTCAACCCTGGCGTTAAATATTAATTTCTCCAAAACCACTGCACCCATGGTTCTCAAATTTCATATGGAGCATGACCAGACTGCAAGACCTCAGAATGATAAAAATCAGCCAGGTCGAGAATCCAAGATGGCCGCCATTGCAACAAATTTCGGTTCACATTAATTTTACGTTAACCCTGGCGTTAAATTCTATTAAATTAAAAACCACTGTACCCATTGTTCTTAAATTTTACATGGAGCATGACCAGACTGCAAGACCTCAGAATGATAAAAATCAGCCAGGTCGAGAATCCAAGATGGCCGCCATTGCAACAAATTTCTGTTCACATTAATTTTATGTTAACTCTGGCGTTAAATTCTATTTAATTAATAACCACTGCACCTATTGTTCTCAAATTCCATATGGAGCATGACCAGACTGCAATACTTCAGAATGGTAAAATTCAGCCAGGTCAAGAATCCAAGATGGCCGCCATTGCAACAAAAAAGCGCTCACATTTACGTTAACCCTGGCGTTAAGGTTCTCCAAAACCACTGTACCCATGGTTCTTAAATTTTATATGGAGCATGACCAGACTGCAATGCTTCCGAAAGATCAAAATCAGCCAGGTCGAGAATCCAAGATGTTTGCAACTGCAACAAAAAACAGTTTCTCCAAAACCATTGCACCCATAGTTTTCCAATTTCATATAAAGGTAAAATTCAGCCAGGTCGAGAATCCAAGATGGCTGCCTTTACTAATCAAAGGGCTCTTAAGCCCTGAAATGACAGATTCAAAAGATGAAATGCTCAATCTAAAAAAGTAACTCATCGGCCAGCATGAACGACTGTCTTATCAGAGTCTCCCTTATTCTTATTTGTGGACTTTGCATCTTGAAGACAATACCTCACCAGTTTCTGGTCCATACCTGTATCCTCTGCATCTAGAAAGCTTGATTTTGATTAGAATGGTGATGTCTCTCTTATCGGTTAAGAAATGAAGCAGACAGCATTGTGGGACGATATATACGGTTTTGCCATTATTCGCTGTTCTATCAAAAGTTATCGATTAAGTAACTCATTCGGTCAAAGGTCAAATAATGGTGCCATTCTGATTAAGAAACGGTAAAGGTGTTGGTTGAACTTTGTAAATTCGAGTTTTCAGTGAGAATAGTGAATAACTGCAAAAGAGTCTACTAGTTTTGATTTCCAATATTTGATTTTGATTTTTCTTCAGAATTTCCTGAAAGCCAGCAGTGTATGACCTGACTAGAATGGTGATGTCTCTCTTATCGGTTAAGAAATGAAGCAGACAGCATTGTGGGACGATATATACGGTTTTGCCATTATTCGCTGTTCTATCAAAAGTTATCGATTAAGTAACTCATTCGGTCAAAGGTCAAATAATGGTGCCATTCTGATTAAGAAACTGTAAAGGTGTTGGTTGAACTTTGTAAATTCGAGTTTTCAGTGAGAATAGTGAATAACTGCAAAAGAGTCTACTAGTTTTGATTTCCAATATTTGATTTTGATTTTTCTTCAGAATTTCCTGAAAGCCAGCAGTGTATGACCTGACTAGACGCTGTTTTCTGTGACGTCTGATCTTGGGATACACGAATTCCTCAACACTTCTTCTATTTGACGATATGCGTAAATGTTATGAGTGCTTTTAGCCCACTGCGCACAAGTTCAATTACCGTAATGACCCGAAATGCTGAAACAGTCGGTGTAGACCCAGATCTGAGCAGGGTGTTTTAGCCTACTCCGCACAAGTTCAGTTACCGTAATTAACCAAAATGCTGGAATAGCCGACGAAGACCTAGTTTTAGCCTACTGCGCACAAGTTCAGTTACCGTAACGACAAAGAATGATGGAACAGCCGGTGTAGACCCATATCCCAGCAGACTGTGCATTTGTACATTGCTTTGGCAATATATCAGTGTAGACCTTGAAGGATCAGTCTGAAAGACAGCGGAGATCCAGATCAGGTTTCACGAAATGTAAACTCTAGAAGGCATTACAGTTTATCCTCTGTTGAATATTGTCTTTAGCGTATATTGAACACAGGGTAGTATATACGGCATTCAGTGTTATCAATAACTGGCGTAGTAATATACACAAATTCATGCCGTACTATATTTCAATGCGGATGTACTTGTATACTTGGAGGTGAAAGCCAGTTCCAATATTTGGTCTACGACAGCTAGAAATGACAGATAGAATCTGTCATTAAAAATGGCAAAAACAACAAAATTAGCTTCTATTTCAGAACCACTTGGTATATTTGGTTGAAATATTGCATGGAACATCAGTGGGCCATGACCTCTGCTACTGTGGAAGTGCAATGCAGGTGCGACATAGCATTCCGCGGAATTCTTGTCTTCGACTCTTTTCTTATTTCTGTGTGGCTTCCTACTGTTCTCAATCTTACTGACCTTGCTCTTCAGCTGATACTGTGGTGTACTGTCCCCAGGTTGGTATTCATCAGCTGTCACATATGTCTAGTTCTTGTCCAATCTCTCCAATATGAACATTTCAAAAATCTTGCGGGCAGCATCACCTTGAATTCCCGCTTAACTACGAATATACTTAAGTCCTTTTGATTGATTGATTTATTGCTTAACGTCCACGGTAAACATCTATGGTCATGTCGGGACGGTCAGTTAACCTAACCACTCTATTCCTGGGCAGGCTTAGAGCTCCTCAGCAGTTAACCAGTACTAAGTGCACATCCTTTCGCCAGTAACTGACAACTGCCCTTCTTGAATCAGCGGAAGGAGAAACGAAAGTATGTGGCCAGACCAGGTTTCGAACCCAGGACCTCTGACTTATGAGTCAGGTGCCCTACCGATTGCGCTACGCGGCCCGGCCTTAAGTCCTTTTACTTGCATGCATGGGGTATAGTCCTCCTAGCATAGATTTGATCACATGTTTGACACATATTAATTACACCAGAACATACAAGCATTGCCATCAATGCGTCTCGGATGGCGCAGATGTTTTCATTGAATCGAAAAGTTGCCCTTTAAAGAGATTATCTTCCATTTGTTGTAGGTAAAATGACACTGACTGGTAAGATATCTTCGTGCTCTTGAATAGCAAATTCTGCCTTCCGCTGTGCAACATCCCGCGAAGGTTACTGTTGTAACTCTGCACCTGTTTAAGAAGGACCTCCAGCGTATCTTTGGTAAGCTCCTTCTGACTAAAGGGCGGCGGGTTAAGGCACTCCAGGAAGAATGCAAAAGAGCACAGGTAGCTAGCTCCTAGAAGTACCGGGTTTCTTTTGCAACCATTCATAGTCCACGCACTCCAGGATTCCTTCGCTAGTGATATCCTTCAGCTGAAGGTGCTGATCTTCTGACTCCTGGGGAGTTAAACTTACAATGATTCCGATCCATGCTGTTTGGCACTCTTTTTGGGTGTTCTTTTGCCTCTCATGGTAGGCAGACATTTATTAAATTCATTTGTTATGGCAACACCACAGATGGTCTTCATCTGTCGCTCCATAGTCACCTCCTTTGGTTCTACAAGGTCCAGTTGTTCGTCGACCGACAGCTTCTTCGTTTCCTGTCTCAGTGTGTGTAGTTGTACAGTTTTCCTTTTTATGCTGTGCGTATTGAACAGATGCTGAGCCAAATGGTGGACTACTTTGCTACATTCAGGGCACGTAGTAACCCGTTTTCGACCATCGGTAAGTGACTTTTGGATTCTGCCAAAACTGGTTTTAATAAGTTTGGTTTGCCGGATGAAAGGATCCTGGCGGTTGAGATGCACTCCAGGTGCGTCAACACACCTCTTTGACCTCGATTTCGGTGTAGACGGGTGGCTGTGTGGACCCGGCACAGTCAATCGGCTAGTCGTGTCAGCTCTAGGATCTTTTGCTTTCTCTTCCTTTCTTTTGTATCGTTCTGATACCGACCGTGTGCCCATTTGTCTTTATTCCTTGACCTTCCATTCCTAGAAGCGGCGGCTTAACGGGTCAATCGTGCGGCATTTCAGTTGTGCGAGTATATCGTCTGTGTATCTCTAGCACTTGTGAGCAGGATATCCGCTCCGTTAAAGTGTTCCCTTGTTGGGCTCCAAGGCGGGTGGGGAGCACGGAGGATGAAAACTTCTAAATATAATCATGGGGTTGAACAAACGGAAAAAATCGAATCAATCCTCACTTTCTTCGTCAGAAGCTGAATGCTCAGACAATGAACAGGATAATTACCAATTACCTCAAACAGCTCCAACATTTCCGCGCTTCATCATCATAGAATCCTCCGATCAAAATGCCAGCATTACTTCACTTTCTCCATTCGTTATTCAAAAAGTTTTACAAAGTATTGCTGGAGAACCAAAAAGTATCAAAAAATTAACGAGATCAAATCAATTATTAATAGAAGTTACTAAAAAAGCACATGCAGAAAATCTCCTTAGGACACAAAATTTTCACAACCTAAATGTTCGTGTCTTTCCTCATAGTTCGCTGAATTCCTCAAGAGGTGTAATCCGTTGCCCCGACTTGAGGGGTTGCAGCGAGCAAGAAATCTTGGATGAGATGAAGTCTCAAGGAGTAACTGCAGTGAAACGCTTTAGAGTGAAAAGAGATGGTCAACTGAAAGATACAAATACATTTGTTTTTACGTTTAATACACCAAATTTACCCTCAACAATCAAAATTGCATTCCTTCGAGTTAATGTTGAGATTTACATACCAAATCCGCTTCGCTGCTTCAATTGCCAGCAATACGGTCATCATGAAAATAGGTGTAAAAGCCATCCTGTCTGTTCAAAATGTGGCGAACCGGCAACACACCATGAGAGTCAATGTAAAAATCCAACTGTGGTGAAGACCACGATGCTAACTCAAAGGAGTGTAAAATTTGGCACAAAGAAAAGGAAATTCTCAGAGTAAAATTCACACGTAATGTCTCTTTTCCTGAAGCGCGGAAAATCGTTGAATCACCAGCTCCTGTTCCAGGGTCTAGCTATGCCAGTGTTATTAAACCCACCGTTAAGCACGTGTCCTTGGTTGATGCCACTACACAAACAGATCCTGTTACTATCCTCGAATCGAAGGAAAGTAACGAAAAACAATCGTCTGACCTAAACATTACAAAAACGACACAGACAGCTATACCTACAGTGAATGAAAAGACGAAAACAGCATCCTCTCTTGCTCAGGGTAACCAGGCATCGACAGAAGAGCCAGTCCTGAAAAAGGCTACCCTGGAGATGATGCGTAAGGACTGGCAGAAACAGCAAAGGAGAGAGCGTCAGCTAAATAATAAACCGCCCTCTCCGAAAACTAGTACATCAAATGGTAAAGAGAAGTCAACAAAGAAGAAAACTAATTCAGACAGGCAACCCAAAGGGTCTAAAGATGAGATTCAGCTTCATAATAAATATGCTTTAAGTGACGAGAGTGAAATGGAGTTTGTTGACACTCTAGAACAATCTCACACTAGTGATACTGTTTCTTGGTCACCAATTCTTCCTCCATCTCCATAGTCTCCAGTCTTACATAAAGATCTTTATCTCCAGTCTATAAATAAAAATGGAATTTAAAAGTAAGATAATACAATGGAATTGTCGAGGTCTTAAACCAAATTACAATGAAATTTTATTACTTTTAACTCTGATAAGACCATCAGTTTTTTGTCTTCAAGAAACTTTTTTAAAGCCTGATGATAATGTAACTTTCAAAGGTTACAACTTGTATAATTATATTCATACTGACGGTCATAGACCGTCCGGTGGCAGTTCTATTTTAATTCATACATCATGTCCACAACGAGAAATAAAACTTACAACAGCTCTGCAGGCTGTTGCTGTTTCAGTCTCTTTAGATAAAGAGATAACTGTTTGTTCTGTCTATATACCTCCTAATTTCAAGTTACAGTCTCAGCAGCTAGACTCTTTACTGCAACAACTGCCTTCACCTTACTTATTAGTAGGTGACTTTAATGGTCACAATATGCTCTGGGGTTGTGATAAGAATAATACTAGAGGCGAAATCATTGAAAATTTCTTTACAAATAATGATCTTTGTCTAATGAATGATAAGTCTCATACTTACCTTCATCCTGCAACTGGAAGTTTCTCTTCTTTAGATCTTTCTTTTTGCCATCCATCTCTTCTACTCGACTTCGACTGGTCTGTTTGTGACGATCAGCATGGAAGTGATCATTTTCCTATCGTGATTGAAAGTGTAAATTCTTCAGTCGAAGATCATAATCCCAAATGGAAATTAAACAAAGCTGACTGGGAACAGTTTCATTCGTTGTGTAATCAGTTTTTAAACATTGAAAAGTTTGATAATTCCACTGATCTTGTTGCTGATTTTACTTCTTCTCTCACAGAAATATCTAATGCATGTATTCCAAAGACCTCGACAAACCCAAAGAAAAGCAATCCGTGGTACAATGACGACTGTAAGAAAGCTATTAGACAAAGAAAACATGCTTTATCAAAGTTCTGCAAATATCCAACTAAAGAAAATCTAAATAACGTGAAAAATCAAAGAGCCAAAGCCCGCCGCACTATAAGGTCCTCTAACGAAATACATGGAAATCATATGTGTCAAAACTGAGTTATAAAACACCGATTACAAAAGTTTGGAAAATGGTTCGAAAAATATCCGGAAAATCGAAATCACCAAGTTATACACATTTAAACACCTGTAGAGAAACGAAAGCAACCAATAAAGAGGATATCGCAAATACATTTGGAGAAACCTTTTTGAAAAATTCATCATCCCGAAATTATTTAGAAAAATTCAAAATGACCAGAATACATCAAGAAAAGAATAAAATTAACTTTAAGTCTTCGAATAACGAAGAATATAACAGCCACTTTAATTTATTAGAGCTTAAAGAAGCGATTAACAAATCTCATGACACTGCTACAGGACCAGATGAAATACATTATCAGATGCTGAAACATCTACCTGAAAACGCTCTTTTAACACTTTTACACATATTTAACGACATTTGGACAACCGGGGTATTTCCAGAGAGCTGGCGCTTGGCTACTGTAATACCGATTCCTAAACCAAGTAAAGATCATGCAGAACCAACAAATTACAGACCGATAGCTTTAACAAGTTGTCTTTGCAAAACGTTGGAGAGAATGATCAACAAAAGACTCGTTTGGTACTTAGAATCGAATGATCTAATATCACCAATTCAGTCGGGTTTCCGATCTGAACGCAGTACTAACGATCATTTAATCAGACTGGAAACTTTTATTCGAGATGCATTTGTAAATAGAGAACATGTCGTTGCTGTGTTTTTTGACTTGGAAAAGGCGTATGATACCACCTGGCGATATGGCATATTGAAAGACTTGCATGATTTAGGTCTTAAGGGTAGATTGCCTGTTTTTATTCAAAGCTTCCTTGAAGATCGAACTATGCAAGTTCGTGTAGGCTCTACTTTATCTGATCTGTATGATCAAGAGCAAGGTGTTCCCCAAGGAAGTATTATTTCTACTACTTTGTTCAATATAAAGATAAATAACATTGTAAATTGTCTAGACAGTAAAACGGATGGTTCCTTATATGTTGATGATTTTGGAATATGTTATCGATCTAAAAACATGAGAACAATTGAAAGACACCTTCAACAGTGTATCAATAGAATTGAAGACTGGGCTACGAATAATGGTTTCAAATTTTCCAAGTCAAAAACACAATGTGTTCATTTCTGTAAACTTAGAAGGATTCACAGTGATCCTATTCTTTATTTATACGGATCTCAGCTACCTGTTGTTGAAGAATCCAAGTTTTTAGGAGTTATCTTTGACCGAAAACTTTCGTTTATTCCCCACATTCGATACATCAAAGCGAAATGTTTGAAAGCTTTGAATCTTCTTAAAGTTTTATCAAATACGAACTGGGGTGCAGATCGTTCCACTCTTCTACATCTTTATCGTTCTTTAATTAGGTCAAAGTTAGACTATGGATCTATTGTATATGGTTCAGCCAGAAAATCCTATTTACAAATGTTAGATACTGTTCACCACCAAGGACTTCGTTTGGCCTTGGGAGCTTTTCGGACTTCTCCTGTAACTAGTTTGTATGTGGAAGCAGATGAACCATCCCTGTATTTACGCAGAGAAAAGCTTTCTCTTCAGTATGCCATCAGACTTGCCGCTAACCCAGCTAACCCTACCTTCAAAGTCACATTTTCACCACAATTTGTGGAGCTGTACGAGCGTAAACCGCATGCAATAAAACCGTTTGCTCTTCGAGTTATACCACTGCTTGAAACTTCAAATATCAATCCTAAAAATATCGAAAAACATTCTACAACAGAAATTCCGCCTTGGTACATGAAGAAACCTAACATTTTATTTGAACTAAACACAAACAAAAAGTCAGTTTCAAATCTACACATTCTGAAACAAGATTTCCAAGACATTCAGACACGTTATACAGAATTTCAACATATATATACTGATGGTTCCAAAGATGGTGAGAAAGTTGGATGTGCATTTATATCTAGGAATTACTGCCATTCTTTACGTATTCCTGATGGTTCGTCTATTTTCACTGCCGAAGCAAAAGCAATAGATTTAGCTTTAGACTTTATTGACAACTGTTACCTTAATGACAAATTTGTAATTTTTTCTGACTCTCTTTCTGTCTTAAAAGCTCTAAATCATACCTCTTCGAGGAATTCACAAATTCAAAAACTATTAGAAAAGCATTATGAAATTTCAAACACTAAAGAAATAGTTTTTTGTTGGATCCCCAGTCATATGAACATAGCTGGTAATGAAACCGCTGACAGAAAAGCAAAAGAATCTCTTAGTCTGAATGTGTCTATGTTTGAAATTCCCTTTAACAATTTTAAACCCGCTATCAACAAGTACATCTTATCAAAGTGGCAAACATCATGGGACAGAGCTGTTTTTAATAAACTACACGAAATTAAACCTATCATTGGGAATAACCCTTCATTTATTCGAAGTTTAAGAAGAGAAGAAATTGTAATTGCTCGACTGCGCATAGGCCATACAAGAATCACCCATTCGTACTTACTAAATCGCGAAGAACAGCCTTTCTGTATAGTTTGTAACCAGCTCTTTACAGTTAAACATATTCTTATTGACTGTGTTGACTTTTCACAAAACAGAAATAAATATTTTCGAGCTAACAACTTGACACAACTATTTCAAGATGTACCTGTTGACAGTATCTTACTCTTTTTAAAAGATATTAACCTTTTTAACAAAACATAAACCTTTTCTACATTTTTACCATGTATTACTTCCATGTTAATAATGCAAGGTTAGTTTTATAAAGTGCCGTACCTTTCAGTTTTGTTTATATTTTAAGTAATATGCAACCTTCTTGACGCTAATGACCCAGTGGGTTGACGCGTCGTTAAACTTTAAATCATCATCATCATCATAAGTTTGGTTTACACTGTAATCCAATTCTGAAAAACTGCTCTCAAAAGGGAGTTGGATAGAATGGCATGCATGCTTAATTCAGGAACTGCAGTAAGGATTTGAGCAGGGCTACTTTAGAGGAGTGATTTTTTTTCTTGAAATGTATTTAGCATACAGAACTGGCTAAAAAGGCTACCATGTTGTGGCCTGATGCAGCCAGCACTTGGTTCACCGGAACCTGTCTTATGCCCCCCCCCCGCCCCCCCCCCCCCCCCCCGTAGATTAAGACAAAGATACATAGATCCTCACCTGCAGTAGCCAAAAATAATGGCTCTACACAAACCGTCCTCATCGGGACCCGGCATGACTCACGGATTGACACAAAAGACTCCAATTTGATAGTCATTAAACAGTTTCTTAGGCCTTACGATGTTGTCTAACGGACGAATGTGTCATTAAACAGTTTCTTAGGCCTTACGATGTTGTCTAACGGACGAATGTCCATCAGGTTTTTGTAGGTTGGCCATATCATTAGTGCAAATTTCAGCTGAGACATCTTTCTAGCGGAATGGTTGGTTGGTTCTGTACAATATCAAATCCGATTCGTTTCTCCGCGAATTTGATGAAAGCGCTGGAAAGAATATCTCGATTCGTTGCGATGAAACAAGATTTTAGTGAGAGCGGAGAATAGAAATTGTAGGCTCATCTATATAGGGCAGCATCCTCATTTATATTTTTCTTGAACTGGCCTTTGTATTTGAAAAAAAAAAAACCTTTGTATGAAAAACCTTTGTAAAACTGCCTTTAAAAATACTGATTCCAATCTGATCACGCGATCGCAAGATGTACTTGTTTCCGACGCACACACAAACGTGACATCATTTACTTCTCAAAAAGTATTGATAAAATGAGCAACAGTCATTCAAGCATGGCGTTGGAAAGTGTTGGGAAAAAAGTCAAGAATGCACAATTCATTATTTTACTCGATGTTTGTTAAAAGCAAGAAACATGACTTATTCGTGGGTTTAAAACCATGAAGGTGACCAGAAGATTAACGTGTAGTCATTTGAAGATTAACGTGTAGTCATTTGTTCATCCATTAGCGATATGATTTACACCTTTTCTGCGTGAGAAACATAGACAAAGCCTCGAACAACGAAACGAATTATGCCCGCGTTGATAAAGAGTTGACACCACGACACTCGGTAGGTATTCAGAAATCGATCCTCTCCAGCCCCTATCATTTTTAATAGGATATTATTTTTAGCTCACCTGGCCCGAAGGGCCATAGTGAGCTATTGTCATACCAATGAGTCCGGCGTGCGTCATGCGTCGTCACGGAATTTGTCCGTCAACACCTAAAAACAAATATTCAAACATCTTCTTCTGTAAAACTACTGGTCCCATGGTTTTCAAATTTCACATGGAGCATGACCTGATCCGTCTCAGAATTGTAAAATTGGGTCAGGTTGAAAATCCAAGATGGCCGCCGTTACTAAAAATAGCAAAAACAACAAAATAAACTTCTTCTCCAGAACCACTGGGTATATTTGTCTGAATTTTGGCATGGAGCATCAGTGAAACCTTGGTATTCAAAATTGTAAAAATGAAAAAATCTGTACCGGAGTTTTGTCACAGTGACCTACTTTCTGTTTACATGTGTAATTTTGCTCAAATGCCATTGTCAAAAAATGACCTATTTAAACAACTTCAAACAACTTCTCTAAAACCACTGAACCCATGGATCTCAAGTTTCACATGGAGCATGACCAGACTGCAGGGTTTCAAAATTGTAAAATTGGGTCAGGTCAATAATCTAAGATGGCTGCCGTTACTAAAAATAGCAAAAACAACAAAATCAACTTCTTCTCCAGAACCATTTGGTATATTTGGTTGAAAGTTTGCATGGAACATAAGTGGGACCTTGGTATTGAAAATTGTAAAAATAAAAAAAAATCTATAGCGGAATTAGGTCACAGTGACCTACTTAGCGTTTACAAGGCCGATTTTGCTCAAATGTCAATATCTAAAGAAAATGCAACCAATTCTGACCAGATTTGGTCAGAAATGGTTCTTGAATGGAATTATTTCAATTTTGTGCCAGGTGACTATCCAAGATGGCCACCATGGGGGCCGTTACTAAAAATAGGATTTTGCTCAAATGTCAATATCTTAAGAAAATGCAACCAATTCTGACCATATTTGGTCAGAAATGGTTCTTGAATGGAATTATTTTAATTTTGTGCCAGGTGACTATCCAAGATGGCCACCATGGGGGCCGTTACTTAAAATAGCACAAACATAAAAATGACAATTACACAAGAACCCTTGAATGGAATTGGACCAATTTTGTGTCAGAATGTTCCTTGCATGAAGCCGTTTCGATTAATTGCAATTTGGCATTCCAAGATGGCCGCCATCTGGTGTTACTAAAAATAGCACAAACATAAAAATGACAATTACTCAAGAACCCTTGAATGGAATTGGACTAATTTTGTGTCAGAATGTTTCTTGCATTAAGTCGTTTCGATTAATTGCAATTTGGCATTCAAAGATGGCCGCCATCTGCCGTTACTAAAAATAGCACAAAACATGAAAATGACAATATCTCAGTAACCGCTGAATGGATTTTGACGAAATTTGTGTCAAGATGATTCTTGCATTGAGATGTTTCAAAAATATCTAAGACTTGTCATATTGGCCTCTGTTACTAAAAGTAGAAAAATGTGAAAATTAGAAAATCTCAATAGAAATGGGTTAATTTTGTATCAGAATGGTCCTTTCATTAAGCTTTTTCGATTTTTTTGCATTTTGGCATTCCAAGATGGCCGCCATCTGCCGTTACTAGAAATAGTACAAAACATGAAAATGACATTATCCCAGTAACCGCTGAATGGATTTTGACGAAATTTGTGGCAAAATGATTCTTGCCTTGAGATGTTTCAAAAATATCTAAGACCAGTCATATTGGCCTCTGTTACTAAAAGTAGAAAAATGTGAAAATTAGAAAATCTCAATAGAATTGGGTTAATTTTGTATCAGAATGGTCCTTTCATTAAGTTTTTTCGATTTTTTGCATTTTGGCATTCCAAGATGGCCGCCATCTGCCGTTACTAAAAATAGCACAAAACATGAAAATGACATTATCTCAGTAACCGCTGAATGGATTTTGACGAAATTTGTGGCAAAATGATTCTTGCATTGAGATGTTTAAAAAAAAACTAACTGTAGACCAGTCATGTTGGCCTCTGTTACTAAAAATAGAAAAATGTGAAAATTAGAAAATCTCAGTGGAATTGGACCAAATTTGTGTCAAAATGATCCTTGCATGAAGGCTTTTCGATTTTTTAGCTCATCTGGCCCGAAGGGCCATAGTGAGCTATTGTCATACCAATGCGTCAGGCGTGCGTCGTGCGTCCGTGCGTCGTCCGTCAACACCTAAAACAAATATTCAAACATCTTCTGTAAAACTACTGGTCCCATGGTTCTCAAATTTCACATGGAGCATGACCTGACTCCAGGGTCTCAGAATTGCAAAATTGGGTCAGGTTGAAAATCCAAGATGGCCGCCGTTACTAAAAATAGCAAAAACAACAAAATTAACTTCTCCAGAACCACTGGATATATTTGTCTGAATTTTGGAATGGAACATCAGTGAAACCTTGGTATTCAAAATTGTAAAAATGAAAAAAAATCTGTAGCGGAGTTTTGTCACAGTGACCTACTTTCTGTTTACGTGTGTAATTTTGCTCAAATGCCAATGTCAAAAAATGACCTATTTAAACAACTTCAAACAACTTCTTCTCTAAAACCACTGATCCCATGGATCTCAAATTTCACATGGAGCATGACCAGACTGCAGGGTTTTAAAATTGTAAAATTGGGTCAGGTCAAGAATCCAAGATGGCTGCCGTTAATAAAAAAAGCAAAAACAACAAAATCAACTTGTTCTCCAGAACCATTTGATATATTTGGTTGAAAGTTTGCATGGAACATAAATGGGACCTTGGTATTGAAAATTATAAAAATAAAAAAAATCTATTGCGGAATTAGGTCACAGTGACCTACTTAGCGTTTACAAGGCCGATTTTGCTCAAATGTCAATATCTATAGAGAATGCAACCAATTCTGACCAGATTTGGTCAGAAATGGTTCTTGAATGGAATTATTTCAATTTTGTGCCAGTTGAGTATCCAAGATG
Organism: Ctena decussata; assembly: GCA_963989385.1. Classification (NCBI taxonomy): domain Eukaryota; kingdom Metazoa; phylum Mollusca; class Bivalvia; order Lucinida; family Lucinidae; genus Ctena; species Ctena decussata. The sequence goes on from OZ022509.1 coordinate 55,479,564, forward strand.
GCCACCATGGGGGCCGTTACTAAAAATAACCCAAACATAAAAATGACAATTACTCAAGAACCCTTGAATGGAATTGGACCAATTTTGTGTCAGAATGTTCCTTGCATGAAGCTGTTTCGATTAATTGCAATTTGGCATTCCAAGATGGCCGCCATCTGGTGTTACTAAAAATAGCACAAACATAAAAATGACAATTACTCAAGAACCCTTGAATGGAATTGGACCAATTTTGTGTCAGAATGTTTCTTGCATTAAGTCGTTTCGATTAATTGCAATTTGGCATTCCAAGATGGCCGCCATCTGCCGTTACTAAAAATAGTACAAAACATGAAAATGACAATATCTCAGTAACCGCTGAATGGATTTTGACGAAATTTGTGTCAAAATGATTCTTGCATTGAGATGTTTCAAAAATATCTAACTGTAGACCAGTCATATTGGCCTCTGTTACTAAAAATAGAAAAATGTGAAAATTAGAAAATCTCAATGGAATTGGGTTAATTTTGTGTCAGAATGGTCCTTTCATTAAGCTTTTTCGTTTTTTTGCATTTTGGCAGTCCAAGATGGCTGCCATCTGCCGTTACTAAAAATAGCACAAAACATGAAAATGACAATATCTCAGTAACCGCTGAATGGATTTTGACGAAATTTGTGTCAAAATGATTCTTGCATTGAGATGTTTCAAAAATTGCTAACTGTAGACCAGTCATGTTGGCCTCTGTTACTAAATATAGAAAAATGTGAAAAGTAGAAAATCTCAATGGAATTGGACCAAATTTGTGTCAAAATGGTCCTTGCATGAAGGCGTTTTGATTTTTTACATTTTAGCAATCCAAGATGGCCGCCATCTGCCATTACTAAAAAAGTACAAAACATGAAACTGGCAATATCTCAGTAACCCCTGAATGGATTTTGATGAAATTTGTGGCAAAATGATTCTTGCATTGAGGTGTTTCAAAAGTAAATATATAAAGACCAGGCAAGTTGGCCTCTGTTACTAAAAGTAGCAAAATGTGAAAAGGAGAAATTCTGAGTGGAATTGGACCAATTTTGTATCAGAATGGTCCTGTTGCACAATAGCCAGGTGAGCGATATCACTCTTGTTACATTTTAGCAATCCAAGATGGCCGCCATCTGCCATTACTAAAAATAGTACAAAACATGAAACTGGCAATATCTCAGTAACCCCTGAATGGATTTTTATGACATTTGTGGCAAAATGATTCTTGCATTAAGGTGTTTGAAAAGTAGATATATAAAGACCAGGCAAGTTGGCCTCTGTTACTAAAAGTAGCAAATGTGAAAATGAGAAATTCTCAGTGGAATTGGACCAATTTTGTATCAGAATGGTCCCGTTGCACAATAGCCAGGTGAGCGATATCAGGCCCTTTTGGGCCTCTTGTTTGGCTGTGGCAAAAGGACCCTGTACAACTCGCCCAAGAGACAACTCGTCCCAAGTCAACTCGCCCCACTTTCAGTAAAAAACTTGCCCCTCATTCTTAGACAACTCAGGTGCGATGGTGCTGCGTGTAACTTCCAGAGCCGGGGCGTCCTGCTGTTTGGATAATAGTAGGGCAAGGGCCTACTGTGCTTGCAATAGGTGCGGGTGGGGGTTGTTTGGACAGTTTTTCTCTTGTCTATCATTTCTTTTCTTTCTCCCTCTCTTTGGGAGACGACCCGATATTGACTGAAATACTGTCTCAAAGGGCCGTTAAACCCAAAACAGTCAATCAATCAATTAGACAATTCAATCTACTTAATGTCTACGTTCTCAACCCAGATCTAGAAGACAGCTCGTTCCAAATTCTGTAGTCAAAACTGCCATACTCTACAACAGACATCCAGACCTTTGAGGCCTTCAAGGCTGCTCTCCACGCCGCGGTAGCAGTATCGCGTCTCTGTCCACAGCAAAACAGGAACGGGTGTATATAGTTTTTACTGTAAATACTGGAACGTTTTATTGTACAGTCGAACCTGTCTTAAGGGGTCAGTGTATTAAGATTGATTGATATATTTGGGTTTAACGGCCATTTGAGACAGTATTTCAGTCTCTATCGGGCCGTCTCCCAGAGAGAGGGATAAAGAAAAGAGAAATGATGGACAAGAAAAAATGTCCAATCAACCCCCACCCGCACCTACTCAGTACTGCAAGCATGGTAGGTCCTTGCCCTACAATGTTCCAAATCAGTAGGACGCCCCGGCACTGGAAGTTACATACAGCGCCATTGCACCACCCGACCACCCCCAGTGTATTAAGGGGTCATCTGTCTGTAGCAGCCACTATTTGTGGGTCCCTTAGACCAAAAAACAATGCAAATGAACCTGTATTAAGGGGTCATCTGTCTTAAGAAGCCAATTTTTGCGGGTCCAATGGGGTGACCCCTTAAGACAGGTTTGCCTGTATATTTTCTTGAGAGGTGACTGTCTTGCCCCAGCCTCACCGTGGTCGAAGTTACATTCCAGTTACTTGATTTCTGACCTGTATCCGGAAGACCTTGAAGAGGCTTCATTCGAAATTAAATTGAGAGACTGCCACATTGGCAAAAAAAAAATAGATTCATGGCTACACAATAGGTAGATAGTTACCTGGTATGTGTGGCCATCAAAACTCATTTGTAAGTTTGAAGTTAGGATGTCATTGTTGACAATAATTTAATCGTTTTTATTATAATAATTATTACACTGTTATTTTAAGCATATCTGATATCAAAATGTGGCTGTGAGGTGGGCTAAAACATACAGGGGTGCTCATTGGTATTCTTTGTGAGCCCTTTTAGCGCCAAACAAGACAGGATTTCGGCAGATTTTCGAGGAAGGGCGAGATCATGTCCGTTGAATTTGTGGCAATATGTCTTCTGGATCGGGGTGACGAAAATGTGTGTGTGACAGATGGAGGGGCGGGGGGGGGGGGGGGGGTTGACGGGGCTGATTTCTATAGAAGGGCATGCAGTCTCTAAAAATGGGACGGGTTGTATTGGGGCCAGTTGTCAGTAATTTAGGCGAAAATAGTGCTTGAACTTTACACACTCCAGACTGCAGGATAAATGTTGACAGTTGTGTAGCCAGCAACTGAAGCAAGCCAGGAAATATTTTTCACTGTCCCAAAATTGTCCAACTCGAGGCAAAATTTCTGATTTTCATGACTTAACAATTTTAACTACATTTTTGGTCCATAGTAACTTGTTGGGGTGGTTGAGTGGTGCGATGGTGCTGGGTATCATTACCAGTGCCATGGCGTCCGACTGATTTGGATAATAGTAGGGCAAGGAGCTACTGTGCTTGCAGTTGGTGCGGGTGGGAGCTGTTTGGACATTTTTCTCTTGTCTATCATTTCTCTTTTCTTTCTAACTCTCTTTTGGAGACGGTCCAATATAGACTGAAATACTTCTCAAAGGGCTGGTAAACCCAAAACAACTAACCACAGTCTTTTGTTTCATGCTGAACCCCACCCTGTAATTCTTCCATTTATTTGGAAACGAAATTTTGACATTTTTCTCTTGTCTATCATTTCTCTTTTCTTTCTGTCTCTCTTTTGGAGACGGCCCAATATAGACTGAAATACTTCTCAAAGGGCTGGTCACCCAAAACAACCAACCGCAGTCACTTGTTTCATGCTGAATCCCACCCTTATTTGGAAACGACATTGGGGTGGGTATTGACGAATGCCGGAACCCGGGTCAACCCGGCCCCGAGTCAAGTCAGTTTTGGTCAAGTCGGCCCGGGGTCATCTCTGCCTGTGCTTGTAAGGGGTCTGTTCCTATATGTGCTAAAAGTGTTCAAGTATATACTGAAACGTACTGCAATGTATAAATGAAAGGCTGCAATAGATCGTTTGTTTGTTTGTTTGGGGTTTAACGGCCCTTTGAGACAGTATTTGTCTTTATCGGGCCGTCTCCCAAAGAGAGGGAGAAAGAAGAGAGAAATGATAGACGAGAGACTGATTGATTGATTTGTTGCATAACGTCCACGGTAAACAGCTATGGTCATGTCGGGACGTTCACCTAACCTAACCACACTATTCCTAGGCAGGCTTAGACCTCCTAAGCGGTTAACCAGTACTAAGTGCACATACTTTCGCCAGTAGCTGACAACTGCCATTCATAAATCAGCGGAAAGAGAAACGAAAGTATGTGACCAGACCAGGTTTCGAACCCAGGACCTCTGACTTATGAGTCAGGTGCCCTACCAATAGCACTGCGCAGCCCGATAGACGAGAGAAAATAGGTCCAAACGACTCCCGATCGCAGCTACTGCAAGCACACAGTAAGCTGTTGCCCTACTATTCAAATAAGTAGGACACCCCGGCACTGGAAGTTACGTACAGCACCTTCGGACCCCCCCCCACCCACCCCCCTCCACGTGCAATAGAATCAGAATAAATAAAGTACTTGAAAATGGCACTAGTGTTATGGCAAAAAAAAATAATGTCTTGTTTCCGGAAACGTCACCAAAAAAATTAGGGTCGGTAGGTAGAAAAAAAAAAATTTTTTTAGAGCATTTTTTTAACGAAAGTTGGAAACAGCAAACTCAAATTGTCGGTTACCGAGCACATAGCTGTGACTCTAAACCCCTTTTCAAATGGGTGGAATTCTTCTAAAACTGAATTCACTGAGCGCCAGTGCGCAACGCTTCTGATGACTGATTTTTTCGTCGAAACATGCTGGCATTTCTCAATGTAAATCGCCAGCAACGATGACGCCATCTTGATGGAAGACACGATTTCAGTAATGGCGGTATGCGCCGTTTGGCTTACTGGCTTACGCCGCGGGACTTGTATAATAACCGGGACTACCGGTAAAACCGAAGGTTGCCGATTTTTACCGATAGCGAGGCGCCTTAAAAAATTTCGAGTCGGGTCCAAAAAAAGGGTCGGTCAGGTTTCCGGAAACAAGACATTTTTTTGTGGCCTAAAGAACGTGTGCAGAATATACAGTATACAAGTTAACAGATATACCTGATATATAAAAGTTGCTACTCTTGAGTCCCCCATAGACTTACTGAATGGGACCTACTGAATTGGATAAAATTAAAAGCAAAGTTATAAAACTATTTAAGAATTGAAATTTTATTTTTCAACGTTCATGATCTGATGAAGCCAGTGGGCGGATCTAAAATTCCATGAAGCGCGCTGCATGAAGTTCATGATCTGATGAAGCCAGTGGGCGGATCTAAAATTCCATGAAGCGCGCTGCATGAAGAATTTTAGCGACGAGCACTGGCTTCATCAGATCATGAACGTTGAAAAATAAAATTTAAATGCTTATATTTACACTTTTTCGCAGCTGAATCAGAGGTTTTTAAGTTAAGTTTGCATCTGCACGACATGAGTATTGACCGATTCGGTTCAACGCCGTGAAGTAAGTTATGTCCCTTCAACAGCCAATTCCCGCCTCTTGACACGTCCCTTCAACAGCCAATTCCCGCCTCTTGACACACCTCCTTTAAATCCATATAAGGAAGAAAAATATAGTTCAACATTTGAAACATTTGCAATTTTTTTTCTTTCTTCAGTTCAACTTTTTACTTCGTGAAATATCTGTTAACGTAACATTTATGATAATTTTAGACAGAAATGTCAATTATTAAGTGTCTTAATATCGATCAATTTAGCGCAAACAGCGCTGTATTTCGTTGAGTTATTCGGTTTGCATATGGCGACAACAGTTAGCGATGAAAGTTGAACGTGCAGCCACTAAACGTCGAATTGCACAGAAACCCAGCGTTGGCATGAACAGAGGACATGAAGGAACTAAAGTGCATGGGATTCTCATTACTATGTTCTGGAATAAATGCATTTTGACGGGATGAAGGACCTAGTTGACTTTGAAACTTCGAAGCTGAGGCAAGCGAGGGTGGGGGAGATGAGGTTGAGATTGGACAAAGGACTGAAGTCATTTCAGGGGCTGTTTTTCTTTCAAGAAGCGACATTTGACAGTAGGGTGCTGACTGACCTTTTCTGGGTTGCTGAACAGTCTCTGTTATATGACCTTATAGAGGCCTCATTTCTGTGCCCAGACATATACATTATCTGTCTTGCCTCAAGACCTGCATCATTCATGGCCTGAATTGAAGTTGATCTGAGGCAATGAGCAGTGTAACGCCTGTTGCATTTAGCATTCTTTGAGATATCTGCCATGAAAGATTTGAAACTTGTTTTGCTTAGAGGTTTTGCAGAATAAAATATTTCGGTTGAGTCTGGTTTGCTAATGGCACCTTTATCACAAACATTAAATAAGGAATTGGCCTTTGAGTCTGTTTTCTCCAGGAAGAGCTTTAGAATTTTGATAGGACAGTTTTGGTCCCCAGATGCATATATCCGTTTATCAGCAAGAGCTTCCTTGCTTTAAGGCCCCCACTGGAAATCTTTCTGTTGGGTTTCATGTGTCAGGGAAGCATATTCAGAGCAATTCAGAAACTGAAAAGGATCCATGCCAAGCTGGTGATGGAACTCAAGATCACGGGTTACAAAGTGCAGTGCAATATTAAACCAGACACACTGACGAAGCTTAATTGGTGAGAGCTCAGCAGCATCAAAATAAGTGTTAATCTTAACAAGGTCTTCATTGTCAATAAAAGCTTTGTGCTGTGTTGGCCTAGACATAGCATTTTGCATTCTAACTTTCAGGAGTCCATCCAGCACACTGCTGGCTTTTTTAAAGTATATCTATGTTGAGTATTTTTGTCACCCGACGTAGGGTGAGGGGGACTAAAAAATTTCCGTCCGTGTGTGCGTCCGTCCGTCTTTCCATCCGTCCGAAATATTGTCCCCGCAACTCCTACGTTTTTCATCGGATTGATTTGAAATTTTACAGATTGTATTCTTATGATATGAAGATGTGCATGTGGTTTTTAGCTCACCAGAGCCGAAGGCTCCGGGGGAGCTTATAGGATAGGCAGTGGTCCGTCGTCGTCGTCTGTCGTCGTATGTCGTCTGTCGTCCGTAAACACTTTTAAAGGACATCTCCTCTGAAGCCACTAGGCCGATTGGGCCCAAATTTCATCTGTGGCATCCTTGTGATGGGGGATTGAAAGTTTGTGTTTTTTTATGAAAATTGGCCTTTTAGTTTGGTTGCTATGGCAACTTAGAGTTCCCATTGACTTATAATGGGGAAAATTTAAAAATGGCATTTTCTGCCAAGCCATTGCAGATATGTTGATTAAAATTTTATAGAAATGTTCCTTGAGATGTCTTCTATCAGCTATATGTTTTATTGCCCACTGCTTCTTTTATTGGTTGCCATGGAAACCGAAATGCAAAAAAAAAATGGAAAAAATATTTAAAAAATTATCTCCATTGAAGTCACTGGGCCGATAAGGCCCAGATTTCATCTGTGGCATCCTCAGGCTGGGGGATTGAAAGTTTATGTTTTTTTTATGAAAATCTGCCCTTCAGTTTGGTGGCTATGGCAACTTAGAGTTCCCATTGACTTATAATGGGGAAAATTGAAAAATATCTTTTTCTGCCAAGCCATTGCAGATATGTTGAAAAAACTTTTATAGAAATGTTCCTTGAGATGTCTTCTATCAGCTATATGTTTTTTGGCCCACTGCTCCTTTTATTGGTTGCCATGGAAACCGAAATGTAAAAAAAGGAAATAAAATATTTAAAAAATTATCTTCTCTTAAGCCACTGGGCCTATAAGGCCCGGATTTCATCTGTGGCATCCTTGGGCTGGGGGATTGAAAGTTTATGTTTTTTATGAAAATCTGCCCTTTAGTTTGGTTGCTATAGCAACTTAGAGTTGCATTGACTTATAATGGGGAAAATAGAAAAATGGCATTTACTGCCAAGCCATTGCATATATGTTGACAAAACTTTTATAGATTGTTCCTTGAGAAGTCTCTTATTAGCTTTGTGTTTTTTTGCCCACTGCTCCTTTTATTGGTTACCATGGAAACCAAAATGCAAAAAATGGAAAAAAAAATTAAAAAAAATTATCTCCTCAGAAGCCACTGGGCCAAATAAGGCCCAGATTTCATATGTAGTATCCTTAGGCCGGATGATTGAAAATTTATTTATTTAGTTATTTTTTTTTTTCAAATCGGCTCTTTAGTTTGGTTGCTATAGCAGCTTAGAGTTGCATTGACTTGCAATGGGGAAAAAAATGGCATTTACTGCAATCAATATATGGAAAATAGTTATATAATTTGTTATCAACTCAGCAGACTGTCAGACTGAGACTTTGTAGTTGTATTAGCCTGTACGAATTGACAACAATTTTGAGTGTATACAAATTTGATAGCAATTTTGAGCTAGAGATCTGGTGAGCTTTGTGGCCCGTGGGCCTCTTGTTTATTTTTGGTTCGGCCATTTTTGATGGAGTTACAGCCCTTGCTGACTCAGACCTTCCAAAATCTTGTCCCTGCAACTCCTACTACAACTTTCATCGGATTGATTTGACATTTTACAGATTATATTATGATAAGTGCTAAATTTTAAGTGACAGAGTTATTCCCCTTTCATAGATAATAGACACTCTTAAAGGTAAAGGGATAACTCAATAACTATTCGTATTAATGGGCTGAATTTTCATAAATGCATTGTTCATTTTTCATCAGATTCATATTAGCAGGAGTATGGCCCTTGTTATTTTGTTACTGGGTATACAGTCTTGATGGTTATGGCATTTTGTAAGCACCTAAAGTTTCTGTAACCTAATTTTACACATATATGCCCCGTTCTGAACTTAAGTTTTTTATAATGAGGCCCAGTAATTGGGTATATGTCTTTGCTTATGTTCAGTTATTATTTCCTTACCAGGTTTTGTAATACACATACTTTCTGTTTTGGGCCATACAGTTACTCTGAAACAGAATAAAGGGCTGCAGTTTGTGACACATTTCAAACGTCGGGTGACACTTGGCCGATGGCCTTTTATTATGATATTCTTCGGCGTGCTTCTTTGGTAATGCAGCTTTTTTTTTCTTTTCTCTGTGTCCCTTGGCTTTGCTACACAATAAACCTTGCAAGCTTCTCAGCAAAGATTCCAGTATCAAGAACCGGCAGGTCAAGCTCAGAGTTGTATGTATCTATATGCCAGTCTGAAAGGCTAAGAATTTAAGATTTGTTTACTTTCCCATACATTTTATATTCACATTTTTTTAGGGGGCCACAAAAATTGATTGATTGATTGTTTTGGGTTGAACGGCCCTTTGAGACAGTATTTCAGTCTATACCCAGCGGGCACATGACGTCAGGTGATGGTTGCATGGACGTCATTTTGCAACGTCATTTCAAGGTTACATTTTGGTTGAAAATGGGAGTTTTTTGCACGTAAAATTGTAACGTCAAACCAATGTCATATGACGTTGTTTCAAAGTCGCTAAACAACGTTAATGTAACGTCATTATGAATGGGTATATGGACGTCATATATGACGTTGTAACAACGTCTATTATACCATGTTAATATAACGTCATTATAGATGGGTATATGGACGTCATCATATGACGTGACATTAACGTCCTACTGCAACACTAGGATAACGCCACAATTAAACCATATGACCCAACCTTACTTTGCAATGTTCTTACAATATTATATTGTAAGAACTTTGCACAGTGAGGTTGGGTCATGCTTAAATTGTGGCATTATCCTAATGTTACAGTAGGTACTATATTACATGGCCATATTCCTAAGAAATTGGCTCATTCAAAGGTCTAGAAAATAGGCCGGGCCGGGTTGCGCAATCGGTAGGGCACCTGACTCGTAAGTCAAAGGTCCTGGGTTCGAATCCCGGTCTGGCCACATACTTTCGTTTCTCCTTCCGCTGACTCAAGAAGGGCAGTTGTCAGTTACTGGCGAAAGTATGTGCACTTAGTACTGGTTAACCGCTTAGGAGGTCTAAGCCTGCCCAGGAATAGTGTGGTTAGGTTAACTGACCGTCCCGACATGACCTTAGTTGTTTACCGTGGACGTTAAGCATCAAATCAAAATCAAAAAAAAAAAATCTAGAAAATAGAAGTCACTTTTTGATGTTAAATGAATACTTCATTTCTTATTTTCGTATAGATCAGCAAAATTAAAACATGGTGTTATTATTTTCTCCATTGAACATGAGCCCCGACGCGAGAAAACCGGTTTCGGGGTCTCCGACCAGGTCTGACACAAACGGGGCTGTGCAGCCACAGAAGATGCCTAGAGGCTTGAAATTTTTGTATATATGAAGTAGAGGGATCGCACTATCTGTGTAGCGAAAACAAAGGCGCTGATCAGCTGTGCAGTCACCGCACAGCTGATCTGCGCCTTTGTTTTTGCATATGCAAAATCTGGTTTTCTCATGGCGCGCCTCATATAGAAAAAGTCACTGTTTGCAAATAGACGATAATTAACATCATCAACCATGTATGTGAGATAGAGCGCCGTAGCTTACGTCACATGCAAAACAATTATTGATGCCGCAAAATCAGTGCATTGGCAAACATATATAAATCAGTAGCCCATAGGGCAATGATCGCTCACCTGAGAGCCAACAACTCGTCCAAGATATTATGCATAAATTTTCTCCTTATCTGCCAGTTTATTATGGAAAGGATCAATAACAACTAAGAAAAAGTAGAGACATTGATCTTTAGACATTCAAGGGCAGTTAACTCCTTAGCTGAAATTCAAACCCATAAAAGCTTTTATGTATGTCCTCCTTACCTACAAGAGTGAAGAAGATCCATTAAAAATGAAGGCTCCAGAGTGGCCACAATATTTCTCCCATTGTGTCTATGGGAATTAGTCCAGACCCTCAAGGGCAGCTCACTGCAGAAGTGGTAACCACATTTCTGAAGTGATTATCCACAAAACCCATTGTAGCCAATTTCATAAATGAAGCTAAGATTTGTTCATTAATTTTACCAATTTCTGTCGCTTTTCCTCATCTTATTCAATCTCTTTATCGAACTTGATCAAGTCCTCTAAAGTTGTACGGGGATACACTAAGACTTCGGCCTGGATGTCCGCTGTCTGTGTTTGATGTAATTCAATGATCTCTTGCTTTATGTCGGCAAGAAGATATAGCACTCTTCTAAGAGATATTCATGTTTGAAAGTGTTATCACACGGACGCAAGCAATCAAGGACAGACGCCGGCTCCAGTCCCATCCTATATAACCTCAACATGTAAGCCTTTGGCTCAGTTGAGCTAAGTCACATTTCATTTCTTAATCATGTAATTATAATCAAAATAATTCTATTTGCTGTGAATTAACTTTGATTTAAATATGATATTGTTTGGAAGATGCAATTAGCTCATGCTACACCATCCTTAATTGTTATAGCTCAAAAATATTCACCTTAAATATGATATTGTTTGGAAGATGCAATTAGCTCATGCTACACCATCCTTAATTGTTATAGCTCAAAAATATTCACCTTACGTTGACCGTGAAACGTTTATGCATGAATAAATTAAAAGGGAACGCCGAAGTATAAATCATTGATCGCCAGCGAATGGTACATTGACAGGAAGGTTCGATGGCGATTAAAGATTTATACTTCGTCACCTCCTGTTAATTTATTCATGCATTAACTTTTCAAGGTCAACGTAAAGTGAATAATTTTGTTCAATACATCGTTATCTGTCCTTCAATATCATGATTTAATCATAATAATTCACTTTAAAGGATCATTATTTCTTAATAAGAGCCCCGTCATGACAAAACCGGTCTACAGAAGATGGCTTGAGGCTTACAAATTTAGATTTAGAAAATAGAGGGATAGCACTACCTACGTAGTGAAAACCTGCTATTTTGTTTTTGCATATATACATAAGACTGGTTTTCTCATGACGAGGTTCATTAAGCCTCAACCACTGTTCTTTATAATCTAAAATTACAGTACAACCCCAGTATAACAAGCATGACAAGAACACTGTTTTTGATATAACACAGACATAGTCTTGGTTCCCAAATGCATATTGTCCTGTTATTCTATTGTAAATAATCGCTATGCTGCTAATTTTGAATCAGCATGGACAAAAAACAATACATGAATTAGCAAACTGTTGTCAGTGAAGAATACCATCAAACGTCTAACTGTAGACAGTTCATGTACCTTTTGGACTGAATAAACTATGACTGAAAGTATCAATTTGAGGGAAATAATCTGATATTAACACACATATTTAGACATAAACCAATAAACCCTTCACAAACATTTTATATATTAAAAAGGGAAAATATGCAAAATACAATGTGAAAAGACAGTTTTATGTTAGGTTACAGAATCGTGTAGCATTTTTTCCTTTGCCTCAACTATAGGTAACTACATTTATTTTTAGACACATGATCTAAATAGGCCTTATCTGGAAAGTGAAAAGTTTGAAATGTGTATGATTTCGACATCCATTTTAATGTTATTTGAAAGCAAAAAGTAAGTTTGTAAAATAATGAAAATTTGAACAAAATATCTCGTTCGGTTACGGAGATATGGCTGCTTAAGTTCTGACACTTCCAAATATGGTCATCTGAAATAAAATTCCTGATATTTTCGTTTATAAATCTAAAGTAGCACTAGTAATGATATACAGTCACAGACATGCTATTCAGGCATATGTTTGCCAAATTTCATTGATTTTGGTTGAAAAATGGTCCTGTTATGCATGAATCTGTTCAATAACACAGTGGGATAAAGAATGCTAAAATTTTCAATTTGTTCCCCCCTAGGTACATTCTCAGCATTTTTAGCTCACCTGAGCCGAAGGCGCAGAGGTGAGCTTATAGGATGGGAGTCGAGCCGTCGTCCGTCCGTGGGTGCGTGGGTGGGTGCGTCAACACTTTCAAACATTAATATCTCAGAGACCAGTGGGCCGATCGCAATAAAATTTTATCTGAAGCATCATTTGGGTGGGGGAAGGCTGCATTAGGTTTTGGTGCCGATCAGCTCAGAACTCTGGTTTCCATGGCAACAGATAGCCCCCAAAGGGTTATAATGGGGAAAATGGCGTCATCACGTTTTCTCGACTGTTTTTGATAAGATCCTTATCATACTTGCAGGTAATGATAACATACACAAGAGCTTGGATGAGTTCGAAATTTGGCCGGATTCGAGCAGAGACTACGTAGTTAGCTGCCCTTGAGCGTTTGAAAAAAATCCCATAGGGTTATAATGGGGAAAAAGGCGTCATCACGGTTTCTCAACTGTTTTTGCTTAGATCCTGATCATACTTGCTGGTAATGATGACATACATATGAGCTTGGATGAGTTCGAAATTTGGCCGGATTCCAGCACAGACTACGGAGTTAGCTGCCCTTGAGCGTTTGAAAACAATCCAATAGTGTTATAATGGAGGAAACAACGTCATCACATATTTTTAGAAAAACTGTCATCACTCTATTGCCTACATTTCTCAACGGATTTTAAAATAACTTCACACAAATGTAGGGCATGACAATATCGCGAGCAAGTTCGACTTTCAGGATGCTGCGCCCAAGGTCAAGGTCACTGTGGCTATTTTTAGAAAAACTTTGTCAGCGCTCTAGAACCTACATTTCTCAGCAGATTTTATCAACCCGTAAATCAGTGGTTGACACTTTTTCATCACACACACCTACTTCATTGTAAATCAATCTGTGTGTGATATATATAAATTGTTCATACATCAATTCTCATTCAAGTCATAGCTTAATGAGATTGATAACCCCTTAAGGATTCCATTCAGGCTTGAGTTTTTTGTCTGAAAAGACATACTGTGTCAATATCAGGTCACCAGTTTTTTTTTCCTCAAGTATCAAACAGTACGTAGCTTGTCAAGTCCTAGCACCTCCACCTCTTCATTCTTTTTGGTGCATATTTTGAAACATCCCCTACGTCATTGTTTATCAATCTGTGTGTGATATATGAGCAGCGTCATGGGAAAAACCAACATTTTGCATATGCAAAAACAAAGCCGCAGATCAGCTTAGCACCTTTGTTTTCGCTACACAGATAGTACAATCCCTCTCCTTTCTAAATCCGAAATTCCAAGCCTCTATAACTATCTTCTTCAGCTGTGCAGCCCGATTGGTGTCGGACCTGGTCGAAAACCAGAAAAAGTTGGTTTTCCCACGTCGCGGCTCATATATGAATTGCTCATACATCAATTTTCATTCAAGTTACAGCTTAATGAGACTAATAACCCCTTAAGGAATCCATTCATAGTTGAGTTTTTTGTCTAAAAAGGCATACTGTGTCAATATCACGTCACCAGTTTTTTTTCCTCACGTATCAAACAGTACGTAGCTTGTCAATTCCTACCACCTCCACCTCTTCTGTTGGGTGCATATTTTAAAACATCCCCTACTTCTTTATCAGCCTGTAAATCAGTGGCTGCCCACTTTTTCATCACACACGCTGAAAAGAAAATTGTCACACTAAATATTCGTGAGATGCATCATGAGAATAATGATAAAAGTTTAGATCCCTTAAGAGCAAAGAAAACATTCATAAGTAAGAAGTTGGGCCATACCGCGGTTTCGGCTATTCAAGCCTCATCAGTGACCCTTTAAATCTGGCACAAGGAGCCAGAGGAAAAAAACAGTAAATTTGCAGTTTTAACATGGCAGTCGTCTCAAAGACTGATATAAGTCGAAAAATACCAAAATATTTCAAATTTGTTTAGAAAATGAATCTAAACGTATGATCATTTCTGACTTCTCAGAATATATTCCATGATCTCAAAGGACCAAAAGGAAAATATAATCTGCACTATAGATGAGTGCGGGGAGACTTTTTACGGCCGCCACACGGCACAACATCCAGCTGCAGTGATAGTAAATAATGATAAAAGTTTAGATCCCTTAAGAGCAAAGAAAACATTCATAAGTAAGAAGTTGGGCCATACCGCGGTTTCGGCTATTCAAGCCTCATCAGTGACCCTTTAAATCTGGCACAAGTAGCCAGAGGAAAAAAACAGTAAATTTGCAGTTTTAACATGGCAGTCGTCTCAAAGACTGATATAAGTCGAAAAATACCAAAATATTTCAAATTTGTTTAGAAAATGAATCTAAACGTATGATCATTTCTGACTTCTCAGAATATATTCCATGATCTCAAAGGACCAAAAGGAAAATATAATCTGCACTATAGATGAGTGCGGGGAGACTTTTTACGGCCGCCACACGGCACAACATCCAGCTGCAGTGATAGTAAATAATGATAAAAGTTTAGATCCTTTAAGAGCAAAGAAAACATTCATAAGTAAGAAGTTGGGCCATACCGCGGTTTCGGCTATTCAAGCCTCATCAGTGACCCTTTAAATCTGGCACAAGGAGCCAGAGGAAAAAAACAGTAAATTTGCAGTTTTAACATGGCAGTCGTCTCAAAGACTGATATAAGTCGAAAAATACCAAAATATTTCAAATTTGTTTAAAAAATGAATCTAAACGTATGATCATTTCTGACTTCTCAGAATATATTCCATGATCTCAAAGGACCAAAAGGAAAATATAATCTGCACTATAGATGAGTGCGGGGAGACTTTTTACGGCCGCCACACGGCACAACATCCAGCTGCAGTGATAGTAAATAATGATAAAAGTTTAGATCCCTTAAGAGCAAAGAAAACATTCATAAGTAAGAAGTTGGGCCATACCGCGGTTTCGGCTATTCAAGCCTCATCAGTGACCCTTTAACTCTGGCACAAGGAGCCAGAGGAAAAAAACAGTAAATTTGCAGTTTTAACATGGCAGTCGTCTCAAAGACTGATATAAGTCGAAAAATACCAAAATATTTCAAATTTGTTTAGAAAATGAATCTAAACGTATGATCATTTCTGACTTCTCAGAATATATTCCATGATCTCAAAGGACCAAAAGGAAAATATAATCTGCACTATAGATGAGTGCGGGGAGACTTTTTACGGCCGCCACACGGCACAACATCCAGCTGCAGTGATAGTAAATAATGATAAAAGTTTAGATCCCTTAAGAGCAAAGAAAACATTCATAAGTAAGAAGTTGGGCCATACCGCGGTTTCGGCTATTCAAGCCTCATCAGTGACCCTTTAAATCTGGCACAAGGAGCCAGAGGAAAAAAACAGTAAATTTGCAGTTTTAACATGGCAGTCGTCTCAAAGACTGATATAAGTCGAAAAATACCAAAATATTTCAAATTTGTTTAGAAAATGAATCTAAACGTATGATCATTTCTGACTTCTCAGAATATATTCCATGATCTCAAAGGACCAAAAGGAAAATATAATCTGCACTATAGATGAGTGCGGGGAGACTTTTTACGGCCGCCACACGGCACAACATCCAGCTGCAGTGATAGTAAATAATGATAAAAGTTTAGATCCCTTAAGAGCAAAGAAAACATTCATAAGTAAGAAGTTGGGCCATACCGCGGTTTCGGCTATTCAAGCCTCATCAGTGACCCTTTAAATCTGGCACAAGGAGCCAGAGGAAAAAAACAGTAAATTTGCAGTTTTAACATGGCAGTCGTCTCAAAGACTGATATAAGTCGAAAAATACCAAAATATTTCAAATTTGTTTAGAAAATGAATCTAAACGTATGATCATTTCTGACTTCTCAGAATATATTCCATGATCTCAAAGGACCAAAAGGAAAATATAATCTGCACTATAGATGAGTGCGGGGAGGCTTTTTACGGCCGCCACACGGCACAACATCCAGCTGCAGTGATAGTAAATAATGATAAAAGTTTAGATCCCTTAAGAGCAAAGAAAACATTCATAAGTAAGAAGTTGGGCCATACCGCGGTTTCGGCTATTCAAGCCTCATCAGTGACCCTTTAAATCTGGCACAAGGAGCCAGAGGAAAAAAACAGTAAATTTGCAGTTTTAACATGGCAGTCGTCTCAAAGACTGATATAAGTCGAAAAATACCAAAATATTTCAAATTTGTTTAGAAAATGAATCTAAACGTATGATCATTTCTGACTTCTCAGAATATATTCCATGATCTCAAAGGACCAAAAGGAAAATATAATCTGCACTATAGATGAGTGCGGGGAGACTTTTTACGGCCGCCACACGGCACAACATCCAGCTGCAGTGATAGTAAATAATGATAAAAGTTTAGATCCCTTAAGAGCAAAGAAAACATTCATAAGTAAGAAGTTGGGCCATACCGCGGTTTCGGCTATTCAAGCCTCATCAGTGACCCTTTAAATCTGGCACAAGGAGCCAGAGGAAAAAAACAGTAAATTTGCAGTTTTAACATGGCAGTCGTCTCAAAGACTGATATAAGTCGAAAAATACCAAAATATTTCAAATTTGTTTAGAAAATGAATCTAAACGTATGATCATTTCTGACTTCTTGGGCCATACCGCAGCTTTTTGCATATATATGCAGAAACTGCAAAAAAGGTGCAGATCAGCTGTGCAGTAACTGCACAGCTTATCAGCACCTTTGCTTTATCTACATAGATAGCACAATCCTTCTAGTTCCTAAATCTGTGTTGTGTTTACTTCCTACAGTCCCGCCCTTTAGACACGTCAATTCGGTAAATGGAATGATGAATTAAAACTTTAAAGGAAATTTCATTAGAAATGTAAATGGAACCGACAAAGGCTCAGTGTTTACTGTTAAAACATTACTACAAGTTATGATTGTTACAAGGTTTCTGATGTCCCGAACCGGAAATTAACAGTGTCCTTGTGCACACGTATTTCAAGAATGACAATTGTGTTGAGCTTATTGGAACAGGCGCGCTTAATAAAGCAAATGCAGTAATTAGTATTTTTAACATTCATTCATTGTTTGACCGTCAAAAGAAAAACAATGCTGCACTACTTTTACTGTTAAGCGGCGTGGCTAGGCATAGTCTTTATTTGCCAGGAGGTACTTGACCTCAATATGGCAGGCACATATTTATATGTCCATCCCCGTCTCGGGTTAGATGGCCGACACTCTTAACTACTGAGCTATGGATACCATGTATAATATGCACAAATGTTTCCTTACCTGGTATTATTGTACAGATAAAAAATTTGAAAAGACAATTTTCTGTGTCCTGTTTTCTCCTCCTTTTCGGTTGACGCCTTTTCTGTTCAGCTTTGGCATAACACCATTTGTCATGATTCTGGAAAAATTCAGAAATGGGAATGTAATGTCCTGATTTTCTGCAAGTTAAAAACATAACAATACATTGAACCTGACAATTAATTAAGACTACATTGATTTCATTTTTATTCTAATACACAATACTCAAGTTAACCTAGTTTTGTAATATTTGTCCCGTGCTGGTCCCGGGATAGAATAGGCCAGACGTATCCCTCTGCGTGATGTAAAAGGCAGTCTAAAAGGGGGCGGCTCGTTTGCCGTGAGCTGCGACCCGTGTCGTTGGAAGAAGGGATCCTGGTGATTGAGTAGACTGCCTGCGACGTAGCCAGTCTGCAACACATTACTTTGGCCCTGATTTCAACTAGACGGGAGGTCATATGGGCCCGAATATGATCAATCGGCTTTGTCGTGCCATGCCCTGGGAATTAACTTTACTTTCTCTTCCTATCTTTGTATCATTCTGATACTGACCATGTGCCCATGAACTCTTTTTCGTATCTGTTTTCCATCCCTAGAAGGCGGCGGCTGATGGGTCAATCGTGTAGGCATCCTGTCCTATCCGAGTATATCTTCAGTGTATCTCTAGCACTTGGAGTTTAGGATATCCGCTCCATTTAAGTGCTCCCTTGTTGGGCTCCACGGCGGGTGGAGAGCACGGGAGATGAATTATTTTCATTATCTTCTCATGGCCCCCCCAACTTCAAACCCCAAACCTTCTCAACATAATACGAAACGGCCACGTGATACCGACTCTGATGACCCATCAGAGAATGAGCTTAGTCAACCCGCAACGTCTATAACAACTCCGCGCTTCCTAGTCATCTCATCAACAGAAGAAAGACAAATGTCGAGTTTGTCTCCATTTGTCATTGAGAAGGCACTTCATGGCATAGCTGGTGTGCCAAAGAGCATCAAAAAACTTCGCTCGGGTGATTTACTCGTAGAGTACGTTAACAAGAAATCGATTGAAAATCTGTTACGTCTGAAAAAATTCTACGACCTCGAAGTGAAAGTCACACTACACAGCTCTCTCAACACCTGCAAGGGCGTTGTTCGCTGCCCCGACTTAAAAGGGGTCAGCGAGCAAGAGATCCTTGAGAACTTGAGAGAGCAAGGTGTGGTTGGAGTCCGTCGTATAAAAGTACGTAGAGACGGCGACCTTAAAGACACAAACACTTTCGTTTTCACCTTTAACACATCAGTTTTGCCAAAACAATTAAAAGTTGCCTTCCTTCGTGTCTCCGTTGATGCCTACATTCCAAATCCACTGCGATGCTATCGGTGCCAAGTATTTGGGCATCACGAGGACAGATGCAGAAAAGAAACGATATGTGCTAACTGTGGTCAGCCACAACATTGTGCTGATGAAACAGACTGTAAACGCTCAGCCAAATGTTTTAACTGCAAGGAAGACCACCCCGCCAATTCGCGGAAATGCCAGGCCTGGCACACTGAGAAAGAAATTCTCAAAGTGAAATATACCAGGAACATATCGTTTCCAGAAGCGCGGAAAATTGTTGACAGCTACACGGCAGCACCAGGTAAAAGTTATGCAAGCATAACGAAGACTGCTGGTGTCACAGTATCGTTAGTCGATGCTGCGACACAAACAGACCCTGTACTTATCACAGGAGCCCCGCAGTCTTCGTCATACAATGTTGCATCAACCGTTTCATCTGCCGAAGAAACACGAGACCCGGCGGGAAAAATTACTCAAAAAGAAAAAGAAAAAGCACAAAAAGCAGATAAAAAATTAGTACAAATCATTAAAAACAGCGTTGCAAAACATGAGAATACTAATAAGAACTCTTCAGACAGGACTCCTGAACCTAAACCAAAGGCAAAGGAGAAACCTGAATCAGATAGACAGCCGAAAGGATCAAACGATCCGATTAGGCAGCATAATAGGTGGTCCGCCTTGGAGGACATGGATGCGGAGGAATCTCCATCCTGTCTCCCAAGGGGAACACTTAACAGAATACCTACTTCCTAAGAATAGATCTAACCATTTCGCTCCAAATATTTTCATAATCAGTAATAATGAAAAATAGAATAATACAGTGGAATTGTCGAGGCTTAAAAGCCAACCATGAAGAAACATTGCTCCTCCTTCAGGATTATGAGCCTGCTGCTCTATGTCTTCAAGAAACACATCTAAAAGACACAGATAACATTTGCATAAAAAATTACAGCTCTTTCCACACTTTTTCTACAAACAATGATAGAGCTGCTGGTGGTGTCTCTATCTTTGTTAATAATAACGCTCCTCATAGTCAAATACCTTTACAGACAAATTTACAAGCCGTTGCAGTTAGTATAACTCTCCATCGTGCCGTTACGATTTGCTCTATATATATTCCTCCAAATTCGAGATTATCTCTCAAAGACCTTGATGATCTTGTTCCGCAACTGCCTTCTCCTTACATATTATTGGGTGACTTTAATGGTCATAATATCCTTTGGGGTTCCAAAGATATTAATGACAAAGGCAGAATAATTGAAACTTTTATTGATAACCACGGCCTTTGTCTATATAATACTAAAACTCCTACATATCTACATCCAGCCACTGGTTCATATACTTGTTTAGACCTCGCCATTTGCTATCCCACTCTTCTTTTAGATTATGACTGGAAAGTTCATGATGATCTCTGTGGGAGTGATCACTTTCCAATTTTTCTAAATAATATTGGTCCAGATATTGATGAACCTGTTCCAAGATGGAAATTAAATAAAGCTAACTGGGCCCAATTTCAAACCCTTTGTGAAACTCGACTACTTGAAGACACCCTGCAGGAGGCTGATGATCCGATAGAGTCATATGCATCTATTCTTATTAAAATAGCAGAGGAAACTATTCCAAAAACATCAATTAAATCCAAAAAGATTAAAAAGCCGTGGTTTACTGATGATTGCAAAACTGCTATTAAACAACGTAAAGGCGCACTGCGACAATTCAATAATCGTCCAACACACGATAATTTAAATAATTATCGTATTTTCCGTGCAAAAGCTCGTCGAAAAATTAAAGAATCAAAGAAGAAATCTTGGAAACAATATGTTTCAAAATTGAATTCTAGAACTTCAATAAAGAAAGTATGGGACATGGTTCGTAAGATTCAGGGAAAAGGAAAATCTAGCTCACTGGGACACTTAAATGTAAATAATTCTAAAGTTACTTCTAAAAAAGATATTTCTAATACCCTCGCTGACGCTTTTTCGAAAAATTCTTCTTCTGAAAATTATAGTCCAAAATTCAAAAATATCAAAAAGCAAAAGGAAAAACAGAACCTAAAATTTTCATCCAACAACACAGAAACTTATAATCAATCTTTTTCTCTTTCGGAACTTAAAGATGCTCTTTCAAAGGCTCATGATTCATCTCCGGGGCCTGATGATATTCATTACCAGTTTTTGAAACATCTTCCAGACTCTTCTCTTTCGGTTCTTTTGAAAACTTTTAATGACATTTGGGAAACTGGTAATGTGCCAAAGTCTTGGAAAGAAGCTACGATAATCCCCATACCAAAACCTGGAAAAGATAATACGAACCCAAACAACTACCGTCCTATTGCTTTAACGAGCTGCATATGTAAAACATTGGAGCGAATGATCAATGAAAGACTCGTTTGGTACCTTGAAACAAATAATATTATCACAGAATTTCAGAGTGGTTTCAGGCACCAACGCAGTACTAATGATCACTTGGTTAGATTAGAAACCTTTATACGTGAAGCCTTCATCAAGAAGGAGCACTTAGTTGCTGTCTTCTTTGATTTAGAGAAGGCTTACGATACAACTTGGAAGTATGGTATAATGAATGATTTACATGAAATAGGCCTAAAAGGCCGACTGCCACTATTCGTTCAAAACTTCTTATCCAATAGAGAATTTAAAGTACGTGTAGGTTCAACACTGTCTGAGGCACATGATCAAGAACAAGGTGTGCCTCAAGGTAGTATTTTGTCTGTTACTCTTTTCAGTCTAAAAATAAACAATATTGTTAAATGTCTTAATCCTGGTGTTGACTGTTCCTTATATGTAGATGACTTTTTGATTTGTTATAGGTCAAAACATATGCATACTATTGAACGCCAGCTTCAACAAAATCTAAATAAAATTCAAACGTGGGCAAATGAGAATGGGTTCAAATTTTCAAAATCTAAGACAGTTTGCATGCATTTCTGTCATCTTCGAAAAGCGCATGATGACCCAGTGCTCACTTTGGACGGGACACCCATTCCTGTAGTAGAAGAAAATAAATTTCTAGGCGTTATATTTGATAAAAAGCTTTCCTTTATTCCACACATTAAACAGCTTAAAGCAAAATGTCAAAAAGCGTTGAACCTACTACGAGTTGTTGCCCATACTGACTGGGGAGCAGATCGTAAAGTTTTACTTAATCTGTATAGAACTATTATACGGTCTAAACTAGACTATGGCTCAATAATATATGGATCAGCTAGAAAATCTTACCTGGAAATGCTTGATCCCATTCATCATCAGGGACTCCGGCTCGCCTTGGGAGCTTTCAGAACGTCTCCCTCGGAGAGTCTTTTAGCAGAGGCAAATGAACCATCACTTTATAATAGACGTCAAAAACTCTCCCTGCAGTATGCCCTTAAACTAAAGTCAAATCCATCAAATCCAACGTATGAAACTGTTTTTCGGCCACAATATAAAACATTATTTGAAAATAAACCAAATATGATTCCTTCTTTTGGCATTAGAATCTCTTCAGAATTTGAAAATATGAATTTAGATTTAGACACAATTGAACAGTTCAGGGTTCCGGATGTGCCACCATGGACATTTACTCAGCCACGTGTTTTATTTTCTTTGCATACTGATAAAAAATCTCAAACTGATCCTCTTGTATTTCGAGCTAAATTTAATGAACTGCTGTCTGACTTTCCTAACTATGAGACTTTATATACTGATGGTTCAAAGGATGGAGACAAAGCTGGCTCTGCTTGTGTTGCTCCATCCGAAACATACAAATGTAGATTACCAACTAATGCCTCTATCTTTTCAGCGGAGATCAATGCTATTGATTTAGCCTTGGATCATATTGAACAGTCTGGGAATACAGATTTTATCATCTTTTCTGATTCCCTCTCTGTTCTGCAATCCCTAAATAATCGTCATATTGAAAACCCTCTTCTTTTGGATATCCTCTTGAAACATAATGACTTAGCTGAACTAAACAATATTGTATTTTGTTGGCTTCCCAGTCACGTTGGAATTAAAGGCAACGAAAAGGCCGACATTGCTGCGAAATCGGCATTAGCTCTTCATATTTCTGATCTAAAAATTCCTTACACTGATATCAAACCTTGCATAAATACATATCTTCATGATAAGTGGCAGATATCATGGAATGCTGCTGTCTTTAACAAACTTCACTCTATCAAGCCTTCACTTGGTGAATGGCAACCATCTTATAGAATTGATCGTAAGGAAGAAGTAACTTTGGCTCGAATCAGAATCGGCCATACTTTTATTACTCATTCGTTTCTGTTGAAAGGTGAGGATCCGCCTTTGTGCATTCCTTGTCAGGAACCTTTTAGTGTTAAACATTTCCTTTTAGATTGCATGGATTTTCGTATTACGCGTGCTAGGTTTTTCCGTGTCAACAGTATGAAACAACTGTTTGACACGGTTGAACCAGCGAAAATATTTTCATTTTTGAAAGAGATTGGCATATATAGTAAAATATAGTTTAGTTAAGTCGCGGTATTTTTACAACAGTAGATTTAAATTTGTGTTTACTCATCTCGCTGGCCGAGAGTTCGTTTTATATTATGAGTCTTAAGCTAGCCGTTGATCGGCGTGTTTTACCACATACCCGACTTGATTCATTTTTATACTGTGCATTCATTTCTGACCTTATGCATATAACACGTTTTCGTTTATAGCGTTTTCGGCGCGAAATAGCCCTTTTGGTGCTGATGTGCCGTAAAATCCATATCACTCACTCACTTTGTAATATTTTACGGTATATTATACACAATACTCAAGTTAACCTAGTTTTGTAATATTTTACGGTATATTATACAAAATGGATGGTAAGAGTCAATATTTTAATTGTTCTGGCAAGTTGTATGGAAATGAATCCGACATGAAGCAAATGTAGTGTGTGTAAGCTTTAATCACATATTAAAGCAAACACCAACAAATTTAGGATCACTTGCACTTAAGAGTATCAGTTTTTTAGAGACGGAAGATTTTTCATCAGATAAACATGTAAGCAGACATTATACAATAATTGACTATTGAGGCATTGAATATGATGTGATATCAATCAGAGAATACCAATATTGACCTCGGCTTTGCCTCAGCCAATATTGGTATCCAATGCCTCAATAGCTAGCTAGTCAACACTTGTTTTCTTATATCGCATTAAAAAAGAAAATAAAGAAACAAGCAAATAACTAAGTGGCACTATTTATACGTATCAGTCTCCAATTTTTCTTTTACCCTTAAATGAGCCGCATCAAAGATGCAGATCAGCTGCGTGATAATCGTGAAAATGTCAGACCAGCGTCTCAAAGATAGTCAGTCTCTTAATCTTGGCTGGAAAGATCTGATAATACGCAGCGTTTAAGGAAAGCAGAACGACATTGGGAAAACCAATAAATCTAATTGAAGTAATTGTATGCAAAGGATATAACAATCTATCAACTGGCCTTGTGGAGGCTCTAAGCCAATGAAAATCACTATTTTATAAGTTATATATTATTATTCTTATAATTGTTTATATTATCATCACAGTCTTGATTAACACAATTTGTCAATATTAGATTTCACAATCAAACTAGTTCGGAAATTAAATCGTCTCCAATAGAACAACCATTTTATATCCATTACCTTAACATTATCACGTTGTCCCTGAGATTGAACCCACCAACATTTGAAAGTACGGTTATCCGTAATAGAGTAAAGTTAAAAATTTATTGAACAATATCAAAACTCTTGATTGGTTAATCTTTAAACTTGATACTGAGAAAACCCTTTCCAGTTAAAGGCCAAGATACACCAGCAGCAGGTAGTAGTTGGCTAATAGGTGTTAATAATGTAGCATAATAGGGATAAGTTCATTAATTGGGACCTATTGTGGCCAAATTAACAGACAATCTTGGTTGCAGGTATATGCATAAATTATCTCCATTTTAGACAAAGGAACAAGAACACATATGGACAGATAATCAGATCCAGAGCAAACATCATAAGAACTTACTGATGAAGCCAATACAGTACTAATGGAATGTTCAAAGAACGAATGGAGACATATATAGCCTTTTTTGACTACATAGCTAATTTTAAAAGTTTATTTATTGCCCTAAAATAAACAAGGTGTATGTACGATTTCCAAGACCTAAAAGTATGATTAAAATTTAATTCCCTTTTTTAGCTCACCTGAGCCAGCGGCTCCGGGGGAGCTTATAGGATGGTAAGGCTCCGTCGTCTGTCGTCGTCCGTCCGTCCGTCCACAATTTCAAACGACTTCTCCTCTGAAACCGCTGGGCCAATTGTAACCAAATTTCATATATGGCCTCCAGAGGAAGGGGGAACCAAAAGTTGTTCAAACCGTCCTGGTCACATGACCAACATGGCCGCCACGCCCATATATGGTAAAAACCTAAAAAAATCTTCTTCTCCAGAACCAATAGGCCGATGGCCTTGAAACTTGGTATGTAGCATCGGGTACATGAGTACTTCCAAGATTGTTCAAATTATGACCTTGGGTTGACCTTGACCTTTTTTACGGCAAGGTCAAATTTGCTTCCTTGTGCTTTTATAAGGGAAAATGCTAGAACATAAGATATCTTGAAAACTGTTGAAGATTTTGGGCTTAAAATCGATATCTACAGTCATCTAAATGAGTACATGAAGATTTATGAGTACAAGAGGTCAAGGTCATTCTTTGACCTTTGACCCAGAACTCTCATATTTTGACAATTTCAAACAATCTTCTCAACAGCCACTGGGCCCAATGAAACCAAATTTCATATAGAGCCTCCAGGGGATGAGGGAATGAAAATTTGTTCAAACGGTTCAGGTCACATGACCAACATGGCCGCCAATGCCCATATATGGTAAAAACCTTGAAAAACCTTCTTCTCCAGAACCAATTGACCGATGGCCTTGAAACTCGGTATGTAGCATTGGGTACTCGAGTACTATCAAGATTGATCAAATTATGACCTTGGGTTGACCTTGACCTTTTTACGGCAAGGTCAAATATGGGAAAATGCTAGAACTTAAGATATCAGGGAAAGTTTTGAAGATTAAGGTCTAAAAGTTGGTATATGCAGTCATCTTTAATGAGTACAATGAAGATTTGTGAGTACAAGAGGTCAAGGTCATTCTTTGACCTTTGACCCTGAGCTCTCATATTTTGACAATTTCAAACAATCTTCTCAAAAACCACTCAGCCTATTGTAACCAAATTTCATATAGAGCCTCCACGGGATGAGGGAATGAAAATTTGTTCAAACGGTTCAGGTCACATGACCAACATGGCCGCCATGCCCATATATGGTAAAAACCTAAAAAAATCTTCTTCTCCAGAACCAATTGACCGATGGCCTTGAAACTTGGTATGTAGCATTGGGTACTCCAGTACTATCAAGAGTGTTCAAAATGATGACCTTGGGTTGACCTTGGCCATTTTACAGCAAGGTCAAATATGGAAAAATGCTAGAACATAAGATTTCATGGAAAGTTTTGAAGATTTAGGCCTCAAAATTGGTAAATACAGTCATCTTAATGTGTACATCAAGATTCATGACTACAAGAGGTCAAGGTCGTTCTTTGACCTTTGACCCTGAATTCTCAGAATAGTTTGACAATTTCAACCTTCTCCTTAAAAGCCAATGCGGCAATTGTAACCAAATATTATATAGAGCCTTCAGGGGTCGAGGAAATGAAAATTTCTTCAAATGGTCTGGGTTACATGACCAACATGGCCACCATGACCATATATGGTAAAAACCTTTCAAAATCTTTTTCTCCAGAACCAATTGATCAGTGGCCTTGAAACTTGGTATGTAGCATTGGGTACTCCAGTACTATCAAGATTGTTCAAATTATGACCTTGACCTTTTTTACAGCAAGGTCAAATATAGGAAAATGCTTGAACATAAGATTTCATGGGAAGTTTTTGGCCTAAAAATTGGTATATACAGTCGTCTTAATGAGGTCATGAAGAATTATGAGTACAAGAGGTCAAGGTCATTCTTTGACCTTTGACCCAGATCTCTCATATTTTGACATTTTCAAACATTTTCTCGAAAGGCAAAGGGCCAATTGTAATCACATTTCATATAGAGCCTCCAGGGGTTGATTGAACGAAAATTTGTTCAAATGGTCCAGGTCACATGACCAACATGGCCACCATACCCATTTATGGTATAAACCTTAAATATTTTTTCTTCTCCAGAACCAATACACCAATGGCCTTGAAACTTGGTAAGTAGCATGGAGTACTAGAGTACTACCAAGACTGTTCAAATGATGACCTCGGTTTTTCCTTAACTCTTTTTGCGGCATGGTCAAATATGGGAAAATGCTAGAACATAAGATTTCATGGAAAGTTTTGCCTAAAAAATGGTATATATGGTTGCCTTAATGAGTACATGAAGATTTATGAGAACAATAGGTCATGGTCATTCTTTGACTTTTGACCCGAGACTCATATTTTGACAATTTCAAAACATAAGAAAAAGCCACTTTGCCAATTGTTCAGGTGAGCGATTCAGGGCCTCGTGGCCCTCTTGTTTCTAATTTTGAATGTTGAAATTTTTTAATCGAAACCATACTCAAAGCAGCTGAAGCCTAACTCAAACTAGATTGAACATCTACATCTCTGTAACTTTACTTTCTTTTTATGCCAAGTCTTGTGATTTTATCCTCCTGTTTTTGCTATAGACCTGAAACTTTGATAAGTTTCACAGTTTCATTGTTTTAGGAATTATTTCCTTCTTCCTAGTTTGCAGCATATAACTGACAATCTCCAGCCTGCATCATTCAGGCAGTATATGTAATTTTATTAAAGCATCTTATTTTCCCAAAATGATTATAACAGCCAGTCTTTTTAATCCTCCTGGTCCATGGTCAAGCAATTTGTAGTTCCATACCCCAGAAAACTGAGGGGGCAACTTGTCACTTCCTTTTTCTTTATATTCTCATATTTTTTGGCTATTCATAATTTGTTCAGGATATCCACAATTATCCAATATTCTTTTTGTGGTATCACAAAAAGTATTATGGCTAACCTAAATATTTTTTTAATATAAAAAATCGAATTAAATTGATATCCATAAATCGATTTTTTCAATGTCTGAAATTCATTTTTTACTTTAAAAACCCAT
Source organism: Ctena decussata (assembly GCA_963989385.1). NCBI lineage: Eukaryota > Metazoa > Mollusca > Bivalvia > Lucinida > Lucinidae > Ctena > Ctena decussata. The sequence continues at coordinate 55,507,934 of OZ022509.1, forward strand.
ACTTCTATTTTTCGGGTACACAGTAACCATCTAAGTGCGGATAGTCATCATCCATAATTCGATTTTGTATGTCAATAATTCGATTCATGGGTATCTGATTTTGTAATTTCCATAAATCGGATTATTACAGATATCAAAAGCAGAATTATGGATATGTAAAAATTAATTGTGGAAATTATGATGGCTATTGAATATCCATAATTCGAAAATTGGACATCAAAACTCGAATTATGGATATCCATTTATCAAATTATGGATATCCAAAAATCTTGAGAATATTAGAAGTATAAAGAGATTTACGGACATCAAAAAATCAACTTTTGGATATCCTAAACTAGTAGTGAACATTCTATAAGGTGCTGATTTGCTGTGTGCCGTAATTTCTATGGGGTGCCATTTTACTTTTTATACCCTAATTATTGATGTCCATAATAATTCGAAGTATTGATATCGATAACTATTTGTGAATATCCATACCTATATACAGATATCCGTAATTGAAATTATGGATATCTATAATCTGAATTATATCAAATCATTGATATCCATAAATCATGTTGAATTATAGATATCAATAAATCCAACTATGGATGTCCAAAATTCGATTTACAGATATCAATAATTCAAACTATAGATATCTTCAATTCGACATGATTTATGGATACCCGTACTTCGAAGTATAGATATCTGGATATCCATAATTCAAATTATAGATATCCATTAATGGATTTATAGATATTAAGAGTCATTCTCTGTAAGCACCAAAATCAAGTGAAAATGACATGTCTCAGATTTTCACGAAACTCAGTGTCTTTTTTGCTTATGTCAAGTGATGAACAAAAATAAAAGTTTTTCTTCGATCAAACTATCCGTTGCCATGGCAACCAGGATTTTCTGTTTTTCAGCCTAATCTGGTGATTTTTCAAATGAAAAATGCAAGATTTGACCCCAATAGTTCTGGTAGTAATTCACAACAAATGGTATTGATACTTACATTTTATAAGAGAACCATGTAAGTGCTGCTAACAATTACAGAAAAGTTTCTTCATATTGCTATGGTCAAGCAGTCAGTGACCTTGACTTCCACCTTGTAAGGCGTCTATTTCAAAACTTCAAAAATCAGCAAACTTTTAAGACGTTTTACTAAAAAATGCGGCTATAGATTTTTTTCTTTCTCTTGGTGCAGAGAGTACAAAGCCTAGTTGTTGATATATCAAAAAATTGGAGATGGTATATTTTTTAAATTTAAAATATTTTTCTTTGAATTTAGTCACCGTCAGAGAAATCAGAAGGAACTTCCATAACTGAAATTCTGAGAATAAATACAATATATTGAACATTTTCAAGAAATATGAGCCAAAATACAATTTGATGCATGATTAACAACTGAAGAAAACTACATAGAGAGTTATCACCCTCAAAAATACGTCAGTACCTTACAATTTGGGGTTAAATTACCCCACCCACTTTCTTTCAATGCAAAACCAAATTAAAAGTTGCATGCTACAATGAATATATCTCAGTCTTTGCTGATTTTGAATGGTCTAGGGGGCTTCTACAAGCTCATTATTTCTGTCATCTTTATTTTTTTCATAATGTTCCCACAGTGGTTGGTGGGTGGGGGGCTGGATGGGGGACATATTTTTTTTGGTGCGGATCCCATCAGCGTCTGCGTAGCCCTTGCCTGCACTATATGTCCTATAGGAATAAATGGATTATGACCATACTTGCATGCATACATAATTGGGTAGGGGTAAAGAACTGATTAGATTTTGTTGACCTTGACCCTATTTTCAAGGTCACAGAAGGTCAAAGAATGATGAAAAATGGCTTTTATGCACTGTATCTCCTAAATGGATAAATTGATTTTTACCGGACTTGCACAAATATATCATTGTGAAATGGAAAAGAACTGGCTAGATTTTGCTGACCTTGACCTTATTTTCAAAGTCACGGGAGGTCACTGAGTTCTGGAAAAAATGGCTTGTCAGCACAATATCTTTTGAATGGACGTATTGATTTAAAGCAAACCTGCACATATATATCACTCTGAAATGAAAAAGAACTGATTAGATTTTGGTGACCTTGACCCTACTTTCAAGGTCACAGGAGGTCAGAAATGTTGAAAAATGGCTTGTCTGAACCATATCTCTTGAATGGATGGATGGATTTAAGCCAAACTTGCATAAACATATCACTGGGAGATGGAAAAGAAACTGATAAGATTTTAGTAACCTTGACCTCATTTTCAAGGTCACTGGAGGTTGTAGTGTGTTGAAATATGGCTTGTCTGCATGATAACTCCTAACGGGATTGATGGATTATGACGAAACAGAGATAAGTTTATAATCGGGAGGTGGAAAAGTACTGATTAGATGGTGGTGACCTGGACCCAAATTTCAAGATTTACAAGAGATCCTTACTTTGCAATATTTATGGAAAATGATACAGCTGAGAAAGGATAGGAGGGGGTTCTTCTGTTTTTGTAAAAGAAACATTTCTAGTTTATTTACTTTATCACGTAGTAACCATGGCAACCAATACTCTATCACTAGTCTGTTTTTGTTGGAAACGAATATTTAAAATGGATGGATGGGTGACTTGCAATTTTACGTCCTTTTCAACAGTATTTCAGTCATATTAGAACGATGGGACGCTGATAATGAACGACTGTGTGCAGTGGAACCCCGTTTACCATATGAAAAATTCTCGCCTCAAGCAAGTTTCGAACATGGTTCGCTACTTCAGTTGGCCAGCGCTTAACCCACTGAGCTACCGGGGCTCCTGGATATTTAAAAACATTCAAATTTAGTTGAAAAGTGTTGATTGTGATTTTCTATCTATGTATACACTTTCTATTGGCCAAATAAGTCTCACCTTGGACAATAATTCGGTATTTTTTAGTTGCTATGGATACAATCAGATGTTCCATCAAAACAGCAATTGACAATCTGAGTCCATCTGGTAGCAAGCAAATACAGGACATAAAATGAGCAGAAATACATTTAAATATTTCGTAATGGAGAAGAAAATTTGCTTATATATTTATCATATTGATTAACATATTTATGTCCCCCACAATTGGGGGAGGGGGGGGTGAGGGGGGGGAGAAGGAGGAAAGGAAAGGCGGGTATGTTGTTTTGGTGCAGATCCCGCCTGCATTGGTGTGGGTGTCTGTGTGTCAGTATAACTTCATGTCTGCACTCTATCTCCTGAAGGGTTAAATGTATTTTCACCAAACTTGCAAAGATACATCTTTGGGTGGGGAAAAAGAGCTGATTAGATTTTGGTGACGTTGACCCCATTTGAAGGTCATAGGAGGTATCTGAATGGCTTGTTGCTGCCATATGTACATGTATTGAAGGGGTGGATAGATTTAGATCAAACTTGCACAAATATATCACAGGGAAGTGGAAAAGAACTGAAAAACGTTGGTGACCTTGACCATATTTTCGGGTCACAGTAGGTCAAAAACAGTGAAAATGGTTTGTATGCACCATATCTTCTGAAGGGATTTATGAATTTTGATCAAACTTGCACAGGTATATTATAAGGAGGTGGAGAAACACTGTTAGACTTTGGTGACATTGACCTTATATTCAAGGTCACATGAGGACTTACAGTGTTAAAAATGGCTTGCTTGCACTATATCTCGGGAATAAACAAATTGAGTGTGACCAAACTTGCACAGACACACCATTGGAACATAGGAAAGAGTTAATTAGATGGTTGTCCAGGGACAACTTGTCGAGCCCACTGTTTGCTTTAGTGACCTTTAAGTTTGTCAAGACTAACTGCTTCATTTACTTATTAGAAAGAAGCCAAACAATCATATATCATGATGTAGCATATTTCTTTTTTTTTTCTACGAAGGAAAACAAGTGGAAATATGGCCATGACAATCACACATTATGACCATTTTATTATTTGACCTTGAAGTGTGACCTTAACCTTGGACCAACCAGAACAAACATTTCTACTCGTCAAGGAGAACAATTGTGCCAAATAATTTTGAAATTCATGCATAACTGTATAAATTATATGGCCCGGACAAGCTCAGTTTATGACATCTTTTTATCGTTTGACCTTCAAGTGTGACCTTGACCTTGGACCTATCTTAATAAATTCCACATACCACTTCTACTCATCAAGGAGAACAATTGTGCCAAACTGTCTCGAAATTCACCCATAAATGTAGAGGTAATGGCCAGGACAAGCCCTATTTATGACTATTTTTATCATTTGACCTTCAAGTGTAACCCTGACCTTGGATATACCTGCAGATGTTTCAAATGGTACTTAAACTCATCAAGGAGAACAACTGTGCCGTTTTTTTTTTAATCCATGCATAAATGTACCTGTTATGGCCTGGACAAGCTCAATTTATGACAATTTTTATCATTTGACCTTCGATTGTGACCTTGACCTTGGCCCTACTTGACCAAATGTTCCAAATGGCACTTCTACTCATAAAGGAGAACAATTGTGCCATATTATTTTGAAATCCATCTAAAAATGTAGAAGTAATGGCTCGGACAATCTCCAGATATGACTATATAACCATTTGACCTTTAAGTGTGACCTTGACCTTGGACCTACCTGAACGAATGTTTCAAACGGCACTTCTGCTCATCAAGGAGAACAACTGTGCACAATTATTCTGAAATCTATCCATAAATATAGAAGTTTTAAAGGTCCCAGGAAGTCATAGAAAGCTGCTAAATGGATTGTTTGACCTTTATTCTGTTTTGTAGGTCAGAAGTGGTCTTAAAATGTTTAAAAATGGATTATCTATACCCTGTATTACGAAGCAGTTGTTGGAATTATGCTTAACTAGCCCTAAATCATCATTTGGAGAAGATTCATAACTGATTATTAGGGCCCCGCCATACAAAGTAATTTGTAGTTTTGTAATTATTTGGTACCGTCTCCGCTCCATAAATCTGAAACTCTTTCTGATATTTTCATGAAACTTGGTACAAATGTAAAACAGCATCAGACAATACATGAATGCGGAGAGAAAGAACCACAACTCCACCTACATTGTTTTCTGAAATATGTCCCTTTGTAATTTTTTGGTACGGAAATCGTGTCCGCTACATAACTTTGAAACTGTTTGAGATATTTTCACGAAACTTGGTACAAATGTAAAGCATTATCAGACCATGTGCACAGAACAAACTGTGTAACTCTTTCTACATTTTTCACTGAATTATGCCCCTTTGTAATTTCAGTACGGAAATTGTGTCTTCTCCATAACTCTAAAACCGCTTTAGATATTTTCACAAAAACTTGGTACGAAAGTAAAACATCATCAGACCATTTGCAGACAATGAAAATCATAACTCTATCTATGATTTTTGCTGAATGATGCCCCTTTGTAATTTTAAGTACGTAAATCTTGTCTGCTCTTTAACTTTAAAACTCTCAAAGATATTTTCATGAAACTATGTACAAATACAAAACATTGTTAGACAATGTGCAGAGAATAAGAACCACAATTCCATCTACTTTTGTTCTGAATTATTTCCCTTTGTTATTTAAAGTATAGAAATTTTGTCTGCTATTCAGCTTTTAAACCATCAAAGATATTTTCTTGGATTTGAACAAATATAAAGCATCATCAGACGATGTGAAGAGAATTAAAACTGTAACTTCATCTACATTTTCTACAGAATTATGCCCTTTTGTAATTTTCAGTATACAAATCATTCCACACTCTAATTTTAAAACTGTAGAAGATATTTTCTTATAAATTGATACAAATGTAAAGCATCATCAAACAATTTATAGAGAAAAAGAACATAACTGCACCTTCATTTATGTTAAAGGAATTATTCCTTTGTAATTTTGGGTATTGAGACCTGTCCAATCTCTAACTTTTAAGCTTTTGACGATATTTTCACAAAACTTGGTACAAATATAAAGCATCATCAGAATTTCTGAAGGTGTTCAGAGTGCAAGAATGGTAACTCCAGTTTCCTGCTTTACAGAGTTGTTGCATTTGTTTTAATCAGTCATGATTTTGTTTTTTGCCCATATCTTAATTATTCTACCAGAGGCTTAATTCCAAACAACATGAAACAACAACATGGTAACAGAAAGCTGTTATTGTATTTTCTAGTCGGGGACATACGACTAAAATTCCACCAACAGTCTCATAAAGGCGAGGCCCTATAAGTTACCATGTTTCTAGTTAGGTTTTGGTAACTTTGACCTGATTTTAAGGGTCATTGTTGATTTGACCTGAAACACGAAGATGTATCTTGAACCAGTAGATTTATTTTTACCAAACTTGCAAAGATCAACCTTTTGGCAAGAAAAAGGCTTAGAATTTGGCGACCATGATGCCATTTTCAAGGTCACAGGAGTATTTTGTCGAACCCGCTTGCCGTAAGCGAGGCAGTCGACAAAACTTCAGTTTGGTATATATGCATGCGTGCCTCCATCCAGAACTTTTACAAAAAAAAGGACAGTATGCAAGAAAGCTTATGCAGACCAGACATGTGATGAGCAACTTTAAAACAAGTGTACCAGGTGCTATTTTATCATCAAAACTCATAGTATGTAACTTATGAATTCGTTGTATAACTAAATGAGGTGGGTGGGTAACTCACCCCCTAGATATACAGATTAAACATATTAATGAATGAAAAAATATAAACATTGTATGTGTGGTTTATTTCTTCTCCAATGCATGTATCTATCTCTGTTTATGCTCAGTTGCTGTTCTTTCTCTACATTGTACTACATACACTCAGATTGCCTAATTTCTGTGTGGAAGGAATGAGTGGTTTTTGTCATAGCAACTATAAATATACTTATTTATCGTATATTATTTAACAAAATCAACACTTAGAATGCGTATGCATATGTGAAAAGTAAATAACAAAAAATATGTTTCATCAACATTGAAACGATTTCCTGTAAATATCCGTGTAAATGAACATTGACCCATGATAGAATAACAGTTACCATGGTTACCAAATGATAAACAATGTAAAAACAATGACAGCAAACATGTGGTGATCTTTTAAAAATGTTTCAGTTTACTCACAATTATGGAAACTTGAGATATATTATCCATGGCATGTAACTTTTGCATTCATTTCATATTCAGTGGATGTGGGTGGGGTAATTGCACCCCAAACTGTAAATTTCAAACATACTTCTGAATGAGAAAAGTATATATGTAACTTTCCTCCACTGTATTCAATGTATTTATTTGTATTTCTGCTCATATTCGCTTAACATTCTCCAGATATTATCTCTTATAACAGATTTTCTGCAATAACAGTTTCTTCTGATTTCCCTGACGGTGACTAAATTCAAAGAAAATTATTTTCAATTTAAAAAATATACCATCTCCAATTTTTTGATATATTAAGAGCTAGGTGTTATACTCTCTGTACCAAGAGAATGAAAAAAATCTATAGCCGCATTTTCTAACAAAGTGCTTTCAAAATTGGCCAATTTTTGATATTTTTAAAGAGATGCTTTACTAGATAGAAGTCAAGGTCACCAACTCCTTGACCATAGCAATATAAAGATTTTGTTTCTATCCATACACAGTGCTTATATGGGTCTCTTAAAAGACATGAGTGTCAATAACATATGTTGAGAAATACTGTCAATACAACTGGTGTCAAATCTGGCATTTTTTATATGAAAAATCACCAAATTAGGCCAAAAAACAGAAAATCCTCGTTGCCATGGAAACGGACAGTTTGATTGGAGAAAAATTTTTATTTTTGTTCATCACTTGACATAAGCAAAAAAGACACTAAGTTTCATGAAAATCTGAGATATGTCATTTTCACCCCCTATTGCAATTTTTTGGTGCTTACAGAGAATGACTCTTAATAATGCGAATAATGGATATGCATTATTCGAATTATGGATATCATGTAATAGAGAATAAACAGTAAAGCGGCCCCTTAGATTTCTTTTCTCCTTCCATACAGATGGTTCAACATGACCACAATATTGCCAACTGGGCCATTAAACCTCGATTGAGTAGTAACACTACATCAAGACATTCTAATACCTCATTACTTTTAATCTTGAATTTCAAATACACGTATGACCAAATAAGAACAAGTTCTTTCATAATCAAGTCTTAACTTTTATGATTCAGTCACCGATGGTTTATGCTGCATTCTGCACAAAAAAAGACAAATTAGCATTTCTGTGCGGCATCAGCTTTCTGCTTTTCACAGTAATAACCGTCATGAAACCAAATTTCATGGTATGCAGTGTTTTAATTATTTCCACTTATGATCCATGTATGGTTTGCCTTTCGGGTTTGGGTATAGAGTCCGCACTTTTTTTAAAACACAAACTGGCATAATTTCCCGGCGATGTTTTACTGCCCATTCACCACCATTTGCTCGCTGGAGTTTTACTTCCAAGTACCTCGAATCAGACCATGTACCCAAATGACTGAGTACTTTCCAGTAACTTGAATATTTTGATTTCCTAATGGAGCTGTTTTCCTCGCATGCATTTTGTCCGTCTCCTAGCCAGTACATTGTTCTTTCGGTTACACATGGACTTAGAAAACAAAATGGGCACTCAGCATTTTGGTCGTCCTGCTCTACATTTTGTGACTCGTCATTGTAGTTGCCAAGATTAGACTTTTCACCATCATTACAATCAGAGTGTTTTCTCTTCCTAGTCCCTGAAAAAAATATTCCGACTTCACCAAATTGATATTGTTAGAGCAATTATTAGTTTCTGATACCACCAACCATAATAAAAATGTAGATGGAGTTATGGTTCTTTAGATCAAAGGCTGTCATAACTTTCTCGGCTATTATCAGTCTTCTAGCACGCCAGTCAACAGAGACAGCTTTAGTGGAAGAAATGGCACAATCAGCAGAAGAAAAAGACGGAGGAATATCAATTATGACTGATGCCAGGCACCACTGCCGCAAGAACAGCTACCATACTGACCATGTGGCTCTAGGACACTACACCCACAAAGTGTTGAACATTCAACATATAACTAAAGAACAAGAAAGGAGTACTCAGAAACACGAGACGGTAGGGTGTGAGCGCATGTATGAAGAGTTTGGTCGGAAAAATGTAAAGGTGCTTGTTCACACCCATGACAGAAATACATCTGTGAATAAATCTATCAAATCTAAAGACAACGTAGAAAACTGCAATGAAAGATGGCACGCGACTAAACCCATCACACAAGGAATGAAAGCCATATCATCAGGAGCCAAAAAGAACATGGGAAAAACATGGACAAAGGTTCTAGAGTCAGGAACCATATGTACTACGCAATTGATATGTGTAAAGGAAGCGGTACTGAACTGAGGAGGTTGATCGATTCTTGTGTACCACACTTTCAAAATAATCATGACCAATGTGAAGCTGATTCCCCATGCAAGGATCTTGAATATGTACCTGAATTTACGGTTCTGAGTGACTCTGTAGCTGTATCGCTTCTCACAGCGTTTCTCAGATCTCTTACACTGTATAAACATGCCGAAGACTACGCCTTATCAAAAGATACATACTATGTCGAAAGTTTCAACAACGCAATGTTGATTTTATTTGGACAAACGTATTCACTATAGTGAAAACTCTTACAAAATAAGGAGAGACTTAGCTGTTCTTGATTGGAATACTCATGTAGATAGAGGATATACATCAAGGAGTTCAAAACAGAATGTTTGCCATAACCGACAAAATCTGGGGAAGAAAGCATACAAGAAGAAATCTTATACCTATATCAGTGAAATATGGGGACTTCTTATCGATGTTGTGACAACCAATGACCCAGAAAACACTTCCGATGATGAGGACATAGATGAAAATTATTATGAACTGAGTGACAGTGAATGACTTTAGACCCTGATGCGTGACCATGCAACTTGATTCCAATATATACATTTCTGCGAATGTAATAGAATACCTCTCTTTGTGATGGAATTACGCCCTGTTGCATTGGCATCTATATAGTTCAATGAACCAACGAAAAACACTTTTATTCTCAATATTCCGTCTTCCGATAAAGTCAGAAACCGATCTGAAAAATGAGTCATGACATGACAAAACGAACAAAGTGGTTGTGCGCCCAGCGCAGACTCAGATTAGCCTGGACATTCGCCCAGTCTGATCAGAGTCCTTACTGTCCGCACGGAGGTAGCTTAGTCCCTTAGCTACCCTTTAAGCACTCAGCGAAAACTCTGATTAGACTGGGCGGATGCCTAGGCTGATCTGAGTTTGCGCTGGGCGCATAACCTCTTTGTCGCGGCTCAAATATCGCTAATCAGCGTCTTTTTCATTAAAACTATTTTGTTAATGTTTTGAAAGACATTACTCAAACATAAAAAATGACTGGAAAGACAAAAAAGTATAATATCTGCTGTGAAAACGTATCGGATTATACATAATGTTGCTGAGTTCTATTAAAACAATATACCCATAATAAAAGTTTCGAGTACTTATAATTTGTCTTGTGTAATTTCATCTATATATGATGGTAATATCAACAACTTCACTAGGCACACAACGTTGAATCAACATTGATTCAATGTCATGACAATGAATCAATGTTGATTCAATGTTGTGTGCCTGCAGGAACATCTGCAATTGATTCATGTTACAGCCTTTTCAACAGTATTTCAGTTATATTAGGACGATGGTAGAGTGATAATGAAAGGGTATGAGCAGTTGTAACGCATTTACAAGAGAAAAGTTTTCCACCGCCAGCTGGACTTGAACTTGGAACCACTAGAACAGCAGGCCAGTGCTGAACCCATTGAGCTACAGGGCTTCTCATGCTGATAGTGAAGGACACTTTGATTTGTCTCGCTTGTGTTTAGCAGAAGCAAGAAATATGTATTACTTTTCCGGCGTCGGCGGCGTCAACTTTTGTTGAATTTACGCTTTAAGCTCTAGTTTGTGTCAACGTGATGACAGGTGAGACACCACATTCAGCTGAATTCTTCTCCTGGTATCTAAATACTGTTCTTTTTAATAGTATTTCAGTCACATCACTACGATGGGTAGGTGATAATAAAAGGCTGCGTGCAGCCTCGTTTACCATTGAAAAGATTCCCGCCTTCTGCGGTGTGGGTCTCCAACCCGGGTTGGCTAGATCAGCAGGCCAGCGCCTAACCTACTGAGCTACGCCGGCTCCTTATCAAATAGAGAAAAAAAACATCAACAAGAGGCCCCAAAAGATCTTCCTGACTCAATAATATCTAATTTTAATCCGATCACATAAACGTTCTTGTCAAAAGAAAAGAAAAAAAGAAAAGGAGTGATTTTCATCCATTTGTTTAGCTATATGGATGGATTCAGTCAGGATTAATGAAAGGCTGTGCACAAGGGTACACTGTGTACAAATGAGAAGATTTTGGGTATCAAACCTAGGACCACTAGAGCAGCAGTCCAATGCTAAACCCACTGAGCTACTTGAACTGATGGTTTAGATACATGTATACTCTTGCATAATGTACTGAGCTTTAAAGGCCCTCTGCTCCTTCACTAGTCTGTATTCTGACTCCTTGTTACAGGTGCTGGTATGATCTTATTCCAAATTTTCATAATACTGTAAATATTCTAAATATTGGGACAGACAGGCTGGAGCGAACAGTACAGACCTAGATCAGACTGCTCCTATTGTGGTCTACACTATCTGCAGCTTTTGAATGCAACTCTACAAAGATATGCAGGCAGATCAAAACCTGTAGAAACCATTGTTAATGTTGTAACAGCTTAATTATCTAAGAATCATAGTTTGAAACATTCCAAAAATTTCAGAATTATTCCATGAGCTCCTTCTTCTCTTTTTCCCCAGTTTTTCCAATTCAAACAAAGTAAAACCTCATTGAAAATGCATTATTAAAAAATGCCAGAACATCATATTAGTTGTTTTAAAATACAAAATGCAATATACAAACAGGGAAGCATCTGATCAGTAAGTGTCACAACTAAAAAACAGAAGAAAAAAAACTTTCCGAAATAATATTTTCTTTCACAGTTCGGACAAGTCCATTCTTTGCCAGTATAAGGAGGGTATAAACTACGTTGCATCCAAACTGATCTGGGTCTTTACTGTTTGCAATATGGGACACTTAGCATTACATCTATTGGTTATACTGGTATCAGTTTAAGGTATTTAGATACACAATAGCCGGGCCGGGTAGCGCAATCGGTAGGTCACCTGACTCGTAAGTCAGAGGTCCTGGGTTCGAATCCCGGTCTGGCCACATACTTTCGTTTCTCCTTCCGCTGATTCAAGAAGGGCAGTTGTCAGTTACTGGCGAAAGTATGTGCACTTAGTACTGGTTAACCGCTTTGGAGGTCTAAGCCTGCCCAGGAATAGTGTGGTTAGGTTAACTGACCGTCCCGACATGACCTTAGTTGTTTACCGTGGACGTTAAGCATCAAATCAACCAACCAACCAAAAGATACACAATAACTCTGTATTGACTTGTTAAAACACATAACAGAGTTATTGTTCATGGTTAAATCAATCAACTATGGAATATATACACACTTACAATGCCTACCATAAAGATCCTAGGTTTTCGGGCAGATACGTCTGTACAAACAGTGGAAACCGTGATCAGACTGTTCCTTATGAACCAGAATGATCAAGGTCTTCACACTTTCAATTCCATCTGCGCATTTTTGAGGCATTACTCTATGGTAGACCCGGAACAACAGGAAAATAAATAACAGGGCAAGGACCGGCTGTGCTTGCAGCAGGTGCAGTATTTGGGCAGTCTTTTTTGGGGATATGTTTGAACTTACACATTGTTTTTCTAGGAAACAAAACGGTGAAATGTTTGATTTTTTGTTTTATCCTGTATCATACAATGTAAGTTTTACTAAAACAATATGCATAAGCATGCCCCATCGATTGAATATATTTATTTATCATGACGTTTTTCATGAAATTCAATTTTCTTGCATTTTTTTAAAAAATGTAAAAATATACTTATTATCAAGATAATTGCAATTTTTTCTTACCAGTTTGTTTCAAATACCCTATATTAAAGATTATATGATTTGCAGAAATGAAAGTGTATCCATGTGCTAGAGACATGAATTTTAATGGAAAATGTGTAAAAAAAGTATGTTTAAATACAAAAGTTTGTTTTTTAGGAAAACAAAACGGTGAAAATGTTTCTTTTCTTATCCAAATGTTTTATAGCCCTTTGGGTTCTTCAGCTGGTATAATGAAATGAATGCCCCACCAATAATTTTATTCACTATTGGTCTACCTTAATATGTATACATAATACTTATCAGCAGCAACAGTGGTGATTATCTACAGAATGGTTAGTGGGTCCAGATACAGTAGTGAGATTCTTACATGTGTAAGATGATAATGAATCCACCACCTTTGAACTGGAACCATGCTAAGACAGAGAGAGGGCTATTGCCATTATCAACTAGGTGCTAAAAAGTTTAACTACAAACTGCTCCTTTTGTATCTTGGCCTTTAATGACAATGTCTACTACTGTGAAAAATTTCCAAGATCAAATATGGGTATAAATTTGAACAGAATCGTGACACTCTCGAGGTAATTTCTTAACAAGTCAAGAAAATCTACATGTAGCAAAAGTATCGTTTCATAAATTTCAAATAAAAAACATACGAGACGCATCACGAGAAAACAAAGGCACGGATCAGCTTCACGGTATTTACGCATATTTGTCATTATCATAAGATCTACAAGTCTTACTCATTATTCTTAACGCATCATCTAAAAAGAGAAGAAGACCACATAATAGATTGATGACACAGTATGGACAGCCAAAATGCTATATAACTGTGCAAAAACAAAGGATGAAATCAGCCATTTAGCTGCCTGAGTGATATTTTGAATCCACCCTGAATGAAAGGCCCTCAAAACAGACTATCATGTCAGATGAGGCTCGTTTTCAGAGTTCATAAATGAAGCTAAAAAATTGTTCATTAATTTTACCAATTTCTGTCGCTTTTCCTCATCTCGTTCAATCTCTTTGTCGAACTTGATCAAGTCCTCTAAAGTTGTACGGGGATACACTAAGTCTTCGGCCTGGATGTACGCTGTCTGTGTAGGATGTAATTCATTGATCTCTTGCTTTATGTCGGCCAGAAGATATAGCGCTCTTCGCTGAAATCCTACAACAAAAATTAAGACATGATGATATGAGTCTTTTCGTGAGCAACTCTGAGTGACTTTAGGGTTGTGCTAAAAAAGTCATGCATTTATAAAAGACTAAGATTCTATAAACTGTAGGCTTGAAATTGATGGAATGGTTTTTACAATACAAGAATGTTATTTTAAGTTGACAGTTTCGACAACCCCCATACAAAAATATGCATGTCTGTTGTTCCTTTCATTCCTAAATGAGACAAAAAAGATCATCTTTCAATTCTTATAATTTACTTTTTAGTTTCATGTGGTATTTTGAACAGTTGACATAAGGCGTATGAATAATGGTTTGCTATCTGGAGCTCTGAATTTGCTCAGTCAGACACTTTCAGGGTGATACAAAAGTACCTTGAAAAATCCGTATGCCCCATTGTGTTTTTCATTTTGTGGAGGCACTTTGATGCATGGTCTCCTAGTTCTCCATCTCATCGTTGGTCAGTCTTAAAGCGTTTTGTGTTGTTGGGGCTGCAGTTACGAATGCAGGCTGGTTGGTTGCAGGATCTGTTTCTTCCTTTGGTTTCATGTTTTGTTTCATTTTCCCGTACTGGGGAACTGAAGAAGCCTGCAGCTGGCCTAAATCAATTATAGAGAGCCGTTCATCATCAAGATTGTCTGAGAAGAAGTCCATTTCATCAAGTTCCAGGTCGGAATTCAACACGGAAATTTCCGGTTTCCATTGCGGAGAGGATGGCGGAATGAATGAAGCAGCAGACGAAAGCAATGTTGTGTATCAAAGTAGCATTGAAATTTATTTTAGTGACCATTGTGGTTATAAATAACACAAAAACAATTATTTTATTCATATTTATTTTCTAAATAATTAAAAGCAACGGGGAGAGTTTGTCTCGGTAGTACGATATCGCTTTGAAGGTGTATTTTTATCGATCGAGTATATTTTAGAACGTGTAGGTATTTTGGGCTGGATAAGAACAGCCAGTGGGAAACCAAAGTAGTCCGATATTCATACGCGCTTGTGATGTTCATGATCGAACGGCGTCGCTTGACAACAAGTTCACGCGGTGCAACTGTCCTTCATCGGGAAACGAAGTCGGTTGCTTGTATAGGGTTCATTCAAGGAAAGACAGTGGCAAGTGTAAATATAACAATTTAAATTGAAAGCCTGTTCTTGGTATTCTGTTTATGCGCCATTTCTTTCTCATTAATATAATATACCTGGCCAAGCTGACCCGAGGCCGGGTTGACTCGGGTGGCCAGTTGGTTACAGGCCTAGTTGACCCGCTTCCGGTGTTCACACTGTAAGAGTGAGCGAGTGATATGGATTTACGGCACATCAGCACAAAAAGGCTATTTCGCGTCAAAAACGATATAAAAGAATGTTTCATATGCATAATGTCAGAAATGTATGCACAGTATAAAAAACAAGTCGGGTATGTGATAACAACGGCTATCTTAAAACTGAAGACATAAAACGAACTCTCGACCAGCGAGACGAGTAAACACAAATTTAAATCAACTGTTGAGAAAATACCTGGACTCAACTGAACTATAGTTTACTGTAGATGCCGATCTAATTTAAAAATGAAAAGATCTTTGCTGATTCGACCGTGTCAAACAGTTGTTTCATACTGTTGACACGGAAGAACCAAGCACGTCCAATACGAAAATCCATGCAATCTAAAAAAAAGTGTTAAACACTAAAAGGTTCCTGGCAAGGACTACACAAAGGCGGAATGCCAAAATGCAAAAATCGAAAAGGCTCCATGAAAGGACCACTCTGACACAAAATTAGTCCAATTCCATTGAGATTTTCTAATTTTCACGTTTTCCTATTTTAAGTTACAGGCACCAATATGACTGGTCTATATTTAGTTACATTTGAAACACTTCAATGCAAGAATTATTTTTGCCAAAAATTGCGTCAAAATCCATTCAGCGGTTACTAGGATATTGTCATTTTCATGGTTTGGGCTATTTTTAGTAACGGCAGATGGCAGCCTTCTTGGAATGCCTAAATGCAAAAATCGAAAAGGCTCCATGAAAGGACCATTCTGACACAAAATTAATCCAATTCCATTGATATTTTCTAATTTTCACATTTTCCTATTTTTAGTAACAGAGACCAACATGAATAGTCTATATTTTGTTAAGTTTGAAACAATTTAATGCATGAATCATTTTGCCACAAATTTCGTCAAAATCCATTCAGCGGTTACTGAGATATTGTCATTTTCATGTTTTGTGCTATTTTTAGTAACGGCAGATGGCGGCCATCTTGGATTGCCAAATTGCAATTAATCAAAATGGCTTCATGCAAGGAACATTCTGATACAAAGTTGGTCCAATTTCCATTCAAGGGTTCTTGAGAAATTGTAATTTTTCTGTTTGTGCTATTTCTAGTAACAGTCCCCCTGGTGGCCATATTGGATAGTCAATTGGCACAAATTTGAAATAATTTTATTCAACGACCATTTCTGACCAAATCTGATCAGAATCCATTTAAGATTTCTTGAAATATTAGCATTTGAGATAAATCGGTCTTTTAAACCCTAAGTAGGTCACTGTGACCTAATTCCGATATAGATTTTTTTTCATTTTTGCAACTTTTAATTCCAAGGTCCCACTTATATTTCACGCAAACTTTCAACCAAATATACCCAATGGTTCTGGAAAAGAAGTTGATTTTGTTATTTTTGCTATTTTTAGTAACGATAGCCATCTTGGATTCTCGACCTGACCCAATTTGCAATTTTGAAACTTTGCAGTCTTGTCATGCTCCAAGTGAAATTCGAGACCCCTGGGTACAGGGGTTTTAGAGCAGAAGTTGTTCAAATTAGTTGTTTTTGGACATTGGCAATTGAGCAAAAATACACTCGTAAACAGAAAGTAGGTCACTGCGACAAAACTATGCTACAAATTTTTTTCATTTTTTCAATTCTGAATACCAATGAACCACTGACGTTTCGTGCCAAATTTCAGACAAATATACCCAGTGGTTTTGGAGAAGATGATTTTGTTACTTTTTGCTATTTTTAGCTCACCTGAGCAGGAAGTGCTCAAGGTGAGCTATTGTGATCGATATTAGTCCGTCGTCCGTCCGTCCATCTGTCGTCAACAATTTCTTCAAACGGCATCTCCTCCTAGACCAGTGGGCCAATTTCAAAATAATTTCACACAAATGTTTTTGTTATAGCCCTGAACCAAAATTGCTAAAACGGTTCCGCTCCGCTGAACAAAATGGCCGCCAGAGCTAAAAATAGAAAAACCTTTAAACGACATCTCTGAAGTCAATGGCCTGATTTCCAAAAATTTCACAGAAATGTTTGACTGATTGCCCTGAACAAAAATTGCTAAAACGGTTCCATTCCGCTGAACAAAATGGCCGCCAGAGCTAAAAATTGAAGTCTAAAAATAGAAAAACCTTTAAGACATCTCCTCTGAAACCAATGGCTTGATTTCAAAATAATTTCTCAGAAATGTTTGACTCAGGGCCCTGAACCAAACTTGCTAAAACGGTTCCACTCCAATGAACAAAATGGCCACCGGAGCTAAAAATAGAAATAAATCTTAGAATGACACAGAGGGTAGGTTTTGATCCAATCGTCATGAAACTTTGTCAGACTGTTTATCTAAATGAAATCTAGATCAAATTTGAAACTGGGTCATTTGGGTTCAAAAACTAGGTCAAATCTTAGAAAACCTTGTATACACTCTAGAGGGTACAGTTATGATCTAATCTTCATAAAAATTTGTCAGAATGTTTATCCTTATACAATCTAGGCCAGGATTGAAACTGAGTCATGTGGGGTCCAAAACTAGGTCACTAGGTCAAATCTTAGAAAAACCTTGTGTACACTCTAGAGGGCACAGTTATAATCCAATCTTCATGAAACTTTGTCAGAATGTTTATCCTTCTACAATCTAGGCCAAGGTTGAACTTGAGTCATGTGGGGTCAAAAACAAGGTCTTTAGGTCAAATCTTAGAAAAACCTTGTGTACACTCTAAAGGGCACAGTTATGATCCAATCTTCATGATACTTAGTCACAATGCTTATCTTTATGAAATATAGATCAAATTTGAAACTGGGCCATGTCAGGTCAAAATCTAGGTCACTAGGTCAGATCTTAGAAAAACCATGTGAATGCTCTAGAGGGCACAGTTTTGTTCCAATCTTCATGAAACTTTGTCAAAATGTTAATCTCCAACATATCTAGACCAAGGGTGCAACTGGGGCATGTTGAATCAAAAACTAGGTCAAACCTTAGAAAAACATTGTGGATACTCCAGAGGGCACAGTTTTGGTTCAATCTTCGTGAAACTTTGTCAGAATGATTATCTTAATGAAATGTAGGCCAAGTTTGAAACTGGGACTTGTCAGGTCAAAAACTAGGTCACTAGGTCAAATCATAGAAAAGCCTTGTGTACACAATTGTGGCTTTATTTTGCATTGAATCTTCATGAAACTTTGTCAGAATGTTTATCTTCATGAAATGTAGGCCAAGTTTGAAACTTAATAGCAACCAACCAACGAGTTGTTTGCCGCCGAAGGCGGCAAACAACGAGAGTTGGTTGCTTTACGATATAGGCGTATTTCTGTTCTATTCTATTCTGTCCCGTACCACTAAGGCTTCGAAATTTTTGTGTCACTTAACTTCCGGTCGGCGTTTTTCTTTCTATGGAGAAACGAGACGCTGGCATTTTTATTGGTCTTAAAAAAGAAACTTCACTGAAAGTAAAATTTATTGGTCAAGCTTTATTATTTTGATTGTCCTGTTATTTTTTTTTGTTTTCTTCTTTAGAAACTGATATTTTGCTACTTAAATTATTTCAACCAATCCACAATGCCGATCGACTCAGTCTGATGGAAAACAACAACAACAAAATTGTCAAAATTTATTTTGACTTACCTGTGTAATAGTAGCAATGTTTTCGCTCAGTTCTACATATATTACAATTATAGAAATATCAAAAATAATCCAAACAGAAAACAACAAATTATAAGTTAATATTTGGTAAATATAGTTACCTCCCTTACTTGATTACGGAAGCTGTGATAAAATCATGAATGAAAATTGGATTTCAATAAAGAAGAATTCAGCAAAAGGACAGACGGTAAATGGTCTTGTTTACTCTTATCGAAGTTCCGATGCAAATCATGCTAGGCTAGCCTAAATTTCTAAGAGCTCTAACGATCATGTCACTGTCAATTTGATATGCCGATAAGCCTACTCTGAAAATACTTAAGAATTATTCTTAGAAGAATAGCTGAATTTATTTTGGCAGTCTCAGTCTGTCCACAAAATTACCTAGTACATTTCCCTCAGCAGAAGTATGATACCTGTTATGCCCTGGTCATTTGCAAATCCAGCTACCTCATGGCTGGCGGAGGGGTGGGGGAATTAGGGACATAATGGACCACGGACAAAACGGACCATGGACAAAATTGACCACGCTTGGGACAAAACGGACCATGTTCAGGACAAAACGGACCACGTTTAAGGTCAAAATGGACCATGTTCGGACCTTCCGTTAGCTTGAGAAAACACTGTTTAATTTTAGTTGGAACAATAATAAAGCAATTTGCATGCTTAAAAAGATAAAAATATTACCCCTTTATCAACGTGTTAAATCAATTAGATAGTTGCGACAACCAAAGGTAGTTGAGGTCATGAACAGTAGTCAAATGATTGTGACCATTTAAGATTGTCTTTGGTAATTATATGTTCTATAATCTTTCAACTGGCACCAATTAATGGTCTGGTTTGTTTCCTGGCGTGGTCTGTCTAGTCCTGAAACGTGGTCCGTTGTGTCCTGAAACGTGGTCCGTTTTGTCCTAACCATGGTCCGTTTTGTCTGGTCCGTTTTGTCCATGGTCCGTTTTGTCCGAGTACTGGGTGGGGGATACTTTGACTTTTTGCCCTGCATGATGCCTGGCACTGTGGGGACAAATGTCTGATTAAATCCCAGTTAAAAGCCCCCACCCAGTGACTATGTTCAACAGTTGAGGTCGCTATCATGATATCATCTGATCATTGCCCCAGCTATTTCGACAGCCAATCAAAATCCCCACACATGCACTGCCCAAGGGACCATGCTTCAGGTAAACCACAGTATTTATGTCCCTCTATCCCTGAAGATTCAGGATTGCTACGGCCTTTTTTCCAACTGGTTGTTTCAGCCTGATTTCGGGCGGGTTGTTCAGCCCGATTTTAGTATTTAAAGCCGGTTCGTGTTAGTCTGAATTTAGGGATAAGTCAATTCAGACTTATTTATGATCTACGGAAATGGGTAAGAATAAGAATCAGAATTGTTTACTGGTGATATGTCCAAAAACAATCGGTCATGGGGGATTAGAACAGATCAGGCAAAAAAAAAAATAGGTGTGTTTCCAAACCCGACTGATCCTGATTCAGACCCCGACTCTGCTATTTTTATAGACAAAAGAAAAAAAAATTACGGAGTTACCTTTCTTGAGACAAATAACCTGCATATTCAGTTATCAAGTCGTCACCTGGAAATTTTCATTTTTACAGCTGAAAAAATCTTATTTCATATGTAAAAATTTGGTAAGTAGCTGCTTAAGTTTGTGATACATTTAATGATTGACAACATCAACAATAACATCACATTTTCTTAAGGCAAAATGTTGACGTTTTCATGCGATAATTGTGGAATAGATATACCGTAAGCGAGCTCGGAGTTCCGCACTGTGCATGTGCAAACTCAGACTTTGCTCTTGGAGGTCAAAGGTCACCGATGCCAAAAAAGGTATACGCACAGCGTAGCACAACATATTGACTAATATTTCAATTTTCAAATATTTCCTGTCTTTTCTATCATGCTAAAGTAATGTGACTATCCATTTTCTCTGAATTGAAAACAATTTTCTGTCATATCAAGGATTTTTAATCATGAAAAAGCTGTTTTATATCGACTGACCAGGTAAACGTAATGATGACCTATCTGATTTTTCCACACTTGACCCCTGACTTTTGTGCTCCAGGCCAAATGGAAACTCGGAACTCTAAACTCGCTTATTTCCGTCATATGATAAATTTTAGCATCTTGCATAAATTTGTGTTTCTGTATTACCGTAAATACTGTAAGTTTTGATACGCCTGAAATTATTGTAATTGTCCTAATATTTGAATGGTTTGATTTTAACTGTATGAACACTGCCAGCTGATGGATATGGAATGGCAATCAGTGCAGACCCTGATCAAACTGCAATCTGATCTGGGTCTTCACTGTTTGCACAGGTCTGTCTTTCCCAGTTTTTACGTTACTGAATTTATTTAAACGTTGTGCAAAAGATACAAAATGCTTGGCAAAGTCTTTTCATTTTAGCCTTTTTCCTCAACTTGTTTGATAAATTTAATAGCGACACCGATGGCTGCCCAAAGCTATGATGGTGTCTTCAAACAGTAACGCCGATGTTGAATATAGAAATCTGTGTACTGACCAACTAATAAAAATTTCTAAACTGACAAATGATAAGATTCTGACGAAAATGAGCAAGGTTTCCGATTGAGTCAGTGGCTTCATGTGACGAATGAAAATGCTTCGCGATGCTGGACGTTGCTATGTTTTTTGGCGTTTTTTTCACAAATTTAATTGGCAAAATGGCAGACATGCAGTTCTCGCTAAAAATCAAATCATTTGGTATTCTACAATGGTGATGATGGCTTGGTGTCCAGTCATGGCGGTTTGCATTCACGGTTGTCATGTTATTAGCATTGTAGCTAAATTGTCTGCCCTTACTATCGTCGAAAGTCATTCACAGAAGCAAAGTCGATTTCTACTGCATTTCATCCGGTATCTGAGTCTTCTTTGTATGTTTTATAAGAGATTTAATGAAGTCTTAAAAGGTAATTTAATGAGTAGATTATTGCGAACCATTGTAATGTTGCTTAAATCCAATCTCTTCATGCGAAGTATCTGATTGCTTACACCAGAGGCGCGTGAAGTTCTATGCTCCAAAAAAAAAAGAACCTTCGAACCCCTTTAAATTTGACTCATTTTTTAGGCCATTTCGGCAGGGTATATGCAAGCAAAAATGCCTGGATTTTTGGACTGCTAAAACCGCCAGTTAAAAATACCCCAACAGAAGCAAACTTCTTACCTGTAAACATCCTTTTAAAATGTATTTTTAAACATGATAAATTTCTTCAGTTATGGTCTATGCCATGCTGTTAACCTGAATTCAAAATCTGCCACAAAATCTCGTCGCCATTATGGTGTCCAGTTTTCCGTTTACTGTATTGCGCCAAAGTTGAACATGTGCTTGCATGCTTTGAAAATCACACATCAGTAAAATCATTCAAGTACTCTTTTAGATATGACCAATGTCATTAAGTTACTGTCTCCATGTTATTT
The DNA here is from genome assembly GCA_963989385.1 of Ctena decussata. NCBI lineage: Eukaryota > Metazoa > Mollusca > Bivalvia > Lucinida > Lucinidae > Ctena > Ctena decussata. The sequence goes on from OZ022509.1 coordinate 55,530,443, forward strand.
ACAATATTTTGTTTGTCCTAATTTCGGTCAAAACGTTTCTTACCAGTGAAAACTTGAAACAAACATGATGAAAATGACGGTCGTGTCAACAACGTCAAAACTGCTCAGTAACGTTAGCGTAAAATTTTCATTAAATTTTGTTTACTGAGGCCTACATGTACTGTCTTTCCGAACAACAAAGATGCAGAGTAACTTGCGCATACGCACAGTCTGATTAGCAATTTTGTTATTTAGAGGTTGGACAGAGAAGGAATCGTACATTTAAGAGGATCGTTATCCACAGAATCATCATTTTTTTCCCGTAATAAAACCTGTTGATGTTGCTGTGCGACGTTGATACACCGGAAACTGGAGACCATAATGGAGTCCGAACACAAGCTTGCACACCTGGCTATTTCTTCAACTAACCAAAATGGCTCATAGCCTGAGTATTTAGCGGCAACATTGGACTATATTTAATAGCATATAGCTTCAAGCGCCTGTGTTTACACATGCATTGATTCGGATATGACATTTGTCCGTAATCGTCAACAGACACTTTGGTTTAAACTTTTGTAAGTACATCATCGTTGAGCTTCAAGCTTCTTGCGATGCAGTTCGAACATCATCAACAAAGAAATACCACCAAACGTTAGCTGCATGTGCATGTAAGCATTGTAGTTACGATCAGTGTTTCATAAACATACAGCTGGTGTTTAAATTATGCTGCAAATATTCAACAGATTTCAAGCCAAAGCCTTTGTTCAATTTGGTTTATATGTCCAAAGTTTTATTATATACCACCACAGCCCATGCCCGTGTCGTGTATTGTGTTTAAAGTTTAATGTCATAAGGTGGTGGCGCTGGCCGTATTTATACCTGAGCCCCTGCTCACTTGCTCTAGTTTTGCAAAGCCAGCATTAATTACTTAATTTTGTCTACGGTTTCTTTGTCAAGTTATCTTGTTGATTTTATATTTTACATGAGCGACAAAACAGGCGAAATGTGTTCTTTGACAAAAAAGCGATTTGGACCGAAATATCTAGATTCATCACGACACAGTTTATAGGCCAACAGTCAAATAAAACTGAAAGTAGAAACAGAAAGCAAAAGTAAGCTACTTACATAAAAGAAACGGGTATATATATATATTGGCCAACGAAATACTTAAAATGTAGGTCAATACAGGTCAATACTTAAGGTTATACGGCTAAAGCCAAACAAAAAAATTAACTTTCACACAGGTGGTTGTGCACATTATGTTAATTTTTTACCCTGGACAGTCAAGTCTCTCTTAAGGGGCATATATTAAAAAAGGAAGTGGAATCAAAAAAGACTGGCAGGAAGAATCTCCTCAACATCCTTCTATTGATATAGGATGGGACTCTCACAGGGAAGAATTTGCTAAGAATTCTGGTTCTGAACAATTTTGAATCCAACTATTTTTTGTCAGAAACAAGGTTTTAATGCAAGTGTAAGTGATAGTGATAATTTCATCACAGGAGAATCAACATGGGATTGCAACATAACCTGTGATTACCTGTCGACATCATCGTTGAGCTTCAAGCTTCTTGCGATGCAATTCAAACATCATCAACAAAGAAATACCACCAAACGTTAGCTGCATGTGCATGTAAGCATTGTAGTTAAGATCAGTGTTTCATAAACATACAGCTGAAGTTTAAATTATGCTGCAAATATTCAACAGAATTCAAGCCAAAGAAAAACTGAAGTAGCATCTGGAAACAAAGAAGTCAAGGTCACATTGAAACTTTGACTTTTCATGTTAAATTATTGCGTTAAAGTTTTTGAGATCTCTATATGATTCAAATTCTTTGTTGGGTTGGATTGATGTTTTGCATGATGATAGATGTTGGTCCAATGTTTAATTCTGTACACCCCCATCCATGCCAGTGACCAGTTTAATTCTGTACACCCCCATCCATGCCAGTGACCTAGAGGTCAAGGTCACAGACTTTGATTTTCATGTCAAGTTTTCAATTAACGTTTAGCTCACCTGGCCTGAAGGGCCATAGTGAGCTATTGTCATACAAATGCGTCAGGCGTGCGTTGTGTACGTCCCGTGCGTCGTCTGTCAACACCTTAAAACAAAATTTCAAACATCTTCTTCTGTAAAACTACTGGTCCCATGGTTCTTAAATTTCACATAGAGCATGACCTGACTCCAGGGTCTCAGAATTGTAAAATTGGGTCAGGTTGAAAATCCCAGATGACCGCCATCATTTCAAAAAATAGCAAAAAAAAAAAAAAAAAAAATCAACTTCTTCTCCAGAACCACTGGGTATATTTGTCTGTATTTTGGCATGGAACATCAGTGAAACTTTGGTATTCAAAATTTTAAAATGAAAAAAATCTGTAGCGGAGTTTTGTCACAGTGACCTACTTTCTGTTTACGAGTGTAATTTTGCTCAAATGCCAATGTAAAAAAAACGACTTCTTCAAACAACTTCAAACAACTTCTCTAAAACCACTGAACCCTAGGGTCTCAAATTTCACATGTAGCATGACCAGACTGCAGGGTTTCAAAATTGTAGAATTGGGTCAGGTCAAGAATGTAAGATGGCGGCTGTTACTAAAAATAGCAAAAACATTAAAATCAACTTCTTCTCCAGAACCATTTGGTGTATTTGGTTGAAAGTTTGCGTGGAACATTATTGGGACCTTGGAATTAAAAATTAAAAAAATCAAAAATATCTGTAGCAGAATTAGGTCACAGTGACCTACTTAGAGTTTACAAAACAGATTCTGCTCAAATGTCAATATCTCGAAAAGCGCAACCGATTCTGGCCAGATTTGGTCAGAAATGGTCCTTGAATGGAATTATTTCAATTTTGTGGCAGTATTCTATCCAAGATGGCCACCATGGGGGCACAACTAACAAAATAGCACAAACATAAAAATGACAATTACTCAAGAACCCTTGAATGGAATTGGACCAATTTTGTGTCAGAATGTTCATTGCATGAGGCTGTTTTGATTAATTGCAATTTGGCATTCCAAGATGGCCGCCATCTGCCGTTACAAAAAATAGCACAACCATAAAAATGACAATTACGCAAGAACCCCTGAATGGAATTGGACAAAATTTTGTGTCAGAATGGTCCTTCCATGGAGCTGTTTCGATTAATTGCAATTTGGCATTCAAAACTGGCCGCCATCTGCCGTCACTAAAAATAGCACAAAAACATGAAAACTCCAATATCTCAGTAACCGCTGAATGGATTTTGGACGAAATTTGTGGCAAATGACTCTCGCATTGAGATGTTTCAAAAATAGCTAACTATAGACCAGGCATGTTGGCCTCTGTTACTAAAAATAGTAAAATGTGAAAATTAGAAAATCTCAATTGGAATTGGACTAATTATGTGTCAGAATGGTTCTTTCATAAAGCTTTTTCGAGTTTTGCATTTTGGCATTCCAAGATGGCCACCATCTGCCGTTACTAAAAATAGCACAAAGCATGAAAATGACAATTTTCAGTAACCGCTGAATGGATTTTGACGAAATTTGTGGAAAATGATTCTTGCATTGAGATGTTTCAAAAATAACTAACTATAGACCAGTGATATTGGCCTCTTGGATGAAAAATAGAAAAATGTGAAAATTAAAATATCTTTTGTGACGGGAGTCCTTGATCCACGACCGCCGGATTGGTCCCATGGATTAGAGTGCTCTGCCGGAATGTAGGGGGACCCCAAGTGAAGTTGGCGCATACGCTAGGCAGACAAGAAAGAGCGCACAGCTGTGGTGGACATGCTTTTTAGGGCTGAGACCAGGTGAGTGGCTCCCTATTTGGTCCTGTAAGCTTGCTCAATACTTGTTTAATACAGACATGAAAGTAGGGTTGATCCAAGCGTATTGAAAATACAATATATCTCAATGGAATTGGACTAATTTTGCGTCAGAATTGCTCTTTCATTAAGCTTTTTTCGATTTTTACTTCACCTGTCCTGTCAAGGTGAGCTTATAGTATAGCCATGGTCCGTCGTCGTCGGCGTCGGCGTTCACACTTTTAAACATATGTCACTAAAGGTCAAGGTCATTCCGTCGGACCATCCGTCATCAAGATTTTCAAACATCTTCTCCTCTGAAACCACTGGGCCGATTGAAGCCAAATTTCATATGGAGTCTCAGTGGGATGGGGGAACGAAAGTATATACCTGGGGTCTGGGTCACATGACCAAGATGGCCGCCATGCCCATATATGGTAAAAACCCTTCAAAAATCTTCTTCTCCAGAACCAAAAGGACTATGACCTTGAAACTTTGTGTGAGGCATTGGGCATGCGGGCCCATCATAGTTTATACAAATCATGACCTTGTGTTGACCTTGACCTAATTTACGGCATGGTCAACTTTGGTACGTTAGGCTTTTATATTGGAAAACGCTTAAACAGTGGATTTCTCAGAAACTATTTAAGTCTAAGGTACAATACTTGGTATACATGGTCGACTAAATGACCAGATGAAGATATTATGTCACTAAAGGTCAAGGTCATTCCGTCGGACCATCCGTCGTCAAGATTTTCAAACATCTTGTCCTCTGAAACCACTGGGCCGATTGAAGCCAAATTTTATATGGAGTCTCAGTGGGATGGGGGAACGAAAGTTTATACCCGGGGTACGGGTCACATGACCAAGATGGCCGCCATGCCCATATATGGTAAAAACCCTTGAAAAATCTTCTTCTCCAGAACCAAAAGGACTATGACCTTGAAACTTGGTGTGTAGCATCGTGCATGCGGGCCCATCATAGTTTATATAAATCATGACCTTGCGTTGACCTTGACCTAATTTACGGCATGGTCAACTTTGGTACGTTAGGCTTTTATATTGGAAAACGCTTAAACAGTGGATTTCTCAGAAACTATTTAAGTCTAAGGTACAATACTTGGTATACATGGTCGACTAAATGACCAGATGAAGATATTATGTCACTAAAGGTCAAGGTCATTCCGTCGGACCATCCGTCATCAAGATTTTCAAACATCTTCTCCTCTGAAACCACTGGGCAGATTGAAGCCAAATTTCATACGGAGTCTCAGTGGGATGGGGGAACGAAAGTTTATACCCGGAGTCTGGGTCACATGACCAAGATGGCCGCCATGCCCATATATGGTAAAAACCCTTCAAAAATCTTCTTCTCCAGAACCAAAAGGCCTATGACCTTGAAACTTGGTATGTAGCATTGGGCATGCGGGCTTATCTTAATTTATACAAATCATGACCTTGCGTTGACCTTGACCTAATTTACGACATGGTCAACTTTGGTACGTTAGGCTTTTCTATGGGAAAACGCTTAAACAGTGGATTTCTCAGAAACTATTTAAGTATTAGGTACAATACTTGGTATACATGGTCGACTAAATGACCAGATGAAGATATTATGTCACTAGAGGTCAAGGTCATTCCGTGGGACCATCCGTCGTCAAGATTTTCAAACATCTTCTCCTCTGAAACCACTGGGCCGATTGAAGCCAAATTTCATATGGAGTCTCGATGGAATGGGGGAACGAAAGTTTATACCCGGGGTCTGGGTCACATGACCAAGATGGCCACCATGCCCATATATGGATATAGTTATCTTGGCTAAAGGTCGTTTGTCTGTAATGTGTCAACATTTTTAAAGGACTTCTGCTCTGAAACTACTGGGCAGATTTCAATTTAATTTCAAATGCAGCCCTCAGGCAAAGCGGGAAACAAAGCTTATATATTCGGTCCACTCACATGACCAAGATGGCCACCATGCCCATATAATGGCAAAAACCTTGAAAAATCTTCATGTCCAGAACCACTGGGCCAATTGCCTTGAAACTTGGTATCTAGCAACTGGGACTGTAGTACTACCAATTTTATATAAATTGAGCATATACTGACAGGTGAGCGATCGTTGCCCTTGGGCGACCTGTTTGCATTTTGGCATTCCAAGATGGCCACCATCTGCCATTACTAAAAATAGTACAAAACAAGAAAATGACAATATCTCAGTAACCACCGAATGGATTTTGACGAAATTTGTGGCAAAATGATTCTTGCTTTGAGGTGTTTCAAATCTTAACAAATATAGGTCCTTCAAGTTGGCCTCTGTTACTTAAAGTAGCAAAATGTGAAAATTAGAAAATTACAATGGAACTGGACCAATTTTGTGTCAAAATGGTCATTGCATGAAGACTTTTCGATTTTTCGCATTTTGTCATTCTAAGATGGCGGCCATCTGCCATTGCTAAAATAGCACAAAACATGAAACTAACCCCTGAATGGATTTTGATGAAATTTGTGGCAAAATGATCCTTGCATTAAGGCATTTCAAAAGTAAATATACAAAGACCAGGCAAGTTGGCCTCTGTTACTAAAAGAAGCAAAATGTGAAAATGAGAAAATCTCAGTGGAATTGGACCAATTTTGTTTCAGAATGGTCCCATTGCAAAATAGCCAGGTGAGCGATTTGGGCCAGTTGTTTAAGATCATATACCATCCAACCCTTTTGTTCAGTTTGGTTTATATGTCCAAAGTTTTATTCTATACCACCCCAACCCATGCCCGTGTTGTGTATTGTGTTTAAAGTTTAGTGTCATAAGGTGGTGGCACTTGCTGGGTTTATACCCGAGCCCCTGCTCACTTGCTCTAGTTTTGCAATGGATGGATGATACGATAGCCATACAGCTAAAATCGTTTTACCAAGGAGAAGGGATATACATACAGATATGCACACTTGCTGAATAAAATTTTACATTTTTTTTCCAAATTTTTTTGCTTCACAGGCCTGAACCATAGCCAACTTATGGCATAAAATTGCAATAAAGTATATTTCATAAAACAAAAAAATATAACAAATCTGGAAGAATGGTAGGCAACAATTGAAATAATGAAAGCAATACATGCGTATCTGTATCATAATGTGGTTGCAAGACCTAATATTGACATTTTTACTGGCTCATGGCTTTGCTTATTTGCATATAAGATTTGAACTTATCTTTTTTTATTTATGATTAGCTTACACTAGAACTATTTTAATGAACTTGCATCCAGGATTGCAGATGAGAAAAGTCAGCAGTTAGTTAGGGATAACAGAAGTGTTTCTCATAATGAAGTTTGTTGGTGTATATAGTTTTTGTCAACTTTACATCTAAGTTTTGCATTGAACCTTTATGATTACTAACAACTCTGTAACTACAGCGACACACCAGATTCGTTTCATATTTAATTCCTGATATCACTGTAGCATATAATACATTAGATGTGAATAATGTATGACCATAGGTCAGGGCCTCATGGTGGGGCCAGAGGTAAATAAATATGACTTAGGCATTTTCATTTTTTTCAAAGTATTGCATTAAATCTTTTTGATTACTCATATCTCAGTAATTATATTGCAGATTTTTCTTCTGCATTTGGTTTATGTTATCTCTGTAGCATACCTTTTGATATGGACTGCCTAAGCCCTTAGGTCAGGCTGGTGGGTGGGGCCAGGGGTCAGGTACTAGGTCAATAGGTGTTTGTTGTATTTATTTTTGCTTATAGGTTTATTTCATACTTGTTTACACCATATGGATGCTGCTGCTGATCTAAGGTCAAGATCACAGACACAAAATAATTTTGTACATGTATATATGATTTGCATTAAAAGTTTGTTTTAAACGTCTGCTTCATTAGGCGATGAAAATGATCAAGATATACGTGAGACTGTGCTCACTTGCTCTAGTTTGAAAACCTTTCAGTTCAGTGTTGCAGTGGTAATACTGGTTGGTTGCATTTTAGGTAGCACCTATTTCATATTAATGTCTGATTAAAAACTAGATCGCCAGGTCAGATCTTAGAAAAATATTGTTTACACTCTCGAGGGCATGGTTTTGATCCAATCTTCATGAAACGTTATCAGAATGTAGATAAAAAAGTGCAAAACTGCTCCAATTGAACCATCATTAAATAGATGATCTTCCATATTATTCCATTATAACTCAGGTGAGCGGTTTAGGTCCAATATGGACCTCTTGTTAGTAACAGCGGCCATCTTTGATATTCGACCTGACCCAATTTTACAATTCTGAGACCTTGGAGTCAGGTTATGCTCCATGTAAAATTTGAGAACCATGGGTCCAGTAGTTTTATAGAAGAAGATGTTTGAATAATTTGTTTTCAATTGTTGACGGACGACGCACGACGAACGCCGGACGCTTTGGTATGACAACACTATGGCCCTTCGGGCCAGGTTAGCTAAAAATGCACAACCCTTTAAGTCCCTGACATAATCACCCATGTGACAGTCTGTGTTCAGTTAGTGAAAATGGTCATGGATCAAGCACATTAGCTCATAAATCATAATGATCATCCAAATGTGCAAATCAGAAATGGCTATCTATAAAAAATTAAACTATCTTTATGTATTTTCTTTCTGAATAAATAAGTAATCCTGTCTTTGAACGGTTCACGCTTACTCTTTTGAAAATATCTATTCTTTTATCAATTTCTATCGACAGCCACCTCTTGATCCACCTCTTCCTCTGACACCTCACCTCTTTCCTGCCTCTGTCACCTTTGTGCGGACTCCCTGGCCACTAAAATACATACATTTAAAGCAACGCTTTTTATTTATTTTTAAATTGGAAAAAGCAACCGTAAGTCTATTTTTTTCTTTCTTCACATGTAGTACAGCCAGCATCACTGTAAGGGTTGAACTTAAAATGTTTGACATAGTAGGTAGAAAATTCAAAATGTAGACTTTGCCTTTTCTGTTGTTTGGTTATTCGGGTTTCAACTGATAGTTTTCAATTGCCCCGGTATTTCAGTGGTGTTGTCTGACTTCCAAGGGGTATACTGGTGTCGCTATACGGTCTTTCCGTTGAGTCTTCATCTCTGATTCATCAAAGGCCTTATCCGTGATTTGTTTGTTTCTGGTGATGATTCCTTGATGAGTTAGGAAACCTTCATGCAGACCAAACAGCTAACTTAATGTTTCAAACCACTGCAGAAGCAGAGGGCGAGGTTTTGGCACAGTAAAAGTCCCCCCAGTAATCTTTTGCTGACCGTTCCAACGCGGTACTTCTGTTCATGTTCCTTGATGTTATATTGTGCTGTGTCCGCTTGTCTGTGGGCTCTGGTGGTTTGGTCACCCGTATTGCTGCCCAATCTACCTTCTGTTTTGTTTTGTTTTGTTACTAAAATAAAAAAATAAGTAAAAATAGATGTAAATGCTATTGTTGGAGTAGCTGAATGACCATCTGTTTGGTAAAGATCTGCTCATTCGGTTTACTGTGCGTGTCTTTCGTAGACTTGTGTCACTTTTTGCTTAACAACATTGTATTTTGTTCGCTTCCCAGTCACGTTGGAATTAAAGGCAACGAAAAGGCCGACATTGCTCTAAAGCACGGGGGGGGGGGGGGGGGGTCGGGTGGTGCTGTGTGTACCTTCAAGTGCCGGGGCGTCCTACTGATTTGGAACAGTGTAGGGCAAGGGCCTCCTATGCTTGCAGTAGGTGCGGGTGGGGGTTGTTTGGACATTTTTTGTCTCGTCTATCATTTTTCTACTTTCTCCCTCTCTCTGGGAGACGGCCCGATATAGACTGAAATACTGTCTCAAAGAGCCGTTAAACCCAAAAAAAATCAATCATGCTCCAAAGCAACGAAATGGCCGACATTGCTGCAAAATCCGCATTAGCTCTTCATATTTCCTTACACTGATATTAAAATTTGCATAAATACCTATGCTCATGATAAGTGGCAGATATCATGAAATGCTGCTGTCGTTAACAAACTCCTTTCTGTTAAGCCGTCACTTGGTGAATGGCAACAATGTTATGGAATTGATCGTAAGGAAGAAGTAACTTTAGCTCGCCTAAGAATCGGCCATACTTTTATTATAATTCATTTTTGTTGAAGGGTGTGGATCCGCCTTTGTGCAGTCCTTGTCAGGAACCTTTTAGTGTTTAACACTTTTTTTAGATTGCACGGATTTTCGTATTGCACGTGCTTGGTTCTTCCGTGTCAACAGTATGAAACAACTGTTTGACACGGTCGAATCTTTTCATTTTTAAATGAGATCGGCATCTACAGTAAACTACTGATTTTGATCTTGCCATGATCAATGCACGTGGCAAGTTTGGAGAAAATCCGTTAATAAACACTCAAGTTATCGATCGGAAACGAAGTGCTCACGGACGTACGGACAGACGACGGACGGACACACGGACAGCCAGCGGGAAAACATAATACCCCGCCACTAACGTGTGGCGGGGTATAAAAGGAATTTAGGAATATTACCTTATTATAAATAAGGTTAGGGCCATTATTTAACAAACTGTGATGGACTCAAGGCCCCAATGCTACATACCAAGTTTCAAGGTATCTGTAATTTATTTTGTCTTCTGTATGCTAACAGGGAGACTGTGGATGAATCGTACAAGATGGAATCCTCAGAAAGAGAAGATCATGATGAGGTTAACACCATATCACCTGGTATTGAACTGCCCTTGTACCAAGATCATGATGAGGTCCACACTATGGCGACGGCTCCTATAATACAGCTGCCTTTATACCATGATATAGAAAGTGTAGACGAGTATATCAAGAACAACATAGGCTTAATGGATATGGTGACAGATGAGCTGGATATCCACGATATGGATAGTATTAATGTGGTGAGATAATTCAGATATACAGATCAATGGCTGCATAAAACAGTACACCCAATGTCATCAGGTCGTATGAACATGATGTTTGAGATTGCAAGCGACAGCAATGACAGGTAAAAGGATAACGTCAGAACTGTTCATATAAATGGGCTGAATTTTCATTAATGCATTGTTCATTTTCCGTCAGATTCATATTAGAAGGATTATGGTCCTTGTTATTTTGTTATTGGGTATACAGTCTTGATGTTTTGGGCATTCTGTAAGGGCATAAAGTTTGATTCACCTAATTTTATTTTACACATGAATGCCCTTTCTATTTTATTTTCGTTGTAATGCACTAGTTATTAATACTGCATACATACAGGTAGCTGGTAGATGAAGATATTTATCTAACTCTCTATAATTTCAGGAATGGAAACATTTCACAGAAGATGAAAGCAATCATTCTCAACCAGGATGTTCAAGGCAGCTGGATTTCGGAAACCCTGAGATAATTGAAAGTTCTGAAAATACGCTTAAAATGGACCTAAGCCTGGATATCATAAATACTTCTGATACTGAACACAGAGATTCTTGTGAAAGCAGTGATGAGAGCGAGTCTGAGAACACTTCGGACATCGACCGCAGCAAACAATTTGGCCCACCATTCACATTCCACCTTCTGAGACAATGTCTTCCAAGTCTACTGTGGAACAGCATGTATTAGCATGTTGTGCTTTTGGAATTAGGTACAACATATCAACAGAGATGTTTAAGGGTTTGTTGTCATATGTTAATTTCCACCTTCCTGAAAACAATTCATGTGAACTTGATGTCTCTAAAATAAAACGAAAGTGTGGTTTTGATTACAACTTTAAACATGTACATGCGTTCGTCAGCAAATGTGGTGCCTTATCCCTAAAGGGGAATCCCGAATGGAACGGGTTATCTGGGCAAACAGTTTGGATCAAGCGTGGGGCCTGATCTGAGGTCCAAACTGTTTGCAGCCTAGACATCATTTCTACAAGAGTTAGTTAGACCAATATTGTCAATATATTCTTGATTTTTGATGCAGACGACAATTTCAGCAGACGACAAAAAATACCCAGAATGCAATGGGTTAAAGCAACAGACACTGACAGAGCAAGTAAATGTGCCAGACAGTGTGTTGCGGCAACAAATTCGACAGTGATACAAGTGGTAGTTACTTTGTATCTATTGATATCGGATCCCAAATGAAAGCTGTACTTGAGAGAGAAGAAAACTGGCAAAAATTCAAGACTCCCATACTAGAGTTATATCTGCTGCTATAACTGATGGAGATTGATTGATTGATTTGGGTTTAACGGCCCTTTGAGACGGTATTTCAGTCTATATCGGGCCGTCTCACAGAGAGAGGGAGAAAAAAGCGAAATAATAGATGAGAGAAAAAATGTCCAAACATCTCCCACCCGCACCTCTGCAAGCGCAGTAGGCCCTTGCCCTACAAGAATATTATAGTTAAGACACCCAGGATGTTTTCTTTCACCTCCAACAGATAAAGTTACCGTCACATTTTTCACGGATGGTATACCACTTGAAATCATCGAAAGTGTCTTTGTGGCCAGTGCTTTTGGTTACCAATGAGCTGCCCCCAAACGAACGGTATGTGACAAAAAACACACAACAAAAAACATGATTTCTTTCACAGAAGTTCAACGGCTGCAGCAGTGTTGGTTAGTGGTTGGTTGTTTTGGGTTTAATGGCCCTTCGAGACAGTTTTTCAATCTATATCGGGCCGCCCCCCAAAGAGAGGGAGAAGGAAGAAAGAAATGATAGACGAGAGAAAAATGTCCAAACAACCCCACCCGCACATACTGCAAGCACAGTAGGCCCTTGCCCTACTATTATCCAAATCAGTAGGACGCCCCGGCACTGGAAGTTATACCCAGCTCGCTCGCACCATCCAACCACCCCTTCCAGCAGTGTTACAGGATAAACAAAAACTTTTAGGGCTTACAGAAGTTAAGCTTATACAGGATGTTGCCACACGCTGGAATTCAGCTGTTAACATGTTAGAGAGATTCCTTCAACGTCAGTATGCAGTTTATGGTGCCTTAGTGACTAAAGACATCCGGTCCTAAGAAAATGACATTGCAACTATGAATGAGGATGACATAACTCTTTCGGAAAATATAATGGCTGTGTTAATTCCACTTCGGACGGTAACTACAACTCTGTGTTCTGAATCCATGCCAACAACTTCTCCTATACTTCCTTTGCAGAAGCTACTACTTACAAAGGAATTGGTGTATAAGGAGTCTGACTCTGAGGCTGTGAAACAGGTAATGAAGGCAATTTCAGATGATCTATGGTAGACTAGAGATAAAATGTCCAAACAACCCCCACCCGCACCACCTGCAAGCACAGTTGGCCCTTGCCCAACTATTATCCAAATCAGTAGGACGCCCCGGCACTGGAAGTTATACCCAGCACCATCGCACCACCCAACCACCCCCTGCAGTGATAATAAATATGTTCTGAAAAGTAAGATTCTTTGGAAGCAATGAACACACCAAAGAATAGAAAATAGCAGACTCGGTTTAATTGAGTCTGTTCATGACTAGTAATGAAATGTGCGACACCAGCCACGCCCCCTAGCACCGGCTTAAGCGGAACCTGCTGGTTTAGCATCTATCCTTGAGGATGGTATTATAACTAAAACTGAAAAAGGACATCAAAACTAAACTTGACTAAGCCAAGCAGGAAATGGTAGTCTATATGAACACAGTTATACTGAACTTAGGATCCGATCCACTTCTATGGTGGAAGGATAACTCCTGGAGACTTCCACTCCTTGCTCGTTTGGCAAAGGAACATCTGTGTGTAACTGCCACAACTGTACCCTCTGAGCGAGTATTCAGTACTGCTGGTGACATTTTGTCAGGACAGAGGGCTTCTCAAAATGCTGATAAAGTTGACATGCTGATAGTTTTGAAAAAGACCATGCCTTGAATGATCTCATTCTTTGACAGTGAACATGTCTACCAAATTCCCTAAATAGTTCATAGTACCTGATAATTCTACAAGAATTTAAACAAGTGATATCCTTTGACTTGTCTAAAATCTATGGACAAGGCTTAGTGTTGCCTCTAATGATGACTATTTAGAGTAAATGGCAGTCATTCTGGAAGTTAAATATTAGTCTGTCATTTTAGTCTAGTAGGGGATGAGGACTCTAGTCCGTTTGTTCTTGCAAAAGAATTGCTTTTTAGTTTATTAACCTAGAAGATTGGAAGAAAGAGTTCCAAACAGATATACTGTTTTTCTTCAATTACCGTTTGGGCCTATGATATTTTACTGTCACTACTAGTGGTCAAATATGCTAAATATCAACTGGAATAGTAGAGCACAGCATGCAATACGGGTTCGCTTCGGGGTGGTTGGGTGGTGCGATGATGCTGGGTATAACTTCCAGTGCCGGGGCAAGGGCCAACTGTGCTTGCAGTAGGTGCGGGTGAGGGTTGTTTGGACATTTTTCTCTCATCTATCATTTCTCTCTCGTTTCTCCCACTCTTTTGGAGGCGGCCCAATATAGACTGAAATACTGTCTCAAAGAGCCGTTAAACCCAAAACAACAAACCAACGGGTGTGCCGTATTGTTGCACCCCTACTAATTAATTATTGAACTTTGGACCCCACCTGGGGCCTGACCCGGGGGCTTACACAATTTACATCGAAGGTAATGCTTAAGAGATTCCATGCACCAAATATGAAAAGAACCCGATGTTTAGTAACAGAGATATGAGCAGTCAAAAAAGTATAATGCAAAACTCTGAGGTAAAGTTGACAAACAAACGAATGGATATAGTGACAAGAACTATATATCCCCTGTCATACTTCGAATGTCTGCGGTATAATAAGATAGAATGAGCAAAATAAAAAGCATGCTAAAACTGTCATGCACACCTGTCGTATTAGTGAATATTGGTTGGTTTTGGGTTTAACGGCCCTTTGATACAGTATTTCAGTATATCGGATCGTCACTAAAGAGAAGGGGGAAAGAAAAGAGAAACGGCAGATGAAAGAAAAAAAACGACAGACGAAAGAAAAAATGTCCAAACAACCCCACCCGCACCTACTGCAATTACAGTAGGCCATTGCCACAGCATTATCCAAATCAGTAGGACGCCGCGACAAAGGAAGTTATATTCAGCACCATCGCACCGCCCAACCATCCCATCAGTGAACATGACTGCAGGCAGTGAATTGATTGACTGATTGATTTGGGTTTAACGGCCCTTTGAGACAGTATTTCCGTCTATATCGGGTCGTCTCCCAGAGAGAGAGAGGGAGAAAGAAAAGAAAAATGATAGACGAGAGAAAAATATCAAAGCCACCCGCACCTACTGCAAGCACAGTAGGCCCTTGCCCTACAATGTGATCAATAGCAGGGACTCGAAGATATGTGTCAGTTGAGGATCCGTAATAATGCATACATACAGGTAGCTGGTAGATGAAGATATTTATCTAACTCTCTTTAATTTCAGGAATTGAAACTTTTCACAGAAGATGAAAGCAATCATTCTCAACCAGGATGTTCAAGGCAGCTGGATTTCGGAAACCCTGAGATAATTGAAAGTTCTGAAAATACGCTTAAAATGGACCTAAGCCTGGATATCATAAATACTTCTGATACTGAACACAGAGATTCTTGTGAAAGCAGTGATAGTGGTGAGAGCGAGTCTGAGAACACTTCGGACATCGACCGCAACAAACAATCTGGCCCACCATTTTAGCTCACCTGAGCACGAAGTGCTCAAGGTGAGGTATTATGATCGGTCTTTGTCCGTCGTCCGTTGTCCGGCGTCAACTTTTGCTTTAAACGACTTCTTCTCCAAAACTGCTAGCCGGATTTCAAAATAATTTCACAGAAATGTTCCTTGGGGGACTCTCTACCAAAATTGCTCAAATGGTTCCGCTCCGCTGAACAATATGGCTGCCAGAGCTAAAAATAGAAAAACCTTTAAACGACTTCTCCTCCAAAACTGCTGGGCCGATTTTGAAATAATTTCACAGAAATGTTCCTTAGGAGACCCTCTACCAAAATTGCTCAAACGGTTCCACTCCGCTGAACAATATGGCCGCCAGAGCTAAAAATAGAAAAACCTTTAAACAACTTCTCCTCCAAAACTGCTTGGTCGATTTTGAAATAATTTCACAGAAATGTTCCTTAGGTGACCCTCTACCAAAATTGCTCAAACGGTTCCGCTTCGCTGAACAATATGGCGGCCAGAGCTAAAAATAGAAAAACCTTTAAACGACTTCTCTGCCAAAACTGCTGGGCCGATTTTAAAATAATTTCACAGAAATGTTCCCCGTGCTGGTCCCGGGATAGAATAGGCCAGACGTATCCCTCTGTGTGACGTAAAAGGCAGTCTAAAAGGGGGCGGCTCGTTTGCCGTGAGCTGCGACCCGTGTCGTTGGAAGAAGGGATCCTGGTGATTGAGTAGACTGCCTACGACGTATCCAATCTGCAACACATCACTTTGGCCCTTATTTCAACTAGACGGGAGGTCATATGGGCCCGAATATGATCAATCGGCTTTGTCGTGCCAAGCCCTGGGAACCAACTTTACCTTTCTCTTCCAATCTTTGTATCATTCTGATACTGACCATGTGTCCATGAATCCTTTTTCTCATCTTTTTCCATTCCTAGAAGGCGGCGGCTGATGGGTCAATCGTGTAGGCATTCTGTCCTATCCGAGTATATCTTCAGTGTATCTCTAGCACTTGGAGTTTAGGATATCCACTCTATATAAGTGCTCCCTTGTTGGGCTCCACGGCGGGTGGAGAGCACCGGAGATGAATCATTTTCTTTATCTTCTCATGGCCCCCCCAACTTCAAACCCCAAAGCTTCTCAACATAATTCGAAACGGCCACGTGACACCGACTCTGATGACCCATCAGAGAATGAACTTAGTCAATCCACTACGTTTGTACCAACTCCGCGCTTCTTAGTTATCTCATCGAAAGAAGAAAGACAAATGTCGAGCCTGTCTCCATTTGTCATCGAAAAAGCACTTCATGGCATCGCTGGTGTGCCAAAGAGCATAAAGAAATTACGCTCAGGTGACCTTCTGGTCGAATACGTTAACAAGAAATCAATAGAAAATCTGTTACGTATCAACAAATTTTTCGACCTAGAAGTGAAAGTCGCACTGCACAGCTCCCTCAATACTTCCAAGGGCGTTGTTCGCTGCCCCGATTTAAAAGGGGTCAGCGATCAAGAGATCCTTGAAAATATGAGGGAGCAAGGTGTAGTTGCAGTCCGTCGTATTAAAGTTCGTCGAGACGAGACGCTTAAAGACACTAACACTTTCGTATTCACCTTTAACACATCAGTTTTGCCCAAACAATTAAAAGTCGCATTTCTTCGTGTCTCCGTTGATTCCTACATTCCAAATCCACTGCGATATTATCGGTGCCAAGTATTTGGGCATCACGAAAACAGATGCAGAAAAGAAACGATATGTGCTAACTGTGGTCAGCCGCAGCATTGTGCGGATGAAACAGATTGTAAACGTCAAGCGAAATGTTTCAACTGTAAGGAAGACCACCCCGCCAATTCGCGGAAATGCCAGGCCTGGCACACTGAGAAAGAAATTCTCAAAGTCAAGTACACCAGGAATATATCGTTTCCAGAAGCGCGGAAAATCGTTGACAGCTACACGGCAGCACCAGGTAAAAGTTATGCTAGCATTACGAAGACTGCTGGTGTCACGGTATCATTAGTCGATGCTACGACACAAACAGACCCTGTACTTATCACAGGAGCCCCCCAGTCTTCGTCTTACAATGTTACAGCAACTGAAGCATCTGCCGAAGCAACACGAGACTCGTCGGAAAGATTAAGTCAGAAAGAAAAAGAAAAACAACAAAAAGCAGACAAGAAATTACAAAGATTGTTCACGACACGCTTAGAACAAACAAGAACTCTTCAGACAGGACTCCTGACCCTAAACCAAAGGTAAAGGGGAAACCTGTACCTGAATCAGATAGACAGCCGAAAGGATCTAATGATCCGATTAGGCAGCATAATAGGTGGGCCGCCTTGGAGGACATGGATGCGATGGAATCCCCATCCTGTCTCCCAAGGGGAACACTTAACAGAATACCTACTTCCTAAGAATAGATCTAACAATTTTGCTCCAATATATACTCATAATGAATAATAATGAAAAATAGAATTATACAATGGAATTGTCGAGGCTTAAAAGCCAACTATGAAGAAACATTGCTCCTTTTGAAGGATTATGAGCCTGCTGCTCTGTGTCTTCAAGAAACACATCTAAAAGACACCGATAACATTTCCATCAGAAACTATAGTTCTTTTCATACCTTTAGTACAAATAATGAGAGAGCCGCTGGCGGTGTCTCTATAATTGTCAACAATAACACTCCGCATAGTCAGGTGCAATTACATACGAATTTACAAGCAGTTGCAGTTAGTATAACTCTCCATCGCGTAGTAACTATTTGTTCTATATATATTCCTCCCAATTCGAGATTGTCTTTAAAAGAGCTTGATGATCTTGTTCCGCAACTCCCTTCTCCCTTCATATTGTTGGGAGATTTTAATGGTCATAATATTCTTTTGGGTTCCAAAGATATTAATGACAAAGGCAGAGTAATTGAAAATTTTATCGACAACAATGGACTTTGTCTGTATAACACTAATACTCCTACGTATCTCCATCCAGCAACTGGTACATACACTTCTTTAGACCTCTCTATTTGCACTCCCACCCTTCTTTTGGACTATGACTGGAAAGTTCATGATGATCTCTGCGGTAGTGACCACTTTCCTGTTTTTCTAAATAACATTGGTCCAGATATTGATGAGCCGGTTTCAAGGTGGAAACTAAATAAAGCTAACTGGGCCCAGTTTTACACTCTTTGTGAAACTCGACTTCTTGAAGACACAGTCCAGGAGGCTGATGATCCGATTGAGTCATTTGCATCTATTCTTATTAATATAGCAGAAGAAACAGTTCCAAAAACATCAACGAAATCAAAAAAGATTAAAAAGCCTTGGTTTACAGATGACTGTAAAACTGCTATAAAACAACGTAAAGGAGCACTGCGACAATTCAATAATCGCCCAACACATGATAATTTAAATAATTATCGTGTTTTCCGTGCAAAAGCTCGTCGAACAATTAAAGAATCAAAGAAAAAATCTTGGAAACAGTATGTTTCCAAATTAAATTCTCGAACTTCAATAAAGAAAGTATGGGACATGGTTCGTAAAATTCAGGGAAAAGGAAAATCTAGCTCACTGGGACACTTAAGTATAAACAATTCTAAAGTTACTTCCAAAAAAGATATTTCTAATACTCTCGCTGACGCTTTCACGAAAAATTCTTCTTCTGAAAATTATAGTCCAAAATTCAAGAATATTAAAAAGCAGAAGGAAAAACAGCACCTTAAATTTTCATCCAACAACAAAGAAACTTATAATCAATCTTTTTCTCTTTCGGAACTTAAAGATGCTCTTTCAAAGGCTCATGATTCATCTCCGGGGCCTGATGATATCCATTACCAGTTTTTGAAACATCTTCCAGACTCTTCTCTTTCGGTTCTTTTGAAAACATTTAATGACATTTGGGAAACTGGTAATGTACCAAAGTCTTGGAAAGAAGCTACGATAATCCCCATACCAAAACCTGGAAAAGATAATACGAACCCAAACAACTACCGTCCTATTGCTTTAACGAGCTGCATATGTAAAACATTGGAGCGAATGATCAATGAAAGACTCGTTTGGTACCTTGAAACAAATAATATTATTGCAGAATTTCAGAGTGGTTTCAGGCACCAACGCAGTACTAATGATCACTTGGTTAGATTAGAAACCTTTATAAGTGAAGCTTTCATCAAGAAGGAGCACTTAGTTGCTGTCTTCTTTGATTTAGAGAAGGCTTACGATACAACTTGGAAGTATGGTATAATGAATGATTTACATGAAATAGGTCTTAAAGGCCGATTGCCACTATTCGTTCAAAACTTCTTATCCAATAGAGAATTCAAAGTACGTGTAGGTTCAACTTTGTCTGAGGCACATGATCAAGAACAAGGTGTGCCTCAAGGTAGTATTTTGTCTGTTACTCTTTTCAGTCTAAAAATAAACAATATTGTTAAATGTCTTAATCCTGGTGTTGACTGTTCCTTATATGTAGATGACTTTTTGATTTGTTATCGGTCAAAAAATGTGCATACTATTGAACGTCAGCTTCAACAAAATCTAAATAAAATTCAAACGTGGGCAACTGAAAATGGATTCAAATTTTCGAAATCTAAGACAGTTTGCATGCATTTCTGTCACCTTCGAAAAGCGCATGATGATCCAGTGCTCACCTTGGACGGGACACCCATTCCTGTAGTAGAAGAAAATAAATTTCTAGGGGTTATCTTTGATAAAAAACTTTCCTTTATTCCACACATTAAACAACTTAAAGCAAAATGTCAAAAAGCGTTGAACCTACTACGAGTTGTTGCCCATACTGACTGGGGAGCAGATCGTAAAGTTTTACTTAATCTGTATAGAACTATTATACGATCCAAACTAGACTATGGCTCAATAATATATGGATCCGCTAGAAAATCTTATTTGGAAATGCTTGATCCCATTCATCATCAGGGACTCCGGCTCGCCTTGGGAGCTTTCAGAACTTCTCCCTCGGAGAGTCTTTTAGCAGAGGCAAATGAACCATCACTTTATAATAGACGTCTTAAACTCTCCCTGCAGTATGCCCTTAAACTAAAATCAAATCCATCAAATCCAACGTATGAAACTGTTTTTCGGCCACAATATAAAACATTATTTGAGAATAAACCAAATATGATTCCTTCCTTTGGCATTAGAATCTCTTCAGAATTTGAAAATATGAATGTAGATTTAGACACAATTGAACAGTTTAAGACTCCAGATACGCCACCATGGACATTTACTCAGCCACGTGTTTTATTTTCTTTGCATACTGATAAAATATCTCAAACTGACCCTCTTGTATTTCGAACTAAATTTAATGAACTGCTGTCTGACTTTTCTAACTATGAGACTTTATATACTGATGGTTCAAAGGATGGAGACACAGCTGGCTCTGCTTGTGTTGCTCCATCCGAAACATACAAACGTAGATTACCTGCTAATGCCTCAATTTTTTCAGCGGAGATCAAAGCTATTGATTTAGCCTTGGATCATATTGAACAGTCTAGGAATACAGATTTTATCATCTTCTCTGATTCCATTTCTGTTCTGCAATCCCTAAATAATCGCCATATTGAGAATCCTCTTCTTTTAGATATCCTCTTGAAACATAATGACTTAGCTGAGCTAAACAACATTGTATTTTGTTGGCTTCCCAGTCACGTTGGGATTAAAGGCAACGAAAAGGCCGACATGGCCGCAAAATCGGCTTTAACTCTTCATATTTCTGATCTTAAAATTCCTTACACTGATATCAAACCTTGCATAAATACACATCTTCATGATAAGTGGCAGATATCATGGAATGCTGCTGTCTTTAACAAACTTCACTCTATCAAGCCTTCACTTGGTGAATGGCAACCATCTTATAGAATTGATCGTAAGGAAGAAGTAACTTTGGCTCGAATCAGAATCGGCCATACTTTTATTACTCATTCGTTTCTGTTGAAAGGTGAGGATACGCCTTTGTGCATTCCTTGCCAGGAACCTTTTAGTGTTAAACATTTCCTTTTAGATTGCATAGATTTTCGTATTACGCGTGCTAGGTTTTTCCGTGTCAACAGTATGAAACAACTGTTTGACACGGTTGAACCAGCGAAAATCTTTTCATTTTTGAAAGAGATTGGCATATATAGTAAAATATAGTTTAGTTAAGTCGCGGTATTTTTACAACAGTAGATTTAAATTTGTGTTTACTCATCTCGCTGGCCGAGAGTTCGTTATATGTTATCAGTCTTAAGCTAGCCGTTGATCGGCGTGTTTTACGACATACCCGACTTGATTCATTTTTATACTGTGCATTCATTTCTGACCTTATGCGTATAATGCGTTTTCGTTTATAGCGTTTTCGGCGTGAAATAGCCCTTTTGGTGCTGATGTGCCGTAAAATCCATATCACTCACTCACTCACTCACAGAAATGTTCTTTAGGAGACCCTCTACCATAATTGCTCAAACGGTTCCGCTCCGCTGAACAATATGGTCGCCAGAGCTAAAAATAGAAAAAAGCTTTAAACGACTTCTCCTCCAAAACTGCTAGGCCGATTTTGAAATAATTTCACAGAAATGTTCCTTAGGAGACCCTCTACCAAAATTGCTCAAACGGTTCTGCCCCGCTGAACAATATGGCCACCAGAGCTAAAAATAGAAAAAAGCTTTAAACATCATCGTTTCTAAAGCCAATGGCTCGATTTCAAAAAAAATTCACAGAAATGTTTTGCTCAAGGCTCTGAACAAAAATTGCTCAAACAGTTCCACTCCGCTGAACAAAATGGCCGCCAGAGCTAAAAATAGAAATAAATCTTAGAATGACACAGAGGGCACAGTTATGATCCAAACATCATGAAACTTTGTCAGAATGTTTCTGAACAAAAATTGCTCAAACAGTTCCACTCCGCTGAACAAAATGGCCGCCAGAGCTAAAAATAGAAATAAATCTTAGAATGACACAGAGGGCACAGTGATGATCCAAACATCATGAAACTTTGTCAGAATGTTTATCTTAATGAAATCTAGACCATCTTTGAAACTGGGTCATGTCGGGTCAAAAACTAGGTCACTGGGTCAAATCTTAGAAAAACCTTGTGCACACTCTAGAGGGCACAGTTATTATCCAATCTTCATGAAACTTTGTCAGAATGTTTATTTATATAAAATCTAGGCCAAATTTGAATCTGAGTCTTGTGGGGTCAAAAGCTAGGTCACTAGGTCAAATATTAGAAAAACCTCATGTACACTCTAGAGGGCACAGTTATGATCCTATCTACGTGAAACATTGTCAGAATGTTTACTTTCATGAAATTAATACCAGATTTGAAACTGGGCCATGTCAGGTCAAAAACTAGGTCACTAGGTCAGTTCTTAGAAAAACAGTGTGAACGCTTTTGAGGACACAGTTTTGTTCTAATCTTCATGAGACTTTGTCAGAATGTTTGTCTCCAACGAATCTGGACCAAGGGTGCAACTTGGTCATGTTGGGTCAAAAAGTAGGTCACTAGGTTAAACCTTAGAAAAACATTGTGTACACTCTAGAAGGCACAGTTTTGATAACTTTGCCAGAATGTTCATATCCAAGAAATCTAGACCAGGCTTGGAACTGGGTCATGTAGGGTCAAAATCTAGGTCA
Source organism: Ctena decussata (assembly GCA_963989385.1). Lineage (NCBI taxonomy): Eukaryota > Metazoa > Mollusca > Bivalvia > Lucinida > Lucinidae > Ctena > Ctena decussata. The sequence continues at coordinate 55,553,425 of OZ022509.1, forward strand.
TTAGGTTAAATCTTATAAAAACCTTAGGTACACAATAAAGGGTTCATTTTCCATTTAATCTTTGTGAAACTCTGTCAGTCATATGGATGTCTCTGAGGTTAAGTTCACAGGATACTCAGGTGAGCGATCCAGGGCCATCATGGCCCTCTTGTATGTCATCCCACCTTCTGAGACAATGTCTTCCAAGTCTACTGTGGAACAGCATGTATTGGCATGTTGTGCTTTTGTAATTAAGTACAACATATCAACAGAGATGTTTAAGGGTTTGTTGTCATATGTTAATTTCCACCTTCCTGAAAACAATTTATGTGAACTTGATGTCTCTAAAATAAAACAAAAGTGTGGTTTTGATTACAACTTTAAACATGTACATGAGTTCGGCAGCAAATGTGGTGCCTTATCCCTAAAGGGGTATCCCGAATGGAATGGGTTATCTGGGCAAACAGTTTGGATCTCAGAACAGGCCCCACAAACGTGGGGCCTGATCTGAGATCCAAACTGTTTGCAGCCTAGACATCATTTCTACAAGAGTTAGTTAGACCAATATTGTCAATATATTCTTGATTTTTGATGCAGACGACAATTTCAGCAGACGACAAAAAATACCCAGAATGCAATGGGTTAAAGCAACAGACACTGACAGAGCAAGTAATGTGTCAGACAGTGTGTTGCGACAACACATTCGACAGTGATACAAGTGGTAGTTACTTTGTATCTATTGATATCGGACCCCAATTGAAATCTGTACTTGAGAGAGAAGAAAACTGGCAAAAATTCAAGACTCCCATACTAGAGTTATATCTGCTGCTATAACTGATGGAGATTGATTGATTGATTTGGGTTTAACGGCCCTTTGAGACAGTATTTCAGTCTATATCGGGTTTATATTTGGTTACCAATGAGCTGCCCCCAAACGAACGGTATGTGACAAAAAACACAACAAAAAAACAGGATTTCTTTCACAGAAGTTCAACGGCTGCAGCAGTGTTGGTTAGTGGCTGGTTGTTTTGGGTTAAATGATCCTTCGAGACAGTTTTTCAGTCTGTATCGGGCCGTCCCCAAAAGAGAGGGAGAAGGAAGAAAGAAATGATAGACGAGAGAAATATGTCCAAACAACCCCACCCGCACATACTGCAAGCACAGTAGGCCCTTGCCCTACTATTAACCGAATCAGTAGGACGCCCCGGCACTGGAAGTTATACCCAGCACGCTTGCACCATCCAACCACCCCTTCCAGCAGTGTTACAGGATAAACAAAAACTTTTACGGTTTACAGAAGTTAAGCTAATACAGGATGTTGCCACACGCTGGAATTCAGCTGTTAACATGTTAGAGAGATTCCTTCAACGTCAGTCTGCAGTTTATGGTGCCTTCATGACTAAAGACATCCGGTCCTAAGAAACTGACATTGCAACTATGAATGAGGATGACATAACTCTTTCGGAAAATATAATGGCTGTGTTAATTCCACTTCGGACGATAACTACAACTATGTGTTCTGAATCCATGCCAATAGCTTCTCCTATACTTCCTTTGCAGAAGCTACTACTTACAAAGGAATTGGTGTATAAGGAGTCTGACTCTGAGGCTGTGAAACAGGTAATGAAGGCAATTTCAGATGATCTATGGTAGACTAGAGATAAAATGTCAAAACAACCCCCACCCGCACCACCTGCAAGCACAGTTGGCCCTTGCCCAACAATAATCCAAATCAGTAGGACGCCCCGGCACTGGAAGTTATACCCAGCACAATCGCACCACCCAACCACCCCCTGCAGTGAAGATAAATATGTTCTGAAAAGTAAGATCCTTTGGAAGCAATGAACACACCAAAGAATAGAAAATAGCAGACTCGGTTTAATTGAGTCTGTTCATGACTAGTAATGAAATGTGCGACACCAGCCACGCCCCCTAGCACTGGCTTATGCGGAACCTGCTGGTTTAGCATCTATCCTTGAGGATGTTATTATAACTAAAACTGAAAAAGGACATCAAAATTAAACTTGACTAAGCCAAGCAGGAAATGGTAGTCTATATGAACACAGCTATACTGAACTTAGGATCCGATCCACTTGTATGGTGGAAAGATAACTCCTGGAGACTTCCACTCCTTGCTCGTTTGGCAAAGGAACATCTGTGTGTAACTGCCACAACTGTACCCTCTGAGCGAGTATTCAGTACTGCTGGTGACATTTTGTCAGGACATAGGGCTTCTCTAAATGCTGATAAGGTTGACATGCTGATATTTTTTAAAAAGACCATGCCTTGAATGATCTCATTCTTTGACAGTGAACATGTCTACCAAATTCCCGAAACAGTTCATAGTACCTGATAATTCTACAAGAATTTGAACAAGTGATATCCTTTGACTTGTCTAAAATCTATGGACAAGGCTTAGTGTTGCCTCTAATGATGACTATTTAGGGTAAATGGCAGTCATTCTGGAAGTTGAATATTAGTCTGTCAGTTTAGTCTAGTAGTAGATGACGACTCTAGTCCGTTTGTTCTTGCAAAATGTATTAACCTAGAAGATTTGAAGAAAGAGTTCCAAACAGATATACTGTTTTTCTTCAATTACCGTTTGGGCCTTTCATATTTTAATAGTCACTACCAGTGGTCAAATATGCTAAATATCAGCTGGAATAGTAGAGCACAGCATATTGCAATAGATATTGCAATACGGGTTTGCCTCGGGGTGGTTGGGTGGTGCGATGGTGCTGGGTATAAGTGCCGGGGCGTCCTACTGATTTGGATGAAAGTAGGACAAGGACCAACTGTGCTTGCAGGAGGTGCGGGTCGGGGATGTTTGGACATTTTTTCTCTCATCTATTATTTCGCTTCTTTCTCCCACTCTTTTGGAGACGGCTCGATATAGACTGAAATACGGTCTCAAACAGCCGTTAAACCCAAAAACAACCAACCAACGGGTTTGCCGTATTGCAATACGCTTTATACCTTATTGTTGCACCTCTACTAATTATTGAACCTTGGCCCCACCCTGCGGCCTGACCCGGGGGCTCACACAATTTACATCGAAGGTAATGCCTAAGAGATCCCATGAACCAAATATGAAAGTAACCTGATGTTTAGTTAGAGATATGAGCAATCAAAAAAGTATAATGGAAAACTCTGAGGTAAAGTTGACGAACAGACGGACGAACAAACGAATGGACATAGTGACAAAATCTATATACTCCCTGACATACTTCGAATGTCTGCGGTATAATAAGATAGAATGAGCAAAATAAAAAGCATGCTAAAACTGTCATGCACACCTGTCGCATTAGTGAATATTGGTTGGTTTCGGGTTTAACGGCCCTTTGAGACAGTATTTCAGTATATCGGGCCGTCACTATAGAGAGGGAGAAAGAAAAGAGAAACGACAGACGAAAGAAAAAGAATGTCCAAACAACCCCACCCGCACCTACTGCAACCACAGTATGCCATTGCCCTACCATTATCCAAATCAGTAGGACGCCCCGACACAGGAAGTTATATTCAGCACCATCGCACCGCCCAACCATCCCATTAGTGAACAGGTCTACAGGTAGTGAATTGATTGATTGATTTGGGTTTAACGGCCCTTTGAGACAGTCTTTCAGTCTATATCGGGCCGACTCCCAAAGAGGGGGCGAGAAAAGAGAAATGATAGACGAGGGAAAAAATGTCCCACCCGCACCTACTGCAAGCACATTAGGCCCTTGCCCTACAATGTGATCAATAGCAGGGACTCGAAGATATGTGTCAGTTGAGGATCCGACATCTGGAGCAACTCAGTGATCGTAGCTTATGTTTTACAGAAAACTGCCGTGTAACAGCGAGTATTTGTTCTTAGCCAGACCCCCTTTTACCGACACAGAGTTCTTGTTGATGTCTAATTATTTAGTCTTCTCATCATAGGTGACCCTTTTTATGTGAAGACAGAGTATTTAGACACTTAACAAAATCGTATAATTTGATCTCGCTCAAGACAAGTACACATTGTTACATTGGTTGGTTGGTTGATTTGATGCTTAACGTCCACGGTAAACAGCTAAGGTCATGTCGGGACGATCAGTTAACCTAACCACACTATTCCTAGGCAGGCTTAGACCTCCTAAGCGATTAACTACTAAGTGCACATGTTTTCGCCAGTAACTGACAATTTCCCTTCTTGAATCAGCGGAAGGAGAAACGAAAGTATGTGGCCAGACCGGGTTTCGAACCCAGGACCTCTGACTTATGAGTCATGTGCCCTACCGATTGCGCTACGCGGCCCGGCCATTGTGACATTGAAGTTATATGGAGAAAATTGTGTCACGATCACTGCTAGTGGTTTCGGACGTCTGATCCTCAGCGGAGTGTTATCTTGGTACACGTTCTGACTTGATCTCATGTCAAACCGTTCCTGAAACATGTATTTGAAGGTTACGTGACATCTCGCAAAAACATTTTGTACACAACTTAAAACTTTGATCTGGCAAGTGAATGCAATTTTTCATAGATTGCGCCCCGTATTTCTCGACGAGGGGTTTTAGCTCTGGGTTCAAAGTAATTTTTGATTTCATAACTTTCTTGGACACGCGTTTATTTTCAGCAATAGAATGCATCAGATCGTCTTTGAAGACGTGTTCTAATAAAGCAGTGCCTTCCTTTGTCCAAAGTATTCTTTTATTAACATGTGCACTGGATGTTTCTTGCTGTGTCTGGTGCACATTGTCTCCATGTCGCTGTGGCTGGTGAACACTATGGTTGTTGAGATTGGTCTTCCGCCAAGCTTGTCGAGTTTGCGGTCGGCTGTTCTGTTTCTGAGGGTGGCAGCAACTCTTGAAGCGTGCTCAGAGGTATCCAATCTATCCTGTCGCGCGCAGAAAAATCCCATGGACTGTTGCAGAATGTTTTCGCAAACTCGTACATATACAGAATCACCACATTGCTCTGCAGGTCCACTTCCGTGCTTACTTTTGGCACAAGTGGGTTGAAGGCCGCCGACATTTGTATGTCATATGTTTTCTGCACTGCTATTTCAAATTTTTTCATCAGTTTATACCGCTTTACCTCCACCATTGAGCCTACTGGATCTTTTTTTTCCTTTCGTTAGTTAATTCATAGGCTTTGCTTAATATGCGATCTGTGATTTCAGATTTCCGAAGGTCCACATCCGATTGATAAATTCCGGTTTGGAAGGGAAATTGAACAATTCCTCTTCTTATTCGAACTCAGAATCAGAAGTCGCTGACGGGAGATTGTGTCAGTCTGTATTCTTCGCTGGATTGGTGGAGACAGTTGCCTGTTGTATGTCTGTTAATGCAGGTTAAACCGTACAATCCTGACTTTCTCCCAGGCCTGTAGTTTGATGTATATTTGTAAACGGCGGTTGAGTAATAGAATCCGGACCTGTACTTTCAGAGGTTGTTTTTCTTGCACCAGCGGTTACTGTTTCTGAAATATACTTAACTACCTTTGCTTCATTTTGACCTGGTAGGTACCCTCACCTGTAGCAGAAAAAATGGTTCAGTTGCTGGACTAGAGGACCTGCTGGCTCAGGCTCTTCTTCCCTCACGAGCGTTGTGATTAGTTTTCACACCATAGTTGCCGTGAATATAGGATCCTTTTGATAGGTCATGACCAGGGCGCCCGACTTTTCAAATGCCTGTCATATAGACTTCGCGGCAGTGGATGCCGATATTGCATTCTCCACATAGGTTACAAACATTGGCACGTTGTCCCTCGATTTTACTTCTCGCCTACTTGCGATGTCTGCAGAGCAAACCTGTTTCGTCATAAGGAACTGGCTATTCGGGAGGCAACCCCTCTGGATGCAGATGTCTTGTTGTATGGGACACCGATAACATGCATGCCATCGAGTTTGGCTTTATAAACACTATTTGGTCTGATGTCCCTAAAGACCGACGTTCTTTGGACGTTGTATACACGATCATTGCCATTAAGGCTTCCCCGACGGAACGGTACTCCTTTAAAGAGTCTAAGATCTTACTTCTCAGAACTGAAACAGAAAAAATCCAAATGAGCAAAGGTTAACTCTTCAATATATCTGGGATCATTTTTAAACGTTGGTTCTCTACGTACTCGAGGATTCCTTTGCTGGTAATGTCTTTAAGTTGAAAAGTCTGTGGTTCACTCAGCTCTTCAGGACTCAACTTCTGCCATATTTTCGTCAACTGTGTTCCGTGCTGCTTGGGGCTATTTCCGGTTGTTCTTTTCCTGTCATAGAATGCAGCCATATGATAAAATCTTTATGGCAGTTTCGGTATAGACTGGCATCTGAGAGTTTTTACGTTCATTTTCGGCATCACCAGTGCCAGCTGATCATCTATAGATATCATTCTTGCCTCTTGTCTGATCTGTACAGATTTTTCACTTGTTCTTTCTTTACCATGCCCCCGTGCTGGTCCCGGGATAGAATAGGCCAGACGTATCCCTCTGCATGACGTAAAAGGCGGTCTGAAAGGGGGCGGCTCGTTTGCCGTGAGCTGCGACCCATGTCGTTGGAAGAAGTAATCCTGGTGATTGAGTAGACTGCCTGCGACGTAGTCAGTCTGCAACATATCACTGGCCCTGATGTCAATTAGACGGAGGTAATATGGGCCCGAATATGATCAATCGGCTTTGTCGTGCCATGCCCTGGTAATCAACTTTACTTTCTCTTCCTATCTTTGTATCATTCTGATACTGACCATGTGCCCATAAAACCTTTTTCTCATTTTTACATTCTAGAAGGCGGCGAGCCCGTCTCCATTTGTGACCGAAAAGGCGCTTCATGGCATCGCTGGTGTGCCAAATGGCATAAAGAAGCTAAGCTCAAACGACCTTCTGGTCGAATACGTCAACAAGTAATCTAAAGAAAATCTGTTGCATATTACTAAATTCTTCGACCTCGAAGTGAAAGTCGCACTAAACATCTCCCTAAATACTTGCAAGGGCGTTGTTTGCTGCCCCGGATCATTAAATGTTTTCAAAGAACCGAGAGAGAAGAGTCCGGAAGATGTTTCAAAAACTGGTAATGGATATCATCAGGACCTGGAAATAAATCATGGACCTTTGAAAGGGCATCTTTATGTTCCGACAGCGAAAAAGATTGATCATAAGTTTCAGTGTTGTTAGATGAAAATTTTAGCTTCTGTTTTTCCTTTTGTTTTTTATTAAAATTTTTGAATTTCGGACTATAGTTTTCAGAATTTGAAAAAAAAATAAAAAAAAAACATCAGCGAGGGTATTAGAAATATCTTTTTGGACGTATCTTTAGAATTAATTACATTCAGGTGTCCCAGCGAGCTAGATTTTCCTTTTCCCTCAATCTTACGAACCATGTCCCATAGTTACTTTAAGTTCGAGAACTTAATTTGGAAACTTATTGTTTCCAAGATATTTTCTTTGTATCTTTAATTGTTCGACGAGCTTTTGCACGAAAAACACGATTATTATTTAAATTATCATGTGTTGGACGATTATTGAATTGTCGAAGTGCCGCTTCACGTTGCTTAATAGCATTTTTGCAATCATCTGTAAACCAAGGTTTTTTAGCCTTTTTGTTTTGATTTTGTTGATGTTTTAGGAATCGTTTCTTCTGCAATATTAATAAGAACAGATGCAAATGATTCAATCGGATCATCAGCCTCCTGGACTGTGTCTTCAAGAATTCGAGATTCACAAAGGGTTTGAAACTGGGTCCAGTTAGCTTTATTTAGTTTCCATCTTGGAACTGGTTCATGAATATCTGGACCAATATTATTTAGAACAAGCATATTCAAAGAATTTAAGTCCCCGCCATTATTGTTTATTTCAATTAAAGTACATGTCAATGAAAAAAAACGCCTGAAAAAAGACTAAGTTCAACTAGAAGAAAAAGTGACAAAAAATAATTTTAGGATTATATCTAAACCAGATGCATATATTAAGACCATGACCAAAACACCTGTGAAGTTTGAAAGGAATCAGCATAAAACTATAGGAGGAGTTGCACACACAATGCACCCACTATCTATTCACTTTAATAGTTAAATGTATGAAAAAAAGGTTAAGTTCAACTTGGGGAAAAAGTAATAAAAATAATGTGAGGATTATATCCAAACCACATGCATAGCTTCAGACCATGATAAAAACAGCTGTAAAGTTTCGAAAGAATCGGCATAAAACTGTAGGAGGAGTTGCGCACACAAGGTACCTACTACTTAATGCCGAAAACTATGTCCCTCCGCTTTTCTTCGAAAAGGCGGGGGACAAAAATAGGAAAATGATCACTGCCGCAGAGTCATAGTACAAAAGAGGGGAAGGAGAGCAAATAGAGAGGTCCAAAGAAGTATATGTACCAGTTGCTGGATGTGGATACGTAGGAGTTTTAGTGTTGTATAGACAAAGTCCATGATGATTAATAAATTTTTCGATTACTATGTCTTGGTCATTAATATCTTTGGAACCCCTCCTCCCCCGCCCCCCCCCCCCCCGCAAAAAATAAAATAAATAAATATATAATGACCAGTAAAATCTCCCAATAATATGTAGGGAGAAGGTAGTTGCGCAACAAGATCATCAAGCTCTTTTAGAAACAATTTAGAATAGGGAGGAATATATATATAACAAATAGTTATTACGCGATGGACAGTTATATTAACTGCAACTGCTTGTAAATTCGTATGTTATTGTACCTGACTATGAGGAGCGTTATTGTTGACCAAGATAGAGACACTATCAGCGGCTTTCTCATCGTTTAAAAGGTATAGTATGGAAAGGGCTGTAACTCCTGATGGAAATGTTATTAGTGTCTTTCAGATGTGTTCCTCGAGACAAAGAGCAGCAGACTCATAATCCTTCAGGAGAAGCAACGTTTCTTCGTAGCTTTTTAGCCCAGACAATTCCAATGTAAAATTCTATTTTGGTAGCCAAATGGTTAAATCTATTCTTATGAAGTAGGCATTCTATTAAGTGTCAATTTTGAAAGACAGGCTGTAGATTCCTCTACCTCCGTGTCTTCCAAAACAGACCACTTATGCTGCTTAATCAGATCCCAGATCCTTTCGGCAGACTGTCAGATTGAGGTACAAGTTTCTCTGTACCTTTGGTTTAGGGACAGGAGGCCTATTTGGTGTATTTTTGTTAGTATTGTCGCGTCTTACAAGTGTGTCACGAACAATTTGCACTAACTGTCTATCTGCTTTTCCAGATTTTTAGCTCACCTGAGCCGAGGGCATCCCTCGTCCGTCAATATTTTCAAACAACATCTCCTCTAAAACTACAAGACCCATTGTTACCAAATTTCATCTAAAGCATCTATAGGCAGTGGGGACCAAAAATAGTGTTTTTTTTTTTTTTTGTTTTTTTTTTCATCCAGATCGCTTAAGAACTTACTAAGAAGTTACCATTGACTTGTATTGGCAAAATTGAAAATTCCCATTTATTGCTGTCACTGCAGATATTTTGACAAAACTTTTTCAGAAATGCTCCTTGCGCAGTACTTTATCAACCATATGAAATTTGTGTAAATTGCATGACTTGGCTGGTTGCCATAGCAACCGAATGTTTAAAAATAGAAAATATTCAAAAATCATCTCCTCAGAAACTATACAACCAATAAAGCTCAAACTTCACAGAAAGGATCTTAGTTCTAGCCTCTATAAAAAGTACTGAGCTCAGATGAGCAAGAAAGTCTTGAAGTTTGGACACCTAGAATAATTACCCAAAGTGACATACAACTGGGCCATTTTGGGTTTACAATGAAGTAATATATGTGTTCTGACGACGGAATGGAAATGATCAGGGCCTGCGGTTCTTTTTTGCTTAGTCCTGTCTGTTCCAATACTGAGTTCTTACAGGAAGTTTCTTCCAATAGAGTATAATAGTCTAAAATCCCAATGTGAAAATGGACCAGTTACTATTAGCTGCTATGCATAGTTATCATGTGAAAAATACTACCCTGGAGAAATACAAATTGATTGATTGATTTGGGTTTAACGGCCCTTTGAGACAGTATTTCAGTCTATATTGGGCCGTCTTCCAGAAAGAGGGAGAAAGAAGAGAAATGATAGATTAGACAAGAGAAACAAGACCTGTACCCGTACAGGATAGTGCCTTGCCCATCACATAAAAAGACTAACATAAAACTTTAAAATGTGACGCCCACGCCGACGTCCAAGTGACAACAATAGCTCTCTGTACTATCGTACACGCGAGCTAAAATGTCCAAACAACTCCCACCCGCACCTACTGCAAGCACAGTAGGCCCTTGCCCTACAATGCTCCAAATCTGTAGGACGCCCCGGCACTGGAAGTTATACACAGTACCATCGCACCACCCAACCACCCCCAGGAATACAAATAGCAAACGAAGAAGGCTGTGATCAGTCTATGTAAGCGCAGGGTGGTCATATATAATCTTGTTGTGTGCATGTGGTATCAGGCTTCTATTCTTGTGTTTCGGCTCAATTAATTAGAGCTTATCATTATTCAAGGAGATTTGCCTTAGCAACCAAAGAGCAATATGTGCAGACCCTGACCAGACCGCCAGAACAAATGGTGTAGACTTATCCAGTTCAGACTGTCCCAGCAAACAGTATAATTTCTGATGTGACTACTGTGCAAAAGAAACCGTGTAGAGCCTGATCTTACTGGCACTAGCAAATATTGTAAACCATGCATGCTTAGGCTCTCCCCAAACTATGTACACCAGCACAAACCTAGATCAGACTGCTCAAGGAAAACTTCGACACACTGGTCAGAGTATACTGATCTGGGTCTGTTGACCTTTCAAATGGAAAGCAACAGAAATAATTTTGGTCTGTTAGTGCTAACATAAACCAAGCTGGTTGTTTGTTATCTAGGACCCCGGTAGCTCAGTGGGTTAAGCGCTGGCCTACTATCTAGCAGACCGGCTTCGAGCCCCACTTGAGGCGAGAATCTTTCTACCGTAAACAGGGTTCCATTGCACACAGCCTTTCAGTATCATCCCCCCATTGTCCTGGTATGACTGAAATACTGTTGAAAAGAACGTACAATCGCAAGTCATCCATCCATCATTTTGTTTGTTATCTGTTATTTATGCAACCCTGCAAATTACATCAGACATTCTCAATGGGATTCACACCTGGTAAACTATCACAGGTACCTCCGCGGAGGTACCGATAAAAAGTTGTGACAGGCATCCGGAGCTTCTTGTGACGGTCCAAAAATAAACAAAAAAGGGTAGGTATTCGTCTTTTTTGATAAAAATACATTATAACAAGGGAGTTTATTGAAAATCAAAGAATGCTATTCGACACTTATATACATTAATTTCTGTCACACAATATATCCCTGGGATTTTTACACATATACGGAAGATATGACTTTCGAAGTGGCTTTAAGGTCAGTTGAAAGTACTCAAAACAAGAACATAGCGGTTGTTTTAGGTCCTAAATGCACTTTTCTTGCATAAGAATCTGTTGATCTGGACACATTGACGTAAAGTAAACCTCCTTGCCCAAATATAAATGCCTATAAACTCAAAATAAGGCTGGATCTGTAAAAAAAACAATTGGAGGTGCCTCTGCCGAAATGGAGGTGCCTGTGATGTAAGAAAATATAGCGAAAATCTGAAGATTTATTGCGGTGCAAATATTGATATTCTTCATCTCTAGACCACTGCATTGAAAGAATCGTTCATTCAACGTCTCAATAATCTATCATGATGCAAATATCAAGCATATTTTTGTCAAAACGACAGACAATGATCATGAACTTATACAATCAGATTCTACATCCTGCTCTCAAAACCAACCCCGTGCTGGTCCCGGGATAGAATAGGCCACACGTATCCCTCTGCGTGACGTAAAAGGCAGTCTAAAAGGGGGCGGCTCGTTTGCCGTGAGCTGCGACCCGTGTCGTTGGAAGAAGGGATCCTGGTGATTGAGCAGACTGCCTGCGACGTAGTCAGTTTGCAACACGTCACTTTGGCCCTGATTTCAACTAGACGGGAGGTTATATGGGCCCGAATATGATCAATCGGCTTTGTCGTGCCTTGCCCTGGGAATCAACTTTACTTTCTTTTCCTATCTTTGTATCATTCTGATACTGACCATGTGCCCATGAACCCTTTTTCATATCTTTTTCCATTCCTAGAAGGCGGCGGCTGAGGGGTCAATCGTGTAGGCATTCTGTCCTATGCGAGTATATCTTCAGTGTATCTCTAGCACTTGGAGTTTAGGATATCCACTCCATATAAGTGCTCCCTTGTTGGGCTTCACGGCGGGTGGAGAGCACCGGAGATGAATTATTTTTATTATCTTCTCATGCCCACCCCCCCCCCCCCCCCCCCCCCCCCCCCACCTTCAGACCCCAAAGCTTCTCAACATAATTCGAAACGGCCACGTGATACCGACTCTGATGACCCATCAGAGAATGAGCTTAGTCATAACGCTACGTCTATAGCAACTCCGCGCTACTTAGTCATCTCATCGAAAGAAGAGACCCAAATGTCGAGCCTGTCTCCATTTGTCATTGAAAAGGCGCTTCATGGCATAGCTAGTGTACCAAAGAGCATAAAAACACTTCTCTCGGGTGATTTACTCGTAGAATACGTAAACAAAAAATCCATTGAAAATCTTTTAAGTCTTAACAAATTCTACGACCTCGAAGTGAAAATCACAATGCACAGCTCTCTCAACACCTGCAAGGGCGTTGTTCGCTGCCCCGACTTAAAGGGGTCAGCGAGCAAGAGATCCTTGAGAATTTGAGAGAGCAAGGTGTAGTTGGACTCCGTCGTATAAAAGTTCGTAGGGACGACGACCATAAAGACACCAACACTTTCGTTTTCACCTTTAACACATCAGTTTTGCCAAAACAATTAAAAGTTGCCTTCCTTCGTTTCCAGAAGCGCGGAAAAAAGCTACACGGCAGCACCAGGTAAAAGTTACGCAAGCATTACGAAGACTGCTGGTGTCACAGTATCACTTGTTGATGCTTCGACGCAGACAGACCCTGTACTTATCATAGGCGCTCCACAGTCTTCGTCTTACTATGTTGCAGCAACCGAAGCATCTGCCGAAGCAAAGCGAGATTCGTCAGAAAAACTACGCCAAAAAGAAAAGGAAAAATCACAAAAAGCCGACAAGAAATTAATAAAAATTGTTCATGATTCCCTTGCGAAAGAGACAACTAACAAGAACTCTTCAGACAGGACTCTTGACCCTAAATCACGGGGAAGGGAGAAACCTGTACCTGAATCGGATAGACAGCCGAAAGGATCTAACGATCCGATTAAGCAGCATAACAGGTGGTCAACCTTGGAGGATATGGATGCAGAGGAATCTCCGTCCTGTCTCCCAAGGGGAGTGAGTGAGTGAGTGATATGGATTTTACGGCACATCAGCACCAAAAGGGCTATTTCGCGCCGAAAACGCTATAAAAGGAAAAAGTGTTTTATGCATAAGGTCAGAAATGAATGCACAGTATAAAAATGAATCAAGTCGGGTATGTGGTAAAAAACGCCGATCAACGGCTATCTTAAGACTGATAACATAAAACGAACTCTCGACCAGCGAGATGAGTAAACACAAATTTAAATCAACTGTTGTAAAAATACCTCGACTTACTTAAACTATATTTTACTATATATGCCAATCTCTTTCAGAAAAGAGAAGATTTTCGCTGGTTCAACCGTGTCAAACAGTTGTTTCATACTGTTGACACGGAAGAACCTAGCACGCGTAATACGAAAATCCATGCAATCTAAAAGAAAATGTTTCACACTAGAAGGTTCCTGGCAAGGAATGCACAAAGGCGGATCCTCACCTTTCAACAGAAACGAATGAGTAATAAAGGTATGGCCGATTCTGAGTCGAGCCAGAGTTACTTCTTCCTTACGATCAATTCTATACGATGGTTGCCATTCACCAAGTGAAGGCTTGATAGAATGTAGTTTGTTAAAGACAGCAGCATTCCATGATATCTGCCACTTATCATGAATATAAGTATTTATGCAAGGTTTGATATCAGAGTAAGGAATTTTAAGATCAGAAATATGAAGAGCTAATGCCGATTTCGCAGCAATGTCGGCCTTTTCGTTGCCTTTTATCCCAACGTGACTGGGAAGCCAACAAAATACAATGTTGTTTAGCTCAGCTAAGTCATTATGTTTCAAGAGAATATCCAAAAGAAAAGGGTTTTCAATATGGCGATTATTTAGGGATTGCAGAACAGAGAGGGAATCAGAAAAGATGATAAAATCTGTATTCCTAGACTGTTCAATATGATCCAAGGCTAAATCAACAGCTTTAATCTCCGCTGAAAAGATAGAGGCATTAGCAGGTAATCTACATTTGTATGTTTCGGATGAAGCAACACAAGCAGAGCCAGCTTTGTCTCCATCCTTTGAACCATCAGTATATAAGGTCTCATAGTTGGAAAAGTCAGACAGCAGTTCATTAAATTTAGTTCGAAATACAAGAGGGTCAGTTTGAGATTTTTTATCAGTAAGCAAAGAAAATAAAACACGTGGCTGAGTAAATGTCCATGGTGGCACATCTGGAACCTTAAACTGTTCAATTGTGTCTAAATCTAAATTCATATTTTCAAATTCTGAAGAGATTCTTATGCCAAAAGAAGGAATGATATTTGGTTTATTCTCAAATAATGTTTTATATTGTGGTCGAAAAACAGTTTCATACGTTGGATTTGATGGATTTGACTTAAGTTTAATTAAGGGCATATTGCAGAGAGAGTTTTAGACGTCTATTATAAAGTGATGGTTCATTTGCCTCTGCTAAAAGACTCTCCGAGGGACATGTTTTGAAAGCTCCCAAGGCGAGCCGGAGTCCCTGATGATGAATGGGATCAAGCATTTCCAAATAAGATTTTCTAGCGGATCCATATATTATTGAGCCATAGTCTAGTTTGGACCGTATAATAGTTCTATACAGATTAAGTAAAACTTTACGATCTGCTCCCCAGTCAGTATGGGCAACAACTCGTAGTAGGTTCAACGCTTTTTCACATTTTGCTTTAAGTTGTTTAATATGCGGAATAAATGAGAGTTTTCTGTCAAAGATAACACCCAAAAATTTATTTTCTTCAACTACAGGAATCGGCGTTCCGTCCAGGTTAAGAACTGGATCATCATGCGCCTTACGAAGATGACAGAAATGCATACAAACTGTCTTAGATTTAGAAAATTTGAATCCATTTTCAGTCGCCCACGTTTGTATTTTATTTAGATTTTGTTGAAGTTGACGTTCAATCGTATGCATATTTTTTGACCGATAACAAATCAAAAAGTCATCTACATATAAAGAACAGTCAACACCAGGATTAAGACATTTAACAATATTGTTTATTTTAAGACTGAAAAGAGTGACAGACAAAATACTACCTTGAGGCACACCTTGTTCTTGATCGTGTGCCTCAGACAGAGTTGAACCTACACGTACTTTAAATTCTCTGTTAGATAAGAAATTTTGAACAAATATTGGTAATCGGCCTTTAAGGCCTATTTGATGTAAATCATTCATTATACCATACTTCCAAGTTGTATCGTAAGCCTTCTCTAAATCAAAGAAGACAGCAACTAAGTGCTCCTTCTTGATGAAGGCTTCACGTATAAAGGTTTCTAATCTAACCAAGTGATCATTAGTAATGCGTTGGTGCCTGAAACCACTCTGAAATTCTGTAATAATATTATTTGTTTCAAGGTACCAAACGAGTCTTTCATTGATCATTCGCTCCAATGTTTTACATATGCAGCTCGTTAAAGCAATAGGACGGTAGTTGTTCGGGTTCGTATTATCTTTTCCAGGTTTTGGTATAGGGATTATCGTAGCTTCTTTCCAAGATTTCGGTACATTACCAGTTTCCCAAATATCATTGAAAGTTTTCAAAAGAACCAAAAGAGAAGAGTCTGGAAGATGTTTTAAAAACTGATAATGAATATCATCAGGGCCCGGAGATGAATCATGGGCCTTTGAAAGAGCATCTTTAAGTTCCGAAAGACTGAATGGCTTGTTATAAGCTTCTGTGTTGTTAGATGAAAATTTTAGATTTTGTTTTTCTTTTTGTTGTTTGATATTTCTGAATTTTGGACTGTAATTTTCAGAAGAAGAATTTTTTGAAAACACATCAGCGAGGGTATTAGAAATATCTTTTTTGGAAGTAATTTTAGAATTATTTACATTTAGGTGTCCGAGTGAGCTCGATTTTCCTTTTCCCTGAATCTTCCGAACCATGTCCCATACTTTCTTTATTGAAGTTCGAGAATTTAATTTGGAAACATATTGTTTCCAAGATTTTTTCTTGGATTCTTTGATGGTTCGACGAGCTTTTGCACGAAAAACACGATAATTGTTTAAATTATCATGTGTTGGACGATTATTGAATTGTCGCAGTGCTCCTTTACGTTGTTTAATTGCATTTTTACAATCATCTGTAAACCAAGGCTTTCTAATCTTTTTCGATTTTATTGATGTTTTAGGAACAATATCTTCTGCAATATTAATAAGAATAGATGCAAATGACTCAATCGGATCATCAGCCTCCTGGACTGTGTCTTCAAGAAGTCGAGTTTCACAAAGGGTTTGGAACTGATTCCAGTTAGCTTTATTTAATTTCCATCTTGAAACTGGCTCTTCAGTATCTTGACCAATATTATTCAGAAATATTGGAAAGTGATCACTACCACAGAGATCATCATGAACCTTCCAATCATAGTCTAAAAGAAGGGTGGGAAAGCAGATAGAAAGATCTAAAGAAGTGTATGTACCAGTTGCTGGATGTAGATACGTTGGAGTTTTGGTGTTATATAGACAAAGTCCATGATTATCAATAAAATTTTCAATAACTCTGCCTTTGTCATTAATATCTTTGGAACCCCAAAGGATATTATGACCATTAAAGTCTCCAAGTAAGATGAAGGGAGAGGGGAGTTGTGGAACGAGATCATCAAGCTCTTTGAGAGATAATCTCGAACTGGGAGGAATATATATAGAACAAAAAGTGACTACGCAATGGAGAGTTATGCTTACTGCAACAGCTTGTAAATTCGTCTGCAAAGGTATTTGACTATGAGGAGCATTATTATTGACAAAGATAGAGACACCACCAGAGGCCCTCTCATTGTTTGGCGAAAATGTATGAAAAGAGTTATAATTTCGAATGGAAATGTTATCGCTGTCTTTTAGATGAGTTTCTTGAAGACACAGAGCAGCAGGCTCATAATCCTTAAGGAGCAACAATGTTTCTTCATAGTTGGCTTTTAAGCCTCGACAATTCCACTGTATAATTCTGTTTTTCATTATTAATAATTATGAATATATATTGGAGCAAGATGGTTAGTTCTATTCTTAAGAAGTAGGTAATCTAGCTATGAGACCTTTACGAGGACTGGCAGGACAAATCTCTGTATCCATGTCGTCCTCGTTAAAGGCACCATACCTGTTATGTGTTTTAATGGGATCATCCGATCCCTTCGCTGTTCTTCCCGTATCTATTTTATCTTTGTCTTTCGGTTTTTGGGTAGATTTCATTTCAGCAGTGTTTTGGGCAGACTCAGCAGGTTTTGGCTGAGCTGAATTCTTTTGAACTGCATCCATGACAATCTGTCCCATTCGAGACACAGGTTTAGATATAGGTGTTTCTTTAGATGACGCTGGCGTTTGTTCAGCAAGGCACGTTTCGTCTGTTTGCGTTTGTGCATCAGTACATGAAACGTGTACACCAGCAACTTTAGTGATGCTGGCGTAACTTTTGCCTGGAGCTGCAAATTGCTCTTCAATGATTTTCCGCGCTTCTGGAAAAGTTATTGATCTCTCAAATTTAACTTTGAGAATCGCTTTTTCTTTTTTCCATGTCGGACAGTCACGAGAAAAAACTGGGTGATTGCCATTGCAACTGACGCATTTGGATGTATTTTTACAGTTGCGATCATCGCTGCAATGCCTTTCTTCACCACAGTTTGCACAGATCGGCTTTTTCGTACAATGATCTTCATGATGGCCGAAAACCTGACACTGATAACATCTTAGAGGATTTGGAATATAGACCTCTACGTTAACAGATAGAAAAGCAACTTTGATTTTCTTCGGGAGAATTGGCGTATTAAATGTCAAAACATATGTATTAGTTGGTTTGATTACACCATCTCTGCGAATGCTGACGTTACGTACACCAATGACTCCTTGCTCTCTCAAATTTTCAAGGATGTCCTTGTCACTGCAAGGACGTAGCTCCGGGCAGCGAATGACACCCTTAGAAGAATTGAGAACTATGTAGTGAGACTTTCACTTTCAGATCAAAAATCTTGGTTGTCTTTAAGAGGTTTTCGACTTGTTGATTTCTGTCCACCTGTAACAGCAGGTCACCTGATTTGAGTTTTTTTAATTGTTTTAATGTGTCCTGCAATTGATTGAATGCATTTTTCAATCACGAAAGGGGACAGATCTGCCATTGTACGATTTTCTTCTTGTGACTTCACGACCAAGAAGCGCGGTACATTTATGTTAGTTGCTGAATTGGACTGTTGAGTTTCTGGTTCTGAATCAGAAGATTCATATGACTCTCCAGTTGACTGTTTGCGTTTTTTGACGTTTGGTTGGGACGATTTGTTATGTTTATTTCTCCCCATAACAAAAAAGGATTGTACATTCATCCCACATGTTCTCCGCCCGCCTCGGAGCCCAACAAGGGAACACCAAAAATGAGTGGTTTTCCAACTCACAAGTGTTAGAGATACACTGAGATATACTCGTACAAGCAAGATGTCTACACGATTGACCCGTTAAGCCGCCGCCTTCTAGGAATAAAAAAGACAGATGAAAAGACGAATGGGAACATGGTTGGCATCAAGAAAGATACAAAAGAAAACGAAGAGAAAGCAAAAGTTATTCCTAGGGCTTGGCGCGACAAAGCCGATTGACCATACCCGAGCCCGTATGGCCTCCCGTCTAGCTGAAATCAAGGCCAAAGTGATGTGTTGCATGCCGATGGCAATCGTCAAGCACAGTCGACATGCTCAATCACCAGGATCCCCTCTTCCAGCGACACGGGTCGCAGCTCACGGCCAACGAGCCGCACCCCTATTAGTCAGGTTTCTACTGACTGCGCAAGGGGAGGGGGCGTCCGGCGCATTCTCTCAACCCCGGGTCCGGCACGGGGCCTCCCAAGGGGAACACTTAACAGAATACCTACTTCCTAAGAATAGATCTACATTTTGCTCCAATTATATCCATAATTAATTCTAATGAAAAATAGAATCATACAATGGAATTGTCGAGGCCTAAAAGCCAACTATGAAGAAACATTGCTCCTCCTTAAAGATTATGAGCCTGCTGCTCTATCTCTTCAAGAAACACATCTAAAAGATACAGATAACATGTCCATCAGAAATTATAGCTCTTTTCATACCTTTTGCACAAATAATGAGAGAGCCGCTTGCGGTGTCTCTATATTTGTCAATAATAACGCTCCTCATAGTCAGGTACCATTACATACGAATTTACAAGCAGTTGCAGTTAGTATATCTCTCCATCGCGTAGTAACTATTTGCTCTATATATATTCCCCCCAATTCGAGATTGTCTTTAAAAGAGCTTGATGATCTTGTTCCGCAACTCCCTTCTCCCTTCATATTGTTGGGAGATTTTAATGGTCATAATATTCTTTGGGGTTCCAAAGATATTAATGACAAAGGTAGAGTAATTGAAAATTTTATCGACAACAATGGACTTTGTCTGTATAACACTAAAACTCCTACATATCTCCATCCAGCAACTGGTACATACACTTCTTTATTAGACCTCTCTATTTGCACTCCAAACCTTCTTTTGGACTATGACTGGAAAGTTCATGATGATCTCTGCGGTAGTGATCACTTTCCTGTTTTTCTAAATAACATTGGTCCAGATATTGATGAGCCGGTTTCAAGGTGGAAACTAAATAAAGCTAACTGGGCCCAGTTTCAAACTCTTTGTGAAACTCGACTTCTTGAAGACACAGTCCAGGAGGCTGATGATCCGATTGAGTCATTTGCATCTATTCTTATTAATATAGCAGAAGAAACTGTTAAAAAAACATTAACGAAATCAAAAAAGATTAAAAAGAAACAGTTCCAAAAACATCAACGAAATCAAAAAGATTAAAAAGCCTTGGTTTACAGATGACTGTAATACTGCTATAAAACAACGTAAAGGAGCACTGCGACAATTCAATAGTCGCCCAACACATGATAATTTAAATAATTATCGTGTTTTCCGTGCAAAAGCTCGTCGAACAATTAAAGAATCAAAGAAAAAATCTTGGAAACAGTATGTTTCCAAATTAAATTCTCGAACTTCAATAAAGAAAGTATGGGACATGGTTCGTAAAATTCAGGGAAAAGGAAAATCTAGCTCACTGGGACACTTAAATGTAAATAATTCTAAAGTTACTTCCAAAAAAGATATTTCTAATACTCTCGCTGACGCTTTCTCGAAAAATTCTTCTTCTGAAAATTATAGTCCAAAATTCAAGAATATTAAAAAGCAGAAGGAAAAACAGAACCTAAAATTTTCATCCAACAACACAGAAACTTATAATCAATCTTTTTCTCTTTCGGAACTTAAAGATGCTCTTTCAAAGGCTCATGATTCATCTCCGGGGCCTGATGATATCCATTACCAGTTTTTGAAACATCTTCCAGACTCTTCTCTTGCGGTTCTTTTGAAAACATTTAATGACATTTGGGAAACTGGTAATGTGCCAAAGTCTTGGAAAGAAGCTACGATAATCCCCATACCAAAACCTGGAAAAGACAATACGAACCCGAACAACTACCGTCCTATTGCTTTAACGAGCTGCATATGTAAAACATTGGAGCGAATGATCAATGAAAGACTCGTTTGGTACCTTGAAACAAATAATATTATTACAGAATTTCAGAGTGGTTTCAGGCACCAACGCAGTACTAATGATCACTTGGTTAGATTAGAAACCTTTATACGTGAAGCCTTCTTCAAGAAGGAGCACTTAGTTGCTGTTTTCTTTGATTTAGAGAAGGCTTACGATACAACTTGGAAGTGCGGTATAATGAATGATTTACATGAAATAGGTCTTAAAGGCCGATTGCCACTATTCGTTCAAAACTTCTTATCCAATAGAGAATTCAAAGTACGTGTAGGTTCAACTTTGTCTGAGGCACATGATCAAGAACAAGGTGTGCCTCAAGGTAGTATTTTGTCTGTTACTCTTTTCAGTCTAAAAATAAACGATATTGTTAAATGTCTTAATCCTGGTGTTGACTGTTCCTTATATGTAGATGACTTTTTGATTTGTTATCGGTCAAAAAATATGCATACTATTGAACGTCAGCTTCAACAAAATCTAAATAAAATTCAAACGTGGGCAACTGAAAATGGATTCAAATTTTCTAAATCTAAGACAGTTTGCATGCATTTCTGTCACCTTCGAAAAGCGCATGATGATCCAGTGCTCACCTTGGACGGGACACCCATTCCTGTAGTAGAAGAAAATAAATTTCTAGGGGTTATCTTTGATAAAAAGCTTTCCTTTATTCCACACATTAAACAGCTTAAAGCAAAATGTCAAAAAGCGTTGAACCTACCACGAGTTGTTGCCCATACTGACTGGTAGCAGATCGTAAAGTTTTACTTAATCTGTACAGAACTATTATACGGTCCAAACTAGACTATGGCTCAATAATATATGGATCCGCTAGAAAATCTTATTTGGAAATGCTTGATCCCATTCATCATCAGGGACTCCGCCTCGCCTTGGGGGCTTTCAGAACTTCTCCCTCGTAGAGTCTTTTAGCAGAGGCAAATGAACCATCACTTTATAATAGACGTCTAAAACTCTCCATGCAGTATGCCCTTAAACTAAAGTCAAATCCATCAAATCCAACCTATGAAACTGTTTTTCGGCCACAATATAAAACATTATTTGAGAATAAACCAAATATGATTCCTTCCCTTGGCATTAGAATCTCTTCAGAATTTGAAAAATTGAATATGAATTTAGATTTAGACACAATTGGACAGTTTAAGGTTCCAGATGTACCACCATGGACATTTACTCAGCCACGTGTTTTATTTTCTTTGCATACTGATAAAAAATCTCAAACTGACCCTCTTGTATTTCGAACAAAATTTAATGAACTGCTGTCTGAATTTTCTAACTATGAGACTTTATATACTGATGGTTCAAAGGATGGAGACACAGCTGGCTCTGCTTGTGTTGCTCCATCCGAAACATACAAACGTAGATTACCTGCTAATGCCTCAATTTTTTCAGCGGAGATCAAAGCTATTGATTTAGCCTTGGATCATATTGAACAGTCTAGGAATACAGATTTTATCATCTTTTCTGATTCCTTTTCTGTTCTGCAATCCCTAAATAATCGCCATATTGAAAATCCTCTTCTTTTAGATATCCTCTTGAAACATAATGACTTAGCTGAGCTAAACAACATTGTATTTTGTTGGCTTCCCAGTCATGTTGGGATTAAAGG
Source organism: Ctena decussata (assembly GCA_963989385.1). NCBI lineage: Eukaryota > Metazoa > Mollusca > Bivalvia > Lucinida > Lucinidae > Ctena > Ctena decussata. The sequence goes on from OZ022509.1 coordinate 55,575,883, forward strand.
CAACGAAAAAGCCTACATGGCCGCAAAATCGGCTTTAACTCTTCATATTTCTGATCTTAAAATTCCTTACACTGATATCAAACCTTGCATAAATACATATCTTCATGATAAGTGGCAGATATCATGGAATGCTGCTGTCTTTAACAAACTTCACTCTATCAAGCCTTCACTTGGTGAATGGCAACAACCATCTTATAGAATTGATCGTAAGGAAGAAGTAACTTTGGCTCGAATCAGAATCGGCCATACTTTTATTACTCATTCGTTTCTGTTGAAAGGTGAGAATTCGCCTTTGCATTCCTTGCCAGGAACCTTTTAGTGTTAAACATTTCCTTTTAGATTGCATGGATTTTCGTATTCCGCGGGCTAGGTTTTTCCGTGTCAACAGTATGAAACAACTGTTTGACACGGTTGAACCAGCGAAAATCTTTTCATTTTTGAAAGAGATTGGCATATATAGTAAAATATAGTTTAGTTCAGTCGAGGTATGTTTACAAAAGTAGATTTAAATTTGTGTTTACTCATCTCGCTGGCCGAGAGTTCGTTTTATGTTATCAGTCTTAAGCTTGCCGTTGATCGGCGTGTTTTACCACATACCCGACTTGATTCATTTTTATACTGTGCATTCATTTCTGACCTTATGCATGTAACAAGTTTTCGTTTATAGCGTTTTCGGCGCGAAATAGCCCTTTTGGTGCTGATGTGCCGTAAAATCCATATCACTCACTCACTCACTCAAAACCAAATTGGAAGCAAGTATACATTGACAAAAGTTCATAAAAGACACGCATGGTAAGCCGAATAAAGAGCACTTTCCTAGACAGGTGGTCATTCACCTACCCCAAATAAAAAAAAATGCTAACTTCTGTTTTACCTATTTTAAATTTTTAAATTACAAAACAAACCAGAAAGCAAAGTGGGCAGCTGTACAGGTGACCTTATTGCCAGAAGACTACAGACAAGCGGACATAAGAACACGTAACATTGATGCTTCACAACAGAAAACCAAAATCCAAAGCATATCATCTCAAAGAGTTATTGTCCGTTTTGTTTCCATATCTGTTAGTCAAACATTGACGTGTTGTACGTAGCTGTTGAAAATTTACTGCCTAATTCATTGTAAGAATAGTTATGAAATGCGCTTAAATAAGAGGCAACGTTTTTGTGAATGGTGATGACTGCCTGTTAGTCATTCCAAATCGTTAGAAATTGTCGGTCACACGCCATGCAAGCTACTCGAAACGTTTGCATAAACAACAATGTTTCGGAAGATGACTTTTATGTAGTAAAAGTGCTCTTTTGTTACCAAATTTGATGCAGTGGCTATTCGGAGGCTTTGAATTACACATGATTTACAATAAGATTCCGATCACTTCAACATACTAAAAGGTGTAATGTTGAGAATATGTCACCTGCCGATGATGTATTCTGTAGGCCTTACGGGTGTATTTGGAATTGAAAACTAGCCAGACTGAATCACTTGTAGCACTTATCACTCCAGTTACCACACAGTTATCACATACAGCGAGCGTCATACGACACATGCGAGCACAAAAGGATCAACACTATAGATACCTGTACGTGTATTCCTGATGACGGGTATCGGTAATTTTGACCCATTGACACACCATACGTATAGCTGGCATGACGTGTGACCTCGACAATTTCTAACGAGTTGGAATGACTCACAGGCAGCACCTCCCGACCACAGTCATCACCATTCACAAAAATGTTGACTCTTATTTTAAGCGCATATTGCATAACGATTCTAAGACTGAATTAGGCAGTTAATTTTCAGCAACTATGTGAAATTCGTCAATGTTTGACTAGCAGAAGCGGAAACGAAATGGGCAATAACTCTTTGAGATGGTGTTTTAGGAATTTTAACATGGGATTTCATGATATACGCATTATGATAGATTAATGGGACGTTGGATGAATGATTCTTTCCAGGCAGTAGTTTAGAGAAGATGTCAATATTTCCAGCTGCAATAACTATTCAGGTTTTCACAATATTTGCTTACATCACAGGCACCTCCACACCGTTGCTGGCACCTACAGCTGTTGTTTTGAAAAATGAAGCCTTATTTGTAGTCAATCGACATTTATATTTGGGCAAGGAGGTTACCTTTACATCAGTGTGCCGAGAAAAACAGATTTGTATGCACGATCACTGCATTTAAGACCAAAAACGGCCGAATTCTTTATGTTTTGAGTACTGCGGGCTGACATCAAAGCCACTTCAAAAGTCGTATCTTTGGTTAATATGAAAAGTTCTTGGGGATATGATGTGTGACAAAACTTTATGTCTTTAAGGGTCGAATAGCACTTTTTGATTTTTAATAAACTCCCTGGTTAGTTTATATTTTGTCAAAAAAGAGGAATACCTACCGTTGGTTGTCATTTTTTTGACAGTCACAGGCAGCTCCAGATGCCTGTCACAACTTTTTATCGGTACCTCCGCCGGAGGTACCTGTGATAGTTTACCAGGCGTGTTATTATTTTGTACTAGCAACAAAATATTAGGCTGCCTTGAGCAAACATTAGAAACTCTGATCAGACTGCCACCCAAACAAATAGTGTAGAATCAGACTGACAGAGCAGTGCAAATCCAAATCAGACTGCCCCAGCAAGATGATACATATAGTTTATAATGTTTAATTTTAGTACTGATAAAACTAGATCTGGGATTCACGAAAACAGGCCTTGTCTTGATAACTTAGGACTTTTTACACTATTAAATGATAAAATTGATTGATTGTTTTGGGTTTAACGGCCCTTTGAGACAGTATTTCAATCTATATCGGGCCGTCTCCCGAAGAGAGGGAGAAAGAAGAGAGAAATGATAGACGAGAGAAAAATGTCCAAACAACCCCCACCCGCACCTACTGCAAGCACGGTAGGGCCTTGCCTTACTATTATCAACGTCAGTAGGACGCCCCGGCACTGGAAGTTACACGCAGCACCATCGCACCACCCGACCACCCCCATTAAATGATAAAAACTGAGACACGTAAAATAATTACCATAGCTGTCTTCAATATGGAACAGTTAGGAGCTGAATATGCAGATGGAATGAACAGTTAAACCTTGATCAGATTGTTCCTTTGTGAGCAATCTGGTCTTGGTCTGAACTATTTTCTGACCTGTATGTCCCACATAGTTGATATTTTAGGGTATTATTTTATTTTCTAAATGAAGAGACAAGCAACGATGCTATCAGCAGGTGGATTCTTCTGGTATATATAACTAAATTTTAAGGTTTTTGTCAGTACTTCTGGAAAATGTTTTTACGCTGCATCTAGCAAGGGTTTAGGATCTTTGTTAGCATCTTCATGGGGGACTCTTGGAACCTTAGATACATACTGAGTGTTACGAAATGAATCGGATCGTTGACTATATCAAGTTGAAATTCCTTCTAATTCTTTCAATCAGTAGGGCTACAGTTTTTAGGGTAGCTGTGGTAGTAAAACATTTATTACGGAAATTGTGGCTATTTGTCACGCATACTTATTGGTGAATACCCACATGGCCTGTTCACTGTAAAAGCGATTTGCATGATTTTAAGGTGAGATTACCAAGCCATTGATTTACTATTTATCGTTGATTTTTAGGCAAGTTTAGAAGTTGCAAGAATTCCAAGAGAAAGAATATTATAGTGTCTGGATTCAGTTAAGAGGTAAAGTTTTATTTTATTTATTCAGAACAGATTCGGCTAAGAATGAAAAATGTGACTTATTAATATGGTATGATTAAACTGTATCGACTGATTATGATGATAATTATCATGCTGCGCATGGAATTTGTATTTAAGAAAGTTTTGTAAATTATGGAAATAGTTTGTATCACTGATGGAGGTTGCACTGGTGTACGTATATTTGACGTCGAGTGACGTCAGTTGCATTCATGTTATTGCGACGTCAGCACTTTTTACATTAGTTTCATGTTTACGTGGCCTATAGAATTAGATTGATTTGTAATGGAACTAATTTACATACTCGACGTCAATTGACGTCATAGCATGCACCGTATTAAGTTTTTTTCCATATATTATAACGGTAACATTTGGTCTTCATGCGTTTGAATAGCCTTCACTAGATGACGTAATATGGTATGACATCATTGGCGTCATGATGTTAGATCAAACGTAATGACCCCAAATGTGTTGGAAACACTTAAGATATTCAAAGGATATATTTTTTGACAAATCATCATACACTTAGTTTAAAGAAGTGAACTAATACATGTGCAAGTTAGATTTTTGGTAATTCTATTTAATGTAAGCAGGTCATTGTTTTGATCATTCATGATTTATGTGGGATATGTCATGGTGATACCTGTTGACGTCAGTATACTTCTTGACAATGTTCGACGTCAGATCCTTCGACCTTCGACGCTCATGTGTGGTAGGATCTACGTTTCTTCATTGGCGGAATTGGTAAGCACAGTTTTAGCTTTACATCGTGTGCGCGAGTTGTGTCTAGTGACACGGCTGGCGTGTGCGCGTTATGCTCGGCATTCGCCGAGGGCGTTGTGTAGGCCCAGGTCTTACGTATTGTTATTATGTTGTTATAATGTAATAAGTATAAGTTCGTTATTTTCAGGCATTTCAAGTCCGGCAGTCAACTGTTTGGGCTTAAAGCCACTTCTCACCTGGAGATTCGATATGACATCTCCAGGTTAATATCAACCCATGTAGAAGCACAATTACAACGCCACTTGCGCAGGATTTCCAGCCAAGGCGGGATGCGCGAAAATTAGGCGAAGTCGACCACTGTCATCGAGGTGATTGGCTGCTGAATAGAAAGTGGGACGGTGTGAACCAGTAGTGTTCGTCCACTAGTGTATTAGCAATGTCAAGTGCACTTGCTAAAAATTGTCCATAAGTGCGCGATATGAAATAAGTAGGTGTTTCCCATAATATATAGACTGGTCCCTGGTATAATCCAGGGAGTGACCAGTTTAAGATAGCCGGCAACGGTATAAAGGCCTTATTTTTTTGTTGTGAGGTCAGTCAACGTCTATGTTTTTTGTATTTCCCTTTTAGTTCATGGCGCTGAGCCGAGTACGGTGTTGACGTCAGACGGTAATCGATTTGCCTAACATACGCATATCGATTATAGATTTGGAACAAACACCTTACTTGGGCCAGCGACATGAACTGATATGTGTTGTATATTATTGTAGTTGTGACAGTTGTAAATTGCATTGTTGTATATAGAACTTACATTATCATATATATAAATTTCAAAAATTCTAATGTTGTTAGTTGGTTGGTTGGTTGTTTGGGGTTTAACGGCCCTTTGAGACAGTATTTCAGTCTATATCGGACCGTCTCCCAAGGAGAGGGAGAAAGAAGAGACATTGATAGACAAGAGAAAAAATGTCCAACCCCCACCCGCACCTACTGCAAGCACAGTAAGCCCTTGCCCTTCCACTATTCAAACAAGTAGGACGCCCCGGCACTGTAAGTTACGCGCAGCACCTTCGCACCACTCAACCGCATTCTAATGTTGTAAGAGTTTCCTTGTTAATGTAGTACACTGGTCGATAACACCATTAGCCGGAAGTCACCCACCGCCGTCCTGGCGACGCATAAGGCTCTACAACCATGTGTAAAACCTGCGTAACATGGTGTCAGAAGTGGGTAGAAACGTTTGGGCCACGTATCTAAGCGCATTACTTAAAGATGGCGCGCTTGATGTATATGATAGATTGTCCGTAGATGATGCAGCAGATTATGACAAGTTGAAAGATGCGTTGTTAAAAAATTTCGATATGACTGAACGCGGATTTAGGAAGAAATTTCGCTATGATAGGCCTGAAAACTACTAAACGTTTATTCAGTTTAGTAGTAGACTTAGGTCGTATCTTAATAAATGGTTGAAAATGGCGAAGGTGGACCAGTCTTATGAAGCTGTTTGCGATTTTTTCGCTAGAGAATCCTGTAGTATATGTTCATTTGAAACCGAAAACATTCACGTATCTAGGTGAGATGGCTAGGGAAGCAGTTTTATTTGCAGAAGCACGTGGCTGTGTCTACGCTTGTGTTAATAAGGGGCAGCGTGATAGAAAGGGTGTAACTCAGAGTAGATCTGATAATATTGATTGATTGTCTTGGGTTTAACGGCCCTTTGAGACAGTATTTCAGTCTTTATCGGGCCGTCTCCCAGAGAGAAGGAGAAAGAAGAGAAATAATAGAAGAGAGCAAAATGTCCAAACAACTCCCACCCGCACGTACTGTAAGCACATTAGGCCTTTGCCCTACTATAGTCCAAATCAGTAGGACGCCCCGGCACTGGAAGTGACCCGCAGCACCATCGCGCCACCCGACCACCCCCAGATCTGATAATAAGCCGAGTTGGAAACCAGAGATAAAATGTAGTATTTGTGGTAATGGACATTTAGCATTTAAATGTTATAAGAATCCCGATAGGAAGCAAGCATTTAGTGCGGAGGTAGGTGCAAGTGCAAGCGGATATAGCGGAAATAAGGGGAGTAATTATGCACCGAAAGTTGAGACACAAAAATCACAGAATAAGAGCGATACTGTGCAGACGAAGGGTAGTAATTCAGGCCGTGGTCGGGGTTATTCCCGCGGACGTGGTCGGGGTGGGGGACATCAAAAGAGCTTTTGTAAAACTACAATGAATAGGTCTCATGAAATTGAAGGTCTGTATAACAGTAAGGAAGAAAGTCCATTAATCGATGATAACGTGGATAAGGAAAGTGTCTGTTACTTTTTAAGATCGCGATTACCAACAGCACAGGGTAAGAATTGTTAGACAGTTGTAGCTTTAAGGGACACAGGTTGTACTGGGTGTGTCGTTCGTAGATACTTGGTTTCTAATGATCAGTTACTTGGTAGAGAATCTGATGTAACTTTGATTGATGAATCTACTAATAGTATCCCTTAGCAATGGTTGACATAGATTGTCCATTTTTCACAGGAAAAACTGAGGCATTGTGTATGGAAGATACGTTGTATGACCTGGTTATTGGAAATATTGACGGGTCAAAACTTCCCGATAAATCCCATTTTGCAATGGCGGCAGTGACTAGGTCACAAGCTATGCAAGGTGAAGAGGTCTATAGGAAACTTAATGTTCCTGATCCAATTATTGCTAGTGATAAGGAGGCACTGAGGCAGGCCAAAGTTGGTGACCCTAAATTGAATGGCATAAGGCAAAGAGGGGAATCTGGTAATGTGACTATTAGTCGTGGATTGAACCGAGGTGAAACTAAGTTTGTCCGAAAGAGATTTATTGTGTAGGCAGTTTACTAAGGGAAATAAGGTCATTTTGCAACTTGTTATCCCTGAAGGTCATAAAGAAAACGATGGATAGAGTGTTAACTGAGTTCTTTTGGCCTGAAGTTTGTGGTAATGTGGCAAGGTTTTGTAAATCTTGTGATATTTGTCAAAGAACTATTCAGAAAGGTCGTGTCACTAAGGTACCTTTAGGGAAGTTGCCACACACTGACACACCATTTAAACGAGTCGCTGTTGATATATTCGAACCTATACAACCTCGTTCTGACAGGAAATCCCGCTTTATTTTAACAATGATAGACTATGCGACGAGATATCCCGAGGCGGTAGCGTTACCCGGCATTGAAACGGAACGCGTAGCCGAAGCGTTAGTTGAGATGTTTAGTAGAGTTGGCATACCCGATGAAATGTTAAAGGATTGCGGGTCAGTTTACTGCTGAGGTTATGAAAGAAGTAAGCAGGTTGTTATCACTCCAGCAGCTAACCACGACGCCATATCATCCTATCTGTAACGGTCTTGTAGAGCGTTTTCACGCGACGTTGAAGCAAATGTTATGTAGGATGTGCGCAGAACGTCCAAAAGTCTGGGATAAATATCTCCCAGCACTACTGTTTGCAATAAGGGAGGTTCCGCAGGAGTCATTAGGGTTTTCTCCGTTCGAATTGCTATACGGACGTAATGTTAAGGGCTCTATGGCAATATTACGTGAATTATGGTCTGAGGAGGTACAGGATGAGCAGGTTCTGTTTACGTACCAGTTCGTAATTGAGTTGAGAGAACGATTAGAGCAGACATGTAAGTTAGCACACGATAATCTACGAAACGTACAAGTAAATCAAAAGGCTTATTATGACGCGCTAGGTCGCATAAATTTAACGTGGGAGATACAGTACCGTTCTGCCAACTGGCAGTAATAAACTGTTATCGAAATGGAAGGGTCCATATGAAGTAGTCGAGGTGGTAAATAGAATGGACTATAAAATCGACGTCAGTGGTATCGTGAGTAGATATATGCTTAAACAGTATGTCGAACGTCGTAGTGTGCCGACACATTGTTTATTGTCGACTGAGACTACAGACTCGGTTAATAACGATGGTAGTGACGACTTTTCTCTTATGCTTTTCCGACAGCTAAAGAACCGGAAACTTATAATGACGTCAGTATTTTAGATACGTTAACGTCAGAACAACGTATGGAGATTGAAGCACTGATTAAACAGTACCCGGATGTACTATCAAGTTTACCCGGTCGAACTGATCAAATATAGAACGATATCAAACTACTCGCGTCAGAACCTATACGGATAAAAGGTTATTCTATCCCGTATAAGACGCGTAACGTCATGGGACGGAGATTCAGGATATGTTAGATTTAGGGGTCATCGAGCCGTCGATTTCCCCGTATTCATCTCCTGTTGTCCTTGTTCCGAAGAAATACGGATCAGTTAGATTCTGTATCGACTTCCGCAAGCTTAACAAAGTGACGGAATTCGATGCAGAACCTGTGCCAAATATGGAGGAGGTTATCAATAAAATGTCTGGACATAGCTACTTTACAAAGATGGACCTGAGTAAGGGTTATAGGCAAGTCAGTCTTACAGAAAGGTCTAAACCTTATGGGAAAATGCTAGAACATAAGATTTCATGGAAAGTTTTGAAGATTTTGGCCTGAAAATGGTATATATGGTTGTCTTAATGAGTACATGAAGATTTATGAGTACAAGTGGTCATGGTCATTCTTTGACTTTTGACCCAAAACTCATATTTTGACGATTTCAGACATGTTAAGTAAAAGCCAGCTTGCCAATTGTTCAGGTGAGCGATTCAGGGCCTCATGGCCCTCTTGTTCTCTCGTCTATCAATTCTCTCTTCTTTCTCCCTCTCTTTGGAGACGGCCCGATATAGACTGATATACTGTCAAAAAGGGCCGTTAAACCCATAACAACCAACCAACCTTAGTAGATAGTTTGTCCACAATATGCATCGCACCGTTGTTGTGTATATAACTACTTTTCCAGTTTTGACATACCCTGCGATTCGATCGCATTTTGTAGTATTTAAGAAAAGAAATATTTTATGTTTTTTTCTCCGTAAGGGGCAACCTATGTTACGAAATGAATCGGATCGTCGAGTATATCAAGTTGAAATTCCTTTTAATTCTTTAAATCAGTAGGGCTACAGTTTTTAGGGTAGCTGTGGAAGTAAAACATTTATGGAAATTGTGGCTATTTGTCACGCATTACTTATTGGTGAATACCTACATGGCCTGTTCACTATAAAAGCGATTTGCATGATTTTAAGGGGAGATTATCAAGCTATTGATTTACTATTTATAATCGTTGATTTTAAGGCAAATTAAGAAGTGGCTTGAAATTCCAAGAGAAAGGATATTATAGTGCTAGTGCCTGGATTCAGCTAAGATCTGAGAGGCAAAGTTTAATTACATTTATTCAGAATAGATTTGGCTAAGAATGAAACATGTGCCTTCTGATTGATATATGATTAAACTGTATCGACTGATTATGATGATAATGATCTTGCTGCGCATGGAATTTGTATTTTAGGCAGTTTTGTATATTCCGGTTTTGACCATCCCCTGTAAATTCCGGAAATAGTTTGTATCACTGATGGAGTTTGCACTGGTGTACGTATATCTGACGTCGAGTGACGTCAGTTGCATTCATGTTATTGCGACGTCAGCCCTTTTCACATTAGTTTCATGTATACGTGGCCTATAGAATTAGATGGATTTGCAATGTTACTAATTTACATGACCAACATGGCTGCCAAACTCATTTATGGTATAAACCTTACATATTTTTCTTTTCCAGAACCAATACACCAATAGCCTTGAAACTTGATAAGTAGCATGGAGTGCTAGAGTACTACCAAAACTGTTGAAAAAATGATGACCTCGGGTTTACCTTGACCTTTTCTTGTGGCATGGTCAAATATGGGACAATGCGATAACATAAAATTTCATGGAAAGTTTTGGAAATTTTGGCAAAAACAAATAGTATACATGTGTATATGGTTGTCTTAATGAGTACATGAAGATTTATGAGTACAAGAGGTCATGGTCATTCTTTGACTTTTGACCGAAGACTCGTATTTTGACAATATCAGACATTAGAAACAGCCACTTTGCCAGTTGTTCAGGTGAGCGATTCAAGGCCTCATGGCCCTCTTGTTTTCCAAAAGGGAAGAGTCATTTTGGCAGTTATTCAGATATGAAGGTGTGATTGAGCACATAAGAAGGTGCCTCCGTTGATAAGTTTGCTGACTTGGATGGAAATGAGTGCTCCTTTCAGGAACATTTGAAAGCTTAGGGGATCTGTCCATCTCAATATTATATTTATTTCAAGCCTGAATTTAAAGGCACAGAGAATCAGGATGAAGTACATGCAGAAATCCCAGAGGAAGATCACCCAGAAACTGATCAGTTTTTTATGTGAATGGGAATGTGGCAGCAAATATTAAAATTAAATATACCAAAGAGATACGTTCTGAATATTCTGGCAACACATCTGAAGTGAGTTTCAATAGCATGTTTGATTGTTGGACAATAGGTGTGAAAAGTGAAGAGTTTGAAGACTATAACCCATTTTTGGATGGGTATAAACTTACATCTGTATCTGTGGATGGTAAATTGTACTATGAAATAGACAGAGAGACAAACAGTGCAATCCTTCACGAGCCTGCAATGGATAATGATGTGTTCATATACCCACCCCATATACTATGTGGAATTGAAGGCTCAGGGACTCAAAGGTACCTTATTTTGGCAACTCTTGTAAAAGGTGATAATGACAAAGTAATACACTGGTTCAAAAATTATGAAAGAGTAATGTCAGGGACAGAGTTGCCAGCAATAAAGATACATTAAAATGGAATGTACACTTGTGGGGTTGATATAGGCTCAGACTGTATAATTGTGTTTCCCGCAGTAAGTGTGACGGTATCCGACTTAGAAGAAAAAGGTCAATTGGAATCATATTCTGTAAATCCTAAACAAACTATTCAGCCTCAAATGGAACCAGTGTCAGCAATTGTTTCAATGTCATCTGCTCCAGTATATATATCCAAAGACGAACAGTTATCTTTACAGACACAAATAGAACACTCATTCTCACATTTGGTAGTTTCCTTTACCGAAACTGAAAATAAAGTTTCACCCTTTTCAGTGGTAATTATTTAATGCAAATGATACATTTGTAAATGCTAGATATTAGGACAAAGGGAAAGTACTTTGTTTTTTTGGGATTTTTTTTAAATTTTTGTTTCTGTATCAGAAAATAGAATACAAGCAGCCGTTTTTATTTGCATGTATTGCATACCAAATCAGATGAGATGTCAAGTTCTACTTTTATCTAATAGCTCAACCTTGATGGATGGATGATGGATGACTTGCGATTTTATGTCCTTTTCAACAATATTTCACTTGCGATTTTATGTCCTTTTCAACAATATTTCAGTCATATCAGGACGATGGGCGGGTGATAATGAAAGGCTGTGTGCAATGGAGCGTGGTTTATGATGGAAAGAACTCAGCCTCTGGCGAGGCATCAACCTGCGACCGCTAGATCAGTATGCCAGCGCTAAACCCTCCAGTGTTCCTTTTCACTGTTTTGGGAAGGGGTCCATAGCATTGGGAAAATTTACGCGTGAAAACACAAAATTGGGAAAAAATCATATCCAGTGAATAAATTAATACACACCTTTATACTTACATGCATATTACAGGTGATTTACTCCCATGTAAAATTAGAACTGTCAGAAAATCTGACTATAGCTCCGCTGCAGCACTTCCAATGTGTATGGTCTGTATGAAGAAAATTAAACATGAAATAAACAAACCTACCATGTATGAACAGTCTATCATGAACAGTTGCTCAGGACTCTGCTATGGAAAGTTTTCAAGCCTTGTACCAATTATGAAATGGCAGAGTTGCAGAGAAATCTTTTACAAAGATCTGTAGCTCAAAATTGCTATCACATTTGTAGAGGCTTGAAATTGTACAGACTAATACAAAATATACAACTACAAAGTCTCAGTCTGACAGTCTGTTGAGTTGATAACAACATATAAAGCTATTTTCCACATATGATTGCCGTGGCAACAAAAAAGGATAATTTTCTAAGGATTTTTACTATTTTTTCCTTTTGGTTGCCATGGCAACTGATCAAATTGAGCAGTGTGCAGAAAAAATAATATGGCTGATAGAAGACCACTCAAGGAATATTTCTGAAAATGTAAGCTCAGAATATCTGCAATGGCTTAGCAATAAGGACCATTTTTTGTTTTTCCATTATAAGTTGCCAAACCAAACATGTCCTTTGAACAATGACAATCGAGAACATAAAATCAGTAAAGGCTTATATGATTAATATGTCTATGGAGTCTCTGCTTCATAATTTCATCTCATTACTTCACTGCATTGCAGACATTTTCATCTTGTTTTCGAATCTCACTTTCATACTTTAAGATCTCACTATCACGTTTATAATTACTAAACCTGCGCATAACACTCAGAGGGCGCCGAAGTATAGATAGATAGATAGATAGATAGATAGATATCTAAGGGGGGATGCACATAGCCTCCGCTTAATCTAAAAACTTGTACGGATAAATATATAAGTACATGTATGTACTGAAAAAGCAAAATAAATATGGTTAAACTAGTGTATATATAACTAAAGAACCACCCTTTAATTAAAACCACATTTTAAGTATGTACAGCCCAAGGTTCTGAATTAGAATGTCGCATCTCGTTTATGTTTTTTGGCTATCAAGGCTTCGGAGATTCGATTTTTCAGAAAACTGCACAGAAAACAGTGAGGTGGCATGCTACCGTGACAGAGTACCGACTTGAAACAAAATTCACAGACATACTTACTGTAAAGATCCACGAAATACTCCTCAATGAGGCACTGCTTCAGTCTAGTAACAGTTGAGTCCTTGGAAGAGGCCATATTCGTATTTAAACACTTTGTTCTATGCTTCAGAGCCATTGTTGGTGTTTATCACTAGTGTCAGCCAGCTTCCACGGTAAGCCCAAACCCAGGACTGAATTAAAAAAGCAATACATGTTTCTGCAAGAACATACTAGAACCTCTTTCGTAACCTAAATCTATACTGTGTCTAAAAGTTCCTATACGTGAATTTACTTATGTTGCCATGGCAATTGTGTAATTTGCGGACGTTATGTTTTACTTATTTCAGAAAATTATCTATTTGCCTATTGAGCAGATTAACTCCTTTTGGTTTCTTCACATTACACATGATACAAGGGTCGTTTGAATATGCATAGGGTAATTTGTCATGTTTGCAGAGTAACAGGATTAAAACTGATCAACTTCAAAGGCATTTGAAGTAGGTTGTTGAATAATGGTTTCCAAGATTTTGTGCTCCATTCACTAAAGCAGAACTTATGCAGGGCTGCCTGTCAAAAACATTCACATCTAACTCCTTCTTATGCGAGAATTTGTACTACAACTCAAGAGTGAGCAAAAAAATATTTTGCAAAGACGTCTTAAGCTGACGAACAATGCAGATGTTTTAAAAGTCATGGCCTTGGCATCAAGATTACTGAGCAGTCTTGGGAGATTTTTTTAAAGCTTTGGATAAATGTCTAACTACTATACTAAACAACAATAGAACCAATTCATGGTACATTTAAAACCTTTAAAGCATCTAACCCTAATGCTGACGCTGATGCAGACGCAGACGCCAGGATGACAAAAATAGCTTCCTGAACTTTCGTTCAGACGAGCTTAAAACTGGAACACCTTTCAAACTGGCCATACCGTAGCATGATATATACGTAACAAGAGGGCCATGAGGCCCTGAATCGTTCACCTGAGCAATTGGCAAAGTGGCTTTTTCGTATGTCTGAAATTGTCAAACTATGAGTCTTGGGTCAAAAGTCAAAGAATGACCATGACCTCTTGCACTCATAAGGATGACTGTATTTACCAATTTTAGGCCTAAATTCTTCAAAACTTTCCTCGGAATCTTATGTTCTAGCATTTTCCCATATTTGACCTTACAGTAAAATATTCAAGGTCAACCTAAGGTCATCATTTTAAACAATCTTGATAGTACTGGAGTACCAAATGCTACATAACAAGTTTCAAGGCCATCGGTCAATTGGTTCTGGAGAAGAAGATTTTTAAAGCTTTAACCATATATGGGCGTGGCGGAAGCCATATATGAAATTTTGTTACAATTGGTTTAGTGGTTTTTGAGGAGATTGTTTGAAATTGTAAAAGTATGAAAGTTCTGGGTCAAAGGTCAAAGAATGACCTTGACCTCTTGTACTCACAAATCTTCATGTACTCAATAAGATGACTGTGTATAGCAATTTTTAGGCCTTAATCTTCAAAACTTTCCAACAAATCTTATGTTCTAGCATTTTCCTTTATTTGACTTTGCCATAAAAATGGTCAAGGTCAACCCAGGATCATAATTTGAACAATCTTGGTAATTCTCGAGTACCCAATGCTACATGCCAAGTTTCAAGGCCATCGGTCAATTGGTTCTGGAGAAGATTTTTAAAGGATTTTACCATTTATGGGCGTGGTGGCCATGTTGGTCATGTGACCTGGACCGTATGAATAAAGTTTCGTTCCCTCAACCCCTGGAGGCTCTATATGAAATTTGGTTACAAATGGTCCAGTAGCTTTTGAGGAGATTGTCAAAATATCAGAGTCCTGGGTCAAAGGTCAAAGAATGACCTTGACCTCTTGTTCCCCGTGCTGGTCCCGGGATAGAATAGGCCACACGTATCCCTCTGCGTGACGTAAAAGGCAGTCTAAAAGGGGGCGGCTCGTTTGCCGTGAGCTGCGACCCGTGTCGTTGGAAGAAGGGATCCTGGTGATTGAGTAGACTGCCTACGACGTATCCAGTCTGCAACACATCACTTTGGCCCTGATTTCAACTAGACGGGAGGTCATATGGGCCCGAATATGATCAATCGGCTTTGTCGTGCCATGCCCTGGGAACCAACTTTACCTTTCTCTTCCAATCTTTGAATCATTCTGATACTGACCATGTGCCCATGAACCCTTTTTCTCATCTGTTTTCATTCCTAGAAGGCGGCGGCTGAGGGGTCAATCGTGTAGGCATTCTGTCCTATCCGAGTATATCTTCAGTGTATCTCTAGCACTTGGAGTTTTGGATATCCACTCTATAAAAGTGCTCCCTTGTTGGGCTCCACGGCGGGTGGAGAACACCGGAGATGAATTAGTTTCTATATCTTCTCATGGCCCCCCCCACCCAACTTCAAACCCCAAAGCTTCTCAACATAATTCAAAACGGCCACGTGACACCGACTCTGATGACCCATCAGAGAACGAACTTAGTCAATCCGCAACGTCTATTCCAACTCCGCGCTTCTTAGTCATCTCATCGAAGAAAGAAAGACAAATGTCGAGCTTGTCTCCATTTGTCATCGAAAAAGCGCTTCATGGCATCGCTGGTGTGCCAAAGAGCATAAAGAAGCTACGCTCAGGTGACCTTCTGGTCGAATACGTCAACAAGAAATCCGTAGAAAATCTGTTGCGTATTACCAAGTTTTTCGACCTTGAAGTGAAAGTCGCACTGCACAGTTCCCTCAATACTTGCAAGGGCGTTGTTCGCTGCCCCGATTTAAAAGGGGTCAGCGATCAAGAGATCCTTGAAAATATGAAGGAGCAAGGTGTAGTTGCAGTCCGTCGTATTAAAGTTCGTCGAGACGAGACGCTCAAAGACACCAACACTTTCGTATTCACCTTTAACACATCAGTTTTGCCCAAACAATTAAAAGTCGCATTTCTTCGTGTCTCCGTTGATCCCTATATTCCAAACCCACTGCGATGTTATCGGTGCCAAGTATTTGGGCATCACGAAGACAGATGCAGAAAGGAAACGATATGTGCTAACTGTGGTCAGCCGCAGCATTGTGCGGACGAAACAGATTGCAAACGTCAAGCCAAATGTTTCAACCGTAAGGAAGACCACCCCGCCAATTCGCAGGCCTGGCACACTGAGAAAGAAATTCTCAAAGTCAAGTACACCAGGAATATATCGTTTCCAGAAGCGCGGAAAATCGTTGACAGCTACACGGCAGCACCAGGTAAAAGTTATGCTAGCATTACGAAGACTGCTGGTGTCACGGTATCATTTGTCGATGCTACGACACAAACAGACCCTGTACTTATCTCAGGAGCCCCCCAGTCTTCGTCTTACAATGTTGCAGCAACTGAAGCATCTGCCGAAGCAACACGAGACTCATCGGAAAGATTAAGTCAGAAAGAAAAAGAAAAACAACAAAAAGCAGACAAGAAATTACAAAAGATTGTTCACGACACGTTTAGAACAAACAAGAACTCTTCAGACAGGACTCCTGACCCTAAACCAAAGGTAAAGGAGAAATCTGTACCTGAATCAGATAGACAGCCGAAAGGATCTAATGATCCGATTAGGCAGCATAATAGGTGGGCCGCCTTGGAGGACATGGATGCGGAGGAATCCCGATCCTGTCTCCCAAGGGGAACACTTAACAGAATACCTACTTCCTAAGAATAGATCTAACCATTTTGCTCCAATATATATTCATAATTAATGATAATGAAAAACAGAATTATACAGTGGAATTGTCGAGGCTTAAAAGCCAACTATGAAGAAACATTGCTCCTCCTGAAGGATTATGAGACTGCTGCTCTTTGTCTTCAAGAAACACATCTAAAAGACACCGATAACATTTCCATCAGAAACTATAGTTCTTTTCATACCTTTAGTACAAATAATGAGAGAGCCGCTGGCGGAGTCTCTATACTTGTCAACAATAACACTCCTCATAGTCAGGCAGAGTAATTGAAAATTTTATCGATAATCATGGACTTTGTCTGTATAACACTAATACTCCTACGTATCTCCATCCAGCAACTGGTACATACACTTCTTTAGACCTCTCTATTTGCACTCCCACCCTTCTTTTGGACTATGACTGGAAAGTTCATCATGATCTCTGCGGTAGTGATCACTTTCCTGTTTTTCTAAATAACATTGGTCCAGATATTGATGAGCCGGTTTCAAGGTGGAAACTTAATAAAGCTAACTGGGCCCAGTTTCAAACTCTTTGTGATACTCGACTTCTTGAAGACACAGTCCAGGAGGCTGATGATCCGATTGAGTCATTTGCATCTATTCTTATTAATATCGCAGAAGAAACAGTTCCAAAAACATCAACGAAATCAAAAAGATTAAAAAGCCTTGGTTTACAGATGACTGTAATACTGCTATAAAACAACGTAAAGGAGCACTGCGACAATTCAATAGTCGCCCAACACATGATAATTTAAATAATTATCGTGTTTTCCGTGCAAAAGCTCGTCGAACAATTAAAGAATCAAAGAAAAAATCTTGGAAACAGTATGTTTCCAAATTAAATTCTCGAACTTCAATAAAGAAAGTATGGGACATGGTTCGTAAAATTCAGGGAAAAGGAAAATCTAGCTCACTGGAACACTTAAATGTAAATAATTCTAAAGTTACTTCCAAAAAAGATATTTCTAATACTCTCGCTGACGCTTTCTCGAAAAATTCTTCTGAAAATTATAGTCCAAAATTCAAGAATATTAAAAATCTTAAGGAAAAACAGAACCTAAAATTTTCATCCAACAACACAGAAACTTATAATCAATCTTTTTCTCTTTCGGAACTTAAAGATGCTCTTTCAAAGGCTCGTGATTCATCTCCGGGGCCTGATGATATCCATTACCAGTTTTTGAAACATCTTCCAGACTCTTCTCTTTCGGTTCTTTTGAAAACATTTAATGACATTTGGGAAACTGGTAATGTGCCAAAGTCTTGGAAAGAAGCTACGATAGTCCCCATACCAAAACCTGGAAAAGATAATACGAACCCAAACAACTACCGTCCTATTGCTTTAACGAGCTGCATATGTAAAACATTGGAGCGAATGATCAATGAAATACTCGTTTAGTACCTTGAAACAAATAATATTATTACAGAATTTCAGAGTGGTTTCAGGCACCAACGTAGTACTAATGATCACTTGGTTAGATTAGAAACCTTTATACGTGAAGCCTTCATCAAGAAGTAGCACCTAGTTGTTGTCTTCTTTGATTTAGAGAAGGCTTACGATACAACTTGGAAGTATGGTATAATGAATGATTTACATGAAATAGGTCTTAAAGGCCGATTGCCACTATTCGTTCAAAACTTCTTATCCAATAGTGAATTCAAAGTACGTGTAGGTTCAACTTTGTCTGAGGCACATGATCAAGAACAAGGTGTGCCTCAAGGTAGTATTTTGTCTGTTACTCTTTTCAGTCTAAAAATAAACAATATTGTTAAATGTCTTAATCCTGGTGTTGACTGTTCCTTATATGTAAATGACTTTTTGATTTGTTATCGGTCAAAAAATATGCATACTATTGAACGTCAGCTTCAACAAAATCTAAATAAAATTCAAACGTGGGCAACTGAAAATGGATTCAAATTTTCGAAATCTAAGACAGTTTGCATGCATTTCTGTCACCTTCGAAAAGCGCATGATGATCCAGTGCTCACCTTGGACGGGACACCCATTCCTGTAGTAGAAGAAAATAAATTTCTAGGGGTTATCTTTGATAAAAAGCTTTCCTTTATTCCACATATTAAACAGCTTAAAGCAAAATGTCAAAGCGTTGAACCTACTACGAGTTGTTGCCCATACTGACTGGGGAGCAGATCGTAAAGTTTTACTTAATCTGTATAGAACTATTATACGGTCCAAACTAGACTATGGCTCAATAATATATGGATCCGCTAGAAAATCTTATTTGGAAATGCTTGATCCCATTCATCATCAGGGACTCCGGCTCGCCTTGGGAGCTTTCAGAACTTCTCCCTCGGAGAGTCTTTTAGCAGAGGCAAATGAACCATCACTTTATTATAGACGTCTTAAACTCTCCCTGCAGTATGCCCTTAAACTAAAGTCAAATCCATCAAATCCAACGTATGAAACTGTTTTTCGGCCACAATATAAAACATTATTTGAGAATAAACCAAATATGATTCCTTCCTTTGGCATTAGAATCTCTTCAGAATTTGAAAATATGAATGTAGATTTAGACACAATTGAACAGTTTAAGGTTCCAGATGTGCCACCATGGACATTTACTCAGCCACGTGTTTTATTTTCTTTGCATACTGATAAAATATCTCAAACTGACCCTCTTGTATTTCGAACTAAATTTAATGAACTGCTGTCTGACTTTTCTAACTATGAGACTTTATATACTGATGGTTCAAAGGATGGAGACACAGCTGGCTCAGCTTGTGTTGCTCCATCCGAAACATACAAACGTAGATTACCTGCTAATGCCTCAATTTTTTCAGCGGAGATCAAAGCTATTGATTTAGCCTTGGATCATATTGAACAGTCTAGGAATACAGATTTTATCATCTTTTCTGATTCCCTATCTGTTCTGCAATCCCTAAATAATCGCCATATTGAAAATCCTCTTCTTTTAGATATCATCTTGAAACATAATGACTTAGCTGAGCTAAACAACATTGTATTTTGTTGGCTTCCCAGTCACGTTGGGATTAAAGGCAACGAAAAGGCCGACATGGCCGCAAAATCGGCTTTAACTCTTCATATTTCTGATCTTAAAATTCCTTACACTGATATCAAACCTTGCATAAATACATATCTTCATGATAAGTGGCAGATATCATGGAATGCTGCTGTCTTTAACAAACTTCACTCTATCAAGCCTTCACTTGGTGAATGGCAACCATCTTATAGAATTGATCGTAAGGAAGAAGTAACTTTGGCTCGAATCAGAATCGGCCATACTTTTATTACTCATTCGTTTCTGTTGAAAGGTGAGGATCCGCCTTTATGCATTCCTTGCCAGGAACCTTTTAGTGTTAAACATTTCCTTTTAGATTGCATGGATTTTCGTATTACGCGTGCTAGGTTTTTCCATGTCAACAGTATGAAACAACTGTTTGACACGGTTGAACCAGCGAAAATCTTTTCATTTTTGAAAGAGATTGGCATATATAGTAAAATATAGTTTAGTTAAGTCGCGGTATTTTTACAACAGTAGATTTAAATTTGTGTTTACTCATCTCGCTGGCCGAGAGTTCGTTTTATGTTATCAGTCTTAAGCTAGCCGTTGATCGGCGTCTTTTACCACATACCCGACTTGATTCATTTTTATACTGTGCATTCATTTCTGACCTTATGCATATAACACGTTTTCGTTTATAGCGTTTTCGGCGCGTATAGCCCTTTTGGTGCTGATGTGCCGTAAAATCCATATCACTCACTCACTCACTTGACCTCTTGTACTCATTAGTCTTCATGTACTCATTAAGATGACTGTATATACCATTTTTAGCCCAAAATATTCAACAAAAAGAAGCAAATTTGACCTTATCGTAAAAAAGGTCAAGGTCAACCTAAGGTCATAATTTGAACAATTTCGGTAGTTCTCGCATACCCGATGCTACATACCAAGTTTCAAGGCCATTGGCCTATTGGTTGTGGAGAAGAAAAATTTTAAAGGTTTTTACCATATATGGGCATGGCGGCCATGTTGGTCATGTGACCAAGACCATTTGAACAATATTTCGTTCCCCCTTGCTCTAGAGGCCACATATGAAATTTGGTTACAATTGGCCCAACGGTTTCAGAGGGGAAGTCGTTTGAAATTGTGGAAGGACGACGGACGGACGACGACGGACGGACGGACGACGGAGCCTTACCATCCTATAAGCTCCCCCGGAGCCTCTGGCTCAGGTGAGCTAAAAACTGTTAAATAAAAAATATGGTAATAGTCCTTATAAACGCCCTTGCTCCTATAAACACCCCCTGGCCCATCTCCGTAAATTATTAAACTTGCATAAATTCCTCTTTGCTTATCTGGATGATGAAACTCTTTTACAAGAGGTCGACTATTAGAGGAAAGAATTTTCTCCTACAGGAGGAAATTCTTTCCTATAACGGTTGATCCTTACTGAGAAAGGAGGCAAAAATAGTAGACTTGATTCGCTATGTCAATGTCAGCATCATTGGCACTTTCTTGATATTCTCATACTGAATTTGAAGTCCTTAAAGGATTCAGGCAACAAATATCCTCTTTTTGTTCTAAAATCTTAATATCATTTAACACCTGTTCCCTGCTAAAGAATTTCAGATAAAATCTGCACTTGTGTGTAAACCCAATAAATACTCCCACTCTCTCAGATCTGATATCTTCCGCTGAAACTCGGAAGCTTATCAGCGAGTGACGTCATGGTAGGCATTTATAGCCTCTCTGCTAGTATGTTTATACATGATTTTATAGGTATTTCTAAATAGTTTTGGGTATAATAGATGATTAGGCTTTTTTTCTTTGTCTCCAAGATAGTATTCAATTGTGAATAACAATACCTTTTTATAATGGTGTACTGTGTAGCATTTGGTTGCAAAAGTAAACTGTCCAAAGGATGTGGTATTCATTTTTGTCGCACCTGCTTTAGCAAGGTGCGATATAGTCGTCCGGTTTTCCGACCGTCCGTCCGTCAACCCGTTCGTCTGTCCGTCCGTTCACATTTACGTCGACCCTAAATTTTAAGTCCATTCAATGATTTTTTCTCTGAAACCTCTGCACCCATGGTTCTCAAATTTCACATGCTGATGACCAGACTGCAGGGCTTCTGAATGACAAAACTGAGCTTGGTCCAGAATCCAAGATGGCCGCTGATACTAAAAATAGCAAAAACAATAAAATCACTTTTTTCTCCAGAACCACTTGGTATATTTGGCTGAAATTTTATATGGAGCATTAATGGGACCTTGGGTTTAAAAATTATCGAAATGAAAAAAATCTGTAGCGGAATTAGGTCACAGTGACCTACTTTCTGTTTACGAGTCCTAGTTTGCAAAAACACCAATATCTCAAAAATACATGAACATATTTAGGTAAAATTTAGTCAGAATGGTCCTTAAATGGAGTTTTTTTTTAAATTTAAGCGAATTGAGACCATCCAAGATGGCCGCCAGCCACTGTTACTAAAAATAGAACAATATGAAAACGACAATATCTCAAGAGGCCCTGAATAGAATTGGACTAAATGTGTATCAAAATGATCCTTGCATGAAGCTGTTTCATGATTTTTCAAATTGACCGTCCAAGATGGCAACCATCCACCGTTACTAAAAATAGCAAAAACATGAAAACAATAATATCTCGTAAACTACTGAATGGATTTTGACCAAATATGTTTCAAAATGACACTTTTATCAAATTCTTAAAGTGAATGTGCAAATCAGGTGCGAAATAGCGTTCCGCGGAATTCTTGTTTTCAATTCCCTAAAGATGAACTAAGAAGGAAGAGATGGATTCATTACTGCAAACGTGCAGACTTTACAGAAGCTACACCAGCAAGCACGTTATGTTCCAAACATTTTAAGGAGCGGCTGTAGTGTAGTGGATAACACTCCGGACTACCAATCCAGGGATCGCAAGTTCGAACCCCCGCTCCTCCGGTCTTTCGGATTAGACTTTAAACCGAGGTCCCGTCTCCATATGACCTCGTTGTTGGTGGGACGTTAAACCCGAGTTCACTCACTCCAAACATTTTAGTAGTGACCAATACGACAGAGATCCATTGAAATTAGCACAGTATGGATATGCAAACGCGCGACTCACAGCTAATATGTTTTAGGATCCAGAGCATACAAGGCTTTTCTGCCTGTCGTGAAGAGTCCCTATCTGCTACGTGACTTGGGAAAACTTTCGCCAATACACCAAACTTTCGGACTCGAAGTATATCATAACATAGTCAATCACTTTGCTCCGAAAAGTACACACTTCTTCTACGAGTCTATACTTGCAAGGTAAGTGATAGCTATTTTATTTTATTTTATTTATTTATTTTTTGTTCAAATCAAACTTTTATTGTTTTAGCTTTAATCTGAAATTGCATTATCTCTGTCTTCATTGAAGTCCGTTTACGAGTACTTCTGGCAACAGTTTAAAGGAATTCTATGTATGAGAGAGACTAAGCCCGAGTTTAATAAGGAACTAAGCCATCTGCATACAACACAGACTCATTGATCTACGCAAAGTGATCAGAGTTTTCACTTTTAGCTTAGGCTTGTTAACAAGGAAAACAACAATCAGACTGCATGTTTGTAGATGTTAGAAGGCCCCTTTTCACTTAAAATTAGTTGGGGTAAAGAAAATGAATTTAATTGGTCTGTTCTAGAGGTCTTATTTTTCATGTGTTTTTTCTTTCAGAATCCACCTAGCTGCTTTGCATTACAATGAAAATAGTGACAAGAAGCAATCCAAGACAAAGTCTGGAACTCCACAGTACAAAGTGTACTACCCCAAGGCAAAAAAGGGAGAGCAAGCTGTAGTCAAACCAACAAAACAAGAACCAACCTATAGTCAGTTTCGCTTTGGTTTTGTTTTTCCCTCTTTGATTTTAATTTTTGCCTTGTCAGCCTCTTTATTCGGTTAGCAAAAGTCTCAGTGGTAACATTCTTATACAGTGAAAAGATGCATAGAAACAGCGGAAATCTTTTTTGATATACTAGATTAATCCATGTGTTTTTTTTATTTTCAGAATATATAAAGACGCTACAAGAAATGGTTATCAGCAGACGGAGGGCGCATGTCAATTATAAGCAGGCGAAAGCTAATGCTCGTCACATAATTGACAATGTCCCTGAGGCTGTCAGCAGTGGGTTCAAGAAATTTGACAAACAAGATTTAATAGACAAACACAAATCACGTTTTGCCAAAAAATAACTTTTATTTTGTGTAACTAATTACAACAATAATCTCAGGGAACAGCGTATTTGAAGCCTGTGTAGTCTTCCGAGGATAACGCATTCCGGATCTTTGTAACTACACATGCTGGTAGAACTTTCCTCATATTCTTGCCTGTTCTATGTCAGATCCATCTGAAACGCCGGTATGCTACATAGCGATATGTTCTGAAAAAAACAACAACAGGAAATGTAATGTATTTCATAGTACAGCAGCGTCCAGCAAAAAGGAGGAAATATGTATTTGCAGAAATCCGAACTCAGACCAGACTGTGAATTCCTGTGTTATAGCTTGCGCCTTCATTTTATTTATTGGATTTCTTATCATTATCGCAATACTTTATGTTGCACAATAGCGTGGGCTCCGAGTATGTTGGTTTAAGCCTTTGTTGCAAGCTGCACACCTTTTCTGCCTGTCACGGCCCAGTAAATGCCGGAGATAAGAAAGTAAAAAGGCTAACGTTGGACATTATTCATTTAAATATGATATTTTGTTATATTTCCAAATGTGAATTGGTATTTTATTTGGTGAAAGGAAAGTTTATGAATTGTGGTGACGTTAACGCAAAAAGTCTGTTGCTTATGTATGACTCATGTTTCCTATGCATTTACTCTGACACGTTTTATATTTTTTTTTACAATGTAAAGAAATTTGGCAAACAGTATAGCTGGTAAAAAGAGAAACAATTCATGCAAGCGCTCCTTTGTTGTTATTTTCTTACTTAAATAAGCCTAAACAACTAGTGTATTATTTTATTTATGATATCAAAGTAACAGCATAAACTCTACCTTATAAAGAAATGTTTCAAAACCATGTGTTTTGTTATCACATCACTGAGCCTGACTGCAACTAAAATAAACAATGTTTCACATTTAGTTACGATAATCGTAAGCTTGACTCACTCATGAATAGGTTCATTATCATCCAGTGGACCCTCATAAGCTACATAGTCATACAAAGACACTTCCAGAACATCCCTGTTCAGGCAGTTAGCAACAAATCCATCGTGCTCCGTAGCACATTGCAAGTCTGCACGTTTACTGTCAACTAGCTCGATCTCAGTACAGCAGAGGCACTCCAAAGGCGTGGGCATTGTCTGACATTCACCAGTCACACCTGTTAAGACATAAAAAATATTGCAAAAATATTGTGTTTGCTTTGTGCACAATGAATAATCAATAGTTATGACTTTGTCACCAGAGAAAAAAGCGCAGTCTGGTCATGAATTTTTCCAGCAGGCACATGACGTCAAAATGACGTTGTATTAACGTCGACGTGATGTGATCACGTCACATCGACGTCGATACGACATCATTTTAACGTTGTGTGCCCGCTGGGTTATTTTTGCATATAGGTACTCCAAACACTTCAGAAGTGTAGACCCTGGCCATTTGGCCATTATGCACACAAATTTTAAGCGGAGCTGAGATTTCGAGTTGCCCAGGTACAACCTGTTCCCTCTGCATGCACTTGTTAAGTACTCCTTATTCACATATGGCTATTTTTTTATTTATGAAAAAATCCCCGCAATTTTTGACATTAAAAAGTCACAAAACACTATACATTATTTGTAAATAATATCTTACCAAAGTGACAGTCTTTGGTAATTCTGACTTCGATAGAATTGATTTGGATACATTAACATTGAAAGACTGAACCTGTGTTAAAAATATGTTACTATTATTATTTAATGAGTTTGTTCTAATTCAAAATTCATAAGTAACAATTAGTGCAGCATTTGATAGTTCTTTTTATACTTACCAGTCTGTATTCTGTGTCCTCTGTTGGTAGGCTATCTCTTCATTGATGCCATTACTGTCTGAAGAATCCTCATTTTCTTCTTCACTACTGGCCTGTGCAGTTGCCTCTGCAGGCTTAAACATATATGGCTGAGGCTTAAACATATATGGCTGAATATCCAAATTGTAACTACCGTCTGGTGTAACAAGTTCTTGCTCCTGTTGCTCCATGTTAATTCTAATTATAATTATCAACCTGTTTTATTGTATTAAATACACACTCTCAGTATTCTCTTATCTCTAGCATGACGTCAGAGCACATCTGGAGTTTATCTGATTCTCTCTCGGAATTTTCAAGGCCAGAAGCAGCAGTAATAAAATACCTGTAGATTACCCAGTGATAAATACACTTCTAGCCTGTGTATAAACATGCAGTTTTCGGCAGATGGAAGTATTTATTGATCTTTATCTAACTATAGTAATAATGTATTTATTTCCCGTCTCCTTTAAGGAGTCCTAATTGATATAATGTCGCGATACTATCAACAAAATGAGTCTTTTATGCCTATTTACGGTATAGAGCCTTAAGCTTTCTTGTAGAGAACGTGTGAAGAAATTAGTCACTTACTGTTTCTTTAGCTATTAGTTAATTTTGATTGTTATATTTTAGATTTTGACTTTCACTTTATCAGAATAGAATAACCTACCAGGTGTTTGGGAAGCCACTGTCTCTCCATTTAATTTCTGAGCCGCTCATTCGTTTTCCATATCTCGCTTTTTCTCAGTTCGCTCAGTCTCTCATGAAATTCATCTTCAGTTACGGCTTCAGCCAGGTCCTGTTGAAACAAATGACAACATTTTACTTTTACCCTTTTACTTAGTCTCCATAGTCCTATTAGTGGTAAAAATCGTCGAAGCACAGATCCTTAAAAAAATGGTACAGCTTTCAGAATTGATGATAATATGTCGGTTGCTGTGCTTTTTGTGTGATATAACTGGCAAAAAAAGAAGGAGTAAGGTTTTTTGGAAAAAAAACTACAAGTCTATCGTAAAAATACGGTTTTCGTTTCTGGTTCCCCGTTGAGCAATTAACTCATACAACAGCGAAACAAGGAATGATACCCTTGCCTTACATTGTATTTTTATCAACTATCAAAATACTGTACATTGAATTATTACCCCTTGTACCTTGTATTTTTACCATGTAATGAAACTTGTGAAATCGAAAGTACGTCAACTAAAATGACCTAGATATTTTTTCAAATCGTTTAATGAGAAACTCAAGGACGCATTAATTTTTCAAAGCCGGCCAATCACGATCATACACAATTAAGAAACTGTAGGTAGAAGCTTGCAGCGATACTTCACGATAAAATTTTCCATGCTGATAGAGCAATGGGGCCTTTAATGCATAGTGCTAACTGATTATTATAACCATGGGTATTGAATACGATAAAAACTTTAAAATCACGCCTGGCGATGGAGCATTCACTGATATTTTGGCTTTGGAGCATTCACTGATGTTTTAGCTTTGGAGCATTCACTGATGTTTTAGCTTTGGTAGTTTTAAGTAGGCGTACTGAATAACAATATCTCACTGCGATAAGTGTATCTTCAGTTTTAAAATGCCTTGATATTTATATTGAAATTTTGGGCGCATACATGTTGATCTTAAAAAATTATGTATTCTAACACAGTGCGCCTATAGAAGCAATGGAAAGTTGCCGTGTTTTATTCTGAAACAATTCACTGTAACGGAGCGCGTGAGTCTAATTGTTGACGTCACTGCAATAGCTGACGTAACTTTGTGACGTTTGGAGACGTTAGACGGTGTAACGTCCTTTTCTTTCTAAAATCGCCATAAAAACATACATTTATCTTAGATACAGTTAAGAATGTTGGCGGGCGCATGGACGCGCTGGCAGGAAGGTTGGATAGTTTTTCAGCGTTTTGTGTGTTAGAATCGAAATAGTTTAGCTCTAGCATTGAATTGTTGTGTAATAATTCTCTGTTTGTCGGTCAGTTGTAAGAAGATATATCACGAGCGCGACTCGCGCTCCGCGCTCGTGATATGATCTACTTTGCAACTGACCTCCAAACAGTGAATTATTACTCAACAATTCACTGCTAGAGCTGATCTATTTCTTAAATAAAATATGTCGCTGGTAAAAGACGGTGGATAATTCAAAAAGACTACCTCCGGGAGTGACGGAATGGCCGGATGACAAACTTAAAGAGGAAGAGGTTAGGTCAATATTTTTTACCCAAGAACTTATCAAGCAAACTGATATACCTACTTAAACTCCAAGCGGGGCTATAAAAACATTTATCTAAAATTTCTAAAAGCAAAATGTCTATTAAGCGTAGCAGCACATCTTTATGTGCTGAAGCGATAAAAACAAGCAAATTCGACGAATTTATATCCCCCGCCTTGGAAACTAGGTCTCCACTGTATATACACTAAGTGTTTGAGCTGGAAAAGCGGCAAAGTAAAAAATGTGAAAAAAGTGATAAAAAAAAATAATGTGAGGATTTTATCCAAACCATATGCATATCTTCAGACCATGATCAAAACACCTGTGAAGTTTCAAAGGCATCAGCATAAAACTGTAGGAGGAGTTGAACACACAAGGTACCCACTATCTTTTTACTTTGACAGTAAAAATGTATGTAAAATGGCTAAGTTCAATTTGCGAAAAAAGTAATAAAAAATAATATGAGGATTATATCCAAACCACATGCATATCTTCAGACCATGACCAAAATACCTGTGAAGTTTCAAAGGACTCGGCATAAAACTGTAGGAGAAGTTGCACACACAAGGTACCCACTATCTAGTCACTATGATACTAAAAACGCCTAAAAAATGACTAAGTTCAACTTGTGGAAAAGGTGACAAAAAAAATAATGTGAGGATTATATCCAAACCACATGCATATCTTCAGACCATGACCAAAACACCTGTGAAGTTTCAAAGGCATCAGCATAAAACTGTAGGAGGAGTTGCGCACACAAGGTACCCACTATCTAGTCCCTTTGATAGTAAAAAAGCCTAAAAAATGACTAAGTTCAACTTGTGGAAAAAGTGACAAAAATAATCTCAGGATTACATCCAAACCACATGCGTATCTTCAGACCATGACAAAAGCATCTGTAAAGTTTCGAAAGAATCGGCTTAAAACTGTAGGAGGAGTTGCGCACACAAGGTACCTACTACTTTAGGGGGACGGAAAGACGGAAGGACGGACGGAAGGACGGAAAGCCGAAAACTATGTCCCTCCGCTTTTCTTCGAAAAGGCGGGGGACAAAAAGTCTTACATTTAGCATAGAAAGGACTTTCTCCTTGCAATCTGTAACACCATTTCTAGTTGTGTTTCTCCAGCGGACCCAGGCTTGTTTCCTGTGGAAGTCACAGATGAAGGTATTTGCTTCCAAAAATCGGTAATAAAGTAAATGAATTATAAGATGTGCTTTCACTTCTAAGGTTACTTTTGTTGCAGGAGTATCCATTATAAGTGAATGTGGTCATTTTCATTGGTCGCAAGTATCACAGAAAATGTCACAGAAGAGAGAAACTTTGGAATCGACCGAATGATCCCATCAACATCTAGGTCATACGGAGATAATACCTCTGTCACACGTCTCAAAATCGACCGAATGATCCCATCAACATCTAGGTCATACGGAGATGATACCTCTGTCACACGTCTCATCAGAGAGACCGGAGAAGATAGGTCATACTGAGATGAAACCTTTCTTACAAATGTCACAAGAAAGACCGGAGAAGCGGGGATCGAACCTGGGACCCCTGGATTTGTAAACCAGCGCGTTATCCAGTACACTACCTATGCTCCTGTCTGTATTATTTATTTGTATTTTTTTTCCTTTATTTATTTTATCAGGTTGGTTGGTTGATTTGATGCTTAACGTCCACGGTAAACAACGAAGGTCATGTCAGGACGGTCAGTTAACCTAACCACACTATTCCTGGGCAGGCTTAGACCTCCTAAGCGGTTAACCAGTACTAAGTGCAAATACTTTCGCCAGTAACTGACAACTGCCCTTCTTGAATCAGCGGAAGGAGAAACGAAAGTATGTGGCCAGACCGGGATTCGAACTCAGGACCTCTGACTTACGAGTCAGGTGCCCTACCGATTGGTTATTTTATCAGTTGTCAATAAATATCTTGGGTGGTTGGATGGTGCTTGGTATAACTTCCAGTGCCGGGGCGTCCTACAAATTGGGATAATAGTAGGGCAAGGGCCTACTGTGCTTGCAGTAGATGCGGGTGGGGGTTGTTTGGACATTTCATTTCTTTTTCTTTCTCCCTCTCTTTGGGAGACGACCCAATATAGACTGAAATACTGTCTCAAAGGGCCGTTTAACCCAAATCAACCAACCAAAAATCAATAAATATCATTTAGGAGAGGATGGCCATAGCACAAAGCACCTGCTTTCTCAAAGGAAATTAAACTGATTACAGGAAGTCTTCAAGCATGGATTTTTATGCCCCCCGCCACGAAGTGGGGAGGGGCATATTGTTTTGCCATTGTCCGTCCGTACATACGTCCGTCACACTTTGTAGTACTGTTCTTGTCTCCGCAACTCCTCCTACAATATTTAATGCAGGGATTGAAAATTGCAACACAGTTCAGACATGCAGTGAACATGTGCATAAAGGAAACACAACTTTGATTCAGGTCTTTATTGCAGAATTATGTCCCCTTGAATAACATACATATTTTTACCATATTTCACACTTGTAGTACTGTTTGTGTCTCCGCAACTCTTTCTACAGTATTTGATGCAGGGAGTTGAAACTAGCAACACAGTTTAGACATGCATTGAACATGTGCATAAAGGAAACAGAACTTTGATTCAGGTCTTAATTGCAGAAGGGGGTGGTTTGGTGGTGCGATGGTGCTGTGTATAACTTCCAGTGCCGGGGCGTCCTACTGTTTGGACAATAGTAGGGCAAGGGCCTACTGTGCTTGCAGAAGGGTGCGGATAGGGGTTGTTTGGACATTTTTTCTCTCCTCTATCATTTCTCCTCTTTCTCCCTCTCTGGGAGACGGCCCGGTATAGACTGAAATACTGTCTCAAAGGGCCGTTAAACCCCAATAAATCAATCAACTTAATTGCAGAATTATGTCCCCTTGAATAACATACATATTTTGACCATATTTTACACTTGTAGTACTGTTCTTGTCTCCGCAACTCCTCCTACAGTATTAGATGCAGGGAGTTGACATACATATTTTGACCATATTTCTTTGGCTTATTTTCAAGCTCACCTCTTGTTGTGGCTCTAGCGGCCTCGTTTATGAACTGATTTTGATATAAGGTCACAGCTATATTGAGTATGACAATACCTCGAACATGTTTGCAGTTCAGGTTGGCAGAATCATGGTCAAGGTCACAGTTTTGCAGACGATACTAGTTTGCTATTTGCAGACGATACTAGTTTGTTGTAATTGTTGAAACACCGAACACTGCTGCAAATATTTTAAACTCCAATCTTTCGAATATTCACATATGGACAAAGCAAAGGCTTGTAGATCTAAATCTGCTGAAAACTGAATCAATGATATTTTCAAGAAAACGCTTACGACCCAATCACCCACCTCTTGCAATGAATATTACTATTGTAAAGGAAGTGAATATTCATCGTCATCTAGGCATAACCTTTTTTTCTGGTCTAACTAGGCACAACCATGTTACATAAAGTGCTAACAAGGCCTGGCAACGTGTAAATGTTCTGAGAGCTTTCAAATTTAAATTTGACCGAAAATCATTCGAACAAATGTATATTTCCTTTATAAGGCCAGTTATTGAATATAGCGGAGCAGAATGGTGTAATCTAACTAATGAAGATAAGACTCTTCTTGAATCAATCCAAATTAAGGCCATGAGAAAAGTTACAGGAGCCACAAAATTGTGAAGTATTGCCAAGCTTTACGATGACTTAGGCTGGGATACACTTGAGTCAAGACACGAGAAACAGAAGCTCATAATCTTTTATAAAATGGTTAATGGACTTGCACCTGCCTATCTTAACCATTTAGTACCAGGTCTTGTTCAAGATCAGTCACAATATTCTCTTTGCAATTCTAACAATATCTCTACAGTTCATGTTAACTCTACTTTATACTATAATTCATTTCTCCCATCAGCCGTTAGAGCATGGAATAACTTACCCATGTTAATTAGGAATAGCGTTTCTCTTGCCGACTTTAAGAAAAACTTTTACGAGGTAAGAATAAAGCCCCCGAACTACTACTACTACGGAAACAGAACAGCTCAAGTTTATCACACACGATTACGCCTTGAATGCAGCTCTCTACGATCACGTCTTCATAGGAAAGATATAATTGAGTGAGTGCGTGATATGGATTTTACGGCACATCAGCACCAAAAGGGCTATTTCGCGCCGAAATAGCTATAAACGAAAACGCGTTATATGCATAAGGTCAGAAATGAATGCACAGTATAAAAATGAATCAAGTCGGGTATGTGGTAAAACACGCCGATCAACGGCTAGCTTAAGACTGATAACATAAAACGAACTCTCGGCCAGCGAGATGAGTAAACACAAATTTAAATCTACTGTTGTAAAAATACCGCGACTTAACTAAACTATATTTTACAATATATGCCAATCTCTTTCAAAAATGAAAAGATTTTCGCTGGTTCAACCGTGTCAAACAGTTGTTTCATACTGTTGACACGGAAAAACCTAGCACGCGTAATACGAAAATCCATGCAATCTAAAAGTAGATTTTAATATGGGTGATATTGGAATGCTTTCTATTGATATACTGCTGGCGATGGCCACACGCGATATGTTGATCAAGCAGGGTATTATTCCAGCGGATATTATGAAATAATTTCTGTTTTTAACTTTTTTGCACGATAAACACAAGAATTCCGCGGAAAGCTATGTCGCACCTGCATTGGGCTTCCACAGTAGCAAAGACTATAATTAAAAAGAATGTGTATGAGAAATGGACAAAAATGCTAGGGTCAACACAATTTTGGAAGTAAAATTTTACTAAGTCAGAAGAGCATAAAATATAGGTCAAGGGTAGCAATAACTGCAACATCCCAAATGAACACGCCAAGGAGAATTTTACGCAAGGTGTGATGACTACAAGTATCATACTTCGAGACAAAAGGACTAAAACGCTAGGGCCGACACAATTAAGGGTGTAAAATTTTGCAAAGTCAGCAAAGCATTAAATATATGTCAAAAGTAAATTAATTGCAACAGCACTCAAGAACATTCTAAGAAAAAAATCGATGCCAGGTTTGATGATTCTGGTATCATACTTTGTGAGAAATGGACATCAACATGATTTTGAATAAAAAATTTACGAAGTCAACAGAGCATGAAAACAGGTCAAGGTAAATATAAGAGCAACAGCCCTTGAGAACATTCTCAGAAGTAGTTATGCCAAGTTTGATGATTGTAGGTATCATAGTTTGCGAGAAATGGACTTAAACACTAGGGTCGACGTAATTGTTGGTGGACAGTTTGACGAAGTCAGCAGAGCATGAAATATAGGTCAAAGGTAAAAATAAGAGCAACAGTCCTCGAAAACATTCTTAGAAGAAGCTTTATGCCAGGTTTGATGATCGTAAGTATCATAGTTTGCGAGAAATGGACTTAAATGCTAGGGTCGACGTAATTGTTAATGGAGTTTTCCAAAGTCAGCAGATCATAATATATAGGTCAAGGGTAAAAATAAGAGCAACAGCCCCCCTCGAGAACATTCTTAGAAGAAGCTTTATGCCAGGTTTGATGATTGTAGGTATCATAGTTTGCGAGAAATGGACTTAACACTAGGGTCGACGTAATTGTTGACGGACGGACGTACGGATGGACGAACGGAATGACTGACGGACGGACGGAAAAGTGAACTCCTATATCGCACCTTGCTAAAGCAGGTGCGACAAAAATGGCTAGTGCAGTAGCGATGATGTTAGGAGGTGCCGTGGTCTATGCCTTGGCGTTCACAGGAAGTAATTTTTTATTCTCAAAACTGGGAAAAATCAACGATGCTGAGGCGGAAAGAGAAAGGCATGATAAAGCAGTCGAACAATTAGAAGCGGCTCAAGCAGCTTGGAGCAAAAACAGAACCCAGAGATTGGATTTTATCAATGAGGAAATACAAAAAGAACATCATGCTGAGCAAACGTTTGACAATGTAGATCAGGCTATGAAACAATACTATTACATTACTGGCAAAAAACTAGACCCACTTCCTCAGGAGCCAAAGTTGAGTGATTATTATGCACCGTCCCCAGATCAGCAAAACCGTGAATTGTTGTTTATTGTTGCGGGGATGGCAGCAACCGGGTTTTTGGCTATAAATTTATCATATTTTTTTAGTCTTAAAATTGGAATAAAAAAATAATGGAAAAGATTTACTACAGCCCAAAAGGGTTCCGGAAAGGGCTCACCGCAGTAGAGAAACTAGCAAAAGTCAGTAAAAAGCAGGCGCTGGAATTTTTAAACAAGAGGCCCACGGGCCACAAAGCTCACCAGGTCTCTAGCTCAAAACTGCAATCAAAATTGTATAGGCTCAAAATTGCTGTCATATTTCTACAGGCTAATACAAAATATACAACTACAAAGTCTCAGTTGGACAGTCTGTTGAGTTGAAAACAAAATATATAACTATTTTCCAAATGGAAAAAAAAACCCTTTAAAAAATTATCTCCTCAGAAGCCATTGGGCTGATAAGGCCCAGATTTCATCTGTAGTATCCTTAGGCTGGGGGATTGAAAATAGCTAAGAAGAGACTTCTCAAGGAACAATCTATAAAAGTTTTGTCAACATATCTGCAATGGCTTGGCAGTAAATGCCATTTTTCAATTTTCCCCATTATAAGTCAATGCAACTCTAAGTTGCCATAGCAACCAAACTACAGGGCCGATTTTCATAAAAAAAACAACAAAAAAACTTTCAATCCCGCAGCGCAAGGATGCCACAGATGAAATCTAGGCCTTATCGGCCCAGTGGCTTCAGAGAAGATAATATTTTAAGAATTTTTTTCCATTTTTTTTTTACATTTCCGTTTCCATGGCAACCAATACAAGGAGAAGTGGGCCAAAAAAACAATTAGCTGATAGAAGACATCTCAAGGAACATTTCTATAAAAGTTTTATCGACATGTCTGCAATGGCTTGGCAGAAAATGCCATCAGAAGACATCTCAAGGAACATTTCTATAAAAGTTTTATCGACATGTCTGCAATGGCTTGGCAGAAAATGCCATTTTTCAATTTTCCCCATTATAAGTCAATGGGAACTCTAAGTTGCCATAGCAACCAAACTAAAAGGCCAATTTTCTTTAAAAACATAAACTGTCCATCCCCCAGCCCAAGGATGCCACAGATGAAATTTGGGCCCAATCGGCCTAGTGACTTCAGAGGAGATGTTGTTTAAAAGTGTTGACAGACGACAGACGACGACGACGACAGACCACTGCCTATCCTATAAGCTCCCCCGGAGCCTTCGGCTCTGGTGAGCTAAAAACCACATGCACATCTTCATATCATAAGAATACAATCTGTAAAATTTCAAATCAATCCGATGAAAGATGTAGGAGGAGTTGCGGGGACAAGATTTCGGACGGATGGACGGTCGGAAGGACACACGGACGGACGGACGAGGGTCATTTCTATAGTCCCCCTCTGTCGGGTGACAAAAATCCAACTTTTAAGTTTTAAAACAGTTAATTATTCTAGGTGTCCCAATTTTCAGACTTTTTACGGTATTATGCATTCATAAGGCACAACTATCAATATTTGGCACAAAATATGTAAACTATTTGGCACTACTAAAGTAATATTTGGCACATTTTGCAAAATAAATAGGCTGTAACATGCAGTGGGACTGAGAGGCACTTTAACTTTTTCAGGTTTTCCAGGGTATTGAAGACTGCTTGAACTTGCTGAGAACCATATGGCAAACTATAATAAAAGCTGAACACTTATTGTTCAGCTGTTATTGTTCACCAGATTGGTATTCTGCAAGTTGAGAACAATCACAGTAAACAGCAATAACAAGTTTTCAAGTGCTACAAGGATCAACATCTTCATTAGCTTTATGACATCCGGAATTCATGTCTACTATTGGCACAGCAAATATTTTACCACTAGGCCAACAAACACAGAGTTTAAACTGTCCAACAACCCCAGCTTCCTTCCTGTCTTTACTGCCAACTGGTAGTCCTTGGGATAGGAAGACACCCTCATGACTCTTTAATCCTTGTCCCTTCTGAAGAAATAACATACAACATTAAAAATTACCCAAAACGTTGGAGCATTTTAAAGTGCCAAAACAAAAGTGAAAATAGTTGAATTTGCAAACAGCCTACATCCAGATGAAGCAGCTCATCATGAGCCTCTTCATCTGGATTACACTGTTTGCCCTCTAGTCTTTGAACTGCCTGAAAGACACATTTGACATGGGTTTTATTTGTTGTTGTTTTTTTGTTGTTGTTTTTTGTTGTTATTTTTTTTTTTTTTTTTTTTTTTTTGCAAATGTAAATTTTGTTGCCTGCTTTTCTTTGCAATTTAAGGGTGAACCAAAAACTGGAAATATTAAAAGTTTGTGCATAAAAAGACAAGAGGGCCATGAGGCCCTGATCCGCTCACCTGAGCAATTGGCAAGGTCGCTTTTTCTTATGTCTGAAATTGTCAAAATATGAGTCTAGGGTCAAAAGTCAAAGACTGACCATGATCTCTTGTACTCATAAATCTTCATGTGCTAATACGCATTAAGACAACAATATATACCATTTTTTAGACCAAAATCTTCAAAACTTTCCATGAAATCTTATGTTCTAGCATTTTCCCATATTTGACCATGCTGCAAAAAAAGGTCAAGGTGAACCCAAGGTCATCATTTGAACAGTCTTGGAAGTACTCTAGTACTCCATGCTACTTACCAAGTTTCAAGGCCATAGGCATATTGGTTCTGGAGAAGAAAAATATTAAATGTTTATACCATAAATG
The DNA here is from genome assembly GCA_963989385.1 of Ctena decussata. Lineage (NCBI taxonomy): Eukaryota > Metazoa > Mollusca > Bivalvia > Lucinida > Lucinidae > Ctena > Ctena decussata. The sequence goes on from OZ022509.1 coordinate 55,612,741, forward strand.
GGTATGGTGGCCATGTTGGTCATGTGACCTGGACCATTTGAACACATTTTTGTTCCCTCAACCCCTGGAGGCTCTATATGAAATGTGACTACAATTGGCCCTTTGGCTATTGAGGAAATGTTTGAAAATGTCAAAATATGAGAGATCTGGGTCAAAGGTCAAAGAATGACCTTGACCTCTTGTACTCATAATTCTTCATGACCTCATTAAGATGACTGTATATACCAATTTTTAGGCCAAAATCTTCAAAAATTCCCATGACAGCTTATGTTGTAGCATTTTGCCATATTTGACCTTGCCATAAAAAGGTCAAGGTCAAGCAAAGGTCATAATTTGAACAATCTTGATAATACTGGAGTACCCAATGCCACATACCAAGTTTCAAGGCCATCGGTCAACTGGTTCTGGAGAAGAAGATTTTTAAAGGTTTTTACCATATATGGTCATGGCGGCCATGTTGGTCATGTGACCCAGACCATTTGAAGAAATTTTCGTTTTGTCAACCCCTGAAGGCTCTATATGATATTTGGTTACAATTGGCTTTTAAAAAGAAGTTTGAAATTGTCAAACTATGAGAATTCAGGGTCAAAGGTCAAAGAATGACCTTGACCTCTTGTACTTATGAATCTTGATGTACTCATTAAGATGACTGCATTTTCCAATTTTTAGGCTTAAATCTTCAAAACTTTCCATAAAATCTTATGTTCTAGCATTTTCCCTTATTTGACCTTCCCGTAAAATGGTCAAGGTCAACCCAAGGTTATCATTTTGAACACTCTTGATAGAACTGCAATACCCAATGCTTCATACCAAGTTTCAAGGCCATCGGTCAACTGGTTCTGGAGAAAAAGATTTTTAAAAGTTTTTACCATATATGGGCGTGGCGGTGGCCATGTTGGTCATGTGACCTGAACCTTTTGAACAAAATTTCATTCCCTCAACCCCAGGAGACTCTATATGAAATTTGGTTACAATTGGCCCAGTGGCTTTGGAGAAGATTGTTTGAAAATGTCAAAATATGAGAGTTCTGGGTCAAAGGTCAAAGAATGACCTTGACCTCTTATACTCATAAATCTTCATGTACTCAACTGCATTAACCAATTTTAGGCCTTACTCTTCAAAACTTTCCATGAAATCATATGTTCTAGCATTTTCCCATATTTGACCTTGCAGTAAAATGGTCAAGGTCAACCCAAGGTCCTAATTTGAACACTCTTGATAGTACTCGAGTACCCAATGCTACATACCAAGTTTCAAGGCCATCGTTCAATTGGTTCTGGAGAAGAAGATTTTTAAAGGCTTTTACCATATATGGGCGTGGCGGCCATGTTGGTCATGTGACCAGGACAGTATGAATAGATTTTTGTTCCCTCAACCCCTGGAGGCTCTATATGAAATTTGGATTCAATTGGCTCAGTGGCTGTTGAGGAGATTGTTCGAAATTGTCAAAATATGAGAGTTCTGGGTCAAAGGTCAAAGAATGACCATGACCTCTTAAAGTCATAAATCCTCACGTACTCATTAAGATGACTGTAGATACTGGTTTTTAGCCCAAAATCTGCAACAGTTTCCAAGATATCTTATGTTCTGGCATTTTGCCATATAAAAGCACAAGGAAGCAAATTTGACCTTGCCGTAAAAAAGGTCAAGGTCAACCCAAGGTCATAATTTGAACAATCTTGGTAGTACTCGCGTACCCGATACTACATACCAAGTTTCAAGGCCATCGGCCTATTGGTTCTGGAGAAGAAGATTTTTTTAGGTTTTTACCATATACGGGCGTGGCGGCCATGTTGGTCATGTGACCAGGACCGTTTGAACAACTTTTCGTTCCTAAGGTCCCAGGAGGCTCTATATGAAATTTGGTTACAATTGGCCTAGCGGTTTCAGAGGAGAAGTCGTTTGAAATTGTGGACGGACGGACGGACGGACGGACGGACGACGGACGCCGGAGCCTTACCATCCTATAAGCTCCCCCGGAGCCGCTGGCTCAGGTGAGCTAAAAAGCAGGCGGTGTGGCAAATATATTTACCCGCACCAAAGAAAATAATACAGCCCAGGTTTGATGCGTCCGCCCCAAATGAAATTCATCAGGCAGATTTGTTGTTTTTGCCGCATGATATAGTCAACCGCAAGACATACAAATATGCGCTGACAGTCGTTGATATTGAAAGCAGATATAAAGAGGCGGAGCCCCTGACTTCAAAAGACAGCAAAGAAGTTGCGAAGGCATTTGAAAATATTTACAAGCGAAAGCTGAACTATCCCAAGCTACTACAGGTGGATCCGGGCAGGGAATTCATGGGCTCTGTGACACAGCTAATGGCGAAACACAACGTAAGTATCAGACGGGGCAAGAAAGAGATCCACAGAGACCAAGCTTTGGTTGAGAGGTTAACAGGACACTAGCTGAAAGGCTTTTTGGTTATCAGTATGCGAAGGAATTGGAAAATCCGCACAAACGCAACAGAGAATGGGTAAAAAGATTACCGGAAGTGATCAAAGCCATAAATGCGGAGACTAGAAAAAAAACCTCCGGTGAATCAGAAACGGCCTGTAGGGGACCCTATTTGTCCTGATGCCACTGTAAGATGTTTATATCAACCTGGAGAACAAGAAGGGGGCGTACGCCGTGCCGCGAACCCGATATGGAGTGTCAGTATTCATAAGATAAGTCATCACATTGTTCTGCAGGGCATCAGGGTTTATTATTTGATGCCGCAAGCTCCGCAGAGAGGTTTCGTTACAGAAGAACTGCTTATTGTTCCTACTGGTACCCAAACGCGTATGTCGTGATGCCGTCTGGGGCTATCCAGCGTTTTGTGTCTAGCGGTGAGAGTGTTGTTTTGTTAATTGTAAGGCCGTAGATCTGGTGCTTTTTGCTTCTCAGCATATTTATTTCGTGGCTGTATGTTTTCCGGTTGAATAGTGCATCTTTGTAGTTTGCAAAGTTGATTTGTTTATTGAGGACATATTTCTTGACACCTTTTGCTTTTTTATCCCCCGCTGAAGGCGGAGGGATATAGGTTTCTCCATGTCCGTCCGTCCGTCCTTCTGCCTGTCCGTCCTTCCGTCCGTCCGTCCGGAGCAAAACTAAGTAACCACTGGACGGAATTTCATGAAACTTAAAATAAATATATATCACTGTAACGCGCTGCGGCACATGAAGTTTCATCAGACTGGCTTCAGTAATGCATGAGTTATTGCCCCTTTATTGGCTTAAAATCAATGAAATGATCCATAACTAAGTAACCACTGAGCAGAATTTCTTGAAACTTAAAATAAGTATATATCACTATAACGCGCTGCTGCACATGAAGTTTCATTAGACTGGCTTCAGTAATGCATGAGTTATTGCCCTTTTATTAACTTGAAATCAATGAAATGAGCCTTAACTAAGTAACCACTTGGCAGAATTTCATGAAACTTAAAATAAATATATATCACTATGGTGTGCTGATGCACATGAAGTTTCCTCAGACTGGATTCAGTAATGCATGAGTTATTGCCCTTCAATTGACCCGCCCGTCCTTCTGTCTGTCCATCCGGAGCCATAACTAAGTAACCACTGGACGGAATTTCATGAAACTTTAAATAAATATATATCACTATAACACGCTGCGGCACATGAAGTTCAACAGACTAGCTGCAGTAATGCATGAGTTATTGCCCCTTTATTGGCTTAAAATCAATGAAATGAGCCATAACTAAGTAACCACTGAGCGGAATTTCTTGAAACTTAAAATAAGTATATATCACTATAACATGCTGTGGCACATAAAGTTTCATCAGTTGGTTGGTTGATTTGATGCTTAACGTCCACGGTAAACAACTAAGGTCATGTCGGGATGGTCAGTTAACCTAACCACACTATTCCTGGGCAGGCTTAGACCTTCTAAGCGGTTAACCAGTACTAAGTGCACATACTTTCGCCAGTAACTGACAACTGCCCTTCTTGAATCCGCGGAAGGAGAAACGAAAGTATGTGGCCAGACCGGGATTCGAACCCAGAACCTCTGACTTACGAGTCAGGTGCCCTACCGATTGCGCTACCCGGCTAAAGTTTCATCAGACTTGTTTCAGTAATGCATGAGTTATTGCCCTTTAATTAACTTGAAATCAATGAAATGAGCCTTAACTAAGTAACCACTGGGCAGAATTTCATGAAACTTAAAATAAATATATATCACTATAATGTGCTGATGCACATGAAGTTTCCTCAGACTGGATTCAGTAATGCATGAGTGATTGCCCTTTAATTGACTTAAAATCAGTGAAATGAGGCATAAACAAGTAACCAATACTTCATGAAATTTAAACTGAATAATTATGTATCACCATAAAGTGGATATGCACATAAAGTTTCATCAGAATGGCATCAAAAGTGCATGAATTATTGCCCTTGGATCAATGCGAGATTGCCATTTCCAGCCATAACTAACTTATCAATGAAAAGAATTCTATGAAAATTATACAAAATATGTATCACCATAACACATTGGTGCATCTTACAGTTTGTCAGAATTGCTTCAGTAAGCAATGAGTTATTGCCTTTGAACTGGCTTAAAATCAACAAATTTTGGTCATGACAAGGCAGTGCACATTAAGTTTTGTCATTATCTCTTCAGTAGTGCATGATTTAATGCCTTTGAATTGATTCAAAATCCACAAATTAGCCATTAGTTGGGTGCTGACAAACAAAACTTCTTGTAACCGAATTTAAAATGTATCATTATAGTGCAGTGATGCTGAGGCAAGTGTTTAAGAAGAACAGCTCCAGCTTATGCCTTACTTATCCCAGAGATATTGCCCTTGATTTTATGTACAATCCACAAGTGCAGCCTCCTAAGTAACCAGTGAAATTTTTTTTATGGAACTTAAAATTTTATGAAACTTAAAACAACCATAAACAAATCAAGGCCACTTCGGCGGGGGATATAAATTCACCGAATTTGCTTGTTTTATTAGCTGCTCATCAGCCAGCAGAATGGAGTACATCTTGGGACGCAGCCCGACATACTCAGCTATTGGGGTATCTTCACATTCATCCTTCCACTTGCCAATTATTTTTTTGTTTTGCTCACTATAGAGCGGGTGATCCTTGGGGTAATCTGAGAAGTCATACTGGGTCCTCATGGTTGCCATATCGGCATATACATCTGGCGTTTTTAGGTCGACCAGCAGGCTGTCTGTGTCGGTGTAAAGCAAAGTACAGTTTCTGCCGTACTTTTGTTTTAGTGTATTGTAATACCAGTCGTACATCAGATGCTTAGATAAGTCTAAGACACACATACCAACATATACTGGTTTGTTTAGTTTCAAGCGAGTCTTGTGTGTATGCAGGGCCGATAATTCATCAGAAAATATGACAGCCCGGTTGTAATTGGGTTAAGCGATTATTTTCTTAGCTGTTCTGTTTCTTCGGCAGTGCCATTTGTTCGGACAATTTTTATATCAACTCGCTTCCAGAGGTTTTCGCAAGTTTTGCCAAATACCGAGTTGTTCATGAGTTTATAGAAGTCTTTCTCAAAGGGTGATTTGGCTTTTTTTTCTGAATTCTGTGTTCATGCGAATATATGGTTCCATCCAGGGCGCCTCGTTGAATTCAAATATTCTGTGGATTTTCTTGAGTTTCATTCCGAGGGACAGGTATAGCTGCAAATTTCTGTAATGCAAAACATATTTATTCTTGTCTCTGAGATTCGGGACCAGCTTCTCGGTGTTGAGCATACTGTTATTTTCAAGAAGGTTTGACTGGTAGTCAGACAACCATTCTTTTTAGCTCACCTGGCCCGAAGGGCCATAGTGAGCTATTGTCATACCAAAGCGTCCGTCGTGCGTCGTGTGTCACACGTCCGTCAACACCTGAAAACAAATATTCAAACATCTTTTTCTGTTAAACTACTGTACCCATGGTTCTCAAATTTCACATGGAGCATGACCTGACTCCAGGGTCTCAGATTTGTAAAATTGGGTCAGGTTGAATATCCAAGATGGCTGCCGTTACTAAAATAGCAAAAATAACAAAATTATCTTCTTCTCCAGAACCACTGGCTATATTTGTCTGAATTTTTGCATGAAACATCAGTGGAACATTGGTATTCAGAATTGTAAAAATGAAAAAAATCTGTAGCGTAGTTTTGTCGCAGTGACCTACTTTCTGTTTACGAGGGTAATTTTGTTCAAATGCCAATGTCGAAAAACAACTTATTTAAACAACTTCAAACAACTTCTTCTCTAAAACCACTGAACCCATGGGTCTCAAATGTCACATGGAGCATGACCAGACTGCAGGGTTTCAAATTTGTAAAAGTGGGTCAGGTTGAGAATCCAAGATGGCCGCCATTTCTAAAAATAGCAAAAACAACAAAATCAACATCTCCACTAGAACCATTGGGTATATTTGGTTGAAAGTTTGCATGGAACATAAGTGGGACCTTGCAATTAAATTTTATAAAAATAAAAAAAAAATCTGTACCGGAATTTAGGTCACAGTGACCTACTTAGCGTTTACAAGACCGAATTCGCTCAAATATCAATATCTCAAGAAAGCACAAATGGAATTGAATTATTTCAAATTTGTGTCAACTGGCTATCCAAGATGGCCACCAGGGGGGCCGTTACTAAAAATAGCACAAACATAAAAAATGACAATTTCTCAAGAGCCCTTGAATGGAATTTGACTTATTTTATTTCAGAATGTTCCTTGCATGAAGACGTTTTGATTAATTGCGATTTGGCAATCCAAGATGGCCGCCATCTGCCGTTACTAAAAATAGCACAAAACATGAAAATGACAATATCTCAGTAACCACTGAATGGAGAGTGAGTGAGTGAACTCGGGTTTAACGTCCCACCAATAACGAGGTTATATGGAGACGGGACCTCGGTTTAAAGTCTCATCCGAAAGACCGGAGAAGCGGGGGATCGAACTTGCGACCCCTGGATTGGTAGTCCGGAGTGTTATCCACTACACTACAGCCGCTCCTACCACTGAATGGATTTTGACGAAATTTGTGGCAAAATGATTCTTGCATTGAGGTGTTTCAAACGTAACTAAATATAGACCAGTCATGTTGGCCTATGTTTCTAAAAATAGCAAAATGTGAAAATTCGAAAATGTCAATAGAATGGGACTAATTTTGTATCAGAATGGTCCTTTCATGAAGCCTTTGCGATTTCTTGCATTTTGGCATTCCAAGATGGCTGCCATCTGCCGTTACTAAAAGTAGCACAAAACATGAAAATGACAATATCTCCGTAACTCCTGAATGGATTTTGACGAAATTTGTGGCAAAATGATTCTTGCATTGAGATGTTTCAAGCATAACTTAATATAGACCAGTCATGTTGGCCTCTGTTACTAAGAATAGCAAAATGTGAAAATCAGAAAATCTCAATGGAATTGGACTAATTTTGTGTCAGAATGGTCCGTTCTTCAAGCCTTTGCGATTTCTTGCATTTTGGCAATCTTAGATGGCTGCCATCTGCCGTTACTAAAAATAGCACAAAACATGAAAATGACAATATTTCAGTAACCTTTGAATGGATTTTGACAAAATTTGTGACAAAATGATTCTGGCATTGAGATGTTTCAAAAATTAACAAATATAGACTCGCCAAATTGGTCTCTTTTACTTAAAATAGAAAAATGTGACAACTGAAAAATTACAATGGAACTAAACCAGTTTATGTCAGAATGGTCCTTGCATGAAAGCTTTCGATTTTGTGCATTTTGGCATTCCATGATGGCTCCATCTGCCATTTCTAAAAATAGCGCAAAACATGAAATGGCAATATCTCAGTGACCACTGAAAAGATTTTGATGAAATTTATGGCAAAATGATTCTTGCAAATCTCAAAGTAATTGGACCAATTTTGTGTCAGAATGGTCCGTGGCAAAATAGCCAGGTGAGCGATATCAGGCCCATTTGGGCCTCTTGTTTTACTTTTATTCGCTCTGGGGCAAGTGGGTAGTCATTATGCAAGTCATGGAGCTCGGCTGGATATTCTAGGTCTACTTCTAAAATACAGCTCTTGCCTGGTTCATCCGGCGGTTTATCAACCCATTTAAAACCAGAATATGGAAGTGGCTGACTCATAGCCCAACCGTAGAGATTATTAGCATCATAATACATGATATGGTTGTGCTGTTCGTTAGGATTATAGCAAGGCACGCCGGGGTTGTTAGCCTTAGGTTGTCTTTTTGAGGTCATGCTGACACCGCCACGTATCCCTTTTTCTATGAATAGATGCTGATCGTAGTCAGTCAGGAGCTCCAGTTCAGTACCGGTGTATTTGAGTAAAGCATCCAGGATAATCCAGGGGCTGTATAATAATGCAGCGGATCCAGTTTATATGCGTTCATACAAGTTCTACGGAATGTTTGGAATACGTCTGCCAGCAGAGTCACATCTGTTTTGAGATAAAGATCGTGGTAATCCCCTAGGGTTTAGCAGTTGAAAGTTTTCCATACTTTCTGGGCGTGGTGATAATCTTCTTGGGTGATTTTTTCATCCGTCAGAGTGCTGTAAAATGCCTCAATAGGCGGCAGTTGAGTTCTGTGAACTTATCAAATGAATCCATATATTTGTATGGGTAAACTCCTTTTCTTAATAAAATATTGTTGCGGGTCGGGGAGCTCTCGGCTCTAGTCAAGACGGGACTCTGCTGCTCTTTAGGCGCAGACAGACATAGGTAAAATAAAGTAACGAAAATGGACTTCAACAGAAAAGGTTTTTATGTAATGACACCTTAATGACTAATAAATGGAGATGAAATAAGAGAAAGAATGGTTTAAGTTTGCACACTGATTTATTTAGCAAGTGATAGTACTCTTAGTACTTTGATTTCTTTTAGTGCAAACAATATGTCAAACAACAATGATAAAAACAGTGAGTAAATCTATGACTTAACAAATATGGTAACTTGTTTTAATATTTAAATATAACGAGAAATGGACGGATAAATGGTAGCATGGGGTTGTAATGAATACAGATCAAATGCGATGACTCACAGACAATCAAGAATCACTTGCAAACTAGCCTACGCTATGTCAGCTTCGTCAGCAAAAGAATCACAATAAATGAATTGTAAACATGAAGCAATGTAATAACAAGCAATGAAATCTAGACACACTTAAGTTACTTTAAATAAAATGCTTTTATGCAAGAAATATCTATGTAAAAAACTGCTTTGTCTTTATGTTGTTTTTCCCTTACTTATCTGTGTTTTAAGAACTTAAGAAAACAGAAAATAAAGCCAAATTACAATAAAAATTAAGAGAACCTAAAAACGCGGCCGTTCAGTGCAATGTCAAAATAGCGAAGTCCCCGATCACCCTACGCGATTCTTTAAATAGTATACGAGCCTTACAACGTATGCATGCAACTTCCTACAGCAAATACGGTGCAAAGCGCGTAGGATCACGTGATCCTACAGCGTAACGCATGTAAGATGCTGTAGACAGTGCATGCAAACTACGACTTAGCGCCATTACACGTAAAATTCCATAGGGTCATTACAGAAAATCGCCGATTACTCTATAAATATGAATGAAAATTACTATAAAAACCATGCGAGACGAAGAAGAAATGAATTATCTAAATGACCCTTACAAAGAGAATAAAATAATAAAGGACTCTGTGACTGTAATCTTGGTGTAAAATTGTTTTCTAGTTTGACAGACGAAGTTTAGACAGCGGTCAATACACAGCCTCGCTTTCATGCACACAATTGTACTTACACACAGAATCAATACACATCCACATGTTGTCAGATGGAAACACAAACAACCGGGACGTTTTATCAATAAAATAAACCTTTTACAGAGATGGAAAGATGATATGCCTTGCTCAGATAGGTAATAAGAATTCGTTTTCTAAACCCTTTACATGAATACGCATGACAGTAAGGAAAATGTATTTACAATAAAGAAACGTCCCGGTAAACAAGCAAGGTACATGTGATTCGTAATGGTAGGTCATTCGTGTATTGCATACAGGGCATAACACTACCCCCCTCTTAGCTCGTTTAAGCTCCAGCAAACGAGCTCAGACAAGGTAAGAGGTGAATAAATCTTCAAATTTGGAAAACTATTACGAATCTCATGTTAACAATATACAAGATCAATATGTTGCACAAACTTGGTGTCAGAAGTGGGATACTTTTACATAAATTTAACCATCAAAGTTGACAATTTAACCTAATACATATGTTATCTAACATTTTACCTCCTCCTTAAGTGATGCATTAAAACCTACAGAAAACGGCATATAATGAATGAATTACACGAGTGTAAAATGGTGATGAGTGGGAATGAAACAGACATAATGCTACTAGATCAAATACACAACTGAAGTACATGTAATAATTATGAAAGTTGACCAGACATCAGGTGCTTTAGTTTTCAACACAATTTCTTGGCATAGTCAATACCTTAAAGCTATCACATGCCAGAGACTATGAAACGACTTATTTTAGACCTAAATCATGGAAGAACAGAGATGTGTATAATACTGATATTAAGGAACCTTAAAATACAAATATCATGCCATTAAGATACAATTCAAAGAGGACTCCCTTATAATAAGTTTTACATTTAAATAAAGCATATAACTTCCAAAAATGAATGACTATGACCTACTTCTAAATGGTATCAGTGTTTCACCATAATTTAACAAGAAACCTAAATACAAAGAACAACAGATCTTTCACACTTCGATGCACACTTTGAATTATTTAACATGTATCTGATGCTAATCTCTCTCTCTCTCTCTCTAAACCTTAATCCTAAATGTAAGTTTATGTCCCCATGCTACCTCTAACTGTAATACTATATTTTAATCAACTTTTAATTCTTCCGCTTTCCTTCAGTAATGCTGTTTTTAGTATACACTCGTCCCAATACCGATCTAGGTCTTTGATTATTCTCCTTTTCAGTCTTATCCACGTCCTTGGTGTCCTCCTCCGCTCTCCTTTCATCTTTCTTCCTCCTCTCCTCTTTATCCCTACGTTCCCAGTCACGTCTCCTTTCTTCCCACCTTCTTTCATCATCTCTCCTCCTGTTCCATTCCCGGCGCCATTCCTCCTCTCGCCTCATCTCCAGCTCCCGTCTCCTGTCCTCCCTCCGCCTCTCTTCCTTATCATGTTCTTCTATCGTGCTTCTTAAACGGGTCACTGCATCTGTGAGTTTGCCCAGCATGCATGATGTTTCAACCATTGCCTCAGCCATTCTCTCTGACACAGCAAGATTTCTCTCTGCTACCTTCTGAGCAGCCCCCACTATCTCCACCAGCGTCTTTTCACTTAAGTCGGCTGTGTTGACCGGTAGGACCTCTGCTCTGTCTTCCTTTGCCCTTTTCGCCTCTGTAGCTTTGTCCTCTTCCTCTCTACCTCTTTTAACCGATGTTGATAGGGACATATTTTCATCTGCTAGCGACAGAACATCCTCCTCTCTCTCTGCTGGAATCGGATTTTCCTCTTCAGTCCTGGAGTTGGTCCTCTGGATAGCAGTAGGTATGTACTGTGGAGCCTCTGGATTCCCATCGTCCTCCTCCGAGTCATCTCCTGTCTCTGCTTCGCCAATTTCCTCTTCTTGGCCTGTTTCCAATGGCAAAACCAGACCGGATGCTTGGTTACTCAGTTTTCGTCCTGTGTCCACCACCTTTTCGCTCCACTCCACAGTAACATTCTCCGTCCCAACATCCTGCTGCGGTTGAATGGTTTCTAAGGCAGAGGTAGTATGGGTAGGCAAAACATCTCCCAGGTTAGGTTCCATGGGCTTCTGGACTATCCCTGCTGCGATGGTCTGCAGTATAGCAGTCAGTTGGTTGGCTACATCCGGGTGGTCCAATCCAGAAAGTGCAGGCAATGATGGCGCCAACTGAAGTCCACCGGATAATTCCTGGGCGACGTCCTGTGCCGAAAGAGATGGTAATGGCTGCTGAGTCATCCATGGCGACCAAACTGTTTGGGATACCACAGGCGGTAACGTCGACTGAACAGATGGCGGTGACTTTGTCTGGGGTGTTGAAGGTGGTGCTGACGTCACAAAGGTGGACATCGCCGACGACATAAGTGGCCCTCTTCCTGTTGCAACTGTTGATGTTGTAGCTGCAAGAGCTGTCCCGATATCCACTGTGGTCTGCTCCCCATCCACGACTCCCAACCAGTGCAAAAGGCTAGCCTCAGGGGTGTGTGCCTTATAGTCCAGTGGCCCGAATATATGCGGTTTTGAATTTTCTACCAGGAAAGGACTATGATCCACAACATTGCTCTTTACCGCTAGATGAACATGCCTACTGTAAGCGGTCACATGTTCATACAGCTGTTCCCGCTTCGTACACCTAAAAGCACACAGCTTACAGTAAAATGGCAGCTCGTCTCTACCCAGATGTACTCGCATGATGTGATCTTCCGTCCTGCATTTGATGTTCAGTACCTTGGACCCGTCCTTGTAATAGCACCGCAGACATTGGTAAGCGATCCCCCTACGTCTTGCTCTCTCTATCCTGGTCCTGTCCACACCTGCAGCTATCAGACTTTCAATCAACTGCTCCATCACCTGAAGTTAGAGGAGATAATACAAGCATACTCAAACATTATTATAACGGAGCTGACTTAAGCAAGTGACTACTGATTGCCTTTACCATCTTTTACGAAGCTCTTGTAACAGGTTTACAGGTCATATATCAAATTCTTCACCTTTCAATGCATCTCCGAAATCCCCTAACAAAATTCTTGTAGCATGTTTACAGTTCATATGCCTCTAATTCTTTACCTTTCAATGTATTTTCAAAATTCCCGAAATACTGTGATACCGACAGCAACGTGTTTTCTCATGGAGTCTGGACTCTTCGTCACATCCCAAAGGATCTTATCATCTGATGCTCTTCTTCAACTTCTTTACACATTCCCGTTTCGATCCCAGAACCTTTCATAAAAACCCGTACTTTCTCCTTCATGCAACAAAATCACCGTTCAGTTTTCGTTTTGATCCTTAGACATACTCTTTGCCCACTCAACTATCACTTAATAGCTTCACTACGCTTGCCTCCTAACATCTCCGAACTGCACCGGATAGTCCAAACCTTCCACACACTGCAAAACGTCCTGCTGTCGTTGTTGAAAGCTTTTTTCTTTCTTAACACTTGACCTATCACTACCTTACAATCCTTTGGCTATCACACTTTTCTTTCTGGGGAACCATTATCCTAACAAATCTTCTTTCTAGGGGACCATTGTCCTGTTACTTCTCTTATTTCCCTATTTACTCTCTTTATTCATATATAACCTCCCCCCATATGTCGTTATTTGTTTATTCATATACATACACCCTTTAATTATCGCTTTCACACTTAAAATATCAGCTGATATGTCTGTTGAGTCATGACGATAATTTAAAATGCTGTCTTTTACGTTCATTGATTTTTGCCACGTTGTAGCTGCTTCCGTGCCCTCAAAATCCAGTTCGGCGGCCTACTGCCCTCGTAGGGCTTAAGTTTATTGTGATGTAGCGGCTTCGCGGCTCCAAACTTGTCCACCTGGATCACAAAATCTATCTCCGACTTCTTCTTTACTAGAAATGGCCCTTCATATATAAATTTCAACTTTGGAGATACCCCTACTTTTCTTACCTCCATCAGGCACCACACAATGTCTCCTTCATTGTACTTGTGGAAAGCGACTTTTGTATCATACAGCTCCTTGCTCCTTTTAGCAGAGGCTGACATGTACTTACGTGCTATCTCGTGCGCCTGTTGCATTCTGGCCTTTAGGAAGTCAACATAGTCTCCATATGTTGTTATTTCTTGACCGTCGTAAGTATTAGTGGACCCAAATACTAACTCATCTGGTAAACGCACTTCTCTGCCCATCGTCAGAAGATTTGGTGTCATCTTGGTGGACTCGTTGGGGGTCGCTCTATACGCACCTGCGAGGCAGCCAAGGTGCAGATCCCACTGTTTCTGTTCACCGCATAGATACGCCTTGATCATGCGTAACAAGGTACGGTTGAAACGCTCTGCTTGTCCGTTACCTCGTGGGTTTCTGACGCTGGTTCTTGTTTTTCTTACCTCAAGCATTCTACACAACTCCTGGAATACCTTACTCTCGTATGTTCTACCCTGATCACTGTGTAAAGACAAGGGACAACCCCACCTCGAAATTACCTCATTAAGGAGTTTCGCTGCACACACTTCCGCCGTCATGTCACGAACAGGAACTATCTCTACATTCTTGGTGAAGTGGTCAGTAAACAACAAGATATACCTATGTCCTCTATCTGTTATTGGAAAAGGACCAAGATAGTCTGTCGCCACACGGTCACCTGGGGCACCAACTCGAAGGCTTCCCATAGGTGCTCGAGGTATCTTAGCTGGCTTCTTGTCAGCCGCGCATGTGTCACATTTCTGTATATACAAGGTTATGTCATCCTTTAGTGAGTATCAGTAATACCTTTGGAGAGTCTTATCTTTAGTCTTCTTGCAGCCAAGGTGGCCTGATACTAGAGAATCATGCATTTGGAATAAAATTTCCTTGCGCATCGACCGAGGTACCATAAATTGGAGGTACTCACCTGATCCATCCCTTTTTAGGAACTTCTTAAAGAGGATACCATCCTGTACTACCAATGACTCCCAAAGAATCCAGTAATGTCTGGAAGCTGGGCTGCGAGTTACCATCTCTTGACTACTTGGTCTTTTGCCTGACAGCTTAGCCTCCAGAATGCATCCTATATCTGGGTCTTCTCTTTGAAGCTTTCGCAGATCTTTCAAGGGTCTTGTGCTAGACCAGGACGTGGAAACGCTTACTTGTTTATTTTCTGTTGGTTGGGGTACATCTTGTGAAGATGCTCCTGGTTCTGGTGCTTCCTTTAATGCCTTTACTTTGGAAGTTTTACTTACATTTCTGTTTGTCTCTTCTTGTGACTGTTTGCTTTGTGCAGTCGTAAGTTCATGAAAATAGCGCTCGTGCACCATGTCCTGGGCCCGTTTTACACACTTCTTGCAAGGGCCACATTTAAGTGGTTCGCTATTATCTTGATCTGGGCATTCACACTCATGCGGATTTTCACACCTGGATAGGGCATCACAATGACCCTGTTTGTTGCCTGGTCGGTATTCTATTGCAAAATCATATTGACTTAAGATTTCAATCCATCTGGCCACCTTACCTGAAGGTTCTTTCAATCTGAAAAGCCATACCAAAGCCTGATGATCTGTACGGACAATAAACTTTCTACCCAGGAGATACTGACGGAAGTATTCAACGAAGTAACGTACTGCCAAGAGTTCCTGTTCGGTGATGCAGTAGTTCTTTTCGGCTTTATTCAAGGCCCTACTGGCATAAGCTATCACTCTCTCCCGGTCCTCCTGCTTTTGATGAAGCACTCCGCCTATTCCTATACATGAGGCATCTACATCAAGGAAAAACTCACCTGCTTCATTGAGGGGATAACCCATTACGTCCGTACTTACCAGAGCCTTCTTTAGCATGCCGAAAGCTTCATCACATGCTTCACTCCACACAAACTTCTTACCTTTCTTGGTTAGTTCGACCATGGGTCTGACCATGCTAGCAAAGTCTCTGATATACCGCCTATAGTATGACCCCATCGCTACAAACTGTTTAATTTGCTTCGCATTTTTGGGCTTTGGCCATTCTACAATCTTAGCGATATTTACTGGGCTTGGTTTTACCCCATCACCAGAGACGACATGCCCAAGGAATGCAACTTCTTTCTGTAACAGGTGGCTCTTTCCGGGTTTCAGCTTCAGACCGGCTGCTCGAATTTTGTCAAGTACTTCTTCCACCCTCTGCATGTGCTGGTCGAAATCTTTCCCGAAAACGATGATGTCATCGATATAAATAAGGCAGGTTACCCATTGTAGTCCTTGCAGCGCCATCTCCATGGTTCTTTGAAATGTTGAGGCCGAGTTGTTTAATCCAAACGGCATCCGGGTCATTTCAAAATGGCCGTACTTGCAGACAAAAGCTGTTTTCGGTATATCTTCCTTCTTGACCGGAATCTGAAAATACCCACTTGTTAGGTCAAAAGTACTGAATAAAGTAGACCCAGCCACAGCATCGAGGCAGTCTTGGATTCTTGGCATGGGAAACCCATCTGGCTTTACTAGCTGATTCAACCTTCTGTAGTCGACGCATGGTCGCACGCCCCCATCTTTCTTCCCTACTAAAACAATCGGGCTGGCCCAAGGAGAAATACTGTCTCTTATCACCCCCTTACCCTTCAGCTCCTCAATAGCCTGTTTCTCTTTGTCTGCATATGCTAGAGGAACTCGTCTAGGAGGTTGTTTGATCGGGGCTGAATCTCCTGTTTGAATTGCATGTTCTGCCAGGCTTGTCAGTCCTAAGTCCCATTCATCACGGGAGAAAGTATCTTGGTAACGGGTAAGGAGGCTTGCCACTTGCTCCTTCTCCATTGTATTCAGTCCAGATGAAGTTCGTTCATAAAGTGATGCCAGGTGACTAGGAACTTCAGTGGTCTTAGCAACATAAGCTTTCCTAGTCGTGTCAGCTGAAGTGCTCGGCACTATCTCTTCTGTAACAAGCTTTACTCGTCTTACCCTTGTATAATTCTCTGTTTCACTACTATCTTCATGGTCAGTGATCACCACTGGTTGTCCATCTATAGCTTCTGCTTTGCCTATCACAGCATCTTGTTTTATCGACATGGCTGTAGGAAAAGGATTCAGCAGTCTTACTTTGCACGTGCAGGCTTCGTTAATGTCTACCGATGTAGAGGCCATCTGCAATGGATATTCTTCGCGAAAATGCTCTGTTGGCTCGATCAAATATTCTTTCTCACTTGAAAAGTCGTCATACTCGCGTCTCTCAATATATACATCTATGGCGCATTCACTCTGGGCAGGTATGACAAAATGATCTGCAGCAGTAACTTTCCTAACTCTGTTCATGGCACCAACCTGTATGATAGGAATTTCATGTTTGCCTATCACAAGAATACCCTTGCTCATTAGTAAATCAGTAGGGCCATTACCACTGTTCTGTAGCACATCTACCCCTAATAAGCCATCATCGTCTATTTCGGCGACTATTGCCTCTACTCTCAGTTTGGCAGGGCCTAGCTGCAATGTAAACTCACCTTTTCCCACCTCATTTATGGTAGTACCACCTGCTCCTATTAATTTTGATGCTTTGCTAAGTATAGGTTTACCTTCTTGCTTCATAGAGTCGAATACTCGCTTTGAGAGGACTGTCTTTGAGGCACCGGTGTCAGCCGTAAAAAGGATGGGATAGCCTTGCACAGATCCTCTTATGTAAATACCGTCTGGCAGTTTCCGCATATGTTTAATTGATTTCACTATTTCTTCTCCTTGAGCTATTTCTGGTTTAGATTGGCCATTATTCTCAGAAGAGGCTTCCCTGAGGCCACCAGGGAGAGCCTTTTCTAGTTTAAAGGATTCGTGTTTCTTTGCACCCTACCCTGAACCATACCTTGATTGGGCAGTTGAGCATTCACATTGTCCCTCGGACTACGCGCTCGAGATTTATTTGGGCAATTTCGAGCTATGTGTCCTCGCTGACTGCACGCATAGCATAACACCCCATTATTACCTGTTGCAGTACCTGGTTTCTGGTCAGCAGCTAAAGTCTTACTCTTCTGCAGATCCGCAACTTGGTCTGCCAAAGCTTTTACCATGTCTTTTATTTCTTTCATAGAGTCCGACTGGTTTCCTGCTTGAGGGGTGACAATTTCTTTTCTCTGTTCGCTTTTCTGTGACTTCTTGTTTTGGGAACCAACTTCTTTTGTAGGCAACCTCATTGCACACTCATAGTCGTCTCTGCTTTCTGAGTGCTCTATTTCACTGTCTTCGGCGTCACTATCCGTGCTTGCTCTCCGTGCATATTTCTTGAACTTTTTCTCAGTAAAATAATCTGAGTTTCTGCGCCTTGTCTGTATAAAGTTAACTGCATGGTACACCGCTTCGTCTATGTCCTCCGGCTCTTTATTATACTCTATTTCAAACCTGGCTTCATTGTCTTTCAAGCCATCTAGAAAACGTCTGACTAAGTCTTCTTGTCTTGTCTTGCTATCTCTTGCCTTGTATGCCTTTGAATAGAGCCGTTTGAGGTCAGCCGCATACTCCTCTACTGTCTCATCGTGCCTTTGTACCCTCTGACTAAACTTTGCTGCAAATGTTTTTTGCGTTTCGACGACGCGGAACCTACTGTTGAGTTCTTTTACCAGTTCTGAGTAACAGGAGATAGTCTCCTGAGTTAGCTGATTAAAAACAAAATCTCCAGCTCTACCTTGTAATCTTGGCAATAAATTATCTAATTTAGTTTCATTATTCCAGTTGCGTCTCTTTGCAACTGCTTCAAATCGCGCTATCCATACTTTCCAGTCTTCCCTTCCGTTAAAGGGAGGTAACTTCACTTCTGGGAGAACTGACCCATAGGACCGGCTTACCTGTTGTGGTATACCATATTGCCTACCTCGGTTGGCGTTCGCCAGGGCTCCAGTGTCCGACCACTCATATGGCTGTGTTACATTATTATAGTTATAAAGAGGGTGCATTACCTGAGAAGTGCTTTCGGGAAACTGCCTAATGCCATGCTCTTGCGCGCCAAGCTGTCTTGCTGTCATATACCCCCCGTTTTCATAGCTAGCGATGCTTGCCGCATTATCAGGATTATAAGAAATTTCCTGTATCTGCTGCCTTTCATTCGGTAAAGCTACAGAATGGTTTCCCCTTGCGTTATTTACAGAGTTATGCACGTTCATGGTCTGAGACTGGGGACCGTTGCAGTTATCTTGTATCAAAGATGTTAAGTTACCCAACGCATGTGATAGATTTTCACGCCAAACTGTTTGCTGTTGTTGCATAGTCGCAAATGCGTTAGTTAAATTTGAGACTGTGTCTTGCACCTGACTATCGGAGAACCTTGTATTCCCACTGATTACCGTATGTGTAGGGGTGTTCCCTTGCGCGGACGGTTGAGATAATACTTGTGTGTCTGATCTACTTTGATACGTTCTATTCTGGTTGTAAAAATTCGTCATATCTGGGACATTATTCCAGGTCTGATAACCCTCGGTAGCTCTGCCTGAATCACCCGACTGAAAGTTATACTGATTTGAGCCCTGCAGCTGGATAAGGGCGTCAGCTGCTGTTTTGTCGCAAACTGTCACGCCGTGCTGTTCCGATTGTGTATGGTGCGTGCTTCCATTATTACTGACTGATACTGGCGGTGCAAATTCATCTCTGTCAGTACTCCTCTCTGACGAAGAACCTTGACTAGGGCCTGCATGGCATGTCACTTGAGATCCGGCAATCTCTTCACTATACGCTCCCCGTTCCATGCTGTACTCGGTTCGATCTCTGGACCCAAACTAATAAATTGGATCCCACCGCTGCCCACCACTGTTGTTGCGGGTCGGGGAGCTCTCGGCTCTAGTCAAGACGGGACTCTGCTGCTCTTTAGGCGCAGACAGACATAGGTAAAATAAAGTAACGAAAATGGACTTCAACAGAAAAGGTTTTTATGTAATGACACCTTAATGACTAATAAATGGAGATGAAATAAGAGAAAGAATGGTTTAAGTTTGCACACTGATTTATTTAGCAAGTGATAGTACTCTTAGTACTTTGATTTCTTTTAGTGCAAACAATATGTCAAACAACAATGATAAAAACAGTGAGTAAATCTATGACTTAACAAATATGGTAACTTGTTTTAATATTTAAATATAACGAGAAATGGACGGATAAATGGTAGCATGGGGTTGTAATGAATACAGATCAAATGCGATGACTCACAGACAATCAAGAATCACTTGCAAACTAGCCTACGCTATGTCAGCTTCGTCAGCAAAAGAATCACAATAAATGAATTGTAAACATGAAGCAATGTAATAACAAGCAATGAAATCTAGACACACTTAAGTTACTTTAAATAAAATGCTTTTATGCAAGAAATATCTATGTAAAAAACTGCTTTGTCTTTATGTTGTTTTTCCCTTACTTATCTGTGTTTTAAGAACTTAAGAAAACAGAAAATAAAGCCAAATTACAATAAAAATTAAGAGAACCTAAAAACGCGGCCGTTCAGTGCAATGTCAAAATAGCGAAGTCCCCGATCACCCTACGCGATTCTTTAAATAGTATACGAGCCTTACAACGTATGCATGCAACTTCCTACAGCAAATACGGTGCAAAGCGCGTAGGATCACGTGATCCTACAGCGTAACGCATGTAAGATGCTGTAGACAGTGCATGCAAACTACGACTTAGCGCCATTACACGTAAAATTCCATAGGGTCATTACAGAAAATCGCCGATTACTCTATAAATATGAATGAAAATTACTATAAAAACCATGCGAGACGAAGAAGAAATGAATTATCTAAATGACCCTTACAAAGAGAATAAAATAATAAAGGACTCTGTGACTGTAATCTTGGTGTAAAATTGATTTTTCTAGTTTGACAGACGAAGTTTAGACAGCGGTCAATACACAGCCTCGCTTTCATGCACACAATTGTACTTACACACAGAATCAATACACATCCACATGTTGTCAGATGGAAACACAAACAACCGGGACGTTTTATCAATAAAATAAACCTTTTACAGAGATGGAAAGATGATATGCCTTGCTCAGATAGGTAATAAGAATTCGTTTTCTAAACCCTTTACATGAATACGCATGACAGTAAGGAAAATGTATTTACAATAAAGAAACGTCCCGGTAAACAAGCAAGGTACATGTGATTCGTAATGGTAGGTCATTCGTGTATTGCATACAGGGCATAACAATATCTATGTCCACTGGTTGGTTTTGTTTTGGTTTGGCAGGTTCTCCAAGGATTACATAGCCTTCATTCATTTCTTTTATAGTAAATTCAATACCGCAACCATCTAAAACCTGGTTCACACTCAATGAACACCCTTTTAAAATCCCAGCAATATCCCCCATATCACTTTTATAGACCATAAGTCCATCAAACACAAGAGATGCTACCTCAATACCAGTCCCATTCAAATAGTCAAACGCGGCCATCAAAGCTTTGTTTTCCAGGCTACATAACAAGTGGTTCAGTGTAGAACCTTCCAGGTTAAAGTTATTATGTTTTGTTTTTTTAGCATGTTCAAACAACTCCGGGTTCAGTTTAACAACCGCGTAAATAATTTCCCGCATTCCAGAATAGAAATCAGTGAACCATTTCGGATCATCTGGTTGAATACTAATCAGCTTCCCGTTCATTATTGCCAAGAGAAGTGTTTTTGCTTCATCCCGGACGATGTGCCGACGATCCATCAACTCTTGCAACATAGGTTCACGGTTTTTGATATAATCATCCAGTGGCCCGCAGGGTATTTTATGTTTATGACAATACCATGAAAGCAATGTTGGATGTGCGTTTTTCATGTCAATATCGTACATCCCATCTTTGCATATGGTGTGTCTGATTTTTCTACACATATTCTGGATACCAAATTTTTCATATGTCCAGTATCGACCAAATCCAAATCGTTGTTTGTAGGACATTAACCGTTCTCCATTATCATTAAGCATTGAAAGATAAGTCCATAATATTCCCAGTTGCGTTTCTTTATCACTTTTTTTACCATTCTGGAAACTGCTTCCGAGGTCAAACTGGTTGCTATGATCCAATAAATAAGCCAGTTTTTGTTTATCAACGCACTCCCGCAAGATGATTGGCCGGTTATTCTCGGAAGTAAATCTACCATACAGTTTTTTCTCCATAGGTTGAGAATCAAATGCCTTCCGGGTAATCTTAAAGTCCTCCTTGTCTGTTGCATCAACCAATTTTGCCAAAGATGATGCCATAAACTGGAAGCTGTCCAGGAATTTCAACTGCCCCACACTAAAAGAAATGTAATTTTCTGTGTTGTTTGGAATGCACGATAATCTGCCCGTGATTTTAGCAATCTGTTGCATGATTAAATGGCTGTCATATCCTTTAAACTTGTGCAAAACAACAGGGATGGGTGTTACCCACCGTTTTATAGCAAGTTTAAGGTTGCAGAGTTTGTGGGCTGGGCCTCTAAAGTGGCCTAGGATCCTACAGTGATCACGTACTTTTAGATTATTTTCATCGTTGAATTCTTTCTGGCAGATCCAGCATTGCGTTGCAGACTGGAAATCCATCTCATTTTTCTCCGACATGTTTAAGGGCATCGGATTTGCAAATCTTGCATTAATTCCGACTACTTCCCGTTTCAGGGATTTCAAGAACTGCTCCACAGCATCTTCACCTCTGTAAATTCTTACACCGGATGATGCACCATCATATCTTACAACCTGATATCCATAGCCGCATGCTTGGTGTTTGCTTTTGATTTCAGATTTATCCCCAGCTGCCACTTGATGCAGTTTTATTATGCTTTCAAAATCGGCATATATGACGAAAGGCACCTGCATCTGTTTATGGTAATTTTTAAACTTTATTTTTTCCCCTGGGGCTGGCATTACAATCTTAGTTGCTCTATCGTTGATCCCATAACATCCATTTTTGTGGTTGATAAGTAGGTCTTCACGGGAAAACCCGTATAGGCAACGGTCGCAGAAGTATGTCTTACCATGGTGTTTGTTTTGGCAAAATAGCAGCCTGGAAAGGTGTTTTATCCAACAATAATGTTTATTACCATGCTTGTCATAGAGAAACAACAGGTTGATACGCGGCATTTCATTCGTCTGTCCAGAAATGTGATATGGGATAATTGCTCTTTCATAGCCATATACGTTGAGGGCGATATGGTTTTGCCTCTCTATTTTCTTAATTTGTGATACTGGTGTGGGAAAGTCAATTCCTTCCATGTTTAAATTGTCTTGTTTTGGATAGCTGTGTGGGTTGTTGAGATTATTTTTAGCAGGAAATAAAGCTGACCTTAAAGCCCATCAAAGGCATTCTTGATCTTCTTTTTCACATTAATTATTGCTTTTTTATTAGCCAAGAACTCAGGAAGTGGAATATATGATGAGCCCTTAAGTGGCTCATATTTTGCGATGTTAAGATACAATGTATTACATTTATCAATCATCCAACCTGAGCCTTCCTTTGTGAACTTTTCAATTTTGTGCATAACTGCCGAGACTGCTATGCCCAAATAGTCGTCAATTTCATCAGCAGATAAAATGGCGTATTGATTGCTGTAGAATGTTCCCTTTATTTTTTGTCATCCTTGAAAAAGTCAACAGTACGCCCAAAAGACGATTTTAAACCTGACAGTTCTTGTAATTCAACTGTAATCTTGTTTTTTAATGTAGATGTCTTATCTTGAAACATTTTCATTGGATCTTTATAAAGTTTGACTGAAATCTCATAAGATCTGAGATAACCACATTTGGTTTTATCTACAAGCCGAAATGGCGATTGTATAGCTTTAATTTTTTCTTTAAGTTCATTTATAACATTTTTCTGTTTCTCAGCAATTGCCTTTCTTTGTTTTCTTAATTTCCTTTTTCTACGTCGTTTTTCTCTCACCTTGTCTATGAGAGTTTTTTCAGAGGTTTTTTCTTGAGGCTGCGACGCCTGTGGTGCATTGTTCAATGCTTTTAATGCATTGTTTAAGGCATCACCGTCAATAATTCCATTGTCATAAAGCATAAGAAGTTTTTGAACGTGTTCTGACATTTCTTTTTTGTAATACTAATCAGTTGTCTAATAAGATAGTTGTCTATGTTTTTATCCCTAGAAAATCCAAAACAAAAAAAAATTCTATCAAAACAGGCCAACACCAGCTGGTTCACAATTATCTTGTATTTGTCTGAGTAACCTTTTCTCTGCACGCGCCTTCTTGTTTTTGATATTCTGCTGATTTGATCGACATATTTTGCATACGGCTTTACCTTTTGTGAACAATTCTTCGTCTTTCAAAAGTTCGCAAAGTCTGCATTGTTTCATCTTTTAAAATATAAAATAGTTGTCTAAATAGGCCGTAAGCTTTTTACTTGTTTCAGCATAGTCAAGATTGACAACTAGTGATTTATATTTTAAAGAAAATCAATGTATGTATCTTCCCTTGGACTGATTAGATGAAAGGCCTGCTTTTTTGACGGATCATTCGATAAATACCTTTTCACAATTAATAATGAGATAAAAAGTAACATGCCCCTGATACCTAAGACGGAAATGATCAATTGTGCGTCTCGCGCACACAGATAATCAGCTGACTTCATATCTTTAGTGGGTGGATACGACGGCGGATAAACTGAAATCACTATCGAAATTCACAGAAGATGCTCTCAATCTTGCGATTAGACAGATGCCAGAAAGTGATCGAATAAACTTTGAGAGAGGTTTGAAACTCTTGGAAAATACTCTAGGTGCTAAAGAAAAGAAACCGCAAAAATCGAAACAACTTAATGATGAAACAATATTCAGAAACTCCATCATTCCGCAAATAGAAAGGAGGGTAAAAGAAATACAAACACGGGAGTTGGAAGACATCATAAACCATGTGATAAATATCAATTTTGATTTGAAAACAAGCTTTGATGGATTACCTTATACCCAGATAAGGAAAGAACATGAAAATGTGATTGCCTTAGAAACCAATTTAACAAGCCTTACCTTGCTCGCCCAGTTTTCTCGAGGTATGCTTTACATAACAGTGTCAAGGATTAAAAAATCATAAGGACAAAACTTGAAAAATGCTATAGCTAAAGAGCTGGGTGTTTCTTACTTAACAGCTTTACGATATATGACTCTTGCTTCTCTCATTACAAACTACCCAAGGCTTATTTTTTGCGAGCTCTCTTTTACTCAAATCTTGAAGCATAAAAAAAGACTACTGCAATACCTTAAAAGTGAAGAGGGACGCGAATTGGAGGCTGCACTTTCATTAGCAATTGAAATTAATGCACAAGGCAAAAAAGTGCTTATACAGCACACCATTCTGGAAATTCCTACAACCAAATTTCCCACAGACCTCGACTATTTGTATCGAGATTCCCTCGAAAATAGAGAAGTGCCAGCAAACCAATGGATGGGCGCTTCAGCTGAGAATGAAGAAGATGAATTGTTGGATGCAATGGAGTTGTGCTCGGTTGGAGTTGTGTGATTGAACTTTAGATAAACATGCTCTAACTCTAAGAAGACGATATCAGATAAACCAGTCAAATCTGTAAAATTTCGGATGAGAAGAAGACGACATCAGATGATTGTGTTTAATTAAGAATAGAATATGCATTGTATCCAACAAGACAATTTACTTTTGTTTTTAATATGTTAATGTGGGCGTATCTGTACTTTTATATCCATTAAACTTTCAGTGGCTTGATATCATTGTTTGTAAACATTTAGTCAGCTGTTTATATACCGATAATTCCTTTCAAAACACAACTATCACACACAAACCCCTGTGCCCTAAAATAGACTCCCATCCAATCAGCTACCACCTTTATGCAAAAACTCCTCAAATCGTGTCTTAGTTGACTCAAATCTGGATATGAAGATTTGCAAGGATGTGAGGTCTGGAGCCGTTTTTTCACCTTTTAGTTGTCTAAAATGCTCAACACATTTGAACACAACAATCCAGCCTGGATGGTATAGGCAGTTTTTCTTTCCAGGCGTTTAAAGTACTTCCTTGTCATACTACATCTTTCTCTATCAAAGTTTATTTGCCCCCAAAACTGTTAAGATAAATCATTTCAGTTATCTCATCCACTACATAAACTATGTGTTATATCAATTTTCCGTTTATGCGTTTCAAATCTGGATACCGTATATTATGGAAATAAGACCTGGTCATGGTTTGTACTGGATTAATTATAAACACATGTACGATATACTATGGAAATAAGGCCTGGACTGGGTTTGTACTGGGTTAATTATAAAACATATGTTGGCCATATATTGTGGAATAAGGCCTTGTTTGGTTTGTACTGGTTTAATTATAAGTATATGGTAACATTATTGTGGTATTAAGACCTGGTTGGGTTTGTACTGGGTTAATTATAAGGCACAGATTGTGGTACGCCCATAACAATACTACTCAAAGGGCCGTTAAACCCAAAACAACCAACCAACCAACCATAACACCTATCAGAGAAGGACAATATACACTGAAATCACTAACTCTCCTGTGTTTTCACTACAGTTTTGCGCCACGCGCTCGGTTGAGGATGCAGCTGTTGCAGCCAGAGCTATTGAGATAGGGCCAAATATAAAAAAGTATGCGACTGAAATTGTTTAAAGAACGCCATCTGAAATCCCCACCTGCTCTTCTTTCACTGTCGTTAGGGAAGCTGTTCAAAGAGATAAGCTTGTAGTTGCAAACCTGGAAGTGTTCAGATTTATAGCAGGAATGACGAAGCCATTCTTAAGCGAGTATCAAGATGAGATGCCTTTGGTAATATTTCTTGATTGTGACCAGGCATATTTGATGACTGACTTGATGAAGCTTTTTGTGAAATCTGAAGTACTGGAAGAGAACTGCTTATAAGTTGGCGAACTTGGATGTCTCTGCCAGTGTAAAGTCACCTAAGCAGATTAACATTGGAAATGGAGCAAGGTTAGCTCTTCAGCAGTCTGAAGCTAGTGTGCTGCAAAAACTGGATTTCATGAATTGCTGCTCAAAGATGTTAGTTGCTGTTGTTACCAAGTTGCAGGAAAAGTGCCCTCTGAAGTATTCATTCCTTCGAGCTTTTAGGGCTTTCAATCCCAGTGTGATGGTGAAAAATCCAGCAGCATCTAGTACAGCCTTGCAAACAGTTACCTCAAAACTGGTTTCTGCAAAACAGACAACCCCTGATAACTGTGATGTTGCTGAGCTTCAGTACGAAAAGTTGATAAGAGAGGAGAAGGAGAGACTTGAGAGCTTTGATCCAAATACTCAAAGGCTGGATGAATTCTTCTATGATTTGTTGTCTGGTAAGAAGGAATATGACGCATTGTGGAAGCTGATCAACTTCGTCTTGGTATTATCTCAGGGACAGGCTGCAGTTAAAAGAATTGTTTCAGTGAATGACATTCTGTTACAAAATATGAAGGCAGAAACTCTGTGTGCTATCACAACTGTATATGCTGCCATTAACACTTGACATAAAAGTTCATGAGTACAAGGCTCCTGATGATATGTTAAAGTACTGTAGCCTGGCCAAGCTAAGTATTCCATTCACATGGACCCTATCAAATCTGAGAAAACCAAGGAAGCTGAAAAGAGAAAGGCTGCAGCTATTGTAGATGAGTACACAGAGGTAAAGAAAAAAACTCAAAATGTTGGAAGAAGAAGCCAGTGCCTGTCTGAAGGAGGCTGACAAGAAGGCAAAAGAATCACTGAAAGGCATGATTTTAAACTCCTTGCACAATCTGTTGCTCTCAGGGAAAAAGGAGATGCAATAATGAACAAAGGTGTTAAAAAGCAGTCAAGTATCGTGCAAGAACTGAAAAACAGACAACTAAAATAAGCATGTGAACTAGTTTGATGACAGTTATGAGTTCCATTTTAAATGTTCCAGACTTTCGAAATTGCATATTTTTCTGAATGAACTTTAGATGCACCAAGATCCCAGTAGTTGCTTTGCTTGCTTGATTTTTAACTCATTGAAATCAGCATGTTAAGTGTTATATGTTTTGGTTTCATAATTCAGTATTGCATGTTTTAGTTGTTTTAAGATTCCAATTGCTTGATACTGGTAATTGTGTTTTACTAGCTTGCCTATAACACATTGATAAACACACATAGCTGTTGAAATGTATTTTTCTGGGAATAAGGATTCTAACAAAACTATAGACGGTCATTTCACATATAAGCATTCTTGAAATTGTAAAGTCATATTTAGGCTGACAAGAAAGTATTCTGAGAAGAAGAAAACAACATCACAAACACATGCACCAAGACACTGAAATTACGTTATGAGCCAAGTTTTTAGTGGTTAGTTTATTGTATCCATGTTTATTTACTTGAATGGTTCAAATAAAACATACATAACAATATTATGTATGGTAGATTGTCAAATATCCACATGCTGACTTTAGTTTATTGGACAGTAATTAAAAGTATTACTTAATTCTGTTCAAAATACCAGTTTTTGTTCTGTGTTGTGCTTAGCGAGTTGGTCATCATGTTTTGTGTTTTTTAAAAAAAAGAATGTAATACATGAACAATTTTGACGGCCATCAATCAGTTCAGATATTAAAGCAAAATACCTTTCAAATTGGCTTGCAGATGACAAAATTATTATGCCAGTCTACCATATATAAATATAAAAACACACAAAAAACAACATATCCTTAGAGCATTATACATTTATTTGGAGGTGAAGGAAGGGCTACAAGGGGAGGCCATATAAATATTTGACCATTCAAGTTAATTAGGTTGGTTGGTTGGTTGGTTGTTTTGGGTTTAACGGCCCTTTGAGACAGTATTTCAGTCTATATCGGGCCGTCTCCCAGAGGGAGGGAGATAGAAAAGTGATAGACGAGAGAAAAATTGTCCAAACAACCCCCACCCGCGCCTACTGCAAGCACAGAAGGCCCTTGCCCTACTTTTATCCAAATCAGTAGAACGTCCCGGCACTGGAAGTTACACGCAGCACCATCGCACCACCCGACCACCCCATTCAAGTTAATTAACACTTTAACACTTATGTAGCATAACTTAGATCAAATTCAGAATTCTTGTTGCAGAAAGAATAATATTACAACATAATGATGCATTAGCAGGTGATATTTGCATCATATGACTTCAGAATGAAAGCACTGTAACGATACTTTGAAAGCCCTCGTAGCATAGCGGAGGGCTGGGGTATGATCAACCTCTGACTTGGTATGATAATATTTTGGTTTCATTCAAGAATGAATTTAATGTTTTTGGAGTAACTTAACCTACATAAATTAAACGCAGCCCGTAGCATAGCGGAGGGCTAGGGTATGATCAACCACTGATTGGGTATGATAATACTTTGGTTTCATTTAAGAATTTTATTGTTTTTTGGATAAACTTAACCTATATAAATTAAACGCAGCCCGTAGCACAGCGGATGGGCTGGGGTATGATGAACCACTTACCGGGTATGACAACAAATGAAGTCATCACATCCGCTCACAGTCATGCTCCATCAATGGGGCAAGGCTGTGAATAAATGGACATTCACACAACCGGTGAGTAGTCAACATCTTCCATATAATAATATAGAAATAATTCTCTGTATACTAAAATCTTTAAGTTATTAAACATTTTATATCTGAATCTGTCCATAATTCTACATGGCTTACACTCAAGAATTAGGAAAGTGTCAGTCTTCAGTGAGCAGAACACAATCATGTAAACACTTCTGTATTTCCCTAAGTCGACTAGTGAGTGTCTTTTCCCTAAGTATGCAAATAGCGTCCATCATTTGTAATTTGTCTATCGAGGTTGCATCCATTAGTAAAATCTGTTATTCTTCATTTCTAAGTTTCTCTAAGTAAAAGAGTCCATACAAATGCTGTTCTTTTGCATAGATATGCGCTGTTGCATATTTAATGATATGTTTTGTTGTTTCTGTAGTCCACGTAGACATGATTCTGTAAATAAAGTTTTTTTTTAAATATAGTTCTATTTTCTTGTGAAGTTTCTTTTTGGTCAATAATATGGTTGTAAGTTTTTTCATAGTAAGTCTTGTTAACATTGTCATTATGAAAAATATGTTTCAACTTCTTTTCATTATCATATAGCTTGTTAAAATTTAATTTACATCTTGTACATTTTTTTTATTTTTACTTTTTCTTTCTGGTTCTTTTCTATACTGCAGAGGGCGGTTGGGTGGTGCGATGGTGCTGGGTATAACTTCCAGTGCCGGGGTGTCCTACTGGTTTGGGTTATAGTAGGGCAAGGGCCTACTGTGCTTGCAGTAGGTGCGGGTGGGGTTGTTTGGACATTTTTTCTCCCGTCTATCATTTCTTTTTCCTTCCTCCCTCTCTTTGGGAGACGGCCCGATATAGGCTGAAATACTGTCTCAAAGGGCCGTTAAACCCAAAACATTCAACCAACCAACCAAATTCTATACTGCACGATATGCTTCTGTATATATATTGCTTAGGATAGCCACATTTCATAAGTCTATGCATGAACAGTTTACAATGTGTTCGTATTCTTCTTTTGTGCTACTGAGGTATTTGTATCTGTGACATTCTGTGCTTATGATACCTTTAAAACACTTATCAGGATGATCAACTGCTCACAGACATGGACGAGAACGCGAACGCTGACGCATACTCGGACAGGGATATAGCATAAGCGCTCCTTTGCTTCGCAAAGGCGCGCTAATAATGCAGTCGATCAAAGGGTGCAGAAACTGACTTCTTAAAAACTTCAACGTTAAACTTTAACATTTTTCTAATGCCGCCACCTACGCTGACGCCGCGGAGGTAGTACAACAGATCTTCCTGAACTTTGTTCAACGTTACTCATATATCAAATCTGAATGTTGACAAGGACTCCAAGGTGAAAACAATAGATCTTCCTGTACTTTACTTAAGGCAAACCAATAAACTTACAAAGCAAGTAATTTTAGTCATGGTGGATCATGTGCCTTACTTTGGATAATTTGTACCTGTATTGAGACAGAACAGGTAGAAAATTGGTCTCCCCCCGAATAAGTTTGCTTTATTTTGACGTTCTATCATTCCCATGCATGTTAAAAAGGTGGCGCCCAAAGAAAGCAATAGGCTTTCCACATTTGCTCCATGTTGACACATTTTTAGTCTGACTTTTCAATGTGTCAAGCATGCATTTGCAGCTTTTGTGTCTGTAGCTCTTTCCGCAAAGGTCACAATCCCATGTTCCTTTTGAACATTTGTCAGAGTTAATACTTTTCAGCTTCTTTTCCTAAAATAAGAATAGGATATTGCTTGTCAAGGATTTGTGATATTGCTTGTTTTTATAACAGATGGGGTTTTGTCATCCATGAGGCAATAGACGGCTATAGTAGACTGGTGGTGTATCTCAACGCAGAAACCAACAACAGAGCAGCCACACTACTTTCTTCTTTCTTAAGTGCCACAGAAAAGTATGGTGTGCCATCTCGTGTGCGTTGCGATCACGGAGTTGAGAACTTAGACATTGCAGCTTCCATGGTCATGTACTGAGACGAAAATAGGGGTAGCTGCATTACTGGGAGAAGTGTCCACAACCACAGGATAGAACGCTTCTGGTGGAATCTCTTCCACGGATGCACCAGCCTCTATTTTAACCTCGTCATGCACCTTTAAAGAGAAGGTCTCTTACAGATTGATAATGCACTTCAGATGTGGAGCCTACATTACATGTTTCAGCCCCGTTTACAAAGGGACATGGAGAGATTAGGACAGGTTTGGGACGACCACAGAATGAGAACAGTGAACGGGAAGTCTCAAATTCAGCTATACACGAGTGGCATTCTGACAGGCCGTGGAAGACGTGGTGTGGATGATCTGTTTTTGAGCCGGAGGTTGCTGCAGATGATTTTGATGAAGAAATGGGAATTGACTGCGATGATCCTATTCCCGATGAAATTGGGGACTCGCCGGTGCAGCAGATTCAGTGTCCTTTGAATGACACTAGGTAGTTGATAACTGAAGTCAATCCTTTTGACCAAAAAGAAGAGTCTTTTGGCATTGATTTGTATTTAAGAACATTTGTATTTTGCTTAGAAAATTTTTTAGCGTGTTTGTGCACAGGTTTATCCAAGGATGTCCGAAAACCAGGTGGAGAATCTCACAAAGTACATGTAATTGCCATTGTGGACTGTGGGGAAACCTATGACTTATACTGATTATTCTTACCTGTACTCAGACAGAAGGGACAAAACTAATAATTAAGATTAGTGCGCCTTTGTGAATACAAACGAGAGCTTAAGCTAACCCCAGGTGGTGCAATCCAGGTATCTTCAAGCATCCTTGTCGGCTTCCATGCTCAGGTTAACTAATGTTATGTTAACAATTATGTTAAACTCAATGTTTAACACTGTTTCTGAGAAATCCACTGTTTATGCGTTTTCCCATATAAAAGCCTAACGTACCAAAGTTGACCATGTCATAAATTAGGTCAAGGTCATCGCAAGGTCATCATTTGAATAAACTATGATGGGCCCGCATGCCCGATGCTACATACAAAGTTTCAAGATCATAGGCCTTTTGGTTCTGAAGTAGAAGATTTTTGAAGGGTTTTTACCATATATGGGCATTGCGGCCACCTTGGTCATGTGACCAAGATACCCCGCGTACAAACTTCCGTTCCCCCATCCCACATGTGGCTTTAATCGGCCCAGTGGTTTCAGAGGAGAAGATGTTTGCAAATCTTGGCGACGGATGGACGGACCGAATGACCTTGACCTTTAGTGACATAATATCTTCATTTGTTCATTTAGTTTACCAAGTATACCAAGTATTGTACCTTAGACTTAAATAGTTTCTGAGAAATCCACTGTTAAGCGTTATCCCATATAAAAGCCTAACGTACCAACGTTGACTGTCATAAATTAGGTCAAGGTCATCGCAAGGTCATCATTTGTACAAACAATGATGGACCCGCATGCTCGATGCTACATGCCAAGTTTCAAGGTCGTATGCCTTTTGGTTCTAGAGAAGATTTTTGAAGGGGTTTTTACCATATATGGGCGTGGCGGCTATCTTGGACATGTGACCCAGATACCCCGCGTACAAACTTCCGTTCTCCCAACCCATGGAGGCTCCATATAAAATTTGGCTTTGATCGGCCCGCCGTTTCGGAAAAGACCTTTGAAAATGGTGGACGGATAGACGACGGACTACGGAGCATTGCCGTACTATAAGCTCATTTTTTTTTGCCTTCGGCTCACGTGTGCTTAAACATACCGCACTGTCCCCTACCTATTATGATAAAGGGCCTTGCAGCCAGTTGCCAGGTCTTTTATCGTAAAATCCATGGGATTTTACAGTGTTGGAGCATACAAAGACGGTGCAAGGTCGTGTCAACGTCAAGGTAACGTCGTTGTTGTTTCGACGTCGATAAAACGTTTCGACGTCAGGTATGTTTGGAGAGAGCAATAGTGTGTGATATTCAGATGTTTTCGTTGTTAACGGATCACCGTATTTGATATAAACATTTGGACACTCTGTCTGAGCACGCTAGCCTAATCAAGCTAAGCCTCCGTTTGCTAAAGGTTTTACTGGACATCCTCTAGCCTTACCTTAAGCCTCCGTTTGCTAAAGGTTTTACTGGACATCCTCTAGCCTTACCTTACCAAAGTTTAAAGTAAGACGAGTGTTTAAGGTAACTGCGAAACCTTCATTAGTAGTATTTATGTTTTAATAGGGCAATCTTTCGATAAATGTAACTGAGAACACAAAGCACATATCGAAGTTCAAGACCAGTGTGCGCATTGTGCGGTCTCAAAGTCTTCTTAAGGTCTGCATTGATAAGCATGTGATCTGCAGTATCGTGTGTGCGAATGTGGAGGCTGATCTGGCTTCGCATGCAGCACATGACAGTAGGTAGAGGGTCTCATAAGGAACATTCCTGGGAAATTATTTCAAAATCGGCCCAGCAGTTTTGGAGAAGTCGTTTAAAGGTTTTTCTATTTTTAGCTCTGGCGGCAATCTTGTTCAGCGGAGCGGAACCGTTTGAGCAATTTTAGTAGAGGGTCTCCTAATGAACATTTCTGTGAAATTATTTCAAAATCGGCCCAGCAGTTTTGGAGAAGAAGTTGTTTAAAGGTTTTTCTATTTTTAGCTCTGGCGGCCATATTGTTCAGCGGAGCGGAACCGTTTGAGCAATTTTGGTAGAGGGTCTCTTAAGGAACATTTCTGGGAAATTATTTCAAATTCTGCCCAGCAGTTTTGGAGAAGTCGTTTAAAGGTTTTTCTATTTTTAGCTCTGGCGGCAATCTTGTTCAGCGGAGCGGAACCGTTTGAGCAATTTTAGTAGACGGTCTCCTAATGAACATTTCTGTGAAATTATTTCAAAATCGGCCCAGCAGTTTTGGAGAAGAAGTTGTTTAAAGGTTTTTCTATTTTTAGCTCTGGCGGCCATATTGTTCAGCGGAGCGGAACCGTTTGAGCAATTTTGGTAGAGGGTCTCTTAAGGAACATTTCTGTGAAATTATTTCAAAATCTGCCCAGCAGTTTTGGAGGAGAAGTTGTTTAAAGTTTTTCTATTTTTAGCTCTGGCGGCCATATTGTTCAGCGGAGCGGAATGATTTGAGCAATTTTGGTAGAGAGTCCCCCAAGGAACATTTCTGTGAAATTATTTTGAAATCCGTCCAGCAGTTTTGGAGAAGAAGTCGTTTAAAGCAAAAGTTGACGCCGGACGACGGACAAAGACCGATCACAATACCTCACCTTGAGCATATCGTGCTCAGGTGAGCTAAAAATAAACATTCTGACAAAGTTTCATGTAGATTATATCATAAATGTGCCCTCCAGTGTACAAAATAAATGTTTTTCTAAGATTTGACCTAGTGACCTAGATTTAGACCCCACAAGAATCAGATTCAAACTTGGTCTAGATTTCATGAAGATAAACATTCTGACAAAATTTCATGAAGATTGGATCATAACTGTGCCATCTAGAGTGTGCACAAGGTTTTTCTAAGATTTGACCTTGTGACCTAGTTTTTGACCCCACATAACCCAGTTTCAAAGTTGGTCTCGATTTCATTAAGATAAAATTCTGACCAAGTTTCATGATGATTGGATCGTAACTGTGCTCTCTGAGTCATTCTAAGATTTATTTCTATTCTTAGCTCTGGTGGCCATTTTGTTCAGCGGAGTGGAACCGTTTTAGCAACTTTTGTTCAGATCCAAACACTTCTGTGAAATTATTTTGAAATCGAGCCACTGGCTTCAGAGGAGGTCATTGAAGTTTTTTTTTTCTATCTTCAGCTCTGGTGGCCATTTTGTTCAGCGGAGCCAAACCATTTTAGTAAATTTGGTAGAGGGTCTCCTAAGGAACATTTCTGTGTAATTATTTCAAAATCTTCCCAGCAGTTTTAGAGGCGAAGTCGTTTAAAGATTTTTCTATTTTTAGCTCTGGCGGCCAAATTGTTCAGCGAAGCAGAACCTATGGGGCAATTTTGGTAGCGGGACTCGTAGGGAACATTTCTGTGAAATTATTTCAATATCTGCCCAGCAGTTTTGAGGAGAAATCTTTAAAGGTTTTTTCTGGGGTTTTTTTTAGCTCTGGTGGCCATTTTGTTCAGCGGAGCGGAACCGTTTGAGCAATTTTGGTGGAGGGTCTTCTAAGGAATTTTTCTGTGAAATTATTTTAATATCTGCCCAGCAGTTTTGGAGGAGAAGTCATTTAAAGATTTTTCTACTTTTAGCTCTGGCGGCCATTTTGTTCAGCGGAGCAGAACCGTTTGAGCAATTTTGGTAGAGGGTCTCCTAAGGAACATTTCTGTGAAATTATTTCAAAATCTGCCCAGCAGTTTTGGAGAAATCGTTTAAAGGTTTTTCTATTTTTAGCTCTGGCAGCCATTTTCTTCAGTGGAGCGGAACCATTTGAGCAATTTTGGTAGAGGACCTCCTAAGGAACATTTCTGTGAAATTATTTCAAAATCTGATTGATTGTTTTGGGTTAAGCGGCCCTTTGAGACAGTATTTCAGTCTATATCGGGCCGTCTCCCAGAGGGGTGGTTGGGTGGTGCGATGGTGCTAGGTATAACTTCCAGTGCCGGGGCGTCCTACTGATTTGTATAATAGTAGGGCAAGGGCCTACTGTGCTTGCAGTGGGTGCGGGCGGGGATTGTTTGGACATTTTTCTCTCGTCTATCATTTCTCTTCTTTCTCCCTCTCTTTGGGAGAGACGGCCCGACATAGACTGAAATACTGTCTCAAAGGGCCGTTTAATCCAAAACAACCAACCAACCGTCTCCCAGAGAGTAGGAGAAAGAAATGTCAGACGAGAGAAAAAATGTCCAAACACCCACCCGCACCTACTGCAAGCACAGTTGTCCTACAATGTTCCAAATCAGCACTGGAAGTTACAAACAGCACCATCGCACCACCCCTTCAAAATTTGCAAAGCAGTTTTGGAGGAGAAGTCGTTTAAAGGTTTTTCTATTTTTAGCTCTGGCGGCCATATTAATTGGTGGAGCGGAACCGTTTGAGCAATTTTGGTAGAGTCCCCCCAAGTAACATTTCTGTGGAATTATGTCAAAATCCATCCAGCACGTTTGGAGAAGATGTTTAAAGCAGAAGTTGACGACGGACGACGACCGATCACGATACCTCACCTTGAGCACTTCGTGCTCAGGTGAGCTAAAAAGATGCGACCTAAAATAGGTACCATCATATTTCATTATTTGTAAAACAGACTGCTTTCCTTGAAAATATGGAATAATCCATGGTTAACCGCTATAGTAATGATTTACTATTTAATAGTGTTTCACATCTTTTTAACCTTCGGATTTCGGTTATTTATTGTTTCTCAAATGGCTACTCAAAATAGTAAGAGTAGTCTCCCGTGCACCATTCTAAAATCCGAGATCGCAAATCGAAAGCCGGGATCAGACCGGGATCAGATTCCGGTACCATAGTTGCATCAGTAAATTTAAGAGGAAAATCAAAGTTTTGTGACATTGATCCCACAGCTTTTTTCTAAATATAAATTCAGAGAAGTCCAGCCTATTTAGATACTGTATTGTGAATCTAGTCTGCTTTGTTTTGGCAATCTGATCATGTTCATACTGGAGCACAATTTTCATCATTTATATTGTCTCTTTGGGTTTTTTTTTTTTTTCTTTTTTTTTTTTTTTTTGACTTGGAGACCAGATTCAAAGACCGGGCACTGTGACATGACAATGAATAAGACTTAGGCCCGATTTCACGTCGCACTTAGTACACGGATTAGCATTCGGAACACCACAAAGTTTACATTGCACCTTACGGTAAAATAGACCACGGACTTGTTAATCTGAGTACTAACTGTGACTTGAAATCGGGCCATACCCGAATTAGCATTCGGGACACCAAATTTTACATTGCACCTTACGGTAAAATAGACCAGGGACTTGTTAATCTGAGTACTAAGTGTGACGTGAAATCGGTTGGTTGGTTGGTTGTTTTGGGTTTGACGGCCCTTTGAGATATCGGGCCGTCTCTTAAATAGAGGGAGAAAGAAGAGAGAAATGGGAGAAAAAATGTCCAAATAACCCCACCCGCACCTACTGCAAGCACAGTGGGCCCTTGCCCTACTGTTATTCAAAGTAGTAGGACGGCCTCGGCATTGGAAGTTATACCCAGCACCATCATACCACCCGACCATCTCCACGGCAAATCAGACCTTAGACTATTAAATTAATGCTGTTGTGAGGTTACCCGTAAATTGGTTCAGGGTTTTTGTATCTGGTTTGGGTTTTTACAAATCCCGCGAAACGAGCAATAATAATTTGTTAAGCGGTTCGTGTGTTTGATGTGTCATGAAAACAAAACAAAAACTTATCAGCGACCCTGCAGGTTTTACTGCTAAAATGTCGATCTCTGTGCATGGATCATACATATCATGCACATGTTTGCATTTAGAATAGTACTTGCTTTCTACTGATACAGTCATGCAGTGTACAATAAATGCATTGGCGAGAAAGGATACTGGAAGTTTTTGTTTACAATTTTGATGAATGAAAAAATGGCGACCTGAGAGACTTCATGATACACGAGGCCAACAATGAAGGGGTTTCTTGAAAAGAACACATTTTAAGGCTTTGCAACTCTGGGACATTGTAGTTCATGCTAAGTGCTTGCCACTTTCAACATACCCAAATACTTTTATGTCCTGATCTCTGGGTTATGAGTCTTATGGAAGTCCCGACCACTTTGTACTTTTTCCTCTATTTTCTCATTTTAAATATTATGTTTAAAGTTCTTCTCAGTATATCTTGTTAACACATAGAAATAACATTTGGGATAGGTAAAACTTCAAACTTTAGTATAGTAGAGATTTTTCAAAGTCTAATTTAATACCATTCCCCAACCACCTGGTGGTGTGATGAAAAAGTTACAGAGTCAAAAGGAACATGTCTTTAGTCTCATTCATTTAAGTAACAACGTAACTTTTTAACATTTTAAGCAATCTAAGCTTTCCGAACTAGACACGCTTAAAGAAAGTGCATCCAGTTCAAAGAAAACAGTCAGAAAAATGCTGCAAGGCTATTGTCAAGAAAAGGATTGATCGATTGGTCTGGTTTAACAGCCCTTTGAAACAGTATTTCAGTTTCCAAGAGAGGGAGAAAGAAGAGAGAAATGACAGAAGAGAAAAATATCCAAACAACTCCCTCCCGCACCCGCTGCAAGCAAAGTAGGCCCTTGTCCTGCTATTACCCAAATCAGTAGGACGCCCCGGCACTGGAAGTGACACGCAGCACCATCGCACCACCCGATCACTCCTGTCTAGAAAAGGAGTTTCTCACCTCTTTCAAGATTAATTTAGTGAAAACACGCATCTTCTACTCCGGAAAAAGCAGCAAAACAACTTTTCCAGGCGGTATGACTTCGATTTTAAGTCCTTTTTATCTGTATTTCAGTCATATCAAGACGATGGGAGATGACAATGAAAGGCTTTGTGAATTGAGCCCCATTTGCGATTGGTAAGTTTTCCGCCTCCGGCGGGACTTAAACCCGGGACCGCTAGATCAGCACTTAACCTGAGCTACTTGGGCTGGGAGAGAGATATCTGAACCGCCAATGAAAGAAATTCAACCGTCTATAAATAACGACCCAGATTAATAACAATATTCACGATTGATTTGGGTTTAATGGCCCTTTGAGACAGTATTTCAGCCTATATCGGGCCGTCTCCCAGAGAGGGAGAAAGAGGAGAAATGATAGACGAGAGAAAAATGTCAGAACAACCCGCACCTACTGCAAGCACAGTAGGCCCTTGCCCTACAATGTTCCAAATCAGTAGGACGCCCCGGCACTTGAAGTTACACACAGCACCTCCCCCCCCCCGCCAATATTGACGAAGACGAGCGCGATATCTTTCAGAAACTTGATCATATTTGTTTCTTACTTGACAATGATTGATATGAATCTTACTGGTGCTTTGAAAACACAACAGTATAAAACGTAGTTGGATGAATGACTTGCAATTTTACGTCATTTTTATTAGTGATTCGTGGGTGGTGCGATGGTGCTGTGTGTAGCTTCAAGTGCCGGTGCGTCCAACTGATTTGGAACACTGAAGGGTGAGAGCCTATTGTGCTTGCAGTAGGTGCGGGTTGGGTTTGTTGGGACATTTTTTCTCTCGTCTATCATTTCTCCTCTTTCTCCCTTTTTGGGAGATGGCCCGATATCGACTGAAATACTGTCTCAAAGGGCCGTTATTATCCAAAACAAGTATCAGCGATTCAATCATATCAGGTGATAGAAGGATGATATCGAAAGGGTGTGTGTGCAGTGTAATCCTGTTTACGGTTGAATATATTACCGCCTCCCAGAGCTGCAAGCTTTAGCAAGCCACACAGTAATGCACTGAGATAGCAGCATATAGAAAATTAGGTTGGTTGTTTCGGAGTTAACGGTTCTTGCAGACAGTATTTGCAGACAGTATTTGCAGACAGTATTCAGTCTAAATCGAGCCGTCTCTTAGAGAGAGAGAGAGAAAGAAAAGAGAAATGATAGGCGAGAGAAAAATATATCCCAACAACCAAGACCCGCACCCCCTGTAAACGCAACTTACCCTACTATTTTCCTAATGTGTAGGACGCACCGGCATTGGAAGTTGCCAGCACCAGTTTGTGGTCGGTGGTGCGATGGTGCTGCGTGTTACTTCCAGTAGCCGGGCGTCCTATTGATTTGGGGATTGTTTGGACATTTTTCTCTCGTCTATTTTCCTAACACCAGTAGGTGGTCGGGTGATGCGATGGTGCTGCGTGTAACTTCCAGTGGCGGGGCTTCTACTGATATTGGTATTGTTTGGACATCTGTAATGTTATACCCAAGTAAGTGGTAGTCCACAACGCTTGTTGCAAATTTATTCTATTCTATTCAATTATCAAAAACCGAAATAAGAAGGACGTCGATTTATTTCCATCTAAATCATTGCCGTACGGTCAGTAAATAAACAATTGCAATCGTAATTTAGCAAATTATTGGTATTTCCTATCTAATTGATGCATCTGCAAGGTAACCTCACCCAGAAACCGTAAGGAACGGCTCAAAATTGCATTTTTACCTGAGAATCATGATCAGATGGACGCTTTACATTGATTTTATTGATAATAACGGGATGCATGCTTACGACCGGCTGGCGCTTAGGTGCTTGTTTATGCAGTATGGACGACGGGGAACCAGACCGTGAGTCCGGGGATATATAAGGTGCAAGTCGAGTTGTCTGATAAGTAACTGTAAGGTGTAAACTTCGGAGAGAGAAATTGAATAATTATTGAATTAAGGTGGTGATAATCACTGATTTGGGGCAAAGACAAAAATCTGCATAAAACACAAAATACCACTGAGCTTTCCAAAAGTTAGCATATGCCTTCTTTATGTTGTTTCAGACTCCCAAAATGCAGCATTTGTTAATGTTAAAAAGTGTTTTTATAAGGAAAGATCAAAGGGTAATTTTGTGCGCAATAATCTGAAAAAATAATATTGTTATTGAAAATATACTTAGTGCTGAGAGTTCCTTGTTGCATAATGGAGAGCAAGCTAGCAATTATTTTTTCAAACTCTTTTACAATTTATCAGGCTGAGCAGACGGAAAAAGATGCAGTCTGTGTCCATTTTTTTTGTCAAAACACACAGGTGAGACTATTTCAACAAGGTTGAACAATTTCATCTACACACCAGTGATCATGTAAGTAGTGTATTATTTATACTGTAGGTGTTACATAGGTATGCTTGCCTACCCTATATTTAATAAATGCATCCAGTGTACATTACCTTGTACATGGTTGAATATCTGAGAAAAAGCTACCGTTTTCATCTGGTCTACATTACAATTTGAGAAAGAGTTGGAATAAATAATTGCTAGTACGCTCTTCATTATGCAATAACGCACCTTCAGTACTACGTAAATTTTCAATAACGATGTTATTTTTTTTGATTATTTCGCAGAAAACTACCCTTTGATCTTTCCTTATAAAAACACATTTTTAAGCAGCATGTGCGTCTATTTTGTATTCTAAACTGTAAAGAACGACAAAAATAAGAAGTCTGCTAACTTTCAGGGAGTTACCTTACTTTTTTATGGTTTTATGCTGATTTTTACATTTACCATAAATCACCACCTTAAGAAATAAGTGGCTGGGACTTTTAGCCGAATTTGTCCCGAGCTTGACATCCGAGTTCTCGTACAAGCTCAGCTTGCAGGAGAGGATATACAAGCAGTTGGACAATAGTGATCGGGTCGCAGCCAATAATATTTCTTGAGGTTCAGCTGAGAGGTATAGTTCCAGCCGGTCTGAGCTGGGTGTTGTGTTCAGCTTGATTTAACTTACCCTTAACTTGTTTGGTAATTTCATTAGGTGATTATTTATGTACAAATCATTTCAAGAATCATTTATAGCTAATCAAGAGGCAAAGTAGCCCATCGGAATATTGTTAAATCTTTTTCTTGTCCATATTAACTTGCTGAGCTCGAAAATACGCGACATTTATTTGGTGGCAGACGGTGCGATTTTGATAGTCTCTTTCTGTCACGAACCTTGGGAATTTTCATATATTGTATGTTAAAATGGATTCAACATCAAAATTTAATACCTCCATTAACGTACTGGGGAAACGAATAGAAGTTATGAGGAAAAAGAATGAGTTGAATCTGTTGCAAAATGAAATTCGTATGTTAGAAAGTGAGCTGCAAGAAATGGAAATAAAAGCTGAAGAGACTTCTAAGTTTAATATGAAAGAAGATCAACCAAGACGACAGTTGCCAACAACACCTGGGAGTAAAGTGCACCCTGATACGAGCAAACCTCCTCAACTTCAGCCTTTTGATGAAAGTAGTATAGGGGCCTCACATGTGCCAACAGTCACCTGGACCCTTGACTTCAACACCAGGCACAGCAAGAGCGAAGCCACAAGTTGATGAAAGTAGTGTAGGGGTCTCACATGAACCAACAGTCACATTTGCTGGACCTTTGACTTCAGCACCGGGTACTGCAAGAGCGAAGTCACAAGTTGGTGCAAAGATCAAACCAGCAACATCTGATGGGACTGGACATTGGTCTGATTACAAAGCACACTTTGATGCATGTGCGGAACTAAACGGCTGGACAGAGATAGAAAAAGGATTACATTTGGCCGTTTCCCTTAGAGGTCAGGGACAAGGAGTGTTCAGAAACTTAGCCAATAAGTCTTGTATATATAATGAGCTGTCCATAGCACTTGAAGAAAGGTTTGCCCCACCATACCAAACTGAGCTTTATAGAGTGCAACTGAAAGAACGCCGACAGCGAGCAGCTGAAACATTGACAGAACTTGGACAGGACATCTGGCGGCTTACTAATCTTGCTTATGCTACTGCACCTGTGGACGTCCGAGAAACTTTAGCTAAAGAACAATTCATTGATTGACTACACAAATCAGACATGAGGCTGAGAATAAAGCAGGTCAGACAAAAGAGTTTGAATGAACCGGAAACTATGGAAACTGATAATAGTGAACTCAAACAGTTGCAAGATCAGCTGACGAATGTTCAGAAACTGCTAGAAGAGCTTGGCAAACAAAACCGTCTTCAGCCTAGGTTGGATCAGTCTAATGCAGGGTCGGCAAAGTGAAGATGAACCACGGCGTTTCAAGCCTAAATGTTATAACTGTGGCTCTGAAAAGCATTTCAAGCGAAATTGTCCGATAGAACAGAAGACAAAAGAAACAGAAACTGAAGTTAAACCAGATCAACAGATGAAGCATGTGGCAAATGCTGGAGCAGGACTGTATGTTAACTGTAAGGTGAATAGAATAACGTTAAAACTCAATGCCTTATTGACATTGGTGAAACGTTAACTATAATTTCTATTGAAATGTGGAAGTTGATCAAAGATTGCAGTTCCCCAGTGTTAGAAAAGTATGCTGGTAATGTATTTACAGCGTCAGGTACAACCCGTCGAAACAGAAGAAAAAAACAACCGTGTTTGTTGAAATTGGTGGTGTGCATTGTCTTTGTAAAGTCGTGGTTGCTGCCACTGATTTGGATTTGATTTTGGGATAAGATTTCTTTAGGAATCACTACTGTCAGATTGATATAGCGAGAAACGTGTTGATGATACAAGGTAAACCACGTGTTGATGGTACAAGGTAAACCCTGCAAGTTGGGGGTGGTTGGGTGGTGCAAAGGTGCTGCGCGTAACTTCCAGTGCCGGGGCGTCCTACTTATTTGAGTAGAAGTAGGGCAAGGGCTTACTGTGCTTGCAGTAGGTGCGGGTGGGGGTTGTTTGGACATTTTTTCTCTCGTCTATCATTTCTCTCTTCTTTCGGGAGACGGCCCGATATAGACTGAAATACTGTCTCAGAGGGCCGTTAAGCTCAAATCAACCAACCCTGCAAGTTAATCTGCAGTGGATCAGTTGGTTGTTACCGGATAGTCGTAAGAGAGAAAACAGAAATCCCAGCTATGTCTGAAATGGTCATTGAAGGGAAGGCATTAGGTCTAAAACCAGACATAGGTGGACTAGGTATTGTTGAACCAAAAGAGCAGAATGTAGATGATAGAAAACTACTCATTGCTAGAAGTGTAACCTATTTTCAAACTAAAGTGCCCGTTCGCATTATGAATCTGTCAACTGAAACAAGTTTTGAACTGTGGGACAAAGATAGCAGCAATAAGTCCTGTAACTGATGTTAAAAACATAAGAATGTAAATAACATCACTGGCAATGTTCCAAATCATTTGGTGGAATTATATGATAGAGCAATGGTAGGAATGACACTGGAACAACGAAAGAAAATTGCTGTAAATATTCAAGTGTGTTTTCGGAATCTGATGAAGATATTGGAAGAACTGGTATAATTAAGCATAGAATACCGACTGGGGATAGCCAGCCCATCAAGCAAAGACCTAGACGAGTTCCAGTTCACATGAATGAAGAAGTAAATGAACACATTGAAAAAATGTTGCAGAAGAAAATAATTCAACCCTCAAAAAGTCCATGAGCAAGTGCTATAGTAATGGTTAAGTAAAAGGACGGATCAAATAGATTCTGTGTGGACTATAGGAAGCTGAACGATGTCACCATCAAAGACGCCTATCCTCTTCCACGCATTGATGAATCTTTAGATCAGCTGACCGGTTCCCAGTGGTTTTCCTGTCTTGATCTCAATGCTGGATACTTTCAAGTTGAAACAAAACCTCAGGACAGAGAGAAGACGGCATTTACAAGTCGGAGATGGCTTTTTGAATTCAATGTGATGCCGTTCGGGTTATGTAATGCACCTGCCTCATTTGAAAGGCTAATGGAAAGAGTACTAGCTGGATTGCACTGGCAAATCTGCCTAATATAACTTGACGACGTAATAGTGACAGGCAAGTCATTTCAGGATATGGTAAATAATTTCAGACAGGTGTTTGATCGATCTTAAACTGAAGCCTATAAAGTGAACACTTTTTGCAAAACAAGTAGAATGCCTCGGGCATGTTATTTCAGAAAAAGCAATAAGCACAGATCCAAGCAAAACCAAATGCATCGATATGTGGCCGACACCAAAGAACGTCCATGAAGTTCGGGCTTTTCTTGGAGTTTGTGGTTACTATAGAAAATTCGTATTCCGTTTTTCGGAAATAGCCAAGCCACTTTACAGATTAACAGAGAAGAGAGCTCCGTTTGTTCGGACCGAGGAATATGCCAAGTCTTTTCAGATGTTAAAAGATAAACTTGTTCAAGCACCTATTTTAGCCCATCCGGACTTTACAAAGTCATTCACACTTGATGTGGACGCAAGTGATCAATGCATAGGGGCAGTACTTTCACAACGGACAGGAAGAG
Source organism: Ctena decussata (assembly GCA_963989385.1). Classification (NCBI taxonomy): domain Eukaryota; kingdom Metazoa; phylum Mollusca; class Bivalvia; order Lucinida; family Lucinidae; genus Ctena; species Ctena decussata. The sequence continues at coordinate 55,657,621 of OZ022509.1, forward strand.
AAGAGCATGTTATTGCGTATGGGAGTAGAACACTAAGCCAGTCCGAGCGGAGATATTGTGTCATCAGGAAGGAGTTACTTGCTTTGGTAACGTGAAGTTTTTCAGGCACTATCTTTACGGAAAGAAATTCCTAGGTAGGACAGATTACGGTTCATTAAGATGGTTAATGAACTTCAAGAATCCAGAAAGCCAAACTGCCAGGTGGATTGAGTTCTTATCAGCATTCAAAATGGAAATACAACACAGACCCGGTCGCAGTCATGGAAATGCCGATGGAGTCAGTCAAATTCCCTGTAGACAGTGTGGAAAGAACAACAGCGAAGATAATGATCAGAAATTGTGTCAGGTTGGGCTAGACATTAATTCTGAAACAGTGGAAGAATCGAGTTTGAAACAGGCCAAAGATACTGATAAAGATATGTGATTTGAAAACGTGGCTTCGGGAAGGTGAATGGCCTACATCTCAGTTAGTATCAAGTAGGAGTTGGTTTAAGAAAAGCCTTCTTAACCAGTGGTCTCGACTTAGCATACAGCAAGAAATACTTGTACGACGATGGGACGTATTGGAAACAGATCAGATAATCTGGCAAGCGGTAGTCCCATTGTGTTTTAGAAGAGAAGTCCTGAAGCATGATCATGATAATAAAACAGCAGCACACTTAGGGATAAGAAAAACTTTAAGTAAGAACAGACAAAGGTTTTACTGGCCTGGTCTTCAGAATGATGTGAACATTTATGTGGGAGGTTGTGAAAAATGTTCTGAGAAGAAAAATCCTAGCCCAACAAAAATTGCACCTATGAAAATTGTCCGAAGTGGTTTTCCAATGGAAAGACTTGACTTGGATATTCTTGGACCATTGCCAATAACAGAAAATGAATATATCCTCGTCATTTCAATATATCCTCGTCATTTCAGACTATTTTACCAAGTGGACCGAAAGTTTTGCAATGCCAAATATGGAAGCCAAAACCTGTGCCAAACTACTGATAGAAGTTATTTCACGATTCGGAGTTCCAAATAAAATTCACTCTGATCAAGTTCGGCAATTCGAAAGCCACCTCTTCGCGGAACTTTGTGAAATTTTACAGATCGAGAAAACGCGGACCACACCTTACCATCCCCAGTCTGATGGTATGGTGTAACGTTTCAACCGAACTTTGTGCAAGATGCTCAGTACGCTCGTAGATGCAAACCAGCGTAATTGGGACACTCTTTTGCCCTTTGTCATGATGGCATATAGGTCCTCAGCATATCAAACTGTAGGCATGCATCGAAATGTACTAAAGCTAGGTCGCGAAATAAGCACCCCCCTTGACATACAATTTGAAATGCCCCATTTCATGAAAAACCCCAATGTAAATTACTGGGTTTGGGAATTGAAGGAAAATTTAGAGTTAAGTCACACATCGGTTAGGAACTTTACTGGCATGGCATGAACCGCCAGAAGAAGTATCATGATCTAAAAAGCAATTATGATCAATTTAGGCCAGACGACTGTTTATGTATACTTCCCTGTTGTTCAAGTAGGTCAGATCTCTAGACTCACCTCGTTTTGGAGAGATCCACATAAGATTGAAAGGAAAATCTCAAACGTTTTATATGAGGTTAACTGCGGGAGGGGTAATACACGAAATATAATTCATGTTTATCGTTTGAGAAGGGCAAGGGAACAAAGACTAATAAATGAAAGGAACGATGACCAAATCCGAGAAGACCAGTCGGATGGTCAGGGTAACATAGATGAAAAATTACAGTTAAGGGAAGCTGAACAGGAAGAAGAGAATACTGCGGAAATCAATCAGTCTGTTCCTTTCAGTAGGTATGGAAGGGAAAGGAGAAAACCGTTTTGGCTTAAAGATTATGTTTCTTCTATTTTCAGCAAATCAGACAAGATGCCTTTGACTAAGACAACGCCACATAAGCCAGAAGGAATCGTTTGTCCCGTCTGCAAGGAGGATATTTCACGGCAGCATTTCAATAGCCATATCTTGGAATGTGCTGAGAAGAGACCTATATGTGAAGTTTGCGCAAAGACATTTAAGAAGCCAGATTATTTGAAACACATGAAACGGGCCCATCAGGGGTTGGCAAACACTAACAAACCTGATAGAAAGGGATCATTGGCACTAAGTGGTGATCTAAGTGTTTCAAGTTCGTCTGAAGAAAGTGATGACAATAACAATGACGGGAATGAAAGTGACTGGAATAATGACCCAGCATTGAGATAGGGGAAGAACAAAGACAAGAAAAGAAAGTTGATGTACGAAATGTGTGTGATATAAGTGACCGCATAATTAGAAAACTATGCGTGCCTTTTCCAGAGATGGCACCTGTTAAAAGACCAAGGGTATCAGCTACAGTAACAGATCCAGGAAAAGAAGAAAAGCATGAGTTTTCTTGTGCAGCTCAAGCACCTCTGATTAACAATCCAAAAGTCAGTAGCAAAGTAAAGGAAGATTCTGGCGTTGGTGTTAAAGATGGGCACATTCAGGTTTCATTTGATGTAAATAGCAGGGAGGATGTAAAACTGGTACAAACATTAAAGGTAGAACAAAATGGTGAGACACTAATTAACTCAACATTCTTACACTCTGGAACCAGTGGACTGGGTTACATGAAAATCTGACTTTACCAGGTCTGACATAAAGCCTGAAAACATAATGATCAGCGTCAATAAGGGAAATTATCCCTTGATATTAAGTATCAGTAATCAAAAGTTGGAACATTCTTTACAGTTATAAGAGTTCGAAGCACTCAATAGTAATTTCGTTCATAGATGTTAAAAGCATCATCATTTTACATGTCTGTTTTATTTAGTTAGCATAAGTACAAGGGAACACGCATCAGACGAAATTATATATCTCATATCTGCATTCTTTGTTGAGAACAGATGAGTTGCAGTTTCTAGCAGAGTAAAAAATAAAAAATATAAAAAATAAATAAATACAAATAAATAAGAATAAGAGCTAATAATAATAAATTGTGTTATTTGTAAATAGATTACCAGAAATCATGTGGGACGCATGAACTCGGAGGCGTGGGTAGTGGGTCATACCCCAGTATGTGGTAGTCCACAACGCTCGTTGCAAATTTATTCTATTCAATTATCCAAAACCGAAAGTAGAAGGACATCGATTTATTTCCATCTAAATCATTGCCGTACGGTTAGTAAATAAACAATTGCAATCGTAATTTAGCAAATTATTGGTATTTCCTATCTAACTGATGCACCTGCAAGGTAATCTCACACAGAAACCGTAAGGAACGGCTCACAATTGCATTTTTACCTGAGAATCATGATCAGATGGACGCTTTACAATGCTCCCTTTTGATAATAACGGGATGCATGCTTACGACCGGCTGGCGCTTAAGTGCTTGTTTATGCAGTATGGGCGACGGGGAACCAGACCCTGAGTCCGGGGATATATATGGCGCAGGTTTAGCGCAAGTCGAGTAGTCTGATAGGTAACTGTAAGGTGTAAACTTCGAAGAGAGAAATTAGTGGCTTGGACTTTGAGCCGAATTTGTCCCGAGTTTCTCTTACAAGCTCAGCTTGCAGGAGAGGATAGACAAGCTGTTGGACAATAGTGATCGGGTCGCAGCCAATAATATTTCTTGAGGTTCAGCTGCAAGGTATAGTTCCAGCCGGTCTGAGCTGGGTGTTGTGTTCAGCTGGATTTATCGTACCCTTAACATGTTTGGTAATTTCATTAGGTGATTATTTTATGTACAAATCATTTCAAGAATCATTTATAGCTAATCAAGAGGCAAAGTAGCCCATAGGAAAATTGTTAAATATTTTTCCTGTCCATATTAACTTGCTGAGCTCGAAAATACGCTACACATCTTACTCTCCTCTATCATTTCTCTTCTTTCTCCCTCTCTAAAGCAGTCGAAACGTATTGTTTCACTAAAAGGTCATTAAATGCTTAGTTTCATGGTTTAAACTAGAAAATTGTGTCTGTAAGACACTAATAATGCCCCCGTGCAGCACCTGTCACAGGACATGTGTACATCCCTAAAACACCTTTCAAGCACAATTGCTATTTACAAATAACTCACTGAAAACATTTCACAAACTTTAAACCCTACAGTGCATAATGCAGCCCAAAATGACTAAGTTTAAAAGGCCATAATTCCTTCAGAATTATTTTTTTTCCTATCATAAACATGAACATCTTAACTGTGTCCACAACAAGTCTCCAATGTCTGAAAAACAGCCAATGAAAATTGTGGAAGGAGTTGATTACACAAAGTACTTACCCTACAATGCAAACATATGCCTAAAATGACTAAGTTCAAAAGGCTATAATTCTGTCAAAATTAATTCTAGCTCCAAGAAAAACCCACATGCACATCGATATGTCCATAACATCTATGCAAAGTTTGGAAAAGATCGATTGAAAACTGAGGGAGGAGTTAATTACACAAACTCCTCACCCTACAAATGTAAAATTTGCCTAAAATGACTAAGCTCAAATGGCCGTGATTCTGTCAAAATCAATTCTTGTTCCAACAAAAAACCCACATGCACATCTTCAATATGTCCACAACACGTTTGCAAGGTTTGAAAAAGATCCATTGAAAACTGTGGGAGGAGTTGATTACACAAACTACATACCCTACAATGCAAAAATTTGCCTAAAATTACTAAGTTCAAAAGGCCGTAATTCTGTCAAAATTAATTCTAGTTCCAACAAAAACCCGTATGCACATCTTCAGTATGTCGACAACATGTATGCAAGGTTTGAAAAAGATCCATTGAAAACTGTGGGAGGAGTTGATTACACAAACTACATACCATACAATGAAAAAATTGGCCTAAAATGACTAAGTTCAAAAGGCCGTAATTCTGTCAAAATTAATTCTAGCTCCAATAAAAACCCACATGCACATCTTCAATATGTCCACAACATGTATGCGAAGTTTGAAAAAGATCCACTGAAAACTGTGGGAGGACTTGATTATACAAACTCTATACCGTAAAGTGTGACGAACGAACGGACGGACGAACAGACAGGAGCAAATCTTAATGCCCCCTGACTATCGTCACGGGAGCATAAAAAACGCCCAGCTTGTTTATACAGCACAGTCACAGTCGGGTATACTTGATATGCACCTAAGTAGATTTGCCTGTAAAACTCCCTCCATGTATATACTCATATATGGCTCAAATAAACAGAAATAGTGAGCTTGTAAAATATATTTTGGAAATTTTACATTCCAACTGTTTAGGATTACACTACATGATGGTGCAAAAAATCGATTATTCTGATGGAGTTCTGCATTTCCAAAATTTTACCAAATTCAAGGTAATATTTGACTTATTTAATATATGTTTATTTTTCATTCAACAACGAAACTATATTCTGTAATTAGCATATTTTATGATTATTTCTTTAATTCAGAACAAAAATGAACATTGTTCTTGGTACACCTCGAAATCCAAAGCACCCGTATATTTTAGCCATCAAGTCACTTGTACATTTTAAACCGCAATTAATCAATGCCGCCAAATACCTTGGAAGGTTATGGAATAAAATAAACTAAAGAAAAAAAAAAGAACACACAGGTTGGGGATAACTTCCAGTGCCGGGGCGCCCTACTGATTTGGATAATAGTAGGGCAAGGGCCTTCTGTGCTTGCAGTTGGTGCGGGTGGGGGTTGTTTGAACATTTTTTCTCTCGTCTATCATTATGCCCCCGTGACGATAGTCAGGGGGCATTAAGATTTGCCCCTGTCTGTCTGTCCGCGTCTGTCTGTTCGTCATAGAGTTATAGTATAGAGTTTGTGTAATCAACTCCTCCCACAGTTTTCAATGGATCTTTTCCAAACTTTGCATACATGTTGTAGACATATTGAAGATGAGCATGTGGATTTTTGTTGGAGCTAAAATTAATTTTGACAGAATTACGGCCTTTTGAACTTAGTCATTTTAGGCATATGTTTGCATTGTAGGGTAAGTACTTTGTGTAATCAACTCCTTCCACAATTTTCATCGGCTGTTTTTCAGAAATTTTTGTATTGTAGAGTATAGAGTTTGTGTACTCAACTTCTCCCACAGTTTTCAATGGATCTTTTTCAAACTTTGCATACATGTTTGGGGCATATTGAAGATGTGCATGTGGGTTTTTGTTGGCCCTAGAATTAATTTTGACAAAATTACGGCCTTTTGAACTTAGTCATTTTAGGCAAATTTTTGCATTGTAGGGTATAGAGTTTGTGTAAATCAACTCCTCTCACAGTTTTCACTGGATCTTTTTCAAACCTTGCATACATGCTGTGAATGTATTGAAGATGTGCATTTAGGTTTATGTTGGACCTAGAATTAATTTTGACAGAATTACGGCCTTTTGAACTTAGTCATTTTAGGCAAGTTTTTGCATTGTAGGGTATAGAGTTTGTGTAATCAACTTCTCTCACAGTTTTCAATGTATCTTTTTCAAACCTTGCATACATGCTGTGAATGTATTGAAGATGTGCATGTGGGTTTTTGTTGGAGATAGAATCAATTTTGACAGAATTAAGGCCTTTTGAACTTAGTCATTCTAGGGAAATTTTTGCATTGTAGAGTATGGAGTTTGTGTTATCAACTTGCTCCAAAGTTTTCAATGGATCTTTTTCAAACCTTGTCTACATATTGTGGACATATTTGAAGATATGCATGAGGCATTTTGATAGATCTAGAATTAATTTTGACAGAATCACAGCCTTTTTAACATAGTCATTTTGGGCAATTTTTACATGGTAGGTGCTTTATGGATATACACGTCATGTGACAGGCGCTGCACGGGGGCATCATTAGTGTCTTACAGACACAATTTTCTAGTTTCTCTTTTCTTTCTCCCTCTCTTTGGGAAACGGCCTGATATAGACTGCAATAATGTCTCAAAGGGCCGTTAAACCCAAAAACAACCAACCAACACAAAAAAGGTTCCTCTTTAAGCAGCGCGGAAAAAAACCCTGCCTAGACAGTAATTTGTCATCCAATGGTTGTCTGTACATGAAAAATGTGAATCTAAATAATTGTTATTGTAGCGCTGTGTTTAACATGGTTTGTGATTTTAACACAATTTGTAAACACCGTGACCGCTAGATGCGGAGCTTAACCACGCCCCTTCAAGGGACATAACTCGCTTGTTGCTAGCGTTAGACAAACTTTCAAAAATATGGCGGCGAAACCAGTAAGACTGCGTGCAACTTTGCAAGATTTGCCGGACGATTTTTCATTGTCGTTTTTTTGAATGGATCTTCTGAAAAGTAAAAGTAAAAGGAAGGGATACAGATATTATGCGGAGAATTACTTTCACAATGTCAGTATGTTCATTGACGAGGAAAGGACCATTTATTGTAGCACAAAATGTTACGCCAGCTACCGGACGAACCGCGCAGCGTCTACTTGGACATCAAACCAACTGATATATCGTTTGCCCATTGTTCACGCCAAGCAGGGTAAGAAGAAATATGATTGTAATGCATTATTTAGCGAGACAGTCCAATTGGTGTTGCTTAATTCTTCGGTTGGCTGGTTACAATAAACGCATTTCGGACAGTACTAGTGTCCGTGCAACCGGTGACCTATATACAGATCACTGGTGCAACAAATGTATTCATCTCGTTGTTTCAAAATATTCAGTGTAATTATCCTAAAATTTTGACTGCATATTATTGTAAAGACTCAGAATAGATGATAGTTTTTCTGGCAGTGGTGGGTGCCAGTGGTAGTGACCACATTTTTCCTTTTGGTGGGTATTCAAATGATGAGGCAAGCATCTGTATGTAAGTCTCTATAGGGTTAAGCATGGTGCTACTTTTTGTCGCACCTGCTTTAGCAAGGTGCGATATAGGCGTCCGGTGTTCCGTCCGTCCGTCAAACCGTTCGTCCGTCCGTCCGCCCGTTCACATTTACGTCGACCCTAAATTTTAAGTCCATTCAAATGACTTTTTCTCTGAAAGCACTGCACCCATGGTTCTCAAATTTCACATGCTGCATGACCAGACTACAGGGCTTCTGAATGACAAAATTCAGCTTGGTCCAGAATCCAAGATGGCCGCTGTAACTAAAAATAGGAAAAACATTAAAATCACTTTTTTTCTCCAGAACCACTAGGTATATTTGGCTGATATTTTATGTGGAGCATTAATGAGACCTTGGTTTTAAAAATTATCAAAATGAAAAAAAAATCTGTAGCGGAATTAGGTCACAGTGACCTACTTTCTGTTTACGAGTCCGAGTTTGCTAAAACGCCAATATCTAAAAACCACTTGAACAGATTTAGGTCAAATGTAGTCAGAATGGTCCTTCAATTGAGTTCTTTGAAATTTAAGCGAATGGAGATGATCCAAGATGGCCGCCATCCACCGTTACTAAAAATAGAAAAATATGAAAATGACAATATCTCGAGAGCCCCTGAATGGAATTGGAATAAATGTGTATCAAAATGACCCTTGCATGAAGCTGTTTCATGATTTTTTCAAATTGACCATCCAAGATGGCAACCATCCACCGTTACTAAAAATAGCGCAAAACATGAAAATGATAATATGCTATAAACTACTGAATGAATTTTGAATAAATATGTTTCAAAATGACACTTTTATCAAGTTCATAAAGTAAAGGTGTTAAGCAGGTGCGACATAGCGTTCCGCGGAATTCTTGTGTATTATAATTGCTTGTTGGATGACTTGCGATTTTTACGTCTTTTTTAACATTATTTTAGTCCTATCAGGCTGATGGGAGGGTGGTAATAAAGGCTTAGTGCTATGGAATCGGGGACCACTAGAAGAACAGGCCAGCAAATAACCTCTGAGCTTCCTGGGCTCCTGCTATTAAGCATTAATTGGCTTTTTTGGTGACTATGCAGTTTTATTGACCTGCTTTGCGTCAGTCAATATGTAGTTTGCAGGTCAGTAAAACTACATATTCACCACTTTAATTGACCTGCTTTGCATCAGTAAATATATAGGTTGCAGGTGAAAAAATGCAACAAAGATAAATAATTGTATAATGTTAAAGGTTTTCCCATTATTTAATTTTTTATATCGTGTAATGCATATCTTGAGAGGAAATATGTCAATACATATTATCATGAGGTCACACTATAGTCGCACCTGTTTGTTTTCTTCAGAAGTGGCGAGACCTGTTCACACCTTGTTGGGTTCATTACGGCTCTTCAGCAGTGGCAGTTGATGGGACTCACAGAGGTACCGGCGGAACTTCCATGTAACTCGCTACCACCAAAATGGAATGTTCCCAGAGGGACAAAGGTTCAGCCCGAAGCTGTGCCACATATGACTTTCGTGAACCCCAAGCCTGTTAGGAAGAAGAGGCCAATCAAAAATATTCTTACTGATAATAGGTACAGTTCATCTTGCATAGTTTATTCCTTTTCGCTTAACATCAGATCTCCAGATATGGTTGGGGGTGGTCGGGTGGTGCGATGGTGCTGTGTGTAACTTCCAGTGCAAGGGCGCCCTACTGATTTGGATAATAATAGGGCAAGGGCCTACTGTGCTTGCAGTAGGTGCGGGGGGGGAGGTTGTTTTGACATTTTTTCTCTCGTCTATCGTTTCTCTTTTCTTTCTCCTTCTCTCCGGGAGACGGCCCGATATAGACTGCAATAATGTCTCAAAGGGCCGTAAAACCCAAAAAATCAATCAATCAATCAAACAGACATGGTTGGTTTTAATGGATAATTCAAAGATAATTTTTCTTAATACTCAAAGAAAACATGTTGTGACATCCTGCTAGAGCCGTTCTGACGAGATGGTTCTAGTTCAAATTTGCCCATTGACAATCCGAAGCCAGACGTCCTTGGTACAAATGCATATGCAACTTTTGAAAAAAAAACGTACATAAATACTTGAGTTATGGAACAGAAACGAAGTGCGGACGGATGGACAGACGGACATATGTTCTACGGACGGACAGCCAACGTGAAAACATAATACCTAATGTGTGGCGGGGTGTAAAGACGGGGGGAAAAACAACAACAAAAAACACAGGTTTAAACAAATATTTTGTTCAACTCTACAAGCGTTTTGATTCAAATTCAGAGCTCCAGGTACTAATAAAATAGTGAGGAAAATTTTAAGTAAATGGGTATACTTTCAGAGGAAGCAACTACAGGAAAATCTTTTATTTTAAGAGTAGATCTCATTTTGGAAGTGCTTTTAAAAAAAAAGTCCAGAAAAAAGCAGAAAGTCACAAAAGTGGATCTGTACCGAGCTCCTGTTAGGTGGAGTTATTCAGGATAATTCGAAGATAATTGTTCATATTTCTCAATGAAAACAGATGTTGTGCCCCTCGTAAGAACCGTCTGGATGAGACGGTTCTAATGATGGGTCACAAAATATGTTTTTTGTTTAGAAATATGGATAATTATCCCTAAATTATCCCAGCTACCCCTTCTTACAATCTGGAGCACTGAATTCTATACCCATTTACCTTAAGGGTAATTTCAGTTCAATTTTGCATGAAAACATATGTTTTGACCCCTCATTATAGAACTGCCTGCTTGTCTAGGCCACACGTTTTCATGTAGATTTAGCAGATTTCCTATGGACACCTCTGTAGTTTGACATATTTCAAAGGTAAATTTTAATTTATTAATTTGTTTTACTATTAAATTTACAGAAAGATTAATGGTCAAACTGAAGACCCCGAACACTTGAAACAATTAGACAACTGTCCTCTAAGCTACCTGGTGGCCAACCCTACAAAGATGATAGACACACATCTGGTGCCTGTGCCTGTAGCAAGCGGGCTATCAACACATGTTAGTGCAAAGTTTCTGCTTCTATGAATAACTACATGGGTTTGAGGATAAATCTGAGATCTATTTTTTCACTTTTCAATAAAAACAAACATATGTTGTGACCCCTAATTAAAACCATATGTTGTGACTCCTCATTAAAACCAAAAAGCTAGGCTGTTGGTTTAAACAATATTAATTCATTGTAAAATACATAATTAAAAAAAAATGCAACATAACATGGTACAGAATCTGACGGTAAGCATAATGCTTATATAAAAGTCATCTCCTGACTAGTCAGTTCTTATGAAGTGTCACAATCTATGTTTTTATCGAGTCCAAACTGAACTTTTCTCATACTTGTCCTCAAGCAATGCTCAGCTGTATATGAATCCGCCGTTTTATCGAGTCCAAACAGAACTTTTCTCATACTTATCCTCAAGCAATGCTCAACTGTATATGAATCCGCCTTTTTATCGAGTCCAAACTGAACTTTTCTCATACTTATCCTCAAGCAATGCTCAACTGTATATGAATCCGCAGTTTTATCGAGTCCAAACAGAAATTTTCTCATACTTATCCTCAAGCAATTCTCAACTGTGTATGAATTCGCCGTTTTATCGAGTCCAAACAGAACTTTTCTCATACTTATCCTCAAGCAATGCTCAGCTGTATATGAATCCGCCGTTTTATCGAGTCTAAACAGAACTTTTCTCATACTTATCCTCAAGCAATGCTCAACTGTATATGAATCCGCCGTTTTATCGAGTCCAAACAGAACTTTTCTCATACTTATCCTCAAGCAATGCTCAACTGTATATGAATCCGCCGTTTTATCGAGTCCAAACAGAACTTTTCTCATACTTATCCTCAAGCAATGCTCAACTGTATATGAATCCGCCGTTTTATCGAGTCCAAACAGAACTTTTCTTATACTTATCCTCAAGCAATGCTCAACTGTATATGAATCCGCCGTTTTATCGAGTCCAAACAGAACTTTTCTCATACTTATCCTCAAGCAATGCTCAACTGTATATGAATCCGCCGACACATCTTAAGGTGAATGGCTACTTTTAAGGGAAGCAACTCTGCCATTTTCAGTTTTGCGTTTTCAGGTTCTTATGGGCAGCAAACTCGTAAAGGAATGAATATGCTCCTCTTGGAGCAAATTCTTTCCCGTAAGAGTTGCAACCCTTTGATAGGGCTTTTATCCTTTAGAGAAGCAAGCAAATGTAATTGACCTTGGTTTACACTGTTTGCCCTTAGTAAATGTTTGAGGTCAACTTCTGATCATGTCTAGGATTTCTTATGCAAGAGGGCATAAAGTTTGTCAGGAAACTGCAGATATACCATATGTGGTCCGTTGAGGACATTCATGCAAGTCGAATGCACCCACTAAGAATTTTGAAACTTTTTATCCTTCTTATAGCTCTTTCAACATGAACACGGTGTCTGGCAATTTTTTGAGTCAGTAAAACATTTTTTTTGGCATCTGACAACCTGACTTAGCAAAAGGTGGAATATCTAATTTCAGACCAGTGTCATCCACTCCCTTCGTAATGTCAATCCTTTATCACCCATAACTCCGTCTCCCTCCTTAAGGTATCCAATGTCAACTAAATGCTTTAGCTGGGACTGGAACCCAGATTGTATGTATATTTTCTTGTCAGACATTGAGCCGGCGAACAGCATTGAACTGTAAATCACAGATCCCCTTGGATCACATACAGCTGTCTGAACTGTGATACCAAAACGAAAAGCCAGATCAGCCAAATCTGTGTCATTTCTTAGTTTACACATAAGTAACAAGAGCAAGTGAGCAGGGGCTCACGTATACCCCCGGCCAGCGCAACCGCCTACAAGAAATAAACTTTACATGCCCATGTAGTCCTGTATCACTAGGTTCCATCTCATGATCTTGCAATAAGCAAAACAATACAAACTTAAAGTTCACTTTTAACACAAATGGTATATAAATTTGAAAGTCTGTGACCTTGACCTACAGTCAGTAGCAGCAACCAGATGATGTCAACAAAACTGTTACAACCTCACAGTAAATCTTGTCAAACATCAAATGGTTCCATTCAAGTATATTGAAGATATAACTTAATACAAAACTTTAACACTAATGTTATATAAATTTCCAAGTCTGTGACCTTGCCCTAAGATTTGCAGCAGCATCCAGATGATGCAAACTAGTATGTATCCATCCTGTAGTAACACCTAACACATCTTAACAAAGTTCAATAGAAGCTTTCATAAAACAGAGCAAAAGCAAAACCTTAATACAAAACGTTAACACAACTGTTGTACAAATTTCTAAGTCTGAAACCTTGACCTTAGGCCAGCAGCAGCATCCAGGTGATGCAAACTGATTAATATCCATCCTGTAGTAAGACTAAGCACATATCAACAAGTTCCAGTAAAGTCTTTTAGGAAAACAGAGCAAATGCAAAACTTTAACGCAACTGTTGTACAAATTTTTAAGTCTATGACCTTGACCTTTGGCCAGCAGCAGCATCAGGGTCATGCACAATGATCCGTATTCATCCTGTAGTAACACTAAGCACTTATGAACCAGCACTGGATAACAGAAGAAAAAAAAATTAACGCAAATTTTTAACGCAAATATTAACTTACGTACGGACGAACTAACGAACGAACGAACGGACAGACGGACGAACAGACGAACGGACGGAAAGACAAAAACTATATACCCCTCGACATACTACGTATGCCGGGGGTATAAAAACAGTTGATTTTGCAAGTTTAAGTCATTAACTTGACTAAGATTTCCTTTGCCTACGTAGGTCAGCGGATAAGTTTCTTCATCTGGCACAAGGAATTTAAATATAGACCAATATGCCTCCTTAGTAAATCCTGTATATAAATTTATTAGCTTCTTGTCATTTTGTATGGATTCTATAGAAAACGACATTTTGGCAGAGACTTGTTTCTTCAGTTCTGCGCATTCCTCTTCTTTTTCCTGCAGACTTCTTTGTATGTCAAGTTGCTGTCATGAGGATTTGGAAAGATCTTGTTTGAGAATCTCATTCTCCACAGCTAGACTCCTAAAATACATTGGTTCTACCCCTAAAATGAAATATATCATGTATCATATGCAAATAGTTTCAAGGAGAATTAAAGTTATCTCAGAACCTTTAGCAGGACCACCGATCCGTATATGTTATAAAAAAATTGGACTGTAATATTCAGACATTGTTTTTTTTCTTGACATTTTCTAGGCTGTGTTTTTCCAACCACAAGATTCTGTAGTAGCTGGGACTAACTGTGGAGCTTTGGTGCCAATTTTAGAATGTAGATTATCTAAACCATTCCATTCCAGGTTTATCTATGGCACTTCCATGTTGCATGAAAATAGAACCATTATAATAATAAAGAGTGTCATTGAGTGTCGTTAAGAATGAACTTGTTCTAGACATCAGAGGAATTCGTTTCAGAAGTGACTCTCATGGACAATCCTACCTTCAATGTTTTAAATAGGAATCAAAGTTTTACTGAATCTACATGCATATTCAAGAAATGCTTGAAACAGTATTGAAGTTTATTAGAGCAAGGGTATTTACAAGGATAAATATGGTATATGGCACGAAGAACTGTTTGAAATGGCTTTGTGTAATTCCTCAGAACTCTTGTACTACATAACTCTTGTACTACATGTCCGTCTCCTGCCGGTGACTCGCTTTTTCATCTGCAGAACATATTAAAATCCGAGCAAATATAAGATATAAGATCGCTGGGTCCGGATAAATAATACATAAAACTTCCAATTTAACTACAGTAGGTCTCTCTGTTACAAAACACTATCCTTTCCTAGTTTGGGGGCGTGGGGGGGGGGTCTGAAAACTAATTTTGAGTGTGTGACATTCCAGCTGACAAACAATTTTGAGTACTTTCTGGACATTCCTGACATTTTTTGAACCGTATTAATCCTAATAAACGCCCTGTTCTAATGAACGCCCTTGCTTTTTTTTTTGAAAAAAATAGTTATATTAACATCCATTAATTGCTGTAAGGTAGCTCGTTGAAAGGGGGTCTACTCCAAAAGGGAAGAATTTGTTTCTAGAGAAGCAAATGCCTTCCTATAAGAGTTGACCCTTCTGAGAAGGGAGTCAAAAGTAGTAGAGCTGCTTCCTCTGAAAGTAGATGTATACCCATCACCTTTATCATACTTATTAGTATAGGCAGAAACCTCAATGCTCTAATTAACCTGTCGTCTCCCTTTTGTATGTCTCTTCTTCATGACCCAGAATTGACATCTTACAAATTGTGAAAATACAGACAAAATAATGTTTTGGATTTTAGCATTTCTCAGCTGTCCTCGAAGTCAAGAAGCCGGGCACCCATTCTGGTACTAACCGCTATCTCCTTTGCTTAATTTCCTGAAAGAGCCAACCACCCTTCCTGAATCTCCATAATGATGGTGCCAGCTTCTACAGCTAGGCTGTAAAAGTTGAAAATATATACCACAGGGATTTTTTTCTCTATATAAGTGGTGCTTGGTCTTATTCTGGCAAAGTTTATGTCAAAGATGCGAATGGTGCAAAGTACGAAGTAAGGTCGGTCGAAGAGGTGAATAGATTTGCCAGTCGTAGGCCCATTTCACGTAGACATAAACAAAATAAAGCAGCTGCAAACTCTAATGAAACTGGCAGAATTGTAAGTGAGGAGTCCATGGACGTGCAGTCCTCAACATAATTTTTTGCCCATGACTATATATTACCTAAATCGAATTTATACTTAATTCGATCACGTGACTTTCTGTGTAAGCCTAAATTTTCACTATGAATGACCATGAATGAGCGTACGGTAAACTAAAGATGGGTTCCGAGGGGGGCTCCAGGAGATGTTTCACTGTGGATCTAGCTTGAGTTGGCATGGTATGGCAACTCGGACTGGATTGATTGACATGTATTTGGCGTCACATGCACATCACATGGAGTCCTTGTTAAGTCTCGTATTTAGTTTATACACTTGCAACGTACATATTTATATGCAAAGTTAAACAGAGACATGTTCACGGTTCGTACCAAGCGAGCACGTGACGTCGAGATGATGTCGTGCGGGCGTTAATTCGACGTTATAACGTCGGATCGACGTATGCGCGACGTCGTTTCGACGTCACGTGCTCGCTGGACACTCTCCATTGTGTCTGAAAAAAACATTAATTTATACTTATACTAGTCAAGTCATATGCACCGTAAAACCATAAATATTCGGACTAATTCAAACCAGAACGCAGTGCTGTTTTCCCAACCGTTGAGCAGACTGATCTGGAACTATTCCTTAGTCACAGTGTAAGAATATTTGTGGTCACTGCGATTGCTTACGTGTTTTTAGTAAATGAGGAATAGCCTCCCTTGAATCATGAGTCTTTCATGTTCGTAGTGACCTGTATGGGACCTCAGTACGTTGTGTCAATACGCCGGTTGAGGGGTGGGGGGAAGAATCTACTTATGTGAACGAATGTCCTGTTCACCTGCAAATTTATTTAGTTCTTGAAAATGTTAGCTATCGTGGTGACAGATCACCCTATCCATTCGAACTGTGATACGAGCATGACAGAAATATTTGTGCGATCAATGCTAGCCCGAAGAACGGACTGGCACTGACCGTAGCGTGATTGTTGTTTCTGCAGCCTAGCGTTGACTAGGCATTATACCAGTTAGGGTTCGAGTGCATAGGAAGGACATTCGATTTGTAATACTAAATATCCCTAAGTCCTAAACTATTTTCGAACATAATAGCACGATAATCAGTGTTTTTACTGGGTAACTGTCTTCAAAGTTTGAGCCTGATCGGATTTTTGTCAAGTCATAAACTTTGTATTTACTGTCTGAAGGTGGGTGCACCTGAGGGCAATGTTGCTAGGCACGTGTATCAATAACACAGTTACGCAGCCAAGTTAGGCGGCTGGGCGTGTTATCCTAAACTTTGCTATTTATTGTACATAGATACGCATACAGTGTATACTTACCCAGCTCCGAAGGGATCGAACTCACATAAGAAGACGATGTTCCACGCCACTTGGTTACTTAGCTAACAACTTCAGACTGAAAATTAGCTCCCAGCGGGCACACGACGTCGGGTTGGCGTCGCACTGACGTCAGTGCGACGTCACGTCACGTCATTTCGACTTCGTGTGCCTGCTGGGAGGTAGTGCACATACAAAACTCAATTTCTTTTCATTCACTGTTTTTCATTATTATTATACATATTTTGTTTTGTTTTTTCAAGGAATTAAAGCCTAGTGTCATGTGCAAACAATGGCGCGTCAGTGCGGATGAATATGACTCTTTACCTTACAACCCAATGTACTTTGTGAATTTTATAATAACTGTGCGAACAGAAATTTTGCAAGTACGAGGTGACTTCCAGTTGTGCTGCGCTGATACGCCATTGGATTAAATACCTTTCATGTCATAAAGTCAAGGTCGAGTTATTTCCCTTACACTGGCAAGTAAATGTCAAGGGCCTGATAAGTCTATATGTGTATATATGTTTAGTATTATAGCGTTGAATCAACGTTGATTCAGCGCCATGACGTTGAATCAACGTTGATTTGATGCTGATACAAGGTCGTGTGTTTGCTGGGACCATTTTTTGCAGATGTTTGCGTTAAATCTAAAGTGTAGCATCGGACCTGAATTAGTCCTGAATATTTTTTCGGACCGGTCCTGGGTTGAAACACATTGACCATGAAAAGATGATATGTTAGAGCCTCAAAAACTACCGCATAGTTCTAGGAATGGGGACACATAAAATAACTACAGTAATGTTATAAAGGTGGAGATCCTTGGTTTTGCAGTGCAATGGTTACATGTCCAATGGATCTGGACTAAATGACAAACCGTGTAGACCCTGATCGGACTGCTCCTTAGTCTTATAGAAGGAGCAGTCCGATTTGGGTCCGCACTGATTGTTCAGCCATATTTTGTCCCAATACTTAGACTGTCTGCGGTATTCAAAAAAAATACTAGATATTAATAGCAACTGAAATTAAATAGAATATAACCTAGTCGAGTCTTTTCAACATACGATGCCCAAGCGGATGCAATAACTCTTAATGTCTCTATGTATTTACCACTGTTACCTCTTTCTTTCTGAAACTATCCCTAACGCCATGCCCGGGCCCTCTTCAGCTTTATCTAAAAAATGTCGCGTCAGCTTGTTGTCTCCGATGCCGCCGTATTTACTTTTCCTTATTCTTTTATATGGCTAAATGATGGTGACGCCAGAAATGGCAGCATTGCGAGACATCAGAATACGAGGCAAACTTACTGCGCTCCTCAAAATATTTATAGTAATATTCTTCTTTGAATGCTATATAGGAAATGATGGGTGTAACATACTGATTGCATATACCCTAAAAACTTCGCTCGATGATGCCAGTAACCTGGCCAAATTTGTTCACCACCCCTACAAACATGCAACGATATCGTTAGATATTTTAATCAAGAACTTATATTTTGTTAAGTGCTCTCTGTTCTTATTTTCTGTAACAGTCTTGGTATTATGGTTATTCTGCATCTTACTCAAATGTGGTGATATTGCTGAAAATCCAGGGCCATCATCGAGCTCAGTTTCTAGTTCATTATCTAGCATTTCAAATGTTTCCCTCCTGCCATATGATAATCATTTGAGTATATGTCATTTAAACATACAAAGTATTGTTCCTAAGCTCGATATTCTACAGTTCGAAATGCAACAGTTTGACATATATATCTTCACAGAAACATGGTTAACTGATACTATAGATAGCGATGAACTAAAAGTCATAAATTTTCAAAAGCCATTTCGATGTGACAGAGATACTCGTTCCGGAGAGGTGGCTATATATGTCAAAGAACAAATTGTCTGCTTTAGACGCACCGACTTAGAAGTCAAAAACCTAGAATGTATTTGGCTTCAGATAAAAACTCGAGGTCGAAATATCTTAATATGCGGAATGTACAGACCACCTAATGCTTCAGTATCTTATTGGAATCTAATTCATGAATCTTTTGACCGAGCTAAAAACACAAGCATACAAGACATCTTTCTACTAGGCGATCTCAATAACGATATCTTGAATACTGTTAGATCTAAACAATTGACAGATTTCTTAGTAACTTTTAACCTTCAACAACTTATACACGAACCGACTCATTATACTGAATCTTCCTCATCTTTAATAGATATTATTGTTGCTAACTCGACACAGAATGTATGATCTAGTGAAGTGTGTGACCCGTTTATTCCTGACCTTGTTAGATACCACTTACCCATTGCTGTACTTTTGAAATTCTTAAAGCCGAAACAAAGCTCATTTAAACGTAAAATTTGGAAATATGCAGAAGGTAACTATGACCTATACAGACAATTACTAGCAGAATCAGACTGGGAGCAAATACTGACTGGCCAACCGGAATATGTAACAGAACAAATAACCACTACAATTCTTAAGGCGGCAACAGATTCCATCCCTAATAAGTATGTAACTATACGGCCCGCTGACCCTCCATGGATGCACAACGAAATACGTAAGCTAATTCGACAGAGGAAACGACTTCATAAAAAAGCAAAGCGTATTGATACTGTTCAAATTTGGCGCAAATTTCGAAAATTAAGAAATAAAATTGTTAAGGAAATAAGAACCTCAAAACTCAATTATGAAAACCGAATAGCTAATTTACTTAAAACCAATACACAGAACATTAGAACCTGGTGGAAATTATCTAAACAAGTGCTAAAACTAGATAAAAAGGAGGACACGATCCCAAGTCTGTACTATAACAACACCACATTCGAAGACGATGAAGATAAGGCTGAAATCTTAAATGATTATTTTATTTCTCAAGCTCAGTTGGACGATTCTGCAGTAACTCTGCCCGATTTAGTACTGCCTCCTTACCAGTTACTAGACTCAATCACTATTAGCCCTCAAGACGTTCTTGACATTTTGAAATCCCTTGATACCACAAAAGCATCAGGGCCAGATCTAATCAATCCACGATTATTAAAGGAAGCTGCCCATGAATTATGTATTCCTTTAAGTATATTCTTCTCTCGGCTCATTATCCTTGGCAAATTTCCTCAAGCCTGGAAAAACGGGAACTTGACACCTATTCATAAAAAAGATGCGCGCAACTTACCAAATAACTATAGACCGATATCCTTGCTTAGTGTTCTTGGTAAAACAATGGAACGTGCCGTCCATAAACAGGTTTATAACTATTGTATTTCAAATAATGTATTCACACCCCATCAGTCTGGCTTTATAAAAGGTGACTCAACAACTTACCAACTTTTACATCTGTATGATTCCTTTTGTGAGGCTGTGGATTCCGGAAAAGAAGTACGAGTCATCTTTTTTGACATAAGCAAAGCTTTTGATCGCGTATGGCATAGAGGGCTTATACATAAATTGCAGGGGATTGGTCTTTCGGGAGAAATTTTAAACTGGTTTTACGACTATCTAACAAGTAGACAACAAAGGGTAGTACTAAATGGCAAAGCATCAGCTTATAAGACTGTACCAGCCGGGGTCCCTCAGGGATCAATTCTAGGTCCATTACTATTTTTAGTATACATAAATGACATTGTTAATGAGATTGATTGTAATGTTAAACTCTTTGCCGACGACACATGCCTATATATCATTGTCGAAAACCCGATAGTTTCAGCTAATATACTAAATGAAAATCTTTCCAAAGTCCATACGTGGGCCAACTCATGGTTAGTAGATTTCAATCCAACAAAAACGGAATCGATGATAATCTCAAGGAAAAGAAACAAACCATTTCATCCAGAACTTATTATGAACAACACGCAAATAGCTGAAGTTAATACTCATCGTCATTTAGGTCTTGTCTTCTCCAGCGACTGTGGCTGGCATACCCACATCGTCACGATTACAGGAAAAGGTTGGCAACGCATTAACATATTGAGGTCATTTAAATTTCGGCTCGACAGGAAATCTTTAGAAAGAATGTATATATCTTACATACGACCTGTCCTTGAGTACAGTGGCATCGTATGGGACAACTGTAATAATGATGACAAGCAAGCTGTTGAAAAAATTCAAATTGAAGCATTAAGAATCATAACGGGTGCAACGAAATTATGCAGTATTGCAAAACTATATCACGAAACAGGATTTGATACATTAGAAGATCGAAGAAATGAACAAAAACTGATAGCCTTTTACAAAATTTCAAACAATCTTTCCCCTTTATATCTTAGTCGTCTGGTGCCTCCTCAAGTTCGAGAAAACTCAGAGTACTTACTTCGTAATTCGTCTAATACTTCGATAGTTCATGCAAATTCAAATCTATACTATAACTCATTTCTTCCATCTGTAATAAGACTTTGGAATAACCTGTCACTACTGGTGAGAAATAGTACATCTCTGTCTGACTTCAAGAAAAACCTAAAGGGCCAAGAAAGAAAACCACCTGTTTATTTTTATTATGGAAATAGGGCAGCCCAAATATATCACACGAGATTACGACTCGAGTGTAGCTCTCTTAATTTTCATTTATTTAAGAAAAACCTTATTGACAGCCCCAGGTGTTCATGTGGCCAAACTGAGACAGTTAAACATTATTTATTTGATTGTATAAATTACACCCAACTACGTCACCAGGTCTTGTTCGATTTTCTCCATCTTCCCGTAAACGCCTTGATAAGTGGCAATTCAAATTTGTCTAATGGGGAAAACGAAACCGTTTTTGACTCTGTCCAAAAGTTCATCACCTTTACGGGACGTTTCACCCGTGTTCCCACATAGTGTTTATGAAACACTTGCTGTCGTCGTTCAGGATCAGGTGCACAAGTCTGTTCCACGACCGCGAAGTGAAAGTGGAATTTTCGCATGTGATTTTGTTTTACGAGACTTTCCGATCGGGAGGAAAACTAATTCTAAAATGGAAACGATTTGTTTGTGTCAAAGCGCTGTATGTTTTACTTAAAGATCAAGGTCCGGGCATGGCGATTGGTTCTGTTTTCTATATCTATTTTTTCCAGCTATTTCAAATTCTCTCTCTCTCTCTCTCTCTCAGATATATATATACCTTACTCACAGTATTGTTAATGTTTACTGGATTTTCTTTCTATGTCTCCCTTCTTCATTTAAAGTATTTTGTTTACCACAAATTCTTCTCATACACATTATAAGAAATTATACAGGAACAGTTTTATTCAAAGTAATTTCTGCACTCAGTTTTTGTATGTAATATTTGTCATAAGGATAAGATCTCTATAAGCACTATGCTTGTTTTCTGATCCTATATTGTATCTATGTGTTTATGTATATATATATATATATATATATAGCCTATGCTATGTTTACATAATTGAATAAAATACTGTTTAAACCAACATATTTAGTTATTATTGCCTTTCTTCTTTTTTCTATCTTTTTAACAGCTCAATGATACTTTCAATGAAAATTTTCTTGATATTTTTGGACTTTTGCTGTATCTGAACGATACATATTTCTTTAGTTCATGAAATGAAAAAAGTGATTTTTTTGAGAAAATTATTTACTTTCATTTTTCAAAACTGCCGCGTCATAAGAAAATGTCCTGTCAGGCATATGCATAAAATTTACTGAGGAGTCAGATCAGCCTGCACATCCATCAAGTCTAATCGGCATGTTTTCCTTGAATATGGATCTATGGAGCCTGGGCAAAGAGACTGCATGCACGTGCATGCGATACTGAAGCTTTACTGGTTGCATTGATCAATAGGCACGTTTTCATGTGACGCAGCCCAATGATTGTATGACTGAGCAGGGGGGGGGGGGGAGAGTGAGTGATATGTGTGTTACGGCACATCAGCACACAAAGGCTATTTCGCGCCGAAAACGCTATAAAAGGATACGTGTTATATGCATCAGGTCAGAAATAAGTGCAGTATAAAAATGAATGAAGTCGGGTATGTGGTAAAACACGCCGATCAACGGCTATCTTAAGACTGACAAAATAAAACGAACTCTCGACCAGCAAGATGACTAAACACAAATGTAAGAATCCCTCGACTTATTTAAACTATATTTTACTATATATGCCGATCTCTTTTAAGAAAGAAAAGATTTTCGCTGGTTCAACCGTGTCAAACAGTTGTTTCATACTGTTGACACGGAAAAACCTAGCACGCATAATACGAAAATCCGTGCAATCTAAGAGAAAGTGTTTTACACTAAAAGGTTCCTGGCAAGGAATGCACAAAGGCAGACCCTCGCCTTTCAACAGAAACGAATGAGTAATAAAAGTATGGCCTATTCTAAGTCGAGCCAAAGTTACTTCTTCCTTACGATCAATTCTATAAGATGGTTGCCATTCCCCGAGAGAAGGCTTGATAGAATGTAGTTTATTCAAGACAACAGCATTCCAAGATATCTGCCACTTATCATGAAGGAAGGTATTTATGCAAGGTTTAATATCAGTGTAAGGAAATTTAAGATCAGAAATATGAAGAGCTAATGCCGATTTTGCAGCAATGTCGGCCTTTTCAGCCTTTTATCCCAACGTGACTGGGAAGCCAACTAAATACAATATTGCTCAGCTCAGCTAAGTCATTATGTTTCAAAAGGATATCCAAAAGAAGAGGGTTTTCAACATGGCGATTATTTAGGGATTGCAGAACAGAGAGGGAATCGGAAAAGATGATAAAATCTGAATTCCGAGATTGTGCAATGTGATCCAAGGCTAAATCAACAGCTTTAATCTCCACTGAAAAGATAGAGGCATTATCAGGTAGTCTTCATTTGTATGTTTCGGATGGAGCGACACAAGCAGATGGAGCTGTGACGCCATCCTTTGAACCATCAGTATATAAAGTCTCATAGTTAGAAAAGTCAGAAAGCAGCTCATTAAATTTAGTTCGAAACACAAGAGGATCAGTTTGAGATTTTTTATCACTATGCAAAGAAAATAGAACATGTGGCTGAGTAAATGTCCAAGGTGGTACATCTGGAACTTTGAACTGTTGAATTCTGTCTAAATCTAAATTCATATTTTCAAATTCAGAGGCGATTCTAATGCCAAAGGAAGGAATCATGTTTGGTTTATTCTCAAATAATGTTTTATATTGGGGCCGGAAAACAGTTTCATACGTTGGATTTGATGGATTTGATTTCAATTTAAGGGCATACTGCAAAGAGAGTTTAAGACGTCTGTTATAAAGTGATGGTTCATTTGCCTCTGCTAAGAGACTCTCCGAGGGAGAATTCTGAAAGCTCCCAAGGCGAGCCTGAGTCCCTGATGATGAATTGGATCGAGCATTTCGAGATAAGACTTTCTTGCAGATCCATAGATAATTGAACCATAGTCAAGTCGTATAATAGTCCTATAAAGATTAAGTAAAACTGCGCGATCTGCTCCCCAGTCAGTGTGGGCAACAACTCGTAGTAGGTTCAACGCCTTTTGACATTTCGCTTTTAGTTGTTTAATATGCGGAATAAATGAGAGTTTTCGGTCAAAGATAACACCCAAAAATTTATTTTCTTCAACTACAGGAATAGGGGTTCCGTCCAGGTTAAGGACTGGATCATCATGTGCTTTGCGAAGGTGACAGAAATGCATGCAAACTGTCTTAGACTTAGAGAATTTGAATCCATTTTCAGTCGCCCACGTTTGAATTCTGTTAAGATTTTGTTGAAGTTGACGTTCAATGGTATGCATATTTTTTGACGATAGCAAATTAAAAAGTCATCTACATATAACGAACAGTCAACACCAGGATTAAGACACTTTACAATATTGTTTATTTTAAGACTGAAAAGAGTAACAGACAAAATGCTCCCTTGTGGTACACCTTGTTCTTGATTGTGCACATCAGACAAAGTTGAACCTACTCGTACCTTGAATTCTCTGTTAGATAAGAAGTTTTGAACGAATATTGGTAAACGGCCTTTAAGGCCTATTTCATGTAGATCATTCATTATACCATACTTCCAAGTTGTATCGTAAGCCTTCTCCAAATCAAAGAAGACAGCAACTAAGTGCTCCTTCTTGATGAAGGCTTCACGAATAAAAGTTTCTAATCTAACCAAGTGATCATTAGTACTGCGTTGGTGCCTGAAACCACTCAGAAATTCGGTAATTATATTATTTGTTTCAAGGTACCAAACGAGTCTTTCGTTGATCATTCGCTCCAATGTTTTACATCTGCAGCTCGTTAAAGCAATAGGACGATAATTGTTTTGGTTCGTATTATCTTTTCCAGGTTTTGGTATAGGGATTATCGTAGCTTCTTTCCAACACTTTGGCACATTACCAGTTTCCCAAATGTCATTGAATGTTTTCAAAAGAATCGAAAGAGAAGAGTCTGGAAGATGTTTCAAAAACTGGTAATGGATATCATCAGGCCCCGGAGATGAATCATGGGCCTTTGAAAGGGCATCTTTAAGTTCCGAAAGAGAAAAAGATTGATTATAAGTTTCTGTGTTGTTGGATGAAAATTTTAGGTTCTGTTTTTCCTTTTGCTTTTGAATATTTTTGAATGTTTGACTATAATTTTCATCAGAAGAATTTTTCGAGAAAGCGTCAGCGAGGGTATTAGAAATATCTTTTTTGGAGGTAACTTTAGAATTATTTACATTTAAGTGTCCCAGTTAGCTAGATTTTCCTTTTCCCTGAATCTTCCGAACCATGTCCTATATTTTCTTTATCGAAGTTCGAGAATTTAATTTGGAAACATACTGTTTCCAAGATTTTTTCTTCGATTCTTTAATTGTTCTACGAGCTTGTGCACGGAAAACACGATAATTATTTAAATTATCATGTGTTGGACGATTATTGAATTGTCGCAGTGCTCCTTTACGTTGCTAAATAGCAGTTTTGCAATCATCAGTAAACCACGTTTTTTTAATCTTTTTGGATTTTATTGATGTTTTTGGAATTGTTTCTTCTGCTATTTTAATAAGGATAGATGCAAATGACTCAATCGGATCATCAGCCTCTCGCAGGGTGTCTTCAAGTAGTCGAGTTTCACAAAGGGTTTGAAATTGGGTCCAGTTAGCTTTATTTTATTTCCATCTTGAAACAGGTTCATCAATATCTGGACCAATGTTATAGAGAAAAATTGGAAAGTGATCACTCCCACAGAGATCATCATGAACTTTCCAATCATAATCTAAAAGAAGAGTGGGATAGCAAATGGCAAGGTCTAAAGAACTATAGGAACCAGTGGCTGGATGAAGATATGTAGGAGTTTTAGTGTTATATAGGCAATCAATAAAATTTTCAATTATTCTGCCTTTGTCATTAATATCTTTGGAACCCCAAAGGACATTGTGACCATTAAAGTCACCTAATAGTATGTAGGGAGAAGGCAGCTGCGGAACAAGATCGTCAAGGTCTTTGAGTGACAATCTCGAATTCGGAGGAATATATATAGAACAAATAGTAACCACGCGATGGAGAGTTATACTAACTGCAACGGCTTGTAAATTTGTCTATAAAGGTATTTGACTATGAGGAGCATTATTATTAACAAAGATGGAGACACCACCAGCGGCTCGTTCATTGTTCGTTGAAAAAGTATGGAAAGCGCTGTGATTTTTAATGGAAATGTTATCTGTATCTTTTAGACGTGTTTCTTGAAGACACAGAGCAGCAGGCTCATAATCCTTAAGGAGGAGCAATGTTTCTTCATAGTTGGCCTTTAAGCCTCGACAATTCCACTGTAAAATTCTATTTTTCATTATAGTTAACTATAACAAATGGAGCAAAATGGTTAGATCTATTCTTATGAAGTAGGTATTCTGTTTAGTGTTCCTTTTGGAAGACAGGAAGGAGATTCCTCTGCCTCCATATCTTCCAAAACAGACCACTTATTATGCTGCTTAATAGGATCAGTAGATCCTTTCGGCAGCCTGTCAGATTCATGTACGTGTTTCTCCTTTCCATTTGGTTTAGGGTCAGGAGGCTTGTTTGATGTCTTGTTAGTACTGTCGTGTTTTACAAGAGTATCACGGACAATTTGTACTAACTTTCTATCTGGTTTTTTTTTTCAGATTTTTCTTTTTCCTTTTGATTACGTTTCGCTTCAGTTGAAGATTCAGTTGATGCAGCATTATAAGACGAAGACTGTGGAGCATTATAAGACGAAGACTGTGGAGCACCTGTAATAAGGACAGGATCTGTTTGTGTCATTGCATCAACTAATGATACCGTGACACCAGCAGTCTTCGTGATGCTTGCATAACTTTTTCCTGGCGCTGCCGTGTATCTTTCTACGATTTTTCGCGCTTCTGGGAATGATATGTTCCTGGTGTACTTGACTTTGAGAATTTCTTTCTCAGTGTTCCAGGCCTGACATTGCCGCGAATCGGCGGGGTGGTTTCCTGAACAGTTCACACATTTGGCTGTACAATCTTTATCGTGAGTTGTGTGTTTGGTTTCACCACAGTTGTTACATACCATTTGTTTTTTACATCTGTCTTCATGGTGACCAAATAACTGACACTGATAGCAGCGCAGAGGATTTGGAATGTATTGATCGACAGAGACACGAAGAAAGGCAATTTTCAACTGTTTCGGCAGGACTGATGTGTTGAAGGTGAAGACGAAGGTATTTGTGTCTTTAAGGGAGCCGTCTCGACGAACCTTGATTCTGCGGACTCCCACTAAACCCTGCTCCCTCATATTGTCAAGGATTTCTTGTTCGCTGACCCCTCGTAAGTCGGGGCAGCGAACAACACCCTTGCTTGTATTGAGGGAGCTGTGCAGTGACACTTTTACTTTCAGGTCGTGGAATTTTTCCAAGCGTAATAGACTTTCTGTTTGCTTCTTGTTAGTATATTCCACGAGGAGATCACCTGATTTAAGCTTTTTAATACGTTTTGGCGAACCAACCATGCCATGCAATACTTTCTCGATTATGAATGGAGAAACACTTGACATTTGCCTTTCTTCTTGCGATTTGATTACCAAGAAGCGCGGAGAAGCTGAGGCCGTCGGTTGACTATGTTCAGTCTCTGACATGTCGTCAGAGTCGGTTTCACGTGGCCGCTTCGAATTATTTTGAGACGCTTTGGGGTTTGAAGTTGGGGGGGGGGGGGGGGGGGGCATGAGAAATAATGAGAACAATTCAGCTCCCGTGCTCTCCACCCGCCGTGGAGCCCAACAAGGGAGCACTTATATGGAGTGGATATCCTTGACTCCAAGTGCTAGAGATACACTGGAGATATACTATAGAGTTCATGGGCACATGGTGAGTATCAGAATGATACAAAGATAAGAAGAGAAAGTAAAAGTTTATTTCAGGGCATGGCACGACCCAGCCGATTGGTCATATTCGGGCCTATATGACCTCCCGTCTAGTTGAAATCAGGGCCAAAGTGATGTGTTGCAGACTGACTACGTCGTAGACAGTCCACTCAATCACCAGGATCCCTTCTTCCAACGACACGGGTCGCAGCTCACGGCAAACGAGCCGCCCCCTTTTAGACAAGCTTTTACGTCACGCAGAGGGATACGTCTGGCCTATTCTGTCCCGGGACCAGCACGGGGCTGGAGGGTGGGACCAGAAAAGAAGGATTGATAAAAACAAGCCTCCAGACTGATTCTGATGCAACAGTAGGGAAGTGCGTCAACGTCGATATGACATTGTTTTGAATTTGATGTCGTGTGCATAGATAGAGGTTGCGGGAATAGATGAGAAAAGAAAATGACACACAGACGCACATGTACACACACTTCTTTTTCATTGTAACAATATGACGCCTAGCCCAGAATACATAGGGCCTAGTTGCAAAAATAAATCCGTATTTTACATTCACCTGGTATGTGTCGTCATCAAATTGGTTTCCCAATATTTCATTCGGAACACTTTAGCACTTGTTAAGTACCTGCAACGGGCTGTTGCCAACGAATATAAACAAGAGGGCCATGAGGCCCTGAATCGCTCACCTGAACAATTGACAAAGTGGCTTTTTCTTATGTTTTGAAATTGTCAAACTATGAGTCTTGGGTCACAAGTCAAGGAATGACCATGACCTATTGTACTCATAAATCTTCATGTACTCATTAAGGCAACCATATATACCATTTTTTAGGCAAAACTTTCCATGAAATCTTTTGTTCTAGCATTTTCCCATATTTGACCATGCCGCAAAAAGGGAAAAACTGAGGTCATCATTTGAACAGTCTTAGAAGTACTCTAGTACTCCATGCTACTTACCAAGTTTCAAAGCCATTGGTGTATTGGTTCTGGAGAAGAAAAAATATTTAAGGTTTATACCATAAATGGGTATGGTGGCCATGTTGGTCATGTGACCTGCACCGTTTGAACAAATTTTCGTTCAATCACCCCTGGAGGCTCTATATGAAATGTGATTACAATTGGCCCTTTGCCTTTTGAGAAAATGTTTGAAAATGTCAAAATATGATACATCTGGGTCAAAGGTCAAAGAATGACCTTGACCTCTTGTACTCATAATTCTTCATGACCTCATTAAGACGACTGTATATACCAATTTTTAGGCCAAAAACTTCCCATGAAATCTTATGTTCTAGCATTTTCCCATATTTGACCTTGCTGTAAAAAAGGTCAAGGCCAACCAAGGTCATAATTTGAACAATCTTGATAGTACTGGAGTACCCAATGCTACATACCAAGTTTCAAGGCCACTGATCAATTGGTTCTGGAGAAAAAGATTTTGAAAGTTTTTTTTTCCATATATGGTCATGGTGGCCATGTTGGTCATGTAACCCAGACCATTTGAAGAAATTTTCATTTCCTCAACCCCTGAAGGCTCTATATAATATTCGGTTACGATTGCCGCATTGGCTTTTAAGGAGAAGTTTGAAATTGTCAAACTATTCTGAGAATTCAGGGTCAAAGGTCAAAGAACGACCTTGACCTCTTGTAGTCATGAATCTTGATGTACACATTAAGATGACTGTATTTATCTATTTTTAGGCCTAAATCTTCAAAACTTTCCATGAAATCTTATGTTCTAGCATTTTCCCATATTTGACCTAGCTGTAGAATGGCCAAGGTCACCCCAAGGTCATCATTTTGAACACTCTTGATAGTACTGGAGTACCCAATGCTACATACCAAGTTTCAAGGCCATCGGTCAATTGGTTCTGGAGAAGATTTTTTTAGGCTTTTACCATATTTGGGCATGGCGGCCATGTTGGTCATGTGACCTGAACCGTTTGAACAAATTTTCATTCCCTCATCCCCTGGAGGCTCTATATGAAATTTGGTTACAAGAGACCGAGTGGTTTTTGAGAAGATTGTTTGAAATTGTCAAAATATGAGAGCTCAGGGTCAAAGGTCAAAGAATGACCTTGCCCTGTTGGACTGCATATACCAACTTTTAGACCTTAATCTTCAAAACTATCCCTGATATCTTAAGTTCTAGCATTTTCCCATATTTGACCTTGCCGTAAAAAGGTCAAGGTCAACCCAAGGTCATAATTTGAACAATCTTGATAGTACTCGAGTACCCAATGCTACATACCGAGTTTCAAGGCCATCGGTCAATTGGTTCTGGAGAAGAAGATTTTTCAAGGTTTTTACCATATATGGGCATTGGCGGCCATGTTGGTCATGTGACCTGAACCGTTTGAACAAATTACATTCCCTCATCCCCTGGAGGCTCTATATGAAATTTGGTTTCAATTGGCCCAGTGGCTGTTGAGAAGATTGTTTGAAATTGTCAAAATATGAGAGTTCTGGGTCAAAGTTCAAAGAATGACCTTGACCTCTTGTAGTCATAAATCTTCATGTACTCATTTAGATGACTGTAGATATCGATTTTTAGCCCAAAATCTTCAACAGTTTTCAAGATATCTTATGTTCTAGCATTTTCCCATATAAAAGCACAAGAAAGCAAATTTGACCTTGCCGTAAAAAAGGTCAAGGTCAACCCAAGGTCATAATTTGAACAATCTTGGTAGTACTCATGTACCAGATGCTACATACCAAGTTTCAAGGCCATCGGCCTATTGGTTCTGGAGAAGATTTTTTTAGGTTTTTACCATATATGGGCGTGGCGGCCATGTTGGTCATGTGACCAGGACGGTTTGAACAACTTTTCGTTCCCCCTTCCTCTGGAGGCCATATATGAAATTTGGTTACAATTGGCCCAGCAGTTTCAGAGGAGAAGTCGTTTGAAATTGTGGACGGACGACGACGGACGACGGAGCCTTACCATCCTATAAGCTCCCCCGGAGCCGCTGGCTCAGGTGAGCTAAAAAGTGAGATTTAGAAAGGTTTTTAGAACTTTTTGTCAGTCAAATGATGGTGGTTAACTCATATTTGTATGACTTTTCAAATGCTGTGTAGTAATTAGCTTGGTCATCACAGGAAAACCAAGTTTAAGCGGCTTGGATTCACGGTCGGCATTCGGTAAACCAAGTCAATTTTAAGCGAAAAGTGAGCGAGTGAACTCGGATTTAACATCCCACCAACAAGGTCACATTGAGACTGGACCTGGGTTTAAAGTCTCATCCGAAAGACCGGAGAAGCAGGGGATTGATTTGTCGACCCCTAGATTGGTAGTCTGGCGTGTTATCCACTACACTACAACCGTTCCGTTTTAGCGAAGAGACGGCGATGTGCCAGCCAGTAATAATCATACCTCGACATTGATTTTAAGGGATTCGGGAACCCAAACTTTGCAGGTCGTGAAAACTAGTGACAATGGCAAATAAGACAAATTTCCCTGAGTTTCAAGTTTGGCGTTGTTTGTCACAGCGCGTTTGTAGAATAGCTGGGTTTTACCTTTCTTTGTGGCTCTGTGCACTGGAAGGCCCAACATCGAAGGCTGATACGGATAGAAACTATTCTGCAGCAACACGTGTTTAGGTCAACATTTTTCTGTTTCTATTTGCACTGTCATCGTTACAGGTCTAGTTGCACCCTCGTTTCAAGGTTCACCGCATATCAGACAATACCAGGTTTTTCGGGTTAGTGGTTTTAATTTTACCAGAGACCATTAGCTTGGAGCGAGCAGGGGTAGTACCACGTTTTGAATGTAATGACAGTGATGGATGGATGGATGACTTGTGATATTACGTCCTTTTCAACAGTGTTTCAGTTATATCAGGACGATGGGCGGATGGTTATGAAAGTCTATGTGCAATGGAACCCCGTTTACGGTAGGAAAGATTCTCACCTCAAGCGGGATTCGAACCCGGTCCGCTAGATCAGTACCTAATGACAGTGATTCACACTTTGAAACTCAAACGCCAGTGGGTTGCCACTGCTAATTTTAACAGAATTTTGATTTCTTTTCTATCTTTTCGAGAGACCAATGCATTGCGCTTCTTTTTCAACGTCTATTTTGTTGTACCTTGCTCTATAGCCAGGTTGTGACCAATGTGAGACGGAGAGCTGCAATATGGCTTGAGCCATGACACGGACCGCTTGTGCGCGAAATCTCATGATGTTGTGAAGCTTTGAGGTTTCCAGACGTTAAATAAACCACTGAACTGGTCTAGTTGTGTCATGATATTGGTCGATTTGGTGGCCGTTTCAAGTCTTGAACGTGGGCATATAATATACACGTTTATACCTTGATTCCGAGGCGGTTTGTTGGTTGGTTTCTAAATAAAACTTTCTGCCGCCTTGTTTACAATTCACGCCAGCGACTTCTTGCGAGGGCTCTGATTGGCTGTATCAACCATGTGACATTCAGCGTTCGTAAATGACAGCCTGCATCGCGAGTTATTGCTAGCTAAAAGCATAACCCAGATGTTAAAATGTAAACCAGTCGCTAAATCCTGTGTAAAGAAAAGACACTGGTTCCCCATTTTTTGCACTAATTTCAATTGCACGACTGCAAAACTCAGAACCCAGCAAGGTGGTCGTCGAAAATTCGATTCCATAGATTTATACTTGATGGTATTTGCGATACCTAGATACGAGCTCAACTCGACACCTGCTTCGCAGGTTTCGATTGCTGCTTCGCAGAAGCGATGATAGACTTCAACATTTTGGCCGATTCCCAACACCGATTTCCACAGCCCTGCAGAATAGAATTGCTTAGCTGCGGCAATTCTGACCAAATCTACAATATGTCATAATGCAAATATTTCCTTTAGGGCCAGGAGTCCTGGTGACTCATGGATTATTATCCCCTCGCACCACGAAGTGGCGAGAGGATATAAGTTTTGTCCCGTACGTAAGTACGCACGTACGTATGTTCACCCTTTTGTCTTCGCTCAAGCGCCTACATTTCTCAACGGATTTTAAAATAACTTCACACAGATGTAGGGTGTGACAATATCTCGAACAAGTTCGACTTTCAGGGTGCTACGCTCAAAGTCAATGTCACTGTGGCTATGTTTAGAAAAATTTGGTCATCGCACTAGCGCCTACATTTATCAATGGATTCTCATATAACTTCACAATATATCATCATATTAAAGGTGAACCCGGTAGCTCAGTGGGTTTAGCGCTGGCCTACTGATCTAGCGGTCGCGGGTTCGAGTCCCGCCAGAGGCGCAGCTCTTTCCATCGTAAACGGGGTTCCATTGCACACAGCCTTTCATTATCACAAGCCCATCGTCCTGATATGACTGAAATACTGTTGAAAAGGACGTAAAATCGCAAGCCATCCATCCATCCATCATAGAGATAGATTCAATAGGTCCAAACTCAGCATTCTAATGCTTGTCTTGACTGAAATATTTTCTATCATGTGAGGTCTAATCCCCCGAATGCTTACAATACTTTACCTTAATGTCAGGACATATAAAACCTTTACAATAAGGTCACAGGCTTTTTGTGGAGTGTGGTATAGTGCAGTG
Organism: Ctena decussata; assembly: GCA_963989385.1. Lineage (NCBI taxonomy): Eukaryota > Metazoa > Mollusca > Bivalvia > Lucinida > Lucinidae > Ctena > Ctena decussata. The sequence continues at coordinate 55,691,154 of OZ022509.1, forward strand.
GTTAGCGTGCTGGCCTTGCAATCCAAGTGTCGAGGGTTCGCTCCTCCACTTCTCCATTCTTTCGGATGAGATTCACCTTAGCTGTTGGTGGGACATTAAACTCCAATCAGTCACTAAGCAATCACAGGCTTTTTGTTTTTTCATTCACATAACTATTATATGTCATGCGTGTGCGAGGGGATTTGTATCGCCTGCGATGCCTTGTTTATAAAGCACTGTCCAGCTGATCTAGTGGTCCTGATATTGATTCCTGGAGATGGCAGTCATTTAAAACGTAAACTGGGTTGCATTGAACACGGCCTTTCATCATCACACTTCCGTTGTCCTAATATGACTGAAATACTTTTGAAATCTCTTTGAGCTCTTCATGACCTATTTCGTTCAAATTATGCCGGAAAACCTGCTTTTTATTGAATACTGATGTTCCTTGTTATTTATTTTTTGTTTTGTTTTTATTCAGGAAAACCAAACGAAGATCCCATCACCCAATTTATATGCCTTCAGTATTCAGTTTCCACTCAAGGTCTCTGGAGAAGGAACCCAAAAGCCTCTCTCGCTACAACAGCGCAGTGAAGAGAAATATTTCATATCAGACGCTCTAAGCCAAAAGGGTTGCATTTCAGGAGGTTGACATGAAAATGTATGTCAAACAATTTGTTGATTATTCAGGATAACTTTTGTTACCATATATGGGCACACCTCATATTTACCATTTTATAAAGGGAAACATTTTTTGTGACTACCTGTTTACTTCACTGGATGGTGTAGCCTTTGAAAATCCCTGGGGACATCTATCATAGCACACCCAAAGAGGACATCTATCATAGCAAACCACAACTGGCTGATGACTGAAGATACCAAATTCCCACTGAACATCTCAACAATGACTTTAAAACCTAGTATCGGGCGATCCGAACCGGCTGTGTCCAAGACAAAAGTACTATGAGAGTGATCTGAACTGATTCCTACTTTGAAGGCAATTGGAATTTCAAAGGCATCCAACCCAGGACAGGGATTTCTGACACACAAACTGACTTAATATCAAACCCTCCCTCAGTTAGCTTTGTCACAGATCGCAGTTCTAAATCTGGGAAAATTTTGCTCAGCCAGTTTGAGTGAACTAATGATACCTGTGCCCCTATGTCCCATAACACTTCTATAGAGATATCAGTTAAAAAACAGCTCACAACACGCTGTTGATCTACTAAGTTCACATCTTTAGCCTCTGTCTTTGGAGGGCACTCTTGGACATAGCCCTTCAGTTCATTTACATATATATTAGGTGTTTTAGTACTTGCTTCCTTGTTTGTGTCTTCACCTATTTCTTTTTGCTTTAGTTCGCGTATAGCTTTACATAGTGTTTGATGTGATGACCAATTAGATCTATGGCACTTCTCGGAACAATATGAAACTGCTTTACAACCACTACACTGTTTACTGCCTTTCTGATTACATGTTACACACAACGATGAGAATTCATCTTCCGGGGTTACAGTATCCCCTCCTCCTGCAACCCTTTCTGGTCTCCCGACTACTTTGCACGACAGCCTCTGCGAAAATGTTCCTCACCCCCATAAAGCCAACAGTGTTGACACGACTTCTCTTTGCTTTCAGACCTACAAGTCTCGCATCCATCTTTCTTCGGGGCTTTTGTTGTTGCTGCTGAAGTTGTATCATTACCATTTATTGACTTCTTTAGTTCCATAACCTCGGCTTTTAATTCTCTGAGTTTTGTCAAGAAAACACCTTCTTTCACAGGTTTTTGAGGTTTCTCTTCTTTTTCTGTCTCTACACTTAGCACTTGTGTGCGACTGTTACTCTTTCCTAACTTATTTTTCCTTTCCCTTTCAATGAGATAATTCTTGTTCATTGTCTCAATTAACTTCTCATCTGTCACATTCTTTTCTTCTAGAGTTGGAAGTACTTCATGTTTTATCGAGTCATCAATGAATCCGGTGTACACAGCATGTTTAACATTGTAGGATAACCCCGACCGTTTTTCACTTGATGCGAATAAAACTTTCTGCCTCAGACCCAACGCTTCCATAAGAAACTCAGTTGGATCTTCCTTAACGGATTGGGTAATGTTACTGAGTTCTTGATAAAACTCTGCTGCGTTATTTTCCTTATAATGCGCTCGAATAATCTGTTTCACTCGAGGCAAGTCGATGTCGTTTCTACATTCCAGATAAGATCTGAGGTTTGATCCAGGCTGTATGGCTTTGATGACCGCCTGTATTATTTCAGTTTCTGAATACTTCTTAATGACAGCAGTTTCTATTTGTCTTATTAAACTGACAAATCCCAACTGAGTTTTTTTGGGTCCCCTATTTGGCCAGAAATTTTCAGCTCTTTCTTCCATCCACTTACTGTTGTAACTGGGGCAGGGTCTGTTTTTTGCTCATGTAATTTATTTATGGCTTCCAAGAAGTCTCTCAGGTTCTTGACACCTTCATCTTCAAGCTGTCAGTTCAATGAAGTTCTCAGTTATTTTCAATGAACTCAGTCGATTCAATTCTTCAGTTGCAGTTTCTTTGCACAGTTTCGCGAACTTCTGCAGAATAGGCAAGTCACATTTACAAAGTTTGTCCCTTATCTTCGTAACAATTCCAAACCTTTCCGCCATGATGATAGATGTCCACTTTTACCATGTACCAGCGAAATGACCCCTTTACATCCAAGTTCGTTAACCCATAACTGGATCTACTGGTCACTCTCTTTCATGGTATACGCTACAACCCTCTGTCAATCTCCAGACACGGATCCCGCACGAGCCCCCAAATTGTTGCCCGGGCGCGGAGTTTCTGAAGGGAAGAACGAAAAAATTAAATAAAAATCAAGGGAATAGAATTCTCGCTTCCTCGTTTTATTAGCTCACCTGAGCCGAAGGCTCATAGGTGAGCTTATAGTATAGGCAGGCATCCGTCGTCCGTCGTCAACATTTTCAAACGACTTCTCCTCTGAAGCCATGAGGCCAATTCTTTCCATATTTCACATATAGCATCTATAGATGGGGGGAATGAATAATTGTGTTTTTTGTTCCATTGGCATAAGAACTCTGGTTGCTATGGCAACTTATAGTTTCCATTGACTTATAATGGGAAAAGTGGAAATTGGCAATTTTTGCTGTCTCACTGCAGTTATTTAGAATTTTTTTCTACAGAAATGTTTATTGAGTAGTCCTCTATGATTCATGAGAATTTTGTTCAAATCGCTGAATTTGATTGGTTGCCATGGCAAAATAAAGGGTAAATTTTCGAAAAAATATAAAAAAAATCTTCTTCTCAGAAGCCATAAGAGGGATGAAGCTGATACTTTGCATATATGTTAATGACATTAGCCTCTACATAAATTATGTTTTTTGTTCCAATCCCATTAGAACTCTGGTTGCTATGGCAACTTATAGTTTCCATTGACTTATAATGGGAAAAGTGGAAATTGGCAATTTTTGATGTCTCACTGCAGTTATTTAGTATTTGTTTCTATAGAAATGTTTCTTGAGTAGTCCTTTATAATTAATATGAATTTTGTCCAAATCGCTAAATTAGATTGGTTGCTATGACAAAATAAAGGGTAAATTTTCGAAAAACTATTCAAAAATCTTCTCCTCAGAAGCCATTATAGGGATGAAGCTGATACTTTGCATACATATTAATGACATTAGCCTGTACCTAAATTATGTTTTATATTATCGTTGCCAATGTAAATTCATTGCAATGGAAACTTAAATTTTCCATAGCCTTATGATGGGGAAAGTGGAAATTTGGCATTTATTTCTGTGATACTGCAGATATTTTGACATAAACTTTACAGAAATGTTCCTGGAGTAGTCCTACCAGCAATATGAATTTTGCCCAAATCCCTGATTTTGGTTGGTTGCCATCGCAACCGAAAGGCTAAATTTTCTTTTTTTTTTTTTTTTTGCCAAAAATCTTTTCAGAAGCCATAAAGGGAGATAAAGCTGAATCTTTTTAGCATAAATGTTTGTGATGTTATCCTCTACATAAATGGGTGTTTCATTGCTGTTGTGCATGTTGTTTTGTTACTGTGGCAACTTAAAGTTTTTTTCAGCATAACCTCAGTGCTCAGGTGAGCTGCAGGACCAGTGGTCCTCTGGTTGAATTTCCGCCAAAAGTCACAATGTTCCGGTCAATCACTAGTCAATCATAGGAGTATCCTAGTACCGGGAAGTAAATGCCAGTAGACGATGCCATGATAAATGCATCACCTCCAAGTTATAGTCACAGCTATTAAAAACTCCATGATTTTTCAGAGACTGACAGGAAAGCCATTTAAAGTTTCAAGCTTACTAACCATATAGTAATGCAAATATGACAGTAAAAATTTCCAGCTATGATAAAATTAAACACAATGATTGTTGCTTCTAAAAGTGACAAGTGACAAAAACTTTATTCAAAATAAAGGCCTCCGGCCCATACATATAATAATTACAATAAAAATAATACAAGCTGTGATGTCCTTACATAACAAAGATGCGTGCACAAAAATTTCAAGCCAACTATAAATATTCCAAGTTGTCGGATCTGAAATAGGGGACCCAGCTCCCAGCTGCGTCCCGTATTCCAGGTCCAGAAAAAAATCGTTTCTTTAGGCAATTTTAACCGGGCATTTCTTATACAAAATTTTAGATATGTGAATTTCTACGATAAATCAGGCGAATATAGAATACGGACAGGCAGACATACATATTATTGCTAATTGTGTCCATTATAGAGGAAATCATACTGATTAGAGTTTTCTGTTTTAGAGGAAGTTTGTTATAAGTCAATCATATCTTTGCAAGATTTAATAATAAGTCATTTCGATTCCCACTTGTAATTTTTCTTACTCTCCGTCCAACTCCTCTCCCGTATGAATAACTGCACTAATCAAACAGACCAACCTTTACATATTCAGGCTTTACGAAACCGGCACATTTGGAAATGAGTAATTTGACAGTCATTCAATGAAGTCAGCCATGAATGGCATAGATATGGCCGAATTTCAGACATGGGCGGCTTATAAACATACCTCCAAAAGTCAAAATGAACATTTACCAGCACCAGCTTACCGAAATCGGGTCACCACCAGACAGTATACAAACTCTCTCAACTCAAAAATATGGGGTTGCACTATTTGCTCAGAATCAATCAATCAATCACATGTCATACAGAGTATAAAAATGTTGAAAATTCAGTAATGTATCATAGGGCACGATTTTAGGTAAAATGTGTTCCAACTCACAAAGAAGGAGGTAGTGGTATAAATCTATACATATTTTGTAGATATCTCCATGTTGTGAATAGAATGATGAATTTACAGATGATCAGAAATGGGTGTCCTAAAATAAAAGTAAATAAAACACAATTAGACAAAGACAATGATAAAAGCATAAATGAAACGATTATGGTTTCGTTGAGGAAACTATATATGTCTCAATATGTTCGGCACTATGAAATGATACTTTTAACTGAGACAATACTGAGGATGAGGTTTAAAACTACAGGACAACAAAATCTATGTAGGCCTGGTCATACTAATATATTCCTAGATATACAGGCATTAAATAAAATTAACGTTTCGCACAAAATGTACCAACACTCTGTGCGAGGCATTAAAAACTAAAGGCCTATATATCTTGTGGTTAATCGTAGCTGGCATACACACACATACACTGCATGTACAAAGGGAAAATAGTTTTTCATAATTATGCCACTTTGATGAGGGAACATGATAATATCTGCAGGATATGCAATGCTGAAATTGCTCTCAGAGCAATGAGCAGCAGAGCAGATGCAGAGAAAACACAATCAAGGTGAAGAAATCATCAAAGATGTTTACAAGAACAAAGGATGTTTACATTCTATGAGATTTATAAGAATACTCATTCAGGATGAAAGATGGTTGGTTGGCTGGTTGTTTTGAGTTTAACGGCCTTTTGAGACAGTATTTCAGTCCATACCGGGCCGTCTCCCAAAGAGAGGAAGAAAGAAGAGAGAACTGATAGACGAGAGAAAAAATGTCCAAACAAACTCCACCCGCACCTACTGCAAGCACAGTAAGCCCTTGCCCTACTACTATTCAATTAAGTAGGATGCCCCGGCACTGGAAGCTGCACGCAGCACCTTTCCAGCACCCCCAGGATGAAATAAATGGAACATTGCTAAACGTCAATCTAAGAACTTGATATGAATTCAAGTGGAATAGAGATGACGAAAATATGAAAATTCAGAGATGGGAATCTAAAGAACTATCATGGTCGAAACTGCCCAGGACTTCAGAAAGAACGGTGTATATGCATCGTGCGTGTTTAAGTGCATGCCAAAGGTTAAAATGCACCAATCAATCACACTGTAACGTGCATACGTCGTTTGAAATTAACTAAAACACACCTCGATTGGACAAATTCGAACCAAAATCCATTTTGACAGTTCGCGCGTCAATATGTCAAAAGAAGGGGGACAACAATATAAAAAATATCTGACTGCACGACCGCCGTTAAAGGATCACCTTCGGTGATTCCCCTAAAACACCGAAAAATCACATCTGTGACTACTATATTTGACAAATAAAATTAAAAATTGTCAAAGTGTAATTTATTGTAATTAACGATGTTGATAAAGGTCTAATCTGTAGGGGGTGGTCGGGTGGTGCTGTATGTAGCTTGCAATGCCGGGGCGTCCTACTGATTTGGACTATTCTAGGACAAGGGCCTACTGTGCTTGCAGTAGGTGCGGTTGGGGGTTGAAGTTTTTCTCTTGTCTATCATTTCTCCTCTTTCTCCGTCTCTGGGAGACGGCCCGATATAGACTGAAATACTGTCTCAAAGGACCGTTAAACCCAAATCAATCAATCATATCTAACTAGAATTTTGATTCTGAGATCATCAGATGACACAAATGTAACTAGATCATAGATGTAGTGACTAGCATGCTCTTTTCGAGATTTTTAAGTCCATTTGGTTTCTCTGTCTTTCCTTTTTTCCATTCGACAGAGGGGATTCAGCACGACTCCAGTCAGCTAGCTTTACTCCCGTGAAAAGTTTGTTTTGGACAAAGAAACCTCTTTCACGCCCAGCTGTGTGAACACTGATGTCAAAGCTGACTGTGCAAGATTGGCCATATTTGGGAACTCTTTGTGGTATCTGCTTATCAGACTGTACAGCTGTCGAGTGGTGCGATGGTGCTGAGTATAAATTCCAGTGCTGGGGCGTCCTGCTGGTTTGGAACATTGTAGGGCAAGAGCATTGTAGGTGGGGGTTGTTTGGAGATTTTTCTCTCGTCTATAGTTTCTCTTATTTTCCTTCTCACTCGAAGACGGTCCGATATAGACTGAAATACTGTCTCAAAGAGCCGTTAAACCCTAACAATCTATCAATCACAACTGTCACATGGAGTCCCTGGGATACTGTTCAGTTACAACTACGTTCTTCAACATATGCCATTTTTGCTAGGTTTTTGAGTTGATTAGGGGCTCAGATATATTTTCTTTTAGAAGTCTTTGCTGTGCTATAGTGGTCACGGAGAATTTGGACTTCTTTGTTCCCAGGAGTCCAATTCATAGAAAATGCGACTAACAGTTTTGCATATTTATTATATTTATTTTGCTTGAGAATGTATTTGAGATGTCTGGATGCAGCTTCCTTTTCTCTGTTGGCCGTGCTACCACAACATGGTTGATTGGAACTGGAAGTACCTTTTCGCACGTGGCATATGCCACTGCTGGGGAAAACTTGTACAGCTTTGCTGATCTGGGACACTTATGAAATTATGGAGCTTGAATCTCTGCTGATTTTAACCAGACAAATAACATGGAAACAATTACCACTCAGACTGAAAGCGTGGGGCAGTTGGGTGGTGCGATGGTGCTGTGTGTAACATCCAGTGCCGAGGCGTTCTACTTATTAAGATAGTAGGGCGAGGGCCTACTGTGCTTGCAGTAGTTGGGGTTTGTTTTGACACTTTTTTTTTCTCGTCTATCATTTCTCTGTTCTTTCTCCCTCTCTTTGGGAGACTGCCCGATATAGACTGAAATACTGTCTCAAAGGGCCGTTAAACCGAAAACAATCAGTCAATCAATCAGACTGAAGGCAGTAAGAATAATGCTTTTCATTTTCTTATGATTGCATACCTAATTATGATCGATAGATTGTTTTGGGTTTAACGGCCCTTTGAGACAGTATTTCAGTCTATATCGGGCCGTCTCCCCATTCATTTTTGTCGCACCTGCTTTAGCAAGGTGCGATATAGGAGTTCACTTTTCCGTCCGTCAGTCATTCCGACCGTACGTACGTACGTCCGTACGTCCACAATTACCTCGACCCTAGTGTTTAAGTCCATTTCTCTCAAACTATGATACCTACAATCATCAAACCTGGTATAAAGTTTCTTCTTAGAATGTTCTCAAGGTATGTAGCACATTTTTCTACCCTTGACCTATATTTCGCGCTCTGCTGACTTCATAAAATTTAATGTCCAAATTACCTCAACCCTAGTGTTTAAGTCCATTTTTCTCAAACTATGATACCTACAATCATCAAACCTGCTATAAAGTTTCTTCTTAAAATGTTCTCAAGGTATGTAGCACGTTTTTCTACCCTTGACCTATATTTCGCGCTCTGCTGACTTTGTAAAATTTAAGGTCCAAAATTACCTCGACCCTAGTGTTTAAGTCCATTTCTCTCAAACTATGATACCTACAATCATCACACCTGGTGTAAAGTTTCTTCTTAGAATGTTCTCAGGGTATGTAGCCGTTTTCTACCCTTGACCTATAGTTTGCGCTCTGCTGGCTTCCTAAAATTTAATGTCCAAAATTACCTTGACCACAATGTTTAAGTCCATTTCTCTCAAACTATGATACCTGCAATAATTAAACCTGGTACTAAGTTTCCTCTTAGAGTGTTCCTGAGGCATGTTGCGCTTTTTTTCTACCCATGACCTATATTTAACCCTCTGCTGACTTAGTAAATTTTACGTCTAAAATTACATCAAGCCAAGCCTTTAGGTCCATATCTCTCAAACTATGATGCCTAGAATAATCAAACTTGGCAAAAAAACTTGTTCATAAATAGGTCTCAAGGGATGTTGCACTCCATTCTGCCCTTGACCTATATTTCAAGGGCTGCTGACTTTGTAAGATTTTACGTCCAACATTGCATTGATCTTAGCATTTAAGCCCGTTTCTCTTCAGGCACAATGGTATAAGCATCAAACCTTATGCTTGATGTATATTTCATGCTCTGCTTTGGAAATTGGTAGGCCAACCTGGCATCCTCATTTGTATGTACTCTAGCATTAAAGTACAATTCTCACAAACTTAGTAACCCACTTACAATCATCAGACATGGCTTAAAATGTTTTCTTAAGCTGATTTCTTGAATTGTTTAACTACTTTATATTTCTAATGATTATTTTATACTCTGTTGACTGTTGATTTTTATGTCCAGAATTGCATCCTTCTTAGCTTTCAAGTCCAGTTTGCTCAGATTCATCAAACCTAATCTAACCATGATCTCTGCTGCTATGGAAGAGCAAGGCAGGTGCGACATAGCATTCTGCGGAATTCTTGTCTTATTATGATTGCATACCTGATTGTTTGCTTGACCTTAACATCCTAGCTTTTATTTTACCCACATCAGTAATTTTTACACCTTTTTATCTCAAAAAAAAGAACATGGTGCTGTCTTAAACCAGGCTAAGGGCATGGCTTAGCTTGCTTTTGCAAACCATTGCTTGGAGCATGCTACTCTCTTCATCTAAGGTACAGAAACAAACATCCCTGTATGAGTTTGGCAAAATATTTGGCCTTAAATTAGGGCTATTTTGCCAAAAATTAGGGCTATTTTGTCAGTTTTAGGGCAAACATTAGGAATTTAAGGTTTTTAGCTCACCAGAGCCGAAGGCTCCGGGGGAGCTAATAGGATAGACAGTGGTCTGTCGTCGTCGTCGTATGTCATCCGTCAACACTTTTAAACGACATCTCTGAAGCCACTAGGCTGTTTGGGTCCAAATTTCATCTGTGGCATCCTTGGGCTGGGGGATTGAAAGTTTATGTTTTTTATGAAAATTGCCCTTTTTGTTTGGTTGCTATGGCAACTTAGATTTCCCATTGACTTATAATGGGGAAAATTGAAAAATGGCATTTTCTGCCAAGCCATTGCAGATATGTTAATAAAACTTTTATAGAAATGTTCCTTGAGATGTCTATTATCAGCTATATGCTTTTTGGCCCACTGCTCCTTTTATTGGTTGCCATGGAAACAGAAATGCAAAAAAATGGTAAAAAATACGTAAAAAAATATCTCCTGAAGCCACTGGGCCGATAAGGCCCAACTTTCATCTGTGGCATCCTTGGGATGGGGGGTCAATCCCCCATCCCATGTGTTTTTCTATGATCATGGGCCCTTTAGTTTGGTTGCTATGGCAACTTAGAGTTCTCATTGACTTATAGTGGGGAAAATTGAAAAATGGCATTTTCTGCCAAGCCATTGCAGACATGTTAATAAAACCTTTATAGAAATGTTCCTTGAGATGTCTTCTATCAGCTATATGTTTTTTGGCCCACTGCTTCTTTTATTGGTTGTTATGGAAAGCGAAATGAAAAAAAATGAAAGAAAATGCTTAAAAAATTATCTTCTCTTAAGCCACTGGGCCGATAAGGCCCAGATTTCATCTGTGGCATCCTTGGGCTGGGGGATTGAAAATGTGTTTTTTTATGAAAATCGTCCCCTTAGTTTGGTTGCTATAGCAACTTAGAGTTGCATTGACATAATGGGGAAAATTGAAAAATGGCATATACTGCCAGGCCATTGCATACATGTTGACAAAACTTTTATAGATTGTTCTTTGAGAAGTCTCTTATTAGGGGGGTCTCGGGCAATGCCCCCTAGAAGCCAAAGCAATTTCCCAGTTTTAAGGGCAATTATTTGAAGACTGGAGTCTTATTTGAAAACAGTAGAGAAACACTAGGGATGATGATAAATATAAGTTGTTGTTTTTTTATTTTAGGACTTTTGCCTTTTAGAGTGTTTATTTTGCCATAATGGCTTTGTCACCCATAAGCTAGTGACTCTTTTGCAATTCAGTTTTAGTGGAAACATTTACTTAGTAATGTGGCAGGTCAATTATACATGTATGTGAATGTTGTATAGGATGTTTTTGTAAATGTATGCACATGCGTGCTCGCTGGTGTAAAACAATTGTAGATAATATTAGAATATTACTATAAATATGGGGGGTCTGGGGGGGGGGGGGGGGGGGCGCAGAAGCCAGAGACATAACTAAATTCAAATGGAATTATATACAGACTCTTTGTTTGTTTTTTTTTTGGGTGGAGCCAAGTTATTTTTTACACTTACTCTTGAGGCCAGATTATTTATGACCCCCTTTATGAGCCAGGTTATTTTTTTCTTGCATATCCAAAGACAGGGGATTTTTTTATAAATATACCAGCCCCCCCCCCCCGCCCAAGAATATCAAATGGTCGGTCCCTAATCACAGTAAAATGGTCGGTCCCTAATCACAGTAGGCTTTCCAAATTAGTAGGACGCCACGGCCCTGAAAGTTACCCAGCACCATCGCCCGACCACGACCACCCCATTTATTTCTAGGTTAAAGGACAGATGGCACTAGCTGGTGTCAGCTGGTGTGGTTTACGCAAATTGATTGAAAGAACAGTTCTAAATAAGGATCTCTGTAAGTCATTTGAATCCCAGTAGAGTTGAATCAGCAGGAAGGGGGGTGTTGTGGTCGGGCAATGGTGCTGGGTAACTTTCAGTACTGGGGCGTCCTCGTAATTTGGATAATGATAGGGCAAGGGCCTATTGTGTTTGCAGTAGGTGGAGTTGTTTGGACATTTTTTTTTCTTTCTTTCTTCTCTCTTGAGACCGCTCGATTTAGACTGAAATACTCTCTCTAAGAGCCGTTAAACCCAAAACAAGCAAACAACATTCTCAATCCCCTTCACAAGACCCTTGAATGATCAGCGGATCTTGAAAGTTGGCAAGATGGATGGTTTGTTGTTTTGGGTTTAACGGCCCTTTGAGACAGTATTTCAGTCTATATCGGGCTGTCTCCCAAAGAGCGGGAGAAAGAAGAGAAATGATAGACGAGAGAAAAAAAAAATGTCCGAACAACCCCACCCGCACCTACTGCAGGCACAGTGAGCCCTTGTCCTACTATTATTCAAATCAGTAGAACGCTCCAGCACTGGAAGTTATACCCAGCACCACCCAACCACCCCAAAAGTTGGCAGGAAGGCAGCAGTCAGTCCATATTAGGTTCAGTACCTGCTTGTTTAATTCGAAGTGTGAAACCCTGTCACTTTACTAATGGCTCTTTCAATTTGGATCATATGATGTGCTATTAATTGTGTCCCCTTGACATCAAAAGCACCCATTTGATTCCGTTTGCCAAGAAATGGTGGACGATTTTCTCAAGTTCTTTTGATATGGTAAAGCCTTTTTCCGCCATTATAGCACCCCCAGCTATGAGTTCGCCAGTTTCAATTTTTCTGAAGAAGGTCATATAAACCACTTTGCTGACAAATTTCATTTTATATCAGAAATGCCCTCGGTGTAAAGGTGCGAAATAAACCTGATGTCGCCCCTAGAGTCGACATCAATAAGGCTTTTGGAAGAAGTGGAGGGTTTGTAATCTGAGTACGTCTGACTTCCTGATCAAGGATGATGGCATCTTCAGTTCAGTGCAATCAGTTACCAGCATGGTACTAGGATATTGTTTATGGAAGTCCTTTGTCATATTTTGAGTGATGACGTCACGATGGGGAAATGATTTCAGGGAGCCCAATCTATATATCCATGTTTTGAATATTTTGTGATTGTTGATAGAGATATATTGAATCTTGTTGCTAAACCCTTATTGAAGAGACCTAATTTTAGCTTCATCATTGTCAAAAGAAATTCATCTTCCACGGCTAATTGGTATAACCTGGTCGGTTGTGTCACGTCATCTTCACTATCGTCACTGTCAATTTCTTGAGGCTCATCGGAATCAAATATATCTGTGCCACACATATGGTGTGCTCTGCTGTCCCGTAAACAATATTACTTATGTCTTGTTTTTGGTACAATCAATTCAAGAACGTATCTAAATATATTATAACTCTGAAAATCCGTGTAAAACTGCATCAACTTCAACTTTGGATTTACAAATGCAATATTTGTTCAGTAAAAACGAGAGACTACATGGAAGTGGAAGATCAAACTTGACGTATTTATTTAAGTTCAAGTCTACTGAATCTGCAGTTTCTGAAGCTGTGTCCGTCTCCTCCGAATCGTTCCTTTTCTTGGGCGGCTTTCTTGTCTCCCGTTTGCTCCAGGCAAATACTAATGGGATGCGGCTTTCTCGTCTCCCGTTTGCTCCAGGCAAATACGGATGGGATGCTCTCAGATTTGAGCCGTCTCTTGCTCCTCATATTCAATAAAGTCTGTTGGTAGGAAATGTTTTGAACAAATTCTTGTGTACTCTGTAATATAAAAATCATCTTTTGTCGCTGATGATACAGCCGGTCTTATTCTGGTTTTCCAAGTCTGAAAGTAAGATTGTATTTCTTATTTTGCCAAATACATAATAAAAAAAGGAGTGCTACCTGTAAACTGGAAAAAAGCAAGTGATTAGCTGAACTTTAGAAATACTTAGCGTCACATAAATCTGACATTTGCAGTGTATACTTAGATCAGACATCTCAGAATGTAACGCCGGAACCTACATTGGCTGGTTAAATACAGAAATTGCTATAGAAAAAAAAACAATCAGTCACTCCTTGTGCTTGTATTTGAAATGGAACTGTCCGAATTATAAGATAGAAGAGTTCACTAAGGGTTAAACTGCCGACTGAAATAATGTCTCAAAGGGCCGTTTAACCCAAAACAATCAATTAGGTTCATTTAAGGAAAGCCGATTGCAATTGGTAATACAGAATGCTGAACGTTTTCCTAATAGGTAGCTATAAGGCCCTGCTGGTTTACAACCAGTGGCGACCATTCTTGTAACACGTTTTTACCGGATAACTACTTAAAATATTTTGTAATTTTATTTAAATTTAAAGACTTTCAAAAACCAGTTGCTGTTGTTAGACTGCGCCGTTAAAAAGGATTTGCAGTTGTTGTCCCATTTCTTCTATATGCGCGCGTTCAGTTTACAAACCCAACTGAATGTTCTGTGTGAGCGTCAAGTGCCAATGATGTTATTATAAGAGCAGCTTGAGAATGTTGTTTTTCTTGTGCCTTCCAGTTTAGTTTGCAATTTCTGCCGATCCTTTTTTTTGTGGTTTTCCTTTTCGGTTTCTTCACAAAATGTCCAAAATATATGACGCTACAAAGAGAAACTGCACTTGCAGAAGGAAAATGGCCGCCCCTGGTCTTTAGCTTTGAAACTTGTCGCTCTACAGAAACTCAGACGGGGATGGTGCGATGGTGCTGTGTATAACTTTCATTGCGGGGGCCTCCTTCTGATTTGGATTATTGTAGAGCAATGCTGGAAGTTGTCGGTTGGCGATGATGTTGGGTAATTTTCAGTGCCGGGGTGTCGTACTAATTTGGAATTGGATTAAGCAAGGGCCTACTGTGCTTACAGTAGGTGCGGAAGGTACATTGTGTGGCTATGTTTTTGTCGCCTATCATAACTTTTCTGGCTCCCTCTGACTGAGAGGCGGTTCGATGTAGACTGAAATACTGTCTTGAAGGACCGTGAAACTCGAAACAAACCACTAACCGACCAACTAGTAATTTTGCTACGTATCTCCAATTTGCTTCAAACTTACAATAATGAGACAGCCTGCCATGGCATGCTTTAGCAAAGGTCTTCTGACTCATTGTATGCCTCGGTGACTTACATTTCATGGTCCTGTGATTTTTGTCCTCACATGTACAATACGATTTTATGGATTTGCGTTATACTTCAGATAGTGGGTCAGAACAGACCTCAACTTTTCCCCATTTTGTATGAATGAGGGATTTTGGCCCTATTACGCGTAACACTAAATAACCCTTTTTAAATTGGAAACCCGTTTTGTGGACATACGCAAAAGTGCAGACCCAGATCAGACGCGGCGTCTGATTAGGGACCAGACGGTTTGCTTACAGGAATTTCAATGCGAAGTACAATAATTGTGAAAAAAAAGTCACCAGAAACCCATAAAACTAGAAATACACTCATCGAAATGAAAAGGATGGTCAAGTCCATCAGTCAAAAAAAAGGTTTATGGATTTTTGTTATACTTTGCACAGTTTGGCACTGAAACCGCCCTTGCTCTACTTCTAGACCAGTGTTACCTTCATTTGATGTTTCAGTAGTTGTCTCGCCTGCGAAGCAGAAGCGAAACAAATGTTTTGCTTTCCGGTGTCGTCATGGGCTGCGGCGTAAACTTTCGTCGATTTTTTTACGTTAAGGTCATTTTCCCAAGAACTATAAAGGCTAGAGACATGAAACATGGGTCATGCATACATCTGGAAAAGTAAGGCTTAAATATCGTCAATATTGAGTCTTGACTTACATTTCAAGGTTCACCGACTTCGCAATTTTTTGTCGAGTTTTCGCGTTTAGATCATTTTCTCAAGAACTGTATGGGCTAGAGCCATGAAACGTGGGTTATGCATACATCTGAAATAGTAAAGATCACCTTACCATCAGTATTAAATCTTGACCTACATTATACCTTTTACTGACTTTGCAATTTTTGTCGAGTTTTTTGCGTTTAGCTCTGTTTCTCAGAACATATTAAGGCTAGAGCTATGAAACTTAGGTCATGCATACCTCTGGGAAAATAAAACTTAACCCCATCATTAATAATGAGTCTTGGCCTTCTTTTGAAGGTTCACTGACTTTGCAGTTTTTGGTCAAGTTTTCATATTTAGCTCTTTTTCTCAAGAACTATAAGTGCTAGAGCCATGAGACCTGGGTCATGCAAAGACCTGGACGAGTAAAGCTCAAAGCCACTATCAGTGTTGCCGCGTGAATAACATTTTATGGTTCACGGACATTGCAACCTTTGCGTCAAGTTTAGCTCTTCTTTCCTAGCAATGATAAAGGCCAGTCATGAAACATGGGACATTGAAACAACTCAGCTCTATTTTATGACAAAGCGCAGGCAGGCGAGGTATCGCTTTCCGCGAAATTCTTGTTTTACCACCAAATTTATTCGGTTGAAAGACGGAGATATAGCCTGCTTAAATGAAGCTTACGTGGGAGATACCATTTCCCCATATGCAACAATCCCAAAAGTCTTCTTTTCCGTCTTGTAAGACGGATATAGATTTTTTGTTTTGGAAAAGAAAAAAAGGTCTTAGCAATAGCTTTAACAACGTTTAATAGTTGGGATAACAGCTTCATGACCGGTCAAAGGCCAAAGGTTTCTAAGTGTTAGGTTCAATGACTTCAGACAGGGCACGAATTTTGGGGATTAGCATTTTGAGCTGATGGTTGATATGAACGAGTAAGTGACGCCTCACCAACACATAGGTCATACGGTGACGGGCCTATCTTTAAAGGTCCCATTGCTTTCTCAGCATGAAAAAATTTATCACTAGGTATCGCTGCAAGCTTCTCACTATAGTTTAGTCATTGTAAATGACCGTGATCAGCCAGCTATAAACAAATAAAGCATCCTTGAGTTAAACATAAAAAAGGTTTGACAACTTAATTGGGGCACTAGAATGTATTTCGTTGAATAAAATGGTAAAAATACAATGTACAGGCATGGTGCCCAAATCACTATACCGCCTATGTTTATATAACATTGCTAGACGGGAAACCAGAACAGTATATTTTGTGGAGCGATTTGTAATTTTTCAAAAAAAAATTCTATTTTAAGCCAATTAATTGACTTAAAATATGCAGATCAACCCACATTTATTACCAAAGGTGAAGGTTGAACCGCTTTTTAAAATGATTTGAGTTTAGACGTGTTTCACTGACAGGAGGACTAGGGAGACTTTAAAGTCTCATTCGAAAGACCGGAGTGGCTGGGATAGAGCCTGCGACCCCTGGATAGGCGATTTATATGAGGTACCTCCAGATAGCATAGTACTTTCAGACAGCATAAGTATGCATGCTGGTCTTGATATGCTGTTTACAGGTTCTGTCCCTACAGACAGCAGTATTATTTATATATTCTACCGATTCAATCCAATTTACATGTTAACAACATGAATTAGTATTGAATTCCATTGTTTGTAGTCCTGCTAAACAAATGTTAATTATCTAACAACCCAATGAGACTATCTGACTTTCAGCGAGAGTATATTCTAAATATCTGGCCAAAAGAAAGAAAGCTTTTCAAATTTTCGACTACTCGACAACAAAGACTGTCAAACGATGTTCTATTTTTTTGTTTTTGTTTTTTGGTTTGCTTTAGTTTTTTGTTTTTTGGTTTGCTTTAGTTTTTTGTTTTTTGTTTATATATTTATTTCAATTTATCAGTTTAATTAGCTCACCTGAGCACGAAGTGCTCTAGGTGAGCTATTGTGATCGATATTTGTCCGTCGTCTGTCCGTCCACCCGTCCGTCCGTCAAAAGTTTCTTTAAACGACATCTCCTCCTAGACCAGTAAGCCAATTTCAAAATAATTTCACACAAATGTTTCTTTTATAGCCCTGAACCAAAATTGCTAAAATGGTTCCGCTCCGCTGAACAAAATGGCCGCCAGAGCTAAAAAAAGAAAAACATTTAAACGACATCTCCTCTGAGGCTATTGGCTCGATTTCAAAATAATTTCACAGAAATGTTTGACTCATAGCCCTGAACCAAAATTGCTAAAACAGTTCCACTCCGCTGAATAAAATGGCCACCAGAGCTAAAAATAGAAAAACCTTTAAACAACATCTCCACTGAAGCCAATGGCTCGATTTCAAAATGATTTCACAGAAATGTTTGACTCATGGCCCTGAGCCACAATTGCTAAAACGGTTCCACTCCGCTGAACAAAATGGCCGCCAGAGCTAAAAATAGAAATATATTCTAGAATAACACAGAGGGCACAGTTTTGAGCCAATCAATGAAACTTGGTCAAAATGTTTCTCTTAATGAATTCTAGACCAAGTTTGAAACTGGGTCATGTGGGGTCAAAAACAAGGTCACTGGGTCAAATCTTAGAAAAACCGTGTGTACACTCTAGAGGGCACAGTTATGATCCAATCTTCATGAAACGTTGTCAGAATGTTTATCCTTATACAATCTAGGCCAAGCTTGAAACCGGGCCATTTCAGATCAAAACCTAGGTCACTATGTCAGATCTTAGAAAAACCATGTGAGCGCTCTAGAGGGCACAGTTGTGTTCCAATCTTCATGAAACTTTGTCAGAATGTTTATCTCCAACAAATCTAGACCAAGGGTGTAACTGGGTTATGTTGGAGAGAAAAAACTAGGTCACTAGGTAAAATCTTAGAAAGACATTGTGTATACTCTAGAGGCACAGTTTTGATCCGATATTCATGAAACTTTGTCAGAATGTCTATATATACAATAAATCTAGACCAGATTTGAAACTGGGTCATGTGGGGTCAAAAACTAGGTCATTATGTTTAATCTTAGAAAATCCTTAGGTACACAATAAAGGGTTCATTTTCGATTGAATCTTTGTGAAACTCTGTCTGGCGCATGTATGAATGTCTCTGAGGTTAAGTTTACAGGATACTCAAGTGAGCGATCCAGGGTCATCATGACCCTCTTGTTTAAATATAGCAAGGCATTATATGGACATTTTTTGCTCAATTTATGGTGTGTAAATTAAATGTTTTTACCGACATTTCACGAGTGCCAACCACGAAGGAAGATTTCAGCTGTTTTACCGTCAGAAAAGATTCTCTGGTCTAGACCTCCTCATTCAACGCTAATGTGCCATTGACGAAAAACACAACAATTAAAAAATTGATAGTAAGCCTTAGTGCAGTAGGTGCGGCTGTTTGCACATTTTTAGCTCACCTGGCTCGAAGGGCCACAGTGAGCTATTGTCATACCAATGCGTCCGGCGTGCGTCGTGCGTCGTGCGTCGTCACGGAATTTGTCCGTCAACACCTAAAAACAAATATTCAAACATCTTCTTCTGTAAAACTACTGGTCCCATGGTTCTCAAATTTCACATGGAGCATGACCTGACTCCAGGGTCTCAGAATTGTAAAATTGGGTCAGGTTGAAAATCCAAGATGGCCGCCGTTACTAAAAATAGCAAAAACAACAATATATTTGTCTGAATTTTGGCATGGAACATCAGTGAAACCTTGGTATTCAAAATTATAAAAATGAAAAAAATCTGTAGCGGAGTTTTGTCACAGTGACCTACTTTCTGTTTACGTGTGTAATTTTGCTCAAATGCCAATGTAAAAAAATGACCTATTTAAACAACTTCAAACAACTTCTTCTCTAAAACCACTGAGCCCATGGATCTCAAATTTCACATGGAGCATGACCAGACTGCAGGGTTTCAAAATTGTAAAATTGGGTCAGGTCTAAAATCCAAGATGGCTGCTGTTACTAAAAATAGCAAAAACAACAAAATCAACTTCTTCTCCAGAACCATTTGGTATATTTGGTTGAAAGTTTGCATGGAACATAAGTAGGACCTTGATATTTAAAATTGTAAAAATAAAAAAATCTATAGCGGAATTAGGTCACAGTGACCTACTTAGCGTTTACAAGGCCGATTTTGCTCAAATGTCAATATCTAAAGAAAATGCAACCAATTCTGACCAGATTTGGTCAGAATTGGTTCTTGAATGGAATTATTTCAATTTTGTGCCAGTTGACTATCCAAGATGGCCACCATGGGGACCTTTACTAAAAATAGCACAAACATAAAAATGACAATTACTCAAGAACCCTTGAATGGAATTGGACCAATTTTGTGTCAGAATGTTCCTTGCATGAAGCCGTTTCGATTGATTGCAATTTGGCATTCCAAGATGGCCGCCATCTGGTGTTACTAAAAATAGCACAAACATAAAAATAACAATTGCTCAAGAACCCTTGAATGGAATTGGACCAATTTTGTGTCAGAATGTTCCTTGCATGAAGTCGTTTTGATTAATTGCAATTTGGCGTTCCAAGATGGCAGCCATCTGCCGTTACTAAAAATAGCACAAAACATGAAAATGACAATTACTCAAGAACCCTTGAATGGAATTGGACCAATTTTGTGTCAGAATGTTCCTTGCATGAAGCCGTTTCGATTGATTGCAATTTGGCATTCCAAGATGGCCGCCATCTGGTGTTACTAAAAATAGCACAAACATAAAAATAACAATTGCTCAAGAACCCTTGAATGGAATTGGACCAATTTTGTGTCAGAATGTTCCTTGCATGAAGTCGTTTTGATTAATTGCAATTTGGCGTTCCAAGATGGCAGCCATCTGCCGTTACTAAAAATAGCACAAAACATGAAAATGACAATATCTCAGTAACCGCTGAATGGATTTTGACGAAATTTGTGTCAAAATGATTCTTGCATTGAGATGTTTCAAAAATGTCTAACTGTAGACCATTCATATTGGCCTCTGTTACTAAAAATAGAAAAATGTGAAAATTAAAAAAATTTCAATGGAGTTGGATTAATTTTGTGTCAGAATGGTCCTTTCATTAAGCTTTTTCGATTTTTTGCATTTTGGCATTCCAAGATGGCCGCCATTTGCCGTGACTTAAAATAGCACAAAACATGAAAATGACAATATCTCAGTAACCGCTGAATGGATTTTGACGAAATTTGTGTCAAAATGATTCTTGCATTGAGATGTTTAAAAAATATCTAACTGTAAGACCAGTCATACTGTCCTCTGTTACTAAAAATAGAAAAATGTGAAAATCAGAAAATCTCAATGGAATTGGACCAAATTTGTGTCAAAATGGTCCTTGCATGAAGGCTTTTTGATTTTTTGCATTTTAGCAATCCAAGATGGCCGCCATCTGCCGTTACTAAAAATAGCAGAAACATAAAACTGGCAATATCTCAGTAACCCCTGAATGGATTTTGATGAAATTTGTGGCAAAATGATTCTTGCATTGAGGTGTTTCAAAAGTAAGTATATAAAGACCAGGCAAGTTGGCCTCTGTTACTAAAAGTAGCAAAATGTGAAAATGAGAAATTCTCAGTGGAATTGGACCAATTTTGTATCAGAATGGTTCTGTTGCACAATAGCCAGGTGAGCGATATCAGGCCCATTTGGGCCTCTTGTTTCTCTCTCTCGCCTATCATCTCCCTTCTTTCTCCCGCTCTGTGAGACGGCTTGATATAGACTGAAATACTGTTTCAAAGAGCCGTTAACCTAAAACAACCGACCAACCAAATTCTTTTTTGTTCTCATTAGACCTTCCACATGAACTGATAATTCAGCCGCGACACGAGAAAACCAACACATTGGTTGTGCGCCCAGCGCAGACTCAGATCACCCTGAGCGAATTGGAGCCGCGACACGAGAAAACCAACAAAGTGGTTGTGCGCCAAGCGCAGACAGATCAGCCTGGGCGAATTGATAATTGAGCCGCGACACAAGAAAACAATGAAAGTGGTTGTGCGCCCAGCGCAGACTTAGATCCACCTGGGCGAATTTGAGCCGCGACACGAGAAAACCATCAAAGTGGTTGTGCGCCCAGCGCAGACTCAGATCAGCCTGGGCGAATTTGAGCTGCGACACGAGAAAACCAACAAAGTGGTTGTGCTCCCAGCGCAGAATCAGATCAGCCTGCGCTAGGCGCACAAATGGTTGTGCGCCCATCGCACGCTGATCTGATCCCCGGCAGGCTGATCAGTGAGTCTGCGCTGGGCGCACAACCACTGAAAAGTGGTTGTGCGCCCAGGGCAGGCTGATCTGAGTCTGCGCTGGGCGCACAACCACTTTGTTGGTTTTCTCGTGTCACGGATCGATTATAGTTTTAGGGAAAGCAACTCTGACATAGTTTATTACCTGATGAGGAGCCCCGGTTGCTCAGTGGGTTAAGCACTGGCCTGCTGATCATGGATAACTTTCCACGCCACTGTTTAAAAATCGATAATCGATATTCGCGAATCGAGCTGTTAATGAAATACACTACGAGATATGGGCAAGTCATCTTTTCCGTCTTATATTATTTTTCCTTATATTCAAATCCATTTTTCCGTGTTCATTTCGAAAACCGCATTAATTTGCGAACAGCCTGATATAATTTTTGAAAAGACTGCATAAGAAATACCGCGGTCATTTTTTAGTTTAAGTTGACTACCCTCAAAATGTATAGAATATATAGTAAATCATGACTTTTTTACTGCGTTGATCAAAGTTTTTACCCGCATATGTCTCTTTTATTCATAAAATGAAAATTTTCCGTGTTCATTCCGAAAACTACAATTATTCAGCATTTCACTGATATAATTTTTATTGAAATAGGAAGTAAAACAGTGCGGTCATTTTTACATTTTCGATCAGCACCCTTATTTTCTATGCTGGCCGCAAATATCCAACAGAATTCACACATTACTCCAGGTGGCGAAGAAAGTTGCGAACGTCTAGCGGTCCTGGGTTCGAGCCCCGCTTGAGGCGAAATCTTCTCAACCGTAAACAGGGTTTCATTGGACCAAGCCTTTCATTTTGAACCTCCCATCGTCCTGATATGACTGAAATACTGTTAAAAAGGACGTAAAATTGGAAATGCAAATCATTCATCCACTTTTGAATGATGAATTCTTAATGTAACGAATTCGCTCACCACCTTTTGGAATGTTTTCGGCCTCTAGGAAGCAAACAAGAAGTCACCAAAATTGTTCTACTGTGTAACTGAATTGGCGGGAAAACGTGAATGTATGTACCTCAACACCTTAGATATGGTCTTGTCCTGTTAGTTAGACTGCTTATATGCATACTGATCTGAGTTTTCTCTTTTCGTTCGATCGATAAGGTACCTTTCTTCGTTGGAAATCATTTTAATTCTTAAAGCACCGAAAATGAAATGGTTGATTTTATAAACAGCGTAGATCCATATGAGAACAAATAGCGTAGGTCCATATGAGACGGCTCATCATGATGAGCCGCCTCATCTGGATCTATGCTGTTTGCTCTTCAGTTTTTTAGCTCACCTGAGCCGAAGGCTCACAGGTGAGCTTATAGTATAGGCAGGCATCCGTCGTCCGTCGTATGTCGTCCGTCCGTCCGTCCGTCCGTCAACATTTTCAAACGACATCTCCTCTGAAACTACAAGGCCCATTGTTACCAAATTTCATATATAGCATCTATAGGCAGGGAGAACCAATAATACTGTTTTTTATCCAAATCGCTTCAGAACTTTGGTTGCTATGGCAACTTAAAGTTTCCATTGACTTGTATGGGAAAAATTGAAAATTTGCATTTATTGCTATTTCTCTGCAGATAATTTGATAAATCTTTTACAGAAATGTTCCTTGAGTAGTTCTCTATCAGCCACATGAAATTTATGTTAATTGCACAATTTGGCTGGTTGCCATGGCAACCGAATGGTTAAAAATAGAAAAAATATTAAAAAATCATCTCCTCAGAAACTATGCAACCAATAAAGCTCAAACTTCACAGAAAGGATCTTGGTACTACCCTCTATAAAAATACTATTTTTCTTGGCAATTGCTCCAGCAGGTTGGTTGCTATGGCAACTTAAAGTTGCCATTGACTTATAATGGGAAAATGGAAAATTTGCATTTATTGCTATGTCACTGCAGATATTTTGACAAAACTTTCATAGAAATGTTCCTTGAGTAGTTCCAAACCAGCCATATCAAATTTATGCAAATTGAGCTATTTGGCTGATTGCCATTGCAACCGAATGGTTAAAAATAGAAAAAATATTCAAAAATCATCTCCTCAGAAACTATGCAACCAATAAAGCTCAAACTTCACAGAAAGGATCTTGGTACTACCCTCTATTAAATTACTGTTTTTCTTGGCAATTGCCCCAGCAGTTTGGTTGCTATGGCAACTTAAAGTTGCCATTGACTTATAATGGGAAAATGGAAAATTTGCATTTATTGATATGTCACTGCGGATATTTTGACAAAACGTTTATACAAATGTTCCTTGAGTAGTCCCCAACCAGCCATATCAAATTTATGCAAATTGAGCTATTTGGCTGATTGCCATTGCAACCGAATGGTTAAAAATAGAAAAATTTTAAAATATCATTTTTGCAGAAACTATGTGGCCAGTAAAGCTCAAACTTTACAGAAACAATCTTAGAACTAGCCTCTATAAAAATACAGTTTTTTTTGGCAATTGCTCCAGCAGTTTGGTTGCTATGGCAACTTAAAGTTGCCATTGACTTATAATGGGAAAATGGAAAATTTGCATTTATTGCTATGTCACTGCAGATATTTTGACAAAACTTTTATAGAAATGTTCATTGAGTAGCCATATCAAATTTATGCAAATTGAGCTATTTGGCTGATTGTCATTGCAACCGAATGGTTAAAAATAGAAAAAATTTAAAATATCATTTTTGCAGAAACTATGTGGCCAGTAAAGCTCAAACTTTACAGAAACAATCTTAGAACTAGCCTCTATAAAAATACAGTTTTTCTTGGCAATTGCCCAAGCAGTTTGGTTGCTATGGCAACTTAAAGTTGCCATTGACTTATAATGGGAAAATGGAAAATTTGCATTTATTGCTATGTCACTGCAGATATTTTGACAAAACTTTTATAGAAATGTTCATTGAGTAGCCATATCAAATTTATGCAAATTGAGCTATTTGGCTGATTGTCATTGCAACCGAATGGTTAAAAATAGAAAAATTTTAAAAATATCATTTTTGCAGAAACTGTGGCCGGTAAAGCTCAAACTTTACAGAAACGATCTTAGTTCTTGCCTCTATAGAATTCCTGTTTTTCACGGCCATTTTCCATTGACCTATAATGGGAAAAATGGAAATCCGCAATTTTTGCTATCTCACTGCAGTTATTTGGATTTTTTTCCTACAGAAATGTTTCTTGAGTTGTCCTCTGTGATTCATATTCATCTTAATTTTGTCCAAATCACTGAATTTGATTAGTTGCCATGATGGCAACATAAAGGAAATTTTTTTTGAAAAAATATTCAAAAATCTTTCCTCAAAAACTGTATATTGGGATGAAGCTGATTCTTTGCATACATGTTCATGACATTAGCCACTACATAAATATTGTTTTCTATAATTGTTGCCCATGTGGTTTCATTGCTATGGCATTTTAAAGTTTCCATAGACTAACAACTCAGTTAAAGTTGAAATTAGGCCACATTGTACAATTTACTTTATAGAGTTACCTACCCTTGAGTGCTGAGGATGAATGGACTCAGGTGAGCTACAGGACCAATGGTCCTCTGGGTTTTTTTTTATTTTTTTTTTTTGGGGGGGGGGGGGTTCTTTCTTTCTTTTTTGTTTGCTCTTCCTTTCTTATTATTATTTTTATTTATTTTTTATTTATTTATTTTTGCGCTCGCACGAGTAATTATTAGAAATTTATATACTATTTTACTTTTGAACATGAGTATATCGCTCAGTATTGTATTTCAATCAATCTACTTTCTTATTGTTTCTGTTCAAAGTAACTTCTTAACCTTCAAATCTTTAGTTTTACGTTAAAGGTTTTTGTGACAAATGAGAAAGCAATCTAACGGTATGTACCAAGTATTTCTTTCAGTTGAATCATGGTTTACATTTATTGCATAATTATAATACTTGTCGTTTTGTCACACACTAACTTGCGATTTGGCGTCCTTTTAGGCTCGCCGGTACGAATTGCACTACCCCAGGGTCTGCGTAGGCGGCGGCGTCGGCGTTAGCAAAATGCTCAAGTTTTATGTTTAAGTTTTTTATGTGATGGGTAATGTACTGTCAGGTGAGCTAGCATGTACGCGGTCAGATCTTGTTAACAGTATTACAGTCATATCAGTACGATGGGGTGGTGATAATAAACGGCCATGTACAACGGAGTCTTGTTGGCGGTTAGAAAGATTTCTGCCTCCAGCGGGTCTCGAGCCCGGGGTCACTAGATCAGCAGGCCAGCTCTTCCTCACACACCAAACAATAATATTGATATACATATGAAGGTTAACGTTGCACTTTTCGGTTTATGTTGCATTGTTGTATAATTTTAATCTTTACTGCTATGTATGGTGTATGTTTCTCCCCCAGAAGGGACACAACATTGAATCAATATTCAGTCAACTTTGATTTTTTACTCGCATCTACAAGCTGGTCACTACAGGCATACATACTTGTTGCGGCCCAGCCGCTTTCGGACATGCAAATTGTATTACAGCTCTGTGAGTGCAGCATCTTGGGATAAGTCTGTATTGTTATTATTATTATTATTATTATTATTATTATTATTATTATAGTCTAACGTGTCCTAAGGGGTCAACAAAAAGGATGCACTAAAAGAAACTGTTTAAGAGAGTTGATCCCTTAATACAGGTTCTGTTGCACTGTAATTTTGTTCAAAGGACCCTAAATAAGTGGTTGATGAATATACTAGATGTGACCCCTCAATACAGTGACTCGTAACGGCAGGTTTGGCTATTGTAATTATTATTACTATTATTATTGTCTAAATAAAGGCATATGTTGAGACTACTCGTTTAAAACAAAAGTTGAAGTACCATTAAAACCGCGTCCACGTGGTTTTAATGGAATTACAACATTTGTTTTAGCAAGATATTATTTTTTCTTTGCCGGGTCATACCAGAATTAATATCAAATACGTATAACAGCCATCTGAAGTGTGCACTCGTGATTTTGCAGTGACATGGTACACTTGCAGGGGAAGCAACTCTGCCATTTCTGTTTTTGCCTCCCTTCTCAGTTGGGGGTTTACTTTGAAACGAAATAATTTAGTATTCCGTAAGCCAAAATTTACTCTCTCTCACGTGCGTGACCAAAGCTCAAACACACAGCGACGAGAGACCTAATGTAAAGAGTTTGCACTCAGGCCCGGATCCAGACCACCACTTACTTGTGGGGCTCTGGATAACTGTTGGGGCTGGGAGGTGCTGAGATGTGTGTGTGCGGGGGTGGGGGGAGGGGAGGGCTTGAAAATAGATAACATAATCAGTTTGAGAATGTTTGCTGTCTTGTTTGCCTTGAAACATATGTTGTGATATCTCATTAGAATCGCCTCGCCGAGGCGATTCTAATGAGATGTCACAACATATGTTTATTGTAATCTCATTAGACGCCTCGCCGAGGCGATTCTAAGAAGATATCACAACATGTGTTTTAATCTAACCAGGTCCAGGTGGCGGATCTTAAGCCCCAAAGCCCATCCTTGGCACCGGGGCTGGAAGCCTTGCTCTCTGGATGACGAAGCCCTTACAAAATGGAATCTAGAATTTAGAAGAGCAGGAGGTGGGTGGGTGGTGCGATGGTGCTGGTTGTAATTTCCAGTGCCGGGGCGTCCAACTGATTTGTATAACAGCAGGGCAAGGGCCTACTGTGCTTGCAGTAGGTGCGGGTGGGGCTCTCCTTTCTCTCTTTCTTTGGGAGACAGTCCGATATAGACTGAAATACTGTCTCAAAGGGCCGTTAAACCCAAAACAACCAACCAACCAAACTTTAGAGGAGCAAATTCTTTTCTTTGAGAGTTATGAAGAGAGGCAAAATCAAACGTGCTGATTGAGTTACTACCCTGAAGGTGTATCAGCCCACTGGGCACACAACCTTGATTCAACGTCATGACCTTGAATCAGCCTTGATTCAATTTTGATTCACCGTCATGACCTTGAATCAACATTGATTTAATCTTGATTCAAGGTTGATTAAAGGTTGTGTGCCCGCTGGGAGCCTTAATGGTAGAACGGCAGAAGTGTACACCCATAACAGATTAATGTAGATCCACGGCAGTATTGTCCCATTGTTTTATGATCATTTCGGTATTTCAATGTCCTTTGTTAGTTTTCAGTGATCCGAACACTCACAGATTGTAAATATCTAATTTCTCTATATACAAAAGATAATGAGCGGTTGCACGTTAAGTATGTCCTACAGCAAAGATTCGGACCAGACTGCGCAGTAGCGATTGATTTTTACTCAGGATGTTCGCTAATCTCTGCCCAATTAATACTGTCGTACGTATGGCTGAAGGTCTTCCCGGGATATTCTGTTAGAACTTTCTATATGAGGGTCTGGATAGGGTTTACCGATTAGCGATGACTGAGATTAGCGATTAAAGCTTAACGTTAAAGGGGGGGGGGGGGGGGGCGCGTATCAATAAGGTGAGTTTTTCGCATCCTACCAAGGTTTTCTTTTTTTAACTGCTGGTGTACTCCAGTGTGTGTAGTTTATTGAACCGTATGTGACTTTGGTCGGAAAGCCCTAGTTACTGAGCTATGGGTCCACATATGTGAGTGGGGTAATTCAACATGGTTTTAGCCTGTCTTGTAGAAATATTCCCATTTGGTAGGTGAGCATAACAGACAGACAGCATTTAATAAAATGATTAACAAAACATCTAAAATGTATTTCCATATCATTTTATTTTGTTTAATTTAAACATATGATGTCAAAAAAGACTTCCTTTGACATCCAGCATTTTTTTATATTTTTGTCCTCTATTTTCAATATTTCTTGGCGTCTATGCTAAATATACAGACCAGTAATCATCAACTGCATGCAAAGGAAACACCTTGACCAGGACAATTGGAGTCTATATACCAGAATATCACCATGACCCAGTTTCATGGTTGACTGTACACATATGCTTGCTTTGAAGATGGTTTTCATTCAACTTTATAACCTAGAAGTATAAAACTTTGGTCAAATTAATATCTCAACTGCTAAATTTTGCCCCCACCACCACATAATTATGATGAGGGGAGACGTAATGGTTTCAGTGCGAACCCGTCGGCGTCTGTGTCGTCGTCGGCGTGACAGTTTGTACCCACTATATTTCTTGAATCAACGGGTAGAATTTTACCAAACTTACACCCGTGGAATTTGATCAAGCTTGCTTGGATACACAGTCGGGACAAACTAACCAGCTGATTGGGTTTTGTTTAATTTGACCCCATATTCAAGGCCTCAGGAGGTCATTAACTGTTAAGATTTCTGCGTCGGCATAGGCGTGACAATTTCCTGTACCTACGATATCTTTTGAAACAATAAGCGCAATTCCATAACACTTGCATGGATATATCATTAGGACAAGCTTAAGAGGTGGTCAGATTTCGGTGACCTTGACCTTATTTTCAAGGTCACAGAAGGACTTAATATGTGACGCAGACCGAGACGCAGACGCCAACGAGATCCGCACTGAAGCCAGTGTGTATTCCCTCACCTTTAGTGGCGGGGGTGTGGGCATAATATAGCAGTTAAGATATTAATTTGACCAAAGTTTCATAATTTAAGGTCATATAATGGAATGAAAACCATCTTACAAGCAAGTTTATGTGTTCAGTCAACCATGAAAACTAGGTCATTGTGAAATTCTAGTCACATCATCCAATGGTGCTGGTCAAGGTGCTCCCTTGACATGTGCTTGATGATTACTGGTCAGTTTATTTAGCAATGATGCCAAGAAATATTGAAAATAGAGGACAAAAATATAAAAAAAATGCTGAATGTCAAAGGGAAGTCTTTTTTGACAACATATGTTCAAATTAACCCAATAAAATGATATGGAAATACATTTTAGATGTTCTGTTGATCATTTTATCAAACGCTGTCTGTCTGTTGTCATTTTTAATTCTACCAAATGAGAATAGTTTTACAAGACAGACTAAACCCATGTTGAATTACCCCCACCCACTTCTGTGGACCCATAGCTCAGTAACTAGGGCTTTCCGACCAAAGTCACATATGGTTCAATAAACTAGACACACTGGAGTATACCATCAGTTAAGAATGGTAAACTTTGGTAGGATGCAGAAAGCCCACCTTATTGATACCTCCCCCCCCCCCACGCCCCCCAGCTTTCGAAATCAATTTTTGTGGAAATGGCTTTATCGCTTACTGATTGAAGGACCAAAATTTTGTTGGTTAGCGATTTTGGTAACCCCCTCCCCCACCCTTCCAGACCGACTTATAATCTTATCCATCCAGCCTTTATCTTAACGTAAGGCTAATTTATTCGCATAAAATTGAATCTCCAAGCCAGAATACTTAAACCATCCATAAAAAAAATATTGACAAGGATTCAGAAATTTAATACAAGGCTTAGTATTTATTGCAAAATGGATTCTTTAATATCGATTATAAGGAATAAATTAATACACTTTTAAATAAATTGGGCGTATGGGATCTACAAAGGAGCCGCGACATGACAAAAAGTGGCATATGCGCCAAATGAAGACTCGTATCAGCCTGGGCATCCGACCAGTCTGATCAGTCTTCGCTGCCCACATGGAGCTAGCTTAGAGCCTTAGCTACCCTCGAAGCGCAAAGCGAGGACTCTGACCAGACTGGGCGGATGCCCAGGCTGATCTGAGTCATCGCTAGGCGCACATGCCACTTTGTTGCTTCTGTCAGACCGCGGCTCAAATAATGTTATAATCGTAGCTGCGTTGCAGCATGCAGCAATGACATGAGGAAACCATGCAAATTCAGCACAGCTTGTACTCCTTGGTATCCACAGGGTCCGATTCGACTGCCCGGATGATTTAGGAGGAGCCCCGATAGCTTAGAAGGTTAGGTGCTGGCCTGCTGATCTAGCATCCCAGGTTCGAGCCCCGCTGTACGCGGGAATCATTTCGATCGTAAACGGGGTTCCATTGCACACAGCCTTTCATTATCACCCACTCATCGTCCTGATATGACTGAAATGCTGTTAAAAAGGACTTAAATTGCGTCATCCATCAATCCATCGGATGCTTTAGCACCTGCCTGCCGATGCGTTAGCGGAATGTCCTTTGATGTTATTATGATCCCCCGCCGAAGGCAGCGGGTCATTAGGTTTCGTTGCCCTCCGTCTTTCCGTTCGTCTGTCCGTTCGTCTGTCCGTCCGTCCGTCTGAAGCCATAACTAAAAAACCATTGAATTTAATAGTAAATGTATATCACTGTAACGCGATGATGCACGTCGAGTTTTGTCAGACTGACTTTAGTAGTCCATGAGTTATTGCCCTTGAATTGCTTTAAACTTTAGCCCTTTTACCATTAGTTATGCCCATTTTTTATCCTTTTTGCACAATTTGTTTTTGGGTATTATAGCCGTGTTTGCTATTATTCTTTTCGAATTTGATCCAAGGATGACGCATTGGAAAAGATTTGATACATATTTCTCAGGGTTTTTTTTCCGTGAAGGATTGATGGTTATGAGTTATGTCCCTTCGAATTTCTCCAAACATGTAGAAAAGTTCATTTGTAGGTGGTCTAGTATAGCAAAACATTATAGTTTGTTTGGAACAAAGGTAAAATGCATGGTGAGTGGATGGGGGTTTGGTAAGCCACGCTTACTGCCATTTCTTGTTTCATCTTTATTGTTTTTCCATAGAAATTCCTGTAAACAGACATTGGAAATCCTGATCAAACGACGGGATTTTTACGTTCTCAGCGTCTGGACGGAGTCTACACTTGCATATGTCCCAAAAAAGGGTTTCCAGTCTTAAAAGAGTTAGCGAGCTATGCTGTCTGGCGACAGAGCCTACAAATAGCACTATGGTGTTTTAAGTTTCCTCGTTACAGAATAATGTTATTATAGCTATGTAAATATTTTATTTAAAATTAAAAGTATCTAATATTTGCGGTGACAAAAGCATAAGCGGGACCTTGTTCCAGAATATTGGGACAGATGTGACTGTCAAATAGCATAAATGAGCCGCGACACGAAAAAAACAACAAAGTGGTTGTGCGCCCAGGGCAGATTCAGGGCAACTCAGGGTAGCTAAGGGTCTAAGCTACCTCCATGCGGTCAGCAAAAACTCTGATCAGCCCAGTCTGATCTGAGTCTTCGCTGGGCGCACAACCACAGTGTTGGTATTCTCGTGTCGCGGCTCATATATCCTAATCAAACTGCTCATAATAGAGAAATCTGATCATAGTCTACACTGCTTGCTAATCTAACATGTAGTAACACGACAAACGATACGCCCAGGCTGATCTAAGTCTTTGCTGGGTGCACATGCACTTTGTCGGGTTTGTCGCGTTTATGTGCCCAAGTATTAAGATAGAGTATGGCATTAAAGGGTATGGTTACACCTGTATATTAACCGCCATTTTTATGAAGGGAAACAACTGTTAATACTCCTTAATTGGTTTCCTGGATGACCTAGTCCTTTCAAAATAGTGCCTCTTCCTAAAGGAAAGAACTTGCACCTTCGCGACCAACGTCTTTCCTCTAACAGTTGACCCCATTTGAGATAAAAAAAAAAGTCAAAATGAAATTGGCAGAGTTACTTCCCTTGAAAGTGTGCCCATTCCTCTTAATACTGAAATCCAATTAAGCAAAGCAAATTTTCATATCGTCCCATTTATGCTCTTTGTCAATGCAAATATTAGATACATTTAAAATAAACAAAAATTAGCTTTCCATAATTGGATTTCCGTATTAAGGTGAATCGGTACGTTTTCCGGAGAAACAACTGTGCCATTTTCTTTTTTAGTCTCCTCTTCCTTTCGAATAAAAAAGGGCCAGTTTTCTATAAATTTTCAAAATAATATGCTATTCTAATGCACTTACAAATATAACGCGACGTCTGATTGGATAACGTCAAAAAATTGCGACAGTATATTCTGCGATTTACTGTCGCAAACCGGACGTCATTATGTAACGTCCTTCTCATTGGCTGACGTTTGGTTTTACGTTGCTGACAGCGCTTGAAATGGGTGCAAACTAGTACATTATGAAGGGTGAAAATGTGGAAAAGTACATTAGAATGGGGATAACTGTATTGAAAATTGTCATTTGGGGAGGTAAATCATCGGTTTTATGGTCGCAAATTGCATTTTACGGCTCCGCTGGCGCGTCGCCGTCAAACGAAATTTGCGACCATAAAACCGATGATTTACCTCCCCAAATGACAATTTTCAAGACATTTATCCCCTAATTAATACCTATGACCTATTCTTGCGTTAACTATCGTTCCTGATTAATATAATTTTGGATCTTTGTCTCACAAATGAAAATAAATATTTCAGTTAAGGGAAATTGCAGTCAAATCATATGGTTGAGATCATATTGAAGACAATACGACTTCCCCAACTCAACACCATTGTCAATTTTTGCCCACCATTTTGTTCATACACAGCACAAGTAAGGTAGTTTTTGCAGAAGGTCGCTAAGTTTCCTTATAAATAAATACAGTCAACTCTCGATATCTCGAAGTCAAAATTTAGCCCAAACTACTGATATCTCAAAGTAAATTTTCTGGCACCAGAAAATTTACTTTGAGATATCAGTAGTTTGAGATAACAGGAGAAAAAATGTAAATAAAAATGGGAAATATATTCTTTGATATGAGAAGATATTTTGAGATATCAGTGTTCGAGATATCGGGAGTTGACTGTATTTTTTAACAGGGTCAAGAATAACAGAATAGGCCTAACAATCGTTCCTTCAAATTAAAGTCACCTTAATTTTAAGTTCTGAAAATTTAAAGTCATATTTTTACTTGTAAACTAATGATAATCATGGAAAATTTAAGCCAGTGAACTAGTTTGGGATGTACTCAATCGATTTAACACAAACTTGTCCGGAAAAAAAAACTTATGATAAACAGTAGTTTTCATAACAAAAAAATATTTTTAGGTGTCCTTAATTGTAATGAAGGATTGTAGCCCTGTGCCCCAATCAGGTAAAGTTTTACCATTTCTTTGATATACACTTACAACTTTTTTCACAGGTAGGAAGTTTAATGTACTTTCTGTTCGATCAGTCCATTTATAAAAAAGAAAGAATAGCCCCACATAGTCTCATAGATTATATAAATAATGCCGACACAATAGGAAGATACTTTTACATACTTTGGTCTCTATCTGTCTCATTAAAATTCAGTATTACCGCATTTATTGGAAGTATTTTAACACACATACTAAATTACCGTAATTTTCCTAAATATAAGGCCACCTTAATTAAGTGTCGTTACATAATTTTGTCAAACAAAAACAGATCATACAAGGTTTTCAATCCTGAATATGAGTTCATTTTCAGAACCGTCTTTGTGGACTAGTAACGAAAGCGCACGTGTATTCGGCACCTTTACTCTTTGATGCAGCCAATTATTAAACTGTTGCATTGTACAACGTAAATGACATTCTTTGTCACTGCATATGAAAACTTACAATGGGCCTTTGCAAACACTCAAGTGCCTGACTACCTGTTCGTCAGCGCAGGGCCTAACTCTTTACTGTTTACCATTGGTAGGTCCAATATTGGGTGGCCTTAATGCCAGAGGCCTTGTAAGTCTTCAAGGTAGGCTAGCTTGTTGGTTCCGGTTTTTGATATACCCGTAAGTTGGCACTGTTTCGCGCGCATTTAGTTATCATTTGATTACCGTACAATTAAAATAAATGGAGCACCTTAAATAACTACCGTAATTGCCCTTAAAATGGAACGGTTTGGTTTTCAATGTTTTTATGCGTTGAAAAAAGCATATGTAATAGCAAACAGTGTAGACCCTGATCAGACTGCTCCTTTGGAGCAGTCTGATCTGGATCTGCACTGTTTGCTCAGACCTACCTGTCCACATACTTATAATTTTTACGGCATGCAGTTTCGAATCAGCTTTCTGAAAGATCGCCAAAATCGTTTTATATTAATTAAGAAATGATATTTTATATTTAGATCTATAAGGAAAACGGATGATTATCTTAAGACAATGACTGTTTACTTTGTTTTAAGTCAAAATAGTCAATATTGTATTATCGGATAGAGTAGTCAATATATTCAGGTTGGGTTATACGGACGTATGTTAGACAACGGAGAGTTTATGAAAATATATTGGAAAGTTTTGTGGTTCCATCAGTATCTGTGATCAATTGGATGGCTTTGTGATATTTTGTGTAGGATGTCGATTTTCTAGATTCTCAAATATTGCTTTTCTTCTTCTTCTTCTTCGTCTTTCTTCATCTATTATTATTATTATTTATTATAATTACATGTATTATTATTATTATTGTTATCGTTGTTGGAGCCCCGGTAGCTCAGTGGGCTCAGCGCTGGCCTGCTGATCAAGCGGTTTTGAGTTGGATTTCTTTCAACTGTGAAAGGGATTTCAGTCCACGCAACCTCTCAACCACCCATCTTCCTGATATGACTGAACTACTGTTGAAAAGGACGTAAAATCAGAAGTCATCCAGCCATCGTTATTGGCGATGGTGGCGGTGATGTTGCTTTAATTTGTTCTATTTGTCTTCCGTAATTTATTCGATTTGTATTTTTGTTAATCGTGAGGGCAGTGTAGGCCTCAGAAGTATACCTAGATTTTCGTCATGTTAAATATGTCCTTCCCTAACAGACTTGTCAGCCAGCCAAAAGTCAGTCTTAAAAGAACCACCTGCTCGGAGTTCCAGGTGATTTCAGTTGCAAACCGCGATTAGACCAAATTTGCGTAGACAGCAAACTATGTTGGGCAATAGTTATGTTTTTTTTCCACCTAAGACTCATAACAAGAAAGTCTAAATTGCAAAGAAGTATCCAGTACTACTTGAAACAAAAATTATATACTAACGCAATAGAAATACAGGAATATTCGCTTCAGGGCTTTCCGTCATAGCGAACAAATGGCATTTCGACAGGAAATAAAGTACATTATTTTATTTTTATTTATTTATTCATTCATTTATTTATTTATTTGTTATTAGGCAAATCAGTCAAAACACTTGCTGCAAGGTAATGCGCTAATGACATAATGATGACGTTAGAAATAGGGCTTCGGCAAGGGGTCTCTTTCCTGTACACAAGAAGAATACCCTTTTCCAGAAATATTTATGTTAAAACCCAATCTGGTGCTGGGTAACTTTCAGTGCCGGTTTGGATAAAAGTATGTCAAGGACGTCGACCTACTGTGCTGGCTGCCAGGGTAGGTGCGGGTGTTGTTTTTTTTCTCTAGCCTTTCATATCTCGTTTCATTCTCTCTCTCTCTCTCTCTCTCTCTCTCTCTCTCTCTCTCTCTCTCTGGGAAACGGCTCGATATAGACGGAAATGCTTTTTCAAAGAACCATTATACCCAAAACAACCAACCATTAACGCCCAATCGCCACCTCCATGCGATAAGGTATCTTTCTTTGTGATACTGCTCCAATCGATTTACCCAGTAAGATTTGTTTAACTTTCAATTATCTTATAAGCCTCGATATTAGACAATGTTTAAACAATTATAATTTAGCTCGGGTGCAAACAGCGAGGTTGAATACTGTCCTGGAGGTCAAAGTTTTGTTTTAACATAGAGAAAGATTCCGTGAGAAACGAGCATTATTGCTTTGCATTTAGTTTAATCATTATAAACAAATAAACAGTATAATCTCAGAAACAACCCCACTGGACCGGATATTTGTAGTTTGCGGAACTGTGGCTGGTCAAATAGCATATATCCTAATTAAAGAGCTCATAAGAGAACAATCTGGTCATAGTCTACACTGCTTGCTAATCTTGCCTACACGTCATTGGAGTTGTTTCAATTTTCGTAACCGTGTGTCCGTCCATACACGCTCTCCCGGTTTCATAACTTAGTAATTATTGAATATTATAATAAATTAAGTTGCTAAATTTGCATATTATTTTATAGAATAAAACGCACTGATTACCTCCCTTGTCAGTCATAAATTAAAAACGCGATTCCGTAAAATGTCTCTGTTCCGTTCCGTTCCGCAAAATACCAATAGCCACAAGACCATCAAAAAATAATAGTATGCGAACAATGAAGCCTAGAAGTCTGACGGGGTCTTACAAATTATTTAGTATTCCTATTCCTGGATGCCCATGCTGATTTGAGTCTTCGCTAAGCGCACATGCCTCTTTGTTGGTTTTATCGTGTCGCGGCTTAATATTGAGTTACATGTGACGCCAAATACTTATGCTGCTCTGAGTACAGCGGGCTCTTGTTTTCTCGAGCATTTCTATCTCAAAGTACCCTCATATTTCAAAGAACACATTTTGGACACACTTTCTGTAAATTTCAATTGTTATCTCAAACTTTTGGTATCTCAAAGTAAATTGGGATCAGAAAATTTACTTTTGATATCAGAAGTTTGGGATAACTTTTTAATCATATGAGCCGCAACACGAGAAAACCAACAAAGTGGCTGTGCGCCCGGCGCAGACTCAGATCAGCCTGGGCATCCGCCAAGTTTGACCAGAGTCTTCAATATCCGCATGGAGGCAACTTAGACTCTTAGCTACCCTTTAAGGTTGCCCAGGCTGATCTGAGTCTGCGCTGGGCGCAGAACCACTATGTTCGTTTTCACGTGTCGCGGCTCAATTATACGTCAGCTATTATTATGTCCATGCCCGGGCTACGGTTTTAAAATCGTATTTTACGTGACCTGAATGCTTAAAATGTTTAAAACGTTTCCTACCGGAACATGAAATAAATCACTTACCTCGTAAATTATGTTAACAAAGCGCAAGGCAAGCTTACTGCAATTAATATTTCTTTCGGCTATATTCAAGAACAAAACTCACACTCACACTCGACTCAAACTCGAGTAAGTATCCCTCAAGTGTGGCTGGAGTGGGATTAACAAGAGTGTGAGTGGAGTTCAACTTTTGTATTCACGAAGCTATCTCAACCTCACCTTTCCCAAGTGTGACTCGAGCTTCACTCCAGTTTCAAGTAGTAAATAATAACGTTGCAATACACCTTTTTTATGGATCGGTGATGCGAGTCAGTCGATGGTTTTACCTCTGTCCGTCTGTCCGTCCGTCGCGCCTAAAATTTTTGTATACTTTCTGGAATCAAGCAATGAATATGAAACTTTACACAGCGTTTACAGACCTACCAAAGATAAGCATTTGACTTTTTTTATTTCTTTTTGAGAGAGAGAGAGAGAGAGAGAGAGAGGATCGAGGTTTAGGGTGTGGGGTGGGGATGACAGACACAGTTTACGGGGGGTCATCATCTTTGTAAAATACACACATTTTCTATTGTTTGTATGTTGATAGTGCAAAATTGCCTCTGCTTCATATTTATCTATACATTCTGACTTATAACAGTGAATTAGATTCACTGGGTCGTCGGATGTACTGGGTAACTTCCAGTAACGGGGCGTCCTTCTAACTGAACGAGGGCCAACTGTGTTTGCAGCAGGTAAGTAACGGGGTTTGGGTTTTTATTTTTACTCTCGTCTATCTTATCTTCTTTTTCTTTCTGTGAGACGGCACGATATAATGCGCCCTGAAAGAGGCATTCAAATCAAACAACCACCTAATCAAATAGCCAGCCAACGAAATCAGATTCAGTATAGAAAAAACGTATTTGTCTAAAAAAACACACATGGAGACATGAAATATATCAAAAACTATAAATGCCGGTCTGAACGGACAAACAATGCACTCCCTTGAAAAGAAGGGTCATACACTGTTTTGGCATTCCTTAAAGCTACCAAAACCCAGCCAAACCTGATTCATTAGTTGTCACAGTAATGGTGC
This sequence comes from Ctena decussata, assembly GCA_963989385.1. NCBI lineage: Eukaryota > Metazoa > Mollusca > Bivalvia > Lucinida > Lucinidae > Ctena > Ctena decussata. Next base: position 55,729,655 of record OZ022509.1, read on the forward strand.
TATGGCCCCACCGATATCTACCAGGACACATAAATGATAATGTAAAATGAATTCATTTTTCTTTTCTCAAATGATTTAATTCTTTCTTTTATTTGATTTAATATGTACAGTTTATCGCGCAAGAAGATGATGAAAATCATGCTTAGGAAACCTAAGATGGATCACGAAGACTTCATAATTAGGTGATGGGTGGAGGGGTAATAGGGGCGAGGTAGTTCATTTTTTTCCGATTCTGAATATAAAATAGTTCATCATATGCAGTCGGGTATGTTTCTTCTTCTTCTTCTCTCTCAGGAGTACCGGTAGCTGTATGGGTTAAGCACTGGCCTTCTTTGCCAGCGGTCCGGGTTCGACTCCTACTGGCTATATGATTTTTTTCAAAAGCAAAGGCAGTTCTATTGCATACAGCCTTTCATTGTCACCCTCCCGTCGTCCTGATTTGACGTGAATAAAATACTGTGAAAAGGACTTAAAATCGCAAGTCATCTCTCTCTCTCTCTCTCTCTCTCTCTCTCTCTGCTGATATTGGGTGAAGAAAAAGGTGACGGAGCGGACACAAAATGTTAGTTGACCATTAAGTTTGACCTTGAATTCGGTCCAACATCATTAAAATATGTTTTGCACAAAGCTTTGACAAGGCTTCATTAAAGTTTCAAGATCTCCTCCTGTTGGCCCAGAAGATAAGGAGCGAACAAGAAAAGGGAGAAAAACAGACATACGGACTGAACAAGAGGGTCATGAACCCCAACTGTAGAGATATGAGAAACATTGGTTAAAGGTCAACGAATGACCTTGACATCTTAGTCGACTATTACAAATTTTTGTAGCGAAATCTTCTACTAATTCCATGAACTCTTCTGTTCGAACACTTCTGAGTTAAAGCACCAAAACGCAAATTTGACCTTGCCGTACAAAAGGTGAAGGTCAACCCAAAGTCGTCATTTGGTAGTACTTGTGTACCTGATGCTACATATCATCAGTCTAATGGTTCTGGAGAAGAAGATTCTTAAAGATTTTTACTATATTTTGGAGTGGTGGCCGTGTTGGTCATGTGACTCAGACCATTTGAACAACTCTTCGCATCCGCAAGCTCTGGCGCAGTATACGAAATTTGCTTACACTCAGCCCATAGGTTTTAGACGCGAAGTTGTTTTAAATTGTGGACGGACGGACGACGACGGATGATGGAGCTTGTCTATCCTATTAGGTCCTCCGGAGCGTTTGGTTCAGGTGAGCTAAAATAGAAGTATGGTCATGCACATCATTCTTTTTCTCTGCATATGTTTCATGCAGTTATCTTGAAGGGTTTACTATAAAATTATGAAGCAGACATAAAATATAAATATTTGAGCTTTGACCTTCACGTGCGACCTTGACCCAACATTCTTAAAGAGTATTTCCTCACAACGTTTTGGTAAGATAGACGCATAATACATGTTTTCAGGTGATACTCAGTGGAGTACAGTTGTTGTTTGTTGCTGTTTTGAATTTAACGGCCCTTTGAGACAGTCTATATCGGGCCGTCTCCAAGAAAGATGGATAAAGAAATGAGAAATGACAGACATGAGAAAAGAATAATAATAATAATAATAAACTGCCCGCACCTACTGTAAGCACGGTAAGCCCTTGCCCTACTTAAATCCAAATAAGTAGGAACCCCCGGTACTGGAAGTTATAACCAGCACCATTGCTCGACCACCATCCCCGTGGAATACAGAGTGTAGCCTATATATTATGTAACGGACAGACAGACGGATGGGGCAATACCATATAAATGACGACTCGTCTAAAATATGACCAAACACGAATGATAAATATGTAAAACGGCAAGCTTTCGCACCAAAGTCAGTTAAGTTCTATTTCGTATTCATAAACAACACTTGAGTTGAGTTCAAGGGAGGTATCGGTCTCACTCAACGCTCACTCACTTTATCGAGTCCACTCAGAGCTCCCTAACCTTTGTGAATACCAACGAGCCCTAAGTTGAGTCTACCTGTGACCGCTAGACGATTAACTCAATGAGTGGAGTATGAGTGGAGTGTGAGTGACGTTCTTGAATATAGCCGTTTAACGTGATCGTTAAATGCAGCAGATTTAGAATAAAACCATTTATCCAGATTCTAATATTTTCGATTTTCGAAAAGCGTGAATATCTGTGAACTTTTGTGATTTCTTTTTCATACCGTACTCACTCACATAAATGTGGGTAATTGTGACAGGGATGTGCCCTTATAATGTCCACATTTACGAAGAAATTGAGGATGCATATTGCCACAGGGTTGTCTGTGCGTACATCCGTGCGTCCTTTCGTCATGCTTTTTAATGCGTGTCAAATTTTGAGAACCGTGCATGCTAAAAGTTTGAAATTTCACATAGATTTAGCATTTTGAGTTGCCAGAGTTGTCTCTTCTTTTGGCGTTGTGGTCCTTTGAAAAAAAAAAAAAAAAAAAAAAAAAAAAAAACATCATAATGAAATATTCTTAGCAAAATGCGTCAAAATGTATTTGAGCTTGGAAAATGAATTGATTGACTTTTGAAGGAATTTACTGTTTCCCTTTTTTTTATTAAAGGGGCATTTACACTATAACGAATTGGCCCAGCGTATGCCAGCGAACGGAGATATTTTGGCGTTCGCTGACATACGTTGGCACACGCTGAAGTCTGTTAGCTCATCGCTTTAAGTTCGTTTTAAGTTCGTTGACGTACGTTCGCGTACGTTGTTGTTTGCTCAGTTCGTCGAAAATTTTTGTGCATGCACAAAATTTTTCGACGTATGCCAACGAACAGCCCATACGCAGCGGGTTCGTTCGATGAACGCAGTTCGAACGGTTTGTTCGTTCGCAGTAAGACAACGGTTCGTTACCTCTACGGTGGCATTCGTCCAACCAAATTGTGGTCACTTCTTAACGAACTTCTCACGTATTAACAACGTATGATTACGATGCGTCAACCTATCATTACCGTTGCTGCTGCGACTTCCAAACGTTTAAGTTCCGTGCTTGGCGTGCTTTAACTTACGAGTACCGTATAGGTAGCGTTCGACTTGCGTTTTTGTACATAGGATTGTTGACCTACCTATTTGAGTATATAAAAACATACTTCAGTGCCACTTCCACCGTTCTGGTTAGTAGCTCGAACAGTAACGATATATATAGAGTGTGCAGCGAGACTACGGCGCCAATATATTCTGGCTGTGCTACAGCACGATAGCTTCCAAACAGAAATTGCATTGCATATCTATATTGGAGGCAATTTAGGAATGGGATGAAGCAGGCAGTTGAGGCATGAGATGAAGCACCAACATCTCTGCTGGTGGTGGCTGGTGGTGAAGGAGACCTTGATCGAGATTTTTGCGAGTCCTGAGGTGTGTTTATTTCATCATGTAGTGGAGCTGCGGGTGGAGGCGATGGGGATTCTGCCTTTTTTTCCCTGCCTCTGCCCCCGGAGAATTTCTTCGCGTGCGTCTCTTGGCCATCTTCTAGTACATATACCTGTAAGTTACGTGATCGGTTCGAATACGCACACTAAACGCAGAGCGCACGCAGAGAGCACGTAAAACACGTTAGACGTTCGTTGAGGGATCGTTGACATTCGTTGATATTCGTTTCGCATTCGCTCTGGTTCGTTAATATGTAGTTATTCATACGTTATGAACTCGTTCTGGTGTCGTTTCAAATTCGTTTTCAGACCGTTATGTTTGGCTCCGTTGAACACATTCGTCGGGTTTTTGTACGTATTTGTGCATATTCGAGCTTTGTCAATTTTTTGCAATTCGTTCACGGTACGTTCACTCAATTCGTTATAGTGTAAAGGGGCCTTAAAATATGGTCCTTTGAAAATTTTGGCATATCAAACTTGTCATCCAGATGTCTCAAAAAGAATAGGACGTGCCTTTATTAGAGACAGTATGATATTTATACCGTGTTTAAGGAAACAATTATTTAAGGATTGATTTGACAATTAAGTAAAATGTTGGAAGTGATAAGAGAGCTAAATGAAAATCGTATTCGCGCAAACTATTTGGACAAAATTCCTTAGCAAACTGTGAAAACCCAGATCAGACTGCTCCTCATGAGCAGTCTGATCAGGGTTTGCCCTGTTTGCAGTTCTGATAGATCTAATCATGATATCGTAATTGCGCAAACTGTTGGGACAAGGTAGGTACAGCCCCGGATCCAGGGGGTGGGCTTTGGGGCTGCAGCCCCGCCAGTTGGCCTCTGTGTTATGTATAACATGTAGTCCGCCAGATAATAAGAAGCATCTGATGACAGTTTTAGAAAAAATATCCAATGTGGTTAGATCAAAATATACAAAATATATGTTGTGAAATCTCATTAGAATCGCCTCGGGGAGGCGATTCTAATGAGATATCAAAACATACATTTCAAGGTAAAAATATATAAAAAAATTCTCTTGAAATTGAACCATTAATATGTCATATTTTCAAGCCCTCTCCCCCACACAACTACGTTTCGGCACCTCCCAGCCCCACCAGTTATCCAGAGCCCCACCAGTACGTGATGGGGTGGATCCGGGCCTGAGGTAAGACAGCTCCTCGGGACTCAGTGCACTATTTGCAGTTGTGACAGGACTAGTCTTAATATATTGCCAGCCGGTAGAATCATCTCGATGAAACTTTATGTTCATAATGTCTCAGGGTTTAGAGATTCAGAATAGGCCTAAATGTATGTTTAGGAAACTCGGATACTTTTCGTTTTGTTTAAACATAGAATATTCTCTATTTTATATACATTACAATCTTCTTAAGGACATTTAGGACAGTTTCTTTGTTAGACGTACACAATGAGTATAAAACGAATGGCACTCGGCGTCACCGGGCGCAGGGAGGGGTGGGGTGGGGTAGGTCGCCGGTGAAGGTGAGGTGGATGGTGGAGGATATAAACAGTAGTCAGATCGTATGGACACAAAACTTTCCTTTATTCCAAATATTTTATTCAACAGTTGGCAAACATATAGAACGAACTAGAGATTTTCAAACGTAATAAGTGTATAAGAAGTACAGACGCCAAGTTTAATAGAAATTTGAAAAAAAGCTGTGTGCAGTAAGACTACAAAGACAAACTTTACAGTAAGGATTACCAATATAAGTATGGAAAAGGTGTTAAAAAACCGAGGAGTAGCTAGAAGTGGGCGTATTCCTAAGTTAAGCATGCAGGAGCTGGTGTCAGTTGTCAATCAAAGATACGAGAAATCTTTGGTAAGTGTTTGAGTTAGGGTTCTTCTTCATTGGCAGCGAAGAACAAAGTATTGACTATATGAGCTGCGGCTCGAGAATACCAACAAAGGGGCATCTGCACCCAGCGAAGACTCAGATAAGCCTTGGCATCCGCCCAGTCTGATCAGAGTCTTCGCTGTGCGCATGGTGGTAGCTATGACACGTAGCTGCCCTTTAAGCGCTTAGCGAAGAGTCTGTTTAGACTTGGCGGATGATCTGAGTCTGCGCTGGGCGCACAACCACTTTGTTGGTTTTGTCGCGTCGCGGCTTATATATATCATTAGGCATACCGCTTGAATAAACAGTGAATCAACGTTGATTCAATGTTGATTCAACGTTGTTAGCCTGCTGGAGTGACTATACTACCATGATTACAGTAGTGTCAGCCTTAGCAAACTGATAGTTCCTCAGTAAGTGAAACAGGTTTGCTGTGGCAATGGACTAATGACTAACACTAATATTCTGCATTTGTACATGTACCCTTGAATAATACATGTATAACACTCTGTGATTTAATTGTATATGTTTAAAATATAACAAGCTTGACTAACATTTTCAGACAACTAAAATCTGCTTCCATAGCAACAATCAAGCGAATTGATGGCAGTTGCTATAGCCCAGCATACCAGCTTAGAGGATGCAAGACGTACACAAAGACGTCTATCGGCGCTATTGCTTACTGACGTACAGACGGACAAACAGAGATTTCCAGTAAGTCAAACGGACACGAGTTTATCAGCGCTTGAGCACCATATTGCACCTTTATATGCGAAAGTTGTCATCTTTCCTGGTCACATCTGAACGGCGGTTGGCACCATGTCATCAGGGAACTGTCAAAAAGCAGCTATCGACAAGACGCCTGGTAAACGCACCATTCCATTCCCACCTGGATATAACAAATAATTGATATAACAAATAATTGGGCACACAACGTTGAATCAACACTGAATCAACCTTGATTCAACGTTCAACAAATAGGCCATTGAGTCGAATAGCACTGTTTTGTTTTGGCTAACGATATAATAATGAATTGAATCGCGACACGAGAAAAACCAACAAAGTGGCTGTGCACCCAGCGCAGACTCAGATCAGCATAGGCGTCCGCCCAGTCTAATCAGACTCTTCGCTAAGCGTTTAAAAGGGTAGCTGAGGGTCTAATCTACCTACATGCGGACAGCAAAAACTCTGATCAGACTGGGCGGATGCCCAGGCTGGTCTGAGTCTGCGCTGGGCGCAAAACCACTTTGTTGGTTTTCTCGTGTCGCGGCTCAAATATTATATCGTTAGCCAAAACAAAACTGCTATTCGACTCATGGGCCTATTTGTTGAACGTTGAATCAAGGTTGATTTAGTGTTGATTCAACATTGTGTGCCCAGTGGGTTTACAAAGCTAAAATTTTGTACTATTATACTTTACATTTGTACATACATACAGGCCGAAGAGAGTTGTTATATTTTGCCTATGATTGCTTCATAATTTCCGAGTGGGAATGGAATTGCACTTTACCAGTCGTGTAAAAAAAGACGACATATTTACTTAACTGTTATAATACTAATTAAAAAAGTCACAATATATGATATTGCTTAGGATAGTCTTTGTGATGTTTGACGTCAAGGTGGTCATTTGCAATGTTTTGTGTGCGAGATTGAAATTGCCGTCGCCACCGGTTGCTCATTTGGTCGACGTCCCAGAAGTGTTAGGGTCGAGTCGGGTAACTTCTGACAGCGGGTAAATTCGGACATACCCTTGCAAGCAGTGAAAATCCAGATGAGACGGCTCATAATGAGCCGTCTCACCAGGATTTTCACTGTTTGCCCGATTAATTTTGCTTTAATTCCAAACAACTGACATTTGAAGGAAAGAATGCCACTGTCCGAATTTACCCGTTGTCCGAATTTACACGACTTTACCCTAATGAGTCTAGCGCAGCATAAGTCTGACATTACGCATCGTGCAAGTTTTAAGTCTCATCCGAAAGACAAAGTTAATTATGAAGACCGAACTCGCTAACTCAGCAGTGTCTCGCTGGGTCTTCTGCTGCAATGTAAAACAGGATGGGCGAAAGAGTTGACTGCGCGGATCTACTTTCCCAGTACTGGCACGTGTTGTATGTTCACCTTTCTCATGACGCATTATCTTTTCTTCTCATTATTTTTTTCCTTATTTGTTTATTTGAAACACTACTGATTACCCCAAAACAATAAACATTTCGTGACTTACGTTACCGATACAGATGCCAATTTTTGTTTTATGAATATTTAATTCAATCTGTATTTAAATAATGAAATATTTGATTACAGGTTAAATCTGTTAAGGGCGTAATAGAGACTCATTGCTAATTGAAATTTTGCACTAAAGATACAATTATGTTAAAATATTTAAGATTGAATGACCTATGTGAAATGTGAACCGCGACGAAAAAAAAGATGATATTGTGGTTAAACCGGCGAACAGTGGGGACTGCACTGGATATTGTATAGCGCGACAGGATATTTAACAGAATTACGCGACGGTTGGAATAAGTCGTAATTGCTCGCAATCGTTTTCTCATGATTCTTATAAAGCACCTGAGAAGACGCGTACTTATCTGCTCTGCTAAACAGCTCAAGAGCATACTTTTTGTTATAAAGCCCCATGTTTCAGGGAGGGTCCATATCTAGTGTTCTTGAACAGTGAAGGCTCTGCTGATCAGGCTGCGGAGGTGCTGTACGCATGTTCTGTATGTTACCTTTTTGCGTGCCTCGCACAAATTGTTTTTATAGATCAAGAATGATCAAAATGAAATTATTTAAAATCAAGGATCATCTGTAGTTTCAAAATGGATTGACAAGATACGAACAGCGTTGCGTGTTAATTTTGATTCAGACAATAACGTTCTTGTGGCACGCTATTTTCGTATCTTTAGCACAGACTGATAAACATCAGGGTATACCGAATATCAATAAAGGTCATCCTTTTGTTGTTTTCAAACATTTAATTTCAGAAATAATAGGTGCACACCCTTCTTACACGACAGTACTCCATGACAAATAAATGCACTTAAAAGTTCTTGAACTTTTTCCACGAAAGACAGTCATGAACTAGATGGCAAGCTGAAGTGCAAAACTTAATCGCAATTATGTTAGCCCCCCCCCCACACACACCCCCACACCCCCCCCCCCACACCCCCGAAATATTGGGACTCTTGGTCTACTTTTATTTGAATGGTATCTTATACGAGTCCCTTATGCTAAGGCATCTATTCGTGTATTTAAAATGTTTCCTATTATAAATTACCAAATGGGAAAAGATAACCTGTCTTGTTGAGCGAACAGTGAAAGCCAGACTGCAACTGTCTTGGACGAGTTAATGAGTTCGGGCTGCTAACAGGTGACTCCTGTAACAAGCTCCGGAGCAATTATCTGTTCGCTATACATATACACCTGGGTTTGTTTCCTTGCACAGGCAGGATCAGCCTAACAAGGTGCGCAGTTGCTGTTTGTCTTTGCTGTTCTGATATTCTTTTACTTTCTTTTTTTTCTGTGGATGCTAGAATGACAGCATTTTCATTGTTGTCCCTTTTTAGCGGTATCTACAGTTTTAAAATGGCGACGTTTTTCCCCGAAAACAACTATCTCTTGAGACCTTTTAGATCTGAAGTCACATTTTGTCCGCATTGCGAAAATGATAGCATGCTCAACTTTAATAAAAGGAAAAATATATCTGTGGACGTTTTGATTTTAACGGAAAAAGCGTCGTTGTTTACAGCATTTTGATTTCAATCGAAAAAGCGTCGTTGTTTACGTTTATTTACATTTCAGCGGAAAAAGCGTCCCTGTTTACGTTTATTTACATTTCAGTGGAAAAGGTGTCGCTGTTTATAAACATTTGACTACAGTGGAAAAGGCTTCGCTGTTTATAAACATTTTGATTTGAGCGTCGCTGTTTATACGTTCATTTTAATTTCAGCGGAAAAAGCGTCACTGTTCATAAACACCGGCTTTGATTTTAGCAGAAAAAAAAGCGTCAGCGGAGAAAGCGTTGCTGTTTATAACTATTAACAGCGACGCTTTTTCAGCTAAAATCAAACTGTCCGCAGATTTTCTTTTATTATTTAATTTTCTTCTGCTATGGATGCTTATATTTTCCTTAATTCGGGGAAAAATACTGACAGCAAACAATGCAAAATATAGATAAACTTGAGTCTCCACTTAATACTTGCAACGTTTCAAAAATAAATAAATTAATAAGTATATAATAAAAATATTTTTAAAAAGTAAATAAACAATAAATAGAATAAATAGAAATACATGTAAATCATTTTATTTTCAGTTACGACGTCAGATAGTACCTCAAGGTTTCTGCTATGTGTGCAGCCGTATCGACCCGGGCGGTCTGTTCAGGCGCCCAAACAGCTACATGTTTAGAAAGGGGTTCTTTACAGCCTGTGAACACTTTCCGAAAGCTCCCTACACAACATTCATTGAAGAAAATGGCGAGGTATTCCTTCAGTTCTTATTATACTCTTTCACTTCTAAACGTACGATTTCTATCCTTCTCTGAATATGGACATCTTTATATAATTATTTTTATTACATGTACAACAAGACGGGTATTTGACCAACAGTGCCCGTTATTGTTGTTTTTTATGTTTTGTTGGTTTACATACACAGCTATGGTCATGTCGGGACGGCCAGTTAACTTAATCGCATTGCATGTATTCCTAGGCAGGCTTAGACCTCCTAAGTGGTAAACCAGTGGAAGTGCACATGCCATAAAGGGGTGGGGGTGAGTTAATGTAGCTACATGTAGTTAATTATATTTTCTGTCTGTAAGGGTAGGCACTGCGATTGTGATTGGAGTTGATGGTCAACCTGGCGAACACCCCTTACTGTAGTTTCAAGGAGGCTTAGACTTAAGCTTTTAACTTCTTCTTTTAGCTGCCTGTACTTCTATAATCATTTGCTGGAACTTTTACCGTTTGCGCATTATTGAATGTGGTAACATAGTTTGAACAAGTCAGTCTACAAATTGAAGAAATCACTGTATCTGATAATCTGATATGAATGATTATTACCATTCATATCAGATGTTGTGATTTCTTCAATTTAAGCATTTTTACCAAACGGTTCTTAGTAAAACAAAGACACGGACATATTTCATTTCAATTTCCATCTTGTTTATTATGCTTCCTTTTAATTTACCATGCATGTATCAACGTAGACAACACTCTTCAAGAATAGCTTCCCATGAAAGGTACAAAATGACTAAGATTTAAAAAGTATTATACAGTCAGATGTCTTTTTTTGTCGCAGTTCATTGTATACATCTAGTTTTGGACCTTCTTTTAGAGTGAACGGGTACACTTTCAGGGGAAGCAACAAACGTTTTCATTTTTATCTCCCTTGTCAAAAGGGGGTCAACTCTAAAGGAAAGACCCTCGGAGCAAATTCTTTCCTTTACAAGCTACTGGTAATCCCTTTTGGAAGGGTTTCATAGCCCAGAGCATAAAAACATGGCGTTGTATCCATGCAGCTAAAAGGTCACGTATAGTCGGGGAAATGAAACGCAAAAAGGCGTCTAGAAAGTGAAAAAAATTGGCCCATCGTTCGAAAGGACAAATTTGGTATCATTTGAAAGCTTATTGTCTCTGCTTTTTCCTCCAAGGTGTTGTCGCCTTCCCAAGTGGTGCCTTAAGTCAGAAAGTGGGGAGATAACTCTGTACCCTAGAGTTCAAAGAGAAAGGTTTTAAAACCACCACTGTCGTCTAGAAACTGCATAAGTAAGCTTGCATCATAATTAAACATTTTATGTTTACATTCTATGAACTCTTATTACTGTGCAACTGAAACAATTGACATTTGCTTTTTTAAATATGGTCACTTCGAGCAAAAAATGAGGGTGTTCTGACACAAATACATTACGTGACCAAAAGAAAACCTTAATAATGTCCCAATTACTTATTTTTTGGCAAATTTTGAAGAGGAAATCACTTCAAATATGTAAGTTTGATAACCGTTGTAAGTACAATGCAGATTATAAAAAAAAAGTAATCGTTCAAGTAATAATAGATATAAATTTCAGCAATATACGTTACATTTGCTTACAACAAAATTTACTTCATTGAATATATAGAAGAAAAGAATGCATTAGAACTCTTTAGTTACAGATGTATAAAAACATTATTCCTTTCTAAACATAATTAAATATTGTTTACAGCTTGTTCCTATTACAGACATGATAAGGAAGCGCCACTAATAAGTATCTACGCGCCTGGGCGTAGACAGTATAAAGTTAGGTTTTCGATCATACTTTAGCCTGGTGTTTGCGCTTCTGTTCCTTTCGGTTTTAAGAGCGGGATGTAGGATTTGATTGTATTAAATCCTGATCATTGCCTATCTTTTAACTGTCCAGTCTGATCAGTTTTTATTGTCAAAATTACTGACGAATTTATAAAATGAAAATTGTTAATTATTTTTACTTATACATGTGCTTCGTTAATGTATGATTTGTCGCTATTGCAGTTCAAAACATCTTTAGTCATTTTAACACCTGTCTGCTGCAATGCAATTTTGAGCGCCAATACGTAGAATATTATATAACTGTTACACGAAGCAACTTTTCAAACGTTTCACAATGGTAACGTATTTAAAATATTAAGTGTTACTTAAATGCATTTAAGTGATGCAGAATTGTTTTCTTTTCATGTGGATCATCTTATAATTTTGAGTCTGTCAGTGCAGAAGCACAGTTACTGTTATACTTATCTATGGGCCAAAGTGCCATTTGTCTAGAACTGAAGCAATATTTGCATTATACGTTACCTTATATTGTTTTTTATTCTCAGTTATTAAAGGCATGAGCCAATTGTCTAACTTTTGCAGTATTATTTTTCCATCACCTTTCACGTTGTTAAATGCAGAGTTTCTGTATGATTTTTGTGAGCATGAAGTCTTCCCGGTATAATTCCAGAGCTCTCTCTCTCTCTCTCTCTCTCTCTCTCTCTCTCTCTTTCATTTTGCATGTTAAATTGCCATTTAGAAGATGTAGTTCAACAATGATGTAAAGGAGATTGGGTAAAAATGTCAATTGAAATTGTCGTACATGCTTATAATTATATGCCAAAGACAGAATTTGGTTACAAATGCGCATATTTGCAATCCTAAGATATGATTTTGTCTGCAACGATACGATAGGGTTATAAGCATGTATTTTTCTGAAAGTTACTTTCGTTGTCTACCATATCTGGAGTGTTTTATCAGTTCACATTCAAATGTCTCTTCCGCAGACAGAGAAATTACATACATTGGCTGGAAACTCATAGGTGAGTCTGCATTGTACTATCAGTTATCAGATTTAATCAGTTTTCCCAGTTGCGTCGGTAATAAGGAGACAGGTAACTAGTTCTGATTAGAAAAAAAATAATAAAAGATAATAGAATTAGAATTTCTAATGGCATACAAAATTTCAGTCCTGTTACTTTACACGTATTGTTAATACTAGAATTTCACCTAATATTATATAAAGTCATCATGTTTGGACAAAGTGTGGAATTGTAAAAGTTGTCATGTCGATTACAGAGTAATTAACCTTAAAAAACATAATAAATAAATAAAAAAACAAAAGAAGGAAAAACCCTCAGAACACAGTATCAAACAACGCAGCAAGCCTGTTGAGTCAAAATAATGTAACTGTTGGACAGAGTTAAGCTACTTCATAATTATTGAATGGTACTTTCAAATGAAATTGTTAAAGCAATGCTTCCATAATGAAACATCAAATATTTACCATAGTATTGTAAATAACCAAAACAGTGGTTTGCGTGGAGGTATAATGAGATTTGACATTTTTCTGAAGCATCCTGATATTATAAGTTGTTTGCTTGCACATGAATCAACATGTAACAAAATGCTTATGTAAATCGATAATAACATTGTTGTTATTATGCTTCTACTGATGACAGTTTTGTATTATAGTTCCTCGTAAGCATTACCATTTCGGAAGAGTTCCTATATTGAAAATGTGATTGCTATTGCAAGAATATCTTCCGTCCCTTATGGGGAAGTTTTTTTTCTCAAAAAAAAAAAAAACTGCTAAAATTATAAGAAAGTTTCAATCTTTCGTCAAACAAGAGAACAACTTCTTATTTGATAAAAATAAAATCAATATGTAACTATTACAGTTACATCCTAGAGTGTTAAAGTTAAAAGAGGAAATTGAGGATAGTTTATTGTTTATTTTAAATCCTTTTAAATAATCGTTACAAAAAAGATATTTGTTAGTTTACTTTTTCTCTACAGATATTTGTGACACAAACAACATGTTGAGTAAAATACATAAATGTTTCTTATAAAAATGGTAGCGTAGACAACATAGAAAACGCACAACAATCCATGGGTCTGACAGAAAAAAGACGCCGTCTATAAATAGTCAGTACTTGTTTGCATGATTCTCAATGATAGACAAAGAGTTCGTTTTGTAAAAAAAAAAAAAAAAAAAAATGTAATCCAAATATCAAGCTGTGCTGCGAGAAAGGATTGTATCTATTGGAAGGCTTCATATACGTTTTTATTCAAGTACCGTATGTATAATAGTAATATATACCAATGAAAATCCTTAAAAAATTAAGAATAAAAGTACTATGATACATGAGAAGTCCAGAAAACGAATAAATTTCACTGACTAAAAGAAGGTATAAGTTTTCCACTGCCAAATGGCCATAGGGGCTGTGGGTGTAAGAGACACTACTCATCTAGCCCATCCCTCTCTTTTCGCTGCATTTTCTTCAAAAGAAGGTACCTATCCATTTACTGTTGGGTTAATAGATTTTTCAGTTGCTGACCGGCCAGACCGGGGTTCAAGCTCGCGATCTCCTGCGCAATAGCCGAACGTCTCTAACCACTCGACCGAGCATGTCACTGATATAGAATACTAAAATATAGATTTTACGTTACTTTTTTTCTCTCTTTGCAGGCTGCATTTGCATGTTGTAAATCCTTGGTATCCTGTGAAACAACGTTACACGTTACACTTTTGTACAGCAATTTACGTTAGGACAAAATAGTAGCGTCAAACTCACGCGTAGTCTTCTGATAAATGTCTCGGTCTTCTGTTATTTGTTCAGGATTGAAACAATGGGTTCTCTGCTCTTGAAGGAACTCTTTAGGTTTTTATTTTACTTTGTCGAGCGTCTTAAATTCTCCCATTTGTCTCGGTTTCTTCCGTATCATTCCCGATTTTATAAAAGATTTTTAACCGATTATTTCGTAAAGGACGGGTACCCTTTACTATGGTTCTGTAAAGCAAATAAAAATCTTATTGCTGTTGATTGTTAACAAACAGCAATGTAATCCAAATGCCTATATGGTTGTATAATACAAGTTGCTTCCCCAATAGCCCGTTAATTCAGTGTAATATTGCTTTAATATTTTTAAGATGTTTCCAAACTTGAAATTCTTCTTATGGCTTGTTATTTCGATGTTTTACGTCTGATGCTGTAAAATACGTTACGGTTCCGTCAGTGAGCCAGTCATTAGAGCTCAGCAAGAAAATCCTTTTGCAAATAGTTAAGTTTAGATTATCCGTTTGCTAAATCCAAGCAGAAAGAATCATTACAGATGGAATCTTGCACATTAATTGTAGAGTGCAACGGTTTTAGATAAAAATCTAAAGACAACACATAGTTTTAAATGTTTTAAATGCTTTTAAAATTCTTTAAAACAAAAGGTTTCACGTGAAGCTGTAAATGTATGAAATTTACTTGGAGATAAACATGCATTGGTAAATATTAGAAGTTATGGTATACAAAAATAAATTCACGCGATTAAGCACATTTCTACTCTTCTTTCAGCTTATAGATATTTTATTCGCATGTTTCCGTTAAGTAACGTATTTGACAACATTGCAAGAAGAATGGCCGCAGAAATAAACATGCTAATGCTGTTAAACTGGAACGGATATTAAATTAAGACACAAAAAGTATTTCTATGTAAATTTGCATTTTTGTTCCCTTTTTATTATGGCAAAAATGATAAAAAGCGATATCTAATAGTTCGGTTTTTTTATCTATGTCAAATTGTTTCGACCATAATGATAAAGCACTTGTGATATCTGTTTTAAAATATCATAAAACAACCTATTTTTAGCCAAAAAAATATTTTTGACAAACGTACAACGTATGTACACATCAGTCATACCATGAAAATGGCTTCCTTAATTCAAGACAAATTTGACTGAAATCAGCCGTTTTGTTTAACTTATAAATCTTGTACCCCCATCCCATCTACGCCCCCTCACACGCCCCCTCACACGCCCCCACACCCCCTCACGCCACCCTTACGTTCCACCCCGCCCTTTTCACCGAAAACATGACTTTGGAACTGTTCTTCATCTTAAGCATAACCTTCCATTTGTCCTGTTAGAAATCAGATTTATTTTAGCGATGGGTTCTCCATTAAACTCACACAGCCGACAATTAACTTAAAATACTACTTTAGGTACGTATATATGGTACAAATAATTTTTCGATAAAACAATAATTTTTAGTTAAAACTTCCGTAAGCGTACTTTTTCGGTTTAAAAGATGATAATAAACACTACACATGATATACTATGGCGAAATTATCTGTTTTAAATGAACACTTGTAGAGAAATGACCCCCTTTCATAAAACAGCCCCAAAATATGCATTTTAGCCCCAAAAATTCTTATTCTGTAACCATAGTAACTGCAAATTTCTATATTTTTTTCGCATATAAACTTATATCAAAGGTTTTGCTATGTTATGCATAAGTATCATTTACATTTCGAAGAGTTTTAACGAATTTTATGGAGTTTCCATAGAAATTCCAGAAATCAACGATTTTATTCATAAATCAAACATTTTGCCCCAAAAATTCACTTTGGCACCACTTTGGAGAGCGACAACACCCGGAATCATAAACTTCAGTATTGCCTGCTTACAAATCAGTCAACAAATTCCTTTCGAACGACGGGCCATTTTTTCGCCTCGAAATTGGCTTCATTTCCCCGACTAGTATTGAATAAACAAAAACAAAATAATCCAACAGGCACACAACATTTACTCAACTTTGAATCAACTTTGATTCAACGTCATGACGTTGAATCAATGTTTATTGAATGTTGATTAAACGCTGTGTATTCAGTGGAAATTTAATAAATAAATAAAGAAGAAACCAACCACACAGTGTACTCATTATCTTTTTCTTTTCCCACAAGGATGATGTCATCATTGACCAAGCTTTGGTAGAAACTGCAACAGAAAATGGTAAGCGCACTGCAGCGCCATCTATCAGTGTCCAGATCAGACGCAGTTCAAATCTTGACAAATTTACACCAAGCGAAAGACTCGGTCAGGGATCCAGCACAGACAGGTACGGGCGCGAATCCAGTAGAGATCAACTGAGCGTGTCAAGCCCAGGAAAATTTGGACGCGAATCAAGCAGAGATACAGGTCGACGATCACTAGGCCAAGATACGCGGACAGAGAGACAGAGTAGAGAGAGCAAAAGAAGTACAAGGCTTCCCAAAATCAATCAAAGAGATATGGACATCGGGAAGTCTAATAGAACATCGCCCTTTAAATCACAAAAACAGCCGCTTCTGTTAACCCGGGGATCAACAGATAATTCTATAGAACTCAGTAGACTAAATGCAATATCCAGCATGCAAACATCGGACACCGAACAAACCCGAGAATTAGAAACAGAAAGCAAATTTGCATCCTCTAAATCTGATAGTAGCCATGTTGAAGGCGTAAGACCAAGTGGTTCCATTCATTTACCGGATGTTCATATATCTGAAAAAGTCCCTAGTATACACAAATCAGAATCAGTGAAAAGTGAACACAGTGTAATCACTGGTCTGTCTACATTTTCTAAAGGACAAATGACACTTTCAACTAGTTCAACTGACGTCACAAGTCAAAAAGAAGTCTCAGAAAAGCCTGGTGCTGATATCCGTGTAGACACATATCAGGCTAGACCAATAATAAATGAAGATGATGGATTGGACCACTCGGCTTTTCCGGCATATCCTGTTATGGACAATCTATATGGCATGAATATAAAAGTAGGTGTTTCTAAGAAAGGGCGGCCGATGGCTGGGCGAAAACGTGAGCCATTTATGCAAGCGGATATACATATTCCAGATCAAACGGAGATAACAGATGAAAGACCAGGATCTGGCCATCTGCGATATCATCACAGAGGTGAAGACGATACGGTCCCTTATCCAGGGTTTGAAATACCTCCTACACCTACTGCAGAAGAGTTAGCAGAAATGGAACGAATTGAGAATGAAAAGATAATACAGGAACTTGAAGAGGAAGAGAAACGACACATGGAGAAATTGGTAGCTGAGGGGAAGGTATTTGACGTTGACAGATCGTCTAAACCTCTCACTGATGGCTCTGAATCTGTTTCACTATCCGAAAACATCTCGATGACCATACGTTCGCTGTCTGGTAAAAGGAGCTTCTGTAGATGTCCAACAGATATCAGAGTTGTGGCATCAAGCCAGGTGTGCCAGCACTGTGGTAAAGCTGTCGATAGGTACAGTCTTAAAGGCGAACATAAATCACGTAGCGGCCTCGATTCGGAGTTCCCGTTCTCACGAAGTATGGGAATGACATCAAGAAACTCGCGGGAAAAAATGCTGAACGATCGCAAACTTAATCAACGTGTGCACACAAGAACGGTGTCTGACGAAGACTATATGGATCTGGAGAGTATCATTCAAGATGATGACGCTCGTTACTGGACTAGTGACGACGACCTTGAGGGAACCAGTCACGCAACAACGACGTCTTCACTTCGACGGCTACGTAACGCTAAGCCGTACCCGCTTGTAAACCCAGATCTTCACAAAGAGGTTTATCTACGAGCTCTCAATGAAGTCCAATACAGAGAAATAAATAAGAATAATGAAACACGGTTTGACGGGTTTAAGAAACTGCGCCGACCACACGTATTCTCTTATTATCAACTCTGGCCCTTTGCTGGAAAATGTGAGGGATGTGGCAATGATCTCGGGATCAGGCCTGACAATTCTTTCTCTGACAAAAAGCCAAAGCAAGGACAGCTAATGAAACATATATTTGGTGATGTTAAAGTGGAAGATTATTATCCGGGTGGCAGTAAAAGCAGTGAGCCTAGAATTGTTCTAGATTCTTATAAGATTGATGATAGAAGTATGACCAAGAGCATGGAGGCCTCCGTGATCAACTCTAGCAGGAAAATCAAACGATCAGGCATTCTGTTTGCGGAATAAAGTGACTATAGTTGTGATCTTTAATGTCGAGACTGAGGTAATTGAGCTAACAGTTTAGACCCTGAACAGGCAGTTCCTACTGAAACAGTCTGGGTAGGGTAATCACTATTTGGCACTCCGTTTTGTTGCTTGTCTGATATTTAAATTTACTTGTTTGATTGTTTGGAATAAATGTTGAGTTTTTGGTTGTTCTATCGGCCAATATTTCGGTCATTTCTTCACCGTGTCTCAGAGAGACTGCTTTACTGCAGGGTTGACAGAGATTAGTGCTATAGCGACTCGACTACAGCGCCGACAAATGAGAGCTAAGAGGCCTGATTTTCTTACCTGAGTTGATGCATACCTTCTGAACTTTCTGCGAATTTGGCCTTTTCCCATGTAAAAGCACAAGGAAGCAAATTTGACGTTTCTGTTAAAAGATCAAACGTCAGCCTAGAATCATCAGTTTAAATAAATTATATTGATGGACAGACTCTCAACTTTACGTCCTTTTTAGCAGTATTTCAGTCATATCAGGAGGGTAAAAATGAAGACTGTGTGCAATGGAACTCCCATTTAGATGGGAAGATTCCCACATACAGCTGGTCTCGAATCCAGGACCGCGGGATCAGCAGGTCAGCAGTTAATCTACTAAGCTACCGGGGCTCTTTGATTTGATAAGACAATCAAGCTGGTCAGCAAAGGGGTCACTCAAAAATTTTATGCTTAAGAGAGATGACCACTTAATACAGGCTCGGCTGTACTGCTTTTTGGTTCAAGGGACTCCAAATAGGCCTAATGCGGAAAAACCAAATTTTAAAAGATTCACAGTTTTGGTTTCCAGTCTTTTATCATTTTAAAGTATTTGATAAGAAATGAAAAATCTGAAACTTTGAATAAAATATCTGAGTGAGTTTGGGAGATATAGCTGTTTAAATTTTGACAATTCCAAATATGGATATTTGAGAGAAAACTGTTATTTTTTTCACAAACAAATTCACAATTGTAAATAAGACAACTCCAAAATAACTTCGGATACAGATATGGTTCCTATGCTCTGCACTTCTTGTCAATGTCAATAGTCAATATGTGAAGTTTCATTCATGTTCTCTAAAATATGTTCAGAGATATGCTTCAGACAAGCTAAATAACTGAAAATATATTAGGAAGGGAGCTAACTCCATAATTACTAAAGGTAGGGTTATAGTTTTTAAGCTCTCCACTTCTATCAATGTGTAAAGTTACATTTAGTTTCCTTCAATACTTCCAAAAATACGCTCCGGACGAGCAAAATAAAGCAAAAATCAAGAAAGGAGCAAACTCTGTAATTATGATGGGGTTATGTGTTCTACACTTTCACTCTTTGCTCTCTATCAGTGTGTGAAGTTTCATTAAGTTCCCTTTTATACTTCAGAGATATGCTCCTGACAAGCAAAATATTGAAAAAAGGGAGTTAATTTTGTAAATACTTAAGTCAGGGTTATGGTTATTGTGCTCTGCACTTCCTCTTAATGCCCTCTTTCAGTGTATGAAGTTTCATTAAGTTCCCTTTAATACTTTCGGAGATATGTACCAGTCAAGCTTAATATTGAAAAAAAACTGGAAAGGGAGCTAACTTCGTACTTGTGACAGGGTTATGGTCCTTGTCCACTGCACTTCCTCTCATTGTCCTCTATCAATGTGTGAAATTTCATATAGTTCCCTTTAATACTTTATGCTCCAGACAAGTAAAATATTGGAAAAAAAATGGAAAGGGAGCTAACTTCATAAATACTTGTGACAGGGTTATAGTTCTTGTACCCTAGAGTTCCTCTCATTGCCTATTATCAATGTGTGAAGTTTCATTTGGTCCCCCCTTATACTTTCAGAGATATGCTCCAGACAAACAAAATATTGAAAACAAGAGGCCCACGGGCCACAAAGCTCACCAGATCTCTAGCTCAAAATTGCTATCAAATTTGTATAGGCTTTAAATTGCGGTCACATTTGTACAGGCTAATACAAAATACACAACTACAAAGTCTCAGTCTGACAGTCTGTTGAGTTGATAACAAAATATATAATTATTTCCCACATAATGATTGCAGTTTTTCCACATCATAAGTCAATGTAATTCTAATTTGCCATAGCAACCAAATGAAAGAGCCGATTTTCATAAAAAACACAAATTTTCAATTCCCCAGCCCAAGGATATTAAAGATAAAATCTGAACCCAATCGGCCCAGTGGCTTCAGAAGAGATAATTTTTTAAGCATTCCCCCCCCCCCCCCCCATTTTTTGCATTTTGGCTTCCATGACAACCAATAATAAAACGTGCAGTGGGCCAAAAACATATAGCTGATAGAAGACTTCTCAAGGAACATTACTATAAAAGTTTTGTCAACATATCTGCAATGGCTTGGCAATAAATACCATTTTTCAATTTTCCCCATTATGAGTCAATGCAACTCTAAGTTACCATAGCAACCAAACTAAAATGCTGATTTTCATATAAGACACAAACTTTCAATCCCCCAGCCTAAGGATACTACAGATATCGGCCAAGCGGCTTCAGAGGAGATAATATTTTAAGTATTTTTTCCATTTTGGTTTCCATGGCAACCAACAAAAGGAGCAGGGCCAAAAAACATATAGCTGATAGAAGACTTCTAAAGGTACATTTCTATGAAAGTTTTGTCAACATATCTGCAATGGGTTTGCAGTAAATGCCATTTTTCAATTTTCCCCATTATATGTCAATGCAACTCTAAGTTACCATAGCAACCAAACTAAAGAGCCGATTTTCATAAAAAAAAAAAATTCAATTTCCCAGTCTAAGGATAATACAGATGAAATATGGGACTAATCAGCCAAGTGGCTTCAGAGTAGATAATTTTTTAAGTATTTTTTCCATTTTTTTTTGCATTTTGGTTTCCATGGCACTTAGAGTTGCATTAACTTTAATGGGGAAAATTAAAAAATGGCATTTACTGCCAAGCCATTGCAGATTTGGTGACAAAACTTTTATAGAAATTTTCCTTGAGAAGTCTTCTACCAGCTGTATGATTTTTGGCCCGCTGCTCCTTTTATTGGTTGCCAGTTAAAATTTCTGCGATCAAAGCCAAATTTAATTTGGAGCTACCATGGCTCGGAGTTTGAATAGTTGGGATCTCATGATCAAGAGGTCCGTCATGCCCATATATGGTAAAAACATTTAAAAATCTGCTCCAGAACCAAATGAACAGATGCTCTCTCAATTCTATTTAAATATTGTCTTAAATTGGCCTCTGACCTTTTACCAGAAAAGGTCAAGTTTGCTTCCATGTGCTTTTATTATGCTCCCAGAAGAGTTGCCGCTTTGTTCGTCCGTCCGTCACACATTTGTCCAAAGCATATTTCTGGAAGTATTAGGGGAAACTAAATGAAACTTCACATATTGATAGAGGCCAATGAGAAGAAGTGCAGAGCACATGAACCGTAACCCTGTCACAAGTATTTACAAAGTTAGCTCCCTTTCCAGTCTTTTTTTTCAATATTTTGCTTGTCCAGAGCATATCTCTGAAAGTATAAGGGGGGACTAAATGAAACTTCAGACATTGATAGAGGACAATGAGAAGAAGTGCAGTGCATAAAAACCTTAACCCTGTCACAAGTATTTATGAAGTTAGCTCCCTTTCCATTTTTTTTTAATATTTTGCTTTTCCTGAGCATATCTCTGAAAGTATAAGGGGGAACTAAACGAAACTTCACACATTGATAGAGGACAATGAGAGGAAGTGCAGTACACAAGAATCATAACTCTGTTACAAATATTTAGGATGTTAGCTCCCTTTCCAATATTTTTTTTTAGCTCACATGAGCCAAAGGCTCCAAGGGAGCTTATAGGATAGGCAGTCGTCGTCGTCGTCGTATGTCGCCGTCTGTCATCCATCAACACTTAAACAACATCTCCTCTGAAGCCACTGGGCCAGTTGGGCGCAAATTTCATCTGTAGCATCCTTTGGCTGGGGGATTGAAAGTTTGTGTTTTTTAGGAAAATCTGCCCATTAGTTTGGTTGCTATGGCAACTTAGAGTTCCCATAGACCTATAAAGGGGAAAATTGAACAAGAGCTGTCGCCTGACAGCATAGCTCGCCTGATTGGTGCTTGCCCATCACACAGCCGCTATGGTGGTGTGGACTGCTATGCATAAAACTTCAGGCAAACATGTCCATAATGAAAACACATTTATAAACAAAAGCTATCTCAGAAACAAGTCTTAAAATAAAATTAAAATAAAAAAAATGAAATGAAATTTCAAAGTCCACGAGCTTGAGGTAAAAAATACTGACAGGTGCGGGGTGGGTGGGGGGGGGGGGGGGGGGGGGGGAGGCTAGGATGTTTCAAAACCCTGAACCATTATCTAACATCAGTCCAAGTATTAGTATCAACTGAGTCCATCATCGTGGCACTGTGAAATTATGTCTTCATAAATATAAAACTTTAACCAAAATCTTTAAGACAAAATTCTAAGTTGATGACCTTGACTTCAAGGTCATCCAGTGGGGTAAGTATAAGGTGTTTTGTAAAAACTCAAAAAAGAGTCTAACATCAGTTCAAGTATAAACTAAATCTCTACAAAGCATTATGAATCAGTATGCAATTACAAAACTTTAAAAAAGACAAAAATTTCCCAAGTCCCTGACCTTGACATCAAGATCACTGAGCTGGGTTGGGGTAGTACTCTGTAGATCTAACTACAGTGCAAATATAAAAAGAATTCATCTATGGGTTCAGGAGATATGTGTCTTTAAAACACTTTAACCAAAACATCCAATCAATAAAAAGACAATATTCTAAGTCCATGACCTTGACATCAAGGTCACAGAGGGGGGTGGGGGTAGTACCTTCGAAAACTTTAGACCAATATCTAACTTTAGTGCAAGTATCAAAGGAATCCACCCATGGGTTAAGGAGATATTGGGCTTTATAAAACTTTAACCAAAACATACAGTCCAAAACAAATACCAATTTTCTAAGTCCATGACCTTGACATCAAGGTCACGGAGTGGGGTGGGGGTGGTACCCTGTTAAACCTTAGACCAATATCTAACTACAGTGCAAGTATCAAAAGAATCCATCCATGGGTTAAGGAGATATAGGTCTTTAAAAAACTTTAACCAAAACATCCAATCCGGACGCCGACGCTGACGCTGACGCGGACGCCGTGGTGACAACAATAGCTCTTCCTGAACTTTCGTTCAGGCGAGCTAAAAAATGGCATTTACTGCCAAGCCATTATAAAAGTTTTGTCAACATATCTGCAATGGCTTGGCAGAAATTTTAACTGGCTTGGATATGCAAAACCTTGGGAAAAGGTTGATGACTGACCTTGAGCTCATGTACTGTACCAATGAAGCTGACTCTTTATGAGATGCAACATGACAAAACCAACAAAGTGGACTGTGCGCCCAGTGAGGATTCAGATCAGCCTGTTCATCAGTCAATCTGATCAGTCTACACTGTCGGCATGGATGCAGCTAGACATTAAGCTACCCTATAAGTGCACAGCAAAGACTCTGATCAGACTGGGTGGATGCCCAGGCTGATCTGAGTCTTTACTGGGCTTACATGCCACTTTGTTGGTTTTGTTGTGTCAAGGCTTGTATATTTAAGAAATAGATCAGCTTTAGCAGTGAATTGTTGAGTAATAATTCACTGTTTGGAGGTCAGTTGTAAAGTAGATCATATCACAAGCGCGGAGCGCGAGTGATATATCTACTTACAACTGACCGACAGTGAATAATTTCTCAACAATTCAATGCTAAAGCTGAACTATTTCGATTCTAACACTCAAAAACGCCGAAAAACTATACTTTTCATTCAAATTCTCCCAACCTTCCTGCCAGCATGTTCATGGTCCCGCCGATATTCTTAACTGTATCTAAGACAAATGAACGTTTTTATGGCGATTTTGGAAAGAAAAATAGATGTTACACCGTCTTAGGTCTCAAAACGTCACAAAATTACGTCAGTAATTGCAGTGACATCAGCAATTAGACTCAGACGCTCCGAAACAGTGAATTGTTGCAGAATAAAACACGGTAACTTTCCATTGCTTCTATAGGCGCACTGTGTTAGAATGTACAATAACTTTCACACCATTGCAACTGTTCCAGATAAAACAAGGTATTTATGGACTCCAAAAAAAGCATAACAAAGCTGACATACCTTGAAATAGGGGCTGCTGTGGGGGGTCTCCGAGTATGTTTATGCGTATGTACATCAAAGTGTTATACATGTAAATGGGGAAGGTTTTGATCTACTAACATACAAACACAAGAACACACAGCCACATATGCACCTTATTGCTCTGATATGGGTTAGAATAAAATATAACACTAGTAAATGCAGATTTATAAACTTTATTTACATCACAACAAAATAATGAACAAAACCAAACTTATCACAACAGGTTAACATAAGTATTTTCAATATATTACTTTTGGATAAAATAAATACTATATTATCTGATATTCTATCTCTATGATTATCAGCGAACCATAATTTGTGACGAAACCAGCCCAGAGGTTATAAAACTTGACTACATTCTCAAACACAAAATAAAGCACACCGATAGGCTGCTTCCGAGCACATGCTCGGAAGCAGCCTATTGGTGTGCTTTACGTTGAGTTTGAGATTATTCGCAAGTTTTATAACCTCGAACCCTGTCTTTGGCATGCACTTTGTACAGAACAATCCAAACAAAATTCTGTGAACAATTTCTTGAACAATCTATT
This sequence comes from Ctena decussata, assembly GCA_963989385.1. Taxonomy (NCBI): domain Eukaryota; kingdom Metazoa; phylum Mollusca; class Bivalvia; order Lucinida; family Lucinidae; genus Ctena; species Ctena decussata. The sequence continues at coordinate 55,754,897 of OZ022509.1, forward strand.
AACAGAGATAAGCATTTGAACACAATTATTATTTATCATTATGGCAATACAGAACACCTATACTAGCATATCAGAGCCCCAGAAAAGATCGGGTTTTGAAGGTTCTAAATTTTTTTTTCTCAACCAAAAACTTATGTTGTGGCCCATCAGCAGAACTGTCTCGGACAATTCTAATGAGGGATAACAACATATGTTTTAATGAAATCTTAGAAATTATCCCAAAATTATTCCAGTTATACCTTCTTATAAGAAAGGAACTGTGGTCCAGTGGTTGGAACGACTCAGTTATGGTGCAGGGGCCGTATTTATAAAATGACTTAAATGGTTGCTATGCTGTTGCTAAGGCTGAATTTCTGTAAAGGAGATTCCCTACAACTATGAAATTTGCTTTGGTGGAACAGTCTGAAATAGACTGTTCCTCCAGAGCAAATTTCATAGTTGTAGGGAATCTCCTTCATAGAAATTTAGCCTTAGCAACAGCATAGCAAAGACTTAAGTGGTTTTATACATACGACCCCAGAAGGTCATGTTTGAATCCTGGCCTTGATCAACTGCAACTTGAAAACTCTTTCACCCAGAGTAAATGGGTTCCGTTTTCAAATTAGGGAAGGATAAGGCAGCAAAAGGAGAGGGATGGGTGCCACTTTTCAAATGCTGTGCCCAAGATACAGCGGGCCTCTATCCCCCACTGCCCCTACGGCCACTAGGCTATGGGAAACCTTTACTTTCACCTTTTAACTTCTTATCCCGAGTACTAGCATATGCAGCCCATTAGACCCTTCCTTGTTCCCTGCTCACTGACTAGACGATCCACTTATAATGTGTACACCAACAGTGTAGGCCCTGATGATCCTACTGTACCTGTTCAGCTCTTAAACTAAGTAAGGGGAGAACAACTAGTCTTTTACGTGACTCACCGTCTCAACCTCATCCATATTGCTATAAAGTCTAATTTGCTACCAAGTTATGGGGCACACAAGGAAATCGTTAATAATCGCTAATAATGAATGGATGGACAGATAAATAGCCAGAAAACACCATAATATAATAGATCTACTTTTTTTTTTCTTTTTAAAAAACGTTAGTGATTATGGCTGCAAACTCCAATTTACTCAAAAAAATAGATCCTGACCGCAGGTAACAATGGCAATATGGCCGTAATTCACGGGCCGGTGTGATCTTCTCACCGGCTCCTCAGCGCCAGTCACGTGATACAGCAAACAAAACCCCTTGGGCCCGTAGTGACGTCACAATAGGCGCCAGTATACCGGCGCCCTGATGCTATAAATAGGGAGCAGATCACCTCATAAGCAGGCTGTAAATCCTCTGATGAGTCCATACTATTGGATGAAACTAGTCAGGTATGCTGCCGATCGTATTTGCGCTTTTAAATGCCAATAAGCTGATCAGGAGTATTTATCAAGTTGTAGCTATTCTACTCAATGTTTTTGTTTTTTGTTTTATTTTTTCAAAATGAGCATACAACCATGGCTGCAAACATGGAGGTGTCTCCATTCACCTTAAGAAGAATACCACAAGAATTCCGCGGAATGCTATGTCGCACCTGCATTGCGTTTCCACAGTAGTAAAGACTATTTAGTTAAGAACTTTATGAAAAATGGACAAAAATGCTAGGGTCAACACAATTTTGGATGTAAAATTTTCCTAAGTCAGAAGAGCATGAAATATAGGCAAAGGGTAGGAATAACTGCAACATCCCTCGTGAACATTCTAAGAAGAAACTTTATGCTAGGTGTGATGACTACAGGTATCATACTTTCAGACAAAAGGACTAAAGTGCCAGGGCCCATATATATTTTGGGGTTTAAAATTTAGCGAAGTCAGCAGAGCATGAAATATATGTAAAGGGTAAATTAATTGCATCAGCCCTCAAGAACATTCTAAGAGGAAACTGGATGCCACGTTTGATGATTCTAGGTATCATAACTCCTGAGAAATGGACTTAAACATAATTTTGAATATAAAATTTACTAAGTCCGCAGAGCATGAAATATAGGTCAAGGTATAAATAAGAGCAATAGCCCTCGAAAATATTCTTAGAAGAAGCTTTATGCTAGGTTTGATGATTGTAGGTATCATAATTTGCGAGATATCTACTTAAACGCTAGGGTTGACTTAATTGTTGCGGGATGGCTTTACAAAGTCAGCAGAGCATAAAATAAAGGTGAAGGTATAAATAAGAGCAACAGCCCTCAAGAACACTCTAAGAAGAAGCTTTATGCCAGGTTTGATGATTGTAGATATCATAGTTTGCGAGAAATGGACTTAAATGCTAGGGTCGACGCTAGGGTCGACGTAATTGTTGGTGGCCTGTTTTACAAAGTCAGCAGAGCATAAAATACAGGGTTAGGGTAAAAATAAGAGCAACAGCCCTCAAGAACATCCTAAGAAGAAGCTTTATGCCAGGTTTGATGATTGTAGGTATCCTACTTTGCGAGAAATGGACTTAAATGCTAGAGAGCCTAGGGTTGACGTAATTGTTGACGGACGGACGGACGGACGTACGGATGGACGAAAGGAATGACTGATGTACGGACGGACGGAAAAGTGAACTCCTATATCGCACCTTGCTAAAGCAGGTGCGACAACAAGGAAGATTATCCTTACATCAAAAGTGACAAAGAATTCCCCAATAAATTGACTTATCCAATTCCTGTATGTAAGATGTGTAGGTCCTGTTGGCTTTCCTACAGGACAAATCCCTTCTAAAAGAGGTCTACTCTTAAAGGAAAGAATTTGCTCCTTGATGAGCAAAATTCCTTCCTTAAAGATTTGACCTGCATTGAGAAGGAAGGCAAAAATGCAAATGACAGAGTTTGTTCCCTGGAAGAGTATGCAATCACCTTAATTCAAAGGGTGCAGTCCCTGATCAGAGGCTACATCCTGCATTGTTAATATGAGTCAACAACTTCTAACAAAATTTCTTTTATGGGATGATAATATCACTTGAGCTGTAATAGCTAGATACCCTGAACACCGTGTTTACACAATATGCAGATAAAATAGGATCCAAAGACCATCAAGAGACACTTGTCAGGCAGCCTAATCCAAGTCTTCCCTGTTCGTCCAAAGCCACAATGTACATTTCTCTTAACAATGGACATGGCAAGAAAAGTGAAGGATGGAATGACTTGAGATTCTACATGTACATCCTTTTCAACAATAATTCAGTCAGAAAGATGATTTAAAAGGCTGAGTTTGACGGATCCCCCATTTCCCTAGAATTCAAAGACCATGCATGCAAAAAGGGAAGACTCTGATCAGACTGCACAGATGTGCAGGCTGATCTGAGTCTTTTCTAGTTGCACATAGCACTAGGTCAATTTTTACATGACACAAGTCATCTACACACCTAATTTTTGATAACACACAAAGCCTAACTTTTGATTACACACAAAGTCTACATGCCTAACTTTTGATTACACACAAAGCAACACCAATGTTAACAAGGAAAGCATACAATAGATTTCTCAATATTTACTGGCCTTAGACTCTTCAGAACAAAAAAAAACAACAACAAATAAATAATATTCATAGACCCAAAAATGCAACTATGTTTGGTAACTTTTTCCTTTTTTTTTCAGTCTGTATCTTTCATGTTACGTCAATACCACTCTAGTCTGCATTTACCATGAATCTTGATACTCTACAAGTCTATACACCCAATAATTTTACTCCACTGAACTCCTTATATTCAATACTTCAATTGAGCTTGGGATTTCTGAGTAGAAAGCTAATGGAGAAAACTGACAGGGTGTATAAAACATTTTGACTTTGAAGGAAAGTAAGTAATATGGCAGTGACAGGATTATTCTATGGTACTGGATTTATTCAGCTATTAGACAGGGGCATTTTCCCACTCTACAGTTACCCCAAATATTTGAATATGCTGATCATTTGATCATCATATTGCCCCTCAAAAATTACCACAAATATGTAAATCAGTCTTGTTTAATTCAGCTATGAATTGGATTATTCTCTTCCAAAAAAATACCAAAGATATAGATCTGTCTTATAAGATGGATCAAGATCTTTGCGATTGTTTTTGAAAGGAAAAAACGTGTCTTGTAACCAATGAAATAATTTATGAACAGGGTCTAAGGAAAATGTCATGAACATGAACAGTTAAAAAGCTTGCATATCTATAAAATCTGTTCAGAGTACAGTATTTATTCCTTTATCAGCCAATTTCTCTTCTTTTTCCTCTCCAAAACAATCCCAAAATCTAGATCCATTCTATAAGATGTATCTGGATTTTTGGACTGTTTTGGCAGGCAAGACCCCATCTGATAGAAGAATTATTCAAAACAGACTTCGGTAAACCAAATAAAAATGGTGTAATCTCTGTTCACACTATACCTTATCCCGTGTCACAGATTGTAAACTGTATTGTATATCACAACAGGCAAAGTTTTCTCCATGCTAGCTCAACTTTATGCTGTACCCACATGGCAAATGCAGCTGCTACAGACACTTAAATGTCAGACTAGAATATTGGGAAATTTTGATTACAATTCACAAAAAAATCTCAGCTCAAATGTGTGCTCTCCAGATGATTATTTACAGATTATTTTCATTTTATGGAAAGCATACGTGTGTCTCACATCTTTGCACATTGTCAGAAAACAGAGATAAACCAAATAATAAGATACCTGATGATGATACCAGAAAAGAAATAGAGGATATTTGTTTTTTTTTCATCTAATATAGAATTTTATCATATGACGATGATAATCCACTAGTGGATTATGTATGCAAATTACGTCGTAATGCTATGCATTGACATCCATAAAACATCGCATTTCCTAATGGTGAAATTGTGACGTTTTAGTGCAAAATTTGCTAATAAAGTGCGATTTTAATGTCATATGATAAGCAGAATCTTGCATTCGTGCTCACGTATTATTGAATTTAATAAACTCATTGGGGAAAACAATAAGATGCTTGGCATAGCCTCGCCTCTTATCTTTTTCCCCAACTCATTTTAGAAATTCAATATTACATGAGAACTCATGTGAGATCCTCTATTTATTTCATCAAATGAAAATTGTAAGTGGTATCGTCACAAATGGCAAAGCTGTTTCAGGCTTTTATGCCTATGAGAACAGAGAACTATATTTGAGCCGTGACACGGGAAAACCAACAAAGTGGTTGTGCGCCCAGCGCAGCCTCAGATCAGCCTGGGCATCCGCCCAGTCTGATCAGAGTCTTCGCTCTCCGCATGGAGGTAGCTTAGACCCTTAGCTACCTTTGAGCACTTAACGAAGAGTCTGGTCAAACTGGGCGGATCCCAAGGCTGATCTGAGTCTACGCTGGGCGCATAACCACATTGTTGGTTTTCTCGTGTCGCGGCTCATTTTCTATCTCAAAGTACGTACCCTCTCATAACAAAGAACATACTTCAGACATATCTGTTTTCTTTTCTCTACATTTCAACCCCTGTTATCTCAAACTATTGGTATCTTAAAGTAAATTTTCTGGGACCAGAAAATTGACTATGAGATATCTGCAGTCTGGCTTCTGAGATATTGCTGGTTGACTGTATCATCTATAATCAATACATTTAAAATGAATAAATATAAATATAGAATGATAAATAATAATACTGTTTTAGCAATGTATTGCAAAAATTAAATGGAATTCAAGCAAAAAGCAAAGCAAATCAAATAACTTCTACAACCAAAAGGAATAACCAAACATGCAACACAAAACAAAAACCAAACATATATTACACAGAATACGTGTGCATGAACAATATCAATTAGACTGAGTCTGCTAGTTGCATTTCTTTGATGCATTCCTTGTTTCAAGAGGACCTTCTTTCAGAATTTGTTGACTGACGGATTTTTTCATTTTACTGGCAAGTATAGCCTCAAATGCTCTGATATACAATAGTAGCTTTTGCAGAGCATGAGCTACTTGCAACTTTTCAGGTAAAATGTGTGTACATGTATTTGACAAATTAGGCCATTAACTAAGGACTTTGTTCTGAACTAGGCCCAGATTTTTAGAATACACACTTCCATCTATTGTAATGTGCCTAAATTTTTGGGCCACCTAATAATTATTAATTTTCCATTTGGGACAAATGGAAAATTAATTATTTTTAGATGTCCCATTTTTATGCAACACCAATCAATTTCAGACCAGTCCAATTAGTTGTCAATTTCCGACCAGTCCAATTAGTAAGAGATTCCTTCAAAATCTGGTTCTGATGAAAAAAAACAGTAAAGACCCTGGTCACACATCAGTCTGATTTCTGTCTACACTGTTTCCAAATGCCTCTTTGGTTGGTTTCAGCTTCAGTAAATCAAACAGTGAAGTGTTAATCAAATATTTACAACAGAACAAATCAATTTGAAACACATAACATCAGTATTCAACATAATTAAATACATATTCATTATTTCACAACATAATCTAACAAATATAAACATGATATTGATAATTATGACATCTTGGTTAAATATTTTTTTGCATTTCTATGGCTTACAATACTAAGTGGAGAGGACAATTATAGGCACTGCCTAAAACCTACATATACTTCTGATAGAGAAGATAGTCTTTAGAAGGGAAAATTACATTTTCCTCCTTTTACTCAATTCTTGTCAGAGTTTCTTGCTTTTCGTATTTTCATTTAATGCCCACTATGAATGTCATAGCTTAAATTCTGGGCCCAGTTGTTCAAAGCATGTTCAAAGCAGAGCTTGTTAAAAGATCAAGTCGTTAAGTGTTTTGTGACTTTATAGCCCAATACATAGATATTTTTGTTGAAAATATGTGAGAAGCTTTTGCATATATTTTTTGTTGAAAACATGTGAGAAGCTTGCAAAAGCTTCTCACATTTTTTTAAACAAAAAATATTGGCATATTTGAAATAATAATCCTTGAAACTTAAACATCTCGTTAACTAATGATGTTGTTAATTTTGACCAACTGAGCCCTGGTGTTTAATTATGCTTTTAGTTTAATCTTATACAATTTGAGTTTGAATCCGAGAAGTTCTGTTAAGACGGCTGAAAATGCTGAGAGGATTACAACTTTCGTGACATTCAGCACAAATGGATTGGCGGAGATACCAGAGATCTTGAATGGGCTTTCTAGTTCCTGAAAATATAGTGAAAATTGGTGATTACTATCTCGCTTTCTCCTCCGCTCTAAAGCATTGTAAATTGCTAACTATTCAAGAGCATATAATTTTTCAGATCTAGTATCTCATAAATTCAAAAATTTACCAATATCTGACCAACCGGCAGCTAAACAGAAACAACATGTTATCAATAATTTGGATGTATCTTGTAATCCAAACCAAACTTTCGCAAAACACAGAACATACTTACAAAATGTGCAGTACAATTTGACAGAAATAGTGGTACTTAACTTTCTTTGAATTTTTGGTGATTATCAATGAATAATCACACCTGACATTAAACACAAACTTCAGGTATAAATATTTTGTAATTTTAAAGATCTATACCGATAAAAAAAGAATAAAATAGTTATACCATGGTTTGTCCTCATATATAGGAGATAATCCACTGAGTCTTGCTATGGCTCCTGGATTGTCTCTCATACAGACAGACAAAACATGGTATATCCCCAATTCTCCTACTTCCGTAGTTTCTTCTATTTCCATAGTTTGCCGGCATCTATGTCAACAGCTAATCACGTGACCCCCCATTGCAAATGCAATATCTACAGCCCAGTTCAAATCAACAGATACTGAAATTTTCTGTTTTCATTGCACTATTACTCTTTTGTTCCACAATGAAATTTACTAGATAGATAACTGGAAATATGTGTTCATAAAACTGTAGGGCCTGAGTTCAAAATGATATTTGAAAACTAAAATTTTCATTCAACCAGAAATTTTTACACATGTAAATTAAGCAAATCCACTTCTTTGAACTGCGCTATAGTTTACAAAATTTTCCCACCTTCTGACCTCATGCGCCAAAACTTCCGTTTGACCTCCGGACCTCAAGAGAAAGTCCCTTACAGTGGGCAGTGATTTTAAAAAAAGATTTAACTAACATTTCATTAATGTTGTGACTTCATATTTGACATGTAAGTCCTCAATAATGAGACATTTTATTTCACACTATTAAACTATAACATTGTGCGATTGAAAACATTATTTCACAGACTTCCATTTAGTGCTATGGAAATGGGAGCATAGAGCATAACTGTTACAATATATCCTCGAAAAAAAATATAAGGGGTCAAACTTTTACCCTGCAATTTCTGGACATTTCAAACATTTGGTAAAATAATCATTTCTACCTTCCATTTCATTCATTTCGCAAGGTTTGTACACACAAAGTTTTAAACTATAGCCTTTATGTTTACTAAATCCAGACTTCAATTCACACAACCCTCAAAATCAAAGTGGACAGAAGTCCATAAGGATCAAATTCACCAAAATTTTTGATATCGCCAATTCATGAATTTTTTGCAAAATTGCTCGATAGTCATCAAATTTAATCATTTTTAAGGTCAGCAAACTGTAACAAGTTTAAAACTCATAGCAATTTTAGAAGTTATGCCCGACCGAACTGACACTCTATCAATTCTCTATGGGTTGGTTGGTTGGTTGATTTGATGCTTAACGTCCACAGTAAACAACTAAGGTCATGTCGGCACGGTCAGTTAACCTAACCACACTATTCCTGGGCAGTCTTAGACCTCCTAAGCGGTTAACCAGTACTAAGTGCACATACTTTCGCCAGTAACTGACAACTGCCCTTCTTGAATCAGCGGAAGGAGAAACGAAAGTATGTGGCCAGACCGGGATTCGAACCCAGGACCTCTGACTTACCAGTCAGGTGCCCTACCGATTGGGCTACCCGGCCCGGCTTCTCTATGGGAATTCAAACAACTTTCATTTTAAGGGTAGTTTGATTTAAAGCCTTGACTTGGTCAAGACAAAGGCTATAGTTTCAAACTTCATGTGTATAATAAAACTTGCAAAACGAATAAAATGGAAGGTAGAAATGATTTATTTAACCAAATGTTTGAAATGTTCTAGAAATCGCAGGGTAAAGGTAACATTTTTTTCGAGTATACATAAAGAATGATGAAATCAATCAGGCAAGGACATAACGCCATTTCTTGTGGCAAGGATTGTGTGTGTGTGTGTGTGTGTATGTTTTTTTCTTTCTTTCTTCTGTCAGAAGTGGTGTCTGAAATTCATGAAGGAGACAGACATGTCCATTTGCACAATCCATGATGTCTGACTCAATCAAGTCTGAGTGATGAAGTCTATGTTAAGGTCACTGGGTACACTCTTAGGGGGAGCAACTCTGCCAGTTTCAGTTTTGCCTCCCTTTTAAATTGGAGTTACTCTTAAAAAACAAGGGCAAAACTATATGCCCCTCCCCACTTCATGGTGAGGGCATAAAAATTTACTCCTACAGCAGCAAATTCTTTCCTTTAAGAGTGGACACTCTTTTGTGACTTTCTGTTTGCTTTCGTGGACATTGTCCACGAAAGCAAACAGAAAGTCACAAAAGGTGCTCCTTTTGAAAAAATCATTTAAATGGCAGAAAAACACGGAGGTGAACCCATATTCCTTAATCATAGACCTGACTTCTCCTATACAAACATCCAATTTTAGCTTGAGTGAACGTCCAGCCCACTTGAGATCCTTATTAAGTTTATGTTAAAAAGGCATTAAACAACTTACAGATACTAATTTTAAACCTGATTTTTTTCTGTATAAAAATCCAACTTAAAGCTGAGCAAGATTCAGCCAACTTGAGATCATTATTAAGTTTATGTTACCCAAGCACTAAGCCACTTAAAGGTAATAATCCTAAACCTGACTTTTCATGTACAAACCTCCAATGTTACCTTGAACAAGCATTCAGCAAACTTGAGAACATCATTATGTTTCTGTTAAACATGCACCTAAACCTGACTTTTTCTGCACAAACCCCAACTTTACCTTGAGCAAGCATTTAGCCAACTTGAGAACATTATCAGGTTTATGTTACCTTGAGCAAGCATTCAGCCAACTTGAGAACATTATTGGCCACCATAAGCTCCTCTTTCTTATGTGGTTTCTGCTCCATCTGGAGATATAGGTTGATCTGCTCTGTGATCAGGACGGAAAGATTTCGATACTTCTTGTTGATACGGAGGCCGAGAGTCATGAAACGTAGGAGGTAGACGCCCAGCGCCATACACCAGACCAGTAGTTCCCAGTTACACAGGTAGTCTAGGTAGATCTCAGCATCACGTAACAGCTGTGAAATTAAACTTACTCTATTGTAATTCCAACTCAACAGTCTAGTACTGTTTTAGCACAACATAACTGTTAATTGCTTTTACCGTATGACATGCCTGTTATTCAGTGGATAACGTTGTGTCATAAAAATTGTATGACCACAGGTGTAATAACACTTTGGCGCGTACACTTAACGTCATTGACAACGTCCATGTCAACAATGCGTTTTCTTACTGAAATAATTTTCAGTCTGAAGGCGTTTGAATGCCATTTTAAGGGTCATATGATAAACAGAATCTTACCCTCGTGGTCATTTCATATGAAATTTATGAAACTCGCCGAAGGCTATTTCATAAATTTCATATGAAATGACCACTCGTGTAAGATCCTCTTTTTATAGAATGATAAATCTCCTAAACTTGACGTTGAGGACAAACCTGTCAGGGAATCCATTCAGTCCACCAACAGCCTTTGTTTTGTGCCTGTAGATTTTTAGATGATGGATGGAAAGAATGGCAGTGCATTCCTCATACTGTCAGTATCCTAAAACTTGCTATGTTCACATGCTGATCTTGCAATCAGTAACTGTTTCTTATTATGGAATCTTTACTCGTACGTTAAATCTCTCAATAAGTTAAAGACATCCAATTCTTCTGTGAAAACAGGGTCAATGGCACTAAAATTTAATCATCTCTTCAATTCATCCCAATGATATAGCCATACAATTTGGTTATAAGTCAAAATCTATCAATACAGTCAAGAGATATTTATTCAGTGCAGCTATGACTATGAATGTTGAGTCAGGTCACCAAAATCCACCAATCTTGAGAATATCACAGATACACTGTATATGCCTCTTTGGAGGAAATTCAACCATTGGTTCAGGACAAAGAAGAATCAAACATAAGGGCCAACATAAAGTATGGAGAGATAATCATTAAGTCATTCAGTGACATTGAAAATATAATCAAGGTCACCATAACCCATCAAATTCTTGCAATTCTCATACAAGTTTGATGGCAATCCATGTGTTGGTTCAGAAGAGATGGCATTAACCATGGGGTTTATGCAAAATGAGTGGACAGATAGATAGATGGAATGACAGTTGGATTGAAACTCAGATATCTATGTCATATCTGACTGAAAATGCACTCACCTGTAAGCACATAAGTATGAGCATGAGTAAGAATATGAGGAATGATGAAGAAACTATCACATCTACAGATCTCTGAGGACCTCGTTTCTGAAATATAACTATTACAATATTACTCTATGACAACATCAGACAATATCTGGACACTCTTCACCAAGACAGCATTAACTCATAATATGAAGAATTTCTTTTATAAAGAATAAATATTAACGAAAGTATTTGCTTTCGTTCTGATCCTTAATTGATTGTATACAATGTTTGTTTCTGTTGATATTTCTGAATAAAATATGTTTAAACCAATAAATATTAATCTTATGACTATTATTCTAGGGCTTAAGTCATGCCATAAAAATTGTATCAAAGCATATTTAATAACACATGGTTACTGGAGTGCAATGTCATGATGTCCATGACAATGTTATGTTTTCTACTGAAATATTGTATGCTTATAAATCGATAAAATCAAGTCAAAACACTCGTGTGATTAATAGATCTTGCAACTGTGTAAATTTCAAACAAAATTTACGAAACTCACCAAAGGCTTTTTTCATAAATCTTATATAAAATGATCACTTGTGTAAGATCCTTTTTCACTGATGATAAGCACACAGTGACCAAAACAGGATACGCTCCAAATCACAGTATTGATATAAACAAATTCTGTGGGTTATCAATATCAGCCCTACAATAAAAACCTTATTCTAGGTCTCTTAAATTTTTAGAGTTTTTAGAGTACTGTCTATTAAATAAATAGCTGAATCTCCATTGGTGCATGGTAAATAAATCAAGCAAATATACTGACCTTTAAATAAGATCTAAGACTCAACCATGTTTTAATATTTCTCACTTTATTCAACCTGAAGTGTGGCATGTCAAACTTCCTGGCTCGTCTTGATGATGTCAGATAACAGAAATGTTTGGCATATAACAACCTCTGAAAAAGCAAATTTATATTTAAAGGTTAACCCTCAATACACAATAAACAACAGACAACAAAATTTATGTTTGCAAGATTTCAAAAACTGTTTCTTCAGAGCTATATCACACTGAAAATTCAAAGACTACAAAGCAAACAGTGGGATCCAGATGAGACAGCTCATGATGAGCTTTCTCATCTGGATCAACTCAGTCTGCAAATTCAACTTTTCTCATATTTTGGTGCTTATATATTAAACACAAGCTGTACTAATTGCGATAGTTCACATAGGATTTTATTTCTAAATCCAGCAGACTTAAAAATCTGAAAATAAACTGATGTATCTGTATATTACCGGTAGGAACAACAGACCTTAAAAGGAAAAGTGCTAATTCTCTGCATATAATAATCATACTATAGCAAGAAATATGAATAATAAACATTCAAACCTAGGTCTGAAAATTTAAAATCTACCAGGGTTTGGTTTAAATTTTCAACCCATAGTTTCAAAACAACCACTCCTTGAAGGTCTTAACCACGGGTTGAATCTATGGTTTAAGACTTTCATGGAAAAGTTATTTTGCAAACTTATCTTTACAAGCTTGGACAGTGGATTAAGAAATAACTTTTTTCAAAACCTGAAAAGATAAAATCTATGATGAACAATCTGAAATCTAGGATCAAAGATCTGAAATGAAAGTTTGAAGCTCAGATAGGTTTGAAGAGTTATTGTGCACTCATACACTAATTGTGTACTGAGAAAATTTTACTTTAGACAAACAAAAAAAAACATATTTCTAGACCAGCCTCTGCAAGTGGCAGAGTCTAGGCTGGCTTATTTAAGCACTGATTAAACAATGGAAAACACTGTTGGTAAGGAAGAAAATATTACCTGTTTAAATGTTCTGTCAGCTACAGAGAGAAGAAAGAAGAAGATGGCACTCAGGCAAGTTCTTTGGATAATAGCATTTGTTACAATCAGAGTTTGTCTGAAATACAAGTAAACATGAAAAACTTTTAACTGTCATAGTGGAACAAGTCTTATTTAAAATCTAATCAGAGTTTAAAAGCATCGCAATTTTTGTGATTTTTTTTCTAACAACTGTCAGTCAAGAAATTTATAACTATGTTTTTTTTTCTTCCAAAATTGCTGTTTAAGAGGCAGCTGTTTTAGTATAGCTTTCCGATGTTTTTCCTCTGATCCTTTAATAGCAGGACCCCTTTGAGAGATGATGAAAAAATGAAAATGGCAGCATTCAGCATTGCTTCCCCTCCCAAAAAAGCTTATAATGCAGCCCTTCCAGAGAATTGACTCAAAGAAGTCTTAGACTGATGATTTCACACAAAAGTTAACAGAACTTATCCTGAGTATGCCTCCATGGTTTTCTGCCATTTTTACAAAGGGAAACAACTTTTGTGACTTCCAGTTTGCTCTCCTGGAAGATAAAGCCCCTCAAACATGGGGTCTACATGTAAATGAAAATACTTGCTCCTAGAGGAGAAAATTTTTATTAAAGACTTGTGGCCTTAAGAAGGGAGACAAATATATAAAATAAAGAGTTGCTTTCCCTTATTCACCTTAAGCAATCATTATGGTAACCCCCACTTTCCTACCTCCATGGAGTTGCAGAGACCAGCTCCAACATATTCTCCCAGACAAAAATATTTGGTAAGTCTTTGGTATGAAAGGCATGAAACAACACTGGTGTCAGGCCCATGATGATTGAGAATGCTATTCCTATCAGAATATAGTCTGAACTCTCTGGAATCTTGTCCACAGTATCAATGATGGCCCAGCCAATATCCATTGCTGTCAGTTCAACTTTCTTACACTCATTAAGTTCCCAGATAATGCAGGTTACTGAAATGAAACAGTTATTTTGAATAAGATGGATATAGATGGGATGTTGATAAACTGTTAATCACTTAATATTTGTGAGTCTTAAGCCTTAAATCGCCAAAAATTAAAATTGTTGAATTGGCAAACAGTGTAGATCCAGATGAGGTGGCTCATAATGAGCCACCTCATCTGAATCTACACTGTTGGCCCTCTAGTGTTCGAATTCTCAATATGATATCGCTTGGACGAAACATTTTTTGAAATTCTGCAGACGTAAATTTTGTTGTCTGCTTTTTGGCGCATTAAGGGTTAATTCCCATAATATTTATGAACCCACTGGCCCTGGATATAAAGAATAAATCTCATTATATTTAGATTAACTTACTGTCTAGTTACAACTACCCTGGCACAAATTCTGCAACACCATTCTTTTTTTTTTTTCTTTTTTTTTTTGAGATGTAAAACATCCAAATTTGAAAACATTAAGCATGTTTACACCATTATAAATGAAGGGGTTTTCCTTTCAAAACAACCCAAAATATCTAGATCTGTATTTTATTTATTCTTTTTTTTTTAAGATGGATCAAGGAACAATCATATCTAGGTCTACACTGCTTGTTTGCATGTATGTCCCAATACATTCAGTCTTCAAAGTAAACAGGATTTCTTCCAATAACTGTTTTGTCTACTAAATCACTGTCTGGATAGAGATCCGGAACACCCGTTTTAGGAAACGGAACAGCCCATCAAATAGGGTGGACTGGTTTGCACACCCTAGGTTGTTGCTTCATTTTATCTAATTTTATGACTATGTATCGTATGCATCAGTCAAACTAGCCATATCAGCAAACAAAGAATGCATTTCTCCATATCAAACAGTAATATGGTGAAATACGTTGACATTTTCATGACTTTTTGCCAGATGTTCCATTGACATTTTCCTGCACGCAGACACATAATTTGTGTTGAACTAGTGAGTATGTTTCTGGGTCTGAAACAGAATTGAATTGGGCATTGTATTTTATAAAAATATATAAATAACGTTTCATAGGAAAGTCAAGAAAATATTTGGGTCACGGCTAAAAATTAAAATTGCACAATAACAGACTTGAAAAACATGCCAATACAAGTGAGTGTGTATACTTTGCACCACATCACTGCCTGTTTTATATGGAGAAATGTATTCTTTGATCGCTCATATGGCTCGTTTGACTGATCCGTACAATATATAGTCTGAAAACTTGATAAAACCAAGCACCTACCTGACGTGTGTAATCCGGTCCGCCATCTTTGGTGGTCTGTTCCGTTTCCTAAAAAGGATGTTGCAGATCTGGATCCAGACAGTGTAAATGCCTCTTCACCTTTTCTGTGTAAAGAAGTGGCTAAAAACCAACATGATTGGCTCTAGACAGCCAAAATATGTTTTTATTGCCTAGATCATATCCTTAAAATATCATTTACCTTAAAGTGCTTAAATATTGGGACACCTAAAACCATTAATTTTCCAACTGCCCAAATGGGAATTTTCATGTTTTTTTAGATGTCCCAATATTTAAGGACATTAAGGTACTGGGCCTGTGAATGCCAATGCCCAAAGGCATTTATAAGAACAAACAGACTATATACCTTTATCCTGAGTTCCTGTGTTCACTGACTGGCTTGTTGACTGGAAGAAAAAGAAAATTGATGCTTCTATGTAAAGTCAGAGTACTGGGGAATCTGATACAAAATGCTATACTAAGTGATGTTTTTTTTTCAGCAGGTAATAGTGTAATTCTAATGTAAAAATATTAATCCCAGATCATAAACAGAAATTTTCACTCAAACAGTATGCTAAGAATGCCTATACCAGACATATGGTTACATGGAACACTAATACAGACACTGAAGTTCATCAAATCCAGAGACCATACATTTAAAGTTGTGTTTGCTTTGAATCCTACAAGAAAAATGTTTTGTTCCTTGTTTTATATTTTCAGGACAAAGCTGTCCCTGTCATTTCATCAGCCATTTCCAGTGGTGATGTGGAAAAGAGATAATCAAAACAACTATAACATCTTATGTTAGTTTCTATTTGTCAAAAAACATACATATACTGTAATACTGTATTTATTCCACAATAAGACTAGCTCCACAAAATATAATCTTGTAAAACAAGGTCTAAAACATTTCCTTGTTTTTCCTACCAACCTTTAGTGGAGAAAACAGGTAAAAAAACTCCAAAGTTTGCCAAAGTAGTGTCTGCTTGGACAAAGGGATGATTGTTATTCACTATGTGATTTTTCAATAAGTACAATTAATGGAAATAATACAATTTTTGTTACCATAAAAATCATTATTGCTCTTTGACTGATAATTTTTTTTAACAGTAGCCACTCTTATCAATTCTTGTTGTAATATTAACATCATTTAAGTCCTTTCATCATTTGATGGTAAAACATTAACCTTCTTATTCGGGACAGAATCTGTTGTGTTCAGTATCGCCATAGTTTTGGAATAATAACAGATGGTGAAAGAAGTATGCTGACACTCTAAATGTATTCAAATTCCATTATAATGGAATAAATAAGTTATCTCCTTTTTGATATAGCATACTGATATCATGAAACATTCAGTAGGAAAATTAAGAGAGGATTTACATATGCCTCTCAAGACAATGGCAATCAAATGAACCATGATGTAATATGTAAACCAAGATTTCACTCATTAACTGTAAAGACATGCATATCAACTTTTGTCATTTTCTATTTCTTCTTCAAATTATTCAAAACCAACTAAACAGTACAGGAAACATTAGACTTGTTCTAAAGCTGTAAGAATTCTTGAATTGCATGTGATAATAAAACAGCTACATCTAGACTAGTTTGTGTATCTGAAACTACATAACAGAGCATCTTATACTGAATACATATTATATTAACTGTAATTTATCAGATATAAATCTCCTACCAGAAATACAGACCTTGATCAGACTGCTGAGCATAGCAATCAAGTCTGCCTAAGTATAGCAATCTAATCCAAATCTGCAATGTTAGCTGTTTCATACAATTTCTGATGATAGGACAAAATTTAGATCTTATGGAATTTGATAATAAAAGTGCCAACCATAAAACCTAAAATGTCCTGTAAATGGTTATGGTATGAGATATAGTTTAAGTAAGATGGAAGAGTACACAAATTACATTCTACTATGTTACAAGCTAGGACAAAATAATCTGTATGTCTGTATTAAGTTGTCACCTGACAGCACAGCTCACCCTAGCTGATGTTTGCCCATCATGCAGGCAAAATTCTAACTCATATTCATTTTCATATTGGGACACAGAACAAAAATGTCTGAGAAAAATGTGCAAACTAATATCTGACTGCATTTAAAAGCAGTCTGATCAAGGCTGCAGAGTTTGCATTCCAGTCACAGTTCGCATAAAAGCTTATAACAGCACCAGTGGACTTTTTCAGTTTCGAAGATGGGAAACACTGATTATAGAAAGAAGTATGGTAACAGTATAAAAAAATATAATAGAAATGATTGCAGTTACTGCAAATCTAGATTTAACCCATTCCATTCGGAATACCCCTTTAGGGTATCTGGGCAAACAGTTTGGATCCAGATCAGGCCTCACAAACATGGGGCCTGATCTGAGATCCAAACTGTTTGCTGCCTAGACATCATTCCTAAAAGAGTTAGACCAATATTGTCAAAATATTCCTTATTTTTGAGCCGGTCCGGGTAGCGCAATCGGTAGGGCACCTGACTCTTAAGTCAGAGGTCCTGGGTTCAAATCCCGGTCTGGCCACATACTTTCGTTTCTCCTTCCGCTGATTCAAGAAGGGCAGTTGTCAGTTACTGGCGAAAGTATGTGCACTTAGTACTGGTTAACCGCTTAGGAGGTCTAAGCCTGCCCACGAATAGTGTGGTTAGGTTAACTGACCGTCCCGACATGACCTTAGTTGTTTACCGTGGACGTTAAGCATCCAATCAACCAACCAACCAACCTTATTTTTGATGCAGAGGACAATTTCAGCAGACGACAAAAAATACCAAGAATGCAATGGGTTAAAGGCATATTTATTCAGTTACAAGATGAGGGGCACTAGATCTCCCCTCCCTCCCCCTCCCTCACCATTCCAGAATGACCCAAAATATCTAAACCAATCTTGAGTGATGCTTCTTTAAGATAGATTTTCTCATCCGAAACAATCCCAAATCCCAATAAATCTCCATCCACTGGTTTATGTGACTGATTTTTTGGGTTGTTTTGGAAGGGAAAAAGACCCATCTTACAACTGAATAAATACAGTAATGCACTAAGTGGAGGAAATTTAGTGAAACTGTAGTAAGAGCAAGCAACTTCAAATCTGTAGATTTTTAACATATTTAAGGAAAGGTTCAATTAGTGAAAAACAGAGAAAAGATTACCAAAGACAAGACTCATAAGAATGTGATCACTGTGGGCATGGCAATTTCCCTTTGCTTTTTCCTTTATTATTATTTTTTTTTTTTTTTTTTTTTTTTTTAGTATTTTGTTGTCAAGTCAAAAATACACTATTTCATGTAAAGCTTCAAAACGCTATGAAAACTACATAGGGGTAAAGCTGTGCCCAAAGTGGGAATCCATACTAGTCTTTAATATGCTGGAAAGAAACCTTATTATATCATCACTACATTTGAATTCTAAAGAGAAAATCAGTACATGTACACACTAAAATTAGATGCAAAGGGGGGAAATAAATTCAGTCAACTTACACTTCTATAGGACTGGAAGAACAGTAAAATGTATATTTGAGTGTGCCACAGGATAAAGGTGCCTTATAACATATGGCAAGCCATCTACACAATAAATCATCAAACTTAAGTTTGAGCCTCAAACATAGGATTCAAATTTACAATCCAAGGTCTTAACTTTTCAAAACTTACTTCTAAAGCTTTAATTTCTTAAACAACAGTTTAAACATTCACTCCCTGAAAGTCTCAATACACAGAAAAAATTCAATTAAACCATGGTTTAACAGTTTCAAAGAATGATTAAACAAAAGTTGAAAAGGTACATTTGTGGTTTAAGAAACAAATTTTTGAAACGTTAAGACCTTGGACTGAAATTTAAAGCTGTAACAAAGTTTGAAGCTCAAACCTAGGTGTGAAGACTTAAAAAGCATTTGGCTAATGCCACATATAGACTCAGATCAGCATACATATCAGGACTTTGATTTCTATATGGATTGCACTGGATTGAGCAGTCCTGTTCTAAACAAAGCCACCAATATGACTGTGCAGATATTCATGCTGAACAGACTGTTGCTACTCCCAAATGCTATAAAGCACCTTTTTAATGTTACGATTTTTCTTACAGACCATGGTTACACCTTCATGTTCTTCAGCCATTTTTACAAAAGGCAACAACTTTTGTGATGTTTGCTTCCCTGGGTTATGAATTCTTTCCAAATAGGGGTCTACTCTTAAAGGAAAGACCTTGCTCCTAAAGGAGCAATTTCTTGCCTTTATGAGTTGACATCCATTTAGAAGGGCGACAGAAATGGCAGTAAGATTCCCCTGAAAGTGTATCCTCTCACCTTTAGGTACATTACCAATATTCACAAAACTAAATCAGTTATTTTCACCCGTAAATAATTATCCAAAGGGATAAAGAATAGTAATCATTAATACAATAACCCTTCCTAACGTTTCGGCGTATTGCCTTTATCAAAGAAACAAAATTTCTCACGATAATTACATTTTGCCCTATTGCCGTAACTTGTTTACGCTATGCGACGTTGTGAAAATTTTGCCGCGACGTTCCGTCACAACGTCACGTCACATTGTAGGCGCTACAAATAACGGCGCGAAATCGGACAGCACAACTCTATGAATCTCAACATGTCTTTTCCTGAAGGTGTTTTGCCGGAAATTTCGTGTATTATGTGTTAACAAACACTCTGAGAGTACTCTGATATTCTTACAAGAAGAGAACTTGTCAAAAGTTGTAAGAGAAATGTACAAATTGTTTTCAATGGTGAAAATTATGAGAGAAACTAATTAATAATATGATACTAACATGGGAGTAAAGTATGGATCTTACAGGCAGATTCGGGAATTGTTTTGGATTGAGAAACTAAATACCGAGGTCCCCGAAGGTTTGAATACGAAAGCAAATTTAGGTGTACTCTGGAGAGAATATAAATAAGTCAAAAGTATATTAGTCACATTTATAAAGGTAGCGTAGAAGACAGAAGAGATTCAATAAAAAGTTGTAAGTTATAAGATAGCGGTTTAATTGAAGTTTCATAGTAGCAGTATAGCTGCGTTAATGTTTTTTTTGTGTGTGTGTGTTTTTTTATGTGTGTGTGTATTTACAATTAATATTTTTGCATTCGCATGAATGTATGGTAAGATCCATACTTTACTCCCATGTTAGTATCATATTATTAATTAGTTTCTCTCATAATTTTCACCACGTAGAGTTGTGCTGTCCGATTTCGCGCCGTTATTTGTAGCGCCTACAATGTGACGTGACGTTGCGACGGAACGTCGCGTCAAAATTTTCACAACGTCGCATAGCGTAAACAAGTTACGGCAATAGGGCAAAATGTAATTATCGTGAGAAATTTTGTTTCTTTGATAAAGGCAATACGCCGAAACGTTAGGAAGGGTTATTGCATAAATCAGTTATGATATCTAAGACTTCAAATTATGGCTTCTGCAAGCAAAAATTTTTTTTGTAAGAATTAAAGAATACATGTATAATATTTACATGTGACATAATCACTTGAGAGAAAAACTACAAGGCTCAGCCCAGAGGCTTTCTAAAGGGAAAAAATTTGTGACTTTTTCAGGATTGAATACAGCTTTTTGGTCAAAATCTGGATTTCTCTGTCTGTTCTACACATTTAGACTTTTTCCTCAGCTTTAAACAGGTGGAAGTTAGCCAGGTCAGGGACATTTTTCTCTCAAATTGCCCTCTAGGCTGAGCTCTGAAATGTCATAAAATTATATTTTTATGATTACCAGTATCTATAAGGACAACACTTTATAATGCATGTTATTGACAAAGGTCTTTTTCTTAAGAAATACATAAACTCTATCAGAAATTGTTGATTAATAATTCACTGTTAGTATATATCACTTGCATTCCGCTCGTGACATGAGCTACATTACAACCGACTGCCAACGGTGCATTCACTGCTACAGCTATAACTATATAAAATTGTAGAAAACTATATTAG
The DNA here is from genome assembly GCA_963989385.1 of Ctena decussata. Lineage (NCBI taxonomy): Eukaryota > Metazoa > Mollusca > Bivalvia > Lucinida > Lucinidae > Ctena > Ctena decussata. Next base: position 55,776,276 of record OZ022509.1, read on the forward strand.
CCGCAACATGACAAAACCAACAAAGTGGTTGTGCGCCCAGCGCAGACTCAGATCAGCCTGGACATCCGCCCAGTCTGATCAGAGCCTTCACTGTCTGCATGGAGGTAGCTCAGACCTTTAGCTACCCTTTTAAATGCTTAGCAAAGAGTTTGATCATATTAGCCAGATGGCCAGGCTGATCTGTGTCTGTGCAGGACACACAACCACTATGTTGGTTTTCTTGTGTCGCGGCTCATATCTTCAATTTCTCCTGTCTAGTATGGGAATTAACCTGCCAACAAATCTGACTGTGACATGTGACAACCATTTCTTTTCTGTGATTGTCTTCCAAAATACAGTTGCTTTACCTACAAATGCTAAGAAAATGTGGTCTACCATTGTAAATTTTGGTGGTGATATCAGCAATATAAAAAGCACACTTGAGAAAACAGTGATATGTTGCAGTACAACACTCCATTTCCCATTGTTGCTATAGGTGCACTTTCTTAGAATTTTTGATAACTTAACTCGAAGTACAATTTTGAGCAACAGTTATTAAAATGTAAGGAGCATTTCATATTCAACCCGTAATGCACAACCCCCCCTCCCCCCCCCCCCCCCCCCCCCCAAAAAAAAAGCATACAACAAAATTTACATCTGATTCAGCAAAATTAAAAAACAAAAAATTGTCCATGCTATACTAGAGGATATACAGAGCAGATCTAGATGAGGTGACTCGTTATGAGATGGACACTGTTTGCCCTCTCTTCTTTGAATTCTAAATATTATAACTTGGATGAAAGACTTTTTGAAATCTGGCAGATGCAAATTTTTTGTTGTTGTCCTTTTTTTTTTTTTTTTTTTTGTTTTTTAAGGGCTATGCAGTATAAAGAATTCCATGTGATCCATACATGGTTTATTCAAACAGGGAAGACCCTGACCAGACTATGTGCACATGCATAAAGTGTAGTTCAGGATGAAGCAGTTCATTATAAGCTATCTCATCTGGATCTACACTGTTTGCAAATTCAACTGTTTCCATTTTTGGGGCTTCCAGTGTTAAATGCCACAGCAATCTAAGTGAAAGGAAGAAAGAGCCCAAATCTGGGTTCGAGGTTATAAACTTGAGGTTAATCTCAAACTCAAAATAAAGCACACTGATTGGCTGCTTCCGAGCATGTGCTCAGAAGCAGCCAATCAGTGTGCTTTATTTAGAGTTTGAGAATGTACTAAAGTTTTATAGCCTCGGGGCCTGGCTCTTTGGACTGAGTCAGAGATGTAGCTAGTCACCAGAGGTAAAGACATGACAATACTGCATTTGCCCTTTTACTAGACATGTGTAAATTATTAAGGTGAATGGGTGCACTTACAGGGGAAGCAACTCTGTCATTTACATTATCAACTCCCTTCTCATTAGAAGTCAATTCTGAAAGTAAAGAACTTGCTTCTCTAGAAGCAAATTCTTTCCTCTAAGATGACATCCCATTAATTTGGAACGGATTTGTTATCCTGGGAAGCAAACAGGAAGCCATAAAAGTCATTCCCCTTTGTACAATCTGTGGAAAAACATGCAAGTGTACCCATACACCTTTAGCACAGAAGACTAATCCACACACAGACAGACATATAAACTCTAGAATTGTTGCCTTCCTCCAGTCATAGACCAAGGAGAGCTAAGAGGACAGTTTGAAGTGAAAACTACTTGAGTGTCTGCAAGAAAAAAATCAGCTGCTAGTTTTCCAAAATGGACTTGTCCGTCTTCAAACTCATCTTCTCATTGGCTGTTTTATAACAGGTCTCCATATTGAAGGTAGTATTGGATGATAAATGTTATAAATGTGGAATAATTTTTCTGACTCTTCTTCAAAAACATCATTGTGACCACTTCATCTGAAATGCCTTGTTGAAGCAGTTCTGATGAGTGGTCACATCTTCAGTTTCTATGCAACCATTATTAAAAACACCCCTAAATACCACCAAAAACTCTCTCTTATCTCAAGCCCTGTTACAGCGAATTAGTCTGATCTAGGCCTACAATTTGTGCACTGTATGTAAATTCTAATGTACAGTGTTTGCAAAAGCTATTGTGTTCCTGTTCAGAAGGTTAAAGGTCAAATGAAATAGAGACGGAGCAGCAACTGAATTGATCTGACTGCATCTATGAGCAGATTAGTCCAACACAAATATGTGAAATTTTCAGTGCAGATCCTTATTTGGGAAAACTGTGATGTGCAGACTGAGTGTGTATGCTAAATCACTGCTCTAAATAAGGTGGAGTCTGAGGATAATTCTGAGATAAAACGCCTTATTTCTCTAAGAAAACGTTTGTTGTGATGCCTCATTAAATCATCTCAGCAAGACCATTCCAATGAGGGATCAACCGTATCTTTTTATGGAAAAATAAGGAAAATTATCCCGAAACTATCCCTGTTTACCCTTTCTCATCTACAGCAAAGGCTAAGACTGTATTTACCATTATGTTGGGCTACTTCAGCCATTTCAGTAATGGACTACTATATGATCTGGGTCTGCATTGATAGCTCGTGCAGCTCCATCTCAACAATTTATGGCAAATAAGGAGCTCCCAAGTAAAAAGCTGCCAGTGTTTCTTACTGCACTTGTACCTAAATTTTAGGACACCTAAAAGTAATTAATTTTCATTTTGGACCTGTGGGAAATAATTTTTAGAAGCCCCAATACTTAAGTGCATTATGGGCTGTTCCCTAGCAAAGATGTTAAAACGGGTATACTAGAAACTTACATAACTCAAATATAAATACAATAGTGCCTGTTTATTTTTTCTTTCTTTCATTTCTCTTTCTTTTTTTTTTTTTTTTTTTTTTGGTGTGTATCATTGAAAACAGGTGTTCTTGCATCTGCCCATATAAAAAAATCAATTATGTAAACATTGTTCCAATGAATTCTGCTGTTAGAAGACATGTCTAGATTTTTTTTGGACTGTTTTGGAAGGAACCCCCACTTTCCCCCATCTCATAATTTATATTGGCTACCCAAAACTGAATATGAAAATACCAAATTACCTTATTGTACAAATCTGTGCAGTTACTGGCATCTATTTACCTGGGAACTGGGAAACCATATAATAAGCCTACCTGTTTTCGATTCTGGAATAAAATTGAACAAATAACAACAACAGGACATAAATACTAGAATTCCTTGGTAGGTATTGTCTCCCCTGTCAGTGCAATGTTAAACCAAACAAGTAGCCCAAAGGGCAACAATTGCTCACCTGAGAGACACTGTAAACCTATAGGGATATTTAAGATGCTCAAGGGCAGCTAACTCCACAGTCAGTGGTCAAATCAGGCTGAAAATTAAACTCATCCAAAACATTATGTATGCCCTCATTTAATATATGCAAGTTTAAAAAGTATCCGATCAAGAGCACAATAGACAGAGCTGTCAAGGGCAGCTAACTTCGTAGTGGTTGGCCTGATCTGGCCAAAATTTGAACTTGTTTAAGATATTATGCATTTCCTCATTACCTGCAAGTTTGAAAAGGATCGGATCAGTAGAAACCAAGAAAAAGTGGCGACATTGATTTTTTGGATGCTCAGGGCAGGTACTCCACAGTCAGTAGTGAGATCTAGCCGAAATGCTACCTAATCCAAGCTTTTATGCATATCCTCATTACCTGCAAGTATGAAGAGGATCCGATGAAAAATGAAAATGTGATGACATTGTTTTCTCCATTATAAGACTATGGGATTTTTTTCAAACGCTCAAGGGCAGCTAACTCCATAGACTGTGCTCGAATCCGGCCAAATTTCGAACTCATCCAAGCTCTTATGTATGTCATTATTACCTGCAAGTATGATAAGGATCTAATCAAAAACCTTGATAGCAGCACCCTGAAAGTCAAACTTGCTCGAGATATTGTCATGCCCTACATTTGTGTGAAATTATTTTAGAATCCGTTTAGAAATGTAGGTGCTAGAGCGATGACAAAGTTTTTCTAAAAATAGCCACAGTGACCTTGACCTTGGGCACAGCATCCTGGAAGTTGAACTTGCTTGAGATATTGTCATACCCTACATTTGTGTGAAGTTATTTCAAAATCCATGGAGAAATGAAGGTGCTAGGGCGATGGCAAAGTTTTTCTAAAAATAGCCACAGTGACCTTGACCTTGGGCACAGCACCCTGAAAGTCGATCTTGCACGAGATATCGTCATGCCCTACATTTGTGTGAAGTTATTTTAAAATCCATTGAGAAATGTAGGTGCTAGAGCGCTGACAAAGTTTTTCTAAAAATAGCCACAGTGACCTTGACCTTGGGCGCAGCACCCTGGAAGTTGAACTTGCTTGAGATATTGTCATACCCTACATTTGTGTCAAGTTATTTTAAAATCCATGGAGAAATGAAGATGCTAGGGCGATGACAAAGTTTTTCTAAAAATAGCCACAGTGACCTTGACCTTGGGCACAGCACCCTGAAAGTCGAACTTGCTCGAGATATTGTCATGCCCTACATTTGTGTGAAGTTATTTTAAAATCCATTGAAAAATGTAGGTGCTAGAGCGCTGACAAAGTTTTTCTAAAAATAGCCACAGTGACCTTGACCTTGGGCGCAGCACCCTGGAAGTTGAACTTGCTTGAGATACTGTCATACCCTACATTTGTGTCCAGTTATTTTAAAATCCATGGAGAAATGAAGATGCTAGGGGGATGACAAAGTTTTTCTAAAAATAGCCACAGTGACCTTGACCTTGGGCACAGCACCCTGAAAGTCGAACTTGCTCGAGATATTGTCATGCCCTACATTTGTGTGAAGTTATTTTAAAATCCATCAAGAAATGTAGGTGCTAGAGCGCTGACAAAGTTTTTCTAAAAATAGCCACAGTGACCTTGACCTTGGGTGCAGCATCCTGAAAGTCGAACTTGCTCGAGATACTGTCATGCCCTACATTTGTGTGAATTTATTTTAAAATCCATTGAGAAATGTAGGTGTTAGAGCGCTGACAAAGTTTTTCTAAAAATAGCCACAGTGACCTTGACCTTGGGTGCAGCATCCTGAAAGTCGAACTTGCTCGAGATATTGTCATGCCCTACATTTGTGTGAAGTTATTTTAAAATCCGTTGAGAAATGTAGGCAATAGAGCGATGACAAAGTTTTTCTAAAAATATGTGATGACGTTGTTTTCTCCATTATAACACTATGGGATTTTTTTTCAAACGCTCAAGGGCAGCTAACTCCGTAGTCTGTGCTCGAATCCGGCCAAATTTGGAACTCATCCAAGCTCTTATGTATGTCATCAATTACCTGCAAGTATGATAAGGATCTAAGCAAAAACAGTTGAGAAAACGTGATGACGCCATTTTCCCCATTATAACCCTATGGGATTTTTTTCAAACGCTCAAGGGCAGCTAACTCCGTAGTCTGTGCTCGAATCCGGCCAAATTTCGAACTCATCCAAGCTCTTGTGTATGTCATCATTACCTGCAAGTATGATAAGGATCTAATCAAAAACAGTCGAGAAAACGTGATGACGCCATTTTCCCCATTATAACCCTATGGGGGCTATCTGTTGCCATGGAAACCAGAGTTCTGAGCTGATCGGCACCAAAAGCTAATGCAGCCTTTCCCCCTCCCCAATGATGCTTCAGATAAAATTTGATTGTGATCGGCCCACTGGTCTCTGAGATATTTATGTTTGAAAGTGTTGACGCACCCACCCACGCACGGACGGACGGACGACGGCTCGACTCCCATCCTATAAGCTCACCTCTGAGCCTTCGGCTCAGGTGAGCTAAAAACTCAACAAAAGTTTATGTCACCAATGCTGATGCTGTAAAAGCAACAAAGTACTTTAAAATTTCAATGGTTCGAACCCTGATGGCTCATTAACCCTGCCTGACTAGAACTCTTTCTTGGGTCTTTAGAGGTCACTTTATCTGGAAACTAACCCTGGGTTGGAGGTTATAAAACTTGAGAATAATCTCAAACTCAAAATAAGAAATACTTATTGGCTGCTTCCGAGAACATGCTCGGAAGCAGCCAGTCAGTGTGCTTTATTTTGAGTTTGAGAATGTACTCAAGTTTTATAACCTCTGGGCCTGGTTGGCTTGAACTACCCTTGCCTAGAAATAATTTTCATGGTTTCAAGCCTGTTTGAGTCTAGGAAGTTCTACTGTAACTACCTATGTCTGGCTTCTGTTAGCCATTGGGGAGATGACAGGGGAGACAAAAATCATTGTCGTTTTTTATACACCAATACTAAAGGAATGGTACCATAACCCTAAAATTTCGGACACCCTAGAGTCGGACAATTATTGTTTGAAAATTCTTAAAAAGTGGATTTTACTAATGTTAAGGTGGTGATAATCACTGATTTGGGACAAAGACAAAAATCTGCATAAAATACTCAAAATAACACTGATCTTTCCAAAACTTAGCAGATGCCTTCTTTATGTTGTTTCTCATAATTTAGAATCCCAAAATGCAGCATTTGTTAATGTTAAAAAGTGTTTTTATAAGAGAAGATCAAAGGGTAATTTTCTGCGAATAAATCTGAAAAAATAATATCGATATTGAAAATATACTTAGTGCTTAGAGTACCTTGTTGCATAATGGAGAGCGTCCTAGCAATTATTTTTTCCATCTCTTTCACACATTATCAGGCTGAGCAGTTGAAAAAAGATGCAGTCTGTGTCCAAATTTTTTTGTCAAAACACACAGGTGAGACAGGTGATACTATTTTAACAAGGTTGAACAATTTCATCTACACACCACTGATCATGTCAGTAATGTATTATTTATATTGTAGGTGTTAACATAGGTATGCTTGCCTACCCTATATTTAATAAATGCTTCCAGTGTACATTGACTTTGTACATGGCCGAACATTGAGAAAAAGCTACCGTTTTCATCTGGTCTACATTACAATTTGAGAAAGAGTTGGAATAAATAATTGCTAGGACGCTCTTCATTATGCAATAATGCACCTTCAGCACTACGTAAATTTTCAATAACGATATTATTTTTTCAGATTTATTCGCAGAAAATTATCCTATGATCTTTCCTTATAAAAACACTTTTTTAAGCAGCATGTACGTCTATTTTGTATTCTAAACTGTAAAGAACAACGAAAATAAGAAGTCTGCTAACTTTCAGGGAGATACGTTCCTTTTTTATGGTTTTATACAGATTTTTACATTTACCATAAATCACCACCTTAATGCATCCAAATGATGCTAAGTGAACTGCAAATGTTGAAGACCCTGATCAAACAGCTCCTTCAGGAGCAGTTTGATCTGGGTCTACAATGTTTGTTCAGACCTGTCTGTCTGAATATTTAGCGTCATTACAGTATCTGAACAACTAATCCATGTCCACAATGAGTTTTCTTTACACTAGGCTAGGATAAATCTGTCCATATATCAGGAATTTTATACGTATTTTTTATAATTCTCTCCATGTATCAGGAGTTAATATGAATTTCTTTACAGTCTTGTTTTATTATAGAAGCGATAGATATAATTACACAACATATGTTTGTAACAAAATTAGTGAAGTATTTGGATTAGTGCAAAGGGATTATAATAATAAATAACAGAAAAATGAAAAGAAATTTAGAATAATGTAAAGATAGAAAAATGTAGACATATTCATTCTCCAGGTTATTTCCCAATACAACCCAAATCCTGTGTTTGAAAAATTGAAGTGAGTTAAAAAAGTAAACTTCCTCAAAATGATCCAGCAGATAGCGAATTAGACAGCTTAAAATAAAGTAAAATCTGAAGAGTGAAAATAAAGAAAAGAGGAAATAACATTTCTCCTTGTACCACTACTGACACCTCAATCATATTACACACGTACTTGTTTACATCTGCTTCTTAAAAGAAGCCTTTTGTCTTCCGCCTATCACAGCTCATTTATACTCAGCATCAATTTATTATCCAGCTTTAAATTTTGAACCAAGCAACTGCTTTTAATTGAATGCCATTTGTCTACTTTTCAGGTTCATATGGTGATCCTCAATATTCTTTCAAAATAGCAAAATTCTTTCAAGCATTACAGTTTTTCTCTTATTTCGCTGTAAAATACAATGCATGCTGATGTAAAACATGTAAAATTGTTAAAATTGCCTTTAATTAGATAAATATGAACACAAGTGATAAATGTTTGTAATATGTTGATATACTAGTGTGACATTAACATAGTAAAAATATGTACATGTACTATTGATACCAAATTACACCAAATTATAGATAGAAGAGCAATACATTACAGAAAGCTGTCTTGATGTCCTAAATTTTGTTGTGTCTGGTTTTGTTTGGCCCTAATATAACAAATGCAGTGACAATACTCAATGAGGTAGCAATGGAACAGACATGCAAACAGTCTGTTGATTACTTACTGTAAAAATTCTTAATATTAAAACGCTAACAAAAATTACAATAATTGTGCCAAAATTGAAACAGTTTGGTTTTTACAGTGCAGTAATGTGCCCAAAAATGCAAATGAGATGGCAAATAGTGTAAACCCTGATCAGACTGCTCCTTCAGGAGCAGTCTGATCTGGGTTTGCACTGTTTGCTAAGACCTAGCTGTCCCAATATATAGAATTTTTACGGTAATGGAAAAACAAACAAGCTTAGCTGTTCAGGGTGTATCAATAAATCTCTAAACTTTTTTCATCCATTTTTGCAAAGGGAAAAAAATTGTGATTTCATGTTTGCTTCACTGGGTGACGAAACCCTTCCAAAATGGAGTATATTCTTAGAGGAAAGAATTTGTTCCAAGAGGAGCAACTTGTTTTCTTTTAGAGTTGACCCCACCCATTGAAAAGGCAGGCAAATCATGATGACAGAGTTACTATCCCTGAAAGTTCACTCATTCCAGTTTCCAGCATTCAATCAGAGGTTAATGTTATAACACGAGTCTTTATATAGAAAGAGGAGGAATTATCCAGAGATTATCACTGAAATCAATTATAGTAACTTCAGTTCTTGTTTTATACTGGTAGATAACATTGTGCTCAAGCAATGAACGAAAAACAAGCACAAAAGCATATACATGCAAGTAATAGCTGTTTAAGGTTAATGGGTATACTTGTAGGGTAATTAGCTCTAGCATTTTCAATTTTGTCTCCCTTCTCAATGGGGTCATCTCTTGAAGGAAAGATTTGATTGACTGATTTGATGCTTAACTTCCACGGTGAACAGCTATGGTCATGTCCGGACGGTCAATTAACCTAACCACACTATTCCTGGGCAGGCTTAGACCTCCTAGGCGGTTAACCAGTACTAAGTGCACATACTTTTGCCAGTAACTGACAACTGCTCTTCTTGAATCAGCGGAAGGAGAAACGAAAGTATGTTGCTAGACCAGGTTTCGAACCCAGGACCTCTGACTTACGAGTCAGGCGCCCTACTGATTACATTATGCGGCCCAGCCCTTGAAGGAAAGAATTTGCTCCTTTCTGAGCAAAAGCTTTCTCTTCTATTAAAAACATATATGTTTTAAATCCCCTTGCCAAGGAAATTTTGTGAACAACCAGTATTGTGCATATTTTCAAGAAGAATGGCAACTTATTCATAGTCTGGCCATGAGGTTATAAACTTGAGTACATTCTCAAACTCAAAATAAATCACACTGATTGGCTGCTTCAGAGCAGATGCTCCGAAGCAGCCAATCAGTGTGCTTCATTTTGAGTTTGAGATTATTCTGAAGTTTTATAACCTCAAACCCTGGTCATTGTCTTTATTTTCTGCCTAAATTGTAGACATCCCAAGCTGTGAACAGCAAAGGCCTTAAGGTATATGGGTACAAGGCCATGTTTTCCCACCATTTTATCACAGGGAAACAATTTTCAGGTTTCCTGTTTGTTGCGTCCCTGGCCAATGAAACCCTTCCAAAAGGGGGCCTAATCTTAAAGGAAAGAATTTCTCCTTGTGAAGCAAATTCATTCCTTTACAAGCTGACCCCACTGAGAAAAGCAGCAAAAAATGAAAATGTCAGAGTTACTCTTCCCCAAAATGTATCCATTCAAGTAGATCAGAGTTCGAGGTTATAAAACTTGAGTATAATCTCAAACTCAAAATAAAACACACTGACTGGCTGCTTCCGAGCACATGCTCGGAGACAGCCAATCAGTGTGCTTTATTTTGAGTTTGAGATTGTACTCTGGTTTTATAACCTCCTGGTCAGATTGAGCAAATAAACACTCCTGGCTGCATCTTTATAGTTCCTCTTTTATAACAAATATAATAAATGTCAAGTCCAAAACCTGTATCATGCACACTAGCTAGTACAACAACCCCAATATATATTAGTGCATCATATAATTCCACCTCCAGCATGCAAAGGCGTTCATACTTCCATGCCCATAGCCAGAACTACCAAAATAGCAGGAGAAAGGGGGTGGGGGTGTTACTTGGAATTCTAAATAGGCAGGTGAATTTCTTCAGAAAATTGAAAGCATGGAGAAAAACAGAGGGATGTAATTTCAATTTAAAACTACTGTTTAAGGTGGTGATTTATGATAAATGTAAAAATCTGCATAAAACCATAAAAAAGGAACGTATCTCCCTGAAAGTTAGCAGACTTCTTATTTTCGTTCTTCTTTGCAGTTTAGAATACAAAATAGACGTACATGCTGCTTAAAAAAGTGTTTTTATATGGAAAGATCAAAGGGTAATTTTCTGCGAATAAATCTGAAAAAATAATATCGTTATTGAAAATTTATGTAATGCTGAAGGTGCAATATTGCATAATGAAGAGCGTCCTAGCAATTATTTATTCCAACTCTTTCTCAAATTGTAATGTAGACCAGATGAAAACGGTAGCTTTTTCTCAATGTTCAGCCATGTACAAAGTCAATGTACACTGGACGCATTTATTAAATATAGGGTAGGCAAGCATACCTATGTTAACACCTACAATATAAATAATACATTACTAACATGATCAGTGGTGTGTAGATGAAATTGTTCAACCTTGTTAAAATAGTATCACCTGTCTCACCTGTGTGTTTTGACAAAAAAATTTGGACACAAACTGCATCTTTTTTCAACTGCTCAGCCTGATAATGTGTGAAAGAGATGGAAAAAATAATTGCTAGGACGCTCTCCATTATGCAACAAGGTACTCTAAGCACTAAGTATATTTTCAATAATGATATTATTTTTTCAGATTTATTCGCAGAAAATTACCCTTTGATCTTCTCTTATAAAAACACTTTTTAACTTTAACAAGGCATCGCAGGCGATACAATTCCCCTCACACAAGACTACTTGCTCGAGATATTGTCATACCCTACATTTGTGTGAAGTTATGTCAAAATCCGCTGAGAAATGTAGGCCCTAGAGCGATGACAAAGTTTTTCTAAAAATAGCCACAGTGACCTTGACCTTGGGCACAGCACCTTGAAAGTCGAACTTGCTCGAGATATTGTCATGCCCTACATTTGTGTGAAGTTATTTCAAAATCCGTTGAGAAATATAGGCACTAGAGCCCTGACAAAGTTTTTCTTAAAATAGCCACAGTGACCTTGACCTTGGGCACAGCACCCTGAAAGTCGAACTTGCTCGAGATATTGTCATGCCCTACACTTGTGTGAAGTAATTTCAAAATCCATTGAGAAATGTAGGCGCTAGAGGGCTGACAAAGTTTTTCTTAAAATAGCCACAGTGACCTTGACCTTGGGCGCAGCATCTTGAAAGTCGAACTTGCTCGAGATATTGTCATGCCCTACACTTGTGTGAAGTTATTTCAAAATCCGTTGAGAAATGTAGGCCCTAGAGGACTGACAAAGTTTTTCTAAAAATAGCTACAGTGACCTTGACTTTGGGCGCAGCATCCTGAATGTCGAACTTGCTTGAGATATTGTCATGCCCTACATTTGTGTGAAGTTATTTCAAAATCCGTTCAGCAATGTAGGCGCTAGAGCGCTGACAAAGTTTTTCTAAAAATAGCCACAGTGACCTTGACCTTGGGCACAGCACCCTGAAAGTCGAATTTCATCGAGATATTGTCATGCCCTACATTTGTGTGAAGTTATTTCAAAATCCATTGAGAAATATTGGCACTAGAGCGCTGACAAAGTTTTTCTAAAAATAGCCACAGTGACCTTGACCTTGGGCGCAGCACCCTGAAAGTCGAACTTGCTTGAGATATTGTCATGCCCTACACTTGTGTGAAGTTATTTCAAAATCCATTGAGAAATGAAGGCGCTAGAGCGGGCGCTAGAGCGCTGACAAAGTTTTTCTAAAAATAGCCACAGTGACCTTGACCTTGGGCGCAGCACCCTGAAAGTCGAACTTGCTCGAGATATTGTCATGCCCTACACTTGTGTGAAGTTATTTCAAAATCCATTGAGAAATGAAGGCGCTAGAGCGCTGACAAAGTTTTTCTAAAAATAGCCACAGTGACCTTGACCTTGGGCGCAGCACCCTGAAAGTCGAACTTGCTCGAGATATTGTCATGCCCTACACTTGTGTGGAGTTATTTCAAAATCCATTGAGAAATGAAGGCGCTAGAGCGCTGACAAAGTTTTTCTAAAAATAGCCACAGTGACCTTGACCTTGGGCGCAGCATCCTGAAAGTCGAACTTGCTCGAGATATTGTCATGCCCTACACTTGTGTGAAGTTATTTCAAAATCCGTTGAGAAATGAAGGTGCTAGAGCGCTGACAAAAGGTGAACATACGTACGTACGTACGTACATACGTACTTACGTACGGGACAAAACCTATATCCCCTCACCACTTCGTGGTGTGAGGGGATAACAAATGCTGAATTTTGGGATTCTAAATTATGAGAAACAACATAAAGAAAGCATCTGCTAAGTTTTGGAAAGATCAGTGTTATTTTGAGTATTTTATGCAGATTTTTGTCTTTGTCCCAAATCAGTGATTATCACCACCTTAATGGTGGTCTTTAACTTTGGAGCTTTTCATCTTGATGCCCTCAATACAGCTAAATAAGGCCACTGCCAAATGTAAGTACTTTACAATATTCTGAAATTTTCTAGCAAGGTGGACAATGTACATCACTTGTTAATAACAGAAAATATCTTAGGTTTCAAAAGAAGATACCTCACACTAGATAAGAAAAATCAGCTATATATCAGGTGTTACAAGGCCTGTTTCATTGTCATAAAAAGAAATTACCCCATACTAATGCCATTTGTTTGAAACCAATGTCATTGATTTATGAAAAGAAGTTATTTACCAGGACGCTTCAGAAAACTAACCTCAAGTGTTCTGGTATATGGCTTTATCTCATAAAATGATAGAATTTGGTATAAACATAGGATGTTAATGTGGGGTAACCACGCTCTACGACATAAAAATCAGACTTTTAAGACCTAGGATATAGTTGATTTTCTTATTTTGTTTGAGATTATTACCTTTTGAATCACAAGCTATTTACCGTTAAAATCATGTGATCATGACATATATTGTCTACCTTGTTTAGGGTCCTGGCTATGCGCAAGTGCTGTATTCAAAAGCAAAGTATTTAAACATGTTTAAACATGTGTTTAAGCTCATGCTGTACCTAGAACATATCAGCTACTCACCGGTTGTAACAAGTTTAACACATGGATATTGCTCTGTGTCATTCCTTGTACACTGGCCCCTTGACCTTCCCCCTCACTCTGCTGAGGTGGCTCCTCATTGGCTGAGATTTCAGGGTCAGACCCACAGCTACTGGAGAAGGAGGTGGAGTCCTCTGACTGAATCCTGTCCTCCCAGTCCTCAGAACTGACTACACTCTGGAATAAAACAGCCAAATATCAGAACTGCGCAGTCTTTCATAACATTTCTGCATTTTTCCCTATATAGTAGAACACCAGTCCCTTGTACTTCATGGACTAGATTCTTTATAAAGTGACATTTTTTTATAAAGCTGCAAAACAACAACTCCTGGCACGGAACTTCCTATGCTGCAACTTCCTTGCTCAAATACAAGGATGAGAGCTGCTGGTGTACAAGTGGCTGGATGAAAGAAAAGATGTTTAATAGTAACATCCCACATCCAATATGGCAAAGCAGACATTACCCGGAAATCTCTTTTTGTACAAGTATATCAACAGCTAATTTTTAAGTCAATAATTATTAGAAGATTTGTGTTTGAGGAAGTTGTGACAATTGTCGTACATGGAATTTGCAGCATAATCAGAGCCCTAGATAAGAGGGAGTATGTGGTGATAATTAGGCCAACCTTAGAAATAAATTTGTTTCCCCTTACGCGACCCTGTCAAAAAGAGAAGGTTCGGTAGGTCGGTAAAATATCTATCTTCTTTCTCCCAGACTAGGATAATGAATTCCAATATATAGGAAAATTATCATAAAACCACTAAAGTGTTCAAAACAGTTCCATAAAGAATTTAACGGTAGAATTTTGCATTGGAAAATAGCAAAGTAATTAAGAAAAGTTCTCTAATAGGAAGGCATATATTTAAGTAAAGAAAAAAATATTTTTTATTCCCAAATCATCAGAAAATATTTTGGGTAGGACCATTTTTTTAGGGTTGGTCGCGTAAGGGGAAACTTTAAATATTCTATTTTTGGCCTTAGGGATAATTTTTGTTAACTCTGGATAAGAACATATGTTGTGGCCCCTCATCTGAACCATTTCAACGAGACGGTTCAGATGAGGGGTCACAACATATGGTTTTGATGAGAAATAAAGAAAACTATCCCTCAGTTATCATCAAATACCCCTCTTATTTAGAGCTCTGATAATGTGTACATTAAGCTCTGTTTATTCATCAGCTACCTACAGGCTGGTTGGGCCATAAACAATGTACAAGCACAACATGAACAGGGCTGTGGAAATACCAAAATTTTCTACTTGTCCATGGACAAGTAAATAGAAAAAATTAACCTGTCCAAACAAATATTTACTTGCCAAAAAAAAAGGTACACAAGATATAAGGCTAACTGTCACAAAGTTTCAAATTTAAACATATGTTGTGGGTACCTGTTAGAAATGCCTCGATGAGGAACAGGAACCCACTACATGTTTTCATGAGAAAATATGAAAAATATCATAAGACTTATCCTGAAGTACTTCCACTGATGAAACTCTGAATACTTGTCCCAGGGCAAGTAAACTGAAATTTCTCAATTGTCCAGAGTGAAACAGGACAAGTAGGACAATTTCCACAGCCCTGACATCAATATAGCAAACAATGAATTAGTTAAAAAATAATTTTGCTTGCTAAAAGAAAAGCTTGTTGAACTCTATCTTATAGATTGCTGTGTCATCATTATTCTGTTTGAGCTTATAACTGAGATCAGATCAAAGGAAATAGCCTCAGATATATGAAACACCTTCATATTTTCTACCATTTTTTACAAAGAGTAACATGTAATTATTATGTCTGTGATTGCCTGCTTGCTTCCCTGGATGACAAAGCCCTTCCAACATACAGTCTACCCTTAGAGGGAAGAATTGGCTCCCCAAAAAAGAGCAAATTCTTTTGTGTAAGAGGTGAATCCCATTCAGAAGGGACATCAAACTAAAAGCTGCATAGTTCCTTCCTCTAAAGGTGTACCTACAGATCTTAAATAAAAGGCCATTGGCCAAGTGTCACCCGACGTTTGAAATGTGTCACAAACTCCAGCCCTTTATTCCGTTTCAGAGTAAATGTATGGCCAAAAACAGAAAATATATGTATTACAGAACCTGGTAAGCAAATAATAACTGAACATAAGCAAAGACATATACCTAATTACTGGGCCTCTTTATAAAATGCTTAAGTTCAGAACGGGGCATATATGTGTAAAATCAGGTTACTGAAACTTTAGGCCCTTACAAAATGCCCAACACATCAAGACTGTATACCCAGTAACAAAATAACAAGGGCCATAATCCTGCTAATATGAATCTGATGAAAAATGAACAATGCATCTATGAAAATTAAACCCATTAATACGAATAGTTCTGGAGTTCTGCCTATGCCTTTAAGTGAAAGTCTATTATCTATGAAAGGGGGATAATTCTGTCACGTATAATTTAGCACATCCTAACAATAATCAATTTACCAAATGCTAATAGCATACCAAATTTCAGCTCTCTCGGTCAAACGGTTCAAAAGTTGGAAAAATGCCAAAAACAACAAAGGGCCATAACTTTGTAGAAAAAAGGACAATTGAAATTCCAAAATCACATGCACATCTTCAGATCATGATGAAACATTCTGCACAATTTCAAGTCAATCTGATACAAGATGTGGCAGGAGTTGCGGGGACAAGGTCTGAGTCAGCAAGGGCCGTAACTCCATTAAAAATGGCCAAAACAAAAATCAAAAACCACATGCACATCTTCATATCATAAGAATATAATCTGTAAAATTTCAAATCAATCCGATGAAAGATGTAGGAGGAGTTGCGGGGACAAGATTCTGGAAGGTCTGAGTCAGCAAGGGCTGTAACTCCATCAAAAATGGCCGAAACAAAAATCAAAAACCACATGCACATCTTCATATCATAAGAATACAATCTGTAAAATTTCAATCAATCTGATGAAAGACGTAGGAGGAGTTGCGGGGACAAGATTTCGGATGGACGGACGGAAGGACGGACGGAAGGACGGACCCACACACGGACAGACGAGGGTCATTTCTATAGTCCCCCTCCGCCTACGTCGGGTGACAAATATCAGAACTTACCCTTCGTCCACATTCCGACGCTTGAGCCTCTGTTTCACCTTCTGATGAGCTGACTCCTCTACTACTCTTCCTCACAGGATGTGACAGGCTTGACCTCCCACCCCCACCGCCACCCTCTTTCAGTTCCTGACTACGCCCCTTTCTCCTTCGTACCTGATACGACCCTGCTTCATCATCAGTTTCTGTGTCTGATTCTGACTTACTCTTACTTGTCACACGTCTCAGTCTTTTGGTTGACATGTTTGTAGTAGGCAAGATGATTTCTGATTGTGTGTGGGTTGGAGTACTGTCCCTTGAGCACAATGGAGTGATCTCTCTTTCCTCTACTAAATCATTTCCCGGTATAAAATGAACTGCCTGATTTCTGCGATTTTTAGAGTCCTTGACTTTCTTACTGATGTCATCAGCTAAACTATCAGTATTTTGATCCACTGATTTTGATTCTGAAGCAACAGGTAATAAAGCTTCATTTGAGGTTGATTCTAGATCATCAATACTACTGAATGTTGGTGAAGTGCTTTCATATGAAATATCTATGAAAGAACTGTGTGCACCAAGAGTGTCCATCATTTCTGAAACACCATCACCCTTTTCTTTTATATGAGATTCCTTAGTAGCAGAATTTAAAGACACTGCTCTGTCTGCTCCATCTAATGGCTGATTCACTCTATCCATCAGTGTCATCATGCTTCCTAAATTCTCATGTTCATTTTTAGATACCCCTTCAAATTCAGATTTCAGATTTAATCTTTCTATCTGTTCAAGTCTGGCAAGATCTTTAGCTGGATCATCTTTAACTAATTTATTGATTTCACAACCATTACTTTCTGTGACAGCAGTCACAGTTTCAATGTCTTCCTCTTCTGAAGAGATAGACTGGCTAATTCTCTTCTCTACATTCTTTTCAACACAACCATTCTTTACACCTTTATCTCTGAGTTTCACTTTAGAATCATCTTCAGAGTTTGAACAATGTGATTCAGGCAAGTCACTTTCCTGACTCTCTCTTAATTTAGTTGTAGCACCATGCTGAACTATCAAATGTTCTGAACCTTTCTGCCTATGTCTAAGTCCATTAGAATCATGTTCATGAGATGTAGATGGATCAAAATATGAGTCACTGGCTTCATGTGTATTGTACGCTGATTCCGAGTCCTGAGCATGCCCAGCATTTAAATTTGAACGTCTCACCGACATGTGCTGCCGACCATTATTTAGATTTGTTTTAGAGCGTGTTTTCCTATCTTTAGTTCTCTCCCTTGCTGACCTGGATCCTGTTTGAACTTGTGACCTCTGCTTAGATTTTGATTGGCTACCACTACTGGTGACATCACAACCTGTTGTCATGCTGGTGTCAGCATTAGTGACACTACCACGCTGAGACAGAGACCTGTTTCTTCTCCAGCCATCCCTGTAATATTACAAAAAACAAATTAAGTAAAAACTCTTAAACCTGGGCCACCTAAAATAATTACCATAATTGACCCACAGATGGAATATGAGTAGTCTAATTTTATAATGTGGTAATGAATCCAAATGATGCAGCTGGAATGGCAAACAATGTTAAGACTCTGATCAGACTGCTCAGTCTAATTTGAGTTTGCACTGTTTGCTCAAAACTATCTATCCCAAAACTTAGAATTTTTATAATATCAACACTATTTTGTACAACCATAATTGCTACAAAGTATATTTTCCACCCCAATGCAAACAAAGGTTTAAAAGTCGAAATATCAGAAATACCAGAAAGGTGTCAGTGTTTTAGACTTTGAATTCAACACTTCAATGTATTACCCATAATATTTTCACTGAGGTGTCTTTTATGTACATGTATGATTCCAACTGCTTTTAGGTTATTTGAAAATTCAACTATTTTCAGTTTCATTTTCGGTGCTTTTAGTGTTAATAGAAAGTTTGAAAGGGTGTAATTATGCCAAAAGCTACTTCTACCATGAAACTTAATGGTATTCACATATAGCCTTTTTTTATGACAGCCCTATCTTACATAGTTTCCTCTGTTATCATTATTATTACTACTACCACTAATAGCAGGTATAATTGAACTGTAATGTGAATCAAGTTACTCAAGAACAACCGAAAATCTAAATTAAATCATTTGATAACACTAATGGCAGTATAAAGTCATTGTAAAGTATCTCGACAGAAAAATAAAATCCCCAAAAACATGCATTCCTGTTTCAGGGCTGTTCCTGAAAAAGTACATCCTAGAGCAGTGCCGGAAACTTATTAAAGTTTAGGGCCCGGTTGTTCAAAACTAACGACGCTGTTAGTTAATGTTTTGTTAAAATTTCAAATGTTAAAATCTCAAATACACTAATATTTTTTGTTGAAAAAATGTGAGCAGCTTTTGCATTGCAAAAGCTTCTCACATTTTTTCAACCAAAAATATCAATGTATTTGGTTATATAGTCATAAAACACTTAACAAGTTGACCTCTTAACAAGCTCGTTAGGCTAGCGATGCTTTGAACAACTGGGCTTTGGAGGGCTGAAGTATTAGAGAGTTATAATTTCCTCCATAGTACCCTTTCAAAAAGTGTTCCAGTCCTGTCTAGGGAGGTACTTTTAAAGCCCACAGGAGGAAATAAATCATGCCTGGGGCCCTCTTTTGTCAGTACATGCATCTGTGCATGATTTTGACTACAATTATGAACATGATTAAGAAAGTAGCATCATAAAAATATTTTTCAAAATCAAACATTTTGGGCAATGTAAAATGTAAAATGCAAATGTAAAAAATAAAATACATGCCAGTATTGCAAATTTATATGAAATTAATTCAGCATTTAAGTGCTGTGCTGATGGCATTGGACGGACACATGGCGCCAAGTGTGTGCAGCTATGGTTACGTACCGCTGAGCCACTTGGGTAACGTCGATAAGAGAATTGAACTGAACTGAACTGTGCTGTTGGCAACTGGGTAACCTTTTCTTATTTCGTAATCAACAGACCATAGCTGTTAATTAAGCTACATGTACAACCGTATCCAATATTGCATATAGGGTCACTGGGTGGCATATCATCAGTTTTATGGTAGCATATTTTAGTTACAGTGATCTGTTAGTGGTGCTGTAAAATGTAATTTACTACCATAAAACCAACAATTTACCTCTCCAAATAACATTTTTCTATAAGATTATCCCCATTCTACTGCATTGGTTCACATTTTCAGCTTTCATAGTGTACTGTACTACTTTGCACCAACAGCAAGCACTTTCAGCAAAGTGCAACCAGATGTCAGCCAATGAGACATCAGGTCTCCAACAGTATACTGAAACATATACTGTTGCTTATTTTTGATATTATCCAATAAACCGTTGCAATATATTTGTATCTATTTGTAAGTGCATTAGAATAAGGTTTCAGAGCTTTAGATAAGAGGGAGTATTTGGTAATTCTCCATAAATTTCATATGTTGCGACCCCTCATCTGAACCGTCTCAACAAGACAGTTCAGATGAGGGGTCACAACATATGTTTTCAATGAGAAATAAGAAAAGTCATCCTTAATTATCATCAAATACGTCCTCTTATCTAGAGATCTGGGTTTAGCTTGTCCACACCTGGTATACAAGCAATTCCATTAAAATTCAAAAGTCAAGCTTCTGTATATGAATTGCCAAAATATAACAATGCTTTTCAACTGATATTTTGTAAAGCATATTAGTACAAATTTTCAGCTTTGTAAAATATAAACTGTTAAGTAAGTAAGTAAGGAATTTATTTTGTGAGGGTAACAACATTTAGCACATACAATAATACATGTAATAGCTAATCTTCCATAAGGCCCTAAGGTGGAGTTATTACAAAACTCCTGAATGTGGCCAAACAAAAATTTTCAGGTGTTTTGAGATAACTCCACCAGTTCTTTTACATCAAGACAAAAATTGTGCAAAAATATGCTTTACATACATATGAATCAAACAGCACTGTTATATGTTGGTCAAATATTTACAGCAACTTGATTTTTTTTTAATTTCCAGATAAAATGAAAATGTACATTCACTAGGCATGTTGTGAGTCTCCTCTAGCCAGTGTATTAATTCACTATCTGACAGCCTCATGGTCAGCCCCCCAAAAAAACTAAGGTACTGTAAGAAAGCCCTACACTCCAAATCCATCCACTAGTTATTCAGTTAAAAAACTGGGGCTTCCCCCTCAGAAACAACCCAAAAAATCTTATAAGACAATCTAGATTTTTGGGATAATTCAGAGCTGTATTTGATGATAATTAAGGATAATTTTTTTCTTATTTCTCATCGAAACCATATGTTGTGACCCCTCATCTGAACTGTCTCATCGAGACAGTTCAGATGAGGGGTCACAACGTATGTTTTTATGCAGAATTAACAAAAATTATCCCTAATTATTACCAAATACTCCCTCTTATCTAGAGCTCTGGGATTGTTTCAAATGGAAAACCCATCCTACAGAAGAATTACACAAGACCGATTCAGAGGTCCGCGTGATTCTTATATCCAAATACATTGGTATTACATAAAATAATACTTCTTGTGAGTCTGCTCACTATAAATCAGTGTAATCAGCATAAATTTATATCCTAACACATCACACATTTCTTGTATTTCAGCATCAATACATTTTGCTGGATGAAATCAAAGCAGGAATTAATTTGGGACAAAAACGAATGCTAAATCTGTAAAACATCATGCTTTCATGGGATATGGGCACTCAGTCAGGCATGATTAAAACTTTGGAATATGCATGCATACATTTTAACAGCCTTATATAACAAAGTGACTTGCTGCAATAACAAAGTGCACTTAGTTCTGCAACCAGAAGCATCAGTGTGGGTAGGTAGCTAGCACTCCTGCCTTTGGCTCAAGGAGTCATGGGTTCAAGACCTGCCAGAGGTCAGATACTCCTGATCCTAAATGGCGCTTCACTACACAATGCTCTTCATGATCACATTCTCATCATCCTGATATCAATGAAATAAATGGCCATTCTTTGCACAAAGCCCTTCATAACCAACCTTTGATCAGCCTGATAGGACTGAAATACTGTTGGTAAGGACATTAAATCACTATTAAAGTAACTATCTATCTAAGCCTCTCTAATGAATGCTCTTTAAGCTTACTGTAATGACACTAAATATTCGTACATACGGGTCTAAGCAAACATTGTAGTCCCAGATCAAACTGCTCCTTAAGGAGCAGTTTGATCAGGGTCTACAACGTTTGCCATTCACTAAGCATCATTTGGATGCATTATCGCATGTAAAATCCACTTTCTATGAATTTTGGGACAATAATTATCCAACTTCCGCATGTCCAAAATTTTAGGGTCATTACCATATACAGGTGTCTCCCTACATTTTGCAAAAATATGCTTACAATCTCAGCTTCTGAATAATTTGCATATGAAATAATGTCAGAGTGTCAATACTCCATTTTCAGATCATCTTCAGCTGGTGTTCTGTGCCATGTGGCCGCTGTATAAACCTTCCCTGTAATTCATCTTAGTGCAGATTATATATTTCCTACGCCTTTGACCATTGCCATCCGATGATTGGAAAACTCTCTCTGTCAACCCAGCAGTAAATGGGTACCTTTTCGAAACAAGGGAGAGAGATGATCCCCGCCTTCCATCTGCTGTGCCAAAGATACAGTGGGTCTCTAATCCTCACTGCCCCTACGGCTATTAAGCTATGAGAAACCTTTACCTTTTTTTTACATTTGAAACCATTGGGCTTCTTCTGAATCAGTATGAAAATTGAGTTCCCTTAATCCAGTGCTGCAATATTACATTACTACAAATACACAGACTCAGTTAACAGAGCCTGTCATTTTCATTTCTCTCTTGGGCTCCTTGCTTCTAAAGAGTCTTCCTTTAGAATTTCTAGCAAGGCCATAAAAAACCCTTTTCAAGATTTCTATTTTCACACAAGTAAACACTAGAAAGCAATGGTTCACTGGCAAATGTTACAAAGCAAAGTGAACAATATGGGAATTATGGCATTTACACAAACCAGAGCATTATGCATTAAAAAATATCAAACAAAACAGCAATAAGTTTCAATAGCGCATACTTTATGGGTTTCAAAACAAACATTATCAAAACTAAGCTCTTGATAAAAGCTCCAGACCACTGTTATATACTCACGGAAGCATAAAAGAATTCCTGTAATTAATTTCACGTAAACTAAAAATTTCTGAAAATGTGGTTGAAATCTAAGAGGAATTTACCATCACCAAGCAGCAAGCCATCAAAAGCTATGTCTAACCTGTCAGTGCAAAACGGAACTAAATCTGAAAACTCAATGAAAATTTAGGCTGCTGACACCAGAAAAGTAATACCTATACATGTCTCACTTCTGCTAGTCACAGAAAAACAAGCAAATAAGATTTTCTTTTTTCTTTAAATGATGCCAAAAGCTGGATGTTTGACAGAATAAACAAGAATGCATCTTCCTGGACAATTTTTTAGTAAGACTGGATTTTTCAGTTACAAAATTTTCATATCCAACACTTAGTGACTGATAACCTGGCCGAGAGGTTATAAAGCTCTTTCCCATGCTCAATTTAGATTGTGCTCACATTTTAGTACTGAATAGAAATCAAAATACTGAATACAGTCAACTCTCGATATCTTGAAGTCGATCTTCAGCCCAAACTACTGATATCTCAAAGTAAATTTTTTGGAACCACAAAATTTACTTTGAGATATCAGTTTGAGACAACAGGAGTTGAAATGTAAATAGAAATAGGAAAAGCATTCTTTGATATAAGAAGATAATGTGAGATATCAGTGTTCGAGATATCAGGAATGACTGTATTTGCCTTTTTCCATTTTTCAGATTTAAGAAAAATTAAGCAAACACTGCTCACAAAATAAAAGTACTCTGCAAACAGCAACTTATCTGTTTAGCAGGTTTGAATTTTCAGCCTCAACTGAGTTGTGCATGAAAAACAGTTGTATGACCTTGAAGCCTCTTTATTCTGGAAAAGCCTCAGAATGTCCAGTTTAGAGGGCAAGGCATAAAACCACTATGACATCAGTCCCACTCTCAGGCAAAGACTATTAAAATCAGAAAAGAGGCAAGCTTTCTTCCTGACAAAATATTCTCACACTCAGGTGCATTTCCTTGTCCAAAACATCTAAATATGAAAGATATGAAGGATATTCTTATGCTTACCCATTATTCTGACAAAAAGTATTCTAATAATGAAAAAAAAATTCTTACTCTGACTAACTAACATTCAAGCATATCAGTCTTGTAGTAAATTAATAACCTTTCATTATGGTTTAAACAGAGAAGTGTGGCCAGTCTTTCATTCAATTATTAGCTGGGTTTTCTTTTTATTATCACTAACTGGGTGTTTAATACTAAAAGCAGAAAGCCAGTCTGGGAATTATTTAAGAGCCTGGTTTCCCTTTTATTTTCTCTGATTAACTGTTATATACAGAAATAAGGGAGGACAGTCTGGCAGTAAACTGAACAGTCTGACTTACCTTTTATTATCTCTTATTGGTGGTTTTAATGAGAAATGTGTGAGGACAGTCTGGGAGTGAATCAAACCAATCAGCATCATCACAACACATGGTATAACAACCTCACTCAGGGATAACTCCTGAAATGCATAAATGTCATTGTAAAACATTCCACAAACATAAACAGATAAAGCACACTGATTGGCTGCTTCCGAGCATGTGCTCGGAAGCAGCCAATCAGTGTGCTTTATTTTGAGTTTCAGAATGTACTGATGTTTTATAACCTCTGGGCCAAGCCTCAGAGACAGAAGCAACAGATGAAGAACTTTAGAACTGCCTGCATAAGAAGAGGTTTGATAAATTTATGTTGTAGGAGACGTTAATTTTAGGCTGTGATAAACAAAATTACCATATATTCCCTGGATTTGCAAAGTTAGGGATATGGTCTAAAAAATATGATTTTAGGGTGAAAATTCTTTCCTTTAAAAGTTGGTTCCCATTCAGAAGGGAGACACAACTAAAATGACCTGCCCATGTATGGGATAGCTGGCCTGACACTCACAGTGCCTTGCACATGATACAAAAAATTCAACCAAAACTTTCAGTGTGAGCATCAGTGTAGATGCTTGTAAGAAAGCCATAACATAAGCTCTTTCTGTATATTCTTACAGGCGAGCTAAAAGATACAGAGTTGCTTCCCCTAAGGTTTATCCGTTCATCTTAAATGCCTGAGCAACTATTTCTGTATTAAAATAAGCCACAATATCTACAAGACTTTTCTTTTCCTTCTCTCTAGGAGATGGCTCAGTATAAATTGGAATTGTCTCAAAGGACCATTAAACCATAACAACCAAACAACCAATCCAACTCTGACTTACATCTTGTGTGATGTCATCTCCGACATTCCTGAAGAAAATTACTGACGTGAAGACCTCAACCTCTAATGAATTTTCTTGTTTCTCCTTGAAATATATGCTGTGACCCCTCATCAGAACCGTCTTGGTGAGACGGTCCTGATGATGGGATACAGCATATGTTTCAAGCTAGAATTAACAAAATTATCCCAGAATTATCACCAATTAATCTCCTGTCTCGGCGGACCCAGGTAGCTCAGAGGGCTTAGCACTGACCTGATCTAACAGGCCCCAGTTTGATTTCCAGAGGCAGAAATCTTTCAATTGTAAACGGGGTTCCAATGGGCACAGACTTTCATCATCACTCTCTCATTGTCATGATATTACTGAAATACTGTTAAAAAGGGCATAAAATCGCAAGTCACACAGCCATCCATCCACCAATTGACTCCTACTTACATCTTGTGTGATGTCATCTCCAACATTCCTGAAGAACATTACTGAGGTGAAGATCTGTAGAATATACAACACCATCAGGCACACCCAGAACCTGAATGACATCTGCTGAAGCCACCTGTAATGTATAATTTAAAATGAGCCGTGACACGAGAAAACCAACAAAGTGGCATGTGCACCCAGCTAAGACTCAGATCAGCCTGGGCAGCTGCCCAGACAGATCAGAGCCTTCGCTGTGCGCTGAAAGGGTAGTCAATGCTCTAAGCTACCTTCATGCTGAAAGCAAAGACTCTGATCAGACTGGATGCCCAGGCTGATCTGAGTCTTCGCTGGGCACACATGCCACTTTGTTGGTTTTCTCGTGTCGCTGCTTATATATAGTAGTAACAGTTTTAAGAGGAGAAAGATGTTTGAGCTGATTTTGTAAATCTCATTTCAGAGGTTTGAGTGGAAAAAATCAGGATGATTCAGCAATCTTTTGTTACAGACAATTAGCACAGGTAACAGTTTTAAGGGGAGAAAGATGTTTGAGCTGATTTTGTAAATCTCATTTCAGAGGTTTGAGTGGAAAAAATCAGGATGATTTAGCAATCTTTTGTTACAGACAATTTGCACAGGTAAGTCATATTTTAAGACAATTTTAAGGTGCTAGTGGGTAAATACTGTTTAGTGTATATGTTTGTGCCCAAGTATTCATCCTTAAGTTCAGTCAATTTAGGTACTTGAAATAAGAAAGGCATGGAACTTTCTGATATTGAAATAAATTGTGGTAACAAAAAGTGTGATTTATGAGGGTCAGAAATACCAGGTTGACAGTATATTGAAAGCTGGCAATATATCATGGAAATGCCTAAATTAATGCGATTGAGAACCAATGACCTACTTCCACCTCCCTGCGGTGAACAGGGGGTAACAGGCAAAAGCCTGGTTAATGAAAGAGGCATCAACTAACACTTAACCAATACTTTACATATCAATTCACTTGAAATATCTTCTCAAAAAGGTAAATTTCTTCTCACTCAAAAGGGCACTTTTTCAACACTAAAAAGGGCATTTTTTTCCGCTTAAAAAGATATCCAAACCTCTCAAATGTCTCTTGCCAGTTTTAAGATATGTCAAAATTCCTAGACCATGAAATTAGGTCACAAGGACTTACCAATATTATACAGTGTATGACATGTTCCTCTCAAATAATGTGAGATGCTTACTGAAATTCATACAATGTATAGTGTGATTTTCTCAAACCTATAATTCATTCTCAATTCTAAAACAGTGTGCCTATAGTAGCAATGGAAGGTTTCCTTGTTTTATTCTGCAACAATTCACTGTTTCAGAGTGCATGAGTCTAATTGCTGACATCACTGGCAATTGCTGACGTATTTTCTGACGTTTTGAGCCGTTAGATGATCCAAAGTCTCTTTTTCTTTCTAAAATTGTCATAAAAACGTACATTTATCTTAGATACAGTTACGAATATTGGCGGGAGCATGAACACACTGGTAGAAAGGTTGGGAGAATTTGAACGAAAAAAACACTTTTTCAGCATTTTTGGGCGTTAGAATCAGAATCGAAATCGTTCAACTCTAGCACTGAATTGTTGAGTTATAATTCACTGTTCGTCAGTCAGCTGTAAGTTGATATATCACCCGCCCTCTACGCTCCTGATATGATCTACTTTAAAACTGACCTCCAAACAGTGAATTATTACTCAACAGTTCACTGCAAGAGCTGATCTATTTCTTAAATAATTTAATTCTTTGTCGTATAAAGAACTAACTACATACCATTTGTAATGGAATGGGAACAGCAGGACCCGACTGACAGTTGTGAAAGTTATATACGTCCATGGTACTTGAGGTTTGGCTTTTGTAAATGTTGATCCTGTAAATCAGATCAAAAGCTATTACAATATGCTTTGAAAAGCAAAAAGATATTATGATTTATGGGTAGACTTTCCTTGTTTTTCAAACAATTTTTACACAGGGCATGCTCCTTGTTTTTCCAACATTTTAACACAGGGCATGCTCCTTGTTTTTTCCAGCAGTTTTACACCGGGCATGCTCCCTGTTTTTTCAAACATTTTTATACAGGGCATGCTCCTTGTTTTTCCAACATTTTAACACAGGGCATGCTCCTTGTTTTTTCCAACATTTTTACACAGGGCATGCTCCTTGTTTTTTTCAACATTTTTACACAGGGCATGCTCCTTGTTTTTTTTTTCAACATTTTTACACAGGGCATGTTTGGTATTGCTCAGGTTTACCCAGGTAGTTATGCCAAACGTGCCCATAAGGAAATAACTTTTCTGACTTACTGTTTGCTTCTCTGGATGAAGAAAGCCTTCCTAAATGGGATCTACTCTTAAAGAATAGAATTTGCTCCTTCAGGAGCAAATTCTTTCCTTTAAGAGTAACTCCTACCAAGAAGGAAAACAAAAATTAAACAATAGAGTTGCTTCCCCTGAAAATGTACCCATTCACCTTAGCAGTTCAGACACATGCAGCAAATGTTTGATGAAAAACTATCATAACTAGTCCAGTCTAGTCTATCCCATAACCTTGCAAGGTCATTGGGAACCACAGGTGACTTTACAACAATTCCTATCCCTATTGTCATATACTGTTATATCTATTATTTTACCACCAGAACATGACATGACACCTTATTCAGGGCTGTGGAAATACTATGCCCGGCTTGTCCCGTTTGAATCTGGACAAGTGAAAAATTTCAGTTTACTTGCCCTGGGACAAGTATTCAAAGTGTCATCAGTGGAAGTATTTGAGGCTTATTCCCAGATATTTTTCATATTTTTTCATGAAAATATATGTTCGGGATTCCAGTTTGAATTGCCTCTTTGAGGCGATTCAAACAGGTACCCATTACATAGGTTTTAATTTGAAACTTTGTGACAGTTCATTATATTTTATTCTTTCCTCATTTCATGTACATGTATTCCTTTTTTTCTTGGCAAGTAAATATTTCTTTGGACAAGTTAATTTTGTTTATTTAATTGTCCATGGACAAGTAGAAAATTTTGATATTTCCACAGGCTGCCTTATTTGAAGAATTCTGTATGGGTAGTTGGTAACTGTAATATAAATTAAGCTACAACACAACCAGCAAAGTGGCATGTGCAGCAGGCAAAGTCTCAAATCAGATCAGCCTGGGCATCTGCCCAGTCTGTTCAGAGTCTTGGCTGTTGGCATGGAGGTAGCTTAGTCCATGCTTAGTCCATTTTTTTCTTTTTAAGTGCATAGCCAAGACTCTGATTAGATTGGGCAGATATCCAGGCTGATCTGAGTCTTTGCTAGGCGCACATGCCACTTTGTTGGTTTTGTCATGTTGTGGCTCAAGTGTCATGGTTTAACTGTCCTGAGAATTAACAAAAACTGTCATGAAATTTTCAAGAAAATTGCCACTTATCTGACACTTAGTTACGATAGATTTGTTTGTTCTGCATATGATCATATATTTTTACACCTAATTAACATGTTTTTATTCTTTATTTTATATATTTTTTATTTATTTATTTTTTTTTCAGACAAAAAAAAAACATTAAAAATTTGAAAGCATTAGAAAAAGCTTGTTTGACTGTATATTGTATCTGTTTTTACAGAAGATTTACCTCTGACTAAGTCCACATCAATTAGTCCAGTTTTAGGCCTAACACTTCTTCTAGGAGCTTGTTGTATACTCTGCAAAATAAAATAACACACTAAGTTCAAGGTTTCAGATAAGCTGTGGATTGGAGGATAATTCTTGAGAAAAAATGTTCTTACTTCTCAAACAAAAAAATGAAAAATAAAGAAATAAATAAAAATAATAATAATAAAATAAAATACAAATAAAAAATGTGCATAATTTGTGGATTTTCAACAAATTCATGAGAAGCTTATGCATTAGTGAATCAACCCCAACAAACCACTGCCTATGGTGATACATGTGCATATGTTTTAATTTTTCATCAAATTCTGTTGACTGGTACTAAGATATGGCTCTGGACAAATGGATGCAGACACGGATGAACAGAACGGTGGACACAGATGGACAATGCTAAAACTATATCCCCCCTGCCATTTACTGCAGTTCTGTATCAACACAAGTGTCATTAATGCCATTGAAACCAAACTGTTTCAACATTGTGCCCCACCACCCACTGGGTACCATAATTTGGTCAAATACTGGGCCACCTAAAAGCCATTACTTTTCCATTTGGAACAAATGGAAAATTAATGGTTTTAGATGCCCCAAAACTTAAGCACATAAGTGTACATTGTCATGAATTCTACAATTTCCTTTAAGATTAGACCCTCAATGAGAAGGCAAAAATTAAAACAGTAGAGTTGCTTCCCCTGAAGGGGACTGACAGTAATCAGTTACATTCTAGCAAAATCACATAGTATCTTCTTATTCTGAGAGAGAGAGGCTGTAACAAAATTTCTTACCTTAAGAACTTTCTGTTCTACTGACTGCTCCCACAGCTGTTTATCATAGGATCCAATCTGAAAAATATTACTTACAGTTTTAGATCAGTTGTACAAATCATCTTTTATATATTCTATATGATTTTTGGTAATTGTGAATATCACTTTGGATGGAGTTAAGAAAAATTTTTAAAAACTTTGGTCACTCACTTTAAACAAGAAACTGATGGGTAAATAGAATTGTGTTGCTTTCATGCTGTTAATGACTTCAGATATTGTAGACAATTCAGCATGTCAGCTAAAGCAATGTTTAACCCACATTCAACAAGTTTTGTCCCAAACTGTATGGATTATACAAGATTTTTCATGCATTTATGTTGCCAACATCCCTAGAAAGATGCTGAAAACCAAGGGCAAATCCCGACCTGGCAAACCTTGATGCACTGACAAAAATTATTTGATGACTATCATTGCATACGCTCAAAATCTAATTGGTATTATTCCGAAAGAATCAGTCTCAGACTGCCTAATATCCAGCATACTGCAGTGTATTTAACTAGCCAGGGTTCTCTGTAAGGTGTTACAAGACTTTTTGTCAATATTTTCTACATATTTGATGAGAAACAGCAAGAGTTTGAGAAAAGTTTGAAACAACGCCAATATCAGTGTAAAGGTTAATGTTTGCAGAACTGAAGGATGGAAGTAATTTACATGACTATTTTGGATTTGAAAGGCACAGTGCTGTTTACCGAGAGTGGGACGGTTCTAATGATGGGTCACAATGTCTGTTTTTATTGAGAATTTTGGATAATTATCTGGAGCACTCTACTTATTGCAAATGTTTTCTCTATGTGACCAAAATACTTATCTGAGTTAAAGTTTTGTTCAAGATTAATAAAATGTGAGTAAAAAACTGCAGGAGATCAGTTTATGACCAACGCACTTACTGACCCTACGTGTCTGAGGCCTCAGAAATGCCCTTAATGTACGCTTATAGTTATTTATCATGCATCCGCTGCAAAATTCCACAGGATAACAGGGCTATAATAGCATAATGTGATAGCATGTCACTTTAGAACTGTGCATGCATGAAAGATATCCAGCAATGCCTTTAGAAGCAATCTCTGAATACGACTGGTTAACCCATTCCATTCGGGATACCCCTTTAGGGGTATCTGGGTAAACAGTTTGGATCCAGATCAGGCCCCACAAATGTGGGGCCTGATCTGAGACCCAAACTGTTTGCTGCCTTGACATCATGTCTACAAGAGTCAGTTAGACCAATATTGTCAAAATATTCTTGATTTTTGATGCAGGCGACAATTTCAGCAGACGACAAAAAATACCCAGAATGAAATGGGTTAATACTGAGGTTGGTCAAGATAATAATGTTCGATTGGTTAGATGACATCACTGACTTACATCATCACTCATTCACAATGTCCGCAAGTTTGAACAAAACTGTGTTTGCTTTTCATTTGCTTGACGGTCTTCATGCCTTAAAACCTTCTAATGATGCATGACATATAGAAAACCATGAAGGACGTTTTTTGATATCACGTTTACCATGCTCAACCAGAAACACGTCAGTCTGGCTTGGCAAGCATAACAATTCCTAGGCTGTTTCTGGTCTTGCCTGATAAACTTGATATCAAAAGACACTAACATGGTATTCTCTATACAGAGCTCTAGATAAGAGGGAGTATCTGATGATAATTAAGGATAATTTTTCTCATTTCTCATCGAAACCATATGTTGTGACCCCTCATCTGAACCGTCTCGTCGAGACGGTTCAGATGAGGGGTCACAACATATGTTTTTATGCAGAATTAACAAAAATTATCCCTAATTATCACCAAATACTCCCTCTTATCTAGAGCTCTGTCTATATGTGCGCTAATTAGGTTAAATGTGGTAACTCACCTTCTGTTGATACCATGCAACAGAGTCATGGATTTTTTCCATTCCTTGTACAACAATACCCTTGGTAAACTTGTCTCGTAAAATTCTAAATTATGTCTAAAATTGAATGTATCCTTTTACAAAGTTCTAGAAAGATCAATAATGTCTTTGTTCACAACTTTTTTTTTTCTTGGTTCGTCACTGAACTCACGGTTACTTCCTTGTATGGTCTTTATTTGTAAATATATATGAATCCTTATCTAAGATGAGGAAAATCTGTCAGTTTGTTTCTATAACGGTCTGAAGCCTCAATGCAGCACCTGAAAATAAACAAATAAACATTTGGTCAGAGTTCCAGATAAGGGGACAGGGATAATTCAGCTAGAAATGTGTCTTAGTACACAGATGCCCCTGCCTAGTGCCTTGAGTAAGTTGGTGCCTTGATTAAGGTACTGCCACTTGTAGGATAAGTAGGTTCATTTATAGAGGAGACTTGTATAATTATAAAAGGCCAAAGGCAAAGCATTGATCATCGTTTGAAATGTGACACAAACTGCAGCCCTTTATACAGTTTCAGAGTCACTTATGGCCAAAATAAAAGATATTGTGTATTACAGAACATGGATAGAAACCAAGTCAGTGGACTGTGACATACGGATCAGCACGACATGATTCTTGTAAATTCCTGTAGTACATATAGATATAAATCCTCATACAAATTTCAAGTTGCTACAATAATAGGATCTCTAAAATCTACCTCTTCAAAAATCTTAACCTTGCAAATCTGGCCAAAGTCCGCAGTCAATGGATCATGACATATGGATCATCATGAACTGATTCTTGTATATTCCTGTTGTACTTATAAATATTAGTCCTCATACATAATTTCAGGTTGCTACAACGAAGCGCACCTTTAAATCTACCTCTTACAAAAAATCTTAACCTTGCAAAATTAGCGTCAGTCTGAAGTCAGTGGACCGTGACCTATGGATCATTCTGCCCTAATTCTCATGTATTCCTATTGTACTTATAGAGAGATAAACCCTCATACAAAATTTCAAGGCGCTACAATAATAGGAACCCTGAAATGTACCTCTTACAAAAATCTTAACCATGCAAAATTAGCCTAAGTCCAAAGTCAGTGGACCGTGACGTATGGATTATCATACCCTTATTCTTCTGTATTCCTGTTTCACTTATTGATATATAGCCTCATACAAAATTTCAGGTTGCTACAATAATAGGAACCCTGAAATCTACCTCTTACAAATTTTTTAACCTGAGTCTAACAGGATCACGTATGCACAAATGGGTGGATGGACGTACGGATGTACTGATGGACATACATACATAAGAACTTACACACACACACACGCACCTACGCACAACCGAAGCGCTATATGGCCCCAGCATCATATAATGTGGCAGAGCCATAAAAGTTATTTATCTTATTTCTCAATCAAAACATACATAGTAACCCCTCATTAGTGAGACGGTTCTGATGAGGGGTCACAATATATGTTTTTATGGAAAAAATAAGGAAAAGTATCCCAAAACACTCTTTTCTGGAGCACTGTTGTAACAATGTAACAGATTCTTTGTGTTTATGGTGAATTCTTTCAATTCTATATTTTCGACGACAAGATCTGTGCCCCCATTGAAATAAACTCCCCTGAAGTATTCCTATATACCTGAAGATTCAAATTATTACTCCATAATATAAGTACCGTAATGTGCATAAGAACTGGGACACCTAAAATAATTCATTTTCCATTTGTCCCAAATGGAAAATTAATTATTCTAGGTGTCCCAAAATTTACGCACATTAAGTATATTATTTCACTGTCTTTATCCAAGAGCTTTCACAAACAAATAACTGATGGAGCAGATTCTTTCCTGCAAGAGTAGCTTCTGGTAAATAAAATGGGAGACAACTCTTGCTTGGTAAAATCTACCTCTCCTGGCAGTTTTCCCAAATGTCTTTATAAGTATTACTTAATAGATGATCTTACATGAGTGCGCATGTATTATTGAATTTATTAAACGAATTGGGGAAAAAGATAAGATGCGAGGCTATTCTTATCAGTTTTCCCCAATGAGCTTGATAAATTCAATAATACAGGAGCACGAATGCAAGATTCTATTTGTCATATGACACTAAATCGCATTTTATCAGCAAATTTTGAACTAAAAGGTCACTATTTCCCCTTTGGAAAACGCGACATTTTTATGGACATCGACACATAAGATTACCTTGTAATTTGCATATTTAATCCACTATTTGATTATCGTTTTTAATGCATGGCTTTATTCCACTATCAGATGCGAATTCATATGATAAGTAAATTATTTCACTTCTTTAATCACAGAGCTGTCATAAAGAATCAGAGAGCGATTTCTTTCCTGTAAGATAGCCAAACGAAATGGGGGACAATTCTTCTGTTGCCATGTAATTGTGAATGAATGAATACTAGTAAATAAATAAATTTTTCTTTATAAAAATTACCTCCCCTGAAATATTCCTGTACAAACCATAAGTATTATTCCCTAAGTAAATGGGAATTAACATAACTCATTTCACTGTCTTTATCGAAGACCAGTCACAAATGACCGATTTAAATACAGGTAAAGCACCTTAAATGTCTGAAGCATTCCAACTATTAGTTGTAACATAATCCTATCTAGGAAGTACATATTTCATGTCAGCAGAATAATCTCGCCTTAAAATCAGGTATCAAACATTTTCTTACATTCACGTTCAAAGGGAGTGTTTCAAGTTTTATGTAAGATAATACATAGGTATTGAGCTACTTGACCAAGACTGAACTTTAACATTGATTCTACATTTAAGGTTTATAATGGGTACATTAAGTGAAATTTTAAGTAATGAAACAAATTATATGAAACCACTGGAAACTATATAAATGACCATGATTCTAATAAAACTGCAAACAGGGTTAACTTGCAGGGCCAGGTAAATCCATTGTCCGGTTGCCTAGGCCAAGTTAATTTTTTTGTTTTTCAAGTTAAAATGTTTTCTTACTTGCCCAGAAAAAGGCATAACTTACAATGATAAAGGGAAAACTGCTTTTTCTCGTAGACAAACAAAACAAATTCTGATTTGTCATGCCCTTTTCTTTCTCTGCATCATCTATCATCCGATGGTGCCAGTGGACACTTGAAATACTAAATACTTCTTTTTGTCGGCATACATTTGTATTGTCTAAAAGTGCTTTATATTTGTACAAACTTACAAAATTTTAAATGGAGCAGACATGAAACATGACATTTTAGCGTTAAAAATATGAACACTAAATGTGAACTTGACCTTTGGTCCACAATGTTAAAATGTGAGTTCTGTAGACTATCATGACATAATTATAGCAACTGCTATTTTACTAAACCTTAAATGAGCCGCGGTGCAAGAAAACAAACAAAGTGGCATGTGCCCCCAGTGTAGACTCAGATCTTACTTGGCATCTGCCCAGACTGATCAGAGTCTTCCATGTCTGCCTGAGGCTAGCTTAGACTCTTATCTACCCTTTAAGCACAT
Organism: Ctena decussata; assembly: GCA_963989385.1. Lineage (NCBI taxonomy): Eukaryota > Metazoa > Mollusca > Bivalvia > Lucinida > Lucinidae > Ctena > Ctena decussata. The sequence goes on from OZ022509.1 coordinate 55,811,560, forward strand.
AGCGGAGACTCTGTTCAGACTAGGCAAATGCCCAGGCTGATGTGAGTCTTCACATGGGTACATGCCACTTTGTTGGTTTTCTCGTGTCGAGGTTTAAATATTGGAACACTTAAAGCAAAAATTTACGATCATTATCCAAAAAATTGATCAAGTTGACTTTGTTATTTGTGACTTTCACCAATATTTCATTGCCTTATGGCTTTGTCAGTTTTTTTTTTTTTGGTCTGACCCATGAGAGGCGCCATGGTCTAGGGTTAGAGACACTCTTATGTTGCAGAAAGTCACCAGAAGGTCATGCGTTTGCGGCTCACCCAGGGCTTCATCCAGGCATTTTGGGAATGGGGCCTTTTTCCTAAAACTGGGAAAAAATTGGCTATTTGGGAATGAAAATTCCAGGTATACCGGTGAGTTGCAAAATTTGGAAATTCAGTATGACTATAAAGAAATCTTGTTTGGGAATGGGGCCCATTTTGGTCCCCTATGAACACATAGAAAATCCCCTATCACCGTCCCCATCCAATGACTGGTAAACTCTCTCTGTCAACCCAGCAGTAAATGGGTACCTTTTTCCAATCAGGGAAGCATAAGGCGGTGAAAGGAGAGGGATCAATGGACTCCCCCTTTTGTCTGCTGTGCCCAAGATACAGTGGGACTCTAACCCCAATTGACCCTACTACCTTTTTACCAAACCCATGGTTAGACCAGTATAATTTCAAACTTTGCATTTTCTGCCTTCCTAATCATGACAATGAAACTTTCTGCAGGGGCAGACTGATCTGGGTCTACATTGTTTGCTCAAGGACTAATGCCAAGATAAAGTTGCCATGTAGGATCATTATATCATAACAGTAATCTTTTGATCTGATAATGTGCTGGTATCACATGATAAACCACACAAAATTTAGTCTAAAATTTGGATATCTTCCCTGTAGAACAGACAACGGTTCAAATCAGGTCACTTCTCAGACAGGTCATGACACTTTTATCACTTAAAATGCCAGAAATGAAAAATGTTGAATTTGCAAACAGACTACCGGTAGATCCAAATGAGGCAGCTCATAATGAGCCACCTTGTCTGGAGCTACAACTATTCTAGGTACTTTGTCATTAATTATGCTAATTAAGTACTGTGATATTATTATTATTATGTTAACCCTAATTACTTGGACATCTAAGTGCTGTGTTTGGGTATCCTTCCTCCCCCCCCCTCCCGGTGATTCCGGTTTCACCTTGAAAAAAATATGGGTCGGTAGGTCAGATTCTTTTTTTTTTTTCAAGTCTGTGACAGTTCATTTCTGCAGGATAACTCTGACCAGACTAGGTCTACACTGGTAGCTGAGACATATTTAGGTTAAGTAGGGTAGGTTTACGTGTGCTTATGTTATTTCACAACAACGCTGCCGTTCGAGGCAAAAAAATCGTCTCCTATATAAGACATGTCCAAATTCTGAAATAGAAAGCAATGTAATAGTGTGAAAATGAAAGTCTGATCTGCGACATGTGCAATAAGCCTTCTGATCATGGTCTATACTGAGAAGCAAACAGTTTTCTTTCAAATTTAAGAATGGTGACACGGACAAAAATTTTCGCTTAGCCGTCATTGATAGTAGCCCAATCCAAGTCAAAAGGGGTCACAAAGATCAAAGCGTTTGGATCCGCTTTTGAACGCAAAAGATATAGCCGCCTGTGCCGAAAGGTTTACTTATTAATTATTACTTATGCAATTTCGAGCGCAGGTATTATACCGTACAGTCTTTAACGGAGACTCGGCTCAGCCTGCAGTGTCTGATCAGTGTACGCACACGTGTATACGAACAAACTGAAATAGAAATCTTATTTTGTTTAGCTGTGCAGTCTGATTTTCGTACAGTATTAGATGTGTGCACATGGCTAACGATATATTTTCGCATGACGTCATTCCGCCGAAATACCGCTGGACAGACAAATTATTTAATTATCTGAAGAAAGTCGTCTAAACGGCTGCACAGACATGCTCCTTACATTACACAGTTCGCAATACGTACGTCTACTGACGTCACGCAGTCCAAATGCAGACATGAGCACTTGAGTATTTGTATTTTCATGTATCAACTGTCAATCTTTTTTCTACCTCTCTGTATAAATTGTCTGTCCAGTGCCTATCCCGTGAATGTGGGGTTATCGGAAACCATTTTTTCTGATCAGACTGTGCAGACGTTTTCCGGTATCAAGATTTACGATGTTCACATACATTAACACATAATCTGCACATGTCGTGATCAACCGGCAAGCATTTTCCGCAGACAATTTGTACATGCCCCGTTTACTCTTTAAGACTGTTCAGACCTTTACCGGAATAAAGTTCAACGCTATTCGAATATATACTACGCTGAAGTTACGTCTGAGGAAGCCAAGGGTCATATTAGTCTTTGTCCAAAAATTGCTGACATGTGTGTTCCATTTCAAATCATTGGTAATGGTTATGCCGCAAGGTTGGCCGGGAAATACCAGTGGCGGGAATTCCCAGCAGTAATTACCGTCCTGGGAAATACTCCAAATTTGGCCCAAGTGGGAAATACTGGGAAATATGAAATTTTAGAGCTGTTTTTACTAAAATATTCTGTCATGTAACTTTAAATTTAAGTTGATTGTACCTATTTATTATCATTATATACATATCATTCAAATAAGGTTATAAATTCCAGGGCTTGTCCATGCCAGAGGACAAAGCAGATGATACTTGCGTTGTTTCAGAGGCTATAATTTCAAAGAAAACTGCCTTTTAAAGTCTAATTTATAAAATAACAGGCTGTCTCACTTAAAGGTGTTTGACAACTGTATTTCTAACCACAAGATCTTTCACAATTTAGTTCTCATTCAGAGGTATAAACTAAACTGAGCTGCAGTTTTACTAATACTTTTACGAAAACCTTTTTTTTTTGCCTGGTTTATCACTGCTAAAGACCATGAAAGCTTTCTGCAGACTAGTTCTATTTGTTCCTAAGTTTAAGCATACAAAAGTATGGCAGAATCCTGTGAAGATCTTCAAAACTGTGCATAGATTCATAGCTATTTCACAAAACAGACAACTTTGTGCCATACTATAGTTTCTTGAATGTATCTCTGAGTTTGTCACCTGATAAATTAAAACAGTGTTGTGAGGATAATATGGTCTAATGGTTATCTGATGGAGTCCTGTAAAGTTGTCTTTTTCCCCCAAAGGCTTTTCAAGGGAATATCTTTCAGACTGATTACCTATTGTAATAGTAAGTAATGACCAAACTCCACTAAAGGTGTGAAAAATAATTGTCTAGATTCAACAGACAGGTGACAATTACTGTATGTACTTTTAATCTCAGTGTGTTATAACAACTTACTGACAGAGACAACTGTACATGCAGACTCATCTTTGGACATTTCATAAAAGAAAGCAATTTGATTGCATAAATATGCAGATGATGCTAGACAATATTTTACATCTATCTTTGTTTAATGATTAAATAAAAGGCTGTTTGATTATTTTTGCTTTGCATATACTGAGTTGGATGGCTGTTATAAAATATCTTTAAAATCTTTTAGTTGGCCACAGACCAATTTCCCAGTAACTCCCGGGAATTACCAGTATTTCCCGTGAATTACCAGTATTTCCCGCCGTCCTGGGAAATATAAGTATTTCCTGCCTTTTTGCCAACCTTGTTATGCCGAGGTACTTAATAGTTTCTATGTTATTGAGGACCGTTTCCTCTTAAGTATAGGAAGCATTGATCTTCTTGATCTGTTTCCTTGTAATTTGCATTATATTGCATTTGACCGGTTGAAATGTCATGCCCCAACTCCTTGCTCATCACCCTACACAATCTATATCCTCCTGAAGTTTCAACATGTCTTCACTATCTCTGATTTCTAGATGGGTGGTTTTAAAGAAAATGAGTCAAAAGTGTGACATTAGGGGTCTGTGCACTCTCCCCGATATTCTATAAAGTAGATACAAAACTGCTGAACTAGCATTCATAGGATAGCCAGATGATTTCTCCACAAGCAGATCTAAATTTTTATCATTTAAGTCTAGTAGCCCAGGAGTTATGACCCAAAATGTGTGAAAAAACACACAATTTAGTTGTCCCGAGTGTAACAAAACTTCTGATGCATATTATTCCTAGGTCTTTGAAAGGAAATTGCTGTTTGTTGTATCTAAACAATTATATCAATATGGGGGTAAAAAATTATGGTAACCTTTTTCTGACTTCAATTTGTTGCAGAAAGGGGGGATCTCCATAAGGGCCATTTTCTGGTTACAAAATGGATTTTCACCAAAACTCACCAATCTCTACTTGTAAGTGTTGGCTTTCATATACTGAAATACTGATCTCATCGGAAGTGTATTTTGAGTGAAGCGCAGTGTCAAAGTGGGTGGGGTAATCCCACCCCATACCTTACCATGTATCATTTTTTTCAATTATCTCTATAAGTATTAATGGCTGATTTACCATTATGATTTGAAATAATACAGGCATGTACTCTAATTAATTGGGTTATATAACTTACCACTGTTTGCTTATTCAATACGAATATATGAGCTTATAAGTGGTAGCAGGAATTTTACTTATTTTAGCTTCTCCAACTTTACGAAAAACCATAATTTTTCTTTATTTGTCCAGATATATAAAGGAAACTTTGTAATTATACTGACATGATAATATGCATTGCAGAATTATGAGAAAACTATCCTAGGCATATCAATACTTGAATTATCTGCCCTTGATTCAAGAAAATATAAGTAACTCAATTTAAAATTAAAGAACGAAATTCCACACTGGTAGGTATATTTTTGATGACTCTTTTGCTCATGTTTCTAATATTATACTGGTTGTTAAGCTTTAAATTCCATATAGTGCCCATGATATCACACAAGAACTGTAACTGGACAGCAGAGCTCATCCTGTTATGAGCTTATATGTAGTAACAGGAATTTTACTTTATTTTGCTTCTCCAACTTTATGAAAAACCTCAATTTTTCATTATTTGTCCAGATACATAAAGAAATTGATATGATAGTGTGCATTACAGAATTATGAGAAAACTGTCCTAGGCATATCAAAACATGAATACACAGTTCCGAGCCACACCCAGAAAGTCACCCAAAATCACATGATAACGTATACCTGGCCAATGCAACGACAACTTAGCACGTGACATAGTCTCACAAAAAAAAACCGCACGTGGCCAATATCCAGCATAAGTCCGTGATTTTACCTTACAGTAAATGAAGGGATGTATACCTGTTGAAAGAAAACAAACTAACGCCTTTTTTAATAAACTTATCCTGCACTGCAAGAACAGAATGCATCGGAAATGCATGATGCACCAACTGCCATGTGTAGGTCATGAGGAGGCTGATTCTTCGCCATAGATCGCCAGCATTTAGCAGACACTTGCATTTGTCATTTGTTTTTCCGCCATCTTTGTGTAAGCTTGTGAGACGTAGTAACAGTAACTAAGCAGGCGGAGCTTAGCAGCTTTTTTCGGAACTGTGTATTATATACCCTTGATTTACGAACTTATAAGTAATTAAATTGACAAGAGGCCCAAATGGGCCTGATATCGCTCACCTGGCTATTGTGCAACAGGACCATTCTGATACAAAATTGGTCCAATTCCACTGACAATTTATCATTTTCACATTTTGCTACATTTAGTAACAGAGGCCAACTTGCCTGGTCTTTATATATTTACTTTTGAAACACCTCAATGCAAGAATCATTTTGCCACAAATTTCATCAAAATCCATTCAGGGGTTACTGAGATATTGCCAGTTTCATGTTTTGTACTATTTTTAGTAATGGCAGATGGCGGCCATCTTGGATTGCTAAAATGTAAAAAATCGAAAAGCCTTCATGCAAGGACCATTTTGACACAAATTTGGTCCAATTCCATTGAGATTTTCTAATTTTCACATTTTTCTATTTTTAGTAACAGAGGCCAACATGACTGGTCTACAGTTAGATATTTTTGAAACATCTCAATGCAAGAATCATTTTGACACAAATTTCATCAAAATCCATTAAGCGGTTACTGAGATATTGTCATTTTCATGTTTTGTGCTATTTTTAGTAACGGCAGATGGCAGCCATCTTGGAATGCCAAAATGCAAAAAATCGAAAAAGCTTAATGAAAGGACCATTCTGACACAAAATTAACCCAATTCCATTGAGATTTTCTAATTTTCTCATTTTTCTATTTTAGTAACAGAGGCCAATATGACTGGTCTACAGTTAGATATTTTTGAAACATCTCAATGCAAGAATCATTTTGACACAAATTTCGTCAAAATCCATTCAGCGGTTACTGAGATATTGTCATTTTCATGTTTTGTGCTATTTTTAGTAACGGCAGATGGCGGCCATCTTGGAATGCCAAATTGCAATTAATCTAAACGACTTCATGCAAGGAACATTCTGATACAAAATTGGTCCAATTCCATTCAAGGGTTCTTGAGTAATTGTCATTTTTATGTTTATGCTATTTTTAGTAACACCAGATGGCGGCCATCTTGGAATGCCAAATTGCAATTAATCGAAACGGCTTCATGCAAGGAACATTCTGACACAAAATTGGTTCAATTCCATTCAAGGGTTCTTGAGGAATTGTCATTTTTATTTTTGTGCTATTTTTAGTAACGGCCCCCATGGTGGCCATCTTGGATAGTCAACTGGCACAAAATTGAAATAATTCCATTCAAGAACCATTTCTGACCAAATCTGGTAAGAATTGGTTGCATTTTCTTTAGATATTGACATTTGAGCAAAATCGGCCTTGTAAACGCTAAGTAGGTCACTGTGACCTAATTCCGCTATAGATTTTTTTTATTTTTACAATTTTCAATACCAAGGTCCCATTAATGTTCCATGCAAACTTTCAACCAAATATACCAAATGGTTCTGGAGAAGAAGTTGATTTTGTTGTTTTTGCTATTTTTAGTAACGGCAGCCATCTTGGATTCTTGACCTGACCCAATTTTACAATTTTGAAACCCTGCAGTCTGGTCATGCTCCATGTGAAATTTGAGATCCATGGGTTCAGTGGTTTTAGAGAAGAAGTTGTTTGAAGTTGTTTAAATAGGTCATTTTTTGACATTGGCATTTGGGCAAAATTACATACGTAAACAGAAAGTAGGTCACTGTGACAAAACTCCGATACAGATTTTTTTCATTTTTACAATTTTGAATACCAAGGATTCACTGATGTTCCATGCCAAAATTCAGACAAATACACCCAGTGGTTCTGGAGAAGAAGTTTATTTTGTTGTTTTTGCTATTTTTAGTAACGGCGGCCATCTTGGATTTTCAACCTGACCCAATTTTATAATTCTGAGACCCTGTAGTCAGGTCATGCTCCATGTGAAATTTGAGAACCATGGGACCAGTAGTTTTACAGAAGAAGATGTTTGAATATTTGTTTTTAGGTGTTGACGGACGACGCACGGACGCACGACGGACGCATTGGTATGACAACAGCTCACTATGGCCCTTCGGGCCAGGTGAGCTAAAAATGTAAGACCGAAATTCTACACTGGAAGGTATATTTTTGATGACTCTTTTGCTCATGTTTCTAATAATGTATTACATCCGTGGATACAAATCCGTTCAAACTTGGTTGACATTGATTACAATGTTTTCGATTGTCAAAAACAATTGACACGCTCGTATACACTTTGCTCCGATTAGCCAGGTCATCAGTGGGCGGAGCCATATTTTACCAGTGTGAAGCGGGACACAATTGTCATCAGTGTTGACGAAAACATCTGATGTACAACGTACGGGGAATACTTTAATACTGGTTGTTGAGCTTTCAATTCCATATAGTGCCCTTGATATTACACAAGAACTGTATCTGAACAGCAGAGCTCGTCCTTGTTTATGCCATTTTATTACATAACATTCAAGATGTTATGTTCCGACCCAAAGTTTGATATATGGATTTTAGTTACTGATATATCAAATGTTGTTTAATACCTAAGTTTAGAATTTACAAGTCTCGCTGAAAACTAACGACAGGGACAGTGTACTAGACCCGCCTGCCCAACACATGCAATATTTTTTTTTATATATCTGACAGTGATCATCCTAATGTTACACATAAACTGTCTGAGGACACTCCCAAAACTCAGATGGCAAGACAGGATAAGAAAGTCCTGAAGAGAGGCAGGGGTGCTAAACAGATATACCTTTTTGAAACTGGCGCAGCTAAGATGGGCTGGCCATGTCACCAGAACAAATGCAGAGATGAAAGACATTCACAGACGCTGTTGGAGATATGTTTACCAAAGAAAATATTCCAAGGAGAACTTTAGTGTGAAAATGTTCATAAACTTGCCAGAAGAAATGATACAAGAACATCCTTAAAGAAGAGAACCTGTGAAGTTAAGCAAGGGCATAACTGGAGCTTCGCAAGCGGTGAATAATACGCCCGTTAAGTTGAGAAATGCCAAATCCAATCAAGGGAGATAATTCATAAACCAAGTAAACTAGAGCTACCATTCTTGGTCCAAATATAAACCCATGACAATATACACAACACCATTAAGTTGTTTTAAACATTTTGAACGATTAAGGAGTTACGGAATAAACCTGAAGTTTATTCAAGGGCACATAATTTAGGGATTAAGTAAGCCAGAGTTGTGGTTGTTATTCAGGATACATTGCTTCATTATATACATATTCCTAGAAAGTTTCAATACAATATTTTAAAGGATTAAGGAGTTATGGAGTGAATGGGAATAGAATAAAATACTAATCAAAGGGAAGTTACTCCAAAATTAAGTAAGGGGGGAGAAATCATTCCTATGTGCGACACATTGTCTTGTAATAATGCAGACCACTATAGAGTTTCATCAAGATATTTCAAACAGTTATGCCTATGGTATGCAAAAGGTAAGTATACACAAAAATAGCCTAAAATACTAATCAAAGGGAAGTAACTCTTAAATGAAGTGAGGGAAATTTAAATTTTAAAGTAAGGTATTCAATAACATTCGATATCTCAGCAAATAAAATCAATAAAATCCTTAAACCAAACTTTGGGTCGAAAAATGATATCTTGAATGTGATGTAATTAAGTGGCATGTAGCAGGATGAGCTCTGATGTTCAGTTACAGTTCTTGTGTAATATCAGGGGCACCATATGGATTTGAAAGCTCAACAATCAGTATAATAATATTAGAAACATGAGCAAAGAGTCATCAGACATATACCTTCCAGTGTAGAATTTCGATCTTACATTTCCAATTTAATAACTTGTATTTTCTTAAATAAAGGGCAGATAATTCAGGTTTTGATATGCTCTAGGATAGTTTTCTCATAATTCTGCAATGTACACGGTCATATCAATAATTATAAAGTTTCCTTTATATATCTGGATAAATAAAGAAAAATTGTGTTTTTTCGTAAAGTTGGAGAAGCAAAAATAAGTAAAATTCTTGTTACCACTTATAAGCTCATATACTGGTATTGAATAAGCAAACAGTGGTAAGTTATATAAGCCCATTAATTAGCATATATGCTTGTATTATTTCAAATCATAATGGTAAATCAGCCATTAATACTTATATAGATAATTGAAAAAAAATGATACATGGTAATGTATGGGGTGGAATTACCCCACCCACTTTGACACTGCTCTTCACTCAAAATACACTTTCGATGAGATCAGTATTTCAGTATATGAAGGCAAACACCTACAAGTAGAGATTGGTGAGTTTTGGTGAAAATCCATTTGTAACCAGAAAATGGACCTTATGGAGATCCCCCCTTTGACAAATTTAGTCAGATTTGTTACACTCGGGACATTTTTGCACCAATCCTTATTCAAGTGTACACCAGGCATGCAATATCAAAATTAAAGACAAAACAATATGTTGATCAGAAGGCCCAGTAATGTAACTTTTAATTAAATGATAAAACATATATTTAATGACAGTCATTTTAATCATGCAAAGAGGTAAAGATACAATTTTAGTAAAAATGTCACACTTTTTGCGTTACACTCGGGACAAAATTGACCCCTTTTTAGGCTATCATTTTGTAAGTATTGAAACTAGGAAAGCAAAACTTTGCACCACTTTTAAGATCATCGCAATGCATACTCTGGCAATAAATAAAGTGTACAAAGAGCTTTCTTTTATCAGATATCTCAGGGAAACGAAAAAGACTCATTTTTTTAAAAATCACCCAGATCTATAGCAAACACAGTCGTCAGCAAAAAGTCTTAATTCCTAGCCCCTATACAGCTGAGAACTACTTCTCGCTTTCTTCCACCACAGAACAGTCCTCTGATGTAATGATCAGATATGATGAATCAGAGCACGAAGGAAAACGAAACAAAAAACAAAACAGAAATAGAAAAAAAGAAATTCACATGTGCAGAGGATTCAGCTACTAATTTACTTTTCTTGTTATGGCCAGGGTTCAATCTAGAAATTTGTCAGAATGGGCCAGTGGCCCATCAATATTTTGAAAAGGGGCCACCAGTTTTTTCAGAGGGGCCAGCATTTTTTTACGACCAAATAACCATGATTTTGAACACCCAATTACTTCTAACCTACCATAGAACAGCGGTAAATAGCGTTATTTTTGTTTTGCTGTATACAGATTTTTTCGCATCGCCAGTGAAACGGAGGCTTATGTAGCCTCTAGGGGTGTAACAATACATCGGACTATCGATATATCGCAATAGTGACACTGGCAATAGTCACTATTGATAGGAAAAGCTGCAATGTCAATACTATCGGCAATAGTGTTTCCAGTATCGCAATAGTTTCAATAGTTTCTAGACATGCATCTTTTTCTTGAAGGAAGTGTTTTTAACTAAAGAATAATAGGAACTAATGGGTTTAGCTTATATTGGATTCCAAAGAATGGAAAATATGACAATTTCTTGTATTTTGTTGTCATGTTGTGCACTTTGTGAAATGACAGTCATTAAATAATGCTTTTTAGCCACCAACTTACGTGAACAAACCAGATTTTATGCATAAAAGCAAAATTTCTGCATAAGAAAGCAGTCTCCAATAGTTATTGCAATGCATTGCAATAGTAACCTGCAATAGTAATAGTATTGCAATAGGGATTTCTGCAATAGTAATAGTATTGCAATAGTCATTTTGGCCTGCAATAGTCACCCCTAGTACAGGGATCAGGCTAGCCCAGAAATTTTGGAAGAAGTGACTTCTCCCTGCAGCAGAAATAGGGAGAAGTTTTTCAACTCACGGGAGAAGTTTACCAATATCATTTCATTGGTATATACAACGGATGGATGGGTAAATTCGATGCCAGTCCCAGTCTATAAGTCTATGAGACAGATAAACACACAAACTGAAATAATTAAGAAATTTACTAGGCCAAACAGTAGGATGGGTACATGTAGCATTAATTACATCCCAGAATCTCTTGCCCACCCACTATTGGTGTATATCATTAGTATGAAATAAATGGAATTCCAATATCTATTACCCCACCCACTCTGTTTCAACACAAAATCAGACTAATGTTGAAACAAAATCAGGCAAATAATTTAGGAAGTGTCTCCTGCCAGCCGGCTGGCAGGAGACTTTTTGGTCTCCTGCCAGCCGGCTGGCACTAGACCTAAAAGTCTCCTGCCAGCCGGCTACCGAAGTAATGATGAGAAAATTCCATTTTTCATGGCATTATGATGGATAGCTATATGTTATTGTATTAAACATTTAGTTAACTAAAACATTTTATTAATTTAAGTTTTCATTTCAGTCTGGCTTTCAATATGTAAAATTGGAATGTTAATCCCTTTTTGTTTGGAAATTAAACAATCTTAAAATTAGCTGAAGACCCCTACAACACTCACTTGTTTATCATTATACTGCTTACTTTTTTATGATTTTTGTCTTGTATACAGGTAGGTGTGAAAAGCCCCCTTAAAGTTTCAGTATGCACCAAATTAAAAGTTTTACACAAATTTACCAGTTTTCTCACACGCTGTTCTCAATAGTTGCATTTTTGCATTCAGTCAGGCAAATTTGTTTATCAACTAATTCTTTTTACCAGGTAAAATATGCTAGTTTCATTATATGAAACTACCATTATCACAAAGGCAATTATGCAAGCAGAAGAAGCATAAATAATTTCAGAGAAAATTGTTAAGTAGTAGTTTGAGTTAGTTCCCTTGCAGATTATAATTTGAGTTACTTCCCTTGAAAAAATCTATTTTTAGAATGTTGTCTTATTTATATTTTTTGCTTGTTTGTTTGCATGTAATATTTTGTTAATGTACTTACAATATTTAGTTCACATCAACTTTAAAAGATTCAGTTAAATATATCCTATGCGAAATATGATGTCACTTTATTTATTTTGTTAGCATTCCAATAGCTGGCTGGCAGGAGACCTTTAAGTCTAGTGCCAGCCGGCTGGCAGGAGACCAAAAAGTCTCCTGCCAGCCGGCTGGCAGGAGACCTCGCCAATAATTTATGCCAAAAATTTTAATTGTTGTCCAAACTTTTGTGATGAAAACAAGGATAGAAAATCACCTACGCACCGATTTAAACAGCATAATTTACCTCTGAGAGATGCCCTGATTGCTTACCCTGATCGGCCTGTTCTTAAAATATCATAATTCTAAGTTGTTATGTCTAAAATCAACATTTTCTCCGATATTTTTATAATCCGGAAATGAAATTCTGCTGGGGTCAGCCATGTTTCTTTATTTAGGCAATATTGACCGAAAAGGACTGAAAATGGACCAACGTAATTAATTTGTAGGGAAGTCAGGATTATTTCCATGGGAACAAGTTGGCTAAAAATTAATGTAAACGCAAGGAAGCGGATATTTTTTATTATTGGGGAAATGATTAAAACTACAGTTGTATATTGATTAAGCTGTAAAATCACGATCATAGAATAATCTGTAATATGGTTTCAGCCTGCCACCCCTTTGTCCGCAATGGGACCAGTCCATGAACCAGTATAAAAACAGTTGCTCAGCGCGGTAAAAGTTGAATCTCTTTCCGACTTCGCTAGGTGAAGATCAAATAGACAGGTAAATAATAAGTACAATAGCTTCGTGGCACGAATTTAGACATAATAGGGTAAGTAGCGATCATTGCGATAGCTTTTGCCCTAAAGTGTTTAAATTCATACTAGTGCTGAACTCATCTGAGACTCAGTAACCAGTCCACGACGATCATTGCGATAGTCTGGACAAGGAGGCTCAGACAGTTCTTGGGAAGCAAAGGTGTTGAGCAAAAGGTGCAGCCAGGCCCTACTTGTGTTCGTGTATTAGAAGGAGGTTCTCAGTTGAATGGTTTGAGAAAAGCGTAGGTATTAAGGGAACTGTAAGGAATACAGAAAAGGTTGACCAGAGCAGGTTGAACCCATATATGTGCATTTGTGTTGATTTATGCGTGATTCTTTTAGATGTTCAATGAATTCATAATCATAAATTATTGATAAAGACAAAGTAGTCTAGCTCATAAGTGAGTTTAAATCTTATCATCAGGCAGGCAGCCAAACGGAAAATTTTATATCTATATATTTCTGCAAGTAAGAGAGGTACCGCTCGGAAAATCGTTACACTTTGTATTACAGCTTCTCCTAGTCACTAAACCTCATTTTTATGAAGTTTTTGACGAAATAATTACCGTTTTTAATGACTCACGAAAACATATGACATCGGCGGTATGTCCGATTTTAGGCAATTTGGGAACAAATAATTAATGCCAAATGGGCCAAACACTATCCAAACTTTGTTCTGCATCTCTGACTAGTCAGGAAACTTCCTTTTCATGCGAATTATTAAAGTTGAATACTACTCCTAAACTTTTGTAATCGTTTGTGTGGCGAACTTTGAAAAACAAGTTGCAGCTTTCAAAAAATATTCCCAAACTTTCAGGCGAAGTTTTTATCGCCCTTACAGCCTCCCAGGGCGAAGTTTTGCTACCTAGGGCGCCCATTTCGCCCTAGTCGCCCCCTAGCGTGATCCCTGCTAGTAGCCTCTCATTTTGAAATTATTTGCATATTTGCATAGGATTTCTCAGCTTTTTTCACCATTTGATTGCTTTTGATCATTGGTGTCTTCTGATTTCTTCATTCTCGCTTACTGGCAGAATTTACGCGTCGTCAACAGAAAAGAAATCACCAATTCATTTCTGTGTTTGCGAGATTGCCAACATGTTTTAGGATCTCTGGTTTCCCTCCTTCTGGTTAATGCGCTGTAAAAAAATCGATATCCGGTAACCAGTCATGCTCTCTGAACTGTCGGAACGCTTTGCGCTCAATTTTCAATACCGCAGAAAGCGTCTTCTCACACTGACTCGCTAAAAGCTATACTGCTGAAAATAAGTTATAATGCCGGCGCACAACGAAACCGGAAAAGCGCCGATGCATTGGATTTTGCGCCAGTCCAGCACATTGGATTTTCAAAAACAGGCCACGGACTTTCAAAGCTCACCATTGGCGCAAAAACACAGCCTAGATTGGACCCTGTATGGCTAGAGATTAGCTTCCCTGATCACATGTCCTGGTGAATGATCGTCTTTGGACATAGCATCAGTAAACAATTCTGATGTGATACTTATTACATAACTTGATAAATGCACAAGTGAAGAATTCCAGCAAAAAACTGAACAGCTGAAAAGTCACTGACCAATATTGGGTAAATTTTCCTCAATCTACTTCATCAGTAATCAATGAAGCAACAACAAATGTATCTAAACCTAATGTATCTAAATGTATGCAAACAAGAAAAGCAATAAATTTCAGACCTTTTTTCATTTATGAAAAGCAGATTTTCACAGAAAATTTCAGTGAAAAATCTCTTTCTTCGCAGCTGCTGAAACTTGCTCTTTTCTCACCTTGTACCTCCAATTTGAAGAGCCGCAAGTTCAAGGCTCGGTCACACTAAGCACCGTAATTTTGCCAGCCACCATAGAGCTCACCTAAAGTAAATAACACGCAGAGGATAGGAATTTGTTACATTAGTTGCAAAATGTTACCTTTGTGTAGCCAGTTGCTCATAAGACAGGGCTAGATTTTTGGGATTGCTTTGGATTGTCAGTGCCTTCACCAAAGGAATGGCAACAAGGTCATATGTGACCTTGTACATCATTATAAGACGGCAATCTATACGTCGTTGGTCTAGGGGGCGCCAATTCAGGTCCTTCAACATAGCAGTGACGCTGGACGTGTAGTTATAATCTCTTGTTGCCCACCTGGTAGCCCTTCTTTGGACCGCTTCCACTTTATGTATATCAGTGGCAGTGTGGGGGGGACCATACTGTTGAAGCGTACTCCAACTGGGGCCTTACTAGTGTTTTGTAGGCTATTGATTTCAGGTCCTTATTATGGACCCGAATGTTTCTTTTCAGAAATCCAAGAGTCTGGTTAGCGCTCTTGGTTACATTATCAATATGGGTACTCCAAGTTAGGTCATCCGAGATGGTGACCCCTAGATATTTTGCAGATGAAACACTATCCAGCTCAATATCATGTAAGAAGTATTTAGTCTGAATGGGGTTTTAAGACGAGTAACATGAAGGACCTGACATTTAGAGGGGTTAAAGTTCATATCCCACATCTTTTCCCATTGTTCTAGGCTGAGTAGGTCCTTTTGGAGGACCTTGCCTTCGGACGATGAGCTTAGAGCAAGGTACATTGCAGTATCATCTGCAAAGAGCCTTACTCTTGATTTGACCTGCTCTGGTAGGTCATTGATGTATGCAAGGAAGAGAATTGGTCCGAGAACTGAGCCCTGCGGGACGCCAGAGGAGACTGGGATAATGTTTGAATTTAGTCCATTAATTACTACAGCCTGCTTCCTGTTATCTAAAAAGTCCTTAATCCATTGTAAGCTGGCTCCTCTGATACCATAGTGATGCAGTTTTTGAAGAAGTTTTTCATGGGCAACTTTGTCAAAAGCCTTACTAAAATCTAATAAAATCAAATCAGTCTGTTTGCCCATCTGCATAGTTTTAGACAATTCATCAATCAGCATGATAAGCTGCGTCTCGCAGGATCTCTTTTCTCGGAACCCATGCTGTAGTTCATAGAGAATGTTCAGTTCAGTGAAGTGTTTAGAAAGGCTAGATGCAACAATGTGCTCTAGTACCTTACAGAGGACACAGATCAAAGATATGGGCCTATAGTTAGCGGGGTCGGCTTTGTACCCTTTCTTGAAAATGGGGGACACATTTGCCTCTTTCCAAATATCCGGTAGTTTTCCAGTATCTAAGGATCTTTGGAAAATCAGCTGCAGGATGGGAGAGAGCTCTTTGTGTAATGATTGTAGTACAATGGGTTTCAATTTGTCTGGTCCTGCAGCCTTATGTGGGTTCAAGCCTGTGAGGAGCTTGTCAATGCCTTCAGCTGAAATGCTTATGTCTGGCATTTTGGGGTAGGGACTGGGCTGGAAGGGGAGTTCAACACCGGAATCGTGCAAGTCCTGCAATGACTTTTGGGCCAGGGACTTAAGACTTACTGGGGTCTTGGGGCTAAACACTGACTGAAACTGATCATTTAGGGTATTGGCCTTATCTATTTCAGAAGAATAAGTCTGTCCGTCCCTTCTCAGGGAAGCAATGCCATTAGAATCCTGTTTGGAGTGCTTGAGCAGAGAGTAGAGTTTCTTTGTTTTGACCTTTGGGGGTTCTTCCATATTTTGGTCATCCCTTACATCATTGAGACCTAGGATATCGCCTAGGTACTTTTCATAGGCCCTTTCCGAAACCCGCCGTACTAAGTGTTTGTATTCGAGAAATTTGTTATGGTCGTATGGTCTACCGGACCTGGACCAGCGTCTGTACAACTTGTCTCGCTTACGTATTAAGCGGCGGATTTCTTGGTTGATCCAGGGGAACCCATCCCGGGTACCAACGTTCCTTACACGGATAAAGGTGTCTATACCTTGCTGAAGTTTGGAAGCAAACTTATCCCACATGGTCTGAACATCTGTGGTAGCAAGGTCAGACTGTGTCATTTCTATGTGGAAATCCCTCATGGACTGCTTGAGCTGGTCTCAATCTGCTTTCTTATACAATGGGACATTACGTGGGACCTGCTTCGTTGCTTCAGGTTTAACTTTAACCTTGGCCATTACAATGTTGTGGTCTGAAAGACCAGGGGTAACTGAGATGTCGTCCACGAGGGTTGGGTTTGTTGTGAAAAACAGGTCTAAAATATCTTGACCTCGAGTTGGAGAGGTCACCATTTGCTCAAGCATACAGTCACTAAAAGATTCAAGGCACTCCCTGTAGAAGGTCGGATGACTACAATCTGATTTAGGCTTGAGATGTTCCCAGTCAACCTTAGGAAGATTAAAGTCTCCCAGAAGCCAGATTGTTGAATTTGATTGTTTAGCTAGGTTAAGTGATTTATTCAGTTCGTCAATATTGGACTGATCTAGTTCGTGAGGCTTGTAATAGGCTCCAATCAGAACTGATTTGGATCCAGTAAAGTTCAACTGGACCCATAGGTTTTCACAATCTGTTTTATATGCAGGCTTTTCTTCTGAGATGAATTTGGAGTTGATAAGTATGATGACTCCGCCACCTTTCTGATTTACTCGGTCACGCTTGTAAACTGTGAAACCGAGCTCGGGTGGGAAGTATTCACTATCATACATATCGGGTGTGAGCCAGGTTTCTGTTCCGACGATAATGTCGGGTTTGTAGAATTCAACGTAACTGAAAAACTGGGGCTTTTTCTCCTTGATTGACTGGAAATTAATAAGTGCTATTTTCAAGGGGATGTCAGAATTTAAAGTCATGGGTTTAGGCTTTCTCTTTGAGGGTGTGGATGTGATTGTGGGGTTAAAATTGTCTGTAAAATCTAATGCACTGAATTGATTGTCAGTTGCAAAGGAACTCAGATCCGTGGAGGATCCGACAGAGTAGTTTAAGCTGTTACATTTAGTACAGTGCCATGAACAGCTAGAATTTGAGAGGTAATCATACAGTGATTCACCTACTCTCTGACAGGGTGCATGAAACCACTTGTTACAGGTGTCACATTGGAGCCTTTTATGATCATATGTGACAGGGGACAAGCATTTGCCACATGGGTAAATGGTCTCAATATCTGATGGGTCAACATCCATGCTGGAGTCAGTCACTATTACTAACAGTGACAAACACAGGAATGCTAGCAGAGAACAACAGAAAAACTGCAAAAGCTTCTGCTGTCTTTTAGTGTTGGTGGGGAATGTGTTCTGAAACACCTGGGAAATGGTGATGTTACTTACCCTCTTGTCACTGAGAATATTCATTATATCATCAGGAAGTCTGGATAAGCACCATGTAAAACTGTAAAACATCTCATGTACATGTACATGTAAAATGAGTCATGTGCAAATGGGATTTCCCGAACCGGAAGTGAGCTTTTTACCGGTGACGGACAAAGATAATGAAAGATCCGAAGGATCTGGACCACTGATAAGGTAATTATCAGTCAGAATATGCAATGGAGCAATACTGCCACTGGTAATGGATGAATCTCACCACAAACCAATGAAGGAAGCTTGAAAATTGGGATATTCCCGACAGTGAAGATGAAAGTGTACAACACTTGGCGCATGCGCAACCGGAACACTAGACACTAGACAGTCAAGACATATTCATCCACTTTCATATCGACAAATCCCAACTTATAAAGACTACTACAGGTTCACATTCTTCCCTAGGACTATCATCCATTGGAATGCCCTCCCACCCTACATACCGGTCCTTCCCACCTTGGTGCAGTTCAGCAATGCTGTCTGCCAGGTAATCCATGTCTCTCCCTAAACACCAATTTCTGTTTTTATCTTTTAACTATACTAACACTCTTTATCGCACTGTACAAACTCATTTCACACACTTTCCTATACATTTGTTTCAGCTAACCCTCTTCAGCACTTGATTCGCCGGAACCCGTCTGTTGTCCCCCTCGGGGGTTAAGACGTAACGGAAGATAGATAGAAGAAGACAACTCTTCGGTGCATACCATGGGAACAAGCACAGCTAATGCTGCGCCTCCCCTAAACATTCAGGTGAATGGAGTGAAAAAACTGCTTGATAGCCAGAACCCACATAAAGCTAGCGGCCCAGACCAGATCTCACCAAGATTCCTGAAGGAGGTGGCCTCTTCAATTGCACCAGCCCCGATACTGATATATCAAGTTTCCTACGAACAAGGCCATATTCCTGATGACTGGAAAAGAGCCTTTGTGACACCACTGTTCAAGAAGGGAGACAAGAGTAAGGCTGCTAACTATCGGCCAGTTTCACTGACATCCTGTTGTTGCAAGGTCATGGAACATATTACATAGTCATCTCATGAAATTTCTGGAAAGTAACAAGATTCTGAGTGATTACCAGCACGGCTTCAGGAAGAAATCCTGTGAGACACAGCTCATCATCACCATACATGACCTCGCAATTGGACTAGACAGACGGCAGCAAATTGATGCTTGTTTGTTGGACTTCAGCAAGGCTTTCGATAAGGTTCCACATCATCGCCTGGCAGTCAGCCTCCATCACTACGGCATCGGAGACAAGAACTTATCCTGGATCCAAAATTTCCTCGCAGATAGGGATCAGCAAGTTGACTTTGATGAGAAGACATCTTCTCCTGCTGCTGTCACATCTGGAGTTCCACAGGGTACAGTACTTAGACCTCTCCTGTTCCTGGTATACATCAATAACCTGCCATCAAGAGATTCCTCTTCAGTACGACTCTTCGCAGATGATTGTCTACTGTACAGAATTATACGAGACCAGAAAGATGCAGAGTCACTACAGAGAGATCTTAATCATCTACAGGAATGGGAAAGAGATTGGCAGATGGTATTTAACCCAGACAAGTGTGAACACATCCAGATCACCAACAGGCGAAATGTCATGCTAACTTCCTATAGCATTCATGGACAGACTTTGAACGTCAAAATCCAAGTACCTTGGAGTCACCATAGACAGTAAACTGTCCAGGAACAGCCATATTAATGCAGTGACGAAAAGGGCTAACCAGACTACAGCTCTCCTTCGCAGAAATCTTTCAAGCTGCTCAAAAGATGTTAAGGCCAAATGCTACAAGTCCATATGTCCACAACTCGAGTATGCTTCGACGGTATGGGACCCAGTGACAAAATCCAACATAGTCAAATTGGAGTCTGTACAGAGGCGTGTCGCCAGGTTTTGCTGCAATGATTACCGCCGAACCAGCAGTGTCACTTCAATGTTGCAAGAACTTGGTTCGGAGGACCTTCAATCAAAGCGAGACCAGAACAAAGTCACAATGATGTACAGGATCGCCAATAACCTCGGCGAAATCCCTTCAGGCCAGTACCTGACAGCAACAGGGGTAGCAACTAGAGGACACCATCAACGATTCCTGCCAATATTTTGTTCCATCAACGCCTACAAGGGATCCTTTTTTCTATCAACGGTCCGTCTCTGGAATGGTCTGCCTGCCAATGTCGTATTAGCACCGACTTTGGATGACTTCAAGCTCCTTGTCAGTGCAGGAGTCCTAAGACCGCAATTGTGAACAACATGTTTTTTACCTGATTTTAACTGTACATAAGAGCCTCCCAGCACGAATGTTTTAAGGTTGTTCACAGTGCGACTGCCAATTTGGGCCATGCACTTAGTTGGTAGATGTAGATGTAGGAACCAAGTACAAGGACACAAAGATACAAGCTCTTTATTACGAATTGTCGGCCCTCATAGGAGCACACTAGTATAGTATTACTCAAAATTATTGAGAATTTTTTGCAAAGTGAAAATTAAGCACTGGTAGTTGACAGATCATGTATATACTTAATATCTTTGTTTACTTAGTTAACAACACCCCTCTGTGAACTTTTTAGCGTACCAGTATTACTCATATGTTTGAGTCACAAATGTTATCTCCCCTTGAATTGTGCCACCCAGAGATTTTTTGTCCGACTGGAAAATTATGTACCCTTACCAAATAAAATCGATATTTGTGGAAAAGATAATGACAAATCAGTTGATTTTTTAATGTTTTTCTCATCTAGAGATAAGGTGTTGGCAAACTGAAAACAGAATTTTGTGCGAGCTTGTCAGCTGTAGATGCTGCTGGCGTTCAAACACGTAACTTCATTCCGAAAAAGTGCCCGAAATTGGGGAAAATTGCAATTTTGACAGAGGGTATGTTGCTCTGATTCATTCTTATTCTATTCATCTCGACGGAAACGGCACAAAACCATATTTTTTTGTAAGGCTTAGTAAACGTTCTATAAGGGATATGAGTTTTGAAATGATTATCTATACATTGCCAAAAATATTCCGTTCAGATCACTAACCGATCAGATGTTTTGCTGTTTCTGATGCCTTCAATAGTCTTCCTATAATATAACAGCCAGTCCTTGACTCAGAAACTGGAATTAATAACTTTAAATCAAGCAAAATATTAAAGGCAACATTACTAATGTAGATGGTGTTGCCCAATGAAGAAAATAAATTATTTCACCTGAGATAGTCTATTTCTAGCAAAGGTGGTATAGAAAAATATAGTCCATCTCAAGGGACAAATTTTTACAGGGGTGTACCCTAGCCCATCCTTACCTACCACTGACGAAAGAAAATGCATCATATTGTCATTTTTGTATATCCAACTTGAAACAGAGGTTCTTTTATTGTATTTTAGGTGTTTAAAATATTGTTGAACATGTATGGCTAGCAACTGTGTGCCAAAATGCAATTCTCAATAATTTTGAGGAATACTGTATTTGAATAGCCGTCTTATTCCTGGACAAAATCCTCAGTGCTGCAGTATGCTTCTTCTTATTCGTGTTTTTGTACACCTAAGGAGATCTGTACGTTTGACAGTTAGACGCTAGTGAAATCAAATTATTTTTTGGTGACAAAAATCTTCAGATTAAATTCGTACATCTTTTCAAAACTGATCTCAACAACTGAGGAAATATATTGTCGTCATATTCAATGGCACAAATGAGCCGCAACATGACAAAACAAACAAAGTATTTGTGCGCACAGCGCAGACTCAGATCAGCTGAGACATCCACCAATTCTTATCAGATCCTTTGCTAAGCGCTTAAATGGTAGCTATGGGTCTCAGCTACCTCCACGCGGATAGTGAAGACTCTTATCAGACTGGGCGAATGCCCAGGCTGATCTGAGTCTTCGCTAGGCGCACATGCCACTTTGTTGGTTTTGTCGTGTCGCGGCTCAGTCATGTTGTCTAATAATTTGTTAAGATAAGATAAAAATAGAAAGAAATTTAGAGGGTACTCTGAAAAAAATACACATTTCAGAAAGCATATAATTTTAGAGTATGGTAGGCTGTAGTGCTGGGAGTATGGTAGGCTGATGAAGCGCTCAAATCGCCTTCAAGACCAAACAGTTTTAAGAACTGTCTTATCAAACAACTTTATCAATTATTGCTCCGCTTTTGATAATTTGAAAACCATCATGTATTCAGAAAGGAACACAACTAAAGTAGATCTTAAATGAAATTTGTTTTCTGAGATGGTTTTAAAGAATATTACTGTCAAACATTGCAAAACAAAGTTAACTTTACCATTTGTTAAGATAAAGTTGTTCCTTGCGATAAAAGACGATGGGATTCAGAGCAGTTCCCAACCTATCCTTTGTTTTCGGGTATATGTTTCCCTAATTTCGGGTATATGTATCCCTAATTTCGGGTATGTATCCCCAATCCCGTTTACATTGCCTGCAAAGCCATCACTTAACGTGTAGCATTTTTTTCGTAGGGTCAAGGTGTTTGTTTTTCTTAGTTTATAGGTGCCACATCCAACATGTCATCCTTTTGTAAACCTGATTTCCATACACATGTCCTGTCTAAACCAGATACACTATGGACACAGAATAGCGTAAAAAGAAAATTTAAGCATCTCTCGTTTTTCTTACATTCAGCACTTTATGTGTGATGATTGTGAGATATGTGGTGTTTAAAAGGATAGGTGGTGATTGTAGAGATTAGTCTAAATTTCACAGCATACATTATCTCTGTATATAGTTACTTGCAGCGGGACAAAGACAGACAACTGAACTCAGCCTCATTGTTTGCATCGTCCGGTAAATTATTTTGATTTAACAGTTTCTTCCTTTTTGCTTCTTTGATAAATTCTTTTCATCTTATAAAAGATAACACAGAAGCTTTTTGTGATGAAGTTCCTTACCCTACCCACTCACATTCAAAATACTCATGTTTTTAAGCACATAATGTATATCTATAGTTGATATTTGGTTAAAAGAATATTTCTATCAGTTTTGATGATTTCACAACTAACTCAAATACCTAGTGTATGCGACTGAGGTACACATTCTTCAGTTTGACTACGTTACTGCACCCTTATTACGAAAATTGTTTATAACTACATCTTCTTATCCAAATCTTGTAGAACACGTGCTTTGTTATTTTCTGCAGTAATCTTATCGATCCTTCATGAAGCCAATAACAACTGTTTCTGTTTTTTGTTATGCTCCTAAAATGATCTCTGCCTCTCTGTTATAAACGGAATCTTTAACTGGAGTAAAAATGTTTGACTTCCTGGAGGATTCCATCAATTGTCTTTATTCATTGCCCATTTACCTGTACTCAGATGCGTAGCAAAAGCACAAGGCTGCCAGCAAGTGTATCATTTCAAACAAATAAGCGTCAGAAATGAAAACAGTTGAATTTGCAAACAACGTAGATCCAGATGAGGCGGCTCATATGAATCTACACCGTTTGCCATCTAGTCCTTTGAACTATTTTTAATATGATATAGCTTATTGAGTAGACGAATTATTATTATTATTTTTTTGTTAATTTTGCTGACGTAAATTTTTGCCGTTTGATTTTTGGCGCTTTAGTAGTTCATAAAACGTACACCAGGCCCCGATGTTATAAAACCTGAGTACTTTCTCAAGCTCAAAATATAGCACACTGATTGGCTGCTTCCGAGCACATGCTCGGAAGCAGCCAATCAGTTTTTCTTTATTTTGAGTTTGAGATTATTCTCAAGTTTTATAACCTCGAACCCAGGAGCGTTACTGCTTGTATGTATGAATCATGCAGGCTCGTATTGAAATCGTGTTGAGCCTTTATCAGAAGCCCCTTTGTCTTTGCATACAGAGACCTTGTAAATCAGAGGAAATATCAAATCAAGTAAGAATACTCTTTCATGGTCATCGACATTGCTTCCGGCTGCATGGAGCTACATTTTTGCAGCTAACAAACTCTGAAACTACATATGCATGAGCCCAAGAGAGTGTTAGAATCTCCCAAAATGCTGGTTGGTGTTCAAAAATTCCTCAGAGCCTACTATGTCATTTCAGCTGGGTATACTGCATTTTGCTGAGTGGATATGTTGAACGACTTAAGGTAAATGGGTTCACTTTCAAGGGAAGCAACTCATTTCCGTCAAGGGAACCAGGGAGTCACAAAAATGGCGGAAAATATGGGGTATACCTATTTAACTTTAACTGAAATATGGGCTATATTCAGGACTTTAAAAGAATTTGTAATTTCCGTGCATATCATACTAATACGGGCACCTAAACGTCTTTTTCTATCCAATTCTGTGACGCTGTTCCACAGAAGGCTCGAGGGAAAGAATTTATGACATCTAAACCACTTTTTATTTGGTTATACTGTGTACATTAAGTTTTGAAATTAGGGTCCTTTCGAAGCAAGCAACACACAAAGGAAACAACTGAAAACTCGGTGAGACGGTTTTTATGAGGGGCCACATGTTATGGAGATTGAACACAATTATTTCCAAATTATCATTTAACTCCTTAACTCCAGCTCCACTGCCCACGTCCCTTAGTTCTGGTTTCATCTGAACTCTATTGTCAATGGCTCCAACTCATCCAAACATAGCTTACATGGGGATGTGGGAGGGAGCCCGTCCCGCATTAAAGAAAGGCTACACTGGGAGAGTTTTCATGACCGTCAGACAGTTCTTGACACCAGCTATACTGAAAGTAAATTTTAAACAAAACGTACCTTTGGACGCAGCAAGCTTTTCCTCATTCAGGAAAATGTTGGCAAATAATGCTCTTTAAGACCAGTCTGATCTGTGTTGGATCTGTTCGTCCGAATATTTACAAGAATATGCCACATGATGGGGTTCGCGGGAAAAGATTCTTTTTCGGCGTGTGCGAACAGGAAAGACTCAGACCAGCCTGCGCATCCGTGCAGTCTGATCAGAGTCTTCCCTTTTCACATATGAGCTGCGACATGACAAAACCAACAAAGTGGTATGGGCGCCCAGCGAAGACGCAGATCAGCCTGGGCATCCGCCCAGTCTGATCAGAGTTTTGGCTGTGTGCTTAATGGGAGATAAGTGTCTAAGCTGCCTCAATGCAGACAGCCATTACTCTGATCAGATTGGGCAGATGCCCAGGCTGATCTGAGTGTTCGCTGGGTGCACATGCCACTTTGTTGGTTTTGTCATGTCGCGGCTCAATTATACAATCTATGAGTCACAAGTTATTTAAAAAGTGAAAAGCTAAGACACTCATCATATCTCACATACAAAGTCAGGTGCCAGCTCTTCAAGATGGTAAGTAACTCAAACAAAGACATACATATACTTTTACATTTTAATTGGCAACTTTTACAAAGTAAAAAATGGCGTTTTATTGAAAATATATAAACGTGTAATATATACAAATGTTTAAACGATTTTTTGCATACATATTCTTTGTTTACAATTCCATAGAAGCTTGTCAGCCAATGCAGTCATGATAATAATGCTAAAATGCTGACAAAATATTCTAGAAACATTATGAAATAGAATTAAAATGCTGCTTAAAACAGCAGCCTAAACGACTGGAAACGATTGTTCTCTTCAAAAACCTAAAGGGCCAAAAACGAAAAGTGTTGGATATGCAAAAACTGTAGGTCAGCCAGTCTTAAGCCGCCCGCTCAGCTTGGACAAAGCATTATTACTATTAATTTTTTTTTGAAAATTTTATTGTCATCTGGATCTAAAGTATTTGCAAATCCAACTATTTTCATTTTTGACACTTTGCTAGGTTTTAGGCCCTAAATGGCACAGCGAACAAAATTAATCGCCAAACATCATAATTTGCAGTTGTGAACTTTGTTCAACACAGGCGAGACGGTGCAAGGAAAGCAACCCACTAGGCACACAACATTTAATAAACACTGAAAAAACGTTGATTCAGCGTTATGACGTTGAATCATCGTTGATTCAATGTTGATTCACTGTTGTGTGCCTTCTTGGAACTCCGTCATTTTCGATTTATGATGGTCAACTCTTAAACAAAAATTTTTCCACTATGAGCAATTTCCTTCCTTCAAGTGTAAACCCTTTCTGGGCCAGTTTCTAGGTCCAGGAAGCACACAGGAAATGACAAAAGTTCTTTCCCTTCCTAGAAACAACAGAAAAGCACAGCGGTCTGCCAATGTTGGCAACACAAAATACGACGCTAGTCGATGATGGACGGAATTAACTAATTCTATGGGTCTATGCCGGTAAAAGAAACTCGTCTATCATTTTTTAAATTTGAGCGGCGAAACGACAAACCCAACATAGTGGCCATGCGCCCAGCAAAGACTGATCAGCCTGGGCAGCCGGCCAGCCTGATCAGAGTTTTTCATTGTGCGCTTAAAGGGTAGCTGAAGGTCTAAGTTAGCTACATGCGGACAGCGAAGACTGATCAGACTATATAGGCGGATGCCCGGGCTGATGTGAGTCTTTGCTAGGCGAACATGCCACTTTGTTGCTTTTGTCGTATCGCGGCTCATACTTTGTAGACGTGTTTGATATAAAACGGGCAAACATGCACACACTCAGGCAAAACACACTCATATACTCAGGAAACTTAACGATTCACCATATATAGCACTAGGACGGAAATATTAATAATTATCACAGATAAGCTAACGACCTCTATTGCAGTGGAATAAAATGATTTGTTCTGTATGTGTCTTGCGGTAAGATACTTATTATGTTGTACTATATATATGATGTCATGAAGCACACTGACTTAAGATGCATGGGTACAATTTCAAGGGGGAGCAACTCCGCCATTAACCTTATTGCCTCTCTTTTCCACAGGGGTAAAACAATCTTAAAGAATTTGCTCCCCTAGTAGCATATTTTCTTTTAAATGTAAACCCCTCTTGGAAAGGCTACGCCCTCTAGGGAACCAAATAGAAAGCCCTGAACTTTGCCCCCCCCCCCCTTTGTAAAGATAGCGGAAACTTGGAGACGCACACATTCGCCTGAAGGCAGAATTCTGATTTCAAAATATTCAAAATTATCTAACCGACTTAGTGATACTGACAGAGTTGCTGTCCCTGAAACTATACCCACTCATATATTCCTATGGAAATCATACCAAATATATGGGGAGATGGTCTTTACAAGCCTAGAGCTTCCGACCAAATCCTGATAATTGGTTCTGTACATTTGTATGTGATAGTTTTCTTGAAATAAATATTGTTTGAACCAAGTATATGGAACATATGTCTACCATGACAACGGCATTATAATAAGATGTACTGTGACAAAGTTGCATTAAAACGTTTTGAAATGCATTATGTAATGACATATTGTTTCGCATTTATGCATGAAAAAGCTGATAATGGAATATAAAAATGAAATATATGGCAGTATATGTCTTCAAAAAAATATAAGATGCATCAGGTCTTCCCAAATCATACACGGAAGCTTAGTATGATTTACTTGCTTCTGTCTTTTTTTCCCGTCTTGTTTACTTCGCCAATATATGAATCAAAATAACTCTGTATATTTCTAAATATGAGGTTTCATTATACAACGTTTTTGATAAGATACATCCCTTATTTGCCTTTTTGGTTTCCGTACATAATGCAACATACTACCCTGCAACCCTATCATCTATAATTCTACCGCGTGTCGTAAGATACTGATTTAGATTTTTTATTTGTTCTTCTTATTCCTCTGCCTTTTTGTGAATTATACTGCAGAGTGTTTGTTTTCAACCTTACTACGGCTTGTACTATTTTTTCTAAGGCACTATGCTGCAAATTCCAGTCTCCTTGACACCGCTGTAGTTTTGTAACAGCTTCTACATGATACAAGTAACTCTGGGCTAGGAATAGTCTTCCTGGTTGAGTTTCTATTCAGGAGAGCCAGAAGACCATCTGTTTCGCAGACATTGGAACTAACTTCCTTGAGGATTCCAGTAAGTGTCGAGATTCATTCCCCGTGCCCCGGCACTCGCATGCCTCTTATCTGTAACAGATTGAAAAGGATTGTAAATGATAGGCCAAAACAAAAAGCTGTAACGTCGCAATGATTATAGCGAACTGAAAAGTTTTCATTTATGATATATGAGCCGTGACACAAGAATACCAACAATGTGGTTGTGCGCCCAGCGCAGACTCAGATCAGCCTGGGCATCCGCCCAGTCTGATCAGAGTCTTCACTGACCGCGTGGAGGTAACTTAGACCCTTAGCTACCCTTTGAGTACTTACCGAAGAGTCTGGTAAAACCGGGAGAATGCCCAGGCTGATCTGAGTCTGCGCTGGGCGCACAACCACATTGTTAGTATTCTTGTGTCGCGGCTTATATGGGTTTACTTTCAGGGGAAGCACTTCTGTCATACTCTTTTTTTTTGCTTGCCTCTCCACAGGTCAATAAAGGGTCTTAAAGGAAAAAATTGCTCTTCTCAGAGCTATTTTTGTCCCCCGCCTTTTCGAAGAAAAAGCGGAGGGACATAGTTTTCGGCTTTCCGTCCTTCCGTCTTTCCGTCCTTTCGTCCCCCTAAAGTAGTAGGTACCTTGTGTGCGCAACTCCTCCTACAGTTTTATGTTGATTCTTTCGAAACTTTACAGCTGTTTTTGTCATGGTCTGAAGATATGCATGTGGTTTGGATATAATCCTGAGATTATTTTTGTCACTTTTTCCACAAGTTGAACTTAGTCTTTTTTTAAGCGTTTTTACTATCAAAGTGACTAGATAGTGGGTACCTTGTGTGCGCAACTCCTCCAACAGTTTTATGCCGATGCCTTTGAAACGTCACAGGTGTTTTGGTCATGGTCTGAAAATATGCATGTGGTTTGGATATAATTCTCACATAAGTTTTTGTTACTTTTTCTACAAGTTGAACTTAGTCAGTTTTAGGCGTTTTTACTATCATAGTGACTAGATAGTGGGTACCTTGTGTGCGCAACTCCTCCTACAGTTTTATGCCGATTCTTTTGGAACTTTACAGGTATTTTGGTCATGGTCTGAAAAATGCATGTGGTTTGGATATAATCCTCACATTACTTTTTTTTAATTTTTTTTTCACAAATTGAACTTAGCCATTTTTCATACATATTTACTATCAAAGTGAATAGATAGCGGGTACCTTGTGTGTGCAACTTCTCCTACAGTTTTATGGCGATTCCTTTGAAACTTCACAGGTGTTTTGATCATGGTCTGAAGATATGCATGTGGTTTTGATATATTTCTCACATTATTTTTTATTAATTTTATTGCCAATTGAACTTAGCCATTTTTCATACATTTTTTACTATCAAAGTGAATAGATACTGGGTACCTTGTGTGTGCAACTCCTCCTACAGTTTTAAGCCGATTCCTTTGAAACTTCACAGGTGTTTTGATCATGGTCTGAAAATATGCATGTGGTTTTGATATAATCCTCACATTATTTTTTTATTACTTTTTTTCACATTTTTAACTTAGTCGCTTTTCCAGCTCAAACACTAAGTGTATATACAGTGGAGACCTAGTTTCCAAGGGGGGGGGGGGGGGGGGGGGGACATAAATTCGTTGAATTTGCTTGTTTTCATTTAAAATTAGACCCCTTTTCGTATTTCGTCATCTACGGAAACAAACAGGAATTCACGAAAGTTGTTTCCCTTTGTAAAAATGACGAATAAATATGGAAGTATACCCATACATCTTAGGGGTTAAAACTTGAGCTTTGAACGCTCATCGTGGTAGTGGGTGGAGCTAAAGATCCATGAAGCGCTTCTTGTAGAATTTTAGCGCCGACGACTAGCTTTATTACGCAATATTTACATTTGTCCCTGACTTTTCTTAAATAAACTTATTTACAGCAATAATTATTGTCTTTACCACGAAGGCAGACAGCGTTGCATCGACACTGACAGTCAACGTCTTTTGCCTATTGGGCATCTGCCGACAACGGAAAGTAGCCAGCATGCCTTGACGTCAATGAATTAAAGTTCATCAAACTCTTAACTCTTTTAGTTTAAAATACCATCAATCGCCAATCTTTGAAGATGAACAAGTATTAACAGAAAAGTATCTGACAAATCTGATCATGATCAGAAACAAGATCGTCTAATCTGAATCTGCTGTCAAGATCGATTTGTCGGACATCACGGTTCTTTTTGCCAGAGTTACAGCCCTTATAGTGGGGATAGAGTTAGGAAACTGCGATATTTTATGTGTTTGATGTATCTCCTGAACCGTTTGGCGGATTTTCACAAAACTTTCAAGATATTATATTGCAAACCTTAAGTAGATCATAAATAATCGGAGTCGTGATTGGAGCCTATCATATTGCAAACCATAAGTAGATCATGAACAATCGGAGTCGTGATTGGAGCCTTTCAATCTGAATTACAGCCCTTGACATAAAGATAGTTTCTGTTTGCATGATATCTCCTGAACCGCATGATGAAGTTTCCTATAACTTTCAAAATATCATCATCCGAATATAATTGTTGGGTTATGACTGGATCCTCTCTGTCAGAATTACAGACCGTGTAGCTAACTAAAATTCACTAAGTGAAAAATGCGAAAGGACGGGTTACACTTTGGCCGTTTTTGTGCCCACGACCGATCTTGATAAAATTTATATTCATAAAAGCTTGGCATTTGGCAGTTTATATAAGCACATTTTTAAGTTTGCGGTTTCATAAATAATCACGTGACTTCCGGTTTATTGCATATGGGGTGCTGAATACGTTTGATTCTTATCTACAGTCTAAAAGAGATATATTCGTTCAAAAGATCTAGTAAGGAGAAATTTTATTTGAATTTTTACGAAACCTCAGAACAGTAGATTTTACAAGTGTTTATTAACACAATAATAAACATGTAAAGCGTTAAAACTTTGTTTTTGTGAAAATAATGAAACAAATGAGCAGGAAGTCGATTATAACCGACCGATATTGTTAAGCAAATGTATTCTTGGCGAAATGCTTTGCACGCTTGTGCTCTGGCAAAATGCGTGTAAAGGTCATCAACCTTCTTCTTTTCTTAAAGGTAGGTTCCTGTACTTTGGAATGCATCATAATTTTCATGATCTTTCATCCAAGTTGTTGGAAAGCACTTATAAATGGGAATGAATAAGTTTCACTAAAAAGTGTAAATCAAAAAAATATTAGAAAAGTTGTTTTGCAAGGGATTTCCTAACTCTGCTTCGCACACCAGTTAGCGCTATTTTTAGTTCGCGCCAAAAATAGATAATGCAGCTGAGGGCATGCTGCATTGCATTTTGGGATAGTTTTAACCCATCCACCATGCCAGGACCTCTAGGAGAGCTCAAGACAAGGGAAAATTGACCTTTGGAGAATGGCATCAGAAATCGCGCACTTATAGACATAATAAACACAGTTATTTTTAGAACTGGAATTCCAACAAAAGAAAATAAACCAAAAGGGAAAACGACTATTTTCTTCCACATCTGACGAGTTTCTCAGTAGCAACAAATTCAGAAAAATAAGAGAATTCAATACTGCTCAGAAAAAGACGAAATTACTTTGTGGACATAATTGTTATCGCTAGTACAGGAACCTACCTTTAAGCGTTATTCACTACTTATACATATAATGAAAGCTTCATCATATCAAATCTGAATAAACATGTATGAAATATTACGTATTTATGGATGCTACACAGGTACAGATGTTTAAAATATTAGACAAAATCAGTGAACCAAGAAATTAAGGTCACAGGGACCTACATGTAGTACCAAATGAGACGCAGCGCTGAAGTGACTTACTATTCCAAGTCCGAGGAAAATTCAATTAAATATTAGTTCGAAATAAAACATTTATTCAATGGATCCTGAGGGGAGATGGTCTTTACAAGCCTAGAGCTTCCGACCAAATCCCAATAATTGATTCTGTACATTTGTATGTGCTCGTTTTCTTGAAATAAATATTGTTTAAACCAATGGATCCTGAAATACAAGTCACAATGACCTACAAATAGTATGACGTCATTTTCAAGTCTAACTGAACCCTTGTCTTTAGTATGATGCATATATAATGTTGAATATACCAGAAAAGAACAGTGAACTTTTAAATATATGTCAAAGTAACCTACAAATAGTATGAGGATTTTTTTGCATCGTATGACTGACCATTTATTTGTAATTATGTTGCGAATCCAAAAACCGTGTTGAGAAATAAGTGAAAATCCTGGTCCATGCATAAAGTTTAAAGACTCAGAGTGCATGGATGCGTTGCAGTTCCTACATTTAATGGATATGATCAGATCAAATATCAGCACTCTTACCCCAATGCAAAGATATCAAAAGAGGTAAGGAAAAAGCTCATCCAAGTAACTTTTCATACAAAGTTAGTGGACCAAAGTTCAAGGTCACAGAATTTTACAATGCATCAGCTTCAGGCAGAGGAATACATCATCTGACCACGTCGCAACATTACACCATTAGAGGTTATATCACAGCATGATGATGGAGGACATTCAGTCTAACGCCTTACATACGCATATTACGCCATACCGATACGTATGCCCAGCGCTGCGCCCCCTCCCCGACCCCTCCCCCCTCACACATACACACACACGGAATCCTTGGTGGAGGCATTAGGAACACATACTACATATACGAACACTTTGAGAAAGATGTGTTGTGTCGAATAATGCCTCTGTTTTCTATCAGTTACAAAATATCCTGCTGTGATTTTGATATAAATCCTTTAGTCCTAGTGTTGGATACATGAAATTTACCCAAATAGTTTATTTTTCGTTTACTCCTACCCTCGTAACCACTCTACTATAACCCGATTATGATGAATATGTATATAAGGAAAAATTATATATAAAAATTGTAGTGGTTACGAGGGTAGGATGAAGTGAAATTTGGATGCATAGTGGACGTTGGTAGTTCAAAGTCCCATAGGCTCAATGTTAACTGCTGCAGACGGTACATGTATTCAACCGCAAAATTAACCTAAAAGGCATTACAATACGGGAAAATGAAATAGTACAGAATAAACTAGAAACATATAGCTAACATTTCTGCATGTTTTTGTGGTTATCTGCCTACCTTCGAAAATCGGCCTTTTCAGTGGGCACATTGCAATAGTAAAGTGTAACTCGTCCTTTTGTATATCTCTTGAAACGTCAAACAAATTTTCATTAACCTTTTTTTCGGAGTCGAAATGTTTTTTTTGTAAGAGCCCTTTAAGTAGAGACACAGGTAGTTTTTGTTTGCATAGGTTGTCTTGTATCGCTTGAATGTCCCAGAAATTATTGTCATTTCCTTCTGACGTAGACCCTATTTTATCTTGATATTTATCGCAGTTTTCTGCTAGGGGTACAGCCAGATCATGTGAATTCAAACCATGTGGCCTTGATGACAAGCAAAGGCTCTGATCAGACTGCAGTGCAACCTGACCAGAGCCTTCACATGTCACATCAACCATCTATGAAATTGGCCCAAGCTATACAACCAACAGTGATGCCTCTGTAGACCCGGTGTGAAAGATGAGGATGGTCTGAATATCACATGATAAAACTGCCACAGTGTTGGAAGTTACTTGACGTGGCTGAATTATCTTGTTTTCGCTTACTAAACTCCTATGCTGCCTTCTTCAGTCAATCTTATTATTATATAAATATAAACATTAGTCTCTTCAAGAAGCATTTAGACAAGTATCAAAAACATGTGGTGCTATTTATGCAAGTGCAAGTACCAAACAGCTACAACCACACAAAAAGCTAATGGTAAAACACAGTTCTAAAACAACGTTTGTGATTCTAGATACTGGAAATACTTAATGACAGTTTATAGATGTGTTTATGGTGCCATAGAAGAACCACTTTGGCCTGGTGATTTAAATGTGGGCCATCAAACTGTTTCAGTGAGCAACATGAAAAAAAAAATACAATCATCGGTTACTTCTCTCACCTAGAGCTATGCAGGTTTTTGTATAGTCAAACTAAATATGGCCAGACTAATCTACATGTCAACTCAGTATTATCACGTCTATCGATGTTTATTTAAATAATTTCAGTAAAGACTTTTTGGTAAAGTCTGTCTCGGGGCATTTAAATTCCAGAATCATGGCTATCTCTGTTCATATAAATTCCAGAACCACAGCTCATTTACTTTCCAGAAAAGGATCTGTGTTAACGGCTATCTCTGTTCGTTTAAATTCCAGAAAAGATTACTTGTTCACGGCTATTTCTGTTAATTTAATGGTCAGAAAGACATTTTGTCCACAACTGACACTGCTATTTTAAGCTCCTGAATAGACATTTGTTCGTTCCAATATAGTCTGAGATGCCAGGTTGATAATGAGGATTCTAACTATTACTGCCCTTGTCTGTAATGATGATAAAAGAAGTTTGTGATGAAATCTGCTTATTATACAGCGATGCTGTTCAAAATTTTTGAAATATTCTACACATAATATCCTTTGTCTTGATATTAGCAGTTTCACAAGGAAATACATATGCCGCGACACGAGAAAACCAACAAAGTGGTTGTGCGCCCAGCACAGACTCAGATCAGCCTGGGTATCTGCCTAGTCTGACCAGACACTTTGCTAAGCGCTTATAAGGTAGCTAAGGATCTAAGCTATCTCCATGCGGACAGCGAAGACTCTGATCAGACTGGGCGGATGCCCAGGCTGATCTGAGTCTGTGCTGGGCGCACAACCACATTGTTGGTTTTGTCGTGTCGCGGCTCATATTTTGATTTTCTTACTTCGGGGAATGGTTGAAAACAAGTAGAACGACTAACCGACCTTGCCAATCCGCTACGTCTAAGTGCCTGTTTAACCGGCTTAGAAATATACTGCTCCTTTAAAACCATCGTGCAAAATAAGACTGGCTACATTTATCATACCTGTGTGGACACGCAGATTAGTCTAGGTGTTAAAAGTAAACGTGTGAAAAATATACATGTAATACTGAAACACTGTAATAAGTATGCTGCCTGTACCAATAGGGCCTAGTGCAGAAAGGCTACATGTAAGATTTCTTTCAATTTTCGACAAAAGCAAATCTAATTTTACTATACTCCAACACCTATTGCCAAATGCCAAAATCAACGCACAACATCAACATTTAAACTAAACAACTGATACGTATAAAAAGAGAATATCTTTTGAAACAGAGAGTAACGAGAAGTATTTAAAATAGGTCGGAGCGAAGCAAAAGGAAATTAGAGAATATGTTTGTGAAACAATATGCCCCAACCATGCGTTTACATCTAAAGAAAGTTCATCTCTGAATGTTTAAGTCAGATAAGTAGTACCATGCAAGCAAGTATCTATAGAATTTGCTCAAAATTTAATCAGGTCATTTATACCCTTGTCCATTACTATATGCCAAAAGTGAAAATTCTAGAGTAAAAAAGATGTTCGCAATAATAGTTTAAAATGCCCGCCTAGATGGAAACCCTTTTCAGTTAAGCCAAACCTGCTTTCAAACTATTAATGTCCTTACTTCAAAAGTGTCACCCTTTCTAAGAGTTTTAAATCGCTGAAACTAGGAAGGGAAGTCACTGGTCATGTGTCACTTCTGCATTCGATTTCTCCATGAAGTGGGAGATATTTTGATTAATAAAAAATGGCAGTGAATATTTTGAGCAAAGAAGATTCGTAGATACTTACTAAAACCTATATGAGCCGCGACACGACAAACCAACAATGTGACATGTCCGCCCAGCAAGACTCAGATCAGCCTGGGCATCCGCCCAGTCTGATCAGAGTCTTCGCTGTCCGCATGGAGCTAGCTTAGACCCTTAGCTACCCTTTTAAGCGCACAGCAAAGATTCTGATCAGACTGGATGGATGCCCAGGCTGATCTGAGTCTCGCTGGGCGCACATGTCACATTGTTGGTTTTGTCGTGTCGCGGCTCATATACTTTTCAGGGTTACTACTCATCCCTCTAAACACTAAAGTGCCACGTTTATTCGTCTTTACTATGTGAAGACATCATTTGTAACATGCTGTACCCATTATAATGAGAACTACGGAATAAGTATATATGCTGAACCACTACTGTACTTACACGTTGCTGTAATAGCTTTTTAAACTTGAAAGAAAGGAAACATAAAGACTTATTTCAATACTCGCTATGTATTAAAGCTGGAGAATACACGTATCTTTTATTTCAGATTCGACAGTATTACAGAATTTTTGGATTTTGATTTTTTACATGTTGTGTAACAACTTTTTTAAACTTCAAGAAAAAGAAAATGAAATCTTATGTTTAAAACTTGGGAAATAATGTCACGGTAGAATAAAGAATGTTCGAGTGTTGTACATTGTAACTGTAAGATATTTGTTTATCTACAGAGACACTATTTATTGAATTTTAAGTAGAACCTGTAACGAAATGGAGATTATACATATAATGCAGTGCGCCCATTTCCACTGTTGCAAAATACACACCCGCCGTGCTGTGTAATTCTCAAGCGTGCAAGTATAATTACATGGGATTATTTTTCACTCGTTGCATCAAAATCTTCATATAATCTCTTGACAAATTTAGTTCGGACCTAGAGCGGGCCAACGGTGATTGATATCCAAATATACAAACGTCTATGTGTGTGTTTACCTGAAATTTATAGAAGCACTGTCATGATACTTCATACTCGAGGTGTAAGAATACAATTCAGCGGTAGCAATTTTGTCGTGTTTCTTTTTTTTAGCCTCCCTTCTTAATGGGGGTCAACTGTTAAAGGG
The DNA here is from genome assembly GCA_963989385.1 of Ctena decussata. Classification (NCBI taxonomy): domain Eukaryota; kingdom Metazoa; phylum Mollusca; class Bivalvia; order Lucinida; family Lucinidae; genus Ctena; species Ctena decussata. Next base: position 55,848,479 of record OZ022509.1, read on the forward strand.
AAGTACTTGCTCTTCTGGGCCCAGTTGTTCAAAGCACCGTTAGGCTAACGAGCTCGTTAAGAGGTCAACCCATCAATTTTTTAACGACTTTATAGCCAAATACATATTTTTTTGCTGAAAATGTGTTAAAAGCTTTTGCAATGCAAAAGCTTTTCACATTTTTTTTTCAACAAAAATATTGGCATATTTTAGTTATTAACATTTGAAATTTTAACGTCACGTTAATTAACGACGTCGTTAGTTTTGAACAACTGGAGCTGAAAGCTATGTTTTTTCTTTAAAAGCAGTCCCCATTTTGAAAGGCTACGTTGACCAGGGAAGCAAATATTTAGTCAGAAACGGGTCCCTATAAAACTAGAAACGGAACCAAAACGAAACGAAACGAAACGCAACGAAACGAAACGAAACGCAACGGAACGAAACGAAACGCAACAAAACGAAACAAAACGCAACGGAACGAAACGAAACGCAACGAAACGAAATAGAAATAAAACGAAATGGAGCAAAATCCGAAAAATACCATGAAAGTATCACAATAGAACAGCACCACATATTAATGCAAAAGGAAGACTAAAAAAGCCCCATGTTTATCTCTATACATTGCTATATGAAGTTACCAAGTTACTGGGTATTTGTTAGATCAAATACATTAACTTTTAAACAGATACTTGGCTGAATTGTTTAATTTGATAAACTGACATACGATTTTGGAGCCTCATTTGGTCTTTGGGTGTTTTGGTCTGGGCATTTTCTTTATTATCTTTATAGTTTTTGATTGTTATTTAAAGATAATTAATATTTATTTTTACTTTCTTTTTGTTGTGGAGCGTCGTATGAGCTTTTCGACATTTTTCGGGCTACCAGCTCCATACATATGACCCAGGTTCCTGAAATAGTGTTCTTGCCTCGGTCCCCAACAATTAATTTTATGCGCAAAAATTCAGCCAAGTATCTGTTTAAAAGTTAATGTATTTGATCAAACAAATACCCAGTAACTTGGTAACTTCATAAAGCAATGTATAGGGATAAACATGGGGCTTTTTCTTTTGCATTAATATGTGGTGCTGTTCTATTGTGATACTTTCATGGTATTTTTCAGATTTTGCTCCATTTCGTTTTATTTCTATTTCGTTCGTTTCGTTTCGTTCCGTTGCGTTTCGTTTCGTTCCGTTGCGTTTCGTTTCGTTCCGTTCCGTTGCGTTTCGTTTCGTTTCGTTTTGGTTCCGTTTCTAGTTTTATAGGGACCCGTCAGAAACAAAGTTTCCGATTGTAAAATGGCGGGGAAACAGTGTTACGCCCACAAGTAATTTATCAAAAACGCAACATGTTTTACTTGGATTTGAAGGGGTTGCCATCTGATATTATGGCATACATTTACACTTATGAAGAAACTAAACCAAGAACCTCTGAAGGATTGGAGCCTGCAAATATTAACAGTTGGTTTAGAAGCACACAAGAAGTTATGGAAAAGATTTGCAGAGTATGTGTAAATTCCTGTTAATGCAAAACAACGTTAATTCGGTAAAATTATTATCTGCCTATCAATTATTAAAAAAACAAAAACAAGCGTGAAAACATGTTTGGTTATATCAGTCTAAAGTACCTTAGGAACATCTCCGTCACCACTGTGAGTCTAAAACATAGTACATAAACTTTTAAAAAGATTTGTAGGGATGTATGAATTCCAAACAAATAAAAGTATGAAACTGGGAACTGGTTATAATTTACAAAAGAATTTTCAGAGGAAAAAACAGGAATATGTGCATGATTATGTATTTTTAAACTGTTCTGTCAAACCAGACTGAAATGATAGTTTACAGCTTATATCACAAGTTGAATAAATTCTGAACATTAAAAGAGATGCGATATAATGTTTTCTATTTCAAGTTACAAGTTTGGAGAATGCTTTTCATGACCCTTTTCTTCAAAGAATTATAACTGCTTCTTGCTTTGATTTGTTTAGATATAACCATTATAAAGTTATACATTAAGTTTGAAGGCAATGAATTTTATTTACCTTAACGCACTTGGGCTGATCTGGATATATTTTTTTCAAAAATGGAATGACAAAAACGGTAAAACGGTAATCAATATCAAACAGAACCTAACTAATCTTTTTGAATCTAATATAGACTCTATAGCATCTTATGTTGATTTTGGAAATTCAAGCTCTTGGACCAAATCAAGATATTAATCAATTATAAAGAAAACGCAGATACTTTCATATACACACATGTGTACAAATGATAAAATGGAAGGGTTTCACTATTACGAAAACTAAAGACAGATAGAAATCAACGAATTGTACAAAATATGGTAACATTAAAAAACTTGTTGCTTTTCCCATTTGTTCTGTACGTAAAATTAGAATCTAAGAATATTTTAATATAAAAGGCTCCTTCTTTTAATAACTTGTATATAATAGGCATGACTGCTTTAGTGACAAATATTTCACATAAAAAGGATGAAATGCGCTCATACAGTGGGATGGGGAAAAAAGCAGGGTTTACCATACAACATGAAGCAAACAAAAATTATTGCATGTACCAACTACACAAAATGTAGTTCAGATATCAAATTCAAACAAAGCACACAGCGATGACTTTACACTAACTCAGCGCAGACAGAACACCACCACAAGTAACCGTGTGCTAGGCGAACAGTGAGGCCTGGGCCCGAGGTTATAAAACATTTTTCATGCTCAACTCAGCTGAGCATGACCTGCTAATAAATGGCAAATTTCTGATAAGTACAGTTGTTTTCTTGCTCAGTTTAGCTGAGTATGAAATTTTCTCTGCTTATGAATATGAAAATGCCAACATTTGTTGGCATTTTCATATTTATCAATAGAGAAAATTTTATGCTCAGCTGAGTTGAACATGAAAAAAGTTTTATAACCTCAGGGCCCGATCTCCTCGCCGGTCTTTGTCAGTGCAGTTCGCCAACCATTTCTTGTGCTGTTGTTCACATACAATGACGACACTTTCAGCACAAGAGCAACTCAGTGCATACCCCTTGTGTTGCCTTGATCGAGCAAAACATCTCCACTTAAATTCTGTTTCGATATGTAGTACTTTTAAAAGGAAAGAAAATAGGTAATTATTTTGAATTGACTGTAAAACACACATATGTGTAAGGAAAATAAGATATGGAATATCCTTAGCGAGTTCGACTCGGTTTTCTATTTACATACATATCTCTGGCTGTGGGTGCAGAACCATGCTTAATTTATGCACAAGGTTGAGGCTGAAGGAGAGAGATGGCATCTGGATCTTACTTTGAATGAAGTGAAGATTAACCAGCTATACATGCACTTATAACTATAATGATAAATGTTTGAACAGAAATTATAGGCATACCTATATAAACTCACTAAATTTGTATCATGCTATAAGACTTTATCGGAAAATTCTAAAAAGGTTAAAGTCTCACCAGCGGTCCTTGATTTCTTGAGTACACTCTACGTTCCTCTCCTCGGGAAGGGGGAACAGGAAATGCATCTGCCCTAATCATGTTACCATGGTGATGATAGTGGCTAGGTGATGAGGCACTGTTGACAACATGGCGGTTCACTGGTCTCATTGTGGGTCCTCGCAAACTAAAATGAGGGCAAAACTTCAATGCTATATAAAAAGGACTAGTAAACAAAGTAATGAATTAGCAGCAGAAATAATTAAGATTACAAGCCTACAACAGTTAGAAAAAGTTAATTGCTCTTCAGCTATGGTCTTGTAACAATACTTGAGACAAGATATAAAATAAACACTGGTTGTTGTTGAGATTATTTGTGATTACGGTCCTGTCAATTCAAATCATCCAAGAAAAGAAAAAAAGCTTAACAAGCTAGTACTATCAGATGAGAGCTGCAGACAGAGGCGGAGCTTGCTGTTTATTCTGGAACAAGTTTACATACTTCCCCTAAATTGTTTGATAAAATATTACATAAGAACTTCCACAACGGGGCGGTTATAATGTGGGGCAAATATGTCTGTGCATACACAGTCTCTGCAAATAAACACAGTTTAATTGCAGTTTACACTGCATGTATCAAACACATCAAACTACCAAACCCCGCGGTTATTAACCTTTTTTGTGCTCAACTCAGCTGAGCATGAAATTTTCTCAGCTGATAAATATGAAAATGCCAACGTAACGTAATATTAGTTGCCATTTTCATTAATCAGCTGAGAAAAATTCATGCTCAGATAAAGTGAGTGAGAAAAGAACTGCAGGACTAGTAATTTGCTATTTATCAGCAGGTAAAGTCCATGCTCAGCTGAGTTGAGCATGGAAAAAGTTTTATAACCTTGGGACTAGGAAGTTTTTTGTACGCTGAAACAAAGCTAGCAAGACAAGTAAGAGAAAACAGATATTGCTGATGTCCTGATATCCAGACCGTTTAGGGTGTCACCAGAAAATAGCAACATAAGTAACATAAGCTGCAGGTGTTAAAAGTAAGCTGTTTCACAAACAAAAGAAGAACGTTTTAGTAAACCTTTATTTTATTTTATAAAACATTCACACAAAACGCTTATATAATATGTAAGAATGGATACACATACAAGTACAAGTCAATGAGATTAATAGAATTATTACAATTCGCAATGAAGTTACGCTTTATCAAGCCAGAAAAGATACATACATTTGATATCCTTTCTTTCAACTTGATATAGAATGCAAGTGCACACTGATGCCAATGCTCAAATGTCCCATTTCTGAATATTTTTCTTTTCTGTTTTGGTTATGATACCTATCGCCAGTTGGTGACCCTAACAGTATTTTGTTTTATTTGCTGATGCTGTTAAATACTGTAAAAAAATCTAACTCTTGGGACAGATAGGTCTGAACAAATACTCGTAATGCAGACCCATATCAGACTGTTTCAAGTAGCATCTCACTTATAATCCGAGGGAGCATGGAATACACAAAATGGTGCCATAGATCGGTTACTATATCAACTATGGAATTACCAACTGTTACATTTAGTAGCTTGGCAGAATGACGTCTGCATGACAACGCTTAGACAGCAATATGAGCTCTTAGTTGCTATGGTAACATATATATGGCGTCATTGGTTCCGCAGCACGGCAACTAGTGTATGCCATGCTCCACCAATTTTTCAAAGGCATTACAAACTGAAATTCTCTCAGTATAAACTTCAGATTTGCTCAAACAAATAATGATACTCAAGTCATTTAAATCCGTGTTTTATGCTCTATAATGGCGCATCAGCTGTTTTATAATTACCTTAAATGCTTCCTATGCTGAGCGGTGTTTATTGATAATGGCGCCACATTTTCAGACGAATGATTATGATAGGGATTATTCCGCGCTGACATTGGAATAAGGTTATTGGGCACTTCACCATCGCTGTCACTCAAATCAGAGCTACTGTTGTTAAGAAAAGCAAACACATAAACACATTGTTAGATTAATATGAGGGATGTTTCTGTAGATACCGACAGGTAAATTGAGACAGATATACATTAAAGTTAGGTCCTTCAGATACAAAACTGGAATCATATATTTTAGCAGAACTTGCACTACAATAGCATATTCAAGCATGCCGCAAGAGCCAAATATTAATTGATATGTATTTTGATTGCGGACTTACTGGCTTGTTAGTAAATCGTTAGGTGTAGTGCCGTTTTTGTCACCCTTTTAACAATCCGGAAAATTTCAGAACGGCAAATCTGTCACACAAATAGCTGCCGATATCCATTAGATATTACTACGCTTTAAGAACTGATCCCCATTGGTAAAGGAGGCAAAAAGTTAATGAAAGTGTTGCTTTCCCTAAAGCTATACATATTCATCTTTAAAGTTTGATATGTGTGGCAGACTGCTCCTGCTAGACCAGAATATACATGCTACGTGTGCTACTGAGCAGACCAAATTTCGCAATCCAAATTATAACTGATGCAGAAACATCCCTCTTACATGCATTTCAACAGCAAGAATATAACTGGATATGCAACTTTAGACATTCAAAATTAACAAACAATTAAGATGTTTGGGTACACCTCTATACTTTTCACCATTTTTATCGAACACAAACATCTATTGCCATGTTTGCTTCAATGGGAGGCAAAGCCTGGGTCTAATGGGGTCTATTCTTATAGGAAAATAGGGAAGGATTTACTCTAGAATGCGCAAACTCCTTTTTTTAAAACTGACATCAATTCAGAAGGAAGACAACAATAAAAGTAGATTCCCGTAAAACAGTACCCATTCACCTCAACATGTACAAACACTTATTCAGAAAATATTTTCCTACAGGGGTTCAACATTGAACAATGTCCTATCAGCGTAAGTGCAATGTCGTGACGTTGACCGTGAAATGACGCTGATATTACACTGTTTACCAGCTGAGTGCCCAAGTCTGTTATAAGCAATTTTACAAGGCGATAAAGCGCATTAGAAAACAATAGTAACGTAGACAAATGCACAATTTTGCTGGACTGTCACACGGAAAAAGCTATACATTTTATAAGATTTAGTTAAATGCGTAACAAAACACAAAGCATTGTACGTAAACAGACTTAGTTTTAGTTAGTTTTAGACTATGAAGCGTTATATACTATATCGTTAGGGGCTTTAGTTACAGCAAAATGGAATACTGTCATTATACTGTAAAATCAACACTTTGGAATTCATATCAATTACAAATAAATCCTTTCAGCCATGAAATTATACAGCCATATATAATGACCAAAAGGTGAGAGCAAGGATTTTATTCATTTTTTTCAACAAATTATATTATGATTTTATTTACTTTCGATCAAGAATATTATTTTTGAGAATGGAAATAATTAATACTGCCTGTCAAAAGACACAATTGAAAAAAACAAAACAAAAGATTTTTCAAATAAAACTATCTGAAAATCTTAAAATGTGGTAAATGCGAACAACGGCAACTCGGACGAGCCTGATATGTTGACTTATATTTATAAGACTGTAACGATAATATGCAACAGAACAATTAAACCTTTCAGTGCAAGGAATAAGGGCATTAAAAGGATAATTCAGTGATAAAACCTGTATTTTATGCACTAAACATATCGTGATCCCTAATTAGAACCACTCCCGCATAGGCGGCTCTAATGTGGGCTAACAGCATTTGTTTCTGTGCAAAAATAATTGAATTATTTCACAAATATTATCAAACAGACCGCTTATCTCCACCTCTGACCTCTATATGTACATATACTAAGCACATATGCAGGCTCGTCTAGGTTTCCGCTATTCCCATAACTTATTTGTGAGTATTTCTCTGATCAGGCCCGTGTATTACCTGTTCTGGTTAGGTGCTGTTGCTGGTAAAATGGATGGCGTCAAATCTCGGAATGAGTCTGAAAAAAAAACCAACCAAATAGTTTATTAGTCGCTTAATCTAAGCCATTAAATACAATCTTAGCGTTTAATTTCAATGCTGAGTTCCACTCAGTATAACTCCAGCAGTCCAACGACGTTGAAATACATTTGAATCAAGACTATTTTTTAATGTTGGTTCAACCTAACTGCCCCTTTGCTAAGGCAGTTCAGCAACTGGTTTTCCGTGGTGATATTTCTTAAAAAAATCCTAAAACATCAAAATGCTTGGGTTTTACATAATTAAATCCATATTTGGTTGCTAGAAACGGACTTACACCATATCATCTACTTTTATTCTAATTTACGTCTTGCAAGTAGATATTCCTTCAACAATAACTATTATGCCTGGTTACAAATATATGATAAGGTCATTAGGAAACAAGCTCTTTAAAGAGTAGACCCATTTTGTAAGGGCTTCACCTCCTATGGAAACAACAGCTAGAAGCCACGGCTGTTATTACCCTTCTCTAGAAACGGGGGTATACATGGAAGTATACGCATACATCATAAAGTAAAATTTCGAAAATTCAGCTGCTAGCAAGGGCGTAGCTACCATTACGCAAATACGCAGGTGCGTATTGAAATTTTGTCAACTGACAAAATTTCAACACACACATGCGTATTTTCATGCTGAAATGTTGTTAATTGGGCATAATTTAAATACTAACTGCCAACAGACCTCTATTATTGCCCTCAAAGAGTATAAAACATAATTGTACGTATTGTGTAAGTGGCCCTAGCCACGCCCCTGAAGCCTAGACTGTCTCAACAAAGAAGACCATACTCATTTTTGAACTTCATTTCGAACAAGGTATTATTGTTACGAAATGGATCTAATCGTCCACTATGTCGTCAAGATTATTTTAATCCTTTCAATCAGTAGAGCTACAGTTTTTAGGGCAACTGTGGTAATATAACATTTACGGAAATTGTGGCTACGTTATGCATGGGTTGTTTGTGAATACCTCTCGTGGACAGCGTATTGCATGATTTTAAGGTGAATACCTGCACGAGTCTTTTGATTGTGGACAGCGTGTTGCATGATTTTAATGTGAATACCTGCACGAGTCCCATGATTTAAATGTGAGACGCATACTATTTATACGCCTATCTTTTATTGAAAAGTTAGACGTGGCTGTTTAATTCTTATACTGAGGATGTTATATTGTTGTGTGCCCAGATTCTGAGTTTAGACCAGAACGGTAAGATTTTATTATATTTATTTTAGAATTGTTTGGCTAAGAATGAAAAATGTGACTTCTGATTGATATGGTATGACTATATGTGTCGACTGATTTGATTTTGTTGGCAGTGATCAGGCTGCGCATATGTCGACCAATTTTGTTTATACTGACCATGCTGCGCATGGTATTTGTATATTAGGAAGTTTTGTAAATTACGGAAATAGTTTATATCACTGATGTTGGTTGCAATGGTGTGCGTCTATTTGACGTCCAGTGACGTCAGTTGTATTCATGTTATTCATGTGACGTCAGTTGCATTCATGTTATTGCGACGTCAGCACTTTTTATATTAGTTTCACGTATACGTGGCCTATAGAAGTAGATTGATTTGTAATGGAACTAATTTATATACTCGTGACGTCAATTGACGCCATAGCATGCACCGCATTAAGGTTTTTTTTCATAAGTTATAATGGTAACATTTGGTCATCATGCGTTTGATTTGCCTTCATTAGACGGCGTCATATGATATAACATCATTGATGTCATGATGTCAGATCAAACGTTATGATCCCAAATGTGTTAGAAACGCTTATTCAGCTATTATATTCTATGGCAAATGGTATTACGCTTAGTTTAAAGAAATGAATTAATACATATGCGAGTTAGATTTTGGTCAATCAATTTAATGTAAATAGGTCATTGTTTAGATTATTCATGTTTTATGTGGGGTATGTCATGGTAATGCCTGTTGACGTCAGTATACTTCTTGACAATGTTTAACGTCAGATCCTTCGACGCACATGCGTGGTAGGATCTACGTTTCTTCATTGGCGGAAGTGGTAAGCACACTTTTTGCTTTACATCGTGAGCGCGAGTCGTGTCTAGTGACACGGCTGGCGTGTGCACGTTAAGCTCGGCATTCGCCGAGGGCGTTGTATGGTATTTCCAAGACAGGCCCAAGTCTTACGTATTGTTATTATTAAGTTACAATGTATTAAGTGTAAGTTCGTTATTTTTAGGCACATCAAGTCCGGCAGTCAGCTGTTAGGGCTTAGAGCCACGTCTCACCTGGAGATTCGATATACGTCTCCAGGTTAATACCAACCCGGGTAGAGGCAGTTACAACGCCGTTTGTGCATGGTTCCTAAGCAGAGGCGGGAAGCACAAAATGTAGGCGGAAGTGGTTAGCACAGTTTTGCCAGATTCTGTGATAAGATCTGAAGGTCACATCAAGTGTGGGACAGTGTTCGTCCACTAAGGTGTTTTAATATATATAGACTGGTCCCTGGTACGATCCAGGGAGCGACCAGTATATAATCGTGCACGTGTTAATAAAAGTTGGTGTTCCTCATGATATATGGACTGGCCCATGACATGATCCAGGGAACGACGAATTGAAGTCTACCAACATAAGGCCTTGGTTTTTTCTATGAGCTCAAACTAACGTTTTTTTTGTTCTTTTTGTTTTCCTTTAGTTCATGGCGCTGAGCCGAGTACGGTGTTGACGTCAGACGGTAATCTATTTGCGTATTGTACGCAAATCGATTACATATTTGAAACAAACACCTTACTTGGGCCAGCGACATGAACTGATATGTGTTGTATATTATTGTAATTGTGATAGTTGTAAATTGTATTGTTGTATATAGAATTTACATTATATATAAACTTAAAAAAATTCTAACGTTGTTAGAGTTTCCTTGTTAGTGTATTACACTGGTAGATAACCCTTTAACCGGAAGTCACCCTCCGCCGTCCTGGCGACGCATAAGGCTCTATACCCGTGTCGACCGAGTGTAAAACCTTCTGCGTAACATGGTGTCATGAAGTAACGGGATTTGATTTCCGGTTAATATCTGCCAGTGTAAGACATTGACAATATATACAGAATCTAGGCACAATTTTGTCAGACATTTTTTTTTATTATTGACTTTCTGATTGTTCTTTTCTAAGGTGACGTTAGGATGTTTGTAAGGCTGTGAATTTTAGGGGAGCAATTTTGCCACTAAATTCTTGTAAATGTAACTTACACTCAATTAAGGTCAACTATCCTTATTCCCTGCGTGATGAAGTGCGATAGCCCTTGCATTAATTTGTGATAGAATGTAACAGATTGCATATCTGAGTGGGGAAACTGAGGTATATAGACCTGAATTGTCTTGGCACGGTTGATACATATTTAGTTTAAAGGTCCGTTTGAGTACCTTGGCACTGCTGTTGCATGACAATCTGTAAGTTTATTAACCTAAACGTTTTGTACGTTGTGTCGTAACCGTTACTGAGGTCCATTTTTTGTCCTGATTTAGTAACGTAGGTCACTCGTAACGTTATATAATATCGTTACAATGAATTAAACCTAATAGCGGAATCTTAAGTTTGATTTACCGTTGGTATCTTATAAGGTTTTGTAATGTAGGACGTACAGTTGTCGTGTCAGTGTTAATACGTTGCGTTACATACGTTACGTTTGTATATCCGATACGCTAGATCAAGTTGGGCGTAATTGTATGTGGGTTATTTACGTCATCTAATTACGTCATCTAATAGTGAAAAGTAATTCTCGGCAAAGTCAACGTCAGTTTATGACGTCATTTCCGGTCTGTTATGAACGTAACTTTAATGGCTACGTCCAGATCGCGAGTATACTAATTAATCAACGTTTTAGTTGGATTAGTTCGTTATTATTATTGTTAACGTTTTAGTTAACGTGTGTGACTATAAGTGAACGTCGGTTTCAGTTAAGTTAACGTGAGCATTACGTTAAGCGTCATGGATCAGTTAGTTAAGACGGGAAGGGAGTTAGGTTATGAAGGGCAGGCATTGCAGGAATTTGTAAAGCAACAGCAAGAGACTGAGAGGGCAGAAAGGCACGCGGTAAGGGAACTTGATAAAGAGAAGATCGCGGCGGAAAAAGATAAGATCGCGGCGGAGAAAGAAAAAATTGCGCAGGCCGAAAAAGATAGGGAAATTGAATTGGCTAGGATCGCGACGGAAGAAGCTAAGATTGCGGCGGATAGGGAAATCGAGATGGCGCGGATTGCAAGTATAGAGCGGCAAGCCGAGAAAGATAGGGAAGCTAGGTTGTATCAAGTCGAAAGCGATAAGGAAGCAAAGTTGTCGAGCGAAGTTGAGTTAGAAAAGTTGAAGTATAGTTTTGAATTGCAGCAACGCGAGTTAAAGAATCAGACAGAGTTGCAGAAGGTAACGTTTAGAGTTGAATTAGAAAAACAGAAGGCTGAAAAGTTAGCGCATGCGCGAGATCCCAAATTACCGTATTTTGATGAAAGTAAGGACAAAATGGATAGTTACTTATCAAGGTTTGAGAAATACGCGACGGCGAATAAATGGGATAAAAACGTTTGGGCTGCATATTTAAGCGCATTACTTAAAGGTCGCGCGCTTGATGTCTATGATAGATTGTCTGTAGATGATGCAGCGGATTATGACAAGTTGAAAGATGCGTTGTTAAAGAATTTTGATATGACTGAACGCGGATTTAGGAAGAAATTTCGCTATGATAGGCCTGAAAAGTCCGAAACGTTTATTCAGTTTAGTAGTAGACTTAGGTCGTATCTTTATAAATGGTTGAAAATGGCGAAGGTAGACCAGTCTTATGAAGCTGTTTGCGATTTTTTCGCTAGGGATCAGTTTTTAGAATCCTGTAGTAAAGAACTATATGTTCATTTGAAACCGAAAACATTCACGAATCTAGGTGAGATGGCTAGGGAAGCAGATTTATTTGCAGAAGCACGTGGCGGTGTCTACGCTTGTGTTAATAAGGGGCAGCGTGATATTAAGGGCGTAACTCAGAGTAGATCTGATAATAAGCCGAGTGCGAAGCCAGAGATAAAATGTAGTATTTGTGGTAAGGGACATTTAACATATAAATGTTTTAAGAATCCCGATAGGAAGCAAGCATATAGTGCGGAGGTAGGTGCAAGTGCAAGCGGGTATAGCGGAAGTAAGGGGAGTAGTTATGCACCGAAAGATGAGACACAAAGATCACAGAGTAAGAGCGATACTGTACAGACGAAGGGTAGTAATTCAGATCGTGGCCGTGGTCGGGGTTATTCCCGCGGACGTGGTCGGGGTGGCGGACATCAAATGAGCTTTTGTAAAACTACAATGGATAGGTCTCATGAAATTGAAGGTCTCTATAAGAGTAAGGAAGAAAGTCCACTAATCAATGATAACGTGGATAGGGAAGGTGTCTGTTACTTTTTAAGGTCGCGATTACCAACAGCGCAGGGTACGGTTAATGGTAAGACTGTTGTAGTTTTAAGGGACACAGGTTGTACTAGGTGTGTCGTTCGTAGAAACTTGGTTTCTAATGATCAGTTACTTGGTAGAGAATCTGATTTAACTTTGATTGATGAATCTACCCAAAGGTATCCCTTAGCAATGGTTGACATAGATTGTCCATTTTTCACAGGAAAAACTGAGGCATTGTGCATGGAAGATACATTGTATGACCTGGTTATTGGAAATATTGACGGGTAAAAACTTCCCGATATGTCCCATTTTGCAATGGCGGCAGTGACTAGGTCACAAGCTAAGCAAGGTGAAGAGGTCTATAGGAAACTTAAAGTTCCTGATCAAATTATTGCTAGTGATAAGGAGGCATTGAAGCAGGCCCAAGTTGTTGACCCTAAATTGAATGGCATAAGGCAAAGAGTGGAATCTGGGAATGTGACTATTAGTCGTGGATTGAACCGGGGTGAAACTAAGTTTATTCGAACGAAAGATTTATTGTATAGGCAGTTTACTAAGGGAAACAAGGTCACTTTGCAACTTATTATCCCTGAAGGTTTTCGTGAAAAGGTGTTAAGATTGGCGCACGAAACCTTGATGTCAGGTCATTTGGGCATGAAGAAAACTATGGATAGAGTGTTAACTGAGTTCTTTTGGCCTGGAATTTGTGGGGATGTGGCAAGGTTTTGTAAATCTTGTGACATATGTCAAAGGACTATTCAAAAAGGTCGTGTCACTAAGGTTCCTTTAGGAAAGTTGCCACAGATTGACACACCATTTAAACGAGTCGCTGTTGATATAGTTGGACCGATAGAACCTCGTTCTGACAGGAAATCCCGCTATATTTTAACAATGATAGACTATGCGACGAGATATCCCGAGGCGGTAGCGTTACCCGGCATTGAAACGGAACGCGTAGCCGAAGCGTTAGTTGAGATGTTCAGTAGATTAGGAATACCGAGTGAAATGCTAATCGAGCATGATAGTAAGATCACGATTGACGTCATGAGAGAGGTTAGTAGGTTGTTGTCGCTTCAAGATCTGACAACTATTCCTTATCAGTCTACTGGTAAAGGACCCGTGGAGAAATTCCATGATACATTGAAACAGATATTACGTGAAATGTGCGTAGAACGTCCGAATGACTGGGACAGGTATCTCCCAGCATTATTATTCGCAGTAAGGGAAGTTCCGCAAGAGTCATTAGGTTTTTCCCCGTTTGAACTGTTGTATGGGCGTAATGTTAGGGGTCCTATGCAAATATTAAAGGAGTTATGGTCTGTAGAGGAAACTGACCAACGTGCGTTATTGACGTATCAGTACGTTATTGATTTAAAAGAACGTTTAGAGAGAACGTGTAAGTTAGCACAGGATATTGTCCGGAAAATGGACGTAAAGCAGAATGCTTATTATGATAAACGCGCGAGGTCGCGTAAGTTTGACGTCGGAGACAAAGTACTTTTGCTACTCCCGAATGAGTGCAATAAATTGTTACTTCAATGGAACGGGCCATATGAAGTTGTCGAAGTAGTCAATGCAATGATCTACAAGATTAACGTCAAGGGCGTCGTGAATACTTATCCTGCTAACATGATTAAGCAGTACATTCAACGTCAAAAGAACGTGTCGTCTGCAGTTGTTAAAGCACGTGACAATGTTGGATCAGAGGATCACAGTGATCCGAATGTCCAAAGAGTTAACATTTGTACGTCAGAGGACGTATCCCAATATGACTTCATACGTGAAAACGTAAAGCCCGACGACGTAACGTCGACTCAGAAATCGAATATGGAAGAACACGGTGGCGATAGTAGATTAGAGGCAGAGGCAACGGATCCTGTGGGATCTGTCGTGCGAAGTAGGTGTAATGTCAAAGACAACGTTAATTTTACGTCTGATACACTTAAAGGTGGCGATTTCCATCTAGTGTTCGATCAGACTTACCCATACTTCCCCATTCCATTTGAGGCACGACAGGTACGACACAGAGAATTGATTGACTTTGGGATTAGGTAAATCCGTGGCCAAGATAATTTGGGGGCGGACTACCTTAGTAGATAGTTTGGCCACGTTATGCATCGCACCGTTGTTGTGTATATAGCTAGTTTTCCAGTTTTGACATAGCCTACGATTCGATCGCATTTCGTACTATTTCAGAAAAGAAACATTGTTATGTTTTTTTCTCCCTAAGGGGAAACCTATGTTACGAAATGGATCTAATCGTCCACTATGTCGTCAAGATTATTTTAATCCTTTCAATCAGTAGAGCTACAGTTTTTAGGGCAACTGTGGTAATAAAACATTTACGGAAATTGTGGCTACGTTATGCATGGGTTGTTTGTGAATACCTCTCGTGGACAGCGTATTGCATGATTTTAAGGTGAATACCTGCACGAGTCTTTTGATTGTGGACAGCGTGTTGCATGATTTTAATGTGAATACCTGCACGAGTCCCATGATTTAAATGTGAGACGCATACTATTTATACGCCTATCTTTTATTGAAAAGTTAGACGTGGCTGTTTAATTCTTATACTGAGGATGTTATATTGTTGTGTGCCCAGATTCTGAGTTTAGACCAGAACGGTAAGATTTTATTATATTTATTTTAGAATTGTTTGGCTAAGAATGAAAAATGTGACTTCTGATTGATATGGTATGACTATATGTGTCGACTGATTTGGTTTTGTTGGCAGTGATCAGGCTGCGCATATGTCGACCAATTTTGTTTATACTGACCATGCTGCGCATGGTATTTGTATATTAGGAAGTTTTGTAAATTACGGAAATAGTTTATATCACTGATGTTGGTTGCAATGGTGTGCGTCTATTTGACGTCCAGTGACGTCAGTTGTATTCATGTTATTCATGTGACGTCAGTTGCATTCATGTTATTGCGACGTCAGCACTTTTTATATTAGTTTCACGTATACGTGGCCTATAGAAGTAGATTGATTTGTAATGGAACTAATTTATATACTCGTGACGTCAATTGACGCCATAGCATGCACCGCATTAAGGTTTTTTTTCATAAGTTATAATGGTAACATTTGGTCATCATGCGTTTGATTTGCCTTCATTAGACGGCGTCATATGATATAACATCATTGATGTCATGATGTCAGATCAAACGTTATGATCCCAAATGTGTTAGAAACGCTTATTCAGCTATTATATTCTATGGCAAATGGTATTACGCTTAGTTTAAAGAAATGAATTAATACATATGCGAGTTAGATTTTGGTCAATCAATTTAATGTAAATAGGTCATTGTTTAGATTATTCATGTTTTATGTGGGGTATGTCATGGTAATGCCTGTTGACGTCAGTATACTTCTTGACAATGTTTAACGTCAGATCCTTCGACGCACATGCGTGGTAGGATCTACGTTTCTTCATTGGCGGAAGTGGTAAGCACACTTTTAGCTTTACATCGTGAGCGCGAGTCGTGTCTAGTGACACGGCTGGCGTGTGCACGTTATGCTCGGCATTCGCCGAGGGCGTTGTATGGTATTTCCAAGACAGGCCCAAGTCTTACGTATTGTTATTATTAAGTTACAATGTATTAAGTGTAAGTTCGTTATTTTTAGGCACATCAAGTCCGGCAGTCAGCTGTTAGGGCTTAGAGCCACGTCTCACCTGGAGATTCGATATACGTCTCCAGGTTAATACCAACCCGGGTAGAGGCAGTTACAACGCCGTTTGTGCATGGTTCCTAAGCAGAGGCGGGAAGCACAAAATGTAGGCGGAAGTGGTTAGCACAGTTTTGCCAGATTCTGTGATAAGATCTGAAGGTCACATCAAGTGTGGGACAGTGTTCGTCCACTAAGGTGTTTTAATATATATAGACTGGTCCCTGGTACGATCCAGGGAGCGACCAGTATATAATCGTGCACGTGTTAATAAGAGTTGGTGTTCCTCATGATATATGGACTGGCCCATGACATGATCCAGGGAACGACGAATTGAAGTCTACCAACATAAGGCCTTGGTTTTTTCTATGAGCTCAAACTAACGTTTTTTTTTGTTCTTTGTGTTTTCCTTTAGTTCATGGCGCTGAGCCGAGTACGGTGTTGACGTCAGACGGTAATCTATTTGCGTATTGTACGCAAATCGATTACATATTTGAAACAAACACCTTACTTGGGCCAGCGACATGAACTGATATGTGTTGTATATTATTGTAATTGTGATAGTTGTAAATTGTATTGTTGTATATAGAATTTACATTATATATAAACTTAAAAAAATTCTAACGTTGTTAGAGTTTCCTTGTTAGTGTATTACACTGGTAGATAACCCTTTAACCGGAAGTCACCCTCCGCCGTCCTGGCGACGCATAAGGCTCTACACCCGTGTCGACCGAGTGTAAAACCTTCTGCGTAACAATTATATGGGCTATAACATGATCAACAAGCAATGACTTAGCGTTAGTATCTACCGCATCCTCATCATGTCAGGGAAGCTTATTTGAGCCGCGTCACGACAAATTCAACAAGGTGGCATGTCCACCCAGCGAAGATTCAGATCAGCCTGGGCATTCGCCCAGTCTAGCATATAGCTAGCGTATAGCAAAGACTCCAATCAGGCTGAGTGGGTGCCAAAGCTGATCTGAGTCATCGCTGGTGCACTTTGTCGTTTTTGTCGTGTCACGGCTCACTTTTTATTCTTGACAGACTCCTCGATCCAACTGATCAGACGCCACGTTCTGCAGTGTCTAATCTGGGTCTGCGTTGTTTGCCTATGTCCCTTTTACGTAACGCTTGGAAAAGCATAAAAATCTAACCAATCATGAAGATTTGGCAAAATGACATAGACTGGCAGCGAAAGAAGATACACTGAAAAAAAAAAACTGTTTTGCTAAACGGTTCAATGGTAAGAGTCTGGTTACAATGTAGCTTTCGCCCCAAAATTAATTTTAACCCGAATTTTTATCTGTTTGGATACATATACACATGTAAACGAAGGATCACTCATCTAAGCTCGCAGTATCCTTTTCCGTTCTGAGCAAGGTCGGCAAATTTGGCTGAACAATATTTTTTCCCCTTTTTTGCATTCCAGGACGAGAACCCCTTCAACAAGTCTGTCGCCTGACAGCATAGCTCGCCTGAATTGGTGCTTGCCTATCACACAGTCGCGATGGTGGTGTGGACTGCTATGCATAAAACTTCAGGCAAGCATGTCCATAGTGACAACACGTTTAGAAACAAAAGCTATCTCAGAAATAAGTGTTAGAATAAAATTAAGATAAAAAAAATCCACATGAAATTTCAAAGTCCATGCGCTTAAGGTCAAAGAACCTTAGGTAGGAGGGGTGGGGGGGGGGCAGGATGTATCAAAACCCTGAACCATTATCTAACA
The DNA here is from genome assembly GCA_963989385.1 of Ctena decussata. Classification (NCBI taxonomy): domain Eukaryota; kingdom Metazoa; phylum Mollusca; class Bivalvia; order Lucinida; family Lucinidae; genus Ctena; species Ctena decussata. The sequence continues at coordinate 55,866,651 of OZ022509.1, forward strand.
TCAGTCCAAGTATTAGTATCAACTGAGTCCATCGTAGCACTGTAAAATTATGTCTTCATAAATATAAAACTTAAACCAAAATCTTTAAGACAAAATTCTAAGTCGATGACCTTGTCTTAAAGGTCATCCAATGGGGTAAGTATATAGTATTTTGTAAAACTCAAAAAAGTGTCTAACATCAGTTCCAGTGTAAACTATATCTCTGCCAAGCATTATGAATCAGTATGCAATTAGAAAACTTTAATAAAGACAAAAATTTCCTAAGTCCTTGACCTTGACATCAAGGTCACTGAGCGGGGTTGGGGTAGTACTCTGTAAAACTTGCAAATATCAAAAGAATTCATTCATGGGTTCAGGAGATATGAGTCTTTAAAAAACTTTAACCAAAACAATCAATCAATAAACCCACAATTTTCTAAGTCCATGACCTTGACATCAAGGTCACTGAGGGGGGTAGGGATAGTATCTTGAAAACTTTTGACCAATCAAGTATCAAAGGAATCCATCCATGGGTTAAGGAGATATAGAGCTTTAAAACACTTTAACCAAATCATCCAGTCCAAAAAACTCCCAATTTTCTAAGTCCATGACCTTGACATCAAGGTCACTGAGTGGGATGGGGGTGGTACCCGATTAAACTTTGGACCAATATATAACTACAGTGCAAGTATCAAAAGAATCCATTCATGGGTTTAGGAGATATAGGTCTTTAAAAAACTTCAACCAAAACATCCAATCCGGACGCCGACGCGGACGCGGACGCTGACGCCGACGCCTAGTTGACAACAATAGCTCTTCCTGAACTTTCGTTCAGGCGAGCTAAAAAGGCTCTACTCTTTAGAGGAAGAATTTGATTTGAAGAAAGAAAATTCTGTCCTTTAAGAGTTGACCCTGATTGAGGAGGAAGGTAAAAATAAGCATGACAGAGTTCCCTACCCTGACAGTGTATCCATACATCTTAATCAGCTTTGAAAACCTTAACATGAACATACAAAGTATGAGCCACGACACGACAAAACCAACAAAGTGGATGTGCATCCAGCGAAGACTAATATTGGAGTTGGCATACACTCAGTCCAATCAGTGTCTTAGCTGTGTGCTTCAATGGTAGCTTAGCGTCTTAAATAGCTCCATGCGAACAGCAAAGACTCTGATCAGACTGGGCAGATCCAAGCTGATCTGAGTCTTCGCTGGGCGCACATGCCACGTTGTTGGTTTTGTTGGGTCGCAGCTCATATTTACATGAAAATATGGGAAACTAGCAGTATATACGCCATATCACACAGGAACAACATTAAACACACAGCCAAGATTATTATTATTCTAAAATGAATATTTTGACGGCATGAATACATTGTGACACGCCGTCATATCAGCGTCAATGCAACGTGAGACCTGCTTCGACGTTAATACGGCATTGCTTCAAAGTTCCATGCCACCGAGTTGTTTGGAGCAAACTGAATACACAACACTTAAAGTACACAACACTCAAAACAATCCAAATCAAAAGCACGTAGCACGAAAATATATACATCACTCAAGAAATTCAAATCAAACACAGCTGTTAACATCAATGAGCTCACAAAACAGTTTTCTACAACAAACAAAAATTCACACATACAAAACTGACTTTGAAAATATATAAATAAATAAAAAAAATTATCGCATCGAAGCAGCAATTCGAAATAAATGGACAGTGTAATACAATATACATCAAGCCAGAAGTTAAACTTCAGTATAGTGTTAAATATTCTGTAGGTAGAGCTTCCTTCTACTTTTGCAGAAATTATAAACACTTTCGTTTTTCATTAAGTGCGACTGTGGTCTTGATTATACGGGTAGATTTAGGATGACCATTTAGAAATCTTAATTCAAAATTAGAAACTCCTCTTTTTCGGAAGTAAATTAACTGCCTGATATAATGTAGGGTATAGGTTCCGGCTAGTTATGTTATTTCGTTATAATTTTTTATCTAAAACGGAACATGAAAACGAAATGATGTTTAACCTTTGTTTGTGTCTCTTTCTTAGAAATCAAACAGATAAGGTAGCCTCTACATAATAGCCACTATAAATGTAAGACTTGATAAATATTTGGAGAGAACAGAAATATACGCGAGCAGCAAGCTTATACATGTACGTCCAAACGGTAATGTTCATGCTTGTGTTTTAAAATACCTCTAAAACTGATTCATGTTATCTCAAACTACTGGCTACTCAAAGTAAAGTTTCAGGGACCAGAAAATTTACTTTGAGGTATCAGTAGTTTGATATGAACGTCGAGTTTAAGAGATTGAGAGACAAACCGTATTTAAACATTATAAGCAAAGGCGTAACTGCCTATATCCAAATACGAAATTGCATATTGAAATTTTGTCAGTTGACAAAATTTCATCACGCACCTGCATATTTAATGATTCTAAACTTTTGCAAGGGCGTAGCTACCTTTACGCAAATACGCAGGTGCGTATTGAAATTTTGTCAAATTGACAAAATTTCAACACACACCTGCGTATTTCAATGCTGAAATGTTGTTAATTGGGAATTTAATACTAACTGCCAAGAGCCACGAAAATTTGAAATGTCTTAGCGGCTTAGCCCGTATTAGTTCCCTCAGTGAGCATCAAACATGATTGTGCGTACTGTGTAATTGCCCCTAGCTACGCCCCTGTTTTGTAAATTGGACAAGATTTCAACAGAACTGCAAACAGACGCGACTGCATGAAACATCTTTGGGGTTTAATTCGTACTCTTGCCCTCACGAGGTTTTATTGCATAATTGTGCGTCATATGTAAAATACCCCTAGTTACGCCCCTGATGAGGCCAAATCTCAGCTTCGATACACTGCTGTGTATCGGATAGGATAATGCATACGAGATATAGAGAAAGCACAGTATAAAGAAACTGAATGATAGCATAATAAATTCAAATACTACATAGCAAAATCACTCATACATAATTAAGATTACCGAAAAACTTTCGAAGTATGTGAACTTTATCAGGATGAGGTGGGCCTGAAATTGTTATTTAGTAGTTTTTGTGAGCACTTACTCATCATTAGTCATCCGTATCACTATATAGATAGATGTCTGACTTGCAGTTTTACGTCCTTTTCAAAATTATTCTAGTCATATCAGAGTGATGATGAAACGGTGTGTGTTACGTTGAAACATTTTCGCTTCTAGCGGGATTCGGCCCCAACACTGCTAGATTAGCAGACCAGCGCTTATCCCACTGAGGCTGCTCAATGGTATTAGAAGCTTGCGTTCCAGCTGCTCATACCATTGAAGTCAACAAGCAAGGTTTGTTTTCTCAATAAAAAGTTCATTCCTAAGTTATCAAAATGAGTGTTTACCATGCAATGTCATGTAGTAAATGTGACGCACCAGCAAATCCATAAAAAGCCAGAAAAAGTCTCATTTTATGTGCAATGACATTTTGAGAAATATATTTTGATAGCGGTGAAACAGTTAAACAATTAATTTTAATTGTGTCTGTATTGAAATACATGTATTCTATCCCAATGCCTGGGCTGACGGCATTTGGGATCTAACCTAATACTTTCATAAAGCATTCCATTTTCTAACAAAATTACGAAAACAATCTGAAAAAAAGAAAGTGTTCAAATTACGGAAAAATATACTTAGAATTAAAATTTGATTATGTCCGAATGTTGATATTAAAATAGTATCAGGTCACGCCCCGCCTGCATAAAAGCAGTGGTTCCTTATGAATTCATGCTATTTTTTTCGTTTCTTTTCATCGAGATACCCAATGATTCAAATATTTTTTTTTATCAGGGCTCTGACCAGAATGCCGCGAAGCGTACGCTGGTTTGAGCCCTTCCTGTTCGCACATGCAGAGAGGTACCCTTACAGGCGACACCAGACATCCGTGTTTAAAAGAATGATCCTTTAATCAAAAAGCAGTTGCCATGGTAAAGTGCATATCAAAGTTTCAGTAAGCTATGAAATTTTGCAAGCAGGAACACCGAAAGAACAGACACACTTTTCTGCTTACTTTGGTATATACTTAAGTCTATAAATAAAAACGTATTATGTTTGAAAACTCATATTGTTATTTTCATTCTACTACGTTGAGCTAATTTTGCACCCTTAACTTACCGATGTGTTCATTATCAACTAATAGGAAAAGAGATTAACATTTAAGTCTAATGAAAATTTACAAAATGATAAACAGAAATGGAACAGAGGCATATGTATGTAAAAGAAATTGCTATACCATAGATAATTATTCAAAGATGGTTGCTATTTATAGAAAAGGATATATGCGAAAGCTACACCGTCCAGTTGTATAATGTCAGTTGAGTTTTTATTTATTTCCGTTTTGGCTGTACTGAAATAATATTTGCGTTCTTTTATGTTTAAATAAATGTTCCTGATGTAATAAGGGCAATTTTAGTTTCAAATAGTACAAAATGTGCTAATAAATTTGTTAAAAACTGCTCCAAACTCTGGACGGTGAAAAGAAAATACGATGAAGAATATACATGAAAATTATACACAGGGTTACTCCTCCGTTTACTTACTACTACGATGTAGGGAATGTCGTTTTTGTATTCTATAATGATCATTCGTATCTCCTGAAATGTGTTGCAAGTGTAACGATGCTAAATCAGTTTACTTTAATTGTTTCACACGTCAGAAGAGGCACAAAATGAAATTTTTGTTTGGTTAGTCGGCCTATGCTCTCCTCCAGAAGTTCTGGTGTGATTAACACTCCGTGGGTCCTGAAGCGTTAACTGATCAGCCAGCGTAGATTTCCCCTTCCGTTGCAAAAATATCTTATGAATATCACATTGGACTTGTAAATGCATTACTTAACCTTTGTTAAGGACTGAAATACTTTTCATGTTTAAGTCTCGTCGTCTGAGCCTTATCGCGACTGAAAATCCATGATGATTCTGTTTGTCATTTAGAAACGCTTAAAATTCCGGACTGGGTCTGATGCATGTCGACATCGTTTTTTCTGGTGTGAGAAGAAGTGAAACTGTTTGAACTGTCAAATGCATGCACGTGTTATTGAAACGACTGCGATATTAGAATATTTATGTACATACGTAATAGTTGTAGAACAGAACAAATAACTAGCTGAACACAAATTATTCAAATAATGCAGAGCGATTCATGAAACTCAGAGCAACAGCGGGGTCATGATAAAGGTGTTTCTCACGATGTAAATTCAACAATCAAAAACTATTGTAACTCTTGAAATCTTTCAAGAAAATCCTTTTCTACTAACAGTGACCTGGATGAAATACCTGCATCGGAATTACTTTACACCATAACCAGTACTTCGTTAAGTCATGTAAAACAATTTTGTTCAGTGTAAGTGCAAAATTATGAAGTGATATGTTTTTAATGAAACAGTACTACCTTGTATCACGTTTTGTCAAAGCGTATTTAATATAAGTATATCCGTTTATTATATTATATAGTATATTTCTTACACAATAAATGCGTGTTTAATCATCTTGTTTTAAACAAAATTTATAAAGTTTTTAGAATTGGTCGTTTAGTCTGAGTTTCATGCAATTAAACAGTTACTTACGAGGAATTCTAACGTTGGGAATGTACGTCCCTGAAAATATTATGAGACATCTTGTCTGCCACAAACGACTTGAACAAGTTTCATAAGTTAAGAATATTCTTTACTGCATGCACAAGAAATAAAGACAGTCGATGCTACAGTATCTATAATATATTTTCTTCCCCTATCATTTTAAACCTTGTCCTTTTTTAATCTGGATGAAACACGTGTTTAAAAGTAGAGCTGCAAGTATTGCATGACAAGATGTGATAGTGAACTGTCTCATATGGACGATTATTTAATGTGTACGGATATACCGCTATGTTTATCCTTCATTTTTGCAAAGGAAAACCATTTTTCACATTTTCTGTTTGCGTCCTTGAACAAAGAAGCCAAACTAAAATGATGTCAGCTCTTTAAGGAAAGGATTTGCTCCGAGAGGAACAAATGCTTTCAAGTATAAATATGTTTATCTACAATGAGACGGTTCTCATGAAGATGTTTTGGCAGAGCATCGATAGACATGCTCTCTGAAATTTCATAAAGTAATTCTTTCACATCCAGCTCTGAAGACTGACATGTTGCTAGTTTCACTGAGCTTGTGCCGACTGTGGGTCGGCCAGACTCAAGATAATATGAAAGAGCAGCTAATCCTCTAAGATAATGAACACTAGATGTTCCTCAAAGACAGCGGTAAAAATCATTACATCTGACAGAATACACTACTAAACATCAAGGACATGTGCTTTCACAAGATCTTCACAAGACAAATAAAATATAATGCACCAGTTATTTGCATTTCCGGCGATCCCAAGGGCGAGGAACTGCTGAATAGTGGGATTTTAGTACTGTGCTTTTGCCCTAGCCTGTCACGGAATTAAGTCGCATGTAGATGATCTTTAACTTCCTGTCACAATAGCCGGTATAATAATAGTGACTCCATTTTGGTTGGTTGATTTGATGCTTAACGTCCACGGTAAACAACTAAGGTCGTGTCAGGACGGTCAGTTAACCTAACCACACTATTCCTGGGCAGGCCTAGACCTCCTAAGCGGTTAACCAGTACTTAGTGCACATACTTTCGCCAGTAACTGACAACTGCCCTTCTTGAATCAGCGGAAGGAGAATAGTGACTCCAACTGCTAAACATAGTTCACAGGGATGCGGGCTTTTTTAAAAAAAAGATAGTTTGCAGGCTTTTTAACAGAGATCTGATCAGATATTTGTCCCACAGCGAACAATATTTACAAAATGTACTAGGGCTCTACAGATAGAAAAGTCTTAGTCAAAGCAATTCCCTGGCGCTAAGGTTCCCGGGATGGCAAATGTCTAGTGCATTATAAAATTAGACATATGGACATTCAGCACTTTCAAACCATATCCCAAGATGAAAACTGCTGGAAAGCATCCAGTTATATGCTCCAAGCAAACAATTAGTTAATTCTTATACCACGCATACTTGAGCTGCATGATGACAAAATCTGTCTTACAAAATGCACAAGCCTGGACCAGTCCGCGAATACTCACAGTCTAGTCATGGCAAGTGTCATTCTTTTGTTAATCCTCAAAGCGCCGAAAAAAAGCAAACAACAAAACTTATGTCTGCAAGATTGAAAAATATATTTGTTCAAGCACAATCATAATGAGAATTCAAAGAATAGAGGACAATGTTGATCCAGATGATCAGCGCCTCCTCTGGATCAACGTTGTTGGAAAATTCCACTATTTTCATTTCTGGCGCTTCAAGAGCTAAATACTACAACAACCAATAAAAGGGTAATACGAAACAGGTTTTGACCCGACAGCGCTGTCGGGTCAAACCCTGTGCATTTTACTCTTTATTACAGACACATTTTCTCACTACGTATATCACTTACAAGCCGTCCCCAGCGTGACCGAATGGTTTGATCTTGGTTTCAATTTAGCCAACGTTTCTGCTATCGACGGCATTTTCATACTCTCGGTGTAAGCTTTAGGCAGCGGTCTTGCCGGTAGTTCATTTCGACACACTGGTGGCTGAGGTTTTGCTTCGTCAAAGGTTGGGGTAGTCGTACTTTGTACTGAAATTACTCCGCGGCTAGATTGACAGTTTTCCCCGTAGAAATCTCCATCGTCATCACTCTGTGAGGCATTTTGATGAAACAACATAATGAGTAATACGGCATCGTCACGCTTATTATTTTGTCGCTAAGGACTACTACTAACCTACCTGTCAAACCTGAAAGGCTAGATACTATTATGTTGATCTATAACCCATTACCGCTGTGGCCACTAATATCTAATCGCAAAGGTACTCTTTCCTCCCATTGTATATGGGTTTAGTAGAAACCCCTGCATACAAAAACCATGAATGTGCTCTCATGATAATGAAAGAAAATTGTTCGTTTATAACGTATTTGCAAAATCTGTTCTATGTACAGCAACTTTTGAATTGTTGTACTAGACTCATGTTGTCGTAATTGAAACGTTTAAGAGTATTTACTCTGTCCCAAACTGATCCAATGATTTTATGTTTTTTCAAACTGGATATTACAAGCCTAAAACTTGAGACAAGTTTTAGGCTCGCAACATCCTGTTTGAAAAACATAAAATCATGGGATCAGTAGTCTTGGGTAATAAGTGGGAATTAATTTGAATTCAATTCGAAAGAGTGACTCTGTTTCAGATATCTTGAGAGCACTGCCCATGGTTAACGTATCAAAGGCTTCAACTAAACGTGATCACTTGCACTTACCCGCATGCGTATATCCTGTTCTGACATTAAAGCCAACAAGTGTCTGTGCTATATTCGACGTGCCTTCATTAAGCGCCACCTGCAGACGACGTTGTAATTCATCATGTGTTAGAGAGCGACGTAGCAGGGGCATCCCTGTCCGTGGACACTGACATACCCCGTCATCCACACACTAATTGGGTACAAAAAGCAGCTATTAGACTACAACTAAGCACTGGGTAAATACTGCCATGCAACGACTATAACTTGTCAAGAAACCGTTTTAGTCATCAAGTATAATTGGGCGAAAGCCAAAATTAAATGGTTTACGAAACATATTTTTTTTAAGAGAAAATGGACTTATAGATGCAAACACAACGCAACAAGATTCTTGACAAGTTACCGGTTCTAAGTAGCAAACACTAGCATGAAATAGGTAAATATGAAACATTAAACACCACGGCAGGGCATTTTAAGGTCTATTTTGACCAAGATGCAATAATATTCCGTGAATATGGCTTTTCGTTCAGGTGGAGTTAATCTTTAAGGACTCGAACTGCACCTGCCTTGATGCTGACTTTCATTTATTACAAAGACATTCACAGTATGATTTGTTATAAACCTATCTTATCAAACTGAAAACAAAAAGACGGATCAAACAAAGACTATTAATAAATTAGACAATTAACGTTAAGTTAGACTGTCGTCCAAATATGCATTTGTAAATAAGCTTTAAAAACGTATTCAGGTAAACATGCAGAAACACACAATCAATGTAAGCTTGTTAAATCAAATTAATTTCCACGCTTATTAGAAAAAATACAAGTCATTTATTAGTTTTGTGGAGGTATCGCACATAAACAGTGATCTAACGAATGGGATATTATGATTTATTGCCGAGGTTTGTTTCCTTACCAATGAAAACGAAGCAGAGTTGGTTTCTAACAAATGGTATCGAAGTTCTTTTCTACCAAATGATAACGAACACACCCGTTTTAAAGGATTATACTTCAATTATATAAATTTACCAGCGTAAAAGCGCTCTTTCCTATACGTTCAATCAAAAATAAAAGGCAGCGCGTGCCTATCTGTCTGTATAAAACTGAATGTGTTAAATTAAAGATGATTGTTATTTTTATGCTCTAACTAAATTAACCTTTGGTAGCTCACGATACGTATCGAATAATTTAAGATATTTTACATAATGCTAGTCTTCCATTACTGTTGAAAGTAAACATCAAGGCTCGTTACTGTATATGCTGGAATTCAGAATCATTTATCTTCACTACAGCTAATATTAACTGATGTTAGGCGGCAGTAACACAGCCTGCGGCGCATGTCACTATTTATTTGGCATTACCGAGCTCACTCATTGTGACTTTAAAGGTACAGTTCAGCTGAACCGGGTGTTATATGGCGTGACTAGTGTTTCACAGATCATGAGACTCAATCAAGTGGACTTTGAAATATAACTCTAGAACGGCAACTGTAGCCAACAGCAGGATAACACTTGAGCTGCTCCTCAGAGTTATATCCACTTCTGTGAATGCAGTTAAGTGGAGAATTAATTGTTCATGAGTAACTACCGTAGACAAGAGCGGTATGTCCTCACCTATGATAAACAGCGGTTATCGTAGAAATATTGCGACTTCGCCAAACGTCTGATGCCACATCACTCAAACGAACAAGCTTTCCCCTATTTAGTGCACACAGTCTTAAAATACAGCTAAAGCATTAGTTAATCACATTCTAAGCAAATTTTGAGAATTACACCTTGGTCTTTGAGTGGCGCTCGGATACATGTAAAGTCAAGCATCCTAAAGTTTAGAAAATCATTCATTTTCTAGAAAAAATAGCATATTACTGAACATAACTTCAATTCTTCCGAAACTAAAGTACCTCATATAAATAACAGCCTTCTCGCTATTTCTTGGATTTTCTTCATAGCGTTGCTCAGGATAGACTTATGGTATAAGTCTATTCTTATTTGCTGGCTGTCGGAGCGATGAACTTCAATACTGAATTGAAGAGCGGCCTTAGTATCATTACATATTATTATTAAGAAACTCAATTGTTAAACCGTATGACGATTGCTCCAAATTTCGGAGACAGGTTTGAAAATAATATCCTACTGTATTTCAAGGTACACACTTGCAACAAGGCATTTTACTATCGCACTCATACATGAACTTTGAAAGCCACCTTCCACCACAATAAGTAAGATCACAACACTGTCGTTATCGCCATCTAAAATAGAACTAGACTTCCAGAACTCTGCTTTTACATTTAGTAATAGACACTTTTAGATTTTAACACTGCAGCATGCTCAGTAATATCCGATCTTAAGCTATGATATTTACAAGTTAAAATAGATAAACCATAGTACCAAACCTTGAAAAAGAGGTTTTTATCATATGACGTCGCATCTGAGAGTGTAATAAAGCCATGCATTATAATCGATAATCCACTAGTGGATTAAATATGCAAATTACGTCGTAGCGTTATGCGTTGACATCCATAAAAAGTCGCGTTTTCTAATGGTGAAATCGTGACGTTTTAGTGCAAAATTTGCTAATAAAATGCAATTTTAGTGTCATATGATAAATAGAATCTTGCATTCGTGCTAATGTATTATTGAATTTATTAAACTCGTTGTGGAAAACGATAAGATGCTCGGCATAGCCTCGCATCTTATCTTTTTCCCCTACTCGTTTAATAAATTCAATAATACATGAGCACTCATGTAAGATCCTCTATGTAACGAGTCTGATATTTTCGTTTCTTTGGTGTATTCCTGGCTTCCAAAGGATCTTACAATTCAGAACTTATTGTAATAACAGGCACTGCAGTTTGTTTCACTGTCACATTATATCCGCTTTTCGAAAAGTGTCAAACTGTTCATACGAAATCGATCCCATGTTGTCTAGTTCTATTATAACACACAATAAGAAGCAGCTGAACAACCCTCAGCGTTCGTAAGTTCTGAATTTTGTCGACTTTCTGGGATATGTCTTATAACAGTCACTGAGGTTTGTCCAACAGCTAGGCTGGTAACATCGCTAATAGTTGAATACCTTTTGAAGCGATCTTAATCTATGTGGGAAAGTGTGCATAACAAAGTCCATCATGTTCTCATACGACTATTGAAAATATAAGACATAAAAAGTATATCACTATATGTTGCCGTTATAGAATCATCACTTAACGGCATAACAAAATACTAGTCCGCTATCACTATTACATGTTGTCCGAAAAGGTGAACGTGAATCTACAGCAAATCAAATCCATGTGAAAACCCTTGGTGGCACTGATTTTGTTATTATCACCTTATTTTGCCTGTCAATCAAACAGCCACAGAAACTTCGCATACAATCTGACTGGGGACTCTAAAATGTAAACATATATTGGAGAGTTTTATCTGTATTTCCTAGCAGGCTTCATAATAAGCAATAACTAGTTCTACAATTTTAAAACCCTTATTTGTTTGCCATAACTTTTTGCAGCGGTACTAACGATGTTTATTAGTAAAACTATTAGCATTTTCAGCGTCATATCCAGGAAATTGAGGAGAAAAACATCATGGAAGATATATACATGTGAAATAAAAAATGTGTCTTCATAAATCGGTTTGTCAATCTGTTCTTTTATCTTCTAAATAATCTGGCACATGTGTCGTCCAGATCATATGTATTTTTTTATTGCCAAGGGTTTATTGATAGTTATTCCTCAGTCTTTTACGGTAATGTATCAACAATAGTTTATGCCTTTTGACGACCAAAATGAAACACCGATCTCTGGCAAACCAAAACTCTTAAACATTTGCAAACCAAATCACTTAAATATTTGCGGCCTAAGTGCATAATTTCGAGATGCAGAAGACACACTTTAAGAATAACAAGAGTTAGGAAAATAATTCCAATTAAACATATATTGTCACGTTAATTTTGACAGGTGTTATTTTCAGGAGGTAAACAATTGCAGGTAACATGTTACTGTTATCAAAATAAGAAGCTCAGCTGATACCTCCTCATTCTTTCCAAACTGTACTGTTTCGGTTTTTGCTTTTAAATACTCCTTAACCTGTCAAAGGGAGGTAGACTACATTTAACCGTAAACTAATTTCTGAACGAACATCTATCTCGGCTGAATTTGAGATACCGAATTACTTTGACTATGGGCAACCAAGAAATTAGAAACTATCTGCAGAACCTATCGTATTAATGTAAATACAAGTACAAAATATAGTTTTTGAAGCAGACTAACCCTTTTACGTATCTAGACATGACTATTAATAAAGATATTGGCAAACAGCGTAGACCCCAGTTAGACTGTTTTGGTATCAACCTTCATTGTTTGCTCAGGTTCCAGGCAATTATAATTTGGGTAAATACAGTAAGAACAGGCTTGAATTAGAAATATTCGGCAAATATGACTAGGTATCTTAGATATAGATCGTCAAAAACTATGCACTGTCCCCATATTAATTAAGTGAATATTTGAATAATCAAATCTGTATATGCCTCATCACTTTGTTCTTATATCAATAAAAAGAGCACTGCAAAATTAGGTTCAACTAAGAACTTTGACACCACTCAGTTATATGTTCCAAACGTATATTCCTCCTGCTTTTGCATGTATTTCGAAAAAGTCAATAAAGTGTTGGAAACTGCCTGATAAAAGACCCCTCCAACATCCAGATAATTACCCACTCTTTATTTTATAGGCTAAATTTGCAATACAGAACAGTAAATATAATGCAAACGGTGCTTAATTTTTGAGCTATGGATATTAAGGTCACCCGTAATGGCAAACACAGGTAAATTCAAACATTGTGAATCATAGAAAAATATCTCATCCTGCCGCTGCCAACATTTATCACTAAGATGTCAACGGCAGAATATGAATTGGAGTACCTACCGATTTGCCAATATTGGCCATATGGGCCTAAACTCATAAGGTCTAAAGTTAGAAGTGATCGGGCGCGTTCGGCATAACTAGTTGGGTAGACGCGAGAAACTCAGGTATTCCTTGGGCTACTCGAAGATACATCTTCGAGTAACCCGGAGAATGCCTGTTTATTGCTCGGATTTACCCAAGTACTTATGTCGAACGTGCCCAATATCTAGAATCATTGTTTTTTTTTCTTTATAGCGTAACATACTGCGATTGTAATGTCTGTTCGGATCTGGTCAAATATTTTTCTACATTTTAGCCGAGCACGGAAAAACGTACATGACAGTTTATACAGATAGTAAATACTCGGACCATATGCAGTGATTCTAATGCATATTTATATACATATGCATATAATATGAACAGTCTATTTACAAAATAGCAGAAGACTTAAGAAAACTATAGTTTATTACCATCAGAATTAAGGTCATAGCTAGTTAAAACATATACGACTGATTTTACATGCAACAAATACTACTGTTTATTAAACGACTGGTTAATAAAATCTGTGAAAATCTATAATCATGCAGATGCATTCTATGGACCAAGTTTGGGATGCATATTAAGTATGCTTACTAAATTCAACAAGTACCTAGCAAAGCTCTAGATAAGAAGGGGTAACACGGATAATTCAAAGATAAATTTTCTTGTTTCTTGATGAAAGCATATGTTGTGACCTCTCATCTGAACCGTCTCGGCGAGACGGTTCTATTGAGGGATCACAACGTATGTTTTTATGGAACAATAAGGAAAAATGTCTCTTAATTATCAATGTTACCCTTCTGACCTCGAGGTCTAAATTCTAGCAGAGCTAATTGGTTTAAGCAGGAACATAAAGTATACAGTAAGTGTCGTCTAACTTTCTTGTGAAACAGATAAATACTGGCAATTTAAATGCAAATTAGAAACTCGTAGGTGCAACAACTTAAATTAATACCTACAAAGCTTCAAGATGTCTTGAAATAACTTTACCGGCAGTATGGCAAAATATATGGTTGGCACTAACATCAGGTTATTGAAGGAATTATGCTGCAGATTTATATGAAGACCAGTGTATGAATTGGTGAGATTCGAGCAACACAATCCTAAGGAAATTTCAAACAAAACGGTATGCTTTTACAATTCAGTACACCGCCTTGCAAATAAAACTGATGCCCAAGGCACTTTATTATTCAAAGTTTCTAGATGTTATTTGAAACGGTCCTTAATATGTAGTAAATTATAAACTTACAAAGAAAGCCATTTCTCTTTGTTTGTCTTCATCTGTTCGTTTCTTCATTTCAGCCATTCTCTGATTCAGAAACAAAATATACAGATCAGGGGCCGTATTTATAAAACAACATACATGTAAGTGGTTGCTATGCTGTTGCTAAGGCAGAATATTTATGAAGGAGATTCCCTACAACTATGAAATTTGCTCTGGAGGAACAGTCTGAAAAAGACTGTTCCTCCAGAGCAAATTTCATAGTTGTAGGGAACCTCCTTCATAGCAATTTAGCCTTAGCAACAGCATAGCAACCACTTAAGTTGTTTTATAAATATGGCCCCAGATAAGTAACAGTGCTGCCAAAAATGGCAGCTAATGTACAGCGATTTTAAACAATCTGGAAAGCACAAGCAGAGTCCAACACAACTTTCACGTCAATGTAAATAATTATTATGATGAACAAAAATGAGTGACACCCATTCCTTATTACACCTAAAAACTAAACGTTCAAGCAGAAACATGCAGAACATGCTTGTTTTGCAATGTATAAAAATATGAAAAGTTAGTCCGTCTGCAAAACAATCTGCGATACAAAACGAGATAAAGGAGTTTTACGGCCCTCTCAAAAATCTTGTTTGTCATATTGAAACGATTATTGGACGACAATGAAAGACTGTGTGTTATGGAACCCCGTGTACGGTGTGAAGAAATCCGACCTGGTGGACCGCTATCATTTAAGTCAGCGCTTAAAGACATTTAGTGTCAGCCTGTGTTGCCCGCTGTTTTATGGCCCTATTATCTCATTACTTATCTGAGCCGGGATATTTTCTTATATGTAACCCAATAAACAAGAATATTGTCTTTAACTGACAGCACCACCGAAGCTCCTGTCAGAAAACCTGAAGAAGCAATAGAAGATACTAAGTTATAACCAGTACCATACCTACATATAGATTGCAAATGGAAACAAGCTAATAGTCTCCCTTCATAATTCATTCATTATCGTTACAAATACTGCTTTCTTTCCTTTACAATCCGATTATCCCCTTGTCTATGTATTTAAAGCAAATTACAATGTATGAAGTGATGCCTCCCCAAATTCAATATAAAGAGATAAAAAGACCAATACCTTCGCGGCCCTTTCGACGCTCCTTTCTTCTGCAAAACATGGAATTCCGCCATTTTTCCTTCCTTCATATTTGCTTATGAAATGAGCTTTATCCTTTTGATTCTTTGGTATTCTCTCTCCATTCAAGGCCTGAAAGTAGACATACCTTCATGACTGTCTATTGTTTTAATATGCTTCACGCAATAGCCTTAAGGAGTGTAAATACTCGGGCGCCAGTTCAGTCAGGTATTGGGCATAATTCCTGTACAGCTTTCTTTATACTGAGGTGAGTCAAACACTAACCCAGGACATACCTTGAGACATGCCCTATGGATGCCTCAGAATAAAATAATCTAACAGCATCCCTATCGATATTTATTTTTTGTATGGACAGAGAATAAAACCATGAGAAATCTGTAGCAATTTACAAGTTAAACGAGGTACAGAGAAGAAAGTTAGACTTGAACATGAAAATTGAGCCGCGACACGAGAAAACAAACAAAGTGGTTGTGCGCCCAACGCAGACTCAGATCACCCTGGGCGTCCGCCCATACCGCTCAGACTTTTTGCTAAGCGCTTAAACGATAGCTGAGGGTCTAAGTGACCTGCATGTGGACAGCGAAGACTCTGATCAGACTGGGCAGATGTCCTGGCTGATCTGAGTCTGCGCTGGGCGCACAACCACTTTGTTGGTTTTCTCGTGTCGCGGCTCAAAATGTAAAAACAATTTCTGCAATATCTTATTTTATCTTATTTTCTGTGAGTTTTGCAGCCATTTCGAGACTATTTCACTTATATCCTGCCGATCGCTACGCCGAGATAGTGAAAACCGGAGCTTCCAAGGAAAAAACACTTGATCTTTTACAAGCAGAACGTGCCTTTCTCACTTATGCGCCGAGCGATGCTCAAACCTACAGCGTTAAGATATATAATGTTTAATGTCAAATTGCATCAAGACAGATCCAAAAAGGTGATTCGGTGTCTTAGTCTTAGTATGTTCCAAAAAAACCCTGCAAATCAAGAGCACCTTTGATAATCTAAAAAGCGGGCCAACCCATTTGCAAGAAATAAGCTGCACATCACGGTCCAGTTGTTCAACACGAAGGACGTTCTTAGTTTACAAAACTTTAAATTTTCACACGTATTTGTATGAAAAAACAACAACACCTTTTCTGCCGGAAAAAGAAGAATCTTTCGCAATGCTAAAGCTCTAACCAATTTTCCAGCAAAAAATTACTGCAATTTTAAGATTTTTTTTTTTTTTTTTTTTTTTGAATACTGTAAAACTAATTACATTTACAAGTTGACGTCGTTGTTTCTGAATCAAACGTTATCGTTTTTTAAAGACAATTTCAATATTCAAAAAACTTCTTGGATAAAAATTCCCCCGTGAATCCGTAAAAGCGCAATGTTTCCAGTGTCAGCAGACTGGGCACTTATACCGTCTGGCATGGGCATGAATTATACGGCTTATTGTAAGCGATGCGTTCTCTTAAGCTTGTTCACTTAAAGCCGGCAATTTTAAAATCATCAGCTTAACATAAAATCCGTTTTTACAAATCCTTCAAATATGAGGGTTGCATCTCAGAACATTCAGCAAAAATCATCTTTAAATGATGAAAGGTGAATAATGACACTGTTAAGATACAAGTATCCAAAAACAATTCCGTCAAATATATAATTAATATATTAGAAAGGCAATCATCAAGATACATGAGCCGCGACACGACAAAACCAACAATGTGGTTGTGCGCCCAGTGCAGACTCCGATCAGCCTGGGCATTCGACAAGTTTGATCAGATTCTTCGCTAAGCGCTTAAAGGGTAGCTAAGGGTCTAAACTACCTCCATGCGGACAGCAAAGACTATGATCAGACTGGGCGGATGCCCAGGCTGATCTGAGTCTGCGCTGTCCGCACAACCACATTGTTGGTTTTCTCGTGTCGCGGCTCACATATTTGATTAGACAGCAACTGCAAAAGAGTATATATGTTAGAAATATATAAATGAATATATGGCCACAGCAGCAAGTTATGTACAATAATAATTATATCCTTAATATTAGAATATTAAGCAACTCGATAGATTTTATACAATAAATATTTGACGTGACATATTCAAAACCGATGAGGCAGGCTTCCTGTTTTCAGATGGGTTTGTTGAAAGGACATGGACGGCTAAATGGCATTTCCTTCCAAAATTGTACAAATGGATTACCTAAATCAAAACTCCTTTTATCTTTAATGTCTTAGCTGAATGCCATCGATATATTAGCGACAAATATCTTATATTTCCAAATGAGGGAGTTTTATAGGTACAATTAATAAATTATATCAAATGTCTGTTCTACACTTTCCTGTAAATGTTCAACAGCAATAACAAAATAAACCCGATGCAGAAAACAATGTGTAACTTGTTTTGAGTTAGTATATAAATGAAAACACCAAAATCCCCAAAACAAAACTTTTAAGCAAATACAGGGAGCCAGCCTATGTTATACCAACCTGAGATTTCGGCTGGTTCCCATCACAGCGTGTTTCTGAACCAGAATTACCATTAACGGATGGTAGAGCCTGGAGGTTAGAAATGTGCAAATATAGGAAATAAAGAGGTGCAAATTAAATTGAATTAAACTGATTTGCGCCATGTCAAAGGGACCATACGGTATGTGTGAACAGCCCCGACTCCAATGAGTCTGCTTGTCAACGCAGATTTAAGCACCTGTCCTATTTTGCTTAAACATCTAAGGTTTTTAAATAATCAACAAAGCGAAAATTTAAGACTAGCCATTTGAACAGATGCAAGGCTTATTTGAGTATTTTCCGATACCACATGCTCAAGGAAGCGCTTTTCACACGCCGCCGCCGAAATTTCCTGTAATTTCGAAAGCTCAGGGAATTTGAGCGACGTGGCATGAAAAGTTATAGCATTGCACATGCAAACCCGCACACATTTAGATCAGCCAGTATACTATGAACATTAATTTGATTATTTGAGATGATGATAAACTGTTTCAAAATAATGGATGCAAGCAGTGACCCTGACCAGGGTATACAGATAACGTATGGCACATTTGACATGGCGCAATATTTATATACTGGTATGTGAAAGGAAGGATATACCAGTAAAAGAAGGTATAGTATATAACAATAAAACAGTTTTGTACCATTGAAAATAACAGCAGATTCTTGCAAAAGTATCTTTTGTGCATGAATGAGAAACAAATACCAGTTTCGCGTTTATTGCCAATTAATATAATTCATATGAACTTTATATAATCTGGGCCTAGCTGTTCAAAGTTACTGTCTTTACTTAACGAGACGTTAAATTTTCGAACATGCTGTACGCAAAAACACTGCCATTTTTCGAAAATAAAATGTGAGGATCTTAAAATGTAAGGATCTTTTGTACTGCAAAAGCTCTTTTGTACTGCAAAAGCTAATCACATTTTCAGCAAAAAATATCAAGACACTTGACTTTTTGGGCACAAAAAATACTTAAAGAATCCTTAATTAATGACTTCGTTATGTCAGCGATGCTTTGAACAACTTGGTCCTGAGAGACATTCTTTCTTGTAAACAAAGCAAAACAAAATACACAGTCTACAGCATATTCCTTTATTTTCGTTTCAATTATAAGTCTATATATGCAGAAAAGAGAAGATTGTTACGATCGAAATTAACATATTGCCAATGTTTTCAAGATCACCTAAACTTAAGACATATTTTTTAACAGAATTATTATCATTTGTTGTATATCCATACGCATAGGAATATGTGAAAAGCTATACTGCGTCGATCATCAATACGCATTACTTTAGAATTTTAAATTAAACAACATAATTACTGCCATGGCTTTTGCATAGTCATATGTACGCTTAAAATCATCTTTCTGACAGACAAACAGCTGTTTATACGTTAAGCAACTTGGTTCATGTCCCTTGTTTCACATTTAAGAATTTGCTACCGTTTATACAACGTACATATCAATGGTAAATGCATGTATTAAAGTTGGGATGGGTGCCTGAAAAGTATATTGCTAGCAGCTATGACATATCATTTCGATTACCTATAATTCAGTTTTTTCTACTTCTCAAAGAAATTATAATCACATGGTCATTTATAATCACATAACCCACGCCGCAAACAGGGTATTTTGCCTATCTATGAACCGTACATGAATATGCTAGAACCTTCACCTGAGCAAGCAGACATAAAATGGTGTGTGTGAACAGATGACATTAGATAGACTACTGGGGAATTTCGGTTGTACATATATATACTGAGAACCCATTATGCACCACCAGGCGCAACTACAATATATTAGCACCAAAAGCACTCATATGGGCAAACACACCAGATATGAAACAAACATTTACGTGTTTGCTATAGTAAAAACACAATTGAAAGTCGTGGAAAAAGTTACATATTTTTGCGCATCCAAATGACTGTACTGGTAAAGTCTATACAATGTTTATCAGATTACGATGCCAGTATCTCAAAACCAATGGGTATGCCCTGTGACCACTACTGTTTCATTAATGCAAAACTGTGCTTAATCAGCTAAGTGTAAGATGAAAGTTCGGTGTTGATCGAAGTCATAGCTCATGCCTGCATTACCTTATATCAGAAAAAAATTGTTCTCTGTGGTATACAAATGTGTACACTAAGTTTCCTTTCTTTACATTTTCAGTAAAATCAGAAGTTATCCATGTAGAGAGACTGGGTAAGGGATAAGGCAAACAACAACCAGAATCTATTACTAAAGGATAACGAAGATTACTCTACCCTATAACCACATTGGGCATGTTTGGCAAATCTGAGGCGAGGCCCGACTAACAGTCGGGCGTTGAAGCAGGGAGCTGTCCAAGTTGTCAACTGTGCAGTTTGCAGCGTAACATAAATTGTTACTTGTGTTTGCATTAAATTATAATTCTTTTAAACAGTACCGAAAAATATCTGTAAATAGGCGATATTTATGAATCTCTCGCCACTTCAGCTCTTGCCAAGCTGAAACCAATTTGGAGAGATAACAACATATCTCTTGGATCAAAGGTGACACTTATGCGCTCCCTTGTCATTTCCATATTTCTGTATGCCTGTGAATCATGGACCTTGACGGCAGAGTTAGAGAAAAGAACGCAGGCCTTTGAGATGAGATGCTACCGAAGGTTACTGAACATTTCGTACAAGGACCATATAACCAATGAGGAGGTTCGCAGGAAGATCCAAGCAGCCATTGGAGAATATGATGAACTCCTGATGCTGGTCAAGAAACGGAAACTAAGGTTGTTTGGCCACGTCTCAAGGTCTTCTGGTTTAGCAAAGACAATTCTTCAGGGCACAGTGAAAGGAAAAAGAAGAAGAGGTAGACAGAAGAAGAGGAGGGAAGACAATATCAAGGAGTGGACTGGAATGGATTTTGCCAGCTCAGCTAGGGCAGCTGAAGACAGGACAAGGTGGAAAGGGATTGTTTTGAAGTCAGCTGTGGTGCCCCAACGACCTAGCAAGGTTATGGGATAGAATAGGATAGAATAGAATTTATGAATTTATTATCTAATGCTCCATGAGTTTCAGGCGCCTTTGCTGCCTTTCGGAGACGTTTCACGCCAACTTTTTGGACATCAATTGTTTTGATATGACTGAAATACGGTTGGAAAAGTAGTAAATTCTCGAGTAATCTTTCAATGTATAAATTGTGGAGATACACCTGAAAAAGCTTTAAAAAGATAGAGAAATCTATGCCATTATAGTCCGGACGCGATAAGTTGGCAATGTTATTGTTTTGTGTTTATAGCAGAGTTCAGCTTATCCAACTCACGGTAATGAAAGAATAAATTTGAATAATTTTGTTACTATCAATTTTGTTATCAATGATATTCTTAAACTAGAGACAGTTCCTGTCTTTAAGCTTTCAAAAAGTGTCATTTAGATAAATTAGAACTGCCAGTTAACCGTAATGTGACATTATGACCATAGATCAAGAAGTTACATGAACTGCACCGTATTGATAGTACAGGTACTGTTGACATTAAAAATGTAAACAAAACATTGCCACTATAGCGCGACCGACCTATACATAAAAGAACTTTAGCAGATAAGAGTTCATCATGGTAATTAATGCCATGGTCTTGCAAAGCATATAGAAATAAAAGGCCATCGGCAAAGTGTCACCCGACGTTTGAAATGAGTCACAAACTGCAGCCCTTTATTCAGTTTCAGAGTAACTGTATGGCCAAAACCAGAAAATATGTGTATAACAGAACCTGGTAAGCAAATAATAATTGAAGCATAAGCAAAGACATATACCCAATAATTACTGGGCCTCTATGCGGTTATAAAATACTTAAGTTCAGAACTGGGCGTATATGTGTAAAATCAGGTTACTGAAATTTTAGGCTATTACAGAATGCCCAAAACATCAAGACTGTATACCCAATAACAAAATAACAAGGGCCATAATCCTCATAATATGAATCTGATGAATAATGAACAATGCATTTATGAAAATTCAGCCCATTAATATGAGTTATCCTTTTACCTTAAAGTGAATGTCTGTTATCTATGAAAGGGAAATAACTCTGTCACTAATAAATTTAGCATATCCTAACAATAATCAGAATACTCAATTAACCAAATGCTAATAGCATACCAAATTTCAGCTCTCTCGGTCAAACGCTTCAAAAGCTGGAAAAATGCCAAAAACGACAAAAGGCCATAACTATGTAACATATAGGACAATTGAAATTCCAAAATCACATGCACATTTTCAGATCAAGATGAAACATTCTGCACAATTTCAAGTCAATCTGATAAAAGATGTGGCAGGAGTTGCGGGGACAAGGTCTGAGTCAGCAAGGGCCGTAACTCCATCAAAAATGGCTGAAACAAAAATCAAAAGCCACATGCACATCTTCATATCATAAGAATATAATCTGTAAAATTTCAAATCCATCTGATGAAAGACGTAGGAGGAGTTGCGGGGACAAGATTTCGGACGGACGGACGGACGGAATGACGGACGGATGGACGGACTGACACACGGACGGACGAGTGTCATTTCTATAGTCCCCCTCCGCCTACGTCGGGTGACAATGAGCCGCGACACGACAAACCCAACAATGTGGTTGTGCGCCGAGCGCAGACTCAGATCAGCCTGGGCATCCGCCCAGTCTGATCAGAGCCTTCTGAGTCTGAGCTGGGCGCACAACCACATTGTTGGTTTTGTCGTGTCGCGGTTCAAAAATGTTTCCGAATGAGCTTTCATCTGAAGAATAACATCAAATAACGGGGAATTACATGTACCTATTCCAAAGTTAAAGTCAACTCGTTTGTCATAAGCTGAAATGAATTAGCCCTTAGCGACAGATTCATGTCCATCTAAAAATAGGGGTTCGGTATTAGTAAAACGCCAAAGTTGCGAACACCCCATCATTTTCACGAACCCGTCCTATTATTTCCTATATAATCTATAACTTTTCTAAATTGTTTGTCAGCACGGTACAAACACTATTGCGGTTTCAACTGGCATTCATACTGTCCATGTATTTTCTATGAGCCGCATCATGAAAAAAATTGTTCGTGAATATGCAAAATGCAAAGCTCTGACAAGTTTTCAGGCACATGCAGTAGTCTAAATACACTTATTTTGGCAACAACATAACCGGGCCGTTCGAAATTTATAAAACGAACGTCGTAAAACCTGAGCAGACTCCGAATATGCAAAGGCTGAATTGGGTATGAGAAAAGAGAATGCTACCCAAGAAGAGGCTCATATTTCCTTCTAAGCTATATATGATATGGGAGCATTTCAATACTGCACATGTACTAGTATCCTCTGGAGCATATAAGGAACAGTCCAATTTACGGATGAGGGGGATGGGATTTTCTGATTAGAATATATAAAGCAAGCTACCCTGATGATCATACCCTCTGTTTATTTACCACGCACTTACCGAATAGCACTTGGCAGTGGAACATTGAAAACACGTCTAAAATAATAAGCAGCATTTTCACAGGGTATAATCGATTCCGCTAATTTTCGCTTCTTGCAGAGACTGTACATCATATTTGGCTTCCGCCGAGACTGTCCGCGAGCTCTTGCTTCCTGCCGAGACTTCTGTACATGATAAATGGCTTCCTGCAGAGACTGTCCGCGTGATTCTGCTTCCTGCAGAGGGCTCTCAGCAGGAAGCAGAGTCACGCGGACAGTCTCGGCAGGAAGCCATTTTACGAGAACAGTAGTCTCTGCAGGAAGCAAGAGCTCGCGGACAGTCTCGGCGGAAGCCAAATATGATGTACAGTCTCTGCAGGAAGCGAAAATTAGCGGAATCGATTATGCCCTGTGATGTTGCATATGGTAAACCAATCTGACAACATTTGACCAAACAGCTTCGCATAGCATAAACGGCAAAGCTTCACTTACTCAGCCAAAATGTCAGTTAGCCAAAAAAATACAAGAAAGTTTGCTGCTAAATATTAAATACAACTTTTAACAATATAAAGATACGGTAGCCGATTTTTAAAGTCCTCTTAAATTCAATTTATCAGGTATTAAAGTCTTCAGTCATTCTCTGGCCATTTTTAACACGTAAACAAGTTAATGAGTGTTTTAAACAATTAAACAGTACAGCTGTTGGCATCATTTATAAATGTAAGTAAAGGATAAATCAAAATAGGGAAATGAAGAAAAACGAACAAACCAATAAAACAACAACAACAAAAAAAAGAAAGTGCAAAAGCAGAAAATATCAAAGAAGTACCAAATGATTTTAAAATGCTTACCTTTGTCTAATGTACAAAATAAGTCTCGACATGAGAAAAGGTGCTTTGTCGCACGATGCTATTTATATATGATGTCCTGATTACGTTTCGTGACACATTTACACAGCATAGTTTAAACTGATGTGCAGCACATGCGATAAAATACTGTTTTTCGTGACGAGACACTTATATGCATGGTAAACTTAAAAGTCCCTTCCATTGAAAATTAAAGATTCAAGCTCTCGTTATGTAGTTAAAATACAACAATGCTATTTTACACCTATGTACGTCAGCCATAACAGTGCACAACAGTTTCTTTTAAAGAATGGATAGAATTATCATAAACCTCCTGAAACCGTTTTTTGGATTTGGTCATTTTCAGAGGTTTTGTGACAACTCCACCAGATATTTACAAAAAGGAACTTAAATATAAATATGCATTTTATACATTTTAGCCCGCTATCATTGTTGTAGATTGGTAAATAATTTGTGTAAGCTTGATTTTGTAATTTCCGAGTTTGAATGGAATTGCGCGTTTACCAGGCGAGGCTAATAAAATTGGCAAAATGTAAAAGAAAAAGATGTTAATATAAAAGATAAAGGCCGAAGAAAAGAAGTCCATAGAACTTACTGAAAGTTTTCTTTCTTCTTTCTTTTCTGTTCCTCCAGAGCCCGTCTTTCTCTCTTGCTGTTCTTTGTCTCTCTGCTTCTTCGACTTTCTTTTCTTTTTCTTTATTTTTGGCTCTGTTGGTGGTTTCAACTCTGGCTCAGATTCACTGTCACTATCACTCGAACTAAACAAGGAAAAAAAACAGAGGCCATAATATTGAATGGTGGATGAAAATAAACTGTTTTTAGAATTATAAACACTGCCTTATTTGAAACTGTCTTTAGCAGATTTGAGCTTATTGTGACTCGAACCGTTTTAGGCCTGTGCAAGTAACGCATGCACAGACGAGCATTCTCATATACACCATCTATTCTTGCAATAGTGTGCAGTTCGACAACAATATTGTTGAACTATAAAGGGTCTGAAAAGCTATTTTCGTTTATGCCTCAAGGCATACTTCGAT
The DNA here is from genome assembly GCA_963989385.1 of Ctena decussata. Lineage (NCBI taxonomy): Eukaryota > Metazoa > Mollusca > Bivalvia > Lucinida > Lucinidae > Ctena > Ctena decussata. The sequence goes on from OZ022509.1 coordinate 55,892,016, forward strand.
CCTTTCGAATGATCAGAGCTGTGTTTTCATATATCTCTATCCAAGAAATGTAAAGATTCTGCACCACTATCAAATAACTGCATGCATTGGTATGTGTTTCGTTAAAAACAATTAAACCTTTATAAATGTAGTGACATGCAGTGATGCCTTGTACTATTTCAAACATACGGTACTTACTCAGACTCTTCTAAAGCTTCAGATACATGCAGCTCCGCCAGAATCTTCAGACATCCATCCATTGTTTTGATATTAGCACTATCCAAAATTTGGTCCACTTGAACTTTACTAAGGTTTCTAGAATCTAATTTCTTATCCTTTAATTTTTTCACTTTATCATCCTGATTATTTAATGCACTTTCCAACTGTGTCATTAGGTCACCCGTGAACTTGTTCGATATTTCTATATGGCCTCTATTATTACTATAGTCTATCTGTCTTTCTTTGATGGTTTCCACAACTGTGAATGAAATATATTCGTGCTTTATTATAATATTATTGGCTGCATGTACAACCATCATACAAAAAAGAATTATACTGCAAAAAATGAAAAGAAAGTTTATTGGAGTTTTTACTGTCATGATTCCTAATACCTGGCACATCTTTAATATAGTTATGTTTTGTTTTGAATTGGAAATCATGCCAATCAAATAACAATGAAGATATCAGTTAAAGTCTGTCATGTCCAAAAATATCTAGCTTTTAGCTGTATAACAAATCAGACCGTACTTTTAATTTATCCATAGGCAAATACATTTTTTCTTGAAAATTAGTAATATTGCGCAAATAAACACTTAAATTGTTTAAATGTATTATACCCAAATCTTGTAAAACAATGAAAGTCAAAACATTCAAATTATCTCCCTTTGGTTTAACAGAGCTCTAGATAAGAGGGAGTATTTGAAAATAATTAAGGATAATTTTTCTTATTTTTCATCGAAACCATATGTTGTGACCCCTCATCTGAACCGTCTCAATGAGACGGTTCAGATGAGGGGTCACAACATATGTTTTTATGCAGAATTAACTACAATTATCCCTAATTATCACTCAATACCCCCTCTTATCTAGAGCTCTGTTTAATTCCATTGAAACTCAATATGTGACTAAATATCTAGCCTCCGAGTGGACCAAGCTAAAGCATAGTTTAAGATAATGTGTTACTACATGCAGAGATAAAACTTATTGGTAACCGAAAAGCATTAATAATAGACTTTCATCAATTTGAGCAAATTTTAATCGTTTAAATTGGGCAACACTGTGGTATTGAAAAAAAAAGACAGAAAATTTTATTTTTATTAATGAACAGATCGAAAGCTTAACTATTGATGCTTTTAAGAAAAAAATAGAAAGCAGTACTATGTGTGTTACTCTAATAGTGCAAGGATATCAGGTAGCTACATGAGGTAACCATTAAAACCTTTGCTTGCTCTGAAGACGACATATTTGGGGCAAATTAATTCGTATCAGAACATTTTCTCTAACCTTCTTCTGGTTCATTCACTGGCTTTTCAGATCTCATGAATGCCTTTAAGTTCGGCATCTTGTAGTTGATTCCCTGGTTACGTCTGTTCAGCACCTGGCAAGTAAGGTAGCGTGTCATCTCCAGAGCAATCTCTGTCTGCCTTCTGGAAAAGAAAGAAACTATTTAGGAAGTTAATGTATATACGACATTTGGCACAAAAAAGGGTCCCGGTATATGGTCGTAATTAAAGCGCCACTAAACAGGCATGCCTCGTATACATGACAAAGGCAGTTTGAAGTAGCATGCACTTTGTTCCAAGACAATCGTTCTCCATAATCATTTTACGTTTCAATAATTCTTCTTAACCATATTAAAGTCATAATGAGATTAGCATCGTTCAGTTTCACATCTGGTTAACTATGTTTCCAAGACTGTTACGGAACGAAAAAGAGTCTTAGTTCCAAAACTACTTTGTCACAGAGGTTAAACAAATTTGCTTAGCCACGATGACCAGGGCTTTTGGGAACTAGGACCAATTTTTCGTTTAGTAACAGGGGTGAGTTGGGTGTGTCTATCAAATATGTGCACACCATAATTCACAGTCTTCCCTATGGTAAAATGACGCCAATAACGCTAAATAATCCATGATAGAGTGTCATATGAATAACTATTCATATTGTCTGGCTTTATGGACAATGACTGGAACAGTTAATGTGCTTAGGTTGTCTCCCTTAGAACTGGTATGACTTGTTCATAATTTTTCTCGTTTCAAATTATACCTTGCTGATAGAGGTTTTCAAAATAAAATAAATTTGAATTTGAATTTGAATTTGAAAATGGCATTAGGCAAACATTGCAGCCCAAGAAAGCGGCATCTGACCAAAATATACACATATTGCTTAAGACATATAGCTATTTCTAAAAAAAATAAATAATAATAAAAAAGTGGCATGTGCGCCCAGCAAAGACTCAGATCAGCCTTAGCTTCCGCCCAGTCCGGTCAGAGTCTTTGCGGTGCGCTAGCAGCTTGCTTAGAACTAAGCAACCCTTTAAGCGCAAAGCGAAGACTCTGATCAGACTTGGCGAACGCCCAGGCTGATCTGAGTCTTCGCTGGGCGTACATGCCTCTTTGTTAGTTTTCTCGTGTCGCGACATAATGGTATAATTACTAATCACTTTCCGTATTTGCCTGTAAAACAGTTTTTTTTCATGTCGGAAATGGCCCGAAATATCTAAATCAGTCGTCAAATTCCGCTATCAGAGGGATTTTCCCTTCTTAAGCATTTGCAAAAATCTAGACAGAATCTAGATTGTTTTTGGGTGGGTAGTAGGGGATACCCGTGTCATAACCGAAGTGATATAGTATACTTACGCTTTGTTTTCCTGAGTGAGATGATATTCTAGCACCGACTGACATAATGTCTGACCCATGTCCATGTAGTCAGCTATATTGAAATGACGACATTCATCTCTGAAAATTATCAAACATAATATAAGCCGAGCGAGCAGAAAAAGTGTCAAGAGAAAACAAGGAACAGATCTCTCAAGGGAGTGCCACAATAAAAGATACCAGTCTTTCTTTGGCATCGAGTAGAAGAGTCATTCAACTGGAATTGACAAAACAAGGCAACCATAACGATAAAATCCCTCTTCCCGTCGCGCGTTTATAAAATGCTAGACAGAACAAAACATACAAAAAATGAGCCGCGACACGACAAAACCAACAATGTGGTTGTGCGCCCAGTGCAGACTCAGATCAGCCTGGGCATCCGCCAAGTTTGATTAGACTCTTCGTTAAGCGGTTAATGTATAGCTAAGGGACTAAGCTACCTCCATGCGTACAGCGAAGACTCTGATCAGACTGGGCGGATGCCCAGGCTGATCTGAGTCTGCGCTGGGCGCACAACCACATTGTTGGGTTTCTCGTGTCGCGGTTCAAATAGTAGTTACCAAACCGTGAAGTACAAGAAAAGGCTCACAGGTTGTCACCACAAGATTATACCATCAATATGCCATTAATACGCCCATTATTTAAGACACCAGGGAATACAACAGTAATATCAACTATCTAAAATGATGTCTCAACTATCTAAAACTGTGGTGCCTGATTTCACTTTATATCATTTAACAAAAATCAGTTTGCGACATTTAAACATGTTTTAGATCTTGGCGCAGGCAATGTCTTGTCCTTGGTATCTGAAACGTTTATTAAAGGCAATACCAGAACAAAAACATTAGTGGCATGCCCAGATGAAAAGTAAAAGTGGATTTATTGTTATACATGTAGTATAACTAGTCCAGATACTGAAATAATTACTTCAAAATCATATCATTCACCATTTTATAAAAAATGCAGGAATAAACTATACAAAGACTCTGAATTATTTTTTTATCTTTAAAAATGTTCAGATTTCACATGCCAATGCACTAGCAATGGTATGCATGACAAATTTGCATCTATTATTAACGTAAATTAGCCGAAATCGTGACGTGATCATAAGAATGGAAGAAGAAAAACTTAAAGCAAAGTTTGTTGTTGTTAGTATAAAACAAGTAATCCAGCAGAATTTTTTTTTACTTTTCAACAGTATGACGCTGTTTATACATGTACACATAAACCGTTAAGCTGTCATCAGCTGATGCCGTTACAAATTTGAACTGAGATGTTTTCGCCACCTGGAAGTACCATGTAGAATTCAGAGTTGAAATCAAAGTTAGTCATGAAATTAAGTTGTGGGCAATATTTGAGAAGCTTGGTTTGTTAATCTGAAGTCAGAATGCCACTGCAGATTATTTGCAAATATCAAGCCATGTTGTACCACATAAAGAGTATAACAATCCATCATGAGTGTCCATGTAGGATAGGGAAATCTCACCCGAGGGGTCGGAATTTCAACCAGGGACGAGGCTTGCCGAGTCCCTGGTTGAAATTCCGACCCCGAGGGTGAGATTTACCTATCCTACATGGACTGGCTCATGATGGATTATTTTTCTCCCACTGTTTGCGGATTTTAAACCTCAAGTCGGATTAGGCTTCAGAACAGGAAAATTTTAACTTTTTAACCAATGATCTGAAGTAAATTTTGAGCTGCCCAGTGTGTTTATCGGGTCCTATAGTGGGTGTAAACACAGTTTGCACTTCAAAATTAGACGGAAAACACAATATGTGGACTATTTTATCTTCCAGAGGGCGAAAACAAAATGCAACTTAGCCTCTCACGTCACGCGCGTCAAGTTTGCTAGCGACGTTTTAAACCGGTTTTAGTGACGTCATTTAAATTGAGTGACGTCACAAACCCATGATCTGCTATCAAACGTCACCCGACATGCTTGCGTGTCCATTTGGTTCATTTAAAATTAAAATAATAGTCAAAAAATGAAAAAGTCTGGTTGCTAATATAAGAAAGATGTTGCCAGGTATAAGATAGAAATTTCTTATATGAGCTGAGAGCCTATCTTATATAGGCAAAGGTGGGAGAAATTTACATTGATATAAAACCAGAAAAAATCAAGTACGTTCATCATCAAATGGTCAAAAGCAATTGTTTTAAGCAAATAGGCATACATGTGTTAATACCGCACCCATTCGTCATCATGACAAGATAACAGTAAGCAAACGTAACCGGCTAAGCGTTAAGCAGCAATTTGTTTTGGTCAGTTGTGCCCATTTCACCTACCTTTCACAGTTCCTGTGAAGGAAAGTAAACAACTTACATAACTGTTCAATGTTGTAACGGATCATTTTCTTTTGAGGTATAATATCACAACGCATTGTGTTAAAGCATAACGCTAAGAACCTGATAATACAGCGCGTCCTGCGCCGCCTGATCGTGATCTAAACAGCTTGCAAAGATAGAAGGAGTTAAAATCTAACGGTGAAAGGAAATATTCTGGTTGGACAAATGAAACACATGACATAAATACGATTGCGTCTGGGTCTAAAAGTGTAATGCAACCGTTAGTTGCAAGCGTTAGTGGACGTAAAAACTTTCAGAGTCAACAGACCGTGAAATATAGATTGAGTATAAATGATAACAACACCCAAGTGGCCATCATGTGACAAACGTTTTACCAGGTTTGATGATTGTAGGTATTGTGATTAAAGAGAAAAGAACTATAACACCTGGGTCGACCCAAGTTTGGACGTAAAATACTGAGCAAACGGAACGTGAAATATTGACCAAGGTAAAAATAAGCTATACCCATAGGAAAATTTTATTCGAGATTTCAGGAATGTGTTATGATGTTAGAGTAATGGACTTGAATACTAGGGTCTATATAACTGTGGACGACCGGTCGGAAAGACTGATTTGGACGGACGATCGGAGCCCCGTTACTGCGGCTATGGATTCGTTCCGCTGAGGTGCGGGGAGAACGTCGATATGAGAATTGAAATACTACTACTACTACTACTACTACTAAAAAGACTGACAGAGGAAAAGACTGATAGACTTACGGACTGATAGACTGGCGGACGGAAAATGGCGGACGGAAAACTTGAAACTTTATCGCAAAATGCAGGTGTGACTCGAAAAAGCATAACTCCTTAACGGAAAGCACGAAAACGTTTTGGCAATTTTTTTATTGGAGCCATGTCATGTGTCTTCCAACAATGTGGCAATTTTGTCATGTGGAGTTCAGATCACCCTTTTGTGGCACACAGAGTAATCAGAGACCTCACTGTTAGCTCTATGGCTTGGGTCACTTCCAGCGATAGCTGATGTAACAAGCAATGGCTATGGTCAGACTGCACATAAGTGCAGCCTGATCAGAGTCTTTGCTTGTCACTTATGTCATATTGTTGGAAGTCACATGCTGTGGCTCTTTGTCCTTATTTTTGAAATTTTCATTGTATTTACCTGTGCATGGCAGTTCCACTAAAAGTGGCCTCTAACGTAAAACTATTGTGGATTCTCATCTGACGCCACATAACCACTCTCCCTGTAGCCTCTTTGCAGCGTTTAATGTTGAACTTACAGTAGGGGAAGGAAAACTTGTCTGGTGACTGAAAAAAGATGTATATGCTAATTTGCCAACACTTCAAAATGCAACTAAAGACAAAATCATTAAGCCTATTTCAGCATAAACTAGGCAATAAGCCTATTAGGCCTGTTTCAGGATACAATGGACAATAGCCCAGTTTATGCTGAAATAGGCATAATGGTTGGTTTGCTATGTAGTTGCATTTGGGAGTGTAGACACATCAATTAAAGAGAAGAGAAATATAACAATGATCAGCACTAGTACAGGGCTAACAGCGCAGACTATGAGAATTCTATCACAAACAAACCGTAACCTCAATGCTATAACTTAATGTGTGAACAGGAACTTCATTTTGTAGCCGACATGTCTGCAAATGAATTTCATCAATTTTTTCTTGCTGATTGTATCCGAATTTGGTTGATCTCTCATATTCTCTTGATTAACATGTATCTTCAACATGGCTGAAACAGACAACGGTTATTGCATTCCAGAAACCTCAGCCAGTGATCCAGATAAAAAGGAGTAACAGGGATAATTTAGGAGTAATTTTCCAAATTCGTCCTTAAAAATATATGTTGTGACCCCTCATTAAAGCCGTCTCGCCGAGAAGGACACATCATTTGTTATCTTTAAGAAATATGAAACTTATCTCCGAATTATCTTCAAAAGCCCACATTACCTGCAGCTGTCAATAGTATATGTATAGTAATGTTCTTACCTTCTGAGCCATAAGCCAGGGGAACAGTCTCTCACTGAGAAATGCTCGAGCACCAACAATGCCATTTTGCGTATCTAGATCATCTGTGGCTGTGTTATTGCCATACATAAACACGTTATGTTTCCGACTGTGACCGTGGAGGTCACAGTAAAGAAGCACCTGTTGAATAAAATAAATCAGAGTGTAAAGTAAAGTATATTTATTATGATAGTCTGCCTGGCAAACCATACAGGTATTAAAATTACACTGACTGTTGAAACTCACTATTTAGTAAAACTCATGCAAGTATTTGAATATAGATAGATTTCTTTTATATTTATCTTTTACACACGCTGCCCAAATAGTATCAATCTAAAATAAAGCTGAAGGTGCATAGGGAATCACAGTCACAAAGCCTAGCCCACCGAAGACACAGTATCTTAAATTAATCAGGAATAAAAGTAAAATTAAGGGTCTGGATCATGATTCTCATTGAACATTACACCATATCACAACAACTAATAATTACTCATGTTTCAACCATTCAGAATCGTGTACAGATGGGAGGATTAAAAATTGGATGTACATGAAAAATATGGTATAAATAAGAGATCCGGTACAGATGGGAACCGGTACAAATAAAAAATCTCCATATATATATAACAGTGTAACAGATATATGATATAATCTTACCTCATGTTTCTCTAGCACAGTATCTATCATATTTTTAGTATGCCAGATTGTTGGAAAACTTTCTTTTCTGGGATGTCTATAATTGCGATTTAAATCTCTAGCTGCGAGAGAGCACCGGTAGTTACCCACTATCACTCCATCTGGATTCAACATTGGCACTATTTTGAATATGAATTTATTGCGAAGTTCCTGAAAATGAAATTTAAAACGGCTCTTGAAAGCGGCGACAACAAAATAACTGCAACAATGATCTCATCTTATTTATGCTATGCATAATTCCAAAAGTAGCTTTTACGGAGCTAAACCACTATTGATTCAGTATAGCGGACACTATAGGCTAATCATTAGCTGAAAATAAAACATTTTGCTCTCGGGCAGAAAAAGGGCCTTATAGGCACCCCCCCTTTACAATTAAAATTTCATCGGCCATATATCCCAGAAAGGTTATAAGTATGTTTATTTACTACCATATTAAATAAACATTCGTATACAAAATTTTCAATTAAACTCAACACAAACAAGTTTTTTTGTTCTATAATTAGCAGTTATATTGATCACACAAATACGCACGTCGTTTAATTCTGTCTTGTTCTTTGTGGTGCAGTCCGAATTACTCATATTCCAGTCAGGGCCTTTAAGATGATTATGAGTTAAGTCTTAAAATCGAGATCCACTGAGGCTGGTGCTAGGGGGCGTGGCCAGTACAGCAACATTACACTACTTCACAAGAACATACTCAATTAGCCCATGTCTGCTATGTCCGTCTCTCTGATGCAAGGGCGTAGCTACCTATACGGCAAATACGCAAGTGCGTATTGAAATTTTGTCAAAATTGACAAAATTTCAAAACGCACCTGCATATTTGCATGCTGAAAATTTATAAATTAGACAAGATTTCAATACCAATTACCAAAGTGGCTGAAATACTAGCTTTCCCTTCGAGAAGTAGGGAATAAAACATGGTTGTGCGTATTATGAAATTGCCCCTAGTTACGCCCCTGTGATGTGTTTACTTCTTCCAGAGGATTTTACTTCATACTTAATTTTATAGTATCTGATTTTGTACGGTTTTCTCTATGGCTCACCTGAGCTTCTGGTTCAGGCCCTGTGATATAATCCAGGACCCCTTTCATCATCCAGCTAGACTGGGATTCCCCAGGGTGAACACGAGCAGTGACAATAACAGCCTTTTTCTCTTCTTGCTCCTCTTCAGGCTGATCTGTAATGACATTACATGAAAGGGTGATTAAGGTGAATGTACACACGTTCAAGGAAAGCAATTCCGCCATTTTCACTTTGCCTTACTTTAAATATGAGAGCAAAGTCTTCAGCGAATATGAAACTGGAAGACAATTCATTTCTTTAAGAAAAATGTCCCTTTTAACAGGCGCCTATTCTTACAGATACGCTACTGCTACTGTCATTTTGAAATAATATATCCACACTTTATATTAGATTTGCTTTTTATCTAGCCACTTACTTTACCCAAATAAGTGCAAGCAAGTTGAAATATTTGCTTTAAGTTTCGTTGTATAATAAGCCAACTCGATATGAATAGTGGGGTCCCAGATAGCTCATTGGGTTAAATGCTGGCCTAAAAAGCCAGAGGCCCTGGACGGATTCCGCTGAAGGAAAAAATCTTTTCAACCGAGATTCAATTACATACAACCTTTTATTAGCACCCTCCCAAAGTCCTGATATTACTGAAATACTGTTGAAAACGACTTCAAATTACAAGTCATGCATATAATATTGAGCCGCGACACGACAAAACCAACAATGTGGTTGTGCGCCCAGCGCAGACTCAGATCAGCCTGGGCATCCGCCCAGTCTGATCAGAGTCTTCGCTGTCCGCATGGAGGTAGCTTAGACCCTTAGCTACCCTTTGAGCACTTAACAATGAGTCTGACCACACTGGGCAAATGTCCAGGCTGATCTGAGTCTGCCCTGGGCGCACAACCACATTGTTGGTTTTGTCGTGTCGCGGCTCAATATCATAAGAATTGTGCCAGAGATAAATATATTACTTACCAAAATTGGTAACTGTGACTAGAAAACAACTATTTCCCGCCCGTGTTTCACACAGGACTTCCCTCTGTAGACAGTTCTGTCGCGCACTGTCGTTAAGTAACGCCTCTAGATCATCTTTGAGATCAGTGAACGTGTAGGGGTAACAGTGAGCTAGGTAGTATGTGTCGTTCTCATTGGGAAATTCCTGAAATCATAATTTATAAATGGAAGTCATGCAACTGCTTTTTAGCTAGGGTCGTAACTGAATTTCGAAAATACCTTCATAATGAGAAATGAGAACAGCAAAATCAAATTTCGCGTCAAAAGCCAATTTTAGTAATGCACGAAAATATTATTTATCTATTTTCAAGAATAATACTTTCCTTATTTTCCGAAAGTCAGCCGGCTTAAACCGTGACAAAAACTGCGTAGCAGGGACTCTTATATATACCTTACTACCGTAATAATATAACTACAAACAGGTGCCAGGTGATGGTGACAATACGGTTCTGGACTGCAGTCAGCCCCCAGATGAAGATCAACAACCGATCCTTCGTGAGGAAGTTGAGATTGCAGTAGCAGCACTGAAGAAGGGAAAATCTGCCGGAGTTGATAATATACCAGCAGAACTTGTTCAAGCTGGAGGGGAGACCATGATTATGTTTTAACATATATCTGTAACAGGATCTGGAGAACAGGAGAATGGCCTTCCCCATGGACTCAGTCGCTGATTATTACTCTCCCTAAAAAGGCAACCTACAGCTCTGCCAGAACTGCAGAACCATCAGCCTCATCAGTCATTCAAGCAAAGTCATGCTGAAAGTCATCTTGAACAGGCTTAAGCCACAAGACGAAGAGATAATCGCTGAGGAACAGGCTGGGTTCCGAGCAGGAAGGAGCACCACAGAACAGATCTTCAACCTTAGAATCCTGTGTGAAAAGAATCTCCAACATCAGCAGAATCTGTACCATGTCTTCATTGATTTAAAAAAAGCCTTTGACAGGGTATGGCATGCAGCCTTATGGGCCACCATGAGGAAGTACAATATCAATGCAAACCTAGTTCGCACCATTGAGCAGCTATACGACAAGGCTACAAGTGCAGTCCTGATGAATGGCAGCACAGGAGAATGGTTCAGAACAACAGTTGGAGTAAGACAAGGTTGTCTTCTGTCACCCACCCTCTTCAACATTTTTCTCGAACGGATCATGTCCGATGCTCTGGAAGAACATGACGGAAAGGTTAGCATAGGCGGCAGAAATATTACCAACCTGCGGTTTGCCGATGACATAGACGCTCTTGCTGAGGAAGAGCAGGAACTAGAAGCTCTAGTTGAAAGTCTCGACTAGACCTGCACAAGGTATAAGATGGAGATCAGTGCTGAGAAGACCAAACTGATGACAAACAGCGCAGATGGCATCCAGAGGGAGATCAAGGTAAAGGGGCAGAAGCTGGGTACTGTAAGCAGCTTCAAATACCTTGGAGCAGTTGTCTCAGATGATGGCTCAAAACAGGAGGTTCTCTCAAGGATAGCACAAGCCACTTCAGCTCTTGCCAAGCTGAAACCAATTTGGAGAGATAACAACATATCTCTTTGATCAAAGGTGACACTTATGCGCTCCCTTGTCATTTCCATATTTCTGTATGCCTGTGAATCATGGACCTTGACAGCAGAGTTAAAGAAAAGAACGCAGGCCTTTGAGATGAGATGCTACCGAAGGTTACTGAACATTTCGTACAAGGACCATATAACCAATGAGGAGGTTCGCAGGAAGATCCAAGCAGCCATTGGAGAATATGATGAATTCCTGACGCTGGTCAAGAAACGGAAACTAAGGTGGTTTGGCCACGTCTCAAGGTCTTCTGGTTTAGCAAAGACAATTCTTCAGGGCACAGTGAAAGGAAAAAGAAGAGGTAGACAGAAGAAGAGGTGGGAAGACAATATCAAGGAGTGGACTGGAATGGATTTTGCCAGCTCAACTAGGGCAGCTGAAGACAGGACAAGGTGGAAAGGGATTGTTTTGAAGTCAGCTGTGGTGCCCCAACGACCTAGTAAGGTTATGGGATAGAATAGAATAGAATAGGTGCAAATCGATGGAAAAAATATTTTACACTTTCCAATCTGAAGTCTCAACCTACATTCATCACACTACACCCACAAAAGCAGCACTGATGCTATACGATGCATAAAATGCTCATCTTATAAATTATTAGGCTTGTGGAGATATTTTAAGAGCCGTGACACGACAAACCAACAAAGTGGCATGTGCGCCCAGCGAAGATTCAAATCATCCTGGGCATTTGCCCAGTTAACCCCTGTGCCGTGAGGTCGACTTCCAGCTTGTCTGAATACCTACGGTCGGGTTGCAGGCCTATCGCCCAGTCTGATCAGATTCTTCGCTGTCCGCATGGGGCTAACTTAGATCCTTGGCTACCTTTTACTCTGACCAGACTTGGCGGTTGCCCAGTCTGAGCTGAGCCTACGCTGGGCGCACAGGCCACTTTGTTGGTTTTGTCGTGTGGCGACTCGAATTATGTATTATTTAGATAGCTGTTGAGATTTTGCTCATTTATTGGCATAATACCCATCTCATTAGTCTTACCATTTGCCATTCCAACTCGTAGAAGGCTACGCCCCTTAAGAGCAGCGGGCAGTGTAAATGCATGACATTGCGAGAGTAACTGATATGGTGACCCGTCCGTGTCCAGCCTATATGTCTGTTGTGTGCATCATATTCTGAATACAGTAACGGTCTCATACCTGAAAGAGAGAGCAACTACTGAAAGTTCAAGAAACACAGGAATTTGTAGTATAATGTATCAATCATGCATACATCGGCATGTTTGCATAAACATTAAAGGTCACTGTGACACAATACTTTTACAAAATTTTGCGCTGAATGTTGCTGAGTACTTCCCCAACAAAAGACTTTATGTATGGTGCGTTTGATCAATTCTATTATCATGATCAAGTCACAACAGTTATTTTCTTTTGTAAAATTGGCGGAGTAATGATGGTGAATTAAACATGGATTGAAGAGGTAATGAAAACAAAACCCTCTTTTAAAGTCGCTGACCATCAGCCAGACAAGTACTAAGCGTCACTTCTGAAGTTTCAAGAGCCAAAAGTAAGTAAGTAAGTAAGTAAGTAAAGTCTTTATTTAGTGAGGGTGACAACTTCTACTAGCATGAGCTAGCATGTCCCATAACAACCAAATCCTCTAGTAAAATTAACTCACGGGCTGTGTTATACTTGCAACTTACCATAATTATAAAGACTATCTCTTTTTAAGAGGTTGACTATTCTAAATCTGTATGTTACACCAGGAACTACATTTTGTACCCGAAAGTAGTACCACTGGGTATGTCTGTTTGTGTAGAGGTCTGTCTTCAGTACTAATTCATAATCAAATTGGCCTCTGTAATAGAAAATATTATAATAACTTTTATTATTCATTGTCTTTTGTGCAATTTGTTGTAGTTATAATAGGTTGTTTCAAAACAACACTACCAAGCTATCAGAAAAGCTGTAAACCTCAAGCAGTTGATTATAACCAACAGCATATGGCGCGCCATAATATTAAGGTATTTAGATACACAATAACTCTGTATCGACTTATTAAAACACATAACAGAGTTATTGTTCATGGTGAATCAATCAACACACTTACAATGCCTACCATAAAGATCCTAAGTTTTCGGGCAGATACATCTGTATAAACAGTGGAAACCGTGATCAGACTGTTCCTTAGGAACCAGAATGATCAAGGTCTTCACAATTTCAATTCCATGTGCGCATTTTTGAGGCATTACTCTATGGTAGACCCGGAACAACAGGAAAATAAATAACAGGGCAAGGACCGGCTGTGTTTGCAGCAGGTGCAGTACTTGGACAGTCTTTTTGGGGGATATTTTAGAACTTAAACATTGTTTTTCTAGGAAACAAAACGGTGAAATGTTTGTTTTTTTGTTTTATTCTGTATCATACAATGTAAGTTTTACTAAAACAATATGCATAAGCATGCCCCATCGACTGAATATATTTTTCAAGACCTTTTTCATGAAATTCAATTTTCTTGCATTTTTTAAAAAAATGTAAAAATATACTTATAATCAAGATAATTGCCATTTTTCTTACCAGTCTGTTTCAAATACCCTATATTAAAGATTATATGATTTGCAGAAATGAAAGTGCATCCTTGTGCTAGAGACATGAATTTTAATGGAAAATGTGTAAAAAAGTATGTATAAATACAAAAGTTTGTTTTTTAGGAAAACAAAACGGTGAAAAATTTTCTTTTCTTATCCAAATGTTTTATAGCCCTTTGAGTTATTCAGCTGGTATAATGAAATGAATGCCCCACCAATATCTTTATTCACCATTCGTCTACCTTAACAAATACGCGTAAGTGTCACACGCGAATCACACACGCGTATTTGCCAATATTATTGCGCGTCATATTAGATCTATTATATGTTTTCCCGTGCAGCAATATTGGTAAAACATGTGCCAGACGCATGTTTATCAATATTATTACGCGCTTATTACATGTATATATATCGTGTGCGTAAATATTGGCCAAATCGCATGTCATATGTTTATATTGAACGTGCAATAGATACATATGATGAAACAAACACTCGTAGAGAAACTGATCCGTTAAATAAGTTTATCAGCGTTATGAGAACTCATATTTCAAAGAAACGAGGCGCACAAGGAGAAACGTTTCTATCGTAAGACTACAAAAACTCAAAAGCACAAAATGCATTTATATGCCATGCATACTATAACTCGGTATAAGTGCTATCACTGTGTTTTTCAGGTTCCCGAACGCTCCCTACTCTCTTTCTCGCCATAAAACCTCGCAGTAGACAGGCATTCCTAATTCATATAACATTAGAGACAATAAAACCTTTAAATAGACCGTTTAGCAATATAGATACAACGACATCAACTGAATATTCAACCATAAAAAGGTTTTCAAATAGCTTTATTTTTAAAAGAGAAACGCGTAACAGTTAAGATAACCTGAACTATACAATCAAACGTAGGAATGAAACTCGAAATCGATTAAACATTAATTTATAACTCAGTCATTCAATACGTTCGAAACGATTTCACTTTCTATATGGGGTAATTCAATAACACAAACTGAATTGAAATTACATGAAATTTTATAGCGCAAAATTTTCCACCACCAGTTTGACACTATGTTGTATGGGTAGATTTAAAGCATATGAGCCGCGACGTGACAAAACCAACAATGTGGTCTGCGTCCAGCGCAGACTCAGATCAGCCTGGGCATCCGCCCAGTCTGATCAGAGTCTTCGCTGTCCGCATGGAGGTAGCTTAGATCCTTAGCTACCCTTTGAACACTTAACATTGAGTCTGACCACACTGGGCAAATGCCCAGGCTGATCTGAGTCTGCGCTGGGCGTACAACCACATTGTTGGTTTTGTCGTGTCGCGGCTCATATTCAGAAATTCGATACCGGTATTTACAAAATGGCACTACCACAGAGTAAAACGATACAGTATACTTAATAATGTACCCAAAAATGTCAAACCATTCGGTGGAATGAAGAAGAAAAATGTTAGAGTAACCAGACAAAACAAGTAAACTGAGAGATGTCAGTTTTCATGCTTCTAGATATTAATGGCATCATCAAGTTTACATTAACATTCACTGCTCTTCACAGATTTGGTCAACAGATTTGAACAAATGAGCTGTGACACGAGAAAACCAACAAGTGACATGTGCGCTCAGCGAAGACTCAGATCAACCTTGGCATCCGCCCAGTCTGATCAGAGTCTTCGCTGTCGGCACGGAGCTAGACTGGATGGATGCTCAGGCTGATCTGAACTTTCGCGTGTCGCACATGCCACTTTGTTGGTTTTGTCGTGTCACGGCTCAAATATGTATCAAATCTGCATTCTACAAGTCTTTAGATCAGGCTCAATTGTTCAAAGCGGAATACATTTGTTATATTTTGACTATATTCGTCGGCAAACTGCAAAACATTTCCGTAGGTTGTACGGTAGATGAATCCTGGCAACCAGCTGTCAGTCCATTTTCCGTTATTTTACGGGCGACTGCCTTTAGAACTTATTTTGAAATCACGATATGGTAGAGTTATGTTAACTGACCGTACTCGAAAATACCTTTATAGTGTTGAAGGACTATATGACTTATACAATACCTATCTTATTCTACCCTACTCTACGTAATGATTCCTGTCAATGTTTACGGGCGCCCGTAAAAATAATAGAAAATGGACTAGCAGCTGGTTGCCAGGTATTCTACCGTAAAATCTACGGAAATGTTTTACTGTGGCAGAAGCTTCACTTCTTAATTTCAATGAGTGAATGGAATTGCGCTCCTTCCAGGACCGACTTTAAGATAAACTGTGGCTCTGTGTTCCGGTAAAGTGGTCTGCAGACCGTGGTTGTATACTAGACAAGCCTATAAGAAAAGGCTTCCTCCACCAGGATAGTAAACCGGTGGTCCCGAAGTTGTTCAATTACGTAAAAATGGCGAATAATCATGGAGGTGTACCCATATACTTTAATGCCACATCGTTTCCTTGTAAAGGTTAAGTTCTAAAGAGGTCTCTTATCGGAGAATATAGTTGAGCAAAGGTGAATGTAATCCCGAAATAATCGTACACTCGAGACACAACAAAACCGTTATCTAAAAATCCATCATAAATCTGATTGTTACATTTTACCTTAAAATTACAGCGATTTTCTTCAAAGTGTCTTTTTAAAGCCACAATACTTGCTGATATCCAGTGAAAATCTCCCCTCAATGGAAAATGTGCCGCGCCACGAGATACAAAATACGCTATTTCATCCACGAATAGTAAAGGCTCCTAGCCTGCGCATCTATGCGATCTAATTAGAGTCTTTGCTGGTCGCTGGCTTCAGCACAAACATATTTCTACTGTATACATTTTTAAATATATCTCATCCGACAAGACAGATACACGGACGTATGTTGCGAGTTGTCGGTGTTTGCACAAGGTACAAGGTCACTTTTCACGGCAAAACCCAAATAAGCCCTTGATAAGTAAGAAAGTGAATTATACCACCCCTTCTGAAATACTTATCAGTTTATCACATCACAATGAAGTATATCAAAAAGATCAAGTATTCTTAAGTATAACTAACTGATCACACCACCACTACGCAAAAATTATGATTATGCACCAGTCATTGATAATCACGGCCATCACAGGGCGGGGAATAGCTGAGATACTGGGTATTCAATGAGCAGAGCCCAAGCAGAAGTCCTTCACTCCAGGGACAATTGTCTGGTCATATAACTATGGAACTGCTAAAGTTGCAGCAACCCAGAGACTACATTGTATATTAAAGTTTAAAACTGTAGAAACAGAGGGTGTTACGGGGCAACACATTGTTATAATCCTAGTTACTTCGACAGAAAGTGGGGTGGTTGGGTGGTGCAAAGGTGCTGCGTGTAACTTCCAGTGCCGGGGCGTCCTACTTATTCGAATAGTAGCAGGGCAAGGGCTTACTGTGCTTGCAGTAGGTACGGGTGGGGGTTGTTTGGACATTTTTTCTCTCATCTCTTTCTCCCTCTGTTTGGAAAACGGCCCGATATAGACTGAAATACTGTCTCAAAGGGCCGTTAAACCCAAAACAACCAACCAACAAAATCGACAGAAAGTAAAAAGGTGTCCTAACAAAGTGGGGGTGTATGGTAAGACCTTCTTTAACTGCAAATAGTGACAACCCGGGCATACATGTACTTACACTCTCCTGGCCTGGCGTAGATTTCCACACTCAAACCGAGACTCGAACGTTAAGCTTGGGCAACATCCCTGAGGTACCGGGTTTGGTTGATGGTCTCGACTGCTTCTCTCTGAGTCGTACACTATCAACACACCCCGCCATTTTGATATAAATGCTGTTGACTGCGACTCAACCGTCGGGTAGTTTTGATCTGAAAATAGTAGAGTTCAAATTGTTACTTACAGGAAAATTGTTGTATCGAAAAGGCCAATGATGATAAATGAGCTATATATCTTATGCCAATAGAACATATTCAAATCAACCTGCGAATCTGCACAGGCTGATCAGTCTTTGCATTTCTCTTTTAGGATAATTACAGACTGGCTGTGCAAAGGAATTACTCTGATCATAGTGCACGGATGTGCCGATATATCTGGAGTTTCCCTACTTGCATTATGCCGTAAAGTACCTTCTCACGTGATGACAATCGAATTTAACTTCTTACAAGCGTTTTTTGGGCTGGCTGTATATCCTAAGATAGATCCTCCCAAACAAAGTTCATTAGAATTACATAGTAGAGGCAATGTGCAAATACATAATTGAGCCGCGACACGAGAAAACCAACAATATGGTTGTGCGCCCAGCGCAGACTCAGATCAACCTGGGCATCCGCCCAGACTGATCAGTCTCTTTGCGAAGCGCTTAAAGGGTAGCTAAGGGTCTAAGCTACCTTCATGCGGACAGCGAGCGAAGATTCTGATCAGACTGGGCGGATGCCCAGGCTGATCTGAGTCTGCGCTGGGCGCACAACCACATTGTTGGTTTTCTCGTGTCGCGGCTCATATACATACGTATGTGCTAAATGTTGTAATTCTCGTTAAATAAGGTCTTTCCTGACTTTACTGGTGTAAAAGAATATCATTCTATACCATCAATATAAAACAATGCACAGGAATCGTTTTGTTCTGGCGGGACAAATTATCTTTTGTCTCTGTTTAAGACTTCTTATAAGAAAACATCGTCTGGAAGACAATGTTTTCCTTTTCAGATGTGGGCTTTACAACTTTGACTTTAGACCTATTTAAAATTACTTGCTAAAAGCTACCAGATGCAAAAAGGGCTCATTAGCACAAAAGACACAGATCAAAGGCTACGAACACTTTGTTGGGGACCTTCACTGTTGGAAAAGCTGCTAAAGATGGACAAAGGAGGCTCTTGATTGCAAGAACGTCAAGCTTTGTTTTACCTAAATACTAACAATAATACCTACCGTATACGCGATAATTTTGGCGGTGTTCCTTTTTTGGCGGTATTTCGCGGTCACTTAGAAACCGCGAATATTAAAATTGCGAAATAATTCCCTGTTTCTTACAAAATATCATCAGTAGACACCGCGTCCATATATTTTGTTTCTGTTTGCTTCGGTAAAGTCTGGTACTTCTAATTTTAGCCAGTTAGCGGCCGCAGGTTAATGAAAGAACTAGCTCAAATGAAAATCAAGCAATTTTGATTTTGCGCATGTTGCTTACCGCCAAAATTAAAAACCGCGAAAATTATTGTTTATGTTTTTGCCACTAAACCGCGAAAATTTGAACCCGCAAAAATTAAGCGTTATACGGTATTTATGACAAGTACCATGACCTAAAATGCGTATAACATAAATAAATAAAGGCAAACTGGGAAGCAGCTTTGTCATGTTTATTTTTGCTTCTCTTCTAAATGGGAGTAAACTCTGAAGGAACGAATTGAGTCTTTTTGAGCGAATTCTTTTTGTAGAGTAGACCCAGTGTTGGAAGGGCTACGTCAGCCAGACAAAACGGAAAGTCATGACATTTGTTCCCCTTTGTAAAAATGGCGGATAAACATAAAAATCAGAGCAACAGATATTCTTCTGGCATATGCAATACTGAAGACTCAGAAGCCTTTCCAGAATGGGTCCGGCTCTTAAATTAAAAGCAAAGACGCTAATAAGCGTCTATACAAATGTCATAGTTGTTCCCCCTGAAACATAATCCAGAAAACTTAAGGTGACAGAGTTCAGCACAGGTTTCAGTATCAAATGTTAGTAGAAAGGAATAAATCGTTACGGAAGAAAGGAATAAATCGTGATGGAAGATCCTGAAAACTAGGCTTGTCTGTCAAGAGTAAGCCACTTACAAAACTGTCACTGTTAACACTGGACGAACACATAGTAAGGTGAATGGGCGACTATGAGTCGAAACAACTCAAAAGCAACTCTGCAAGTTTTATTTTACCTCCCTTTGGGGGCCAACTCACAAATAAAAGGATTTTTGCTCCCTTGGGAGCAAAAATCTTTCCTTTATGAGTAGACACCATTTTAAGATGGGGTTTGCTGCACAGGGAAGCAAACTAAAAAAAAAAAAAAAAAAAAAAAAAAAACTCCGTTCATTAATTCTGAAACTGGGTTTTTCGCTGCTCATACTTTTATAATCTAGCCAATCCAGGTAAGACTATGCATAGCGATAATGCTAGACTTCCGCCGATTTCTCATCCATGTGTCCTATGACTCTGTCCTTCGTAGGATGCTGGGCTAACCTGCACAAAACTGCAATTTACAGATTTTCAATCCGAGACTAAGTCCATCGGACAGGTTGGAAACGCCTTTTAATACCATATAAAGTGGTTGCTATAAATAGTTTTGTGTACGGGTGGGGTTAGTATTCTAACACATGCTCTGCGCGTGCGAAATCAGTCAGCGTGACAACAAGCTTGTCATCCAGATAATTTTGTCTCGATTTGAAATTGATTGCATCGCATTAATTCACACTGTCCGGACAAGGTTTTCAGTGTTTCATCATTGTATCGCCACCAGCAAACAACGTCTAGACGTCATATCAGCGTCATTGCGACGTAATGATGTTCACTGGCGTTATTTTAACGCAAATATTTCAGCTTTCCGCAGTGGGTAATAAAATTTCAAAGTTCCAAAACATTATTACCAATGCTGCGTTGAAACTGCAAAATTGAATAAATACAAGGACAAAAGGAACAAACCGTGCACCTCTCAAACTTACAGCTCCCCTTAACCAGTTTATTCCTCCTTCATGCCCTCCCCCCTTCTAAATAAACAAAAAAATTCTCTCCCACACTCTCTACAACACTCCCCTCATTTAGTCTACCATCCAGACTCCTACCCCTCGACATGACCCCTTTCCAAACACACACCTCCTTATTCAATCTACCACCCAAACCGCCACCCAGTCTTTAGACACACCCCACAGGCTTCCCGCGCCTCCACTTCTTTTCAACAAACTATTCCC
Source organism: Ctena decussata (assembly GCA_963989385.1). Lineage (NCBI taxonomy): Eukaryota > Metazoa > Mollusca > Bivalvia > Lucinida > Lucinidae > Ctena > Ctena decussata. The sequence continues at coordinate 55,912,899 of OZ022509.1, forward strand.
TCGATTAGTCTACCACCCGGACCTCTACCCCGCGACACGAACATATATATATACACTGTAAAAAAATCTGTAGATTTTACGGTAGAATAACTGGAAACCAGCTGTCAGTCCTTTTCCCGTTATTTTTACGGGCGTTTGCCTGTAAGACACAGTTGGAAATCACGAAATTGAAGTTTTATGTTAACTTGGCGCACTCAAAAATAACTTTGTATTGTTGAATAGCTTTCTGATCAAAACGATACCTGCTCTATTCTGTCCCACTCTGCTTGATGATTCCTGCAATTTTTACGGGCGCCCGTAAAAATAACGGTAAAGGGACTGGCAGCTGGTTGCCAGTTATTTTACCGTAAAATCTACGGATTTTTTTACAGTGTGCGCAAGGAATACTGCATCGTAGAACCTTACAGCTTGCACAAACGGGTGCAGTCTGATCAGAGCCAACCGGAAGTCGAAGTCAAACTCACCATACTGAGTTTAAGTTAAAAGTTAAGACACAAATAGATACTTTTTCGCGATTTACATGATATATTTGACTTGCGTCATATGAAAAGAATATTAGGTCATGTGCATACCGTTAATACTCATTTATACAGGCTGCTCATCTCTTTATATCACCCAAGAACGTTTATGCATAAATGTAGACGCTGATTTGACTGCACGATCTGAGTCTTTCCTGTTCGAACAATACAATGTTACCTTTTCACAAGCGTGCAAATCATTTTCTTCCCAGAAACTGTATTCATAGACATAGACGTACAAAACGCACGCATACATGCATGCATGCAATAATATCATTTCCTTCCCTATATAGATCAGCTTTTGCTTTTCGCACATCTGTTGTGTGGCTGTGTGGACACAGAGGCACATAACAAAGTCCCTAGCTGACTGGTTAAAGATTTTTCTATTCGCAGATACATTATGCCACATTTTTGCGTGAAACGTCACCATGAGAAAAATGTTAGAAAGGAAGATATAAATACTTGCAGGGACGTTAATGGCCTGAAGTTCGCTTCTGAGTCGGATGACACAAGTGTCCCGTACGTTGTTTATATGTATACTACTTTTGATATTTTCCTGAGAAAATATGACACAAACAATTACAAGTGTTCAAAATATGGTAAAGGAACTGGGTCTGATTTTCAATCCTAAAATCCAGAGTTGTCAAAACTGAAAAATGTAGCTTATGTAGTAACTTGGTATTTTTTCTGTATCAAAAAGTAGCCGAACTTCAATTCGCTTTTTTTCTTATTCCCGTGACTTTGTTGGAGGGACAACAGTTATTACCCGAATGACCAGCGTGATATCCACGTGGAACGTATCTGAATATGTATGACTTCAGGCTGTCAATTTTCATCAAATGGTCTTAGTTTGCGGACAGGTTTTTGAAATTTGCTGTTTCGTGCACGTATCTGCAGCATTAGGCGCCAGGCATAGATACATGAGACCTTTATGAGAAATCGGCGGAAGTCGAGCTTTATCCCTATGCACAGTCTTACGTGGATTGATCAGATTATAAAAGTATGAGCAGCGAAAAACCCAGTTTCAGAATTAATGAACGGAGTTTTTTTTTAGAAGTCACATAAAGTGTTTCACGTTTTACAAATGGTGGAAAACATGAAGATATACCCATACAACTAAATAAAAGTCAATCTAATATTTTATTTAAGGATTCTTGTGTGAAAGTAGTTTAGCATGTACATAGTAAATGTACTTAGTAGCGTATATAGGAGTTTCCTGTGGTGTCTTTTCTTCTCCTGAAACAATGATTTCTTTATCAGGTTTTGATCAGCTGCTTTAAGATTTTAATTTATCAATTGCATTAGCAGAATAGATTTCTACATAAATTATTTTGCAAATCACTGTTTTTTTAAAGATGTTTACTTGAATATTGTGTCGAATAAGGTTGCAATGCAGGGGTCCAAATAGTTGGTCCGAACTATAGGGTCAAATCGGGTAAAATCGGACAGCGGGTATACTCGGGCAGTGGCATTGTTTCGTTTATATGTCAGTTGTTTGCAATTAAAACAACATTAACTGGGCAAACAGTGAAAATCCTGATAAGACAGCTCACTCATCTGAATTTTCACTGTTTGCAATGGTATGTCCGAATTTACCCGCTGTCCGAAGTTACCCGACTCGAAACAAAACACCGTAAAGTCCTCCCCATCCATCACCACAATAAACAAGATAAAAAATTGAAGTCCTGAAACAATTAAGAATAAAACACTACAAATACTTCAAATAAAACTAACAACAATTATAATACTATCAAATTTTGACTGTATCAATGTCCTGAGGGTGAAACTGTAAACTAAGACTGCCACTATGACTACACAAAATTCCATAAAATAGTACGTACCATCAAGCTTCCGCTGAAATACTTCTTTCCCCCCTGGGCATGTATAGATATGCCTAGGGGCTTCAAGAATTTCATCCTCATAGTACGGAGGCCAATACGGTCCATAAGGCCAAAACTTGATATCATGAGGCCTAGTTTTGTATTTGCTTATAAACTCCTCTAGTTGCTTTGAGTAGCTTAGAAAACTTGTTAAAGATCTTTGAGGTTTCTGAGGAGGAATCGTAGGAAGAGGAATCCTCATAGTCTCCATCTTCATATTTCATCCCTTAGAAAGATCTGTTTCGGTCTCTAAAGCAACTTTCCTTCATTTGTTTAACACTGTGAACTGATACTTATATAGAAGGATCGCCTTTTGTTATTTCTGTTTTTGTTTCAAAATAGTTTGATTTTCATTTGCTTCTATGAACTTTTTTCACGTGTGATAACCTCGAGACATTCCTCTTTAATTTATGTTGTTTGTTTTTGTTTCTAACGAAATCGACTAATCAGTTGTACATCCACTTTAAACGTGCATACATATTAAAAGTATGTGCACTTATAGTACATGTTCCACAGTTATCCTTTGATTCAAATCTTCGAATTGAAATCAAAATTTCAGCTTATGGGATTTTTCTGCTACTTTAAGGTGAAAGGCCGTTTAAAGATACCCATTCTTTTTCAGTTTATGCAAATTTCCTTAATCCTAGTTCACTGAGTTGCATTTAAAATGCATATTCCTCAATGTCGCTCACAAATCATAGCATGCCATCTCTAAATCCAGAAATGAATTATGTATCCATTTTAACTAATGCCTCTTAAATACATATTCACCAGATTTAATCCATTTTACATCCAAAATCAAAATTCTTCCATGTAATCGTTCAAACATGCGCAGAATTTCGCTATAACAAGATGTGGTAAAATCCGATTTTCAACACAGACATTCGATATAATGAACTACTACTATTCAAAACTAGCCCTAATCTTATTTTCCTTTACCCCACTCCAATAAACCGACAATTTATTTCAAACCAAATATTTACTTTCCATGTCCGCTTAATTCACTGCTATGTTTGCTGTACGACCAGAAAGTGTATCTTTACACGAAGAAAGTATACCTAGAGAAAACCCACAAGACGAAATTGGCAAAAATTAAGGTCCATATCAGCAAGTGCGCCTGCCAGGTCAGATAAAGGATTCTATGTTAACAGTGGCAATTATAATCATAGCTTTAGGAAAGCATTCAGCGAGCAGTGAATGCCAAGATCGGTCTGTATACTCACACTGGCCAATCCGGGCGTCAACTGTTGGCATATGCCAGTGTATGCCTTATTCCTTGCTAAATTTCCTTTATAGTATTTCAGTATTCAATTTCGGACAATGTATTTACGCAAATCGAAGTTTTCATTGTTGACAAAAAATAATAAGTATTTCGCAGATCATTGAATTGTGCTATCATATCGAGATTGTGGTGAAAATTTTCTTTTGAACCCTGGCCGCTAATCTTTACAGCCATCAGTTGTAACTACTGTTAATTACTCTGGAGAGTTTCAAATGTTACTTTTTCAAAAGTGACTAAATGGGCAAAAAGAGGCCATGCAATGGCAAAAATGCTGGACGGGATGTGAGCGTGCAATTGTGAAAGGTTTACCCAGGGACAGCCTTAGCAACGGTGACCTCTTGTACAATAAAGCCGTTAGTCACTTGCACACAATACAGAAAAGAAATGGTTATCTCGAGTAAAAATTCTGAAAATTTACTTGTCGCATTTGCCACATATTGTGTTATTTTTTTTTCATGTAGTCCCTCATACGAAACACGAACCTAGACCTTAATTGTTATCTGTTAGGATGAAAGCCTAATACCCTAATAAATAATATTGTGACATTTTTGTAAATATATTTAAATACAGGTTTCCGGCGGAGAAGCATTGTAGTAGCATCGGAATCCTTAAAACATCAGCAAGATGAAATAACTAAACTAAAAATCATTCGTTAAAGCGTCGAACCCTTAAAACACCAGCAAGAAGAATACAATGATTTGTTTTGTCCATACATAAATGTCTATTTCTAATTAGCAAACCACGCAATAATACCCAACGATAAAATAGTTCACTTCACTGGGCCTTAAACTTAAGCATATCTTCCATAAACGCATTTTATATTAATGTTCATTTTTTTCTACTTTCGCATTCTCTTTGTGAGACATGTGTTGATAAATATCGTATTTCGTTATATTTCTCTGACAGAATACAGATGGAGTTTCTAAGAGGAGCCACTATCAGAAACGTATCAACACAAGAGGCCAAAAGAGCATGTAAAGAGAGAACTACATAGCGTTTCACAGACTTAGATTTGAAGAACTTCTTGGGGCAGGCTGTTTGAGGTAAGTGGGGTTAAATCTTTTTTGTTTTACGCAATCAGCCTTATGCTAAGTTGTATAGGCAATCTTTATAACAAGCAATTATTTGGTCTGCGTATGGCTTGCTGTTTTTAACGAGACACCACAGAAGACAGAATGCACAGAACCATTTACAGTCAACTCTCAATATTTCGAAGTCGAAGTTCCTCTCAAACTACTGACATATCAAAGTAACTGTTATGAAAATAAAAATAAAAAGTATGCAAAGACCAGGAACTGAAACAATCAAAATCCAAATCCAGCCCTCAAACCATAGTTGGAAACAACTAAGATTACAAATAATCAAGATACAGAGAACATATGGCCAACCGAGTGAGCAGCTTGTTCCAAAAAAGGTGGCCACTCAGCAACCCAAACCGAACCAAAAATAATAAGAACATACATAAGGTAAAACATCACAGAAACTCTGACACCAAAAACAGGCAACAGAGAACCACAACAGAACTACCGCCTTGGAACGGTCAGTAATGAGTTACTGGGGGGGGGGGGGGGGCTTAAATCGATTTTACAGGTTATTAAGGGACATGAATAATGGAAAATGATTGCAAACAACCCCTGAGGATTGGAAGAATAAGAGCATTAAATGGATGTGCGGGGAGACTTTTTGGGGCCGCCACACAGCACAACCACAAGAACTCTGATAATAAAAGTAAAAAGTATGATCCCAGAAAATGTACTTTGAGATACCAGTAGATTGCGATAACATGAAATGAAATGTAACAAAAAAAGGGGGGGGGGGGTGACGACTAAACCATATTCGTTGAACTAAGAGGATACTTTAAGATATCAGTGTTTGGGATATCGAGCCATGATTATTTATTACGTAGGATTTATTTTATGTTCATTTATTAATACTGTGTGTTATGCCCCAGTCACACACACACATTACGGACTGGGCGGATAGTTGTGGATAAAAATCCACAATAATCCGCAGAATTTGTGGGCGTGGCTTATTTTCTTGATTAATTTACGGATACAGTTACCTATGGATGCGTATGATTCAGGATAAATGCGGATGTCTGCGGTCAGATAGTTTCCCTTTGAATCAATACGATGAGAGATGATACGAATGTATACGTACTACTTACCTTCCATTACCTTCTGTTACTTCTAGATGCGGAAAGATGTTGTTGATACTACGTAAGGCCCGTTCGTATATGTCCTGTTTTATTCGTCATGGTCCGTATCGCATCTGCGAATGGCCCATCCGTATCTGTCCGGTGTTATTCGTAAAGGTCCGTACGCATCCGCATAGTCTGTAACTGTCCGTATCGTATCCGTAGTGTCCGCAGGATCCGATTCCAAATTTTGAAAAGTTTCAAAATTCAGGCGCGGACAAGTAAACCGTATTGATCCGTAAGAAAAGGTAACTGAGGGCATTCATTCGCATTTATCCATATATAATCCGTATCTGATCCGTATCTTATCCGTATCTAATCGGTATATAAACCTATCATTCCGCAGCCCAACCCCAAAGTGTGGACTGATACGGTTTCGCGCAGATCGTTACAATTACGATTAGTTACGGGTCTCGTTCGGAGTTTTTTTTTAATGGACTTTTACCTTCAGATAGGTTTCTATACGGATAACTTACACTTCAATACTGACAGATACATATTGTAGAGGATAATTGCGAACAGCTAATCTGACTGGGGCATTAATCCGTAACAATACGCAGAACGAGACCCGTAACTAAACGTAACAATCCGCATGAAACCGTATTTGTCCACAAATTTTGGATGGACCGCGGAACGATAGGTCGAACTACGGATTAGATACGGATTAGATACGGATAAATGCGGATAAATGAATTCAGTTACGGATGATTATGGTTAACTCGTCCGCGCCTGAATATTTAAACTTTCCAAAATGTGGTGGCATATCCTGCGGACCTTGCGGATACCATACGAATACGATACGGATTCGATATGGAGAGAGACCACGCCCACAAATTGTGTGAATTTAAAGTCCGCAACTATTCGCCAATCCGTAATGTGTATGTGTGACTGGGGCATTAGTGTGTGGGGCGGGAGCGAGGTGGAGAGGGGGAGAAAAAACTGCAGTGTCAACGACTGCTTTAAAGTAATCGCCTTCATACGTTTTCTGCAGGTGCCACCGAAGAGCTAGTATCTGCAATGCATCATCACTCTCCCCTACGAACAGAAATAATATGGTATGTATGGAAAATGCGACAAAGCATAGGTTATCTCTTTAACGTGTAAGATAGTAACTGCGGTGTCATGCACAACGTGTCATTTAAGAAACTTTCTTTCAACTGTCACTCGAATAATAATACCAAACTATCAATATAACAATTCTATATTGTAAGTCAAAACTTGTACATTATTACTTTATAGTGAAATACAAAAGAAAATCGAAGCATTATTACGAAATTTGGAAGACTGAATTATTTTCCACAAGCAAATCTGCAAGTTTTGACGGTTGTTAAGATTTATGATAAAATCAACTGTGAAAGACTAAAGTGCATCTGAGGACTTGGGAGAATTGATAGCTGCTCCCATTCTCTTTTGAACACTTCCAGAGAAGTGGATCGAACCAACTGTTCCTTGTATCACGAATGTCGAATCCCCCCCCCCCCCCCCCAACAGTAATTTATTACTAACGATACCAATGCGGTGATTCAGCTGTTTGTCGATGTTATTGTTTGTTGTGTCAAATTATCTGTGGCCTTAATGTAAACTTTATTTATTTTACATCGATTGCATTGAAAGCTCACGCGAACTAATTTAAATACTCTCGATGACACGGATGTTGGTGCGTTTGTAGTTCTATACTGGCGGGGGAAACCGGAGTACCCGGAGAAAACCACCGACCTCGGACGGGCGACCACTACCCTCCCACATGACGAAGCCGGGAATCGAACCCGGGCCGCAGAGATGGAAAGCGAGTGCTCTATCTACTACGATATCCGGGCCCCTGTGGCCTTCGAATAGTTCGGGTTTTTTTGGTATGTTTTGTTTCTTTTATTCCCATGTATGTTTTCCGTACGTGTAATTAAGTATAAGAATAAAGGTAATTTAGCCCCAGTCACACATTCACGGTTCAGGCTACGGTTTACCACGATTCACCACGGTATGACCTAGACGGCAAACCGGGGTTAACCGTAGAAAAATCCAGCATCACTACGGTTTGCCAGGGTTCCCTTCTTTGCTTCAGATTTCTAGTGGGGTTGTTTGGCAGGACAGGGTTTGCCTTCTTTTGCTTCAGATTTCTAGTGGGGTTGTTTGGCAGGACAGGGATCTCCACCTGTCAGACGGCCCGTTGTATCTGTTGAGTCCTCGTCTTTGCTTTTTCATGGTGTTGAAATTTGATTTATGTGTTTACCGTGATGATTCATTGACGAGTTAGAGGGTTATCATGCGAACCGAACAACCAACTAAATGTTTTGTACCACTTCAGAAACTGAGGGTGAGGTTGGGCCTGTAAAATCGATTTAAGCCCCCCCCCAGTAATTCATTACTGACCGTTCCAAGGCGGTAGTTCTGTTGTGGTTGTTTGTTGCCTGTTTTTGGTGTCAGAGTTTCTGTGATGTTTTACCTTATGTATGTTATTATTATTTTTGGTTCGGTTTGGGTTGCTGAGTGGCCACCTTTTGGGAACAAGCTGCTCACTCGGATGGCCATATGTTCTCTGTATCTTGATTATTTGTAATCTTAGTTGTTTCCAACTATGGTTTGAGGGCTGGATTTGGATTTTGATTGTTTCAATTCCTGGTCTTTGCATACTTTTTACTTCCATTAGGGTTTCTCACGATGTTTGTACGGTGTCTGTACGGATCATCTACGAATTCACGACGCTGCAAGGCGGCAGCACTACGGATAACAAGGGTATTCCACGGTCGTATTACGGAAGCTTACGATGCAACTACGGTTCGATACGGTGCTAGTACGACTCAAGCCGGTAGCGCCACGGGCTCCTACGATTGTCTACGGTATAACGGTAGTCATGATAATGATTTTTGTTGATGATGTTTAATTTATTTGTAGGCAAGGAAAGTGTTTTATCATATTATATAACACTAAATTTTTCGTAAAATGTGCAGCAACAATTTTGAAATTCGGTTGACAAATAAAAATTTTATTCTAAAAATTAATTGTGAGTAGGCATTTTGCATTGACAAGGAAAGTAATCCAAGGTCATAAACTTTCGAGTCTGAGAACTTATTTCACTTGAATGAAAAGTGAGTTTTCGTAGTGACAAAATTACCACGGTTGTCCACGAATACCGACGGAAAGCCAGGGATAATCACGGAAACACCTAGCGCTACGAACGAGCACGATTCTGTTACGGTTGCGCTACGGTTTAGGCCACGCCCACAAGCCACCACGGTTCACCACGGAAGTTTTAAACATTTTAAAACTTCCGTAGCGACTCCCGGATCACCACGGTTCTTCAGAGATCATTACGGAACACGACGGATGCAACTACGGTGCTACAACGAATCACTACGGTGTGCTACGGTTTGTGAAACCGTGGTGAACCGTGGCCTGAACCGTGAATATGTGACTGGGGCTTAACGCTTTTTATGCCTAGTATTTTTGTGTTTGGTTTACGCTAGATTTAATTGTGACAGTGCCTGCGATTTTGAGCCTTGTGGAGGTGCGACGTCGACGTCACGAAACGTGAAATGAAAGTGACGTCATAAAATTCGCACGTAAAGTTATTTGTATTTCCGCGCACTGTATAATAAATTTCAAAGCGTCTCCTGAAAAGAGTGATTCAACATTTCTATCGGTGTGTTTAATTTTCTTCATCTACACTCTTTTAAGAATGTTCGCATTATAGATCTTTGAAAAAGAGATGTCGCGAACCAGAGTTATAAAGGTTTATCCAGCTAGTATGTAAAGTATATCCAATCAGTGAAACGAAAACAAAAAATCGGGTGGGTGTGAATTTCGATTGCTTTTGCAGTAAACCTTAGCGCTTTTTCTTTGTACTTCTCAAAATCTATTCTGGAAGTACTGATAAATATGAAAATGTTAAAAACAAAATTTCCGATTTTCGCTCCATAAGGCTCAAAATGCCAGACACTGTCACTTATGACCATTACCCTGGATAAGAGCTGTATAGTTTGCTACACGTGCTTGTGTTGTTGCTTTGCGTGGCTATTTCCCGTTTGGTGTCGTGGGTGGGATGTAGATTTTGATTGCATAAATGCCTGGCCAAGAGGTTATAAAACTTGAGTACATTCTCAAACTCAAAATAAAGCAATCATATATTGCGTTAGCAGGACGGTCTCCAAACAGTCTGTTCAGATCCTCAGACGATCACATATGAAGTAAGTACTCATTTAGTCAGTCCAAATTTCTTTGAATTAACTACAACATGGTAAGAACATTCCTTACGCTCCAATAAAGTGTAGCTCCCCAACTGCCAAGCGGACCGATACAGGATGTTGAACCCTTTTTCAGAATTTCAATTAGAATGACCGAATCTTTGTTTTGTATTTTTATGACACATCACTGTGTAAAAAAAATTCCAACCAGCTGCCAGTCCATTTCCCGTTATTTTCACGGGCGCCCGTAAAAAATTGCAGGAATCATTAGCAAAGTAGGATAGAATAGAACAGGTGTTGTTTTGGTCATATTTCCCTTCAATACTATAAAGGTATTTTCGAGTGCGGCCAGTTAACATAACACTACCATATCGTGATTTCCAACAATGTTCTACTGGCAAACGCCCGTAAACGCAACGGAAAACGGATTGGCAGCTGGTTGCCAGTTATTCTACCGTAAAATCTATGGATTTTTTTACAGTGTGCCTTCATGATTTTTCTACAGTGTGCTCTTCAAAGGGACCTACAGTCGGTGTATTTTTGAAAAAATCATACTTCACAACTACACAATGTTTATTTTAATAATAAAAGTCCCAATTCACAACTTCTCAATATCTAAATTATTGTTAAAAAGCGAATTCTCAAGTCCGGTCCTAAGAAAAAAATTCTTTCAAATCGTTTGATCTCTTTCCATTCATTAAATGTAGGTTACTTTCCTTATAATTGTGATTACTCTGAAATCTGTGTTATTATTTCTCATCATAGGGTAGTTCGCCCGTAGGTCGAAAACGTTTGTAGTTTCCCATTCAGGTAGCTCAAACACGTTTAATTACCACCTGAATGACATACATGTAGCTACGAAATCTCACAAAATTAATTACTTTCCTGACCCTACAAAATAGCATGCCTATCTTCATACCATTTACGCTAACAACACAAACGACAATATGAGAATCGCACATGCTTCCTCCTAAACACTCATCCATCCATCGCCCCTCCGCGACGGCGGCTCTGTGTTTCGGTGCTTCAAACTGTGGCACAGCTTTTCGGCATCTACACATGAGTAGATAAAACGATCACACCGTTATATTAGCAAGCAACACGCAAAATGTATACTTATAAAATTCTGGGAAATAAAGTGCTATCATAACACACATCTAAATGAGGTCATCAACACATTATTAACGTCAATTGGACCTAAAAGTTTTAACGTTGTTCAACTACTATAAGCTACAAGTAACTTTTCATTATCACAATTAGACATTAGTTACACCTGAAAGAATGTCAACATTATTTGAAGGCATCTTTGATCAAACTCGTTTAATATTATTGTTATCAGCATTATGTAATATTTTTATAAGAATACTACTACGAATTTCTTTACTATGATCAATTTAGATAATATTTTGGATTGTTATATATTGTTGTTATCGTATTAGTATAGTTATCTTTAATAAATGTCACAATGATAATGTAAGAGGTAGCGGTAGTATTGTATATGATCATTATTATTGTCTTTATATTATGGCATATTATTACGTACTATTGTTGCTGTATTGGTCCGTATTAATATTAATAGCAGCAGTAGTAGTAGTGAAAACAACCGTTATTATTATTACTGTTATTTATAGAGTCAGAATCAGAATCAGAATCAGAATTGTTTACTGGTGATACGTCCAAAGACAATCATTCACCAGGACCTGTGAATCAGGGAAGCTAGTCCCTAGCCCTTATAAGAGAAGTAAACTTAGTAACTGAATCCTCTGCACACTCAGCAGCAGAAATAAGTGAATCTTCCAGGGAATTCCAATCTCTAATAGTCTGGGGGAAGAAACTGGACTTGTAAATGTCAGTCCCAGCCAATGGGGTTTGAAATGTCAGGGAATGATGATTCCTGGTACGCCTATTTGGGGGAACAAGGTCATTTATGGGTATACTGGCTGCACCCCTCAGACCTTTGTAAAGCATAATAAGTCTACTATCTTTCCTTCTCTTTTTTACGGATTCCCACTTAAGTTTCTCCAGAATGCCAGTCATACTCCCAGTTTCATATGTGTAATTTCCCGTTACAAATCTAGCTGCCCTTTTCTGCACCTTCTCAAGTTCATCTTGAAGAAGTATACTTTGAGGGTCCCAAACTGAACTGCCATACTCCAGGACTGGACGCACCAGTCCCTTGTATGCTGACTCCTTAACATCTTGTGGACATGCTGCCAAGTTACGTCTGAGGAAGCCGAGGGTCCTATTAGCCTTTGTGCAAATATTACTGACATGTGTGTTCCATTTCAAATCATTGGCAATGGTTATGCCGAGATACTTGATAGTTTCTACATTACTGAGGACCGTTCCCTCTAAGGTATAGGAAGCATTGATCTTCTTGATCCGTTTCCTTGTAATTTGCATTATATTGCATTTAACAGGTTGAAATCTCATGCCCCAACTCCTTGCCCAACATCCTAAATGATCTATATCCTCCTGAAGTTTCACAGTGTCTTCAATACCTCGATTTAATCCACTGTCAAAGGATAATAATGTTAGGCTTTCATCAAGCAGTTCAAATGAGTCAAATTTAAAGGGCAAGACTCTTGGCGGTTTGAAACTTGTTAGTTTGAACATAAACAGTATTAGGGGTAAGAAATTGGATTTATTAGCTTTCCTTGATGTCCACCAACCTCAGGTTGTGGCTATTCAAGAAACAAAAATTGACAGTTCAGTTGCAACTTCGGAATTGTTCCCTGAAACATTCCCCTATAATGTATTCAGGAAGGACAGAAACCTTCATGGTGGCGGAGTGATGCTTCTCATTCATAAGGACATTCCGCACATGCCCTTGTCAGAAATAGAAAACGACTCAGAATCAGTTTGGGTCAACGTGACCTGTACGGTAATTCTCCAATGGGAATCGTGTCTTCTTTTACTAGGGTGAGACCTTTAACAAAATGACATTTACCTCCCTGGTAACTCACTCCTTCCCGTAAAGCGGCTACACTTTAATACATTAGCGTTCTTTTGGGAACAAGCTGTTTTACCAAAAAACTAATCCCTCATTAGAATCCGTTTTCAGAGTCTACCCTGAAGATGTTTTAGAAAACCATAATGCCTATCGATACAACCGTAATTTTGAAAGCATATCATCCAATATGATGTGATGGGCTTATATCCCGTTCTAACTAGCAAGTATTGTAGGATCTGGGCCAATATAATTTTGCATATTTTTATGTGGTTAGAATTCTGTAAGAAAGAAGGGTTTTACCTCATCTTGTATTACATGCACACGAAACCAATGTTCATTCTTTTGTGGTTTCACTTCTTTTATTTTGTTCTTGTTCACTTTCACGTACTTCGACATTTGTATTTTGTCTTGAAAGCGAGGCTGGAGCTAGATAAAGGTGCGCGATAGTAAAATATCGTCCGCGTGATAATCGATTATCGTCAGACTTCTGGACCTTAATAAACTGCTTAATTTGATGAGAAGATAAGTCCTGCTTATTTTCTGGGTCACCTTGAGAGGTTTTTCCTTTATCCATCCTTCCGTTTTTCCATTTTATCCATATACCAGTTGCTGCATATCACCGAAATCCAAATACGAAACAATGGTATAGGGGAGAGTCGGGTAACTTCGGACGGCGGGTAAATTTGGACACTGGCATTTTTTTCCTTTATATGTCAGTTGTTTGGAACTAAAACAAAAATTAACTGGCCAAACAGAGAAAATCCTGATGAGCCGTCTCATTTGGATTTTAACTGTTTGCAATTGTATGTCCGAATTTACCCGCCTGTCCAAAGTTACCCGACTCTCCCCTAGTATCTATGTAGATCTATCCAAGACAATAATTCAAGACAATATTTTTCCACTCTTAACGCCAGCATTAATCTGAATGAACAAAATTCAGCTGTCACTAGAAGCTTTGTTCTTATGACATATATATCAGTTGAAAAAAACATATTCCTTTCACGCATAAAAAATGGTGCTTCAAGTTCACATTCAGATAAAAATATTACGACCATAGAGATACGAACATTTTACAATACAGTTATATAAATATTCACAATCTCGAGTTGACAAAAATAAAATAATGAGTATAATTAACTTTCCCTTGCACAGAAATAGTATGTATTTAAATAACAGCTCTGCTTGAAATTCACATAGAAAGGTGCCTTATCGTCCACTAGGGCTTATTTACAAATCCGCCCAGTTTTATCAGATTCCCTCCTTTTTGAATCAGCAATCAAATGCCGCAATGAAATCCATTACTGTAAAATTGATGTTTTAACTAGTAAGAAGCACGCATGCACAGGCTGATTTGAGGATTAATTGTTAGCTACCGCTGTAATGACAATTTGCTGAGACTGCTCAAAACTATTCCTGTGTGGCCATATAACAATGATTATGACTTTCTAAACAGACTAACAACTTTCCTTTTGGCTAACAACATTTAATTTCATCTATAAGGTTAACCGTAACAACTTCAAGTAATGGGACAAATACTCTACCACTCAATGTCTTCTCAAATCCAACATCAAAACAACTTGATGAAGATCTGCGCTGTCTGTCTTAGCTAACAATATATTATTAGAATTTAAAGATGATGGTGTCCATTGGAAATAAATAATAATAAGTAACGGTATAGTGTCCCAATAGGAGGTTAATACAGTAAAATAGTTCATACTACAAATATGAATTAAAGAATAAAAGTATAACTATTATTCGGATGAAAAAATATCTGACATGAAAACAATTTATTATTGTTAATATTCTATCTGAGATACTGTACTTATTGTGAAATTCAGGGCAGTTATTCGATCTCTTGATTTGCTGTGGTATTAAAGCCGTCTTAAAATTTAAATATTTACTTTAACATTTAACTGAATATCTTTCAAGATCCTTCTTTCAAAGGAAAACAAAATTGCCTAAGAAACGTTGACCGGTGAACAATACCTAACATGACAACAAGAGGAAAACCATGTGATTACATTATAACGAAGTGCAAGTGAAGATAAAGATGCTAAAATGTAATATTTTAAAGAACGAGAAGCTGTATTGACAGTTAATATTAAAATCACCACAAGAACAAGAAGCCGAAGTTGTGCTATGATTACATCCTCAGGCCGTGAGTCTTCTATATTATTTTATACGTTTTCCCATAGACTGGAAACCATGTCTACTGGAAGTATCATCAGTCCCAACACATTCTTTTTGTTTTCACACAAGAATTTCGAAAGTGCCATCCCTGTGTTAAGTAGTCCCAAAGTACCGAAATGAAGAAAACAAATCTTGTCATGTCACACAAAATCCAATTCAAATAAGACTGATACTGCATTTGTTTTCTTCAAAATTTTCTTCAAAATATTTAAAACATTAACTGTGAACTGACAGTATTTATCACACACTTGCTGTATCCAAGTCTTTTAAAGCATAATTTAAAAGTTATTGGCGACAAAATACTATTTACTCCACAATTGTACAGTAGTTATAACAACATCCACCTGAACACAGCTAGGATATATGAGCCGCGACACGAGATAACCAACAATGTGGTTGTGCGCCCAGCGCAGACTCAGATCAGCCTAGGCATCCGACAACTTTAACCAGACTCTTCTTTAAGTACTCAAAGGGTAGCTAAGGGTCTAAGCTACCTCCATGCGGACAGCGAAGGCTCTGATCAGACTGGGCGGACGCCCAGGCTGATCTGAGTCTGCGCTGGGCGCACAACCACATTGTTGGTTTTGTCGTGTCGCGGCTCATATGATTTAAACTAGGAGTCATGATGTCTTAACTTTTAAAAATCAATAAAATTCATCAGAAAAGATCGAAAATCTATTTAATGGAATATATCGAAGATTTGCATAGTATAAAGAGATCCATCATTTTCTGAAAATTCAAAGTGATAGCAAATATTTTCTTTCGATTTTCTTTTACAACATGTCTGTTAAACAAATTGACTTTTTGAAAGTTGTCTCGTGCGGGACAAAAACTGTATTCCATCACTGAAATTATGTTTGTACTGTAATCATTCATCAGCTATTTTCCAAAACATATATATTTGATTTTCTTGTTCAATTAAGAATGCTAACAGATTTTCAAACTAAAATGCACTGAAATATATAAATCTATATATTTCAGATTATGAGACAAACTACGGTGCAAAGCGTCACTTTCACAATCAACTTCTTGAGCATATTAATCACATAAAAATGTCTCTAAAGCTAAATTGGTTGATGGGTACAAATTGATCAATATGCGAACATAGCAGTGACGTCTACCAATGTAGTTAAGATAGAAGTATTCGATCACAAAATTATAAATCAATTTACAGACAAGACTGTTGGCAGTTCCAATGCTACTCTGGAGTGCAGATATACGTGGCTTCCATAACAACGTGCAAAACCACTATCCAGTGACGTAGGTTTTTGGAGTAAGAAAAGACACCTTTGTTAGGGATCAGAAACTGGACATACACTAATTTGCGTTTAAATACTATTCCTGTTACGCAGAAGGTTTTACACACGGTCGACACGGGTGTAGAGCCTTATGCGTCGCCAGGACGGCGGAGGGTGACTTCCGGTTAAAGGGTTATCTACCAGTGTAATACGCTAACAAGGAAACCCTAACAACGTTAGAATTTTTTGAAGTTTATATATAATGTAAATTCTATATACAACAATACAATTTACAACTGTCACAATTACAATAATATACAACACATATCAGTTCATGCCGCTGGCCCAAGTAAGGTGTTTGTTTCAAATCTGTAATCGATTTGCGTACAATACGCAAATAGATTACCGTCTGACGTCAACACCGTACTCGGCTCAGCGCCATGAACTAAAGGAAAACACAAAGGACAGAAAACGTTAGTTTGAGCTCATACAAAAAAAACAAGGCCTTATGTTGGTAGACTTCACTTTGTCGTTCCCTGGATCATGTTATGGGCCAGTCCATATATCATGAGGAACACCAACTTATAATTACACGTGCACGCTTATATACTGGTCACTTCCTGGATCGTACCAGGGACCAGTCTACATATATTAACACACCTAAGTGGACGAACACTGTCCCACACTTGATGTGACCTTCAGATCTTATCACAGAATCTGGCAAAACTGTGCTAACCACTTCCGCCTACATTTTGTGCTTCCCGCCTCTGCTTAGGAACCATGCACAAACGGCGTTGTAACTGCCTCTACCCGGGTTGGTATTAACCTGGAGACATATCGATTCTCCAGGTGAGACGTGGCTCTAAGTCCTAACAGCTGACTGCCGGACTTGATGTGCCCTTCTAGGTCTTAACACAGAATCTGGGCACACAACAATATAACATCCATCAAGAATTAAACAGCCACGTCTAACTTTTCAATAAAAGATAGGCGTATAAATAGTATGCGTCTCACATTTAAACCATGGGACTCGAATATAAGCGTGCAAGTACTCACATTAAAATCATGCAACACGCTGTCCACAATCAAAAGACTCGTGCAGGTATTCACCTTAAATCATGCAATACGCTGTCCACGAGAGGTATTCACAAACAACCCATGCATAACGTAGCCACAATTTCCGTAAATGTTTTATTACCACAGTTACCCTAAAAACTGTAGCCTTACTGATTGAAAGGATTAAAATAATCTCGACGACAAAGTCGACGATTGGATCCATTTCGTAACAATTCCAGTAGTATGCATACCCAAACAGGAACATACAAATACTCATATCAAAATAATTAAAGATCTCCCCTTGGCTTGTTCGGACCTGCCCGAGTATTTAACTCATCGTATCCAAACAGAGAAACAGAGATCAGGCTTAAAAAATGCCTAGGCAGTGAGACAGTAATAGGTTGAAACATGCTAAGAGAAGTTTGGAATAAAGAATAACATGACAATATCATGATAAGTTATGTTCTTGATAAAGGAACAGTGATAGCCGTACTCAATTTCGCAAATGAGCCACATCATGTGATTTCCAACAACGTGACATAGGTGACAAGCCAATGATCTGATTAGACCGTAGACCGTAGACCACGGTCTGATCAGAGCCTTCGCTTGTCACATCAGCCATCTATAGAAGTGACCCAAGTGACAGAGCCAACAGTGAAGTCTCTGTCTACCCTATATGGATGAGAATGTGGTTCTGAATATCACATGGCAAAATTGCCACATTGCTGGAAGTCACATAACGTGGCTCAATAGACCACGCCATATTAAGCACGACAGATGCACATGTACGTATATTTGAGCCGCGACACGAGAAAACCAACAATGTGGTTGTGCGCCCTGCACAGACTCAGATCAGCTTGGGCATCCGCCTAGTCTGCGCAGAGTCTTCCCTAAGCGCTTAAAAGGTAGCTAAGGGTCTAAGCTACCTTCATGCGGACAGCGAAGACTCTGATCAGACTGGGCGGATGCCCAGGCTGATCTGAGTCTGCGCTGGGCGCACAACCACATTGTTGGTATTCCCACGTCCCGGCTCATTTGTTCTTCAGCGTTGCTAAACCATGCCAAACATGTATGAACATGTTTAATATATTCACTGGCATATGAAAGTATTAGGATTACTCAAATAATCGGCATGATATGCAGACAAAAGGCAGCACCGTGTCTTGATAACTCCAGTATATAAGCAACTACTATTCTGCACGCAAAACCTATTTATTTATGTCTTTATACAGAAAGAACAATTCCCAAGAACGACGACCACATTTGAGCTTTAAAACTGAGTTAGACATCTAACAGCATGACGCACTTGAAAGTAGTGAATACCGTATAATGGAAAATTTTCGCGTCGCCAAATTTTCGCGGATTTACCCAAAAAACATGAAGATTAGTTTTCGCGGTTTTTTAATTTTCGCGGATGTGAACATCCAAGAAAATAAAAAATTTGTTTGTCCTATAGAATATTGGCTCGACTAAAAAATCAAGACGTACACGGAGAGAAAAACGTAATGAAACTGTAATCACTCGTTATCAACACATTTGTTTAGATAGCATCGGCCCCTTATGGGTTTGGGAGGATACCCACCTTTTTTTTCTTCTTTTTCACAAAAAATAAACGTAAGCTAGACATTTGTACACATGTATGTTAGTCATCTAAAATATGCAAGCTATTGATAGAATTGCTATTGTTCAGGATAAAAGTAAACAGAACTCACAGCCAATTAGAAGTAATTCAATTGTACTTACATAATCAGGTACAAGTGACAGTTAATCAAGCCAAAAAAGTGACAGCCTGTTCAAATAGTAATTATCTGCTATTTAGCAGCTAACATAATTGCGACGAAAATTATTGCTCTATCGTTACCTACTCTTAAGGTTTTGTGGGGCGCTTTGAATACGACAAACCATATATTTGGACGATTCAAATTTCCTATTTCTATTCTGTACAAACATGGAAAATATTTCGCGGAGTTTAATTTTCGCGGATCGCTACCGACCGCGAAATTCGGCGAAAATTAGGCGACGCGAAAATTTCCCATTATACGGTAATTATAACTAAATGACCCTCTGGATGGAATTTGTTCATAAAAGGTAAGGTATTTGTGCACAATTACATTCCGATAACAACAAAATCTATCAGTGCGGATCCAGATATTGTCTAAATTTTCCTACAGTTTAGTCATCATCTGAATATGGTTTCACTTTCAAAGTAGAATACACAACATTCAACAAAATCTATCAGTGCGTATCCAGATATTGTCTATATTTTTCTACAGTTTAGTCACCATCTGAATATGGTTTCACTTTCAAAGTAGAATACACAAAATTTAACTGAGCAGGAACCAAAAATTATCTGCGCTGCGGAGACATGGAAACTGCCGACATATCGGCTGATTTCCACGAATGTTAGATAGGCTTGATTAAACCGATAAAATGCTGCACATTTATTTCAATATGTCAGAATAAAACTTGTAGAAGTATCTTATCGGCTTGTAAGTGGGCTGTTTTGAGGCAATAATGAAAGAAAAACAGTGTATTATACCAGTTAATGTGAAAGTAATGTCTTTCAAGTGGACTATTGCACTGACAATGAATAAATACAACATTGCTAATGTATCGTAAGGGGTATGTATGGATTTTGGCTGGTCACCTTTAACGTATGAACAGAATTCACCCAATGAGGCCCAAATGGACATAGATCGCTCGTTCAAATATCAACGACAATTTGTCAGATCAAGAGTTTTCGAAGACAACTTGCATTAAGCATTCTACATATAATATGACCGGGAGTCTGACATTTATCCCACAACAAAAAGTTGAACAGCATACAAGCATGCATATGGCTTTTGCCAAGGGGAAGTCTCTATAAAACACATTTTGCATAATAGATAATGCATTCAAAGACCTTAGGAGTTAAATTCATCCAGTTCCGAAATATACACCTGGAAAAAAGTTAAGCACCCCCAGCAAAAATTCATTTTTTCCATCGAGCATCATAGAAAGAGAAACCAGATGTTTAAAATTTATTTTAATGCAATTCGAAAATCGGTACATTTAACATGTTCTGACTGAATTTGGGACCATCATTTGTCAAAATGATGATACTTTTTACTGGAAAAGCAGGACGGTCCTATTTTATGTAGGGGTTGAAATGGACCCTCTTATTCACGGACTCATTGAGGTAAATAACTTTTACAAGCTTAAGACTTTATGTGCTTGTCAAATCAGTCACTTCCAGATACAAACAACCAATGGACCACGTAGTTCCTTGATTGCAGCCCCAAAGTTAAACAAAGGTAAAAAGTATGCAAAGACCAGGAACTGAAACAATCAAAATCCAAATCCAGCCCTCAAACCATAGTTGGAAACAACTAAGATTACAAATAATCAAGATACAGAGAACATATGGCCAACCGAGTGAGCAGCTTGTTCCCAAAAGGTGGCAACTCAGCAACCCAAACCGAACCAAAAATAATAAGAACATACATAAGGTAAAACATCACAGAAACTCTGACACCAAAAACAGGCAACAGAGAACCACAACAGAACTACCGCCTTGGAACGGTCAGTAATGAATAACTGGGGGGCTTAAATCGATTTTACAGGCCCAACCTCACCCTCAGTTTCTGAAGTGGTACAAAACATTTAGTTGGTTGTTCGGTTCGCATGATAACCCTCTAACTCGCCAATGAATCATCACGGTAAACACATAAATCAAATTTCAACACCATGAAGAAGCAAAGACGAGGACTCAACAGATACAACGGGCCGTCTGACAGGTGGAGTTCCCTGTGCTGCCAAACAACCCCACTGACAATCTGAAGCAAAAGAAGGTCACCAGTTGAGCCCCGGTGGACCAAGCAACAGACAAAAAGGCTCCGGTCCCAACCAACTAAAATATATAGCTTTAGGTCGGGGCCATCATAGAGTCTGACGACCGATCCCCCGGTGTGCAATTAAAGAGTGCAGCAAAGTTATCAACCGTGATTGGGTTAATCACTAAGCATGCAGACTGTCGCATAACATTTAAATTATAGCCAATACGTTTGTGACGTATTATTATTTTTCGGAATTGATCAGAAAAATCAGTCCTACCCTTAATTTTTTTGAATTTGTATACTAAGTCACCATAAAATTCTGGTTCCGATAGGCCTTGGTGTAAAAGAAATTTTAATCCGACATCAAATTTTGAAACCAATTCATGGTGTCTGCGATAGAATTTAGAAAAAGCCTTTCTAAGCTTATGATACCGATAGCCCTGTTGAAGAAGTTTAGCAGTTAAACATTTATTACGAGCATTAAAGTCCTCTACATGACTACACACTCTAGCAAATCTTATAAGTTGAGAAATATACACTCCATAAGAGGGACGACGTGGAACGTCACCATCCAAAGATGGAAAATTAACTATATCAAAGTCAAAGTCATCACGTTTATCATAAATTTTAGAAGATGTTTTCTAAAATTAACACTGTTTTGTTCTAAACATAGCCCGCGCTTTCAATTAAAATTTTTGACTGATTTACTTCCAACTGATGCCCTTTTACTCGGATATCAAGAAACAGTATTAATAACGAAAAGGAATGGTTTGGAATACTACATGTTTCAGTGAAAAATTGTGAAAAGTTAAAACTTCTTAAATAATTGGGGGTGCTTAACTTTTTTCCAGGTGTATAAAAGCTATAGCAGTACATCAAATGCTTTAAGGAACTGCGTGGAGGAGCTGCCTGGATGAAGGTATTAAAGTATATTAGTTTGTCCGTAAGGAAAATATTTAAATACTGATTATTATTAATACTCGTTGGTAAATTAGAAGAAAAGTGACAAACTTATCTATTTTGAAATTCACTGGCAATTGTGATTATCCGGTGTTATAAAAATGTTATAGTTAAAATGTTTATCTACATATTTAACCGAATATCGTAAGGAATCCGTATACAAAAGACAAGATAATATGCAGACCCGGATCCAGACAATCAAGTACTGGTGGGGCTCTGGATAACTGGTAGGGCTGGGAGGTGACGAAATGTATGTGTGTGGGGGAGGGGGCTTGAAAATATGACATATTTATTGTTCAATTTCAAGAGAATTTTTTATATATTTTTTCCTTGAAATATATGTTGTGATATCTCATTAGAATCGCCTCCACGAGGCGATTCGAATGAGATGTCACGACATATATTTTGAATATTTTGATCTAACCACATTGGATAATTTTTCTCAAACTGTCATCAGATATTTCTTATTATCTGGAGGCCTACATATTATACATAACATAGAGACCGAATGGCGGGGCTGTAGCCCCAAAGCCCACCCCCCTGGAT
This sequence comes from Ctena decussata, assembly GCA_963989385.1. Lineage (NCBI taxonomy): Eukaryota > Metazoa > Mollusca > Bivalvia > Lucinida > Lucinidae > Ctena > Ctena decussata. Next base: position 55,935,712 of record OZ022509.1, read on the forward strand.
CCGGGGCTGATATGACCTAATGGTATAAATGAGTATACCAAGACAACAAACGAAAGCTGATCGACATATATAAAGGTACAGTAAAAGAAAAATTGACCCAGAGCTTTACAAGTTGTGTTTGCATGATCTATATGTAATCCATTGACCATGGTACACTGGCCAGGAATTACTGTTTGGTTTTGCAAGAGCGAATATTGCTGGGACAATGCACAAATAAATTATTCATATTATCCTTAAAATAAATGCAAGAGGAGCCGCGACAGGCAAATCTGGTACACAACGTATCTTTGACCATTAGGACTCCAACCAGTCGGGGCAGAAGTGCAGTCTATTTAGAGCTTTTTCTTCTAGTGTATGATAACAGCAAAGATTTAAACCAGCGATCGAATCACTGCAGATTGGTCAGGGCCAAAAATAATCACTCACCTTATTGCCCTGTTAAATTTGAAAACGCAAAATAAGGTTTCTATCCTGATTGATGGTAAGCGCAGACTGGCTAAAATTTTGTTGCTTGCAACCCGTTTTGCTTGGGGCGATTGAACAAGTGTTTTGTGTATAAAGAAGACACATGTATCGCGATTGAACAAGTGTTTTGTGTATAAAGAAGACACATGTATCGCGATTGAACAAGTGTTTCGTGTATAAAGAAGGCACATGTATCGCGACTGAACAAGTGTTTTGTGTATAAAGAAGACACATGTATCGCGACTGAACAAGTGTTTCGTGTATAAAGAAGGCACATGTATCGCGATTGAACAAGTGTTTGGTGTATAAAGAAGACACATGTATCGCGATTGAACAAGTGTTTCGTGTATAAAGAAGACACATGTATCGCGACTGAACAAGTGTTTCGTGTATAAAGAAGACACATGTATAGCGACTGAACAAGTGTTTCGTGTATAAAGAAGACACATGTATCGCGACTGAACAAGGGTTTCGTGTATAAAGAAGACACATGTATCGCGATTGAACAAGTGTTTTGTGTATAAAGAAGACACATGTATCGCGACTGAACAAGGGTTTCGTGTAAAAAAGGCACACGTAGTCGTGACTCCTAGCGTAGCATTGATTAACGGAAAATTATGAACATTTTTTGTCGAGATGCCGCCCGAAATAGCTAGAACAGATCAAATGATGTCATTTCCAGCCAATAATGCAGGTAAACCAATCAAATTTACACCAGAATATGGAGGCAAGAGAGTTAAATAATGAAAATGTAAACCTGTAATACTATTGTTTTGGGAAGGCCTAAAATCAAAGGATGGGCCTTCCTAGAAATCAATCAATAAAACAATGCCGACCTTAAATTAAAGCTAACGTGTACTAAAAGTGCTAAAACCGTCAATTACAACATCTGAAAACCTTCGCTTAACGGCCAGGCTGTGCACACTAAAAGTGATTTGAAATATCATTAAATTTTACATGAAATTCAAAGGAGAGATATGCAATTATCCGATTTACGTCATAAAAGGTGTACATGTACAAACGTGACTTATAAACAAAATATATACATGTATTAGAGCCACAGCATGTAATTTCCAACAATATAACATTGGTGACGAGCAAAGGCTTTGATCAGACTGCACTTAAGTGCAGTCTAATCAGAGCCTTTGCTTGTCACAGTATTTTATGACAGTGACCAAAGCCATAGAGCCAACGAGGAGGTCTCTGACAACGCTGCATAAATGAGAAGGATAATCTGAATATCACATGATGAAATTGCCACATACTTTGTTGGAAGTTACATGATATAGCTCAACTGTTTTTGACGCCATGCTGTTCTTTTACTCAGCCTGCGTACTGATCAATGTACGAGCATGGTGGCGAAGTCTCCAATAGTCAATGGAACAAACTGTAGTAAATCAATTTACAGAATGAAAATATTGACATCGCCCAGGTACTTGGGAAGCATAAATAAACAATTTTTCGCACATTTTCTCCGATGGGTGATTAATAACGAATTAGTTTTCCCATATATGATGGGGTTTAAATGAACATTTAACTATTCTGCTCCTATGAAACATCCACGAAGTCACGCACTTGTAATAATGATTTTACTGACGTTAAAACACTTTGGATAATTAAAACTGCCAGAAAATCTGAGATGTATAAAGTAAAAGATCAGCTTTTCCAGCAATATCGGCATACCAATCATTTTAAATACACGAATGAATATTTATAAACTATTCAGAGACTGTATAAGCAGAGACTTGCAGAAGTAAAAACAACAATGAATTTTCTCCAAAGTATAAGGAATGGATGAACCCAGAAAAGTGACCAGTAGAAACTTGCTAGATGCACGAGGTTGATATGATATACTATTGCACGCCATCAATATCAGAGTTGATGCAAATAATATAAGATACTGTCATTGTAAAGTGATTTAAGTCTTATTTAACGAACTGACGAGATTCAGCATAACGGTAACGAAGAACTAAATAAGTGTACAATTGCCGAAAGCTTGACTGTGTTTAAGGCCTTCATATTTCAAGACAGAAAAAAAGTATGCAGAAAAAGACAGTAACGTTCACTATCCAACTTCATGTATGTATATGATTTTCTAAAACCACTTAAAGTTGAAGGAATAGGGATAATGCACATCTTTGCTCAGAGACCGCCTATGCGTATCTCAGTAATGATAGTTCTGCCAAAGTGTCTCAGTAAAAACGTTCAACCTCCTAAGCATATTTAAGATGCAGTTGGTTACTGCTGTCTCGATGAACTAGATCATTAATATTCGGTTCTTGACAGTGTATGCATTTTCGACACTCAAAACTCTTAACGTTGTTTTTCCATTTTATATTACATTTTAATCCCACATAATTTTCAAGAATTATTAGAATAAAACACATTTCACACTAATTTTGTCGTCAGTTTCATAACAAGAAGAACCTAAACTAGCTATTTTGAACTTCGCTGAACTGGCTTCCAATTCTATTCACTTCCTTTAAATACTCTAAATGTGCCTAGCTATGAGAGCAAAATCACTTCGAAATTAGAATTTAAAAGAGGCATGTTATCTCATGCAAACAAACAATCAACACAGTGTATGACAGGGAAGCCAAGTCAACGTTTGTGCTTCATGGACCTCAAGTGTTCATCATATTTGTTCTTCCAATTTGTTTGTTTGGATGTCATAAATAACAATAGAAATTTATCCTGTTCAAATATACGAAGGTAGGGAGAGGCTATTTACTTTCCTTGAAATGTCCATGGAATTAATTATAAACGGTCATAATCAGTATGGAAAATACAATTTTTTAATCGAACCATAAAGGTAGTCGTAAGTTCTAATGGCAAAACTCATCTAGGCAAACGGAAACCGCTAAGAGTCATTCAGAAAGGATTTCGAGCTTACGAGTCCAGACGTCAATTTAGTAGGCTTACTTTTGAATCGCTCCTACAAATAACGGAAAGACGGAACTACTGAAAGCTGAACACTAAGTCCCCTCACTTTTCTTCGGAAAGATGAGGAACAATATTAGTAATGTATAGATGCTTTAAAGTTTTTATATCTCAAAGAAACATTGATTACATATAAAGAACATGAAGAAATCGTGCACACTTTGTTGTACAGCATTGCATCATTTAACACGATTGGTACCAGACAGATATCCACTAGGTACTTCAATAAACATACTCGCTGGGTGCTACAAGAGGGACGCCCGCTGGTTAAAACAAGAGGGACATCCGCTGTATAATACAATAGGGACATCAGTGCTACATGTGGTAGGGACACCAACTAACAGCTTAATACTATAGGAACAGCAGCTGGTTAATAAATATTACCACATTTAATGTACATCTGTTTTTGTAAGGCACATAGATGATCTTACGAAATGTCAAAGTTGACCCATTTATGCCTGTATTCCCTTAAAATGACCTTAGCAAATAATGTAGACTCAGATAAGACGCCACAGAAAGCTATATCTGACTAAGTCCTACTCAGTTTGAATTACAAACAAGAATCTTATTGGAAAATTTTTTTTTATAATCAACAAACCAAATGCTATTTTTATTGGAACCAAACTCATCCACAGCAGTAAATGGAAGAGTTCACTAGCCGTTTCAATATGATAATGCATTTCGCTATGTACATAGTAGGCACTGCAACTAAAATGAGAATGCGTAAGTTCAGGCGAAACATAAAAGATAAACTATACTCTGCACTTTTTGACAGTGATCGAACTTAATGTATAGTAATTTTGTTTCACCATCCTCGTTGAACGGGTTAAGTGTGTGTTTCTAATCTGGTGTCAATTCAACTGTATTTATCGCCGCAAACAATACCCAAAACAATGTGCAGGTGTCTATCTTTGCAAGTATTTCATGTATTGTTTCCACAACAAAGAAAACGAAATCTTTTCAAATCAATGGAACGTGCTAAAATGTTCGTCAAAATAAATTAAAGGAGCACCGGATTTGGTAAACGTTGGGACAGGGGGTGGGGCTACGAATATTGATGAGTTCAGAGCCCTAGATAAGAGGGAGTATTTGGTGATAATTAGGGATAATTTTTGTTAATTCTTGATAAAAACATATGTTGTTACCCCTCATCTGAACCGTCTCAACGAGACGGTTCAGATGAGGGGTCACAACATATGGTTTCAATGAGAAATAAAGAAAATTATCTGTCAATTATCATCAAATACCCCTCTTATGTAGAGCTCTGTGAGTTCTCTTTACTGTTTTTAGAAAACTATATAGTTAGGCATTGAGGGAAACATAAAAAATCTAAGCTAAGTAACTTGCCATGAAGTACAGTCGGACCGAAATTTGCACACTGCTTGCTGGATCGGTAGTGTGTGACTACAGTATTATGAAGCTAGAAACGGTAGAAAAATGCACTTGTCTAAGCTCCAGATAAGACGGAGTTTTGAGAAGAATTCTGAGATTCTTATTTAACAAGGGAAACCTATGTTGGGACACCTCACTGGAACCGTCTCAATGAGAGCTCACGATATAATAGTTTTATGGTGAGATATTGATAATTATTCGTTATTATCCCTGTTACACTTTCTTAGTTTTCAAAGTTTGCGGTTTTATTTTCAGTTACAGTCGACCTTGAAGTTACCAGTATCTCTGTTCTTTCCAAACAGATACACCCACTTAAAATATGAAACTAGATGTCAATATTTGCACTCCATGGAAAACTCATTTTATGTATATCTGTGAAATCTAATGCTTTGATCTAAAAACTGTTATCATTATTGAAATAACGTTATCGTCGTCAAATTGAATGGATGTGGATTTCATGCAAATACGTGTATATGTCAGTAGTAGGGGGTTCAGATGACGTTACGTCATCGCGTAATTTGCTTGTTGCGCGCTAAAAATACCCCCTTTTTACCATGTTGTATTGCTATAGTTTAAAATAATTTTGTCATGATTTTTCTGAAGAATAATGAAAACACCCTTCTTTTTTAATTATAGGGCATTTTCAGTGCCAAAAATTCTATTTTACACGTAAAATAACGTTTGATAACCACTGACCACCGTCGATTTCCTTTAACGTCATTATGACGTGGCTGCATTTTTCCGAATGTTTACAACATAGTGGGGTGCCTTGAAACGTTTTCCGCGGCAACGTGTAAGCGTGATTAGTCAGACTGACCAATCAAATAAATTCTGAGATAGTGACCTTTACGAGGTTGATTGCCTCGGTAAAATCCGATCGTTAACAAGAAAACTAGAGCAATTTGACTGAAATAAGCCGAATTTTAACAGGTAAATAACTGGTTTACAAAACTGAGGCACTCATATTTGAATTCTATGACCTATAATCCACAAAAAACATTCCACCTCTGTGCCATGAGCTATTTTATATGCCGCGGAAATCATTGATTGGAGAGATGGTATCGGCGATATTAATGACGTTTCTCCACCCGCCGTTACGCTAAATTTGACGTCAGGATTTTTCATCACTTGATCGAGGGCTCCGAAACTACGATTATGCAGTCGTTATTTTATTGTGTTAAGCAAATTTTATCGAGTCAGTTTTGATCTAAATTATTGTGTTTTGCTATTTTCCATATATTTTTATATACAAAGCAAAGGAAAGCGAAAGTGAAAGTACCTTGAACATTTATTATTTACCGTAAATTAACTTTGGTCGGCATTAATCAGAATTATTTGGCTTTCTCCTCGCTTGAAAATTATGTAAACACATACATATAAACATAAATTCAATTGTCATAAAACTCATATTCTCATATCACTTTCTGTCACAATTCAAAAGATTTTATTCCAAGTATCGCAGTCGACAATTAAAGATCAGCATACATTTAAGGAGTACTCGTAGCTCAATGGATTTAGCACTGAGCTAGCGGTTCAATTCTCGCTGTAGGCAAATTTCTTTTCATCCGTAAATAGGGTTTCATTGCACACATCCTTTCATTTTTCTCTTGTCGTCCTCATATGACCGAATGCTCTTGAAAAGGTCGTAAAATGCGTCATTTCATCTATTTCGTCTGCCCCTCCCATATCATAAAACACCACAGAAATATCAAAGAATGCTGAGTGCCTTTGTGTTGGTCAAACAGTGCAAAGCCAAGATGAATATCAACTTGGAGTTTTTTTTTCTTGTGTCAGTCCTGAATGAAGTTGTTATTTAAATTTGTATGTTTATTTTAGGACGATGTATATTTTGGTACCATCAATTTCTGTTATCGCACTAGTCTGCTGCGGCCGCTGCTGATGTTGGACTATGCACCTTAAAGTCTCCATAGTACTTTCTACTCACAGTGATAGAACGTCTAAATCAACCTAAATGAGAATGTGGGTTAATGAGCATATATATTGAATTACATATAACTGTTGCAAAGAGTACGGGAAACAATGTGTTTGGATAACCAAATTTAGTGCTACAGATACATATTCAACTTGTTCAATGTCTCTAATCCTCATAAAGGCTGAAATAATAATAATAAAAATGATGGGAAAATAGCTCCACAAAGTACTAGTTCCTTTCCTGGTTCCCCGTCGAACCATGCAATATTATGAAAAAGCGCGCCAGGCTTGTACGCTGTATTTTTACCGTTTATTGGAAGAAGCTCATTTTAGTTGCCAATTTATAGTACCCGAACGGTTTTAAGTGAAACTTAACGATGTTCCATTTGTTTAAACTATATCAGGGTCATTTACAATAATGAATCTTTAGTAAGAAGCTTGCAGCGATAACTCAAAATATAAGATTATACAAATAAAGGGTCTTTAAGTTACTTACTGATCAGCTGACAAACATTGTCAACTGTTCAGCCAAAATAAATCATGAAAGGAACGTTCTATGGTCAGTGAAAATATTTCAAGGATTTGTATCAGGTCTTTTTTACTAAGAATAAATTTTGAAATATCTTCTGGAAGCAAGGCAGACATTAAAGAAACAGGGACAAGAGTCTTGGTTTCATTGAGCCAGTTCAAGTGCAGTAATTTAGTGTTGCAACTCTGCCAATGTCCCCCAGCACCCCGGCTTCGGCGGAACTATTTTCGAACTGACTCAGAATGAGCCCAATAATGGGCCTATTATGTAATATTCACTATGGTGAAGTATGGGAACACTTTTTATATGGCTGCCACATTACACTTAACATTAGTTACATTGAACCGACTTTAATTTAACTGTTTTCTAACTGTCAAATGACCACCCTAAAGGAATGGTAAAAATATAATCTGCATTATTATAATAAACCCGGGGATACGTTTCTAAGTACGGTTGTTGTGGGAAGGGGGTTGAGGGGGATGCAGTCATGGTTGCGTCCGGGCGATGGTGCCTGGTAAATTTCAGTGCCGAGGCGTCCAACTAATTTCTATGGATAATAGAAGAGTAAGGGTCTACTATGTTTGCAGTAGTTGTGGATGGGGTAATTTGGATATTTCTTCTCTAGCCTGTCATATCTCTTATTTCTCTCCCTCTCTGGGAGACAGCTCGACACAAATTGAAATACTGTTTCAAAGAGTTTTTAAACCCCATACTACCAACCAATTAACCAAGTACGGGGAGACTGATGAAATAAATGTTATCTGCTATTTATTATGGTCCCGAATGATCAAAGAACATATGTTCTTTACTCATGTATGACAACAAATAGACACGCTTGGATGAGCTATTTATTTTACAAGAATATGTTATATTTACTAACCAGATGTGCATATTTTGCAATATAAACATATCTTACAGATGAATGAGATGATAGTGACTTGTATCTGTTGCGAGAAGTGGTAAGCGAGACGTGAATTTCGGGCTTTACCTTCTTTTTTCATGGAAATGCAGATTTTACAGAAAGTTTGACCAACAAAAAAAGCCACAAAGTTACCTTGGAAATAAGTGAACCACTTAAAAATGCGCGCAAATGTTCCAGCTTTAACTAGGTATTGAGGCACACACTAGATCATTTGTGAATTTGCTTTATCCCCTTTTCTCGTAATATCATCTCTTTCAGTTTGGCCGGCAAACACTGTTTTCGTGGCCATTTTGGGCAAGTAAATGGCATCCTGGTTACCACGGAAACAGCTGAACCACTAAATAATGCTTGCAAATTGTAAAACTTGTATAACTGAATTGCGTTTAAGTACCTTTAGGATTTGTGACTGTTTCTAATCTTTTTTAATTTTGTATTTGATGCCTTTTTATCATGGAAACTCTGTGTTAGCCGCCATTTTGAACAAGAAAATGGCCGCCATATTACCATGGAAACAAACTCACAAATAAAAAATGCTAGCATCTGGTGCAGCTTTTATAATTGCTTCATACATTGTATCATTTATGGGTGCTCTTTATCATATTCTGTCGTTTTGTCATTATTCTCTTCATATAAAACTCTGATTTCGCTGCCATTTTGAACCAGAAAATGGCAGCCTGGTTACCATGGAAACGAGCGAACCACTCAAAAATATTTGCTGAAGGTGCCGCCCATATTTCTGCATTTTACAGTGTACATTTGTATATGAATTAGACTATAAGTAGAAGACTAAAATCCCTGCCGCAATTTATGCTTAATGAATGAGAAATTCGGTGCCATCAGCCCGTATACTGAATACATTGGAGCATGATTACAAAATTGGTCGCAATGGCTTGTCGAAAACATGTCATAACTTTTGAACCAAACACCCTATCCTAATAATGTACGTATCATTTTAGAGGAAATTGGATATGCTTTCTCATAAAATAGGTAAAAATAAATATATTTGCATTCTTAAAAAGCACCTGAACCTCCTATCAGTAGTACGACAAAGTCTTCGAAATAATACGCCTCCCAAAAAGTTCAAGCATCGTTCCTCGGGCAATATAAATATAACTTTACTTTTCTACTATTGAAACGGCTTCACGTGTCTCGCTCCATAATACCGCTCAACATGGTTATATACTGAGCAAAAATAGAAACTTGACAGTTGAAAGCTTGACACTGTTTTTCGAACTCCAACATTTTTAGAAAACTCGAACTCACACCAATATGTTGTGATTTGAAACTGATCAGGTATTCTTCCTTTCAATTCTGGTAAAGAATTAGGGCACTTGAACGATTGGAAACGCTAAAACTTGTTGTAGAAAAGACGGGAGTCACTTTTCAGAAAAGCGCAAAATTGATAAAAAAAATTTTTTTTGACTTGACAAGAAATGTACAAATTTTGTCTTAAAAGCAGTACAACAAATGAAAATGTTAACAATATTTATTTCAGCTGTGACTGTGATGACTGATTCTGATATAGCGTTATATATAAACATACTGCAAGTTGTACGTATGTAATCTGTGTAAGTTTTTATTCATGCAACGATTCAAGGTCTCTGGCTGTCAGTAACGGTTTCTGAGATTAAAGGTTATCTAGCGCCCGCAGGCGAATGTCCTATGTATTTTGCAACGTTAAGGGCGCGTTTACACGACCAAAGTTTCTATGACAAAGTAGGTTTGTCACAGAAAAATTTGCTCGTGTAAATGCCAAAATATGACAATGTTTCTTTGACAAATATATATGGTAAAGTTACTTCGATAAATTAAATTTGTCCGTGTAAACGGAGAACTTTGCTAAAGATTATGTAAGAAAGAACATTGCTACAAGCGTGGAAAATGTGACAAAGATTTTGTTTCATCGTTGCAGGTAACTTTGACGAATAATATTTGGTCGTGTGAACACTGCAGCAAATATTTCATTGCCAAAGTTTATGTGACAAAGATTCTATGGCACATTTTCTTTAACAAATAATTTGCTCCGTGTAAACGCAAAATGTTTGTCATACTTTCTTTGTTAAAGTTTCTGTGACATAGAAACTTTGCTCGTGTAAACGCGGCCTAAACGGAGAACTTTGCTAAAGATTATGTAAGAAAGAACATTGCTACAAGCGTGGAAAATGTGACAAAGATTTTGTTTCATCGTTGCAGGTAACTTTGACGAATAACATTTGGTCGTGTGAATTCTGCAGCAAATATTTCATTGCCAAAGTTTATGCGACAAAGATTCTATGGCACATTTTCTTTAACAAATAACTTGCTCCGTGTAAACGCAAAATGTTTGTCGTACTTTCTTTGTTAAAGTTTCTGTGACATAGAAACTTTGCTCGTGTAAACGCGCCCTAAGACCAGTGCACAGAATCGCGATTTCAATAATCACGGGAGTAATACCAATTTCCCCACCTGTGCTTTCGACCGAGTCAGTAGTCAATTACCATACATGCAAAAGTGGCTGTCGACCGAGACAATCGACAGCAGTATCAGCTCGATCGACAGCCATTAACAATAATACCATTTACCGTTATTGGTAATGCTTACGATGGTATTCTCGGCCGAAAGCCACTTTGTATAGTACAGACTCGGTCGAAAGCACAGGTAGACAAATTGGTATTACCCCCGTGATAATCGTCTAATCTTCCAGAGAAGTATACCATTTTGATAGAAACGCAGAAATGAAAGTTTATGTAAGAATTTAATTTTGCTATCAGTTTAGAGAGTCTATGAAGCAATCTGCTAAAAAAAATTACTGATGCACAAATGCGCACATGCAAAACATGCAAAAGCATGTGAATATAGCCTACATTGTTTTTTTACAAGTTCGGTTGATCGGAAAATAAGTACATATGCTGCACATATTCAACAGCAATATACTGACATATATCATATGTCAGATTTCACCAAACGCGATAAACGACAGCAAAATGAAAACTGTCAAGTTTCTTTTTTTTTTGCATAGTATATAATTACCTAGTCTGGCTTCAGACCCTATGTTCAATAGATCCCCTGCAAAGGAACACCTAATCTGACCACCAGAGTAATATACAGATTCGACTGTAACACATTTGTTTGTTTGATGAACGTGGGTAGGAATATATATCCACAAATTTAAGGGGCAAACTGACACTGTAATAGTACACGATGGGGCTGGGTTTATAAAACTTTCGGAAAACATTCAAGTACACTGTAAGAGTTATCTTTCTTTCGCAATTAAGCAAATTATGTTATGAAAACTTCTGAACTTCTTGGAATATTCACATTGTTGACAGTGACATCTTTATGAAATAGTTTTATTTCCAGTTTGCCTCCCTTTCTATTAAACAGAGTTATGTGTTCCGATAAAGGGTGCTTGCAACCGCAGTTTCTCTTACAAATGCTTGTACATGTATGTGTGCCGTTTCAGTACTTACGCTGGTGAAGTGGGAAGTACTTCCCTTTTTCCAGCCGAGAAATCAGGCTTAAAATGTCCGTAGACTGTCCGTCGACAAAATGTAAATTTAAAGAGTAACTACACTTCAGGAACTGACTGAATCAGATCCCAAACCCTATCCCCAACATCAAAGGAAAGATTGACAAAGACATCCCAACAAACAATAAATTACAAGTGATAAGCCGAGTCAGCAACTCTTTCCCAAATAGGTGGCAACTCAGCTATCTTTACTGAACTAAATGATTTAGACCAACAGAAGGGTACCAATAGCAAATTATACGAAAAACATTTAACAACTATGTTTACCTATTTTCTATTTTTATTATAGAAGGGTTAAAATGAAAACACAATAAATTAAACAGCACCGAACATAAAACAAATGCAACCGCAACCGGCCGCAAGTACCAAGTTTGCCATTGTTTCAAACCCGATTTTACATGGATTGCCATCTCTTTGTCTTGTTTTTCCAGGTTCTAAAGACTTCATGAACAAAAGTGCGACTCGTAACTCTAGTACAAGTTCCAGATAAAGGTATAAGTCGTGAATCAGAAACTTCGCATCGGATAATGCAGCTCATTTATTATACTTGTATTTTGTTTGTTTTTCCTACTCGATACAGAAACCGTTCTTTTACGTCTGTCACCAGCCAATATTCGTTGATTTTGCTAGTGACAGATGTCTGTAAATAGCCAAATCTGGTTTAATTTGCTGGTGACAGATACATTTTGCCAAGCCGGTTTCAGATCAAATGAAATCATACCAAACACATATATGTGATCATGTGTCAAAGAAATTATGTTTACTTAGTTCCAATATGCTTTTTTCCCATTATTTTCAGAACTTCCATAACAGCATTTAGGCACTTTTAGAGTGTACTTTTAGACATTTTTGCCTTTCTTTCAACATGCCCTTTTGTCATTTTTCATATATTTTTATGAGAAACGTTGAATGCTACTTAGTATGGGGGAAAGTTCCAGATATCTCCAGTACTGAAAATCCAGTACTAAACCTGACTTCTAATACTGAAAAATTCAGTTTCCCTATAGTTAATGTTGGGAATAATCTTCCCATTCGATACTGGAGACAAGAACCGAGCATCGAAGATGCGAGGAGGGAGAGTTTGAGGTGGGGGTTCGGGTCTGACGGCCTACCCAAGTTTTTGTTTGGTTTTCAGGACTCTCATGAAAGCATGTTAGATTCTTTTATAATGTACTATAAGACATTTTTGCCTTTCTTTGACCACGACGTTAGTATTTTTTTCATACAAATTTCATTAGAAACAGTGACTGTTACTTTAGTATCCAAAAGACTCATGGGTGAAAGTTCCAGAAATCTCTGATACTGAAAAACTGATTCCCATTACTGAAAATTTCATTCTTCTTATAGTTTATACAGGGACAGTAATCTCCCTAATAATACTGAAAACTTTCACCCATGCAGATTACTCTGAATACAGGCTACTCTGAGTACAACTTCCATGGAAGGCCTTTTCGATAAGAACGAATGAACACAAAATAAATCTCATAGCACATGTCTATCAAAAGAAATAATTTGGGTATAGGTTCCCCGCTAGGCGCTGGCCAGAAAACGGACATGGGCATAACTGCCGGCAACTTCGGGGGAGATGGGGACAGCGCAGCTGTCCCCTTTGCCTTCCTCTGGATTCGGCACTGCATGTCAGAACTGGACAATGTCCTGGGATCTTTGAGAGGTGGCAGTAATTCTGCGTGGACGAACTGGCCGACGGACCTAGTCAGACATCGAAGTCCGTAAAATAGTTTTGCGTGTTTCCCGGGATCGGAAAAGTGTCCATTTTTTTTTTTTTTTTTTTTTTTTTTTTTTGCTGTGAAACTGGAATGGAAGACTTGTGATTTTGCTTAAATTCGATCAAACTTAGTTGCTATGGAAATACAGAGAGAGCAACATAAACTTAGATAAAATAAACAGCCTAAAATAAATATAAAGATACGCATCGCATTATTAATTAGACGCCAAGACCTCTTGAGTTTCAACAAAGAGTCCTAAGCAACCTCAGGCTCAGTAGCAGACATATTTCCCCAAACAAGTTTGAGGAATTTTGGTTGTTTATAAATGTCGGTCACTAGAAATTAAACGACTACTGGCTAGCGACAGATGTCTGTCAGTAGCAAATTTAACGAAAACCGGCTGGTGACAGTCGACTGGCACTAGCAAATATTACGAATATTGGCTAGTGACAGACGTCTGTCACTAGCTTCTTCCTAATATTTAATGCTTTAAAGATATTGAGTGTTGTCGGCACTCTTTATTTAAATGGTCATGGACAGTTCAAAAGAAAATGACGAAAACTCACTGCAATTTAGCATATACATAGAATTGTTATGCTTTGTACACATTTTCTTTTGACGTTTTGTATAGTTCTTTTTATTGTTATTTTTGCCCTGCTCAACATAATCCCATTATTTGACAATTCAAATCAGTTTTATTGTAGTAAGCTAAGGTATAAAGAGCGATAATCTACCAGTCAAGAACACCAAACTTACAATAGAATAACCTTTCTTACATCGCTTATCCGACAAAATTGATTCGAACTAGTGTGGGTAAACAGTCAATGCTATGACTAGATTTTCATTTCGTAGCGTTATTTTGTACATTTTTGCAGACTGCGGCGCAGTGCCAAAGAATATGTGCAGTAGACCAAAACTCAGCTCAACCTGTACAACAGTGTCTTTGCTTTGCATATCATGACTTTCTTAGAATTAATGTATTATTCATTACAAACCGATAAGACACAAATGCAGACTGTTGAACACGAAGACATTGTGCACTCTACCAAACCAGTACTTAGTGTGAGGGCTATTGTTCTTTTTCCGATTTTGTCTGCATATGAGTTTCCACTTTTACCAACACTCTTTTCGGCTAACAAGGTTGTCAAAGCTATTAAAAAATACAGACCATGGTAGCTATTCATAACAATACGTGATCAGCATTAAGAGGACAAGTTTGGATACAGTACCACCTGTTAATCATCTACATATCCAAGGCGGAGAATTTCCCGCCGTCCTCATACGGGCTTCTCTTACAGTAAGAATTTTCCTGCTTCGGTATAGTGAAGATTTCCAGTCAAATAGGGCATCGTGACTTCTTTAAAAGGTTTTTGGGCAATTTTGTTCACCTGAAGAGTTATTTTCATCTCTAATGAATCGCCGTTTGACAATTATCGTCTATGAGCTGTTACATCAGGGTAGGTGAAATAAACGTAAAGTGATGTTAGAGCAGTTGGTCATATTAAAGTGCTCTGGTCAGACCACAGGGATATGTGTTAGCAGCAGTCTTAAAATTCAATAAGTTACTAAGGCACACCATAGTCAGTTTTCCAACTCTCTCGGTCACGGTGTATGGGTACACATATGAGCCGCGACGCGACAAAACCAACAATGTGGTTGTGCGCCCAGTACAGACTCAGATCAGCCTGGGCCTCCGCCCAGTCTGATCAGAGTCTTCGCTGTCCGCATGAAGGTAGCTTAGACCCTTAGCTAGCCTTTAAGTGCAAAGCGAAGACTCTGATCAGACTGGGCGGATGCCCAGGCTGATCTGAGTCTACGCTGGGCGCACAACCACATTGTTGTTTTTGTCACGTCGGGGCTCATATATGATTTTCCGCTATTGTTTTAAAAGGTAAACCACTTTGGTTGCTTCCATTTCCGAAATTCTAACAAGAGAAGCAAAGTAGATCTTTAAAGAATTAACCCTATTGTGACGGAAATGAGAATGAAGTAACAGAGTTGCTTTCTCTGAAAGTTTATCAATTCCTCTTAGGCTACAAATCCATTACAAATGAGTGGATGCAAAGGAAACGTTTAACTGCATAATGAGACAACATATCATTCCAGCGTATGCAAACTGCACACGAAAAGACGTGCCTGACAAAATGCGCTTTCTAGTCAAAACATTTGCAGTTCATCTTGTTGATGACGATTTCAAGGAAGCCATCAATTCTAGAAAAGCGCATTTTGTGCGAGCCAGTTTATAGGTTTTCTGCTATTTATGAAACAGTTCCCCTTCTTCATACTTGATATTACCGAACATAACCTGTGGTCTGGCAAATAAAATGTGAAAACAAGGGAGCGGGGCACAAAATCACGTGTACCTCTTTCTCGTGTCATTCTGATGTGTTCTCGTATATCTCTCTTTCTACCATCTGTCAGAAAAATAATTCTAATGAAACATGTTCCAAAAATATTTTCCCTTAAAAGGACACTTAAGCTGACTTACCAAAGCTCATTAAAGTATGAATTATCCGGATATCGGTAAATTGTAAAAGATTGTCAGTTACATGTATCACATATATATTATGCCATTGCCAAGTGCCCGGCAGTTGTAATGATTACAGAACGGTATTTTTGATGCCGTTGTGAATTAAGTTGGCCACGTCAGATGAACCGGGAAACCACAAAACCAACAGAGTGAAAAGTGTGCTACGCAAAGACTGAGATCAATCTGGGCATCCGCCTAGTCTACTTTGGTGGTTTTATGATGTCGCGGCTCAGATTACGATGCTCCTCGACGGCTTGCCGTTATAAACAAAGTTGCTAACAACAGAGTACTATGTTTTTCAATCTTTCGCCTTTTGAAACAATGTTTCAACAACACAATACGAAGGATTTTGATGCCACATCGTTTTAAACAAATGTGTTAACAGCACAATACGACGCGTCCCTATGCCTCGCTGTTTCTAACGCCGCTGTTGATGCTTTCAGTGCATCCGCGTTTAAAGCAGGGGCGTAACTAGGGGCAATTTCATAATACGCACAACCCTGTTTTATTCTCTACTTCTTGAAGGTAAAGCTAGTATTTCAGCCACTTTGGCAATTGGTATTGAAATCTCGTCTATTTTATAAATATTCAGCATGCAAATATGCAGGTGCGTTTTGAAATTTTGTCAATTTTGACAAAATTTCAATACGCACTTGCGTATTTGCTGTATAGGTAGCTACGCCCTTGTAAAGGGAACTTGTCAAAGTTAGAACATGCTTTTCGATGCCTTGACGTTTTAAACGAAGTTGTCAAAACAGCAAACGACGTTTTTGATGCCTCGCTGATGTAAAATGATGCTGTCGACAACAGCGTATAGTGTAGTTCGATGCCTCGCTGAAATTGGTTAAAATGAGTTAGAATTGTTTAACAACAAAATTCGGTGTTTTTCGATGCATCGCCAGTGTTACACAAAGTTGTTAACAACATTATACCATTTGTCTTGATGCCTCGCCGAGATTAAACGAATCTAGCAGCGACAAAAAAAAAAGAAAAAAAAGATAAAAAATAAAATGAAAAAAATAAATGTCAGATCAGTGAAAACAAGTGGTGCAGCACCATATAAAAAATTTAAATAAAATAAAATGCATTACGTCTAAGTACATTATACAATCGTGATCAAACTTTCAAACGGAAATCTCAAATATAAAATTCTTACCTCTTAATTATATTACTGCATGCATACTGTTTATTTCTATCATTATCTCTGGGACTTTGATATCGAACAGGTTGACATAGTTAAATCACAACAATATTTCAGAGCTTAAACTATTCCAAAGTGGTATAGACTTAAAATGCAGATCACCATACCAGGTCAAAAATACAAGTTTTTTTTTCAATCTAAATACTGCAACCCAATAATCCTCTCAGTATATCGGGCTTTTGTTTGATTTAGAAAGATTACTTGCTACTTAAAGTGTTGGTATTAACACTATAAATACACTATGTTATTCATTATATTTGGTACACTAGATACAATGAATTCCGCTTTGAAAAAGTGATGTGCAAAAGAATAGCTCTCCTCAATATCTCTCCTCGCTGACCAGTAAATTAGTAGTATGTAATGCGCCAATCAACGCCCATTTATGCTAGATAAAATTATACTATACATGCTTTAATGGACCGACTTCAGACATCTGCTCTTGACCAGCGGGATTTGATATTAACACCTCCCTTGAGTTTAAATAATCCATTCATCAGTACGGCCCTCTAATGGATTGCTAAAAACAAGTTTGACTGTGGTGAGGTTATTCACATTTTGGATGCATAGTTCAATGGATGTAAAATAAAGAAAAAAATATGCTGACATGAACCATGGTTCACTCACAGTGTCGCCATTTCCGTGCAGAGTATCAAAGCAGAAGCCCCGAGATCCCTTCGTGCTGCAACTGAGACAAACTGACTGAAGAAAAGTGTGGTTACTCTTATGAATGTGCAAGCGTTTTCGTAGAGTATCATACGAGGATAAATAATTCACTACTGTTCTATTTCTAAGACTGTTTGAACGTAAACTTTTAATGTTTGCAAAGCAAGTTCTGTGCCATAACAATGATCTTGTGGAAGACTTTGACACATGGCGACAACAACTGCCCCGTGATGTGTGTGCCTAAGATACAACTTAAGTTATCTGTTCGCTCAAGAACCTATGGAACATTACAAAATCACACCATCTGATCAACTTAAGACGAGCTTCGGCAATGTAATCATAAGGCAGCCTTCTTGATACTGTTAGCGACATTCAGTTAATAGTGTTACTGCTTATCATCACATATTCACTCCAGAGTCGTGCTGAAATTAATTATAAATCGGAACCGCGCCTGAAACAACTAATAAAATATGAGCCGCGGCACGACAAAACCAACAAAGTGGCATGTGCGTCTAGCGAAGACTCAGGATCTGCATAGGCATCCGCCCAGTCTGATCAGAGTCTTCGCTGTGCGTATGGAGCTAACTTGGACCCTTAGCTACAAACCAAGTGCACAGCGAATACTCTCATTAGACTGAGTGGCTACCCAGGCTGATCTGAATCCTCGTGGGGCACACACGCCACTTTGTTAGTTTTGTCGTGTCGTGGCTCATTATACTGTAAACAAACGGTGAATGTCAAGACACTTTTAGTCTAACCAGGGCCTAAATCTACAATGCCTACAAAAATGCAATCTAGTATATGCGCTACAGTCTCTAATTTGATGCCCGGTAACCAGGACGATCTTTGTTTCAGTGAAACGCACTACCCGCGTTTGACCCACGACAAGTAGCTGGAACCAAGACGCCTACTGGAGTATATATCAGTGTGTTATTAAAGCAAGGAGAGGTCGACATATCCTTGGTATAACCAATCTACGTAAGATAAAAGATCAGTAAATCCTAGTTAAAACAAGTTGTCAAAATGGACCTAAATCGCTCACCGAGTATAAATTTTAAATTATTGGTTGGCGAAAGAAAGTAGATTAATGTCATCATTATCTGTCGTGACTTCGGATCAGTGATGCTGAAGCACCCTACCAAGTTTGCAGACAAATCAGTTAGCAAGCTGAATGTCAACCATTATGACCTGCTGTTCCATCAGGGCGTGTTTTACAAATTTTAGCGATATTGATGCAAGACACGTCACACCAATTTTGGTCAAAATGTATCCAGCCATTTACTATGAGGCAAATATCAGCTGCGTGCATTTGTGCATTGGAAAAAAATTCTTTCACAAATTTCATGCAGGATGACTCAAGAATATTCAGATTAAATTGGCTGAAAGCTCCAGGTTAAGTCCAAGTCCGTCCAGCCGTTCACTGGAAGAAATCATTTAATGAATTTCACGATGTCGGCTATTATGTTTATTTGTACATCAGAGCAAAAGTGGGAGACATAGAAGCAAAAATGCTTCACATTAAGTATCGTTAGAAATCCAACCAGCCAGACGATTTCATGATATCTATAATGCAAAACCCTGTTTGTGAATCGGAGAGGAAGCACAGTCACCGTTTAGCAAGCCTTTATGATTTATTTGTGTATAGAAGCACAACTCCTTTTGTCGTTGATAGAAAGATGATCCAATCCTAATTTCTACTTCGGTCAAAATCTATTCATGAATAGATTTTGACAAAAGTGGGAATTAGGATTGTCATGATGTCGGTTATCATGGCCTACATGAACCTATGTATCAGAGCGATGCTTTTTTTGTTGTTGTTGTTTTTTTAGCAAACTTAACAGACATTGATGCAAGTGTGCTTCGTACCACAATCGGTCAAAATATATCTGCCGTTTTTATTCGCCTTTACAATGGGCTTTTTACTCCCTACAACGCTCCTAAATATCTGAATCAGTCTTATGAAATTATGCTATAAGAAAGAGTTTAACCCTCCAAAAAATCACAAAAATCTAGATTCATTTTTGAGATTGTTTTGGAAGGGAAACCCATCGAAAAAAACTGAGACCATTCATGAGAAATCGCTGAAACAAAAGATGTACGGACAGACAAGAGACGGACATAGAGAGATCACAATAGCTTTACCGAGTCTTTGTCTCAGAGAGCTAAAAACTTCTAAACTATTAAGACATCTACGATTTATTATCGTTCTCTACTACTTGCCTTCTTTATCACTGGACGTGTCCGAATTTGTGTCACCTATTAAATGAAATGTATGTACGATTATTAAATTGTTATTGTCGTACGAGGATATTCAGTCTTAGATATACACAAGCAGATATCAGACTCAAACGTACTCTATCAAGATCTGGTCGAGTCGTAGCGGCTTGCAAATGACCTGAACTACATTTCTAGTGGAGTCATTTACAATGTCCGCTTTATATTGCATGACGAAATAATAATAAAAAAATATTCTAACGTAATGGAGATAGAGGATTGTTGCTCCGTGATTCATGGGCAAGGTACTTAAAAATCTGCAACTGTGAAGGCACATCGATGCGGATTGGTGCCCTTAGCTAGAAAAGTGGTACCAGGTTGACGGCCGATGATTGCTGTGTCTCAGAGCGTAGATTATATACATTCAGTGCAAGCCGTTCGATAGGCAATCACATTCTCTACTTTTATGGAGTTACTACTTTCACGACCGCACTTCCAACAGGAAAAATTATTATGACTGTACATGAGTCCCTCAACAGACAGACTAAATACTGAATGAAAGTTTGTTACGCGGTAAACAGTCAGACATATTTTAAGGATAAAACATTAATATCTAGCTAAATATCGATTCCTGTCACCAATGAGCACATCGGTGCACTCACACAGCCAGTACTCATTCTAGAATAAGTCAAGCTTAACTTACTTTTTAAAAAGTAGTAGAGCGGTTCCTTTTGTATATCCTTAAACCACTGAAATTTTGGAGCAGGAAAGAGAGGTCCCCAGTCACTGGGCCAGAAAGGCCCGTGCTCGTTTCTTATAACACCAAACCTGTCCTCATAACTGCCATCTGATTCCTTGTCTAACACAGTCCCGTCTGGAAATCTACCTTGTCTAAATGCGTTAGCGTAACCTTCTTTTGTATAATACTGTTTATGAATTTGACGTAAGGTTGGGTATTTTTCAAACTGTTTTCTAGTGTTAATTTCGTTCAAATCTTTTATTCCTTCTGAGAAGTTATTTAATCCAAACACTCCCGGAAACTCATCCTGGTTAGATTTAGAAAGTTCATCCCGAAACACAACTTCTATTCTAGAAGGCGCTGACTGCTGACCGCCATAATTCATCGTCATATATTTTTGCATCTGACGTTTAGCTTGTAAAGCCTTCCAACGCCTACTTTTCAAGTAGGCACGTTCCTTGTCTGATAAATCAAGAAGTACATGCGCATTTAAACTTTCCAGTTCATGACTAGAGTGGACCTTTCTTACAGAGTCTGCGGATTGTTCCCTGTGTAGCCGCTCTGGAGGCGGAGTTTCCAAGGCATCCCGAACACGCTGGTCAAGTTCTGCCTCTATCTGCTGACGTATAGACTCGCGCCATCTGGTGTCATCAGAACCTGGAGTACAAGAAAACAGGACATTTTTTCAGTATTTTGAATAAAATATTGTTTACACTAACACATTTGACTATAAATACTGTAAATTTAGATCCTGCACATATTTAAAATCGTGGACGATACGTTCAACTCTGCTTTTGAATTATACACGATTGTGAACACCTAACACTTCTCCGAATAGCCGATGTTTGAATCTACTCCTTAAAACGATAAAAGTTATGGATATCAAACATAATGAAAATGATCACTCTAGAAACAAGAATAACAATAAATTACTAATAACAATAATTACAATAATAACAGTAATAATGTATAGTAGTGAATGGATAAATAAAGCTGTTTACTTCTGGTCAATGTGAATATCCTTCCTCCTAGAACTTTATATTTACTTTGACAGGTAGCGCAGAGTCATATATTTTAAACAAACACAGAGGTGAAAGCCGAAAAAACGTGTCTTTAGGAATTTGTTGCGTTTGCCTGCTCGTACTGACCAGAGTATGCCTCATTAGACTAGAAAATAACTGGACCTTGGAAATTTAAAAACGCCAACAGAGAAAGGCGTAACAAGATTGCGCTTGCGCACTGGCTGGACAGGGTATGTGGAATATGGGTATGGCTAAGTCAGTTGTCTCACTACCCCGCACATATATAATCTTATCAGATAATATTGACAAAGGGATATTTGCTATCCAAATAAAATCTACATACCCCATTTGATACAAGAAGTGTGCACAACAATTCCTTTATATTTGTAAAAGAGAAAATGTAAATATTCTGTTAAATGGATTAAGCTTAAAAAGGAGTTCTTCAATATAACGGACCGAAGAAGTAAATAAATGGACGTTCGTACTTAGTGACTTGTATACACGGAAGGCATTGCACTGGTCCCACTACTGCTAATGATTATGAAATTCTACATGTCCAGTAACTGTTTTATATGTGACGTCTGTGTACAGTCTGATGTGGACTGTCTAGTGTCTACTGCATTTTCCATCTGCTGTATACGGCACTGAGACCCGTTTGCCGTATCCCGGCTACTGTGATTCAGACGTTACGCCTGCGTAAAAACAAGCGCATATAAATATTGGCTATGCTAATGCTGTTGCATACTGTTCTAAACTGTCTGTAACTTACTATACAGACTGGTCAACGTTTTTTTTGCACTATCTGTGCAAGATATAATGGTTCGAATTGTGGAGCAAAAAACCTAATCTGGGTTAACCGGGGTAGCCCCCATGTGCTGATACAGTGCCCAGCTATCTTAAAGTATGCAACAACAGCTGTTGCATATATGCAAGCTAATCTAAGTCCACCTTGTTCGCACATGCCATATTAAAGTGCATTCTCGCGAGAATCTATTCAAATACAAGAATTGTTTTTCTACGAAAAAACAGAATGTCTCCCCCCTTTTTGATGTCAAAAGGATCAGTCATTAAGACGCCAAGGGAAAAACAATATGTTTCCCTACCCTGAAGCAGGGATTCATAACAAGAGGGCCATGAGGCCCTGAATCGCTCACCTGAACAATTGGCAAGGTGGCTTATACTTATCATGTCTGAAATTGTCAATATATAAGTTTTGGGTCAAAAGTCAAAGAATGACCATGACCACTTGTACTCATAAATCTTCATGTACTCATTAGACAACCATATATACCATTTTTAGGCCAAAATCTCCAAAACTTTCCATAATTTCTTATGTTCTAGCATTTTCCCATATTTGACCATGCCGCAAAAAAGGTCAAGGTAAACCCAAGGTCACCATTTGACCAGTCTTGGTGGTACTCTAGTACTCGATGCTATTTAACAAGTTTCAGGGCCATAGGTGTATTGGTTCTGGGGAAGGAAAATATTAAAGATTTATCCCGTAAGTGGTAATGGCGGCCAAGTTGGTCATGTGACCTGGACCGTTTGAACAAATTTTCATTCAATCAACCCCTGGAGGCTCTATATGAAATGTGTTCACAATTGGCCCTTTGGCTTTTGAGGAAATGGTTGAAAATGTCAAAATATGAGCAATCTGGATCAAAGGTAAAAAAATGACCTTGACCTCTTGTACTCATAATTCTTCATGAACTCATTAAGACAACTGTATATACCAATTTTTTAGGTCAAAATCTTCATCACTTTCCATGAAATCTTATGTTCTACCATTTTCCCATATTTGACCTTGTTGCAAAAGGTCAAGGTCAACACAAGGTCATAATTTGAACAATCTTGATAGTACTCAAGTACCCATTGCTACTTACAAAGTCTCAAGGCCATCGGTCAATTGGTTCTGGAGAAGAAGATTTTTAAAGGTTTTTACCATATATGGGCGTAGCGGCCGTGTTGGTCATGTGTCCAGGACCGTTAGATAATATTTTCATTCCATCAACCCCTCGAGGCTCTATATTAAATTTGGTTTCAATTGGCCCAGTGGTTTTAGAGCAGATTGTTTGAAATTGTCAAAATTTGAGATTTCTGGGTCAAAGGTCAAAGAATGACCTTGACCTCTTGTACTCAAAAATCTTCATGTACTCATTAAGATGATTCTATGTACCAATTTTTAGGCCAAAATCTTCAAAACTTACCATGAAATCTCATGTTCTAGCATTTTCCCATATTTGACCTTGCCGTAAAAAAGGTCAAGGTCAACCCAGGATCATAATTTGAACAATCTTGATAGTACTTGAGTACCCAATGCTACATACTGAGTTTCAAGGCCATCGGTCTACTGATTCTGGAGAAGAAGATTTTTAAAGGTTTTTACCATATATGGGCGTGGTGGCCATGTTGGTCATGTGACCTGAACCGTATGCACAAATTTTCATTCCCTCAACCCCTGGAGGATCTATATGGAATTTGGTTACAATTGGCATTGTGGTTTTTGAGGAAATTGTTTGATATTGTCAAAATATGAGAGTTCTGGGTCAAAGGTCAAAGAATGACCTTGACCTCTTGTACTCATAAATCTTCATGTAGTCATTAAGATGACTGTATGTACCAATTTTTAGGTCAAAATCTTCAACAGTTTCCAAGATATCTTATGTTGCAGCATTTTGCCATATAAAAGCATGAGTAAGCAAATTTGACCTTACCGTAAAAAGATCAAGGTCAACCCAAGGTCATAATTTGAACAAACTTGGTAGTACTCGTGTACCCGATGCTACATACCAAGTTTCAAGACCATCGACCTATTGGTTCTGGAGAAGAAGATTTTTTCAGGTTTTTACCATATATGGGCATGGCGGCCATGTTGGTCATGTGACCAGGACCGTTTGAACAACTTTTCGTTCCTAAGGTCCCAGGAGGCTCTATATGAAATTTGGTTACAATCGGCCCAGCGGTTTCAGAGGAGAAGTCGTTTGAAATTGTGGACGGACGGACGACGGACGGACGACGGACGACGGACGGACGACGGACGACGGACGCCGGAGCCTTACCATCCTATAAGCTCCCCCGGAGCCTCTGGCTCAGGTGAGCTAATAAGTAAAAAGTATAAATGCAAGAGTTATAGTTGTTATGCTCTGCATGTCATGTATTGTTGACTGATATTCATATTTAGTTTTTGTCAAAAAATATAAATGCAAGAGTTACAGTTCTCTGCACGTCGTCTATTTATATGTTGACTGATATTTGTATGAAGTTTCATGAATATAGCTTAAACAGTTTTCAAGTTATAGAGCTTAGACGATTGAGACACGATTTTGTGAATGACAAAAGTTCCAAGGGAAATAACTCAAATAGTATAAATGCTGTGCTCTGCAGGTTGTCTAGTGTTGACTGACATTTGTATGAAGTTTCGTGAATAAAGCTTGTCCGGTTTTTAAGTAATAAAGCGATTGAGACACGATTTTGTGACTGACAAAGGTCCAAGGGAAATAACTCAAGATGTATAAATGCAAGAGTTATGGTTCTTGCACTATGCAATTCTTCTAATGTTGATTGATATTTGTAAGACGTTTCATGAATATAGCTTGAATGGTTTTCAGGTTATAGAGCAGACACGACTGAGACACGATTTGTGACTGACAAAGTTCTAAGGGAAATAACTCAAATAGTATAAATGCTAAAGTTATGGTTCTTGCATTCTGCATGTCGTCTGATGTTGATTGATATTTGTATGAACTTTCATGAATATAGCTTGAATGGTTTAAAGTTATAGACGGACTCGACTGAGACGCAATTTTGTGGTGGACAAAGTTCCAAGGGAAATAACTCAAAAAGTATAAATGCCAGAGTTACCATTTGTGCACTCTGCACATCGCCTCATGTTGACTGATATTTGTATGAAGTTTCGTGAATAAAGCTTGAGCAGTTTGCAAGTTATAGAGCTGACACAATTGAAACACAATTTTGTGATGGACTAAGTTCCATGGGAAATAACTCAAAAAGTATAAGGGCCAGAGTTACCATTCTTGCACTCTGCACGTCGTCTCATGTTGATTGATATTTATATGAAGTTTCGCGAATATAGCCTGAGCGGTTTTCAAGTTATAGAACGGACACGATTGAAACACAATTTTGTGATAGACTAAGTTCCAAAGGAAATAACTCAAAAAGTATAAATGCCAGGGTTACCATTCTTGCACTCTGCACGTCGTCTCATGTTGATTGATATTTAAATGAAGTTTCGCGAATATAGCTTGAGCGGTTTTCAAGTTATAGAACGGACACGATTTGTGACAGACAGACGGACAGACGGACAGACGCCCGGGGAAAAACAATATGTCTCCCGACCCTGAAGGGGGGAGACATAATAACACCTGGCAGCGAAAAGTCTGACCATCCTGTAAATAGTCTCATATTACTGTGGCACTGTTCATACAGCCTTCAACTAAAATCATGAAATGAGCCGCGACGCGAGAAAACCAACAATGTGGTTGCGCGGCCAGTGCAGACTCAGATCAGCCTTGGCAACTAACCAGTCAAATCAGACTCTTCGCTAAGCGCTCAAAGCGTAGCTAAGAGTCTAAGCTACCTCCATGCGGACAGCGAAGACTCTGATCAGACTGGGCGGATGCCCAGGCTGATCTGAGTCTGCGCTGGGCGCACAACCACATTGTTGGTTTTGTCATGTCGCGGCTCAAATGCTTAAGCAATACGCCCAGATATTTGTGCCTCTAAGCTGTAGGTCAGGGTCTAGACTGCAAAAGCAAATCTGAATTTTTCAGAGTAAGACTATGGGTGAGTCCATTTCATGAATGTTTGCAGTTCCCAATTATATAGGCCTACAACAAATTCATACAACTGTTCAATTAACTCATATAATCCAGCTTAGCTTCAGACAATAAATCCACAGGACTGCTTACCCGCACATGCGTTAAGCGAGTGTTATACTACATGTATACAGTAAATAAACATGGCTTCATGACCCGACAAAAAGACTAAACTTCAAATGCGAAAGTTTCATTAATTTAAACTACATATGGTATTCCAAACCCTATGGACTGAGTTCGTATGCATAAGTGTAGCCCAAATGAAACCATAAACTGCTATAAGAGTGAATGGGTCCGGTACACTTTGGCCATAGGGCGATGTACAAAGTGGGAAAGGAAGTGTTTTGGCCATAGGGCAATGCACAGAGTGGGAAAGGTAGTGTATAGCTTTTTAGTTGGGATTTTTGTATAGCCATTTATCATCGCACAGTGCTATCGTCTAGAATGAAACATTTTCAAACTGCTGTTGATGACATGCATGAACCTGTGAACGTATTATAGAGACATGAATTAATCTACCTTACATCACATTTTATCCAAAAGTTATTCGGTAAGCGGACAGTTATGTTTTCGTTTCCTTGCAACATGTAACACTTTTCTCGCTATAGAAAGATCATCTTAATGAAAGGGCGGATGGATGACTTGCGATGTTACGTCCTTATCAAAAGTATTCTAATAATATCAGGACGATGTAAGGTTAATGACTAAATACTGTACATATGCAATGGAACCCCATTTATGGTTAAAACGATCTCAGTCTAACCTTCAGGTACTAATTAATAGCTGGGTCGACAGAGGGATAGTTATCATGAATATTTATTTATGGTGACCACGGCAACGACATTTAAAATACACTCGTCTTACCTTTATTCTTTTTGCGCATTTTCTAAAGTTCAGTATAATGATATTTCTAATTCCAACTGTAACTTGCATGTTTTATTTTATTTTTCAACTGTTTTACAATCACATCACATTATTATGAGCTTCTTATAATGCAATAAGAACTAGTTTTTAAGCACTGTCAAAAAGGCTCTTGCGCGTGGTTGCAAAACATGCTTCTGAGAGAAAAAGAGTTCTGTGAAGGTGCGCTGAATTCTACGCCATTGAAGAATTTTCAATATGTCGGGTTTTTTTGCGATTTTTACCAAGATAAAACAAGTTTTCTGACTTCCTGTGTCCACTACTCTAGACGATGTAGCCCGTCAAAATTGAGACCAACACTTAAAGGAAAGAATTGGCTCCCCTTGAAGAGTTGATCCCACTGAGAAAGGAGACATATATGAATATGACAGATTTGCTTCTCCTGAAAATGTACCCATTCACCTCAAGACATTCTGTCTCATAGCCCGGCCTATCTCATTTTTTTTGTGAACCACCTGTAGCGATGAAAATAATCGCCTATCACTTGAAATTCACTGTCTTTTTACACTTCGAACCGCGTATACTATACTTTACAAATTATATCCTATATCATTTCATCATGACAATGGAACTATTCTTTATTCAAAATATATTATCACTAAATCAAGTGGTCCTCGGATCTGAACAGTAAATTTCATTCATGTACATATTGTACATTCTTTAAACAATCTCCCTGCCTAGTTAACAACCAAAATGGATTCTATAAATCCTCCAGTATAAATAAAAGCCTTTAAACCGTTTGAGATTTTAAGATTAAGTCAAGAGCTTATAAAGTATTAAACTGTAACTTCTTAAAATATATGAAACACACTTTCTGTGGCCGAGATTAATATGCAGCACGTAGGGTTTCTTGTGGCTTTGTCTTGCCCCAACCAAATATTAAGATGTTTCAGAAGTACATGTTAACGTCATTGTCTAAATATTCTCAAATATGTTTCCAGATGTCTAATTAGCATTAAGATGCCATAGTCACAGTTGTAGCGCTTAGGTCTATGTTTTTTGTTTTGATTTTTATTTATTTTTAGAACTGAAGTCAGGTTTCAACACCATTTCATCGTTCATTGCAAGCTGCGCGCTTAACATCTGAATGGTTGCTTTGGGATCATTGATGTCTTTAAGGATCGTTTGGAAAGAGTTTTTGTTTAAGCCGGTGCTGACGGCGTGGTGAATATTGCACGTTTCATTACTGAGTCTGCTAGTTGGGTATTCCTTATACAGACAAAAACTACAACAAAGTCGGGAACGTTGGCTACAGAATATTCCTAGTCTTGTGTTCATTAACAAAAAGTGGAAAAAAAGAATGGAAAAATGTGATTAACAAAAAATGGAAAAACGAAAGGAAAAAAATGTGAAAAGAAATAATTTTCCCTACCTTCTCTAAGAAGTGTTAGTCCGTATTTTATAAATGCTTAAAGAACTTGAAACTACAAGCAACGGACAATAAACCTGCTCGTTGAGACCATTCATTTGACTATCAATTTCATCAAGGGTCTATTGACAGAATTACAATAAATTTCTGCTAAACTTACAGTAAATATTTAGACACTTTAAATTCAAACCCTGCAAATACTATCCTGACTCTGACTCTTCAAATATCTCAAGTATATTCATGAGCATATTGAAAGGTAGTGCCAACCCAAACCAGACTGCAAACTGCACAAGTCTTCCGTTCGAATACTTTGTATATAAACTCGGTGTTCTAGGAACTGTATGTTCGCTTATTTCTGACACCGTGTGAATAAAATGATAAACATGTCTCATCAAAATAATTTGAGAAGTCTTAATTGATTCTATTTGTTCATAAAACGTTCAGCCGAGTTCTGTGACAACCCGTCTTCTGTCATGTGCAAAGTGCCTTACTTTGATCAGTGTCTCTCTGTCCGCGAGCACAGCCTGTGAACCTAAAGATAACCTCTCTAGTTTAAAAGGTCATTTTGATTTAAACAAATGGAGATGCAAACGCTTGCTTCGAGCTTCAGTGTTTTTAAAAGAGTTAAGATGCATATTCCTCATGACATTGCTCACAAAATATAAATCGATTTTTCGCACTTTGAAAATGTTAAGCAAATAATGTAATTACGTCACACGAGTTCATATGGTCCCAGCTCAAGAAAATGTGTATTAATTAATGCATGTACGTTCCTAAAAGCGTAGATGATCGCTATTAGCAACGCACATGCATATGTGTTTATGCTTCGCAGACATTCTGTCAATCAATGTTTGTCCCGTAGTCTCATATGTACTGGAACTGTAAGATTTCTATTGGCAAAAGTGAATTTTCAGTGCACGCAATATGACATATACAAAACACTCATATGTCTAACATTAACAAATTAGCAGTGTGTGAGATCCTCATACATCTGGAACACAGGGTATAATCGATTCCGCCAAATTTTGCTTCCTGCAGAGACTGTACATCATATTTGGCTTCCGCCGAGACTGTCCGCGAACTCTTGCTTCCTGCCGAGACTTCTGTACATGATAAATGGCTTCCTGTAGAGACTGTCCGCGTGATTCTGCTTCCTGCCGAGGCTCTTGGCAGGAAGCAGAAGCACGCGGACAGTCTCGGCAGGAAGCCATTTTTCGAAGACAGTAGTCTCTGCAGGAAGCAAGAGTTCGCGGACAGTCTCGGCGGAAGCCAAATATGACGGACAGTCTCTGCAGGAAGCGAAAATTGGCGGAATCGATTTTATACCCTGTGTGGAATGGCAGAGTGTATCCATCATTCTTAGCTGTTTAAAGGTAGGTTCCTGGACTAGTGATACCAATTCTGTTCACAAAATAATTTTTTCTTTTTCTGCATAGTATTAAATACTCCTATTTTTCTGAATATGTTGCAAATCAGAAAACTGTCGGTTTTGTTGAAAATTGTCCTTTTCACTTGCTAGTCAATGTGTTGGAATTCCAGTTCTAAAAATAACTTTGTCATATGTCTATATGTGCGTGATTCCTGATGCCATTCTCCACAGAACATTTGTTTCTCTTGCCGTGAGCTCTTCTGGAGGTTCTGGCATGGTGGATGGGTTATCACTATCCCCAAATGCAGTGCAGCATGGGATCAGCCGCATAATATATTTTAGGCGCGAAATAAAAATAGCGTTAACTGGTGTGCGAAGCAGAGTTAGGGAATCCCTTGCAAAACGACTTATCTGATACTTTCTGATGTACACTTTTTAGTGAAACCTATTAATTTCCTTGTTATAATTGCTTTCCAACACTTTAGAAAAGTAATCATCAAAATTATGATGCAGACCAAACTACAGGAACCAACCTTTAACTGCCAATTAATTGTGCCTCCGCATTAAAACAGCTCGATTAGAAAAAAAATATATTTCACCATTTTTGTCGATCCACTCACGAGTTTTTCTTTTCTTCTTACATCATATACTTCCGCGCAAATTTAAATCATGAGATCAACATCTAGATGTAATGATACAAAAGTAAGTAGGACTAGAAATTGTGTTTGTGAAACACTATGCCCCCAACCAAATGCTTGCTTCTAAAGGTGTCAAACTTTAGAATGTCTAAGTCTGAAAAGGAGTTACCTAATCTTTATTAAAATATTAAACACATCAAGAACTACTGTTAGACAAAAAATCAGCTTCCTAGATCAAGTAATTCAGAAGTTGGAAAAATGCCAAATTTAAACAAGTAGCCCAAAGGGCAACAATTGCTCACCTGAGAGACATTGGAAACCTATAGGGATATTTAAGATGCTCAAGGGCAGCTAACTCCACAGTCAATGGTCCAATCAGGCTGAAATTAAACTCATCCAAAACATTATGTATGCCCTCATTTAATATATGCAAGTTTAAAAAGTATCTGATCAAGAGCACAATAGACAGAGCTGTCAAGGGCAGCTAACTTCGTAGTTGTTGGTCTGATCTGGCCAAAATTTGAACTTGTTTAGGATATTATGCATTTCCTCATTACCTGCAAGTTTGAAAAGGATCGGATCAGTAGAAACCAAGAAAGAGTGGCGACACTGATTTTTTGGATGCTCAGGGCAGGTACTCCATAGTCAGTGGTGAGATCTAGCCAAAATGCTAACTAATCCAAGCTTTTATGCATATCCTCATTATCTGCAAGTATGAAGAGGATCCGATGAAAAATGAAAATGTGATGACGTTGTTTTCTCCATTATAAGACTATGGGATTTTTTTCAAACGCTCAAGGGCAGCTAACTCCGTAGTCTGTGCTCGAATCTGGCCAAATTTCGACCTCATCCAAGCTGTTATGTATGTCATCATTACCTGCATGTATGATAAGGATCTTATCAAAAACCTTGATTGCAGCACCCTGAAAGTCAAACTTGCTTGAGATATTGTCAGGCCCTACATTTGTGTGAATTTATTTTAGAATCCGTTGAGAAATGTAGGTGCTAGAGCGATGACAAAGTTTTTCTAAAAATAGCCACAGTGACCTTGACCTTGGGCACGGCATCCTGAAAGTCAAACTTGCTTGAGATATTGTCATACCCTACATTTGTGTCAAGTTATTTCAAAATCCATGGAGAAATGAAGGTGCTAGGGCGATGACAAAGTTTTTCTAAAAAATAGCCACAGTGACCTTGACCTTAGGCACAGCACCATGAAAGTCAAACTTGCTAGAGATATTGTCATGCCCTACATTTGTGTGAATTTATTTTAAAATCCGTTGAGAAATGTAGGTGCTAGAGCGCTGACAAAGTTTTTCTAAAAATAGCCACAAAGACCCTTGACCTTGGGCGCAGCACCCTGGAAGTCGAAGTTGCTTGAGATATTGTCATACCCTACATTTGTGTGAAGTTGATTTGAAATCCATGGAGAAATGAAGGTTCTAGGGCGATGACAAAGTTTTTCTCAAAATAGCAACAGTGACCTTGACCTTGGGCGCAGCACCCTGGAAGTCGAAGTTGCTTGAGATATTGTCATATCCTACATTTGTGTCAAGTTATTTTAAAATCCATGAAGAAATGAAGGTGCTAGAGCGATGACAAAGTTTTTCTAAAAATAGCCACAGTGACCTTGACCTTGCGCACAGCACCCTGAAAGTCGAATTTGCTCGAGATATTGTCATGCCCTACATATGTATGGAGTTATTTTAAAATCCATTTAGAAATGTAGGTGCTAGAGCGCTGACAAAATTTTTCTAAAACTAGAGCGATGACAAAGATTCTCTAAAAATAGCCACAGTGACCTTGACCTTGGGCACAGCACCCTGAAAGTTGAACTTGCTCGAGATATTGTCATGCCCTACATTTGTGTGAAGTTATTTTAAAATCCATCGAGAAATGTAGGTGCTAGAGCGCTGACAAAGTTTTTCTAAAAATAGCCACAGTGACCTTGACCTTGGGCGCAGCATCCTGAAAGACAAACTTGCTCGAGATATTGTCACGCCCTACATTTGTGTGAAGTTATTTTAAAATCAGTTGAGAAATGTAGGCAATAGAGCGATGACAAAGTTTTTCTAAAAATATGTGATGACGTTGTTTTCTCCATTATAACACTATGGGATTTTTTTCAAACGCTCAGGGGCAGCTAACCCCGTAGTCTGTGCTCGAATCCGGCCAAATTTCGAACTCATCCAAGCTCTTATGTATGTCATCATTACCTGCAGGTATGATAAAGATCTAAGCAAAAACAGTTTAGAAAACGTGATGACGCCATTTTCCCCATTATAACCCTATGGGATTTTTTTCAAACGCTCAAGGGCAGCTAACTCCGTAGTCTGTTCTCAAATCCGACCAAATTTCGAACTCATCCAAGCTCTTGTGTATGTCATCATTACCTGCAAGTATGATAAGGATCTAATCACAAGTAGCCCAAAGGGCAACAATTGCTCACCTGAGAGACATTGGAAACCTAAAGGGATATTTTTAAGATACTCAAGGGCCGCTAACTCCACAGTCAGTGGTCCAATCAGGCTGAAAATTAAACTCATCCAAAACATTATGTATGCCCTCATTTAATATATGCAAGTTTAAAAAGTATCCGATCAAGAGCACAATAGACAGAGCTGTCAAGGGCAGCTAACTTCGTAGTGGTTGGCCTGATCTGGCCAAAATTTGAACTTGTTTAAGATATTATGCATTTCCTCATTACCTGCAAGTTTGAAAAGGATCGGATCCGTAGAAACCAAGAAAAAGTGATGACATTGATTTTTTGGATGCTCAGGGCAGGTACTCCATAGTCAGTGGTGGGATCTAGCCGAAATGCTAACTAATCCAAGCTTTTATGCATATCCTCATGACCTGCAAGTATGAAGAGGATCCGATGAAAAATGTGAATGTGATGAAGTTGTTTTCTCCATTATAAGACTTTGGGATTTTTTTCAAACGCTCAAGGGCAGCTAACTCCGTAGTCTGTGCTCGAATCCGGCCAAATTTCGAACTCATCCAAGCTGTTATGTATGTCATCATTACCTGCATGTATGATAAGGATCTTATCAAAAACCTTGATTGCAGCACCCTGAAAGTCAAACTTCCTCGAGATATTGTCATCTCCTACATTTGTGCGAATTTATTTTAAAATCCGTTGAGAAATGTAGGTGCTAGAGCCATGACAAAGTTTTTCTAAAAATAGCCACAGTGACCTTGACCTTGGGAGCAGCATCCTGAAAGTCAAACTTGCTAGAGATATTGTCATGCCCTACATTTGTGTGTATCTATTTTTAAATCCATTGAGAAATGTAGGTGCTAGAGCCCTGACAAAGTTTTTCTAAAAATAGCCAGTGACCTTGACCTTTGGCGCAGCACCCTGGAAGTCAAACTTGTTTTAGATATTGTCATGCCCTACATTTGTGTGAAGTTGATTTAAAATCCGTTGAGAAATGTAGGCGCTAGAGCGATGACCAAGTTTTTACTAAAAATAGCCACAGTGACCTTGACCTTGGGTGCAGCATCCTGAAAGTCGAACTTGCTCGAGATATTGTTATGCCCTCCATTTGTGTGAAGTTATTTTAAAATCTGCTGAGAAATGTAGGTGCTAGAGCGCTGACAAAGTTTTTCTAAAAATAGCCACAGTGACCTTGACCTTGGGCGCAGCATCCTGAAAGTCAAACTTGCTCGAGATATTGTCATGCCCTACATATGTATGAATTTATTTTAAAATCCATTGAGAAATGTAGGTGCTAGAGCGCTGACAAAGATTTTCTAAAAATAGCCACAGTGACCTTGACCTTGGGCGCAGCACCCTGGAAGTCAAACTTGTTTGAGATATTGTCATGCCCTACATTTGTGTGAAGCTGAATTAAAATCCGTTGAGAAATGTAGGCCCTAGAGCGATGACAAATTTTTTCTTAAAATAGCCACAGTGACCTTGACCTTGGTTGCAGCATCCTGAAAGTCGAACTTGCTCGAGATATCGTCATGCCTTACATTTGTGTGAAGTTATTTTAAAATCCGTCGAGAAATGTAGGCAATAAAGCGATGACAAAGTTTTTCTAAAAATATATGATGACGTTGTTTTCTCCATTATAACACTATGGGATTTTTTTCAAACGCTCAAGGGCAGCTAACTCCGTAGTCTGTGCTCGAATCCGGCCAAATTTCAAACTCATCCAAGCTCTTATGTATGTCATCATTACCTGCAAGTATGATAAGGATCTAAGCAAAAACAATTGAGAAAACGTGATGACGCCATTTTCCCCATTATAACCCTATGGAATTTTTTTCAAACGCTCAAGGGCAGCTAACTCCGTAGTCTGTGCTCGAATCCGGCCAAATTTCGAACTCATCCAAGCTCTTGTGTATGTCATCATTACCTGCAAGTATGATAAGGATCTAATCAAAAACAGTCGAGAAAACGTGATGACGCCGTTTTCCCCATTATAACCCTATGGGGGCTATCTGTTGCCATGGAAACCAGAGTTCTGAGCTGATCGGCACCAAAACCTAATGCAGCCTTTCCCCCACCCAAATGATGCTTCAGATAAAATTTGATTGCGATCGGTCCACTGGTCTCTGAGATATTTATGTTTGAAAGTGTTGACGCACCCACCCACCCACCCACGCACCCACGCACGGACGACGGCTCAACTCCCATCCTATGAGCTCACCTCTGAGCCTTCGGCTCAAGTGAGCTAAAAATGGCCACAGGGACCTTGACTTTAAGCCCAGCACCCTGAAAGTTGAACTTGCTCGCGATATTGTCATACCATACATTTGTGTGAAGTTATTTCAAAATCCATGGAGAAATGTAGATGCTAGAGCGATGACAAAGTTTTTTCTAAAAATAGCCACAGTGACCTTGACCTTGGGTGCAGCACCCTGAGAGTCAAACTTGCTCAAGATATTGTCATGCCCTACATTTGTGTGAAGTTATTTCAAAATCCGTTGAGAAATGTAGGTGCTAGAGCGATGACAAAGTTTTTCTAAAATAAGCCACAATGACCTTGACCTTGGGCGCAGCACCCTGAAAGTCGAACTTGCTCGAGATATTGTCATACCCTACATTTGTGTGAAGCTATTTCAAAATCCATGGAGAAATGTAGGTGCTAGAGCCATGACAAAGTTTTTCTAAAATTAGCCACAGTGACCTTGACCTTGGGTGCAGCACCCTGAAAGTCGAACTAGTTCGAGACATTGTCATGCCCTACATTTGTGTGAAGTTATTTTAAAATCCGTTGAGAAATGTAGGCGCTAGAGCGATGACAAAGTTTTTCTAAAAATAGCCACAGTGACCTTGACCTTGGGCGCAGCACCCTGAAAGTCCAACTTGCTCGAGATATTGTCATGCCCTACATTTGTGTTAAGTTATTTCAAAATTCGTTGAGAAATGTAGGCAATAAAGCGATGACAAAGTTTTTCTAAAAATAGCCACAGTGACCTTGACCTTGGGCGCAGCACCCTGAAAGTCGAACTAGTTCGAGATATTGTCATACCCTACATTTGTGTGAAGTTATTTCAAAATCCATTGAGAAATGTAGGCGCTAGAGCAATGACAAAGATTTTCTAAAAATAGCCAAAGTGACCTTGACCTTAGGCACAGCACCCTGAAAGTCAAACTTGCTCGAGATATTGTCATGCCCTACATTTGTGTGAAGTTATTTTAAAATCCATTGAGAAATGTAGGTGCTAGAGCGCTGACAAAGTTTTTCTAAAATTAGCCACAGTGACCTTGACCTTGGACGCAGCATCCTGAAAGTCGAACTTGCTTGAGATATTGTCACACCCTACATTTGTGTGAAGTTATTTTAAAATCCGTTGAGAAATGTAGGCAATAAAGCGATGACAAAGTTTTTCTAAAAATATGTGATGACGTTGTTTTCTCCATTATAACACTATGGGATTTTTTTCAAACGCTCAAGGGCAGCTAACTCCGTAGTCTGTGCTCGAATCCGGCCAAATTTCGAACTCATCCAAGCTCTTATGTATGTCATCATTACCTGCAAGTATGATAAGGATCTAAGCAAAAACAGTTGAGAAAAGGTGATGATGCAATTTTTCCCATGATAACCCTATGGGATTTTTTCAAACGCTCAAGGGCAGCTAACTCCGTAGTCTGTGCTCGAATCCGACCAAATTTCGAACTCATCCAAGCTCTTGTGTATGTCATCATTACCTGCAAGTATGATAAGGATCTAATCAAAAACAGTTGAGAAAACGTGATGACGCCGTTTTCCCCATTATAACCCTATGGGGGCTATCTGTTGCCATGGAAACCAGAGTTCTGAGCTGATCGGCACCAAAACCTAATGCAGCCTTTCCCCCACCCAAATGATGCTTCAGATAAAATTTGATTGCGATCGGCCCACTGGTCTCTGAGATATTTATGTTTGAAAGTGTTGACGCACCCACCCACGCACCCACCCACGCACCCACCCACGCACCCACGGACGGACGGACGACGGCTCGACTCCCATCCTATAAGCTCACCTCTGAGCCTTCGGCTCAGGTGAGCTAAAAAGGGCCAAAGCTCCATAAATATTTACAGAATTGTCCAAAAAGTTAATCAGATAATCTACTCCTCATACCCAATCAGCATACCAAATATCAAGGCCATAGCTCAAATACTTTTAATACCTCCGCAATTAATGAACGCAGAGTTACCTTACCTGTACTAAAGTATCAAACTCATAAAGGACTACTACTATCCCTCAAGTCAGCTTCCTAGCTCAAGAGATTCAAAAGTTGGAAAAATACCAAATTTGACCAAGGGCCATAGCTCCATCAAAACTTTATGGAATTCTCCCCAAAGTTGATCAAGTAATCTACTCCTCATACTCAGTATACCAAATATCAAGGCCATAGCTAAAATACATCCATATATGAAATTTCAAAACCCTATGCCTAGTGCCTCTTGAACTCAGTAGCTGCATAAGTACTGAACAGCAAGGGAAGTAACTCAGTAATTAATGAATGCAGAGTTACCTAACTTGTACTAAAGTATTTAGCACACCAAGAACTACTACTATACCAGTTCAAAAGTTGGAAAAATGCCAAACTCAAACAAGGGCCAAAACTCCATCAATATTTTACTGAATTGTCTCAGAAGTTAATCAGGTAATCTACTTCTCATACCCAATCAGTATACCAAATATCAAGGCCATAGCTCAAATACTTTTTGAGATATCTTGCTAACAAGATAGTCACCTCATTTTCCCAAAAGGGGCATAACTCCAAAAAGAGGGCATAACTGGGTAAAGAAAAAAATAAGTGTCAGCTAATTTTCCACAAGGAATCCATAAATGAAATGTCAAAACCCTATGCCTAGTAGTTCTTGAAGTCAGTAGCTACATAAGTACTGAACATCAGGGGAAGTAACTCAATAAATAATGAATGCAGAGTTACCCAACTTGTACTAAAGTATTAACACATCAAGAACTACTACTATACCAAAAATCAGCTTCCTAGCTCAAGTGGTTCAAAAGTTGGAAAAATGCCAAATTCAAACAAGAGCCATAACTCCATCAATATTTTACGGAATTGTCTCAAAAGTTAATCAGGTAATCTACTCCTCATACCCAATCAATATACTAAATAACAAGGCCATAGCTCAAATACTTTTTGAGATATCTTGCTAACAAGATATTTATCTCATTTTTCTAAAAGGGGCATAACTCCAAAAAGGGGCTTAACTGCGAATAAAGAAAAACATGTGTCAGCTAATTTTCCATGAAGAATTCATATATGAAATTTCAAGAACCCTAGCTTGCAGGGTTCTAAAGTTACAGCAATCATGAAAAGTGTGACGCACACACACATACACACACGGACGGGCAAGCCAAAAGCAGGCATAAAAATTCTCAGGAACTGTTCAATCCCGGATCCCAACCAAGACACCATGCGGGAAAAGACATTAGTCGCTGCCAAAGACATCATTCGCGGCAGCCAGGTGAACACTGAACAGCCATTTCCCATGTAGATGGTCGCTGGGCTAGCCTTACATTCTTAATAAATCTGAGGTCCGAATGGTTCGGAATCACTCAAAGTGACAATTCTAGGTCGGCAAAAGATAGGAAATCATTGTCACCATGATCTATGGTGACGTTCAGTGTTCACCTGGCTACCGCGAAGAGATACTGTACAAATGTGGCGCAAAAAATATTAACAAGACTATTTTTGTAAGCTATAAACATATGGTGGTATAAAATAACACATGCCAATCAATAGACTATTCAATGGACTAGTACAGGCAATATAGTTCCTACAGCTGACTGTAAAAAAGTGAAAAAAAAAATGAAAATAGAAACGGCCACCTTTTGTTAAGTATATGAACTTTGTCTACAGCCAATTTACATATGGGTACAAAACTGGCACAGGCCTTAGTTGATGTCTTCTGCTAATATTTTATATTGTGCATCACAGAATACGTGGGTACACTGCGTACATTGCTTACAAGTGAAAATAGAAACGGCCACTTTTTGTTAAGTCTATATACATGTACTTTGTCTACAACCTATCTACATAAAGGTTAAAGGTCGGTACAATCACATGTATGATGATTACAGATAATATTCTTATCCAATACCTCGAAATATGTGATCACACTGCGTACAAAGTGAAAATAGAAGAGGGCATGTTTTTGGAAAGGCTATACATCTTATAGTAGTACATGTAGGTTATTTACTTCCTGCAAAACCATGAGTTATTTTAGTCGGTCAAAAGTTAATCAAAGATTCTGTTTTTGCAGTATATGGCCCTCTTTTCTGAATTTACATTATCTTACCTTGGGCTTATCCAAACTAAATTTCTTCACTACAAATTGCCATA
Source organism: Ctena decussata (assembly GCA_963989385.1). Classification (NCBI taxonomy): domain Eukaryota; kingdom Metazoa; phylum Mollusca; class Bivalvia; order Lucinida; family Lucinidae; genus Ctena; species Ctena decussata. The sequence goes on from OZ022509.1 coordinate 55,975,445, forward strand.
TCTTCGGATCTGTAAGTTTTAAACTTCCAAACAAATTCGAAATCTTAACAAACCTAACTACAACTTATACAGTATTGTGTAACGCCTAAAAAGCCACGTCAAGGTTTAAGACGAGGTTCAACAAGTCTTATATTTTGCACTTTAAAATATTTATATGTTCGATATACATTGAAAAGTCGTATTTTAAATTGATTTACAATTTCACAGATAATATACATGTAATAGGTTTGATTTATATTGAAAACCTTGACTTCTTTTTATCGAAGATTATATAGCTTTGTTCGTCTCTTAACACAAGCAGGTTAAGAAGTTTATTAAACTTTTCAATACATTTTTTCAGCTCAAAGTTTCGTATCTAAGTTTTCCTGAGAGCTCGCCTACATTTTTCATATTTGAGCCGCGACGCGAGAAAACCAACAATGTGGTTGCGCGCCAAGCGCAGACTCAGATCAGCCTGGGCATCCGCCCAGTCTGATCGGAGTCTTCGCTGTCCGCATGATGGTAGCTTAGACCCTTAGCTACCCTTTGAGCGCTTGGCGAAGTGTCTGATCAGACTTGGCGGATGCCCAAGCTGATCTGAGTCTGCGCTGGCGCACAACCACATTGTTGGTTTTCTCGTGTCGCGGCTCATTTGTATGTTATAGCATTCTAGAAAATGCTGAAAAATTGAAACAGTAAGCTGATTGCGATAATTTCTGTGAATTTCAACAACTCAATCCAAACGCCACTTATTGGACGTTTTGGGCGAGTTTCAAGACTGTTTACAAAATTCGTATCCCAGCGTCGGGACATAGGTAACCCAATGTTTACCAATTTAAAAACAAGAATATCGGTGGAAACAACTGATGCTTCCCGAAGGTGTGCAACAGTGGAATGGGTATAGTGGCGAAAGTGTGATTTTCAGTGTGATCTTAATGCAACTAAAGGTGAAAAAATAGGGATAAAGGAATGAGATGATGTAGTTAAAGGAATAAGAAGATGCGAATCCGCTCAGTATAGCATCTTTTGCAATGTATGGTAAACCATCGCTGAGCATACATTTGTAGGGTTACAGTTCTTGTGCTCTGCCCTTCCCCTCATTGTCTTTCATTAGTGTGTGAGTTTTCCTTTAGATCCCTTTGAAACTTTCAAAGCTATGCTCCAGACAAGCAAACACCGAAAAACTAAGAAGGGAGCTAATTAAAATGCTATTACTCTGGAACAAATCATCAAACAAGATCAAACAAACAATACGTAGAGTATTTGCTCAGCGCTTAAAGGGTAGCTATAGGTCTAAGCTACCTCCGTGCGGACAGCAAAGACTCTGATCAGACTGGGCGGATCCCAAGGCGAGTCTGAGTTTTCGCGCGGTACACATACCACTTTGTTGGTTTTGTCATGTCGAGGCTCATATTTGATCGAAGCATTTATGATCTGAATACAACATTTTGAATAGGTGTCCCAAATGCTTCCTGCAAAAATTATCGGAACAAATAGGTACATGTATTCTGTCCGGTGGCCAACTTGCTTATCGGACCGGAACCATTCGAACAAAGCAGAATGTTTCATTTCCCCACCAGACTGGAAGGGTGGGGAAAGGAAACATTCTGCTTTGTTAGATGACCACGGAGAAGATGTTTAGTGCAGGTGATGGACTGGCTACGGACTATGGATGTCGAACGCGACTACAGATGTCGAACGAATGACCACAATCATGACAACAGATCCTCATTAACAATTTGCGCTTCACTTTAAAGGGTGTTATTTAATGAATTTCATTTTTCTAGTGATTATTGAAGTATAAACAACATTGGGTCGCGTGCAAAGAATGTGAACCCCAAAGGGGTTCATGTAAACTTTGCTAGCGACCCAATGTAGTTTATACTTTGACAAACACCAGAAAAATAGTTAATTGCTTATATTTACATTCTTTTCTGTTTATTAATTGACCACAAATTTGCGTTAGGGCTACATTTGAAGCAGAAAAACGTTTATATACGCAGTTCTTCTACAAACAGCGGGACAGCATCAACGACGTCATAACGTCGCCTACTTCGACTCCGATTGGAGAGAACCATGGTTTATTTTGACGTCACCTTACCTCATATGGGCCTAACGTCGCGTGAACCGATGTAGTTATTGAAGTATAAACTACATTACGTTCTAATGGCTTACCATAGGGCTTTTCAATAAATGCACTGAAAACGTGAATATAAAATTTTAAGGGCGCTTTTACGTGATAAGCTAACAATATGTATAACAAACATACCTCAGTAATGTACTTTCCTATAAAATTAAAGCTTATCGTGAATCCACCATATTTCTTAATATATTCAATGATATTCTTTTTCAACTCATGCGGAGATGGTCTTTGAACCGATTACCTGTTGGAATTGCCCATAATAATTAGAAAGGTCAAAGGCAAAATTTAATATATTCTATAAGGACAGCCAAACAATTTTAGAAACGCCATGAGAAAAGGAGCAATTTTTCAGATAACAGTCATTTTCTTTATTGAGCCGCGACACGAGAAAACCAACAAAGTGTTTGTGCGCCCAACGCAGACTCAGATCAGTCTGGGCATCCGCCCAGTCTGATAAGAGTCTTCGCTGTCCGCATGGAGGTAGCTTAGACCCTAAACTACCTTTCAAGCGCTTCGTGAGGAGTCTTATCAGACCAGGCTGATCTGAGTCTGCGCTGGGCGGACAACCACGTTGTTGATTTTCTCATTTCGCGGCTCATATGTAGCATCAGGACTCCGTTTAGTCTATACAAATAAATCGAGGTTAACCCTCTTTAGACTGGAACCCCATTTTGAGGAAATATGAAAACAGTGCAGACCCAGTTCAGACACCGCAGAACGCAGCGTCTGAGCAGGGTCAACACTGATTGCTTACAAGAAAATAAGAAAATAGAATAAAAGTAATAGCATTCACCACAAGCCCCTAAAACTAGAAATGGACTCATCTAAATGATAAGGATGGAGAATTCCATGAGTCAAAAAGGGTTAAACTGAGGATCCATCTTATTAATTGGGCAGGACTCGAAAACGTTGCAGTAAACCTAGAACATACAGAAACGACACAGAGCAGCATGTGAAGTCATGTGGTCTGATGAAAGCCTTCGCTATTGGAATCGATAATCTGCGAGTCCTGGGTTATAACAAAACAGTTTTGCGCCAGCCGCGTAGATGCTAAGGCTAAATTCAAGCTTGGCTGGTTCGAAATTTCTCGCGTAGCGTCCAAGATATTACTTATACACAAGTGAAATGAAGGCTACTAAAATTTCTTTGCATAAAAGCATCTAAATTGTGATTAAAAGGCCGTGATGGACATAACTACTACACATTGACCAATTCTTGCAAAAAAGCCTATACTTTGCACATTCAAGATCTCTAAACTATGCGACAAGATGCCAAATATTTCTGTAGAAATTGCAAACAGTGTAGACCAGTATCAAATTGCTGCGACAATGAGGGGTCTGATCCGGATCTTAACTGTTTGCTGGGGAAGTTCTGTTCTATTAGTAAGGGTAAACACATGAACGGTACGGTAAGACTATTTTTCTATACAATCCAGGACAATGCAGGCTGAATAGGCACTTTACATATAAAAAGATCTTATCAAGATGACTTTAAATTGAAATTAAATCAATTATATGTAAACTTACTGTGATTAAAGATAAACATCTTAGGAAATTTTCATAAACTTATCCGTGACGGAACAGGAATTTAAAATCCATGGCTACATTTTGTGCATTTTTTTGCAAAGTCAAGTCAGTATTCAATTAACATGCATCACATTTCAACACCAGCCGTTTGTGTCACAGTTTAAAACATGACCCCCTTGGCTTGTGTAGCTATGCAAAGTATAGAGGCCAAATATGACTATCTTTTCGCAAACCTGACCGTCTACAATAATTTGTAACAATACGGACAAAAGTATCTCGCATCGGGATCAAGAATCTTCAAATGATCTTTAAATAGTTCTAATGGTAGCGCATTACTTTACACAAGTGCCTGCGCCACAAGAAAATAGTTCTTACGGCTTAAGCGAACAGGGGAGATTCTGGTCAGTCTGCGCATCCGCGCAGCCTGATCAGAGTCTGTCCTGTTGGCAGATGCAATCTAGGGATCCTGGAGAATGCATAGTGTTTTTCCGGGGCTGCAGGAACGCTCCTACATGTGCTAAGGTACTTTTTCTTGTGAATCGGCACAAGAATACGAACAACAATATTGGCATGGGCTTTAAGAATCAAAGAGGTAACCTAATACCCAATGTATTCATAAAGATATGTATACCATGAATCCATCAATAAGGTGATAATTAGTTGTATAAACATTTAAACCTGCTTGATCAATTTTTGCTTTAGTAAAATTTTGGATTTAATCGTTCTAAATGAAAATATTACATAATGATATTTAAGTCTGAAGTGCCTGTTTCTGTGCAGAGCTGACAAGAATGTGGACAGTCCAAGGCAATTCTCTGAGTAGCTGGGATGCACTTTTCTGTTGCGGTCAATTAGTCACTGGCTTCAACACAAGCTTAGTAGTCTGTCGTTTTGACGTTCATGTATTTTCTAGTTTCTCAATTTTTGACGACACATGACATTCTATATGTTCTGACAGATTATTCCATACATGATGGATATTAGTTTCTTTCATGTTGTCCAGCCATATTTAACCTTATCATGCAACTACATGAACTGTAAAAAGTGATCAATAAAAAAAGTCTGATGATAATGCCAAGGCTTTTGTGCACAGCTTATCATGCATAATTTCAACACCTGGACCCGATGTTATAAAACTTATTTCAGGCTCAACTCTGCTGAGCATGAAATTTTCTCTGTTTATGAACATGAAAATGCCAACATTAGTTGGTGATTAGTTGGCATTTTCATATTCATAAGCAGAGAAAATTTAATACTCAGCTAAACTGAGCAAGAAAACAGCTGTACTTATCAGTAATTTCCTATTTCTTAGCTGGTAACGATACATGCTAAGCTGATGGTTGAGCATGAAATTTTTTTTATAACCCCGGGACCTGATTCGCAAGATTTTGACGTTTGAAATGATTTCAGCGGTTAGTGGCTGAATAACGTCGCCGAATTACGCCATGGTGTGAACACGACTCAAATAAGCTTCACTATCTTATAAATAGTTAAAATGATGCATAATAAACAGAAAATTATTTAATTATGATAGCATTTTAATCGGTCTCGACCTGAAAACGCGGAATAGCTCTGCCCGCTCACCCCTCAATCTCGCCTGGTAAACATGCTATCAAAAGGAACCTGCTATCACAGATAAACAGAGGACACAGCTATAAATCTTTGTCACTCTGATGAATGCAAAGAAGAAGCACAGTTATCCACTTAATATCTAGCGCAGAACTCGACTATATAAGCTATGGGTGATTATGTTGTACATGTTTCTTATACAGACTTAAACGGTTTTGCCTTTTATACATTGGTCGTTGATGCAAATTGGAAACTCTGATGATACTGCGCAGACCAGCTCGGAAATAACTTATCTGGTCCAATTTTCGCCATACGAAAAGGGAAAGAGATGCAGGGATCTTTAGTACCTTTCACAGTTTTGCTCTTCTCTTCTGAAAGCTTGGCAGCCTCCTCCAACACTTTATCGTCATTGACAACGCTCGAGAGGGCGGGGCTTGTTGCTCCGCTACTGCTGATGGACATCAAATCTTCAATCATCGTAAATTCTTTAACAATCATGGTACCGAACTTAGTCAAGATTCACTAAACCATAGCTAGTGTCTTAAAGTTACTGTAATGAAAAGAACACTATAAAAAGTTAGTATTCTGCAATATGAAACGATAGAACACTGACATCTAATTTCCATAAAATACATGCAAATTATAGATATTTCTAAACAATTGGTTCGGGTATGTGAGACCTTACATAAACTATGAAATAAGTAAGAAGACTGTGATATATTCATAGGGTACTGGTGTCAATGTATCTTTACAGACAAAGAAAAAAAAATGCCAAAGTCCGAACGCCCCGACGTATTCTTGGAAAGTGTCATCACTACGTCCTCGTAACTTAGACAAAACGCATAGTGCGATAAATTATAGCACAGACAGTGGCTGCAGTTTCTCGAAAGTTTCATGAAAATCGATTAGACTTTAAACGAGGTACTTGAAACATGTGTCAATCATGGGTCAAAGGACAGTTTCGGCAAAAATATTTGTTAAAGCTGGACAGATCGACGAAAGGGTCTGATCATTGATCATGAATCGGATGAAACTAAATAAAGAGTAGAACAACAACCTTTGTGTTGCTGGACAGACTAAAGATTGTCAATATAGCAGAATGGGTTTGACCATGACCCCGAAAAAATCGATCCATGCCAGGTGCGATTTTCGTCCTTTCCAACAGTATTTCAATCATAGCAGGACGATGGGAGGCTGGTAATGAAAAAACGGTGCGGTGCATTGGACCCCAGTTTATGATTGTAATATTTCTGCTTCTAGTGCAAAGTCAACAGGCCAGCGATTAACTAATTTGGGCTCTACGGAAGTGGACAGAATTGGATCACAAAATATGAGTTGCTGGGCAACAAAAAGTGTTCCCTCATTATCCGATAAAACATGATCTATGTCAGCTGGCGATTAAACATACTTACAGTTTTATTAGAATCTGGTTGAAAAGTGAAAGAGAAGTGATAGACTATTAGTTACAAAATTTAACCAGAGGACTCATGTTCCTTCGACAACTGAGACACGATTAGTCATACCACTTATTTATTACAAATTTTAAAGCAGTGGCTTATTAGAAGTGCATGTTTTAATTTTAAAATCTCAGTCATCTCGAGCAAAAGTCAAAGAATGACCTACACCTTTGCTGACATTATGTCTTCATTTAGTTAATCATATTTTCCAATTATTATATCTAGGTTTAAAACGTTTCCATGACATCCACTGTTTAAATAGTTTCCATAGAAAAGCATATGTTTCCGTAAATAAGGTCAAAGACAATGGAGGGTCATCGTTTGAAACTACTTTGAAGGGCCCGAGTCCTAATGCTACATACATAGTTTCAAGGTCATTGGCATTCCGGTTCTGGAGAAGAAGAGTTTTCTAGGAGTTTTCCATATATGGGCGTGGCGGCCACCTTGGTTATGTGACAAAGACAACCTTAACAAACTTTCATTCCCCCAACCCACGGAAGATCGACATGAAATATGGCCTCAATTGGCCCAGTTGCTTTAGATGAGAAATTGCTTGAAAATGTTAACTGGGGACAGAGTCTCAGTGACACTTATCAAAGGTCAAAGAATGACATTGGGTCGCATTTATAAAACAACTTAAGTGGTTGCTATGCTGTTGCTAAGGCTAAATTTCTATCAAGGAGATTCCCTACAGCTATGAAATTTGCTCTAGAGGAAAGTCTTTTTCAGACTGTTCCTCTAGAGCAAATTTCATAGTTGTAGGGGATCTCCTTTATAGTAATTTAGCCTTAGCAACAGCATAGCAACCACTTAAGTCCTTTTATAAATACGGCCCTTGGAGTTGCTGTAACAGAATGTCTTCAGTAAGTTGTTCATTAAGTTAACCATTTATACCACCTATTATATCTCAGACTTAAACAGTTTCTGAGAAATCAACTTTTTAAGCATTTTCCAATATGAAAGAATAACGCGCCAAAGCTGTCCTTGCCATAAATTATGCCAAAGTCAATGCAGGGTCATCATTTGAACAAACTTTGAAGGGCTTTGGTTCCCAAATGCTTCATACAAAGTTTCAAGATCCCTGGCCTTTTGGTTCTGAAGAAGACGATTTGATTTTTAAAGAGTTTTTACGATATATGGGCATGGCGGCCATCTTGGTCATGTGACCAACATTACCTGAATAAACTCTCGTTCCCTTGACCTAGGGAGGCTCCACATGAAATATGAGCCGCGACACGACAAAACAAACAACGTGGCATGTGCGCCCAGTGAAGAATAAGATCAGCCTAGGCATCTGCCTAGTCTGATTAGAGTCTCCGCTGTCCGCAGGGCTGTAGCTTAGACTCTTAACTATCCTTTAACCACACAGCAAAGACTGATCAGACTGGAGGGATGTCCAGGCTGATCTGAGTCTTCGCTGGGCGCACATGCCACTTTGTCGGTTTTCTCGTGTCGCGGCTCATATGTTTCAGTCGGCGTCGTGGCTTCAGAGAAGAAGGTGCTTGAAAATGTTGACTGGCGACAGAATCTCAGTGACCTTGAACAAAGGTCAAAGACTAGCCTTCACCTTTGGCAACATAATGTCTTCTTATTTCGTTGAGCATATATACACCAAATATTACACATTTTCCCATATAAACTCATAGCGTACCGAAGTTAATCATGCAATAATTTTAGTCAAGGTCATCGCAGGATCATGATTTGAACGAACTATTGTGGGCACAAGCCCCAAGTCATGTATACAAACTTTCAAGGGCATTGGTCTTTCGGTCCTATATACATAAATGGACGTGGCGGCCATCTTGGTCATGTGACCCAGATTCCCCAATCAAAGTTTCGTTCTCTTGCCACATGGATGCTATAAATAATTCGGATTCAATCGGCCCAGTGGTTTCAGAAAAAAAGATGTCTGAAAATATTGACAGGCAATAGAACCGCTTTGACCTTGACCTTTAGCAACATATTGTCTTCATCTGCGAATTAAGGTAACCATATGTACCAAATATTATACCTTTGAATTAAGTAGTTTCTGAAAAATCCGCTGTTAAGAGTTATCTTATATAAACACATAACGTACAAAAGTTGCACTTCGCATATATTAGGACGGTCAAGGCCAATGCAGGGTCATCATTTGAACGAAGTATGATGGGCCCCGAGTCTCCAGTGCTACATGAACAGTTTCTAGGTCATTGGCCTTTCGGTCCTGGAGAAGAAATTTTCAAAGGGTTTTTACCATTTACAGGCGTGACGGCCATCTCAGTCATGTGACCCAGATTACCCGAACAAAGTTTAGTGCCCCGCCACAAAGAGGCTATATATGAAATTTGGCTTCAATCAGCCAGGTGGTTTTAGAGGAAAAGATGTTTAAAAATGTTGACGGACTGACGACGGACAACGGACGACGAATGCCTGGCTTTACTATTAGCTCATCTATGAGCCTACAGGCTCAGGTGAGGTGATAAACTAAGAACATCAAGTACTGTAACTCTGGCAGAAAATGTCCACTCATAACTACGCCAAGCAGGATTCACGTCATTTAGTACCAGTTTTACGCAAATCTCTTGAAATAAGTACAATTTTATAAAAAAAAAAAAAAACAGCGGTAACAGAAGTTGTCCACCAAGAGACGGACAGAGCCCATTTCTACAATCACTGTCGACTACTTCTGGGACAACAGAAACGGTCCGATCATGACCCCAATAAATGAGCCGCGACACGACAAAACCAACAATGTGGTTATGCGCCCAGCGCAAACTCAGATCAGCCTGGGCATCCGCCCAGTCTGATCAGAGTCTTCGCTGTCCGCATGGAGCTAGCTTTGACTCTTAGCTACCCTTTAAGCACTTAGCGAAGAGTCTGATCAGACTGGGCGGATGCCCAGGCTGACTTGAGTCTGCGCGAGGCGCACAACCACTTTGTTTGTTTTCTCGTGTCGCGGCTCAAATATGATCCACATCAGTTGGGGATAATATCATCATACCAGCTTGTAGCTTTGCAGCTACAAGAGCTGACCACGGACAGAATAGCAAACAGGCAAACTAATTTCCGTAGGTTCCGTCAACTTCCTCAGAGGCAAATTTTGCCACAATAACAAACGTAAAACAAGCTTGATCGGGACAATTTTACTAAGACTTAAAGGCACTAAGAAACCAACAGCCGACTCAGTGGAACCTTATGTGTTCCAGAAAATTGTTAAACTTAATCATGCAGAGCTCCAGATAAGAGGGTGTATTCAGGATAATTCGAAGATAATTTTTCTTATTTCTCAACGAAAATATATGTTGTGACCCCTCATTAGAACCGTCTCGACGAGACGGTTCTAATAATGGGTCACAAAATATGTTTTTATGGAGACATATGGATAATTATCCCTAAATTATCCTTTACCCCTTCTTATCTGGAGCACACATCATAGCTTTAGCTTACAGTATATTACCTTGAAAGAAGCGTGTATTCACATTATGTGCAGCTTAGCTGCAAGGCAGTGTCCCTTTCGCCATTCGGAAGACCCTGAAATTGAGGAAAAACATGTTAAAACTGACCCCTGGGTAAAAGTTTTAAAGGTAAATTATAGTGCTACTGATAAGAAGTGTACATTCAGGAACAGTATTGCATATGCCTCCACTAAACAAATGTTGTAATCCCTCATTATATTCCTATCTCGTCGACACTGTTCCTATGAGAGGTCATAACATGTTTTCATGGAGAAATAAGAAAAGTTATCTCGGAAGCTAGCTCCAAGGGCTTAATATATAGGCCATTTGCTGTCTATAAAACAGGTCATTTTGCAGATTTGCTCCATTATTACTGGTGATAAAATTGATTTTTTATATCCACTGGTATTGTCAAACTAATACATAACTGGAAACTGACTTTCAGAATTTTATCTTGTCAACTTTTTGCTTTTGCCTATTAAATCCTTTACAAAAATTTACAAATTTGTCAGCTTAAGTAAGGGGGTGTACAATAATTTAATGTAATAGCTATAAGCAATGCCCATATATGCATTACAAACAAGAAATGTTTCTATAGATAAATTAATCCTATTCATCACCAATCAATTTTCTTCCCAACCAATAAATAAATGAACTTTATTTTTACTCAGATGAAAAGATTAACAGGTATACAGGTGCCATTGAGTAGCTCTGTACAATTAACTAACAATTGACATAGGTAAAAATACTGACCATTCAAAGGCTGTTACATAAATAAACTTACTCCCTTGTAAAATACAGTTAAAATATCCTCTAAAAATGGGCAGTTTTCAAAAGAAACTTTTTAGTTTCAAACTATAATTTTGAGGAAAATTATAGATTAGTTATGTATAAGATAGACATTAAAGATGCGCTTTACTTCAATGTGATTGCTGTGGTAGTTTTAGAGATATTTAGCAAAATGACCTGTTTTATAGACAGCAAACGGCCTATACTACCTGCCAACATCACACAAAGGGAGGAAACTCAAGCAGACTTGTGGACTATTACTATCAAGATTTACAGATTTGGTACCGCCGTCACAGTTAATCCGTGATTTCGATAATTCTCGGTTCAACTCGCCCATGAGAATATTTACTCAAAGTAACCTTTGACTTTTGGCTTGTCCATATGATATATCCGTTCAAATAAAGTGACGATACACCCACCATCATGCTTTGGAAAAGTCATACTGTGACCTTGAAAATTGAGTCACTGGCAAGGTTTTTAATATTTATGTCAAGCCATGAAAAGAAAAGAAAAAAACCGCATGTTATCCCGCATGTTATCATAAGTCGAGTTTGATTAAGTTTTTATGTTTAAATAGATTATTTATAGTCTTTAAACAAATTGATACACTTGCAGGGGAATCACCTCTGCTGTTTTCATTTTGCATTTTGCCTTATCAATGGGGTCAATTTTTAAAGAAAAAAAAATGTTTCCCCTTTAGAAGGGATTCATTCTAAAGGGAAGTAAACAGAAAGTCACAAAAGTTGTACCCCCCCCCCCCCCCCCTTTAAAATGGAGCAAACGCGGTTTCATGCTTGGAAGAAAGACAGATACTTCCCACTGCATCGTTAAAATTGAGCCGCGACACGAGAAAACCAACAAAGTGGTTGTGCGCCCAGCCCAGGCTCAAATCAGTCTGGGCATCTGCCCAGTCTGATCAGACTCTTCGCTAAACGCTTAAAGGGTAGCTAAGGGTCTAAGCTACCTCCATGAGAACAGCGAAGACTCTGATCAGGCTGGGCGGATGCCCAGGCTGATCTGAGTCTGCGCTGGCCGCACCTGAACCACTTTGTTGGTTTTATCGTGTCGCGGCTCACATGTGTCTTTCGACTTTCAACCATAAACTAATGTAGAAAGCTTGCTCGAACTACATGGATTAGTTAAAGGATATGCTTTAAAAATAAAGTTCTACAACCCACGCCATGAAAATTTTAATAAACTCGAATTACAATTTAAGTATCGAATTCCAAGATAATCTTAATAGTCATGTAGTGGGTCAATGGATGGGTAATTTACTAATCTTTATTCATTGACAATTAGTTATAACGTCAAGTGGAAAATAAATGCTACATAAAAGAATGTCAATGAATGGTTTATTTTTATTCTACAAAACGTATTTATAACTGTTTGATATCAGTGTATGAGAAAATTAATTGCTAAATCATCTTATGAGCAGGTTTTAAAGGTGAGTTTACACGGTGATACATGTTGTATGTCATGCAACATATATCACCGTGTAAACACCCAACTTGAAAGTCTATGATTCACTACCTACAATGTGTTATTGCGGTATTCTGTATGCGTAGGTTAACGTTATGGTTTTCACCGGTTTTACAAAGAACTGTGGGAAAGCGTCATTAGAAACCGTGTAAACAAATTATAAAACTGGAGTAAAATTTGATAATTAAGGTATATATGTCTTTATTCACATGAAACTTTGCATGTAATAGGTTTTACCATAACAATACATATATTTCGGGCTGATTAGTGCTTTATTCTTCCTGAAATCAGCTTTTATAGAGAAGAAAGTGAAAGTAGACATTTCATCATATATTTGTAGAATATAATCCTCAATCGGGTTCTGAAACATAATAATGTTGTCCGCCAACCTTAAATCTCTTTCCGGAAAGCCACTTTTGTGCCGTAATTTGCCTTTTTCATCATTTCTTGTTATAGTTTTCGTCAGTAGATGTTATGGTTTCTTTCGGCTAAGATATATCATTCTACGGTTAAATTCGTAACTATGATACAGTATTATACGGTTCTTGGCGGTGGTATTTATTCTCGCCGGGCCGCGTAGCGCAATCGGTAGGGCACCTGACTCATAAGTCAGAGGTCCTGGGTTCGATACCCGGTCTGGCCACATACTTTCGTTTCTCCTTCCGCTGATTCAACAAGGGCAGTCTGGCGAAAGTATGTGCACTTAGTACTGGTTAACCGCTTAGGAGGTCTAAGCCTGCCCAGGAATAGTGTGGTTAGGTTAACTGACCGCCCTGACATGACCATAGTTGTTTACCGTGGACGTAAAGCAATCAATCAGTCAGGTATTCATTCTCACCTACTGGGAAACATTATGAATTTTGTGAGTCAGATTTCAAGAAATGACAATATAAATGAAAGAAACTTCATACAAACTTCTTTGCTGGCCTAAGATAGGGGATTAAATTGGTATGACTCTCTCCTTCCTATCTTAATTGTAATAGTCATGACTAAATCCATTTAATTCACCTCTTTAAGTAAAACATAAATGCTTCTTCATATTTTCAGAAGAACATTGCTATTGCTAATGTACCATTGTTTCAGAGACAGATCAACCTTTGAAGATGTCATAAATCACAAAGCTGTAATCATTATGCACAAAAATAAACCACTCTGGCCCATATTCACAAACGCAACCCAAACTCATACTCGACTCATACTTCAGTAAGGTCGGTTGAAGTGACGCTCGAGTAAGCCTTGAGTGCGTGAAGTTCAAGTACAGTTTTGGTATTCACTTTGACTGCGTGGAGGAGACTCTAGCTACACTCCAGTTCGACTCACATCATGCAAAGGACATTGTGGACCCAGATCAGACCTCCGAAAACATATAAACTGTAATGACTCTAAATTTTGAGACATGGTTGACTTAACAGTGTAGAACTAGATCAAAATAACTAAAATTCGTAAAATTATAAATATATCGCGGGAACTATGCTTTTCTGCTTGACGTCTGAGAGTCCGTCCGGTTTACGTTGCTGTGTCTGCAGATGCGTTCTTGGTGTAGTGGTTGAGCTACCTGCCTGTTAAACATCGGTCATGAATTCGATCCCGTCCTTCTCCAGTATGCAAGTTGGCTGGAACTTTAATCGACTTTCCTATTCTCGTTTAATTGTATTTATTTTTGTTTAAGCATACCTCATGCATGGTAATACCATGTAGTTTCTGCGAGCCGAACCCGTCCCCCTCCCCCCTTAAACCACCCGACCCCCTTTCTACCCTCACACGTCGTATGCGCTTTCTTTATCTGTTTCGTGAACAGCTTTTATGCCACGGATTTTATCCAAACCAGGCATATACTAGTATAGTGACACGGGGATGACGTTGTTGCATGCAATGCATAACTTCGATAATACTAAAATTAATTCTTATGGGCTTGTTTCTATATCATTGTACCCCTCCACCCTCCCCCCCCCCCCCCTCCTCACCCCATCCCACCCCAATATACGATGTATGCTATTGGGGTCCGTCCGTCTGTTCGTCCATCCATCTGTCTGTCGACAAGTCTTTGGTTCCATACTTTTTAATCGCTTAAATTTCAGTAACCATATGTAAATTTTTCTAATATTAGGTCTACCAAACTTGCATACAATTGACTTTGATCCTGGGAGGACTAGAAATTAAAAAAAAAGAGAGAAGAAAGTAGCCATTTTAAGACAGTAATATTTTGTATTCAAATGTTTTATGCCCCCGTGACGATAGTCAGGGGGCATTAAGATTTGCTCCTGTCTATCCGTCCGTCTGTCTGTCCGTCCGTCCGTTCGTCACACTTTACGGTATAGAGTTTGTGTAATCAACTCCTCCCACAGTTTTCAGTGGATCTTTTTCAAACTTCGCATACATGTTGTGGACATATTAAATGTGCATGTGGGTTTTTTTTTGGAGCTAGAATTAATTTTGACAGAATTATAGCCTTTTGAACTTAGTCATTTTAGGCAAATTTTTGCATTGTAGGGTATGTAATTTGTGTAATCAACTCCTCCCACAGTTTTCAGTGGATCTTTTTCAAACCTTGCATACATGTTGTGGACATATTGAAGATGTGCATGTGGGTTTTTTTTTTTGAGCTAGAATTAATTTTGACAGAATTATAGCCTTTTGAACTTAGTCATTTTAGGCAAATGTTTGCATTGTAGGGTATGTAATTTGTGTAATCAACTTCTCCCACAGTTTTCAGTGGATCTTTTTCAAACCTTGCATACATATTGTGGACATATTGAAGATGTGCATGTGGGTTTTTGTTGGAGCTAGAATTAATTTTGACAGAATTACGGCCTTTTGAACTTAGTCATTTAGGCAATTTTTTACATTTGTAGGGTGTGGAGTTTGTGTAATAAACTCCCCTTTCAGTTTTCAATCGATCTTTTCCAAACTTTGCATACATGTTACGGATATATTGGAGATGTGCATGTGGCTTTTGTTGGTGCTAGATTAATTTTGACAGAATTATAGCCTTTTGAACTGAGTCATTTTAGGCATATGTTTGCATTGTAGGGTAAGTACTTTGTGTAATCAACTCCTCCCACAATTTTTATTGGCTGTTTTCAGACATTGGAAACTTGTTGTGGACATAATGAAGATGTGCATGTTGGTTTTGATAGGAAAAAATAATTCTGAAGGAATTATGGCCTTTTAAACTTAGTCATTTTGGGCTGCATTTTGCACTGTAGGTTATAAAGTTTGTGTAATGCTTTTCAGTGGATTCTTTGTAAATAGCATTTTTGCTTGAAAGGTGCTTTAGGGATGTACACATGTCCTGTGACAGGAGCTGCACGGGGGCATCATTAGTGTCTTACAGTCACAATTTTCTAGTTTTTTTTTTTTTTTTTTTTTATCATTATTATTTATTTTCTTGTGTGTGTTTGAAACTAATGATATGTAGCAGTACTTGATTCAAGGTCAGCTAGGGTTATGTAGCTAAGGTCAATGTAGAACATTTATGATGAATACCCTCTATTAATATTGTATAAAAATGAAAATTAAAAAACAAAAAGAAAAGGTGTATATTGAACTTAGCACTTTCAAAGATTTTTGTTCGTTCGAATATACAATCACACCACTACCACCTATATCGCAAAAGGAGTTTGGGGTAGGGGTATACTGTTTTCGATCTGTCCGCCAGTCTGCTGTCCGCATTTTAGGCTTCAACTTACACAGCATTTGTTCGATCTCAGTGACATTTTGAACATACATTTATGTTGACTGGAGATAAGTCAGCCTAAAAAAGGGGTCCCGAAGAGGTTTTTGAACGAATTACGCTTTTTGGTAGACCTGGTTGCCACTAAAAATGTGTAAATATGTTATATTGTAGCTCAAAATTGTTAAGATATCAGTCAAGTTAGAAATTCGACTGGTTTTTGACAAGTTTGGGGATGTTGTTTGTTTGGTTGGGGTTTAACGGCTATTTGAGACAGTCTTTCAGTCTTTATCGAGCGGTCTCCCAGAGAGAGAGGAAGAAGGAAATGGTGATAGGACAGAAGACAAGAGTAAAACGAAATCCGAACCTCATCCCGCACCTGCTGCAAGCACAGCATTTATTATCCAGATTAATAGTACGATCCTGAGATACCCAAGTCTTTAACATTACATACCCAATAACGTGCAAGGCCTACAATGGGTATCATGCTACAAGTGAGAAAGAACGCGGTTCGTCCACCTGTACGGTCGATAACGCACATGCTAAAGCTCGTGGATTATGTCTCCGTACAAGCGGACGAACCATGCTCTAGCTTACACTAGTAAGACTCGTCGACACTAAACATAGCCCGACCCGACCACGTGTGAGTAAGAGTGCGGGGTCGGGCTCTCTCTCTCTCTCTCTCTCTTTCTCTCTTTCTCTCTCTTTGAAACGTCTGAATCTAGACTAGACAATATTTTCTCAAACGACATTATAGCTGAAAGGAAATACAAATTAAATATTATGACAAAACTTTGTCTATTAAACGCAGCACCCTTAAAATATGAATTTGTCACACACACACACACACACACACACACACACACACACACACACACACACACACACACACACACACACACACATGTATATAACATAGAAGCCATCTTGCTTATAACAACAACTTCTGGTAGTCGTGCTCTTCGCATTGTTATATCATAGCCAGGAAATCGCTGAAATATCTCCAGTCACCGTCGTGGGAGCTTCACTATTCCTCGACCAAACCTTACTAATTGGAGTTTACTCCAGCTGCACTTATGTCTGTGAATACGACTCGACCTTACCTTGAGACAACCGTTGAGTTTGGGTTTAGTTTTCGAATAGGGTCCTCAGTGTTAAAGAACAAGTTAATAATTTATATACATGCACCGGCTAAGTCTAAGATCAGCCAGTCTTTCTATGATGTTTTATGGTCATAAAACTTTGCTTTGAAGTTATGATCACTAAGGTTCTTATGATATTTTCGGAGATCTTGGGTTCTTATTTCGATCAGGACAGGTGGTTCTTAAAACATTTGCTAAAATCGCCTTGCACAAATAGATTCATCATCTCTATTTTACTATTTTTGCTTTTCATGTCACAATATTCACCGTAGGAAACATAAACGTTCACCGTAGAATACGTTAGCATAACATTCGAAAACCAATGCATACGGTTTGGATTAGCCGTAGAAAACTATAAAACCTTTTTTCTAAAATTTATATTTTTTCATATTTTCGTGCATGCTGCAGTAAATATCGGTGTACATTTACAATTGAGTGCAATATTCCTCTGCATGAACAAATACAGGAGTAAATTTAGCCAGTAAAAACCTGCTTATGATGACTTGGATTCTCGCCAAGCCTATTTCGATAAACCTGCCGAAAACCGAAAAATTTTACGTGCAATGGGATGCCAATATGAGTTGGAATTCTTCAGCACAGAATAAAAGGCTCGATTTGCATCAAAATATGAAAATATATGTTTATTTTGTTAAAATCGTCTGCTAAACGGCCGTTAACATTAGAAATCTTCATCAAAAGCCGTAGAAAATCGTAACGTTAGCACGCGCATGCAGAATCCTGTAATAACACATTGTAGGTAGTGTGATTCGTTGTATTCAATATGTCTAAATGTCTAAACATAACCTGCTTGGGACATAAATGGTTGCGCCGTGTAACTCATATTTTCGCATTTCTGATAGACCACTTACTGGAAGTCCCGAGCCATATATCACAACGGCCTACAGTGCTAAGAAGGGGAGACAGGGATAATTTAGGGCTAACTTTACATATTAATTTGCGTAAAACATATACGTTGTGACCCCTCATTAGAGACGTCTCACTGAGACGGTTATTATTAATGGTCAAAACATTTTTTTCATTGAAACTAGCTTAATTATCGCAGATTTTTCTTTCAAACACGACTTATCTGGGGCTGGATGAGTATCTGGATTATTTTTGTCTTGTATTCCCATAAATATTCCAAGACCTAGGATTTAAACCATCTCCATGAGACGGTAGTATTGATAAGATTCCCAATTATGTTGATACCCCCTTTGCAAGACAGTACAATGTAATACAAAGGGGCCACACCATAGTATATTTTGATGGCGAAATAAGAAAATTATCCCCGAATTATCTACAATTAAACTCTGACATCGACCAGGCCTAAATCTACTTCCTTACAAAAGAGAAACTAGCACGCTCACTAAGTCTATGTGTAAATTGGCCAGGTTTCAAACTACCCACTTACACCCACCATCCCTCCCAACAACTCCATCGGCAACCATCCCACATACAGTCATTCTTGGAGAACACTCTCACACCTGGCTACCTATGTTTTCAAGCCTGTTACGAAACGAAAAATAGCCGTTTCGAAACGAAATAGAGTCATAGTTCCGAAACGACCAGGTTATCGTGGCTAAACAGATTGTTTAGCCACAATGGCCAGGTCGTTTGGGAACCATTTGTCTAGCCACGATAACCAGGTCGTTTTGGAATATGACTCGTTTTCATTTCGTTACAGCTCTTTTTCGTTTCGTAACAGCCTTTGTATACATAGTCAACCAAGGGTGACTCTAGTAGCATAGGATCACGAATTAATTGTGTTCTTTAAACATCCAGCGGCTGAACATACGTGGTAGGGAAATTACTTCTTTCATATTTATATTTTGCTATCTTTTTTTTAACTTACATTTATTCTTTGCATGGGGTACATTCAAACAAAAATACCCTGCAGTATGCATAAATTTAAATTTTAATTACGGAGACATATGACAGTGTTTCACTCTGTTAAACCTGTATATATCAGTCGCGTCGAGTGAAATAATTCCAAAATCCAGGAAGCGCTTGTCAATGAAATCAGGATACCGAAAATTCAAAGTATTGGGACAGATGGGCGTGACCAAACAGTGCAGACCCAGATCAGACTGCTCCTACAGGAGCAGTCTGATCAAGGCCTACACTCTTTGCATCTGCATCTTTTGGATGCATTAGGATATTGGAGCCGCGACACAAGAAAACCAACAATGTGGTTGTGCGCCCTGTGCAGACTCAGATCAGCATGGACATCCGCCTAGTCTGTTCAGACTCTTCGCTAAGTGCTTAAAGGGTAGCTAAAAGACTGAGCTACCTCCATGCGGACAGCGAAGACTCTGATCAGACTGGGCGGATGCCCAGGCTGATCTGAGTCTGCGCTGGGCGCACAACCACATTGTTGGTTTTCACGTGTCGTGGCTAATTGTACATCAAACAGTTCCATTTTTAAGACTATAACGGTAAATAATTTAGAATACCCAATAATTATAAATTTTACGACATAGAGTTAACCAACAAAGACGTTTACAATACATATGAAACGAACAGACAGCCAGCTCTCTCTTCCCCATTCAGGATGAAAAAAATACCTTCGTTATTTAACGCTAAGGCCTTTTTGGAAGGTCTGTGGCGGGAAGCAAGCAGGAAGTCACAATCATTGTTTCCCTTGTAACAAATGGCAGGAAACCCACACTCAACGTTGAATCAACGTTGATTTCAATGTTGATTCAACCCTGTGTGCATTCTGAAACGTTGATGTATAACGATACACCGAGGGATTTGTCACAAGTAATATATTGATTACCACAATAATAATAATACCGCTAATGATGGTCTATTTTCATAATACTAACGATTTTTTAATTGACCCGAAAATAACATCAATTGTAACATTGTTATTGTGTAATTGTACAAAAACTTTCTTGTAACATGAAATTGACCGTAGAAGCAATAAATCTTTCGAAAGCAGAAGAAAGACTCTTTTGAAGACGGAAGCATGTCCGCGTAACTTACTAAGACAAGGCAACCTCAATATTGTGGACCGGACGAAAAATTTAAGGTAAATGGGTATACTTTCAAGGGATGCAACTCTGTCCCAGTACGATAAATAACCTTCTGTTTAATGTATGTTAGTAATCGCAACAAGATATTTTAGCTGCTCAGTGTGAGCTATTGTGATCACTCAGTGTCCATCGTCAGTCGTGCGTCGTCAACACTTTGCTTTAAATGACACCCTCTCTGAAACCGCTAGGTCTAGGGCTTTGATATTTAGCATGAAGCATTGTCTAGTGAATCTCTACCAAGTTTGTTCAAATAGTGGCACTGGGGTCCAAAATGGCCCCGCGGTGGGGGGTCTTGGGTTTCGAAAATAAAATGTACTTAAAAATCTTCTCCTCCAGGACCGCAAGACTTAGCTGCTTGAAATTTATAATGTAGCATTGCCTAGTGGCCCTTTAACAAGTTTGTTCAAATGGTTGCCCCTGGGTCCAAAATGGCCCCAAAGAAGGGAGTCCCAGGTTTGAACCATAGATATACATAGAAAAATATTCAAAAATCCACTTTGCTCAGATACTTGAAATTCGGTATGTAGCATTGCCTAGTAGTCCTTTATCAAGTATGTTCAAATGGTGCCCCAGGGTCTAAAATGGCCCCTCGGCAGGGAGTCTCATGTTTGAACCATAGAAAAACAAAGAAAAATATTAAAAAATAATCTTTTTTAGAACCGCAAGGCTCAGATGCTTGAAATTTGATGTGTAGCTTAACCTAGTAGTCCTTTACCGAATTTGTTCAAATGGTGGCCCCACAGGGTCCAAAATGGCTCCACAGCAGGGAGTCCCAGGTTTTGATCCACAGAAATACATAGGAAAATATTCAAAAATTTCATCTTTGGAACCCCAAGGCTCAGATGCTTGAAATTTGGTATGAAGCATTGCCTGGCGGACCTCTACAAAGTTTGTTCAGATGGTGACCCAAGGTCCAAAATGGCCCCACCGCAGATAGTCCCAGGTTTGAACCATAGAAATACATAGGAAAATACTCAAAAATATTTTTCTTCAGAACCCCAAGGCACAGATGCTGAAATTATGGTAGCATTGACTGGTGGACCTCTATTAAGTTTGTTCAAATGGTGGCCCAGGATCCAAAATGGCCCCACGACAGGAAGTCCTTTGTTTGAACCATAGAAACCCATGGAAAATTATTCGAAAATTTTCTTCTTCAGGACCACTAGGCTCAGATGCTTGAAATTTTGTTTGGATCTTTGCCTGTTGGCCCTTTAACAAGTAGGTTCAAATGCTGGCCCCAGGGTCCAAAATGGCCCTGAGGCAGGGGGTTTGGGGTTCGAAAGTAAAATATATTATAGAATCTTCTTCTGTAGAACTGCTAGGCTCAGATCTTGAAATTTGGTATCCAGAAACTGCCTAATGGCCGTTTACCAAGTTTATTCAAATGTTGGCCCCGGGGTGGATAACGGTCCCACCCCAGGGGGTCCTGGGTTTGAACAATCGAAATACATGGGAAAATTTTCAAAAATCTTATTCTTCAGAACAACTTGGCCCAGATGCTTGAAATTTGGTATGGTAGGGGTTGAACGAAGGAAAATTTGTTCAAGCGGTCCATGTCACATGACCAACATGGCAACCACACCCATATATGATAAAAAGTCTTTAAAAACCCTGTTCTCCAGAACTAAATGACCGACTGCCTTGAAACTTGGTATTTAGCATTGTGTAATGGAGTTCTACCAAGACTGTTTAAATGATGACCATGGGTAGACCCTGACTTTTTTGGCAAGGTCAAATTTGCTTTCTGGTGTTTTTATATGGGAAAAGGCGTAAACATAAGAGTTTATAGAAATTATAGAAGATTTTGGTGCAAATTTTGATAAATGCAGTCTGGCAACTAAATGAGTACATAAACGTTTTTGAGTAATTGAGGTTAAGATCATTCTTTGACCTTTAACCAATGTCTCTCACATTTTGACAGTCTAAAACTATCAAGTTTGTTAAAATGATGACCCTAGTATGAGGTTTGTCATTTTTGCTCAGGTGAGCGCTTCAGGGCCTCTTGGCCCTCTTGTTTCATGAAAACATACGTTGTGACCCCACATTAGAACCATTGCGGCGGACCCATCATAAGAACCGTCTCGCCGAGACGGTTCCAATGAGAGGTCACAACGTATATTTTTATTGAGAAATAAGAAAAATTATCTTGGAATTATCCTTAAAACCCCACCCCATCTGCAATCGGTAGGGCACCTGACTCGTAAGTCAGAGGTCCTGGGTTCGAATCCCAGTCTGGCCACATACTTTCGTTTCTCCTTCTGCTGATTCAAGAAGGGCAGTTGTCAGTTACTGGCGAAAGTATGTGCACTTAGTACTGGTTAACCGCTTAGGAGGTCTAAGCCTGCCCAGGAATAGTGTGGTTAGGTTAACTGACCGTCCCGACATGACCTTAGTTGTTTACCGTGGACGTTAAGCACCAAATCAACCAACCACCCCATCTGATGCTCTGACTACCCAACAATTCATCAATACTCCTTCTTATCTACGATACTGAGGTGCACACACAGTCGAACAAACAAAAGAAACAAGCGCAACTATAATTGTACTTCCGGATCAGTTGCTCAATGTTATAACAGACTCTTCAGTTGTGATGAAAAAGCGTGCTTGGTCCCAAATAAGCAGTTGATCTGACTGGTTTTTTCTGAGTATACTGAGCCTCCTAAGTTTCATCGTTTAAATATTTAAAGGAGGTAGGGGAGCAGATGGGTGTAATATGCACACAAGGAAAGTTTTTTTGCGTTCTTTGCTTCACATGGATTAAAATTTAAAATTCTAGGAGTAAAATGTTGTTCTTTAAAATTATCACCAGTATTTCTTCAGATTTCAGTGCATATTGTCTATGATTCAAGCGCTGATAAGCCAGAAAGATAGTTTTTTTGGGGGGACCGTTTTGAGATTTATCATGGAAAATTAGTCCGGATAAGAAACAGGTCATCTCAGTGGTGGGATATATTTGTTCAGGTCCTTGACATGTTTCACTGTGGTAGCCATTAAAACGTGGCAAGGCACAGTCCACTGAAGAGATATCGCACAGAAACTGACATGCAAATACCCATGGTCAAACGGTCGTGGTATTCTCGAAAAGATGATCAGTGTCACATATATGGAGTTGACTTTCCGACATATTTTCATTAAAATTCAGCAAAAATATTGCTTACTGGTTCAAGATATATCATAAATACAAGAAACTGTCATGCCAATGTCTACAGATGGCCATGCTGATGTAACAGACGTTGCTGTTAATCGGGCTGTTACGTTAGCACAGACCTTCAACCGAAAGTTATGTTGTGAAAGGGGGTTGCTTTTATGGTATTTGTGGTAGGCGTGGATTTTAATTTGGGTAAACTCTTAGCACTTTAGGTTTTATTTTAACACATGCTCTATAATCCCAGATTATAAGTCAAGCTATGTACGTACCTTATTCGCCAGATGACCTCAGTCGTATCCCAAAGACAGTCAACTATACCACAATATCATCATAGTTTGTTAAAAAATTGTCATTCCATAAGTTGATTTTCAGGAACACTTCACATGATTATTGCCTTTCCATGTTGCCCAATCTGAAATGCAGATTGTATAAGTTTAATCTCCTTTACTACTAAACCTATAATCCATATGTTTTGGTGTTGGGATTTTCAATATAGGCCAAGTAATGTAGACATTGAATTTCAATATATGTTCAGTGCAGAGAAAGTTGATTTCTATGTTTTAAGCTGCATGTGTACATACTTTCAGGTATGCAACTCTGCCGTTTTTAATTTTACAGCGCTTTTTGATGGGGTCAACTCTTAAAGGAAAGAATTTGCTCATAAATGAGCAAATTCTTTCTTTTAAGAACAGACCCCATACTGAACGGGCTCAAATCGAACAGAAAGTCTCAAAAAGGTTTTAGCCATGATGGAAAAATGGAGGTGTATCCGTAATTCTTAAAATAATAAATTAAAAATAAACAGATAAATAGGTAGATAAATACATAAATAATAATAAAAAGAAGTTTCCGATGTAGCGGTTAGACTAGTACATTTCAGCAGTACACTTATAAGACCAAGAAGGGCGCGGCAATTGGCGCATGCATTCGGAGTCAGGTACTGATTTTTTGTATAACAAACTCTGTGTGTGTGTGTATGTGTGTGTGTGTGTGGTTCGAATGAACATTCTGAGCATAGATGTATCAAATGCAACGCAGATTTAATATGCATGGGGTATGTCTGTTACGTTATCAGTTCACCAACCTTAAAAGGAACCCCGGTAGCTCGAGGCGACTTATTTCCAATGGTCGTATAGGCCGTTTGCTGTCTATAAAACAGGTCATTTTGCTAAATATCTCTAAAACTACCACAGCAATCACTGTGAAGTAAAGCGCATCTTTAATGTCTATGTTATACATAACTAATCTATAATTTTGCTCAAAATTATAGATTGAAACTAAAAAGTTTCTTTTGAAAACTGCCCATTTTTAGAAGATATTTTAACTGTATTTTACAGGGGAGTAAGTTTATTTATGTAACAGCCTTTGAATGGTCAGTATTTACCTATGTCACTTGTTAGTTAATTGTACAGAGTTACTCAATGGCACCTGTATACCTGTTAATCTTTTCATCTGAGTAAAAATGAAGTTCTTTTATTTATTGGTTGGGAAGAAAATTGATTGGTAATGAATAGGATTAATTTATCTATTGAAACATTTCTTGTTTGTAATGCATATATGGGCATTGCTTATAGCTATTACATTAAATAATTGTACTCCCCCTTACTTTAGCTGACAAATTTGTAAATTTTTGTAAAGGATTTAATAGGCAAAAGCAAAAAATTGACAAGATAAAATTCTGAAAGTCAGTTTCCAGTTATGTATTAGTTTGACAATACTAGTGGACATAAAAAATCAATTTTATCACCAGTAATAAAAGAGAAAATCTGCAAAATGACCTGTTTTATAGACAGCAAATGGCCTATAAACGGGTTTCCATTGTTCACAGCCTTTCATTGTCACCCTCCCATCGTCCTGACATGATTGAAATACTGTTAGAAAGGCCGTAAAATTTTAATCATCCATCTATCCAACCGTAAACTGGAAACAACAGATAAACAATCTGGATAATAAGCATAAACGTACCGTTTAAACCCAAAAAGAATTTGATAAATCCCCAAATTTGTATAATAAGCTATCCACAGTAATCCTTCAGAAATACCTTAATCTTGTTCCGGTATTCAACCACTATAAATAAATTTACAAATCACTTTTTTCCCGAAGATAAATTTCATTTTGCCCATTAGATTGATAAAAATTGTACACACAATTTTTTTCCAAGTGATAAATTTTATTTAGACCATTAGTTTGATAAAATTTGTACACGCAATGTCTTTCCTTCAAAATAGACAGCGTAATCCTCGGCTACCATAGATAACCCTTACACAGCCCACATTTTATCTCTGTCACCATTGTGGGCCGCAGTGCGGGAAAACACATTTTGTCATATGCAAACAGCCAAGGTTTTTATAAGACTGCGCATCTGCGCAGTCTTATAAGAACCTTTGCTGTTGAATGTATGGGCTTAGAAATGTACATTATATAACCCATCACCAAATAGCCAAACCAGGCTGCTCAACGACACAAATGGGTTTGTATTGTATTGTAAATTTGTATGCCAGCATAGGTCAAGTGATAGGTTTTCCCTTGCTCAGTCCAGTTTCAGATTTTTACAGGTTTAAGTGGATTTAAGTTCATAAGTCTTTTGATTGACCATTTATTGACATGGCTGCGAATAGACGAAAGATTTTATCGACGTAATTGTAATTTTGTTGCACATGTTTTCGCCCTATAACTATGCTACTGCACGCCATGTCAGCAGCCTCGCAGAGAAAACAGAAATAAGGTTACTAGATTTGCTTGATAAAAAACTAAAAATGAAAATCAACCAGATTAGTTCATATAATCTGGTGCTCTGATAAGTTTGGCCTGCCTGTTCCATATACGCTTATGGTTTCGGGAAACAGTGGATTACAAGACCAAACTGTTAGATGAATATTAACTTGCCAAAATAACGCAACAGAACACCCCATTTCAAACATATTATAAAAAGGGAACAACTTTCGAGACATCCTGTTTGCTTACCTGTAGAATGACACCCTTCTAAAAGGGCGTCTACTCTTTAATGAAAGAATTTGCTCCCAGAAGAGCAAATTCTTTTCTTTAAGAGTAGACGCAAGTTTAAAATGGAGTTAAAAAAGAAAATGACAGAGTTGCTTCCCTTGAAAGTGTTTCTATTCACGTTATTTCAAAATGCTAAATGCCATGTTTGATTGCAGAGATTGCTGGGTCGTCCAATATGTACAGAGCATACAGCAAATTTCTGATAAACCGAGATTAACCTGACAATAGACGAACTCCATTCCGTTTTTACAACTAAACGCTAAAATCCCCAAACAGAATGGGAAGAATTGTGATAGATTACCCTTATCTAATAAATTAATTTTTCATGTCAGGATATGACTATATATAAGTGAATGTTGGTCGGTGTCTTGGTGTTCACCTTTTAATATTTATTAGTTCTGATCACAATAACAGGCGATATAACGATATGTAAAAACTTTGAGCCCGTACAGCGGGCGCTCTCAGTATTGACAGGTAGAAACATTTGGTACAGGTGATTTTTACTATAATTTGAGTTCAATAAATAAATTAGCTGTTTTAGTTGTCAGAGATTAGTTTTTACGACGTCCCTCCCCCACACGCCCCCATCTTTCACTCGCTCCCCCACCCCCACTCGGCAAAAGGCTACGTGAAACACGACTATACGGTGGAAGATCCCCACCTCATAGAGCCACTGTCCACCAATAGTCCTTTTTCCCCCCACCGGAAAAAGGGTTCTAAGAGTATATAGTGCGAATTCCAGTTTTCAAAATGACTGAATGCGCACACAGACACAAACAGATACAGAAAAAACACACATATGCAAGCATGCCTAATGGCATCTACGAAAAAAGATATTCGCGGTTTGTCCGCCTGTGCGAGGAAATAATCCACGAGCTTTAGGCGGACAAACCATGATATAACTATTACACATCTTCTAATAAGCCACGAGACAAATTTAAACGAAATTTTATATGAAGCCTCTATGGTATTGAAGTCTGCATTAATAGATAACGTCACAAAACCAAGTTCGTTAACAAGACTATATACATTCACATCGTTTTCTCATTACTTTAGCATAACACAAATGCTCAGTTGAGCGATAAGGCCATCTGGTCCTCCGGTCTTCCGAAACAGCTGAAATCATCATACAAGAAACCTGAACTTCAATCCTTGCATACCTTACCCTCTGACACGGCAAGAATGCCACCACCACACTCACACAATGCAGAGCAATCCTTTTACTTACCACTTCAAATAAATCCATTTAAAGGACTTTAGAGAGCACAACATGAAATAAGACTTACAATCAGCCACTTAGTTTGATTGATTTGTTAACAAATACCATTTAAAATGTACATATTGAGACACCAGAGGCGAAACATTCTACTTAAAGGCGTATAGGTATGCACAATAACATGCTTTTTTCTGCCATTTCTTTTCCAAAAGATGATAAATTAAGGGACTTTCTGTTTGCTTGCCAAGCAAAGAAGTCTTTACAAAATGGTATCCACTCTTGAAGGAACGAATTTGCTCCTGTTGGAGCAAATGCTTTCCTTCAAGAGTAGACCCCTGTTGAAAGGAAAAGCAACAATAAAAATGTCCAAGCGGCTTCCCTTGAAGGTGTATCGTTCCCCTCAAAGACCATATTCAGTCTGTGTCTAAGAACAATCTGATTATGTTTTATTTCCCTGCTTAAAATATACAATATAAGGTAAGAACAATAAAGTAAACAGGGCAAAGGTGAGAAAAAATACCCGGGATGGGGAGAGGGTTGCTTGTTGGTCAACCGACGCTTGAACCACCAAAACAAGACACACACACACAAATAAATATGAGAAAGGTTACCTTTAATGGCTAGCAAGTGTGCTGTGCTGGCATCGTTTTGGGTCAGGTTTTTAGTAGGAAAAGGGTATGTTTTCATAACTCTGATGCAATTTTGCTTCACTTTTAACTGTATTTCAGTCATATCAGGACGATGGTAGGGTGATAATGAAAGGCAATGGAGACCCGTTTACGGTTGGAAAGATCTCCATGAGAACGCTGTGATTAGGAAATATAACAAAAAGAACGTCATATCTCAATAATCACTTCAATGCAACTACATGTGTATTCATATCTTGTACATGTGACTGCGTTTAGAGCTTTCTTTGGCTGCACACCAGAAGAGCAAACAAAAAGTTACAAATTACAGCAATTCATTTTTGTATAAAATGGTGAAAACACTTGAAGGTGTAGCCAAAATACATTAGCGACAGAAGATCAATTCAGAAATCGCCACCGTGCATCAGCTGCACGCGCAACCAGGCACTGAACTGCAGTGTGCCAAGTTCAATGAAACATGCCACGGCGGAACGTTGTCACAATTTTTCCATACACAAGGAACCCTGATTCTTGTTAGCTTTTAACACGTTAGTCCAATAGACGATTTCAATATAAATCCACAGTTGCTTTTATTTACAGAATTCAAATGGACAACTGAATATTTTGATGTTAGTCTTCATATTTCAACATCAAAGAGACCGCAGGAAACAATTACCGTGTGCAAACGAGAAGATCGATTTCCTTTGCACAGCTGCGCAGTCTGATCACAATCCTTCCCCTACATTATATCGATCGCCATCCATAAATGGCAAATGCGAAATAGGAAAACTCTGATCAGACTGCGCAATCTCAGACTTCCTAGTTCGCACGTGCCTTACGGACTATTTTTTCGTGAAGCAGGCCATAATATCGAATAACCAGGGAACACAGCGATGTAATTTTATTGAAGTCTTTTATTGTCAGAAGTGTGAAATCTGATCTCGAAAGTCAAAATAAAAGAACTTTGTATAATATGTTATGAATCAATATTATTTATCCATTTAAATTCAATAACTGTCGGTTTTATGAAAAGTACCACACTTGACTCTTCAACGTAAAACATACACGCATTATACGGGGTCGGTCTAAAACGCTGAATTTCTTGCTGAATTCAGCAACTTGCTGATCAGCAGAACGAGTCTAAAACGCTGAAATGCTGATATGCTGATAAGATATTTCTGTAAAATTTGGATTCTGTCACATGTGCATGTATAGGCAAGCATTTCATATATACTTTCTTTCTTTTATATTTTATGCTTGTTTGGTAAACAATTTTATATAATTTAAATTTTACATACGTGTCATGTCACATTTTGTTACTTATCGCTTGACGCATTGGTTTATAAGTTGCATGAAAATGCGCATTCTAAAGAGTACATACGTTGATCTCAAATGCATCCTCTTGTAAGACTCAAACATGAATTCATGAAAATGATAATCTTTATTTCACAATCCAATATTCTCTTCTGCCTTTATATCCAGCCAGCAATATTTTGTAACATTAAAGACGCCTTATATTCTCGGGTGCATTTGTTTATTATTTAGACTAAAATTATTCGTTATCTTAAAGACATGCACCTAACGCCCAGGTGTGAACGCGCGACATCGATTAGTAATATAAACCATTAATTTTAGTGTATATATCACTTATCGATGTCGCGTGTCACTGATTAATCGATGCCGCGCGTTCACACCTCAGTGGGCGTTTGGTGCATGTCTTTGAGCTAGAGAAACGGACGATCGGATACTATATGTACGATATTGTTTTTCATAAATTTATTTCAACAAGTACACATTGACATAAAATAAGAAATAGAATCGAAGAAAGGCAAAATACTTACTGAGTTATTCTCCCAGTCAAACTATATTATGATTATTTATGATTTATATGACTTTTAATGGCATTTGGGGAAAATACAAGTCTGTGATTAGCAAGTAGCTGAGTTCAGCAACAAATTCATACTTCCATGAACAACAGTCGGTCACGTTAGGGTTACCTGTTGGTTGGTTGTTTTGGGTTTAACGGCTCTTTGAGACAGTATATCAGTCTTTGTCGGGCCGTCTCCCAAAGAGACGGCGAAAGAAGAGAGAACAAGATGTCCAAAACAACCCCACCCGCACCTACTGCAAGCACAGTAGGTCCTTGCCCTACATTTATCCAAATCACTAGGATGCCCCAGCACTGTAACTTATACCAGCACCATCGGACCACCCAACCATCCCTTACCTGTTGCTTAGTGATAGTTTCTCGTCGTATATTTTCCAAATGTTGCTCTTAAACATCGAAAATGATGCTCAAAATATTTTTAAGATTAAATGTAATTATGAGATAAATTTCATATTTTCCGAAGCTCATGGAAGTATGAACACAAAGGGTCCTGTGCAAAGTGTACGTGAACGCCCTTCGGGTTCAAGCTTCCATGTTCACTGGAAAAATGAAATTTATTTCTTAAATGAATGACGATTTTCGTAATGGATCACATCTGGGTTACCGAGGATGGTATAGGGCAATACCTATGTCTCGCTTTTGAGACAAAAAATGATGGCCGACTATATTATATGCTACAGTATATCAGCAAAATTAAGGACATGGCATGTATCTCTATCCATTGCTTTGTACTTTAGGGCGAGAAGCACTTTGTGTTTATGTCCACTAAAGTATTTTGACTTGACATGACTCTATCCTGGGCACATTTGACTATCGTCACTGTCAATAATCCAGCGCACCTAACTTAATCGATAACACATGTTGTTATTTAAGCAATCGATAAATAAGGTAATTAAAGAACACCTGTTTTCAAAACGATATACAGTAGCACACTTAAGGAGTATACAGTTTATTTATCGACTCCACTGATCACATATTCATCTTGGTACATACATTGTATATGCGAAACTGTGACGTTATGTGTGGCTGTTCTTAGTTCTAAATTATTTCGGAAGATCTAATCTATTATCAGGATTCTCATAATCTACCCAGACTGATATCAGTCTTAGATGCATAAATTTGGACGAAAAGACTCATATTAAAAAGCTCTCGTTTTACGGCAATCCATGTAATTTTAGCAACTAGTGTTATGGCATGCGAGTACAGTGAAGACTGCAGCCTCTTGCAGTTAAGTTTTCATTGCAAGTCCAGTGACTGTCTAGAAGTCAGATGTGTTTATAAATGGCGATAGTCAAAATAAAAAATAATCCATGGAGAAAGTACAAAACGTCATTCACAGTTAATAATAAAAAAAAGAAAAAAGTGGAGCTAACATTAACCTTGTCCTACCTCAGCGTACCATGCAAACCCCGCAATGATGATTTAAAATTGTATTCTTTTTGAAAACAGTTTAGCATTTGTCACTACCATTAGATTGGGTATATCTCAACTTACACTTTAGCCAAGACTAAAGCTAGAAACTGAAAAAAAGTAATTTGTAAACCACTTTGAATTTAGAAGAGTTTTTGTTTTCTAGCTGTAATGGCTGATCAGATTCTGTCTTGCTAAAATATCCTAATGTACAGTCTACCGATTATAATATATACTCAGCGGTAAAGGTGATTGTGAATGACTGATTATGATCGGATTATCGATTATACAATATATCTGATATCGATTACATTAGGCGCGGGCGAACAATCGAATGTGTGATATTTAATGGCACACTTACATCGCATTTGATATGCCTCCTTTAATTTTCGTTGATATATCGTAGCAAAGTAATTTAATTTATCTATAATCAGCAAAACGGCTGAAAAGATCGATTCTGATTGCAAAATCATGACATACTCGTATTTCTGTAAATTCAGCATATCAGCAGTTCAGCGTTTTAGACAGATTTGGCTGGTCAGCAAGTAGCTGAATTCAGCAAGAAATTCAGCGTTTTAGTCTGTCCCCATTATACGGCACATTTGCGAGTGCCCAGCTCTCTTTGAGTTGGAGACTGAGGACACGGACAGACTCGGTGCAAGGAAGCGAAAATTATTATGGATTTTGTCAAGCGAATTGGAAGCAACTCTCTCTCCCCCCCCCCCCCCCCCCCCCCCAAGACAGAAAAAAAGAGCAAGTGGGCAGGGGCTCACGTATATCCTCAGCTAGCGCCACCGCAGAAAATAAACTTCACATAA
The DNA here is from genome assembly GCA_963989385.1 of Ctena decussata. Taxonomy (NCBI): domain Eukaryota; kingdom Metazoa; phylum Mollusca; class Bivalvia; order Lucinida; family Lucinidae; genus Ctena; species Ctena decussata. Next base: position 56,007,783 of record OZ022509.1, read on the forward strand.
AGCATTAATGCATAGACAGACGGACAATCAATCATATCCAGTAATATACCCAGTCACATATCAAAAGGTTCAACTCCAAGATTTTGCTATAAGCAAAAGGATACAAATTTAAAGTAATACTTTAACAGAAATGTTGAATTTCAGAGACTGTGACCCTGACCTATGGTCAGCAGCAGCATCCAGATGATGTGAACTAAATTGTCTCAGCCTGAAAGTATATCTAGTCACACATCAGAAAGTTCCATTCAATCATATTGAAAATGTAAGCAAACAGATACAACTCAATGCAAAACTTTAATGCTAACGTTATACAAGCAGCCAAGTCTGTGGCCTTTACCTTAGGTCTGCAGCAGCAACCACATGATGCAAACTGATATGCTTCCATCCTGGAGTAACACTAAGCACATATGGACCAGTTTCAGTATAGTTTTTCGGGAAAACAGAGTAAAAGCCAAAACTTAACACAAAACTTTAACGTAGCTGCTGTGCCAATTCCTAAGACTGCGAGCTAGTCCTTAGGCAAGCAGCAGCATCTACATGATGCGAACTCATCAGTATCCACCATGCAGTAAGTACATAATTAATGAACCAGTTTCAGAAAACAGAGCAAAAGCAAATGCAAAACTTTAACGCTTCTGTTGTACAAATTTCTAAGCCTGTGACATTGAACATACGCCAGCATCAGCACCAAGGTGATGCAAACCGATCGGTATCCATCCTGTAGTAATGCTAAGTACATTTCAGCCAATTCCAATATAGACGTTCAGAAAAACAAAGCATAAGCAAAAGTTTTACGCAAATCTTTAACGCTACTATTGTACAATTTTCTAAGTCTGTGACCTTAACCTTAGGCCAATAGCAGCATCAAGGTGATGCAAACGGGTCAGTAGCCATCTTGCATTCACACTAAGCACGTATGAACAAGTTCCAGTTTTGACTCTCAATAAAACAGAGAAAAAGAAAAAAAAAATAATGCAAAACTTTAACGCAAATGTTGACGACGGACGAACAGGCGAAAAGACGAAAACTATATACCCCTGGACATGCTTCGTTTGCCAGGGGTATTAAAGAAGTTGTAAAACGTATATGTTCTGCAATGTGCTATGATCAAACAATTACACTGCCAATAATCATTTGGCCTCTCCTCTCAAAGGCAGAAAACGGGGCCTTTTTGTGCAAAGATGGATGGAACAATAGCTACAACATAAAAAGCAAGTGAATAGAGGTTGCCTTTTAAACTCAAAGAGCAAGAGGCAAACACGTATTTGGAGTAAAGACGATGGAACACTATACAATAATCTTAGCCATTTACGATCAGTGATCTATTCTATTTTTATCAAATGGATGATTCCATTTTTCAATTGAGGGGTGACTTTGTTGTATCCCTTAATTAGAAGCGTCTCGGCAGGGCGGTTTTACCGAGGGGTCAGAATGTAGATTTTTATGAAAAGATGGGACAATTCTCACTAAATTTCCCATTTTAGACCCCCCCCCCCCCCTCCCGAACACACACATACACACAAGCACACACTCTCACAAACACACCCACTTATCCGATATACCGTTTGCTCAAACATTTATGTCCAAATACCGACGCACATTATTGCAGTGCATCGATTGATCTATTCATTTCAATCGAATTCTGTTTAAGAATATTAAGTGTCAATATTAACCTCAGTGCAACTATCGAGGTCAGGATGAATGTGCATTCAATTTGCATGTTTATGTAAGAACACGCAGGTTCAATAGGTGTTGCTGTGCACTTAAGCTTCAACCATGCTAAGCAGTGTCGTGGGAAAAACTTATTCTACACGCATTTATCGGGTAAAACCGTAATTTTAATGGATCTACCCGGATTTAGTAACCGATGCTATATGCATGTACCAAGTTTCAAAGCAATCGGTGTTTGGTTTCGAGAGAAGGGTTTTCAATGGTTTTACCAGTTATGGGTGAGGAGGCCATGTTGGTCATATGACCAGAGGCGTTTGAACACTCTTTCGTTCCCCCGACCCCTGGCAGCCGCATATGTTGGTTAGATGTACAATCAGCCCAGTGGCAACAGAAGAGAAATTGTTTGAAACTGAGGCTGAACTACAGTGGTCCCAAATCTATACTATAAGCTCATTTGATTGATTGATTGATTGATTGCTTAACGTCAACGGTAAACATCTATGGTCATGTCGGGACGGTCAGTTATCCTAACCACACTATTCCTGGGCAGGCTTAGACCTCCTAAGCGGTTAACCAGTACTAAGTGCACATACATATAGGTCTCAGGTGAGCAAATAAATAAACTTTACTGACATAAAATAACCAGAAGTGGCTACTCTACAATCAAAACGCAGTTGTTCTAATAATATATAATAGGAATAATTATAACGTTAATGATAATAGTAATAATAATGACCATAATACAATATTGGTTTCTTAAAAAACTAATAAATAACCCATAGGCATTTATTTTACTCTTCCAGAAGTCTAAAAAAAACAAAACAAATACCTCTCTGAAACATAAAATGACAGCGATCCAAATGTGGTTACTTTACTGAAAACAAAAATCTAGAAAGTGTACCCATCGACGGTTACTCACATAGAATTATGATCCTGAAGCAGTTACTAACTGACATAATATAATCACAGTTGGTTACTTTATTATAAATAAAAATAACTCAAAACTGGAAACTTTACTCACGTAAATAACGAATACTTCCAAACGTTTAATTTTTGACGAACTAAAAATGAGCAATTTGAACAGTTGCATATTGAGTATCCATATGCAATTTTAAAGTATACAATTCACACCCTATGAACCATGTTTATAGTTAAATTGATTTTGGACGGTTCTATATGAACTGGAAGAACCTACAAGGGAGACTTGGGTCAGCCTTCACGCCCCGTGCAGCTGGATTAGCGATTTCTTTATTTATGTAGCTACTGTGCAAATCTAGTGGATCTCTGACCTTCAGGAAAGATACTGAACAGTTTCCAATGGTGCACATAATGGTTTAAGTAGATGTGCTCGGAAATGGCCTAATGTCCATTTCATGCGACATCCCCCATTCCATTCAGTTGTATTTTAGTAAAAGCAAACACAGACTGAATTTAACTAAATATTGCACGTTGGTAAGCGGGATTTAAAAGCACTTGTGTGGCTATAAATGGACAATTGATTGTAACACCTTGGCTATTGTTGGGTATGTTTGTTCGAGCATTTTGTAGTGACAATGAGCCAAAAACGCCCAAAATACCCAAGGACACCAGTGTGACCATTATGAGGCATTACTGGAATGCCACTGTTTGGCCTGGTGGACTCTTCCCCCATTATACTCTGGATGATGCAATTCACCATTTGAGCCGCGACACGACAAAACCAACAATGTGGTTGTGCCCCCAGCGCAGACTCAGATCAGCCTGGACATTAGCCTAATTCGATCAGACTCTCCGTTAATTGCCCAAAGTGTAGCTAAGGGTCTAAGCTACCTCCATGCGGACAGCGAAGACTCTGATCAGACTGGGCGGATGTCCAGGCTGATCTGAGTCTGCGCTGGGCGCACAACCACATTGTTGGTTTTGTCGTGTCGCGGCTCATTTGAGGAGTTTCTTGTTGACCATTTTCATATGCAGAGTATGCAGACTGACCAGACGCTTTCAGCAGCGTCTGATCTGGGTTTACACTGTTTTCTATGTCTTCTTTGGGGTACGCTTTAACATTAATGGGCAAATCGTTGATTTTTATTATACGGTGTATAGGTACCAATCTTCGTTTCTTCCCCTCCATTGGACGAAAGAGCTCCTAAATCATACTTAAGCAAAAACGGTAGTTGCTCTTAGGAAAGCAAAGCAAACTATTTTCTGACCCAAACCCCCATTATAAAGAGTGAGAAAAGGAAGTGTTTACGTCGCTTCTCCTGAAAGTGCACCCATCTTCTCCAGGTACGTAAATATGTTACAAGTAATAGTTATACCATGGTTTGCCCGCCTGTGAGGAGATAATCCACTCGCTAAAGTTCGTGGATTATCTTCTCACGGGCGGACAAACCATGGTATAACTATTTTATACCACCCTTATCCGTGTAAACCTTGCTCACTGAGAGATATTTCGTGCTAAAGTTGGTGTTTTCTGGTAAGGGTGGTAAAAAATTAATAAAACCAGGGATTCCGGCTGAAAATATACATGTATACATATTAACTTAAATCCATGTTTTTACCATCGTTTTTAGTAGGTTCTAATATAAGTACGTGGAACCTGGTCTGACCTTTAATTTTGAATCCCTATCACTTAATTTGATTTCAGATTTCAGTTGGAAATCACATGATGTGGCTCATTTGTAATTTATCGAGTTTTTCCGTACATTGAGGAGCTTTTTTCGCGTTCATTGTAATATTTCGCGGCACGTTAAGACTGTAACATTTAATATTTCAACAGAGTACAGTGGGTTAACTGACGAATACGATATTTCATAAGATGGACGGATGGATGGATGGATGACGTGTTTTTACGTCTTTTTTCAACAGTATTTCAGTTATATCAGGACAATGGGAGGGCGATAATGAAAGGCTGTGTGCAATGGAACTTCGTTCTCGGTAGGAAAGGTTCTCGCTTCAAGCGGGACTGAAACCCGGGTCCGCTAGATTCGATATTTTATGGTTGAAAGATGTATGGTCGATGTACCTGTTTTCGGGGTGCGCCAGAATTTGGGGTATTATGATAGATTATACCGCTTTCTTGTCAGGGACCTCTAAAGATGATTATTTTTTTGCAAACAGAAAGTTGAATCAGTATGTTTCATCATACACTAATTGACGCGCGACAGCACGTTAGTTGTGACGTCATTCATGACGTCGCCGTTAGTGACCGTGGAAGCGGCCATATTGGAAACACTGTAAAGCTTATGGAAGTACCGACGAAGATGACACGGTGTTTTATTCAATTATGAATTTTTTATCTGATAATTCAAAGACCGTTTCTACAGCCTAAAGAATTGCAGTTCTCATGAAAACAGTTGTTAGCATTAGGATCTGCAGCTGATGCATTTTGAAGGCGACTTCTTTAACATACCCCGAAAACTGGGGCAGTTTCGGGGAGCAGATTCAGTCGGGCATCTGTGTGGAGTTGATCAAATATGTAAACATGGCGACATGCGGACATGAAATGTAAGTTACAAATTACTTAACACATATTTTTATGTACACACTGACCATCAGTTTTTGATTTTTGTTTATCACACAGTTTCTATGTTGCGAGCAAATGTTAATACCCCGAAAACTGGTACAGCCATCATACAGGGAAAACAGATAAAAAAAGAATTCATACCTTGAAATATAAGTTATAAATCACAAGGGCTAATATCCAAAATATATCACGCTGTTGAGATGACATAAAACAGAGCTCCAGATCAGAAGGGGTAACAGGGAGAATTCAAATATAAGTTTTCTTATTTCTCAATGGAAACATACATTGTGACCCCTCATTAGAACCGTCTCACCGAGACGGCTCTAATGAGGGGTCGCAATACGGTTCTAATGAGGGGTCACAATGTATGTTTTCTCACCGAGACGGTTCTAATGAGGGGTCACAATGTATGTTTTAATGGAAATATAAGGAAAATTATCCCTAAATTATCACTGTTACCCCTTCTTATCTGGAGCTATGAATTAAAATAAAGAAGCACAACAGGTTTTTTGTTGAAAGATTACAAGGAAAGGAGGAATGAATTATCATCGTAGGAAAGACTGCTACAGTTGACTGCCAAAAGTACATATTCACCGTGAACAACAAAACTGAACTGCAACACAATAAAACTGAACTGCGACACGCGATTGCCTTACGCATTTTAGAGTGGAAAATCTTACCCGGTCTAAAACATAGCTTTCGACTGGCCAAGATGTAACACACCGACATTTTGAATAGTAAAAAATTCAAAAAACTGAACATACAGGTCTAAGTTAACAGCGCAGACCGAGATCAGACTGCTCCAAGGGAGCAGTCTGATAACGACCAACACTGTTTGCCATTCCATCTGCATCTTCTGGATACATTACTGCATTGTAAAAAAAAAAGGTATTTCATTTTTAAGAAAATTACCGTAATAATTTCAGGTTCCCAGATTTTTTGGAATTTTCCAGTACCCAGCTTTTTCATTATTTTTTTATTCTGTACATTTATCTTCTCTGGTACCACACATATTCAAGCTTTGATGATCTCCAGAAACAAAGAACACTGAACAAAAATATTTCTAGCATTAAATTGTATAATTTCCATACTTGCTAAAACAAAATATGTAATATTTCTGTTCTCAGGTTTCAGCAATGTTTATTTCTGTATTCTGGATTGTATTTAAGCCTTGCCAGGGGCTAACTAAGCATATTCTGAAGTTAATGATTTTGCTTTCATTCCAATCCCGTTGAGAGTCTCAATTGTGGCCTTGCACCTGACTTCTGTTTTGAGATTAAAAGAATCCATGGTGGGGTTTAGGCCAAGATAAGGATCTCTAGAGCTAGGTTTTAGGTTCAGAGAGGCGCCGTAGTCGAGTGGTTAGAGTTCTTGGTTATTGTGCAGAAAGTCAACGGAAGGTCGTGAGTTCGCGGCTTACCGTCGCCTTCCGACGACTGGAAAACTCTGTCAACCAAGCAGTGAATGGGTACCTTTTTCGAATTAGGGAAGGACAAGGCAGCGAAAGGAGAGAGATGGGCTCCGCCTTTTATCAGCTGTGCCCAAGATACAGTGGGTCTCTAACCCCCAATGCCCCTATGGCTATTAGGCTATGGGAAACCTTTACCTTTACCTAAAGCTAGGTTTTAGCTTTAATTTGTATAGTCTTATGCGAGACTTGCTAAGCTGGAGACCAAAATAACCTGACACCAAAGCTTGATATTTCCTAGCCGAGGATGCTTATTTTTCTCACCGACTATAAAGTTCCAGTTACTTTTCTATTTACAGTTTTATGCTGTCAATTACATCTTGTGCACGCGTTTTACATGACTGACAGCCAACCTAAAGTTTACAGTGGCATTCCATGTATAGCACTTACCATAATTTTACATAAAAAGTAGAGATAAAAGTTTCGCATAGCCTAATAGCCATTGGGGCAATGTTCGAGACCCACTGTATCTTGGGCATAGCTGATGGAAGGCGGAGCCCATCTCTCTCCTTTCGCTGCCTTATCCTTCCCTGATTCGAAAAAGGTACCCATTTACTGCTGGATTGACAGAGTTTTCTAGTCATCGGATGGCGTCGGTGAGCCTCGAACTCACGACCTTCCAGTGACTTTCTGCACAATAACCGAGCCACTCTAACCACTCGACTACGGTGCCTTTTACATGGAATTTGTTAAAATGAACATAATTGTGTTGTCTGTAGTAAGCAATGCCTGCAAGATTGAGCCAGGCCCCGAGGTTATAAAGCTTGAGTACATTCTCAAACTCAGAATAAAGCACACTGATTGGCTGCTTCCGAGCACATGCTTGGAAGCAGCCAATCAGTGTACTTTATTTTGAGTTTGAGATTGTTCTCAAGTTTAATAACGTCGAATCCAAGTTTCAGAGCGTTAGCTTGAGATAGCAGGCGTAGGCAGAATATCACAAATGGCTTTGAAATTTTTTGTAAACGATTTGATTTTTGATTTGATTTGATGCTTAACGTCCACGGTTAACAGCTATGGTCATGTCGGGACGGTCTGTTAACCTAACCATACTATTCCTGGGCAGGCTTAGACCTCCTAAGCGGCTAACCAGTACTAAGCGCACATACTTTCGCCAGTAACTGACAACTGCCCTTCTTGAATCAGCGGAAGGAGAAACGAAAATATGTGGCCAGACCGGGTTTCGAACCCAGGACCTCTGACTTATGAGTCAGGTGCCCTGCCGATCGCGCTACGCGGCCCGTCCACAAATGGCTTTAATTTTTTTTTTTAAACGAACGAGTTTTTTTCTGCATATGACACCTATCATTAAACCAGGGCTGCGGAAATACTATGCCGACTTGTCCTACATGTCCCGTTTCACTCTGGACAAGTAAGATTTCAGTTTACTTGCTCAGGGACAAGTATTAAAAATTCTGTGATATTTTGCATGTTTTCTCATGAAAACATATGTTGTGGGTACCTGTTAGCATTGCCTTAAGGCAATGCTAACAGGTGCCCACAAGATATGTTTTAATTCGAAACTTTGTGACAGTTAACCAAAAACTGTCATCAAGTTCAACTCTTCTTCTATTCATTATCTATTACTCTTTCCTTATTTCATGTGTACCTTTTTTCTGGACAAGTAGGTATTTGTTTCGACAACTTAAGTTTGTCTATTTACTTGTCCATGGAAAAGTAAAAAAAGTTGGTATTTCCACGGCCCTGATTAAACCTTTCATGTATACGTCTATAAACATCGGCAACTTTTGTAGGGTGACAATATCATTTATAGGTATACACTGTAAGAACTATAAATCTTATCACAAAATCGAATCCTCTTAAGTTTCAACGATTTAAGGTAAACATTAAGTTGCTAAATACTCGATAAGAAAAATAATATTCCCCATTGACTTGTCATAAAGAATTGCTGTTAGTCACTTTTAATATATATTATCGTCGCCTCTGAGTTTTGATGTTCTTAATTTTTGTAATTAAGACATGATGCCCGTCACTTTTAATGTATAAAAAGTAGTTTTTGAGTTTGAAAATGTTTGGTTGAAAATTATATTTCAACATTTTTTAAGTGAAACGAATGTTTTATTTCTTCAAAGCTAGCAAATCACCAAGGAAGCCAACCTCCGTCATAGCATCGACGTCTTCATCGTTTTGTCAGCGGCCATCGTGCCGTAAATACGGTAAATATTTGAGCAGCGACACGAGAACACCAACGAAGTGGTTGTGCGCCCAGCACAGCCTCAGCTCAGCCTGGACAGCCGCCCAGTATGATCAGAGTCTTCACTTAAATATAAGTAGCTTTAACCCTGAGCTACCCTTTAAGCGCTTAGGGAAAAGTCTAATCAGACTGGGCGGTTTCCCAGGCTGATCTGAGTCTGCGCTGGGCGCACAACCAGTTGGTTGGTTTTCTCGTGCTGCGGCTCATTTAGCAACATTAAAGCGTACAACCAAATGTCAAGTCGATGTGGTATCGAAAGATTTTCTGGTCTCAAAATTACCAGAATTAACCACACTATAAGGGTTATAGCTGCAAACGCTTCATCACCGTGATCTGTATCGACTCTGTCCAATACAGGTCTGTCATTACCTGTCCACAACATAAATCGCAGGGAGGTTTTGGTAATTTCTCTTTTCGGAACAGTCTACTGTTATGTGCATGTAAACACCGATTCATCATTTTGTATCGTCTCTTATTTTTACCAACGGAAAAAAACTGTCTGTTTCTTCAAAATGGCCGTCGAATGACTAGTTCCGACACATGCGCTATGACATAGATTCACACCCGGTAAACTATGTTTTCAAGGATGTTATGAAACGAAAAAGAGCTGTTACGAAACGAAAATGTCATAGATACCAAACGACCTAATCATCAGGTCGTTTGGTCACTAATACTCTTTTTCGTTTCGTAACAGCCCTTGTATATACATAGTTAACTAGGAGTGAGATCAAGGTAATTTGCAAAGACGAAACTGTAGCAGTACCTCACGATGCAATATTACATGCATTTATAAAAAAGAAAAGAATGCAGAGGATCCCTCTATGCGCCTTGTTTTTAAAATACAGGAAACATTTCTTCGAGAGAGTTGCCGATCATATTAAACAGATGGATGCAACAGCACGAGTTAATACTCAGGCCCCGAGGAAACTTTTTCTATGCTCAACTCAGCTGAGCATGAAGTTTTACCTGCTGATAAATAGCAAATTACTGGTCCTACAGTTTTCTTGCTCAGTTTAGCTGAGTATAAAACTTTCTCTGCTTTGCTTATGAATATGAAAATGCCAAAATTAGTTGGCACTTCCATATTTATCAGCTGAGAAAATTTCATGCTCAGCTGAGTTGAGCGGGGCCAGGTCTCGATACGTATTTTATTTCTTCATTTATACAGTCGACTTTCGACACTTCGAACACTTACAGCTCAAATTAACCTTGTACATCAAAAAGTAGTTCAGACGCATTTTCTATTTTTCTTTACATATCAACTCCGGATAACTCAAAAGGAAAGCGTAACTCAGATAAGACTGCGCATATTTGGTTACCCACCGATCCCATTTTGTGCTGGTTGTTAATTGACATATCTCTACGGTTTATCGATGTTTGTTTAGTCAATATCTTAAACATATCAACCTGGGGTTAAAAATCACATCTTTTGTACTATTATGGGTAATCAATAAAGCAAAATAAATGTTTAGAGACACGTACAATGGATTTAAATGAACTTCAATGAATAAATGGAAGGAAACTTAAATAGCTTATAATTAGATGCAAATAAACACCTCTTAATTTAAAGACATGTAATTGTGTAAGAAAGCTGTGATTTGATGGTGAACAATGTAGCCTAACTCGTCGTCACCAGCTTTTAATGTGGGTTTGTACAGCAACGCATGCTGCTTGACATATATCATGTCATGCAACATTTGTCGCCTTTTAAGCACCAAATATATATTTCATAACACAAATTTGTGGCATGCAACATGTCTAATCATACTCTAAGGACAGGTTTATCCGGGGACACAAGTTACATTACACATGTGCAATGCAACCATTTAATTCATGTTTCGAAGATTAGACATGTTGCATGCAATACTTCTGCGTCATGAAACACGTTTTTGTGGTGTTTACACGGTGACATATGTTGCATGACACGTGAGGCATGCATGCAATGTATGTCACCGTGTAAGACCACTTCCATGGTTGCATGACGCATTGTCGTGAAACATACACGTCACTCGTGTTTTTAAACCCATCGTAACGCTTAAAGCCGGGTTTTCGTGCAGTGTATGATTAGATGGTTCACAACGGGTTGTCTCTCTTCGTTGTAATATCTATGGCGGATGAACTCAGCTACGAGATCCATCTATATATCTTACACTGGGAAAGTCCGTGTATATTTTCAGGGGAAGCAACTCTGTCAATGTTATAAATTTTGCCTTCCTTCTCAATGGGGTAGACATTTAAAGCAACAAGCCAAAGTCTATTTCAATACACTATTTGTTTAAGGCCTAAGGTAGGCGGAGCTGTTGGGTAGCTACTGTTTTACTGATAATTTATCCAAGGTCTCAAGGCTTCTGGTCTGATAGATGATAAGAGCTGTCAATGATTTTCGAGGTAAAAAATCCTTTACTCAAGCAACAGCCAATCAGACGAATTATTAGAGTTTTATGGTCTAATGGAGATTTATACTCTTTGATGTCTAGAGAAACAAATACTATTTCAATTGGTCGTAACGGCACATCCAAAGAGGCCCAGTCGAACGTATCCATGGGCACACCTCCCGGCGTCTGAAGTCAGTCCATCGTCTGTCAGTCCTGCTCCTCAAGGTCCAACGGCTGTTTGCGTGCGTGGATAAAGGCATTCATTAGCAGACTCTACTGCAATGAGCTACCTAATTCCACCTTTTATAGTCCATCTAGACATTTTAAGTAAACGACTCTGACCCACTACAGTCTAAATTGTCTTAAGCAAGCACATAAGGGAAGGACCAAAAACTGTTTGCTTAATGCAGCAGCTTTCTTAACACAGGTCTATTCAAACTGAAAATGCTGTTTTGCGATGAGATTTTGGCCTTTTAAGACCCGCTTATTTTTCCATGTACATGCCACATACAAAATTTCAAGCTTCTTGAGTTTCCCAGCTGCAAAAAAAACATTACGGACAGATGGACGGACAGGCCCAAACCAACATACTCCCTCAACTTCACCGAAGTAGAGGGCATTTAAACCGTATTGGGAGGAAAGACCTCTCTAACAAAATGAATTGAGCCACGACACGAGAAAACCAACAATGTGGTTGTGCGCCCAGCGCAGACTCAGATCAGCCTGGGCATCCGTCCAGTCTGATCAAAGTCTTTGCTGTCCACATGGAGGTAGCTTAGACCCTTAGCTACCCTTTAAGCACTTAGCGAAGAGTCTGATCAAACTGGGCGGATGCCCAGGTTGATCTGCGTCTGCGTCTGCGTCTGCGCACGACCACTTTGTTGGTTTTCTCGTGTCGCGGCTCAAATATCGTATTTATTCTGCTGTAAGACGGTTGGTTGGTTGGTTGTTTGGGGTTTAACGGCCCTTTGAGACAGTATTTCAGTCTGTATCGGGCCGTCTCCCAAAGAGAGGGAGAAAGAAGAGAGAAATGATAGACAAGAGAAAAAAGGTCCAGACAACCCCCACCCGCACCTACTGCAAGCACAGTAAGCCCTTGCCCTACCACTATTCAAACAAGTAGGACGCCCCGGCACTGTAAGTTACACGCAGCACCTTTGCACCACCCAACCGCCCCCGCTGTAAGACGGAAGTTTCCCTTCCAAAACAATTCCAAAAAGACGGATCTAGTTTTTGGGAACTGTTATGGTTGAGAAAGCCCATCAAATAGCCGAATTACATAAAACTGATTTACATGTACATAACTGTGACGATTTTAGAAGGAGTAACCCCGTCTTATAGTCAAATAAGTACACGAATTTGACTCTACACCCTTTTGAACACAAAATTTGTAAGTAACGCGTCATGCAAACCAGTATTAAGTGCAAGTTAATGGTAAACAGCTCCATATCTTTCTCTCATTTTGTTTCTAAGATAAATATCTTTTGCGAGGTCCTGTTTGTTTTCCTGGCAACGAAACCCTTCCGAAGCGATTTCTACATTGGGTTCCAGAGATTCAACTACTTTCCATGAAAAAGTTGACCATATTAAATGTAAGGCAAAAATGAAAATGGCTGACGGTTGCTTCACCTGTAAAAGAACGAATTCATTAGAGATAACGGACATTCTGGAAAAGAGCACTCTTCTTACACAAAAGATGCCACTGGTAAAGGTTTAAAATATCCCATGTGCAGACAACGGGTGAATGACCAAAGATAATTTGGTTGTGTTGGGTTTAACGGCTCCTTGCTCTTTGAGGCAGTATTTCAGTCCATATCGAGAAGTCTTCCAGAGAGAGAGGGAAAAAGACATACGCTAAAGGTTTCCCATAGCCTAAAGCAGTGGGGATTAGAGACCCACTGTATCTTGCGCACAGCAGATGAAAGGCAGAGCCTATCCCTCTCCTTTAAGTCCAAACAACCCCCATCAGCACTTACACCATGCACAGTAGACAATTGCCCCACAATTATCCAAATTAGTCGGGGGCCCCGGCACTGAAAGTTACCCAGCATCACCGTCCCGACCACGGCCTATCTCGACCAAAGATAATCATGGCTGATTGGCTACACTGGGGTTAAACTGCACTTTGTCGGTTCCTTCAGCCTAAATCCAGCATACTCTGAAGAAACAGCCAAGATTTGAAAACTCCGAACAAAACCCGTCCCACATCTGTTTCAAGCATACATGTGTATCAATCTCCACACAGGACTTCGCAAAGACGTTATCATTTGACTACCGTATACATGGTAATTTTCGAGGTGATCCATTTTTCGCGGTATTTCGCGGTCACTTAGAAACCGCGAATGTTAAAATCGCGAATAATTTCCTGTTTGTTACAAAGTGTCTTCTGTAGGCACAGTGTTCATATATTTTGTTTGTGTTTGCATCGGTAGTTGCTGGTACTTTTCACTTGAGTAAGTTCTTTCATTAACCTGCGGCGGCCTTGCCGCAGGTTAATGGAAGAACTGACTCAAGTGAAAAAGAAATAGTTTTGCTTTTCGAGCATGTTGCTAACCGCAAAAATTTAAAATCGCGAAGATTAATGGTTATGGTTTTGATCCTTAACCGCGAAAATTTGAACCCGCGAAAATTATCATGTCTTTTGACATGAGCATAACATAGCATCGAAAAGAAAGAGAAATGACAGTGACCGCTCTGTTAGTGTATAAATGGAAGGCAGTCTGTACTTACTAGCTGCAACCGTAATCCATGCTATCAAAATAACAGGGCTAATGTTTAGATAAAAGTCACAAAACACACTAGCCGAAAAATCAGGTTTAGAAATGTCAGGTTTATTCCGAAGGAATTTACTTGAAATATCAATAAACTTGAATGATTCAGTATTAATATTAGAACAACGAAGTCGCACGGTTAATTTTCAACTAACTAACAATAAAATTTTGAGCCGCGACAGAAGAAAACCAACAATGTGGTTGTGCGCCCAGCGCAGACTCAGATCAGCCTGGGCATCCGCCCAGTCTGATCAGAGTCTTTGCTGCCCGCATGTAGGTAGCTTAGGCTCTTAGCTACCCTTTAAGCTCTTAGCGAAGAGTTTGATCGGACTGGGCGGATTCCCAGGCTGATTTGAGTCTGCGCTGGGTGCATAACCTCATTGTTGGTTTTCTCGTGTCGCGGCTCGTATAAGTCTCGCATCTGAGGAAAGGCGCCTCACGTAAAATGCTGACACTTCAAACGGATTTTCCCTTTTTGAATAAGCAAACTATCGATGTCACGGGATCTAGATAGCAGACTCTAATCAGTTTGTGCACTATCGTATCGGAGTCTTTGCTATTTGCCCAGGCTCTACGACATACAGCCCATTCTCACAATCCAACTCGCGAATTTCTCATGTTCTGATATCAGCCAGAACAACGAAATCCGGGAGCTGGTGTGTGAGAATGCCCGAATCTGAGCCGCCTGGTAAGGAACCTAACTGATAGGTTCAGACAGTACCGGTATGAAGGGAACAGATCCAGCCAGAATGCGCGTACGGACAGACTTCCTTGTCTTATACAATCGCTTTCCCAGCCAACATTCAGGCTTTCTTATGTAGGATTACATTGTCTATCGGATACATCAATATAATAGGATCTTAACTTACCGGTAAACAATAGTACAAATGAATTGATACAATAGCCAAGGTTTATGTCCTACCCCCTGCATAATATAATGATAGTATTCCTTTCACGTGCATTGTCATGGGCTAATTTGCTATTGTTAAAGTTATTCTGAGGTGTTACTTATTTATAGTTCAAAAGATCTTGTCACAATCATAACACATAGTATCGATCTATCTATCTATCTATCTATCTATCTATCTTTAACCTATTTGTCCGTCCGTCCATCCATCCATTCTGCATTTGGTCTAGTCAAACATACGAGCCGTGACAAGACAAAACCAACAAAAAGGCATGTGAGCCCAGTGAAGAGTCAGATCAGCCTGGGCATCCGTCCAGTCTGATCAGAGTCTTTCCTGTGCACTAAGGGTCTAAGCTATCTCCTTGCCTATAGCGAAAGCTCTGATCAGACTGGGTATAGGCACAGTCTGATCTGAGTCTTCGTTGGGCGCACATGCCACTTTGGTTTGTCATGTCGCGGCTCATATCTATTTTCAATTGCAGTTACTGCACTTGAGGAAAGAGAGTCTGCAGAAACTGACATATCACCAAATGAGCCGCGACACGAGAAAACCAACAATGTGGTTGTGCGCCCAGCGCAGACTCAGATCGGCCTGGGCATCCGCCCAGTCTGATCAGAGTCTTCGCTGTCCACACGGCGGTAGCTTAGACCCTTAGCTACCCTATAAACACTTAACGTAGAGTCTGATCAAACAGAGCAGATGCACAGGTTGATCTGAGTCTGAGCTGGGCGGACAACCACATTGTTGGTTTTCTCGTGTCGCGGCTCAAATCTAGTAACGGACACTCGCAATAGTACAGTGGAAAGGCAAATGGATAAGATTCTGTCATTACTCACGACAATTTATCAATTGATTAGTTGGTTGGTTATTTTGGGTTTAACGGCCCTTTGAGACAGTATTTCAGTCTATATTAGGCCGTCTCCCAAAGAGAGGGAGAAAGAACAGAGAAACGATAGACGAGAGAAAAAAATGTCCGAACAACCCACACCCGCATTTACTGCAAGCACAGAAGGCCCTTGCCCTACTATTACCCAAATCAGTAGGACGCCCCGGCACAGGAGGTTATACCCAGCACCATCGCACCAGCCAACCACCCCAAATTAATCAATTGAGCTTTTAATGAGTTTAACTATATTTAACACTTCCAGGACTACTAATAAACCAAAACTCAACTTCATTTGTAATTTTGACTACAAAATTGTGTCTGTAAGACACAGATGACGCCCCCGTGCTGCGTCAACCACCACTTCCCTTCTTCTCCCAATACCCCCTCTCCCACTTTTGCATTTCAAAAAGGCATGTGTATATCTTAAATATGTTGTAACATTTGTGGAAGGTTTCAGTGATTGCTTAAACTTGTCAGCCTGTATTGCGTAAGAACTGTGGAGGGTTATACAATCTATCCAAAAACCGAAAAGTTTCTAAATACGAAAAGGCAGTCATTTTGTCAAAAATATTTTTCCCTTTTGAAAAAAAACAACGTGCTGATCTTCCTTATTGTCGAAACGTCTGTGTTAAATTTCAAAACTCCGAAAGAGTTCGATTACGCAAACCTTCAATTTTATATCACGCATGTGTGGTTTGCGGACGGGCGATGACGCAGGGGAACTTTAAGTGCTGTGGCGGCGTCCTAATTTGGACAATAGTAGGACAAGGGCCTACTGTGCTTGCAGTAGGTGCCGATGGGTGTTGTTTGGATATTTTTTCTCTCTTTCTCCCTCTCTCAGGGAAACGGCTCGTCACAGACTGAAATACTGTCTCAAAAAGCCGTTAAACCCAAAGCAACCAACCAATCAACCAACAAAGCAACCAACCTTTATCACGCCTGGTAAACTATCACATGTATCTCCGCGGAGGTACTGATTATAAGTTGTGACAGACATCCGGAGCTTTCTTGTCGAAAAATTCACAACAAAAGAAGCGTACTCGTCTTTTTTTATACAATGCAGAATAACCAGAGTTACGTGCCATTGAGTGCTCAAAAAGCCCATATTTGACCTTGTCGGACAATAACATGTTTTTATTTTATCTCCATCTGATAAGCATCAAAGTCACAGATAATCATGAAAAATAAACAATCTGGTGCATACTGTCAGCTACAAGGTTTTAGGTGAGCGATACAGGACCATTGGTCCTCTGGTTGTTAACAGTGACCTGTCTTTTTAGGCTCCCATAGACAATTAATGGGAAATACATCTATATTGTCCAGTTGATAAGAGATTTCATTTCTGAACGGATCTTCATCCAACTTGCAGATAATCAGCATAGGCATAAAATCTTTAACAAGTTCGAGTTTGGCCCAGTTTTGATAAGAGGCAAGATAGTTACCCATGGCCAACTTTCCAATAACTGAGTCTCACCAATACCTAGGCGACACGATACACAAAAAATGCATTGATTTAGATTGGAGGTGACTTTTTAACAACCAATTATTAAATAATTATAAAAGATAGACTCTGTGCTGGCGGCATAGAAAACTACATTATTTCCCGATTACGCTGATATGTTTTTCATAATTTTATAGTAAGAACATTTTGGTCTATTTTCGGGTTATTTGTTATGACCAGTAAAATGATTAAATATATAGCAAAATCATCATAAATTTGACAGATTGATACATTTAAAATTAAGATAAGTCCACGATTTGACATCTAATTGACTCTGTGCTGGTGGCTCCAGTTCCCTTAATATTAGACCTTTATACTGATATAAAATTTATTTAACTAAGCGTTGGACTTTTTAGTCTATTATGCGATTTAAATTAGAAACCATAATTTCAAATTTACTTAGAAGCTCATCCGGAGGTGTACGGTTAATGCCGACGGTTTACGAACGGTTGAGAAACGGTGCTCGGACATTTCGGCCACGGACATTTCGGTCTAGGACGTTTCGGCCTAGGACAGTTCGGCCACAGACATTTCGGCCACAGAAATTTTCAAGGGTGGACATGTCGGCCTTTATCCAAAAATTACTTTTTATAATTACATTAAGTACTCATATGAGTAACTTAAAGCTAGTCTTAATGAAGTCCAATGATTTGTTGTTGTTCTCTTGATGTTTTATGGACCTTCAACAGCTTTAAGGTCATTTAGAGCATTTCAAGGCCAAAAACTCTGTGAACAACTATTTCAACTACTTGAACTAGGGCCTTATTTGATATTTGGTTAAGTGTTTTGTTAGGTTTATAGCCCTTAAATACTTTTAAAGTCATTTTGAGCATAATCTGGCACATATGCAATCCCCACCATGGGCCAGTGTGGCCTTTATCATTCATGTGATGCAAATAATAACTTTATATGCAAACATTTGGCTGATGTATCTGCGGTGCACCCATTTTTCACTTTAAGAGATATGAGTGGAGTTGTTATGAGCCCAATCACATATTTTTGTGCCATGTGTGCAGAAAACCATCCATGTAACTTTAAATGGTTTACAGTAGCATATTTCCAGTTCTCCATTTTTTTTCAGATTTGGCCGAAACGTCCATGGCCGAAATGTCCGTGGATGAAATGTCCGTGGCCGAACTGTCCTAGGACGAAATGTCCTAGGCCGAAATGACCGAGGCCGAAATGTCCTACATTCTGAGAAACTTAAGAATAGCTGAAGTACTGGATCAATGCATGCTATATGAGCGTATATTAACTGAGCGTATATTAACTGTATTTATTTATATATTGCCGTAAAATCCAATTTATACGATACGTTTTGCACATCAAATTATCAAATCTGCAATTTAAGACAAATAAGTTGATTCCTATTCCTTCTTTCTGTTCTTTTTTTTCATCACATTATTATTATTATTATTATTAATATTATCATTATTAATTATTATTATTATTTGGTTAAAATGAGAAGACAGTATTGTGATCTTCAGTACTTTAATCTTAGTAACACTTAAAACAAATTTTGACTTTGATCCTTTTCGCTTATTATGGCTTCAATATTTGCTGCATCGGTAAAGACTTTGATGGTATTGTAGACGACAGTTTGAAACGGAGAGAACTAATGTTGATAGTAAAGGTGTTAATGCCAATTAACGGCAATTATTGTTCGCTTTACTCAGCTTTAACCCAAACTAGATAAGTTAATTGTACACAAAAAGTGTGCAAGCATCGATTAAGATCTCATCAGAATGTGAACTACAAAGCGCTGAATGATGGGGAGGTATTTTTATGATCTGTTAGACAAAACTAGACAGTGAAAGACTGCGCAGTCTGATCGGGTATTCAGAGAGTGTGTTGCAGAAAAAGCAGAAATAATAATAATAATAAATAATGAAATGCAAAAATATGCAGGCTGATCTGAGATGCACTATTTTCATTGATATTTATTGGTGTTCTGAGGGACAAATCAGCCGCGACACGAGAAAACCAACAACGTGGTTCTGATTCCAGCGCACACTCAGATCAGCCTGTCCTCCTACCAGTCTGAGCAGAGTCTACGCTAAGCGCTAACAGGGTAGCAAAGGGTTTCCAGGCTGAACTGAGTTTGCGCCGTGCGCACAACCACTTTGTTGTTTTTCTCATGTTGCGGTTCAAATAGTTTAATTATTTCTCGAATAATAAGGATAGCTATGTCCAGGTAATCTCTGATTTTACGATCGATAATCGATATATTCACGTGCAATGAACACGCTTACCCTTCGCTATCTCACAGGGACTTCTGTACATGATAAATGGCTTCCTGCAGAGACTGTCCGCGTGATTCTGCTTCCTGCCGAGGCTCTCGGCAGGAAGCAGTCACGCGGACAGTCTCGGCAGGAAGCCATTCCTCGAGGACAGTAGTCTCTGCAGGAAGCAAGAGTTCGCGGACAGTCTCGGCGGAAGCCAAACATGATGTAGTCTCTGCAGGAAGCGAAAATTGGCGGAATCGATTATACCCTGTGTATCTACAGATGATTCAACACTGACAACTTCAGCAAACTAATTTACCATATTGCCATTAAAACTCCGATTTATTTAATTTTTGAAAATAATTTTGATTTTATATTTGAATATGCAATATGGGAACATAAACAACAAATTAAAAACAATGAGTATGCACATTTGAAACCTGATCATCTGCGCATCTGCTTTGGTTGAATGTTCAACCGTTTTATAAGCTATTCAGAATAGCCTGCGCAAACTGATCAAGACGGGACTAGGGTTTCTGGTTAGTTTGCGCAGATGCGCAGTCTTATTTTGAGTCACTACATTGGAATCAGAATTGTTTACGACAAAGGAACATCAATCGCCGGAACCCGTGACCATTCATTAGTCTGAGCTGATTCGCAGCCTGATCAGTCGCATATAAACTAAGCAAAGAACCAGAAAAGGGCGTTTAACTTTTATGACACTTCCCACAGTCAAATAATCGATATTGTACCTGTTTTAATCACTACCTGTTGCCAAGTAGATTGCTACGCTAGGCAACTCAAGTATCGATAAATCGGCGATACCTGTACTTTTCACTCGATAGCGATTATGAAAATAGTTGCGTATGTGCTCTTGAGGGTCCCATACACTTAGGTAAATGTTGTGGTCAAGTTTGATTTTGGGCCAGACTGGACTACCCTCATTATAAATACTGGTCTTTTAGTCTACCATATTGATTATTTTGGGTTTAACGGCCCTAAGACAGTATTTCAGTCTATATCGGACAGTCTCCATAAGAGAGCTCGAGAGGGGGAAAGGAGAGAAATATTAGATAAGAGAACAAGAGCTGTCGCCTGACAGCATAGCTCGCCTGAGCTGGTGCTTGCCCATCACACAGTTGCTATGGTGATTTGGACTGCTATGCATAAAACTTCAGGCAAGCATGTCAATAATGACAACACATTTATAAACAAATTCTATCTCAGAAGTAAGTCTTAAAATAAAATTAAAACTAGAAAATATGTTTATGAAACACTATGCCCCTAACCATATGCTTGTCTCTAGAGAAGGTTCATCCAATAATGCTTGTACCTTTGTACAATAGGCTTACAATGCACTAAGTCAAAAAAGGGGCTTAACTCAGTCAAAAATTTACGAATTGTTTTTGAAAGTTAATCAGGTCATCTACACCTTGGGCAATATCAACCTGCAAAAATCATGATCCTAGCATCAGGGGTTCTCCAGATATTTTGTTCACAAGCTTCCATAGGCAAATAATGCACTAAGTTGAAAAAGGGGCATAACTCAATCCAAAATTTACAAATTATTTTCAAAAGTTAATCAGGTCATCTACACCACAGGCAGTATCTTCCTGCATAAAATCATGCTCCTAGCATCAGGTGTTCTTGAGATATTTTGTTCACAAGGTTCCATAGGCTTACAATGCACTAAGTCGAAAAAGGGGCATAACTCAATCAAAAATTCATGATTTCTTTTCAAAAGTTAATCAGGTCATCTACACCACAGGCAGTATCTTCCTGCATAAAATCATGCTCCTAGCATCAGCGGTTCTTGAGATATTTTGTTCACAAGGTTCCATAGGCTTACAATGCACTAAGTCGAAAAAGGGGCATAACTTTGTCAAAAATTCACGAATTTGTTTCAAAAGTTAATCAGGTCATCTACACCTTGCGCATTCTCATCCTGCAAAACCTCATGATCCTAGCATCAGGGGTTCTTGAGATATTTTGTTCACAAGTTTCCACAGGCTAAGTCGAAAAAGGGGCATAACTCTGGAAATACATGACCGGCGGAAAAAAGGGCATAACTTTGTCAAAAATTCACGAATTTGTTTCAAAAGTTAATCAGGTCATCTACACCTTGGGCATTCTCATCCTGCAAAACCTCATGATCCTAGCATCAGGGGTTCTTGAGATATTTTGTTCACAAGGTTCCACAGGCTAAGTCGCAAAAGGGGCATAATTCTGGAAATACATTGCCAGCGGAAAAATAAAAAAATACGGGTCTGCTTATTTTCCATACTGATCATGTGTATAAGGTTTCAAGTTCCTAGCTCTTATTGTTCTTGACTATATGTAAGGGTACCTTTGTACCATAGGCCTCAATGCACTAAGTCGAAAAAGGGGAATAACTCAATCAAAAATTCACGATTTTTTTTCAAAAGTTAATCAGGTCATCTACACCGCAGGCAGTATCTTCCTGCAAATAATCATGCTCCTAGCTTCAGGGGTTCTTGAGATATTTTGTTCACAAGGTTCCATCGGCTTACAATGCACTAAGTCGAAAAAGGGGCATAACTCGGTCAAAAATTCACGAATTTGTTTCAAAAGTTAATCAGGTCATCTACACCTTGGGCATTCTCATCTTGCAAAGCCTTATGATCCTAGCATCAGGGGTTCTTGAGATATTTTTTTCACAAGGGTCCACAGGCTTAGTCGAAAAAGGGGCATAACTCTGGAAATACATTGCCGGCGGAAAAATAAAAAAATACGGGTCTGCTTATTTTCCATACTGATCATGTGTATAAAGTTTCAAGTTCCTAGCTCTTATTGTTCTTGACTATATGTAAAGGTACATTTGTACCATAGGCCTCAATGCACTAAGTCGAAAAAGGGGAATAACTCAATCAAAAATTCACGATTTTTTTTCAAAAGTTAATCAGGTCATCTACACCACAGGCAGTATCTTCCTGCATAAAATCATGCTCCTAGCTTCAGGGGTTCTTGAGATATTTTGTTCACAAGGTTCCATAGGCTTACAATGCACTAAGTCGAAAAAGGGGCATAACTCGGTCAAAAATTCACGAATTTGTTTCAAAAGTTAATCAGGTCATCTACACCTTGGGCATTCTCATCTTGCAAAGCCTCATGATCCTAGCATCAGGGGTTCTTGAGATATTTTGTTCACAAGGGTCCACAGGCTAAGTCGAAAAAGGGGCATAACTCTGGAAATACATTGCCGGCGGAAAAATAAAAAAATACGGGTCTGCTTATTTTCCATACTGATCATGTGTATAAAGTTTCAAGTTCCTAGCTCTTGTTGTTCTTGACTATATGTAAAGGTACCTTTGTACCATAGGCCTCAATGCACTAAGTCGAAAAAGGGGAATAACTCAATAAAAAATTCACGATTTTTTTTCAAAAGTTAATCAGGTCATCTACACCACAGGCAGTATCTTCCTGCAAAAAATCATGCTCCTAGCTTCAGGGGTTCTTGAGATATTTTGTTCACAAGGTTCCATAGGCTTACAATGCACTAAGTCGAAAAGGGGCATAACTCGGTCAAAAATTCACGAATTTGTTTCAAAAGTTAATCAGGTCATCTACACCTTGGGCATTCTCATCCTGCAAAACCTCATGATCCTAGCATCAGGGGTTCTTGAGGTATTTTGTTCACAAGGTTCCGCAGGCTAAGTCGAAAAAGGGGCATAACTCTTGAAATATGTGATGCGCGGAAAAAAGAAAAAAACACGTGTTCGCTAATTTTTCAAACTGATCATGTGTATAAAGTTTCAAGCTCCTAGCTCTTACGGTTCTTGATATGACAGACGGACAGGCCCAAACCAATATGCCCCCACAATTTCTCCGAAATTGGGGGCATAATAAAAAATCCACATGAAATGTCGAAGTCCACAACCTTGAGGTCAAAGTAAGTAATGAGGGGTGGGGTAGGGTTAGGATGGGGGTGAGGGGGGCAGGATGTATCAAAACCCTGAACAATTACCTAACATCAGTCCAAGTATTAGTATCAACTGAGTCTATCCTGGCACTGTGAAATTATGTCTTCATAACCATAAAACTTTAACCAAAATCTCTCTGACAAAATTCTATGTCATGACCTTGACTTCAAGGTCATCCAGGGGGGGGGGGGGGGGGGGGGAGTGGGGGGGGGTATGCATATAGTGTTTTGTAAAATCTCAAAAAAAGTGTCTAACATCAGTCCAAGTGTAACTAAATCTCTGCCAATCATTATGAATCAGTATGCAATTAGAAAACTTTAATAAAGACCAAAATTTCCTTAAGTCTCTGACATTGACATCCAGTTCACTGAGCGGGGTTGGGGTAGTACTCTGTAAAACTTTGGACTTAAATATAACTACAGTACAAATATCTAAAGAATCCATTCATGGGCTCAGGAGATATGGGTCATTAAAAACTTAAACCAAAACATCCAATCAATGAAAAGACGATTTTCTAAGTCAATGACCTAGACATCAAGGTCACTCAGGGGGAATGGGGGTAGTACCTTCGAAAACTTTGGACCAATATCTAACTACAGTGCAAGTATCAAAGGAATCCATCCATAGGTAAAGGAGATATTGGGCTTTAAAAAACTTTAACCAAACATCCAGTCCAAAAAACTCCCAATTTTCTAAATCCATGACTTTGACATTAAGGTCATTGAGTGGGGTGGGGGTGGTACCCTGTTAAACTTTGGACCAATATCTAACAACAGGGCAAGTATCAAAAGAATCCATCCGTGGATTAAGGAGATATGTCTTTAAAAAAACTTTATCCAAAACATCCAATCCGGACGCCGACGCCGACACTGACGCTGACGCCAAGGTGACAACAATAGCTCTTCCTGAACTGCGTTCAGACGAGCTAAAAAATGTCCAAACCCCCAGCTACACCTACTGAAATAACAGTAGGCCCTTGCCCTACTATTATTCACATCAGATGGACGCCCCGGCACTGGAAGATATATCTAGCACCACCTTACCACCGCCGTAGTCTGTCATAGACATATAGTGAGGAAAATATTGCAACTTCATGTTTGATCTTCATACGTGCAGATAACTAGGGCAAGCATAAAATCATCTCCATAACCGATGGGCGGATTTCTTTGAAACTCGGTAGGTTGCATCAGGGACACAGGGTCTACCAACGTTGTTCAAATGATGACGCTAGTTGACTCTGACCATTTTTTGCAGCACCGCCAATTTGGCTTATTGCTCATTATAGGTAAATCCTAAACGATTGATTTATTAAGACCTTTTAACTCCATAATTTCAAATGAATCAACTTTTGCAAAAAGAAAGAAAACAAGAATTCCGTGGAATGCTATGTCGCACCTGCTGTGTGCCTTCACATTAAGAACGTAATGAATATACCAAATGGTTCTGGAGAAAAAAAGTTGATTTTATTGGTTTTGCTATTTTTAGTAACATTGACCATCTTGGATTTTCCTACCGCGTGAATTTTATCATTCTGAAGCCCTGCAGTCTGATCATGCTGCATGTGAAATTTGAGAACCATGGATGCAGTGGTTTCAGAGAATAATTCATTTGAATAGACTTAAATGCTAGGGTCGACGTAAATTATTCTAGGGTCGACGTAAGGTCACTGTGACCTAATTCCGCTACAGATTGTTTTCATTTTGATCATTCTGAAAACCAAGGTCCCACTTATGCTTCATACAAAAGGTTCTGGTATGATAAGGGCCGTTTTTGGCCCCAATTCAAATTCTCTTAAAATTGCATGGTTTCTATTGCTTATTATTTGTGTGTATGGGAACAAGCAGAAATAATATGTTTCATGTTTGTTGATTCTCAGAATAACATGATTTCTGACATGCCTACGTTGTTTCAATAAAATGAAGGAAAATTGAGTTTGATACATTTTCCTTTAAAGAAATAAGTCATTTACAATAGCTTTTGAAAGCTCTTAATAAAAGGTTTTTGATGAAATGCTTATACGTAAGATAGCACTGCTAATTACCTGTGCACTGCACAATGCCTCTCCAGGTACCCCACCCACTCACGTTTGCAAGTCCAGAGACGCTAACCAAAAAATTCCAACAGATCAAAATGAAATGTATACCAAATTATTCCTTGTGTTCTAAGAAAATGAATACCCACAACATATGTTTATATTGTTTATGAGCGGAGATATGGGCGTTTTTATGTTGAGAACGCTGGGAAATGTTCCAAACGCTGCCAGTTTGGTAACAAAAAGTTAAAAATAAACATTGAGCCCGGTCCCCAGCACATTTAATATTTTCATGGCATGTAAATATATTACAATTTTATCTGTATACAAAATATTGAATGTGCTGGAGGCCGGGCTCATATATTTTGAAAGCCACAAAGGCTACCAAATTCGTCATTTTCGTCAGAATCCGCCGAGGGTATGGGTATGTTCAGTACAAATATCACAAATACTTTGTGCAAGAACTGGTTGATTTTGTGTTTGCTGTTACAGTCAAGGTTTGAACTTTCATATGAATAAATTTTTATTCTAGAAATAAGACTTTTGAAAAATGAGTTTTCTGGGGGCCAAATATGGGCCTTATCATACCAGGTCCTTTCAGCTAAATATACAGTGGTTCTGGAGAAAAAGTTGATTTTATTGCTTTTGCTATTTTTAGTAACGGCAGCCATCTTGGATTCTCAACCCACCTGAATTTTACCTTTCTGAAGCCCTGCAGTCTGATCATGCTGCATGTGAAATTTGAGAACCATAGATGCAGTGGTTTTAGAGAATAAGTCATTTGAATGGACTTAAATGCTAGAGTCGACGTAAATTATTCTAGGGTCGACCTAAGGTCACTGTGACCTAATTCCGCTACAGATTTTTTTTATTTTAATAATTCTGAATACCAAGGTCCCAATTATGCTTCATACAAAATTTCAGCCAAATATACCCAGTGATTCTGGAGAAAAAGTTGATTTTATTGGTTTTGCTATTTTTAGTAACGGCAGCCATCTTGGATTCTCAACCCACCTGAATTTTACCATTCTGAAGTCCTGCAGTCTGATCATGCTGCATGTGAAATTTGAGAACCATAGATGCAGTGGTTTTAGAGAATAAGTCATTTGAATAGACTTAAATGCTAGGGTCGACGTAAATTATTCTAGGGTCGACCTAAGGTCACTGTGACCTAATTCCGCTACAGATTTTTTTTCATTTTGATAATTCTGAAAACCAAGGTCCCACTTATGCTTCATACAAAATTTCAGCCAAATATACCTAGTGGTTCTGGAGAAAAAGTTGATTTTATAGGTTTTGCTATTTTGAATGACGGCAGCCATCTTGGATTCTCGACCCGCCTAAATTTTACCATTCTGAAGCCCTGCAGTCTGATCATGCTGCATATGAAATCTGAGAACCATGGATGCAGTGGTTTCAGAGAATAAGTCTTTTGTATGGACTAAAATGTTAGGGTCAACGTAAATTGTGAACGGATGGACGGACGGACTGACGGATGGACGGACGGACTGACGGACGGAAAACCGGACGCCTATATCGCACCCTGCTAAAGCAAGGTGCGACAAAAATGGTGAAGGTCCAGGTTACTGCTGAACCTTTGTCCAAGGTCACTTGGATTCAAAGCATGAAAGTCTAATATCATCGGAAGCAATTGGGCCAGATGAAATCAAATTTCACGTGGAGCCTCTATGGCCAGAAACCAGACTTTGCTGACATTTACTCATTAACTTGTTCACATGACAAAGATGGCCACCATGCCCATATATGTTAACAAAAGCAACAGATGAGCTAAGTGAGGAAACTATCCATACATGGATAACTGATGCAAACTGTGGGGTTCCAAAATCCCCAGAGACACCGCGTCCTAAAAAGACCAATGCTATTAACAAAGAGAGAAGACAATCTGCTGTAGATTACCTAGAATCACTACCGAAAGTGCCATCGCATTACTGTCGAGCATCAATTCGAAACAGTATTTGGAGCCTCCGTTTTCAAGTTTAAGTGATGTGTACCGAGAATACAAAAAAGACCTATGACAATGATAAGAATCCGTTCCACAGAACCGGATTTATGAACTTATTTCATGAGATGATTTTTCATTATGGCAGCCACGAAAAGACCAATGCGACCTATGTTGTGCTTATGAAGCTAAGAATGAAGAAGATACCTATCAGGCCAACATAAAAAGACCAGAGGGCCAATGGCCCTATATCGCTCACCTGAGCACTGAGGTTACAGCAACAAAACACCATGCACAACAGCAATAACAAGGGCTTCGCAAGCGGCGCATAATACGCCCGTTTAAATGTCATAAAGGAGTTACAGAATGAACAAGACTGTTTACAAAAGACAGACAGACAGACAAACAGAGGCAACCACTCTATAATAAACGAATTCAACATTACATTTAAATAATCAAGTCAAGGGAGATAAACTAAATATACTAGATATACCATTCTTGGTTGTATTACATTCCCTTGGCATCACTACAATATTTTAAACAGTTGAAATGTTACAGAGTAAACAGGATATTTATGCAAGGGCAGGTAATTCAGTAAGTAAGCCAGAGTTGTGGTTCTTGCTCAGGATACATTGCCTCAATATTATACACCTTCCTACAAAGTTTCATTCTAACATTTCAAAAGTTTAAGGAGATATGGAGTGAATGAGAAACACCTAAAATATACTTATCAAAGGGAGGTTACTCTAAAATTAAGAAAGGGGGAGCAACCATTCTTATATGTGAGACACTGTCTTGTGATCATGCACATTGTTATAAAGTTTCATCATGATATTCCAAACGTTACCAAGTTAAGGTATGCACAAGGTTAGTATACACAAATATAGTCAACAAGAACTAATGAAAGGGATGTAACTCTAAAATGAAGATAGGGAGAGCAGCCATTGTTGTATGCGACACATCGTTGGGTCTTCATACACATTGCTATGAAGTTTCATTAAGTTATCCCAAACGGTTATCTAGTTATGGTGCGCACAATACTTGCAGGGAAAAAAATAATCAAAGGGGCATAACTTGGAAACTAAGGAAGAGGGAGCAACCACTTCTGTACCCGACATGTTCGCCCAACCTAATATGTATTCCTACCAAATATCATGAATATATCGCAAACGGTTAATGAGTTATGGCGCGGACAACAATGTTTACGGACGGCAGACAGAGAAACGGACGGACAGCGCCATGACATAATACGTCCGTTTTTTCAAAACGGGCGTATAAAAAACACCATTTATGTAGAGGATAATATTACAAACATTTACGCAAAAAAAAAGCTTTATCCCCCCTTAATGGCTTCTCAGAAGATCTAAATGGCAAAAAAAAAAAAAAAAAAAAATGAAAATTTGGCCTTTCAGCTGAATGGCAACCAATCGAAATCAGGTATTTGGGAACAATTCATATAGATTGGTAGAGGACTACTCCAGGAACATTTCTGTAAAACCTTCAAATGTCCACTTTCCCTATTATAAGTCTATGGAAACTTTAAGTTGCCATAGCAACAAATTCACACGGGCAATGATAATATAAAACATGCTTTAGGTAGAGGTATGCGAAGTATCAGCTTCACCCCCCTCATGGCTTCATTTTTCCCATAAAAAGTCAATGGAAACTATAAGTTGCCACAGCAACCAAAGTTCTTATGGGGTTGGAAGAAAAAGAATAAAATTTACGTAGAGGCTGTCATCAACACGTTTGCACAATATCAGCTTCATCCCCAATATGGCTTCAGAGTAGAAGATTTTTTTTTTCGAAAATTTACCCTATATTTTGCCATGGCAACCAATCAAATTCAGCGATTTGGAAAAAAATTCATATGAATCGTAGAGGACTACTCAAGAAACATTTCTGTAGAACAAAAATCTATATAACTGCAGTTAGACAGCAAAAATTGCCAATTTCCATTTCCCCCCTTATGTCAATGGAAACTCTTAGTTGCCATAGCAACCAAACTGCTGGAGCAATTGCCATGAAAAACAGTAATTCCATAGAGACTAGTACTAAGGTTCTTTCTGTAAAGTTTCGGTAACACTTTTTCTGCGAAGATGATTTTTTGATATCTTTCTATTTTTAACTATTCGGTTGCAGTGGCAGCCAGCCAAATTGCGCGATTTGCATAAATTTAACATGGCTGGTTAAAGACTACTCAAGGTACATTTCCATGGAAGGTTTGTTGAAATATCTGCAGTGGCATAGCAATAAATGCAAATTTTCCATTTTGCCATTATAAGTCAATGGCAACTTTCAGTTCCCATAGCAACCAAACTGCTAGAGCAATTGCCAACAAAAACAGTGCTTTCATAGAGACTAGTACTCAGATCCTTTCAGTGAAGTTTGAGCTTTATTGGTTGTATATTCTGAGATGATTTTTGAATATTTTTTCTATTTTTAACCATTCGGTTGCCATGGCAACCAGCCAAATTGTGCAATTTACATGAACTTCATGTGGCTGATAGAGAACTGCTCAAGAAACATTTCTGTAAAAGTTTTGTCAAAATATCTGCAGTGACATAGCAATAAATGCAAATTTTCAATTTTTCCCATACAAGTCAATGGAAACTTTAAGTTGCCATAGCAACCAAAGTTCTGAAGCGATTTGGATAAAAACAGTATTATTGGTTCCCCCTGCCTATAGATGTTACATATAAAATTTGGTAACAATGGGCCTTGTAGTTTCAGAGGAGATGTTGTTTCAAAATGTTGACGGACGACGGACGGACGGATGCCTGCCTATACTATAAGCTCACCTGTGAGCCTTCGGCTCAGGTGAGCTAAACCAGAGGGCCAATGGCCCTATATCGCTCACCTGAGCACTGAGGTTACAGCAAGAGTGAGTGAGTGATATGGATTTTACGGCACATCAGCACCAAAAGGGCTATTTCGCGCCTAAAACGCTATAAACGAAAACGTGTTATATGCATAAGGTCAGAAATGAATGCACAGTATAAAAATGAATCAAGTCGGGTATGTGGTAAAACACGCCGATCAGCGGCTAGCTTAAGACTGACAACATAAAACGAACTCTCGGCCAGCGAGATGAGTAAACACAAATTTAAATCTACTGTTGTAAAAATACCGCGACTTAACTAAACTATGTTTTACTATATATGCCGACCCGCAACTTAACTAAACTATATTTTATTATATATGCCAATCTCTTTCAAAAATGAAAAGATTTTCGCTGGTTCAACCGTGTCAAACAGTTGTTTCATACTGTTGACACGGAAAAACCTAACACGCGTAATACGAAAATCCATGCAATCTAAAAGGAAATGTTTAACACTAAAAGGTTCCTGGCAAGGAATGCACAAAGGCGGATCCTCACCTTTCAACAGAAACGAATGAGTAATAGAAGTATGGCCGATTCTGATTCGAGCCAAAGTTACTTCTTCCTTACGATCAATTCTATAAGATGGTTGCCATTCACCAAGTGAAGGCTTGATAGAGTGAAGTTTGTTAAAGACAGCAGCATTCCATGATATCTGCCACTTTTCATGAAGATATGTATTTATGCAAGGTTTGATATCAGTGTAAGGAATTTTAAGATCAGAAATCTGAAGAGTTAAAGCCGATTTTGCGGCCATGTCGGCCTTTTCGTTGCCTTTAATCCTAACGTGACTGGGAAGCCAACAAAATACAATGTTGTTTAGCTCAGCTAAGTCATTATGTTTCAAGAGGATATCTAAAAGAAGAGGATTTTCAATATGGCGATTATTTAGGGATTGCAGAACAGAAAGGGAATCAGAAAAGATGATAAATAATGATAAAAGTTTAGATCCTTTAAGAGGAAAGAAAACATTCATAAGTAAGAAGTTGGGCCATACCGCGGTTTCGGCTATTCAAGCCTCATCAGTGACCCTTTAAATCTGGCACAAGGAGCCAGAGGAAAAAAACAGTAAATTTGCAGGTTTAACATGGCAGTCGTCTCAAAGACTGATATAAGTCGAAAAATACCAAAATATTTCAAATTTGTTTAGAAAATGAATCTAAACGTATGATCATTTCTGACTTCTCAGAATATATTCCATGATCTCAAAGGACCAAAAGGAAAATCTAATCTGCACTATAGATGAGTGCGGGGAGACTTTTTACGGCCGCCACACGGCACAACATCCAGCTGCAGTGATAGTAAATAATGATAAAAGTTTAGATCCTTTAAGAGCAAAGAAAACATTCATAAGTAAGAAGTTGGGCCATACCGCGGTTTCGGCTATTCAAGCCTCATCAGTGACCCTTTAAATCTGGCACAAGGAGCCAGAGGAAAAAAACAGTAAATTTGCAGGTTTAACATGGCAGTCGTCTCAAAGACTGATATAAGTCGAAAAATACCAAAATATTTCAAATTCGTTTAGAAAATGAATCTAAACGTATGATCATTTCTGACTTCTCAGAATATATTCCATGAATATATTCATGGAATAAAATCTGTATTCCTAGACTGTTCAATATGATCCAAGGCTAAATCGATAGCTTTGATCTCCGCTGAAAAAATTGAGGCATTAGCAGGTAATCTACGTTTGTATGTTTCGGATGGAGCAACACAAGCAGAGCCAGCTGTGTCTCCATCCTTTGAACCATCAGTATATAAAGTCTCATAGTTAGAAAAGTCAGACAGCAATTCATTAAATTTAGTTCGAAATACAAGAGGGTCAGTTTGAGATATTTTTATCAGTATGCAAAGAAAATAAAACACGTGGCCGAGTAAATGTCCATGGTGGCACATCCGGAACCTTAAACTGTTCAATTGTGTCTAAATCTAAATTCATATTTTCAAATTCTGAAGAGATTCTAATGCCAAAGGAAGGAATCATATTTGTTTTATTCTCAAATAATGTTTTATATTGTGGCCGAAAAACAGTTTCATACGTTGGATTTGACTTTAGTTTAAGGGCATACTGCAGGGAGAGTTTTAGACGTCTATTATAAAGTGATGGTTCATTTGCCTCTGCTCAAAGACTCTCCGAGGGAGAAGTTCTGAAAGCTCCCAAGGCGAGCCGGAGTCCCTGATGATGAATGGGATCAAGCATTTCCAAATAAGATTTTCTAGCGGATCCATATATTATTGAGCCATAGTCTAGTTTGGACCGTATAATAGTTCTATACAGATTAAGTAAAACTTTACGATCTGCTCTCCAGTCAGTATGGGCAACAACTCGTAGTAGGTTCAACGCTTTTTGACATTTTGCTTTAAGCTGTTTAATGTGTGGAATAAAGGAAAGCTTTTTATCAAAGATAACCCCTAGAAATTTATTTTCTTCTACTACAAGAATGGGTGTCCCGTCCAAGGTGACAGAAATGCATGCAAACTGTCTTAGATTTCGAAAATTTGAATCCATTTTCAGTTGCCCACGTTTGAATTTTATTTAGATTTTGTTGAAGCTGACGTTCAATAGTATGCATATTTTTTGACCGATAACAAATCATAAAGTCATCTACATATAAGGAACAGTCAACACCAGGATTATGGCATTTAACAATATTGTTTATTTTTAGACTGAAAAGAGTAACAGACAAAATACTACCTTGAGGCATTGACGGAGATTCCCTACAACTATGAAATTTGCTCTGGAGGAACAGTTTTACAAAGACTGTTCCTCCAGAGCAAATTTCATAATTGTAGGGTATCTCCTTTATAGATATTTAGCCTTAGCAACCGCATAGCAACGACTTAAGTGGCTTTGTGAATACGGCCCGTGGTTATTATCCATCAATCAAACCAGGCTCTGGAAGCGGTTCAGCTGTTGTTACAGATATTCGTATTCTGAAATATCTGCCAGACGGCAACATCCAATTTAAGCTAGGATATACAGACGAAGACTTCCAGGATATTCCAAAACCTCGGGCGACAAGATTGCGTAAACCAGAAGAATCAGACACAGCTCCTAACTTATATCAGAACAGAATTTCTATCAAAAAGAAAAAGCATCAGCACTTGCAAGAGCTTAAGTCTGTTTTGCCATGTGACTATCATAGCTTCTGTGATGTCCTTCCGCACCATGATAATGAGATAATTCAGATGGCAAATGGTTGGTTGGTTGTTTTGGGTTTAACGGCCCTTTGAGATAGTATTTCAGTCTATATCGGACCGTCTCCCAAAGAGAGGGAGAAAGAAAAGAGAAATGATAGACGAAAGTAAAAAGGTCAACACAACCCACCCGCACCTACTGCAAGCACAGTAGGCCCTTGCCCTACTACTATCAAAATCAGTAGGACGCCCCGGCACTGGAAGTTATACACAGCTCCATCGCGCCACCCAACCACCCCGAGATGGCAAATGTGTGTACTGAGAAGATAGAAAACGCAGACAGGAAATGATGAATACACATTATTCGCCGACAAGGGGTCAGCTGTTATTACGAGGGATTATCATTAAATAATGGAAACTAGCATTTATTTCATAAGCTTTGTGTCAAAACAGTATTCCAGATATATAATACCGAAGAAGCAAGCATATGACATATTATTTAAGTCCTGAAGTACTGTATAAGAATACCGTTGCCATGGCAACTATGCCTCAAACTTATAAAGGCTTAGCCTCTAAATTTTATGCACATTTTCATGTATATTTGCTGCTGATTAGAAACAAAGAATGGATGGAAGTTTGTGATAGTGTGATTGCTTCATGCAAAGCTCAGATACTAAAAGAAATATATAGTCATTCATAGAAAAGGTCTGAGATGTTTTGGCTGTCCTAGATACCTGCAAGTTTCAAGGAGCTGCCATAAAAAATGATGGAGCTATAGCCTGGACAACATTTTCCCATTATTGGGAAAAGTATTTGGCTTTGCATCCTAAGAAATAAACCAAAACTTGTGTAAGAAACAGTGTTTTTATATAGCTTAGCGCAAAGCATTAGCTTTTCCAAAAAATCATGCAACGGCGTCGCGAAAAATAGGCCTTAGGACATCGCATAATCTGACTAGTCAGAGCAGCCGGCACACTGTCCAGCGCCGATGCATTCGTTGGATCTGTCTTTTTCGGCATATATATATTCTTCATCTTTCATGCTGATGCTAGACTGATCAGACTGCGCAGAGTTGGCTGATCTGGATTTTGGATTATAGTTGGTGCGGTTGGGGGTTGTGTGGACCCTTTCTTGGTTTTATAACACTCTCTAATGTTGCCTTCTTACTTCAGCTATACAAATGTACAGAGAAATATTTACACTCTTCGGCGATTTCCTTAGATGAACCTGACGATGTTCATACATCCACGAACAACACACATTCGTGCATTCTTACGTGTAAGCAACGTCACGGATAATTCAGATAGATGATTTGCCGACGTAACTTTGATATATGTCATGTCATAGTGACGGCTGCTGTACATCATTACCAAACACGTTGGTTAATAACTATTTTTCGTCCTGCGTTAAATTAGTCAGAACTTCACGAATGAGTAACAAAATTGATGTAAAAACATAGCATAAATATATATAAGATAAATTTCATTTGTCGGGGCTTCATGGAAATACGAACGCAATGGGTTCCGGGCTTTGTTGTTCCCAAATGGTGTAGAGCAAGTTATTGTCCCAAACAACAGCAGCATGCATTTTCTTCACAGAGTGTCAAAATTTTGTTCCAGTCACTGCCACTGATGCCACTTAAACCAAAAATAAACTTCAGTAAAAATAAATTTACTGTCTTCTTTCGATGCCAAGTTCAGATGTGCCAAGATTCCATAGACATGGGTTTGAAACAGTCTTTCCTCAAATTTTGATTCAGACTAAATGTGACTCAACAGCCGTGAAGAAAAGACTTGAAATAGGTCAATAGAGTTATTTTTCTTGAGACATGCCTAAAACGGCCGCCAAAAACGTTGGAAAACTGTTTTTTTTTGTTGTGTGTGTGTGTGTGTGTGTGTGTGTGTGTGTGTGTGTTTAAATATTTCTTCAATTTGTTTTTCAAATAAATTCTACACTTGTTTTTACCTTACATCCGTGGATAATGCCACCATTCAATAAGTTAGAAATTAAATACTTTGCTAAATAAAAGTTAGCAACAGAAAGTGCACTAACCATCGGGTTCACTTCAATAACAACTCATGAAAATTTCACTGTCTTAGCTGTGCAAGCCTTCCTTTTAAAAGGAAATTTTATATTGATCTCAAGCTACGTCTATTTAGGCGCACACCAAACACTTATCTTGGCGTTTACAGCAGTAGTTGGCTAGGTGCAACAAGTACAACTTATTACAGGCAGAAGCCTTCAGCAGGTTGCAAACTACAGTCAGCAACGAATTATGCGCCTTCGTGCTGGTAGTTATAGCGTCTAAGGGTTTCCAGATCTCCGTGCGCTCCATATTGAGAAGTATATTAAAGCGGAAACCAGTGCACGCGTATAGCAACTTATGCGGGATACTCGGGTCTTATGGTGCAGGTATTAGTTCAGTCAAATTGTTGGGGAACCTAAAACAAATTGCAACAAAAGGTTTCTTTGCAGTAATAAGCTAGTTAGAGCTACATTTTTAACATACTAAAAGTAGGACAAAATCGGAGAATGCGAAACTTGATTTTTTTCATATGTCTTGTTTTCGAAGGATTTAAACCACTGCACAGCTACTTTTGGTCTGAAAGCCACTTCTAAACATCATTTCTAAACAAGTTAAAGCCATAGAAGTCGTTGATAAAACAGTTATATACTGTTCTTTAGCTTTTGTCTACCATTAAATTTGCTGATTATGCATAACCGGTCGATCCTATAGTATATCACTATTGGTTTACCCCACCCACCAGTGCAAATTTTGCTTTTACCATAATCGCTACTCAGATGGACAATATGGATGGTAATGAAGATAGTAAACACAATCAATGTTTTTAAATAAAGACTGTGACAGAACAATAGAAGAAAACACCTTGATGTAACTCCTATTTATCAAATGATGGGACATCTGAGTGTTGTTTTGTTGCTTCACGTCCACGATATACAGCCATGGTCATGTCGGGATGGTCAATTAACCTTACGACACTATTCTTTGGCCGGCTTAGACCTCCTATGCAGTTAAGCAGTACTAAGTGCCCATACTTTCGCCAGTAACTGACAACTGTCCTTCCTGAATCAGCGGAAGGAGAAACGGAAGTAAGTAGACCGGGTATCGAATACAGGACCTCTGGCTCTTGAGTCAGACGCGTTACCGACTGCACTATGTGGCCCGGCTAAATACTTCATATGTTGAAAGGATAATCCACTAGACGGTAAAATATGCAGATAACTTGGACATGCTTTGGGATATTAGGTGATGACCTCCATGACATTTTTGCATTCACATATGGTAAAATGTTTACTTTTCTGGTTCAAAATTTACAAAGAATACCTCTTTCCCGCCTAACAGCCACCTCCCCACCTCCCCAACCCGCTCACTACTCTGTAAAGAAGTCATTGTTTTAGCTCGCCTGAACGACTTTCAGGAGGAGCTATTTTTGTCCCCGGTGTCGGCCTCCGCGTTTGCACCCGGTCCATGTCCACCTTTTGGGTGTTATAGGTTATTTAAACACCGATATCTCTTCAATCCATTGATAGCCTAAGTTGATACTTCACTTATGCAAGATAATGGTCTTACGTTTTACACCCTTGCCCCTCAGTGACCTTGAGGTCTAGGTCATGGAATTGGAAATTTCATGTTTAAATATGGGATGTTCTTTAAGGTTTTAGCTCACCTGTCAAGGTGAGCTTATAGTATAGCCTTGGTCCGTAGTCTGTCGCCTTTCACACTTTAAACATACCTCCTAAATCATCTGCCCAATCTTGATCAAATTTTATGTGTAGCATTGTTGGGGTGGGGGGCTGACTGCATAAGATTAAAGGGCAGATCATATTGGAACTCTGGTTGCCATGGCAACATAAAGCTCCCATAGACTTATAATGAGAAAAATTTTAAAAATCTTCCTCTCTGAATCCATGAGACCCAGAGCTTATATATTTAGTATGTAACAATGTTTAGTGGTCCACTACACCACTCCTGCCAATCCATCCCCTGGGGTCCAAACTGCCGGGCCGCGTAGCGCAATCGGTTGGGCACCTGACTCATAAGTCAGACGTCCGTCCTGGGTTCGAAACCCAGTCTGGCCACATAATTTTGTTTCTCGTTCCGCTGATTCACGAAGAGCAGTTATCAGTTACTGGCGGAAGTATGTGCACTTAGTACTGGTTAACCGCTTAGGAGGTCTAAGCCTGCACAGGAATAGTGTGGTTAGGTTAACTGACCGTCCCGACATGACAATAGCTGTTTACCGTGGACGTTAAGCATCAGATCAATCAATCCTAGGGGCCCATTTGTTTATATAGGGCTATATAGCTAAAGAGCCTCCAAAAATTTTCCACTCTGAAACCATGAGGTCAAGAGCTTGCATGTTGAGTGTGTAGCAATGGTTAGTGGCCATGTACATAAATCCTGCCAACCATGCCTCTGGGGGTCCAAATTGGCCACCCCCATGGGTCATTAGCTCCCATAGACCAATAATGATAAAAACTTAAAAAATCTTCTTCTCTGAAACCGTGAGGCCCAGAGCTGATATAATATTTAGTATGTAGCAGTGTTTAGTGGTCCCCTACATAAACCCTTCCAACCGTTCTACTGTGGGCAAGGTTGGATTATTATCCCCTTGCACAAGGAAGTTATGGAGAGGATATAGGGTCTGTCCCGTACGTATGTATGTATATACATTTGTTAACCTTTTGTCATCGCTCTACATGTAGCAACCTCAATTATTAACCGATTTTGATGTAACTGCATACAAGTATTGGGTATGACATTACCTCAAACGAGTTCACGTTTCAGCATGATGGGGTCAAGGTCACAATCAGAGTGGCTATTTTTAGCAAAAACTTTGTCATCACTCTAGCGTCTTCATTTGAGGACCGATTTCGATTTAACTTCCCACAAGTGATTAGTATGGCAATATCTTGGACAAGGTCGCTTTTTAGCATTCTAGGGCAAGGTCAAGGTCACAATGGCTATTTATAGAAAAACTTTGTCATTGCTGAAGCGCCTTGATTTGTGGACCAAATTCGATTTAATTTCACAATATCTTGAATAAGTTCGCGTTTCAGCGCCCTAAGGTCAATGTCAAGGTCACAGTGGCTATTTTTAGAAAAAAAGTTTTGTCATCGCTCTGGCGACTTCATTTATTGACCGATTTCGACTGTACTTCACACAAGTGATAAGTATGGCAATAAATTTGACAAGAACGCGTTTCAGCATTCTTGGGTAAGGTCAAGGTCACAGTGGCTATTTTAACTTTGTCATCGCTCTAGCGCCTTCATTTGTGGATTTAATTTTATTAGTATGACAATATCTTAGACAAGTTCGCGTTTCAACGTTGTGGGGTCAAGGTCATGGTCACAGTAACTATTTTAGAAAAACTTTGTCATCGCTCTAGCGCCTTCATTTATTGACCGATTTTGATTTAACTTTACACAAATGTTTAGTATGACAATATCTTGAACAAGTTTGCGTTTCTGCATTCTAGGGTCAAGATCATAGTTGCTGTTTTTAGAAAAACTTTGTCGTCCCTCTGGCAACTTCATTTATGGACCGATTTTGATTTAACTTCACATTAATGTTTAGTATGACAATATCTTGAACAAGTTTGTGTTTCAACGTTTTAAGGTCAAGGTCACGATTGCTATTTTTAGAAAAACTTTGTCATCCCTCTGGCAACTTCATTTATGGACCGATTTTGATTTAAGTTCACACAAATGTTTAGTATGACAATATCTTGTCCAAGTTTGTGTTTCAGCATTCTACGGTCAAGGTCACAGTTACTGTTTTTAGAAAAATTTTGTCATCGCTCTGACGACTTCATTTATGGACCGATTTTGATTTCACTTCACACTAATGTTTAGTACGACATTATCTTGAACAAGTTCCCTTTTTCAGCATTCTAAGGTCAAGGTCACAGTGGCTATTTTTAGCAAAACTCTGTCATCGCTCTAGCGCCTTCATTTATAGACCAATATTCATTCAACTTTGCAAAAATGTTTAGTATGACATTATCTTTGACAAGTTCTCATTTCAGCGTTCTAGGGCTAAGTCAAGGTCACAGGGGCTATTTTTACTGTCAGTGCAATTATCTCACCTTCCTCGTAAGCTTATTCTCTGACAAACAGGTAGGCTGAATTTTTCAGTCACACCGTATGTGCTGTCATCAAAGTTATTTTACTGTCAGTGCAATTATGTCACCTTCCTCGTAAGCTTATTCTGTGACAAACAGGTAGGCTGAATTTTTCAATCACACCGTATGTGCTGTCAGCAAAGTTATTTTTACTGTCAGTGCAATTATGTCACCTTCCTCGTAAGCTTATTCTGTGACAAACAGGTAGGCTGAATTTTTCAATTACACCGTATGTGCTGTCAGCAAAGTTTCCTTCGTCTTTGATCAGCAACGGCTAAAACAAGTGGCCGATTGTGATGAAACAATGTTCTCGTATAATATGAACTTGATATTGGTTTGCATAAGAATACGCAGAATTTAGAGTATAAAGATTTAGATGTTTCCGAGGATGCCTTCAAGTACATTAAAATAGACTACTACTGACGACTCTAAGATATTTCACTATGATGGCGATCTAGCACGTGTTCAAGTTCGGTTAAACGATATGTAAATTTTATAAACGTTTATCACATACACAAGAACCGTTACGTTTATCCGTGTTCACGTAGAAGCCCTAGGCGTAAGTAGCGGTACTATTCAGATGAAAGCGGTGCAGGTCAAAAATTAGGTCACTAGGTCAAATCTTAGAAAATATTAGAACAATCTTGTGTACACTCTAGAGGGCACTGTTTTTATCCAATTCATGAAACTTAGTCACACTGTTTATTTTTATGAAATCTAGGGTAGGTTTGTAAGTGGGTCATGTCAGGTCAAAAACTAGGTCACTAAATCAGATATGAGAAAAGTTTTCGTCCAATCTTTGTTCCGAATATTTATCTCTATATACTTTAGGACAAGGTGCTCTAGTGACTTCCTTTATTAACCAGTTTTGTTACCAATATAACTTCACAGCTATATTGGATTTGTTCGACATCAAAATCTGCACTCTTCTAAAACCACTGGACACCGTGGTGAAAACAATAGCTCTTCCTGAACTTTCGTTCAGGCGAGCTAAAAAAAGGAATAGTGTATCGAGCATAGGTATATAAAGGCAAGCTGACAACATTAGTTAGTAAGGCAGTATCTTTACAATTCCTAGACATCAAAAAAGGATGTTGGTTGTTTTGGGTTTAACGGCCCTTTGAGACAGTATTTCAGTCTATATCGGGCTGTCTCCCAAAGAGAGGCAGAAGGAAGAGAGAAATGATAGACGAGAGAAAAAAATGTCCAAATAACCCCACCCGTACCTACTGCAAGCACAGTAAGCCCTTACCCTTCTACTATTCAAATAAGTAGGACGCCCAGGCACTGGAAGTTACACACAGCACCTTTGCACCACCCAACCACCCCCTCAAAAAAGGAATAGTGTATCGAGCATAGGTATATAAAGGCAAACGTCCTTTACTCTAAGCGATGTTCGGGTTTCGTCGTCTGTACAGTCATCAGCCGAGTAAAACATGGAAAGAACATAAGCTGCGGTGCCAGAGACATCGGGTTCCGTCCGCTTTTCCTGGCTTGTAAGACTTGTTATGGGAACACCGGTTCGAACTCTTTAGAGCAGTGACGTCGTCAAAAAGTATTGCATAATTACTGACCGAGTGTTTCAAACCAATTACTGTCGACACTCGGACGCACACAAGCTTAACGTATAGAATCAGGTTGCTGAAACTTTAGGCCCTTACAGAATGCCCAAAACATCAAGACTTATACCCAATAACAACCTAACAAGGGCCATAATCCTGCTAATATGAATCTGATGAAAAATGAACAATGCATTCATGAAAATTCAGCTCATTAATATATAGAGTTCTGGAGTTATCCCTTTACCTTTAAGTGGATGTTTATTATCTATGAAAGGAGAATAACTGTCATTAATCGATTTAGCACATCCTAACAATAATCAGAATAATCAATTTACCAAATGCTAATCAAATGCTAATAGCATACCAAATTCAGCTCTCTCGGTCAAACGGTTCAAAAGCTGGAATGCTAATAGCATACCAAATTCAGCTCTCTCGGTCAAACGGTTCAAAACTTGGGAAAATGACAAAAACTACAAAGGGCCATGACTTTGTAAAAAATTAGACAATTGAAATTCCAAAATCACATGCACATCTTCAGATCATGATAAAACATGCTGCACAATTTCAAGTCATTCTGATACAAGATGTGGCAGAAGTTGCGGGGACAAGGTCTGAGTCTGCAAGGGCTGTAATTCCGTCAAAAATGGCCGAAACAAAAATAAACAAGAGTTCCATGATAGACCTAAAAGCTCACCTGAGTTATGATGAAATAACATGGAAGATCATCTATTTGAGGATGGTTCAATTGGAGCAGTTTTGCACTTTATAATCTATATTCTGACAAAGTTTCATTTAGATTGGATCAAAACTGTGCCCTCTAGAGTGTACACAATGTTTTTCTAAGATCTGACCTCGCAATCTAGTTTTTGATCAGACATTATTCAGTTTCAAACTTGGCCTATAATTCATGAAGATGCACATTCTGACAATTTTCATGAAGATTTTATGCAAAATAAAGCTTCAATGGTGTACACAAGGTTTTTCTATGATTTGACCTAGTGACTCCCGGTAGTTTTTGACCCGACAATTTCCAGTTCCATACTTGGCCTAGATTTCATTAAGATAATCGTTCTGACGAAGTTTCATGAATATTGAACCAAAACTGTGCCCTTTAGAGTATACACAATGTTTTTCTAAGGTTTGACCTAGTGACCTTGTTTTTGATCCAACATGACCCAGATACACCCTTGGTCTAGATTTGTTGGCGATAAACATTTTGACAAAGTTTCATGAAGACTAGGATAAAAATGTGCCCTCTAGAGCATTCACATGGTTTTTCTAAGAACTGACCTAGTGACCTAGTTTTTGACCTGACATGGTCCAATTTCAAATTTGGTCTAGATTTCATACAGATAAGCATTCTGACAAAGTTTCATGAAGATTGAATAATAACTGTGCCCTCTAGAGTGTACACATGGTTTTTCTAAGATTTGACCTAGCGACCTAGTTTTTGACCCCACATAACTCAGTTTCAATCTTGTCCTATATTGTAAAAGGTTAAATATTCAGACAAAGCTTCATGAAGATTGGATCATAACTGTGCCCTCTAGAGTGTAAACAAGGTTTTTTCTAAGATTTGATGTAGTGACCTAGTTTTTGACCCCACATGATCCAGTTTAAAACTTGGACTAGATTTCATAAAGATAAACATTCTGACAAAGCTTCATGATGATTGGGTCAAAACTGTGCCCTCTGTGTCATTCTAAGATTTATTTCTATTTTTAGCTCTGGCGGCCATTTTGTTCAACGGAGTGGAACCGTTTTAGCAATTTTGGTTCAGGGTCATGAGTCAAATATTTCTGTGAAATTATTTTGAAATCGAGCCATTGGCTTCAGAGGAGACGTCGTTTAAAGGTTTTTCTATTTTTAGCTCTAGTGGTCATTTTGTTCAACGGAGTGGAACCGTTTTAGCAATTTTGGTTCAGGGTCATGAGTCAAATATTTCTGTGAAATTATTTTGAAATCGAGCCATTGGCTTCAGAGGAGACGTCGTTTAAAGGTTTTTCTATTTTTAGCTCCAGTGGCCATTTTGTTCAACGGAGTGGAACCGTTTTAGCAATTTTAGTTCAGGGTCACGAGTCAAATATTTCTGTGAAATTATTTTGAAATCGAGCCATTGGCTTTGCTCAATGGAGTGGAACTGTTTAAGCAATTTGGTTCAGGGCCAGGAGTCAAACATTTTTTTTTTTTTTTTTTGGAAATTGAGCCATTGGCTTCAGAGGAGATGTCGTTTAAAGGTTTTTCTATTTTTAGCTCTGGCGGCCATTTTGTTCAGCGGAGCGGATCCATTTTAGC
Source organism: Ctena decussata (assembly GCA_963989385.1). NCBI lineage: Eukaryota > Metazoa > Mollusca > Bivalvia > Lucinida > Lucinidae > Ctena > Ctena decussata. The sequence continues at coordinate 56,051,260 of OZ022509.1, forward strand.
AATTTTGGTTCAGGGCTATAACAGAAACATTTATGTGAAATTGGCTTATTGGTCTAGGAGGAGATGTCGTTTGAAGAAATTGTTGACGACGGACGGACTGACGACGGACAAATATCGATCATAATAGCTCACCTCGAGCACTTCGTGCTCAGGTGAGCTAACAAGAGGCCCAAATGGGCCTGATATCGCTCACCTGGCTATTGTGCAACGGGACCATTCTGATAAAAAAATTGGTCCAATTCCACTGAGAATTTCTCATTTTCACATTTTGCTACTTTAAGTAACAGAGGCCAACTTGCCTGGTCTTTATATATTTACTTTTGAAACACCTCAATGCAAGAATCATTTTGCCACAAATTTCATCAAAATCCATTCAGGGGTTACTGAGAGATTGCCAGTTTCATGTTTTGTGCTATTTTTAGTAACAGCAGATGGCGGCCATCTTGGATTGCTAAAATGCAAAAAATCGAAAAGCCTTCATGCAAGGACCATGTTGACACAAATTTGGTACAGTTCCATTGAGATTTTCTGATTTTCACATTTTTCTATTTTTAGTTACAGAGGCCAATATGACTGGTCTACAGTTAGATATTTTTGAAACATCTCAATGCAAGAATCATTTTGACACAAATTTCGTCAAAATCCATTTAGCTGTTACTGAGATATTGTCATTTTCATGTTTTGTGCTATTTTTAGTAACGGCAAATGGCGGCCATCTTGGAATGCCAAAATGCAAAAAATCGAAAAAGCTTAATTAAAGGACCATTCTGACACAAAATTAATCCAACTCCATTGAGATTTACTAATTTTCACATTTTTCTATTTTTAGTAACAGAGGCCAATATGAATGGTCTACAGTTAGATATTTTTGAAACATCTCAATGCAAGAATCATTTTGACACAAATTTCGTCAAAATCCATTCAGCGGTTACTGAGATATTGTCATTTTCATGTTTTGTGCTATTTTTAGTAACGGCAGATGGCGGCCATCTTGGAATGCCAAATTGCAATTAATCAAAACGACTTCATGCAAGGAACATTCTGACACAAAATTGGTCCAATTCCATTCAAGGGTTCTTGAGTAATTGTCATTTTTATGTTTGTGCTATTTTAGTAACACCAGATGGCGGCCATCTTGGAATGCCAAATTGCAATTAATCGAAACGGCTTCATGCAAGGAACATTTAGACACAAAATTGGTCCAATTCCATTCAAGGGTTCTTGAGTAATTGTCATTTTTATGTTTGTGCTATTTTTAGTAACGGCCCCCATGGTGGCCATCTTGGATAGTCAACTGGCACAAAATTGAAATAATTCCATTCAAGAACCATTTCTGACCAAATCTGGTCAGAATTGGTTGCATTTTCTTTAGATATTGACATTTGAGCAAAATCGGCCTTGTAAACGCTAAGTAGGTCACTGTGACCTAATATCGCTATAGATTTTTTTTTATTTTTACAAGTTTTAATATCAAGGTCCCACTTATGTTCCATGCAAACTTTCAACCAAATATACCAAATGGTTCTGGAGAAGAAGTTGAATTTGTTGTTTTTGCTATTTTTAGTAACGGCGGCCATCTTGGATTTTCAAACTGACCCAATTTTACAATTCTGAGACCCTGGAGTCAGGTCATGCTCCATGTGAAATTTGAGAACCATGGGACCAGTAGTTTTAGAGAAGAAGTTGTTTGAAGTTGTTTAAATAGGTCTTTTTTTGACATTGGCATTTGAGCAAAATTACACTCTTAAACAGAAAGTAGGTCACTGTGACAAAACTCCGCTACAGATTTTTTTTCATTTTTACAATTTTGAATACCAAGGTTTCACTGATGTTCCATGCCAAAATTCATACAAATATACCCAGTGGTTGTGGAGAAGAAAATTATTTTGTTGTTTTTGCTATTTTTAGTAACGGCGGCCATCTTGGATTTTCAATCTGACCCAATTTTACAATTCTGAGACCCTGGAGTCAGGTCATGCTTCATGTGAAATTTGAGAACCATGGGACCAGTAGTTTGACAGAAGAAGATGTTTGAATATTTGTTTTTAGGTGTTGACGGACAAATTCCGTGACGACGCACGACGCACGCCGGACGCATTGGTATGACAATAGCTCACTATTCGGGCCAGGTGAGCTAAAAACCACATGCACTTCTTCATATCATAAGAATATAATCTGTAAAGTTTCAAATCAATCCGATGAAAGACATAGGAGGAGTTGCGGGGACAAGATTTCGGACGGACAGACGGACGAGGGTCATTTCTATAGTCCCCCTCCGCCTACGTAGTTTGGTTGATTTGATGCTTAACGTCCACGGTAAACAACTAAGGTCATGTCGGGACGGCCAGTTAACCTAACCACACTATTCCTGGGCAGGCTTAGACCTCCTAAGCGGTTAACCAGTACTTAGTACACATACTTTCGCCAGTAACTGACAACTGCCCTTCTTGAATCAGTGGAAGGAGAAACGAAAGTATGTGGCCAGACCGGGATTCGAACCCAGGACCTCTGACTTACGAGTCAGGTGCCCTACCGATTGCGCTACCCGGCCGGCAATCCGCCTACGTAGGGTGACAATAACATTATAAACCGTGTTTACGAAAACTGGGAGTTATACCCAGCACCATCACTCCCCCCAACCATCTAGATGAAAGCAGCACAGTCTAATTGGCTTTCACAAAACTAGGTCACTGTGGCTTACTTTTGCTAACCAGTACCACATTTTGAGTTATTAGAGGTCAGCCCCAATATCTCACTTTCCATAAGTCCCACCCTTTGAAATTCATCAGCGCTTGCACCTTAAGACTCCAGGTCACCTCCAACACAACTACATATAGGTTTCCGTGACCTCTTTTCATAATAAGTACCACATTTTTTGTCTTCGAGGTCAGTCCTATCTCGCTTTACATAGGCCCATAATGCACCTTACTACTCCAGGTCACTAACCAACGCAACTAGGTCACCGTGACTAGATCTTTTCGTGAAAAGGTACCCTGTATCACATAATTAGTTTTTGAGGACAGCCTTTTATCTCACTTTTATAAGGCTTCAGACCTTTAAAACTCTATCAGTGAATGCATTTTACCACTCCAGTTACCCCTGACACAACTAAAGTCACCGTGAACTACTTTCTTGAAACAGTACCTCAATAAAATTTTCAAGGTCATCTCCTTTTTTATAGGCCCCAGACCTTGAAACTAGATTTTTTTTCCCTAAAACAAATCTAAAAAATCTGGGAATGTTGTGCAACCTTCTATTCATTTCCTATAGGACTGGTGTGAATAGAATTTGAAACCAGATTCTGTGTTTCATGGCAAAATTCTGTTTTGACCTGATGATGATGATGATGATGATGATTTAAAGTTTAACGACGCGTCAACCCACTGGGTCATTTGCGTCATGAAGGTTGCATATTACTTAAAATATAAACAGAACTGAAAGGTACGGCACTTTATAAAACTAACTTTGCATTATTAACATGGAAGTAATACATGGTAAAAATGTAGAAAAGGTTTATATTTTGTTAAAAAGGTTAATATCTTTTAAAAAGGATAAGATACTGTCAACAGGTACATCTTGAAACAGTTGCGTCAAGTTATTAGCTTGAAAATATTTATTTCTTTTTTGTGAAAAGTCAACACAGTCAATAAGAATATGTTTAAATGTAAAGAGCTGGTTACACACTATACAGAAAGGCTGTTCTTCACGATTTAGTAAGTACGAATGGGTAATTCTTGTATGGCCTATGCGTAATCGAGCAATTACAATTTCTTCTCTTCTTAAACTTCGAATAAATGAAGGGTTATTCCCAATGATAGGTTTAATTTCGTGAAGTTTATTAAAAACAGCTGTGTCCCATGATGTTTGCCACTTTGATAAGATGTACTTGTTGATAGCGGGTTTAAAATTGTTAAAGGGAATTTCAAACATAGACACATTTAGACTAAGAGATTCTTTTGCTTTTCTGTCAGCGGTTTCATTGCCAGCTATGTTCATATGACTGGGGATCCAACAAAAAAACTATTTCTTTAGTGTTTGAAATTTCATATTGTTTTTCTAATAGTTTTTGAATTTGTGAATTCCTCGAAGAGGTATGATTTAGAGCTTTTAAGACAGAAAGAGAGTCAGAAAAAATTACAAATTTGTCATTAAGGTGACAGTTGTTAATAAAGTCTAAAGCTAAATCTATTGCTTTTGCTTCGTAGCTGGGCAGATATGTGAAATAATTGTGCACTTTTTGATAAAAGCATGAAATTTGGCACAATGCTAGACAAAGCTATTCTTAGCATTTTCAGGGTGGATGCCAAGCCGGAAAATCCCATTTAGGGCGGCCATCTTGAATTTCAAAATGGCCGCCACTGAAACTGCATTTTATGACAAACAGAATCGGAAATCATTAGAAAGACCAGTTTTGTGTTTCTGAACATGTTTAGCTGAACTTTCGCCATGATTTTCTCAAACTTGTCTGTTATTCGGCAATTCTGATCTATGCTCCTGGGCGTAGACATAACACTAATCGATAATTACATGTTTGTAAGTATGGAAATGGAACACAGTGAATCACAATGCCTCACCACCTGGTGAACAAAACCCTTCAAAATATCATTGTTTTGCAGATTTAATTCTTTTTCTAGTGAATAAAACTTATTAACTGGATGACGATAGCAATTCTTTTACTTGTTATTTTTTCTTGTTGCTTTAGTCTACAGAATAAATCATTTTGCCTAACTCATAATTTATAAAAGAAGCAAGAAACATACTTTAATCCTTAAATGTATTTGACTTTATTTTAATGCACAAAGTTATATAAGGATTTAAAAGGAAAAAATCATATTCGATGTGTAACGTACATAACAGTAGCAAAGGTACTAACAAACAACAATAATCTAAATAAGCCAAAATTGATGGTTGATAAATGTGGCCCTTACTGAACTAACACTATTATTCATTTTCAAATTATGCACATATTAGAGAGAACAGATTGGCTCCTTTTGAATTAGTGAATACAGCACTGAAAAATTACTTGAATCTAGAACGAAACATTTTTGTAAGAGTCCATACAATTTTGAAGAATGACTTCGAATAATAGATACACGTGTAAATGGTGACTAGTTTGATCTGTATTTCATCTTAAGTAGCCAGAAGCATATGCCACTATATTGGAAAACCATCGTTGTATGTTTTTAACTATAATTATATGATTTAACATGTATCTGAAGGTAGGTTTAGTGGTAACGTTGAGTAACACAATTGTAGTTTGTATATAATTGTTAGTGGTGTCCGATAATTAGAATTGCAAACAGTTGTAAAGAGTCAGTTTCAGACTGCAGCTAGGCTTTCAATGCTTTAAGTGTTAACCTGTCAACTATATTCAGATATTCAGATACATGTAGTATACGTAGATTTTCAATATTTCCTGTAGTACAAGAGGAAAAACAAAGATCTTTACGAATGGCATACTCTGGCGCTGACTCTTTTAAAACATAGTTTTGCAGCAGCTTCACTATAATAACCTTTTAATGACACAGTCGACAAGTAAATATTTTGATCAGGGTTAAGGTTGAATATCACGTTAAATGTGTACCTGAGTGGTAATAAACGTTATCTGTTTGTATACATGTAGCTCTCGTCATTTACACTTCCGCATATTACTGTAAGGAAAACGAAAAAAGTGCAAATCTTTATAGTGAGACATGGAAATTAGAGCTTTCCCATCATCTTCGGTTCACAAAGTATAACTGTCACTATAAAAAGACATAATCTTTCCTGATCAGGTAATTTTGCACCACCATCTTTGCATATTACGGCTTACTATTATCAACACGTAAAATATTACAACAACATAATTACTTTCAAACAACTTGTAATAAATTAATTATTGTATAAGTGTATTCTTTTATATTGTCAAGTTGTATTGAGAACACTGTTCATAAGCAGCAGGACTTCATCATCAATAAATTATTTACTCCCCGCCCCCACCTCCCCTACCCCTTTCCCGAGATGATTACAACAAACTAGGCAAAAAGATTAATTAGAATAACATTTAATTTGGTTAGTCCCTGATATGTATAGGTATAACTTATTTTATTTGTTTCTGCCGTATACATAACGTTTTACTACATATAAGGTGTGACTAATTTGTAAATTGCCAAATAAAATGGTTGTATACATTACTTGTTATGTTTGTTCTCGTTTAATTTCTGGTCATACTGCAGGTTCATTTAGGAGATGAGGAACTGAAATTTGTCTTAAATCCCTAAGTAGTAACATTGATGTTGATTAATATATGTAGTCTTTTTTTTCATTTGCCATTGCATTTTGTGCAGTTGGAACACTGCAGATTATTATTATTTGTAAAAATAAAACATTTGTCAACAACAACAACTTAAGTTCCCATATTTAGGCACCCCTCAAAAAACTGTTGAATATACAAGCATTGATAAGGTAAGAAAAAGTAATAAAACAAAACTGCGGCATAGAATGAAGATTGTCGTAAAAGGAAGAATTTATCGAAACCAGCTTCAAATATCCACATAGCCTATTACTCAACTCCTCGTATAATTAGCTTTCAGTTCATGTTTCGATATTTTATTCCCAAAGTCCTGCTTAAGGCATCAGAGGTAGGAGCATTACAAAATAGACAACGTAAAGATGTGTTGTAAAACTTGTAGTATTTTGACATTATGTAGTTTTTTTTTTATATGATGGTTTTAGTTGAGAAATGACATTTCTTGTGTAACGTATACTACCCATAGAACCTTAACTAAAGTAAATGTGCTCTGCAACCCAAGTTTACATGTAACATTCTGTTCCCAACATCTTCAAATGTCTGTTTATATTTCTCTTATTAACAGTCTTTCTTTTGTTTGCACTTAATATGCGACATCTTTTCAATAAACACTGTAAGACAATGCTCTTGTATGTTTTGTAGATTACATGTCATACTAGACGCTCTTATACTACTAAATTAACGCTTTTGGGGCGCTATTTTTATAAGACTGACTGTTGACTGCTTATCTCTTGACTTTACTTCTACATAAAGTGCTGTCCTACAACGACAGGGCTTTATTTTCTCTTCAGTGATGTCTCTGTTCTTTTATTTAATTTAACTTTTTTAATCATTTTTATAATAAATATTATGTATGCTAGTATCATTAAAAGGATGACAAAACAGTTAAGTAGTTAGGCAAGTAAGTTATTAATAAAGTTAATTTAGGTAATAAAATGCCAGAAAAGAGTGAATCTCCTCAGAGCTTTTCATGTCTAGAAACGTTATTTGTTTGCAGTATCCTATTTTTCGTAACGTATAAAACATACGTCATGTCACCTTTAACCTAACTTTTAAAGTGTCAGAGGTCTCAAGAAGCAATGTTTCTTAAGAATTGAAAGAATGTCATGTTTATAATATTTTTGAGACACAGCGAAGAAAGTTCAAAAGTGGTATCATAATGGACTTTTATTACTAAATGTTATTTACGTTACCTCCAGTAGTTGAAAATGATAAAAACAAAATCACGCAGACTGTAATTATTCCACTATTTGAAGATAGGAAAAAGGGTGAAAGGCTGACAGAAGCAAAACAAAATGTTTCTGCATTCAAATTATATGGTTCTATGGAAATATAAATATGTTATTTACACACGTGGGCTTAACCCATAATCAGAGGGTTTACAGGTAATATCGAACACAATTTTAATAGGAGCTTCTGCAAACAATACTCTCTAGAGTTCCTCCATATGACAGGGGGGATTTTTATCAGCTCAAAGTCTATACAAAATGTAATGGGCTCTGATCAGTATGAAACTTACCTTTAAGGCAGACGCCATTTTGAAAAATCAAGATGGCCGCCGAAATAGGCAAAATTCAGCTTGGCATCCACCCTGAAAATTCATATATTGGTCCAATCTAACTATGTACCAAATTTCATGCTTTTATCAAAAAGTGCACAATTCGGCCAAAATTTGTTACATATCTGCCCCACTATCGGCAGTGAAAATAGAAGAACCATCAGGAATACGTAAAGAGCAATATTTCCTAGATATAAATGCACATCCAACTTTCTCACCATCTTTGGAACCATCAGTATATATATGTTGAAATTCTGTATAACGTGTCTGAATGTCTTGAAAATCTTTTTTCAGAATCTGTGGATTTGAAACTGACTTTTTGTTTGTGTTTAGGTCAAATAAAATGTTAGGTTTCTTCATGTACCAAGGCGGGATTTCTGTTGTAGAATGTTTTTCAATATTTTTAGGATTGATATTTGAAATTTCAAGCAGTGGTATAACTCGAAGAGCAAACGGTTTTATTGCATGCGGTTTACGCTCGTACAGCTCTACAAATTGTGGTGAAAATGTGACTTTGAAGGTAGGGATAGCTGGATTAGCGGCAAGTCTGATGGCATATTGAAGAGAAAGCTTTTCTCCGCGTAAATACAGGGATGGTTCATCTGCTTCCACATACAAACTAGTTACAGGAGAAGTCCGAAAGGCTCCCAAAGCCAAACGAAGTCCTTGGTGGTGAACAGTATCTAACATTTGTCAATGGACATTAAAAGTTTACCTAGGCTGACATTCTACATTTGAGATCGGACGTTCCAGGTAAGAGGGCATTTCAAACGTATACATCGCATCGATTGTGGTGCCGAATTGCGTCGCACGAACAGGGAGTTTAGGACATTAGCGACGAGCAAAGACTCAGTCCAATTTAGTCTTTACATATGCATCAAACCAGGAAGACTGATCAGTCTGTGCCGGTGCGCAAGCTGATCCGAGTCTTTCTTAAAGGCACGCACCGTAAGGTAAAATTTTACACGACGCCATTTGCAGGATTGAATTAAAACCGTATCTACATCGTTGCAACATCATATTTACATCATGACGTTGCATCAGCGTCGATTTGACGCTGACAACTTTTTAGCTAAATTAAGACATCTAGGCAAAAAGACGATGTATGTCGTTCTTTCTCGTCTGGAAAGCATAAATAAACGTGGTGTTATTTATATTTTCATTTTGCTGATACTGAATTAGCTATTTGTTCAACGACAATACCCCGCCAGGGATTTTTTTTTCTTCCATTTTGATCGGTTGAAGACAGCTTGTGATAGCGCCACTCAAACTAAATCGTCAGCCCATAATGTAGGGCAGAATAGCGCAAAGCGGGATCTAGCTGTGTAAACGTCTCCGTCATGATGGAAAATTACACGTGATGTCAGCATTTGTCATTGGAAGTGCGCTCTTATCTGACGTTAAGGGTTGCTTTACCAGTGTATGGCACACAATTTGATTCGGCTATTTTGTACTACTGAATGAATATACAGGGTTTCAGTACCAGTCTGTTGGGAGCCCCATAAGGGCTGTCCTGATAAGCTAGCAGTCCGTGTTCGAATCTTGCTGGAGGAGGAAAGCTTAAACTACAAACGGGATTCTTGCACATTGTGTGAACATTATGCCAAAACTGAAACAGCATTTGCATGCAGCATGCTTATGTGTATACATGCAACGTATGTATATGTGTCAGTGATATCTGTTGGAAACAAAAACGAAGTCGTATCAGGCTGACTGCACAGACGCGCAGATAGGTCTGAGTCGTCATTGGTCGCATATGTACAGCAGATCCTGTTAGCAGTGGGACGCTGATTTTACAGACGAACATCTATGATCCGATCAAGGCCTGCCAGTATATTAAATATCAATCAAAATTTTGGATGATTACAAGTTGTCATAATATGTAAAGTAATTAACTCTTTTTAGACTGGTAACCCGTTTTGGCGACATATGCAAACAGTGTAGACCCAGTTCAGATATTTATACAAAATACAATAAAAGTGGAAACATGCACCAGAAACCCCTAAAACACAGAAATGGAGCCATCCAAATCAATGTAACAGACTTTCAAAGAAAAAGGGGATTGGGGAGACTTGGGAGCGGGGGGGGGGGGGGGGGGCCTGGGGCGGGCTTAGATTACCCACAATTTAATGGGCTAACAAAAGCAAATGTACTACCCCAGCCTTTCCCGGTGTACATGTATACATGTGCAGTCTGGCCAGGGCATGTGCACATAATTGATTCGGCATTACGGCTCGTTCCCAACAGCTGAAAACGCCGTGGCAATATAGCATTTGATAGGTTCTGTGCACGCTGCAAATAATTTGCTATAAAAAACGTTTGAAGCTTATCAAAGTTGATACGCCAGCGACACGCTGTTTTAAAGTTACCTGATCCTTGGTTAAGCTAAGTGATGAACTTTGGGTACATTCAGGGTTCTGCCAGTGGTGTCATTGGCGATTTGCCAATGGTGCCATTGGTAACCGTAAACCCTGAACAGGTGACCTTTGGCAGCCAACTATTGGTAGAGCCAATGGCGCCATTGACACTATTGCAGAGCCATTTTTCTCTGTAATTAGAAAATTTTAGTTTTTCTAATTTGCTTTCATCACTGTCGGGAACAATTATTCTCCTGTCACAACTCGAGCGTTTACGATGGATTCACTAAATCGCCATATTGAATGACGCAATTTTCCGGCGTTTGTAATGTTACCCACGCCCTTTGTTGTCTGCAGTACTGGCAGCCAATGGTCGGCAATATTGGTACCTTTGGTACCGACGGTAGAATCAGTGGTGCCAATGTTGAAACTCTGAACGGCATTGACATATCTATGCTGGCATTGGCAGAGCCCCAAACGCACCCTTTGTTAACGTATACTTAGTATATTCTTGAGAGTGACAAAACACTGAAATGGCGAATGGGCGTTGCGTTGATGACGTTGCAAGGACATTGATTCGACGACTTCCTTTGTAGCAATGCATACCAGACAGTCTGCACTCGTTTTGAAATGAAGTCGCTAAATCTGCCTCGACGTTTATGCGACGTTGTTTGGTTTCTGCGTGAGTTTCAGTTTCCTAACATTTACCTTGTTGGCAGAGTTTATACAACGGTTCAAACGTTGTAGTAATGTCGACATTGCATCGACGTTGATTCGACACTTGCCCGCTTGGTTCCTTCAGAAAAGGCTTCCAACACTTACATCTCAAACCAGCCATGTAGATTATCCAGCCAAAAATCCTAAATGCATACAGCTCTGTTCAATATACAAGGAACAGCGAGTATCGTGATCAGACTGCACTTATGTGCATGTCTTAACAAGGGCAAAATACATAAATACATTTTTTGTACCGAGCAAGGGCGCACTAGTGGGAATCACACTGAGCGTGTTGGAATTTTGTCAGTGTGACAAAAAATTTAATACGCACCTGCGTATTTGCATACAGGTAGCTACGCTTTTGCCGACATTAGAATCCAGTGTCTGCTCATCGTACACGTTATAGACACACGATCTAAATCGAAAGTAAACACGTCCTTCTCGCAATACAGATAAACCTGTTGTTTTGGTATTTTATTGTTCAGCCATATATTAGTACAAAATTTTGTCATCTAATTTGAATCAGCGCTCAGTTCATCTAAAAGATCCATCCATCCATCCATCTAGTCACCTACCTACCTAACATTCTTACCTGCCTACGTCCCTACCCTCTGAATGTCTGTATGTCTGTCTCTCCGTTCACCTACCTACTTACCTACCTACCCTACCCTATCCTACCTTACCTACCCTGAGAGGCCGTCTGCCTGTCTCTGTCTGACAGACCGTCTGTCTGTCTGTAGCCTTATGCATTATTTATAAGACACCAATATGTTCAGACAGAATGGATGGATGGATGACTTGCGAATTAATGTCCATATCAGGACGCTGGGTGGGTGATAATGAAAGCGATGTAGCCAGTCTATGATTAAAATGATCTCCGCCTCCGGTGGGGCTAGAACCCCAGACCGCTAGATCAGCAGGCCAGCGCTTAACATACTGAGGCTCCATTTTTATACAGTACGAATAGTCTGATTAAATAAAGACAGAAGACCCAGATCGGTCTAATGGTAAAAAAAAAAATCAACAACAACAACAAAAAAAAACAAGACTTCAACTTGTGCTTGTAAGATTCCTGAAGATCCGAGCATAATGTGCGAACAGCAAAGACTCTGACCTGACTGCCTGCATGCACGGGTACACTTTCAGGGGAATCAAGTCTGCCATTTGTATCTTTTGCCTCGCTTTTTACTTAAGGGTCAAACCATAAGGGAGCCGGGCCGCGTAGCGCAATCGGTAGGGCACCTGACTCATATAAGTCAGAGGTCCTGGGTTCGAAACCCGGTCTGGCCACATACTTTCGTTTCTCCTTCCGCTGGTTTAAGAAGAGCAGTTGTCAGTTACTGGCGAAAGTATGTGCACTTAGTACTGGTTAACCGCTTAGGAGGTCTAAGCCTGCCCAGGATTAGTGTGGTTAGGTTAACTGGCCGTCCCGACATGACCATAGATGTTTGCCGTGGACGTTAAGCAATAAATTAATCAATCAAACCATAAGGGAAAAAAGCTACCTCTGGAGGTTCGAATTTTTTCCCCAAAGCATTGTTTCAGTTTGAAAGGGCAACGTTTTGCCGAGAAAAAACAGGAAGTCACAAAAAGCATGACAGCCCAGCAGGCACATGACGTTGAAATGACGTCGTACTTACGTCGATGCGACATGGTGACGTCGCATCGACGTCAATATGACGTAATTCTGACGTCATGTGCCCGTTGGGAGTGAACCAATTCATAAGACAGGTTTGCCTACAGCCTGATACTTGGCACATGTTATGAGAAAACGTGTTAAAGCTCGTGCGAACAGCGAAGACGATAATAAGCCTGCACTTCTGCGCAGATGGATGGATGGCTAGGCCGATCGATCGATCGATTGATCAATAGGTAGATATATAAATAAATACATGTAGATGGATGGATGGGTGGCTGGATGGGTGGCTGGATGGATGGATGAATTGCGATTTTACGTCCTTTCTAACAGTATTTTAGTCATATCAGGACAATGGGTGGATGATAATGAAAGGCTATGTCCATGGAACTCCGTTTACGATTGAAAAGATTCCCGCCAACAGCGGGGCTCGAACTCGGGATCGCTAGATCAGCGGGCCACTGCTTAAGCTACTAAGCTACCGGAGCTCCTTGATACACAGATAGACACCAGCAGGCACATGACGTCGTATTGACGTCGGTTCTACGAAATGACGTCGCACCGAAGTCATCACGACGTCATTTTGACGATACGTATCCGCTGGGCCAGATTAGGGAGGTAAATAACATGGAAGAGGAATGGAAAGACAGATAAAATGATGGATAAATGGATGGTTGGATGGTAGGTTGGGTTATGGTTGAATAGAGAGAGAGAGAGAGAGAGAGAGAGAGAGAGGAATGTGGTCGAGAGAAAAGAAAACAAAAATGAGGAAAATCCATTCATCTCGAGGGTAATACCAGTTTCCCAACCTGATTTTCGACCTAGCCAATCAGTTACCGCACATGCAAAAGTGGTTGTCGACTGGGACAATCGACACCAATACCAGCCCGGTCGACGCCCATTTACAATAGTATCATTTACCGTGACTGGTATAGCTTTCGACCGAATTATCGGTCGACTTAGTACATCTGGTCCTGTAGCAGTGTCATGAGATTTGTTAATCGCTTCTTTAAGCTCTAATAAATTAAAGTGGCTGTTATATTCTTCGTTATTCGAAGACTTAAAGTTAATTTTATTCTTTTCTTGATGTATTCTGGTCTTTTTGAACTTTTCTAAATAATTTCGGGATGATGAATTTTTCAAAAAGGTTTCTCTAAATGTATTTGCGATATCCTCCTTATTGGTTGCTTTCGTTTCTCTACAGGTGTTTAAATGTGTATAACTTGGTGATTTCGATTTTCCTGATATTTTTCGAACCATTTTCCAAACTTTTGTAATCGGTGTTTTATAATTCAGTTTTGACACGTATGATTTCCATGTATTTCGTTTAGAGGACCTTATAGTGCGGCGGGCTTTGGCTCTTTGATTTTTAACGTTATTTAGATTTTCTTTAGTTGGATATTCGCAGAACTTTGTCGAGGTTTTTGGAATACATGCATTAGATATTTCTGTGAGAGAAGAAGTAAAATCAGCAACAAGATCAGTGGAATTATCAAACTTTTCAATGTTTAAAAACTGATTACACAACGAATGAAACTGTTCCCAGTCAGCTTTGTTTAATTTCCATTTGGGATTATGATCTTCGACTGAAGAATTTACACTTTCAATCACGATAGGAAAATGATCACTTCCATGTTGATCATCACAAACAGACCAGTTGATCATCACAAACAGACCAGTCGAAGTCGAGTAGAAGAGATGGATGGCAAAAAGAAAGATCTAAAGAAGAGAAACTGCCAGTTGCAGGATGAAGGTAAGTATGAGACTTATCATTCATTAGACAAAGATCATTATTTGTAAAGAAATTTTCAATGATTTCGCCTCTAGTACTATTCTTATCACAACCCCAGAGCATATTGTGACCATTAAAGTCACCTACTAATAAGTAAGGTGATGGTCTTATCAGAGTTAAAAGTAATAAAATTTCATTGTAATTAGGTTTAAGACCTCGACAATTCCATTGTATTATCTTACTTTTAAATTCCATGTTTATTTATAGATTGGAGATAAAGACCTTTATGTAAGACTGGAGACTATGGAGATGGAGGAACAATTGGTGACCAAGAAACAGTATCACTAGTGTGAGACTGTTCTAGAGTGTCAACAAACTCCATTTCACTCTCGTCACTCAAAGTTTCATATTTATTATGAAGCTGAATCTCATCTTTAGACCCTTTAGGTTGTCTGTCTGAAATAATTTTCTTCTTTGATGACTTCTCTTTACCATTTGATGTACTAGTTTTCGGAGATGGCGGTTTATTATTTAGTTGACGTTCTCTCCTTTGTTGTTTCTGCCAGTCCTTACGCATCATCTCCAGGGTAGCCTTTTTCAGGACTGGCTCTTCTGTCGATGCCTGGTTACCCTGAGCAAGTGAGGATGCTGTTTTCGCCTTTTCATTCGGTGTAGGTGTAGCTGTTTGTGTTGTTTTTGTTATGTTTAGGTCAGACGTTTGTTTTTCGTTACTTTCCTTCGAATCGAGGATAGTAACAGGATGTTTAACGGTGGGTTTAATAACACTGGCGTAGCTAGACCCTGGAACAGGAGCTGGCGATTCAACGATTTTCCGCGCTTCAGGAAAAGAGACATTACGTGTGAATTTTACTCTGAGAATTTCCTTTTCTTTGTGCCAAATTTTACATTCCTTAGAGTTAGCATTGTGGCCTTCTCCACAGTTGGCACACTTAGTTTGGCTTTTACATAAAGTTTCATGATGTATTGCCGGTTCGCCACAGTTTGAACAGACAGGATGGCTTTTACACCTATCTTCATGATGACCGTATTGCTGGCAATTGAAGCAGCGAAGCGGATTTGGTATGTAAATCTCAACATTAACTCGAAGGAATGCAATTTTGATTGTTGAGGGTAAATTTGGTGTATTGGACGTAAAAACAAATGTATTTGTATCTTTCAGTTGACCATCTCTTTTCACTCTAAAGCGTTTCACTGCAGTTACTCCTTGAGACTTCATCCCATCCAAAATTTCTTGTTCACTGCAACCCCTCAAGTCGGGGCAACGGATTACACCTCTTGAAGAATTCAGCGAACTATGAGGAAAGACACGAACATTTAGGTTGTGAAAATTTTGTGTCCTAAGAGATTTTCTGCATGTGCTTTTTTGGTAACTTCAATTAATAATTGATTTGATCTCGTTAATTTTTTGATACTTTTTGGTTCTCCAGCAATACTTTGTAAAACTTTTTGAATAACGAATGGAGAAAGTGAAGTAATGCTGGTATTTTGATCGGAGGATTCTATGATGATGAAGCGCGGAAATGTTGGAGCTGTTTGAGGTAATTGGTAATTATCCTGTTCATTGTCTGAGCATTCAGCTTCTGACGAAGAAAGTGAGGATTGATTCGATTTTTTCCGTTTGTTCAACCCCATGATTCTATTTAGAAGTTTTCATCTTCCGTGCTCCCCACCCGCCTTGGAGCCCAACAAGGGAACACTTTGACGGAGCGGATATCCTGCTCACAAGTGCTAGAGATACACAGAAGAGATACTCGCACAACTGAAAGGTCGCACGATTGACCCGTTAAGCCGCCGCTTCCAGGAATGGACAGGTCAAGGAATAAAGACAAATGGGCACACGGTCGGTATCAGAATGATACAAAAGAAAGGAAGAGAAAGCAAAAAGATCCCAGAGCTGACACGACCAGCCGATTGACTGTGCCGGGTCCACACAGCCACCCGTCTACACCGAAATCGAGGCCAAAGAGGTGTGTTGACGCACCTGGAGATCCCTGGAGTGCATCTCAACCGCCAGGATCCCTTCATCCGGCTTACGGGACGCCACCCACGGCAAACAGGTGGTACCTCCACTTAGCTCTTCGCAGAGGGGACATCAACTATCAATCGAGTGGCGTCCCCTATGAGAATTGAGCCCCGGGGCCACGACAAGGCGGGAGGATTCCCGGGGCTGTTTTGACCTGGAGCAAGGGTAGTCAATATTATGCCGTTTTGATGGCATGCAAACAAATCGAATACAAAGTCCTGAAGCTATCAACTTGAGTATAAAATTTAATTTATGATTCCATCCATCAGTGATCACTCTAACTTAAAGGGGCTTTAAGGTTTATAGATGTTTTTTACAAATCAGACTATATTTCGTTACTTATCGTTAGCCAAAAAAATGATCATCTTGTTGAATTTTGTGATAGAGGGGATCAATTGTGCTTTTATTTAACCAGAGGACCATTGGTCCTGTAGCTCACCTGAGTCCATTCATCCTTAGCACTCAAGAGTAAGAAACACGTTAAGTTGTACAATTCGGCCTAATTTCAACTTTGACTGAGTTATTATGCTTGTCCTAGTAAATATTAGCAAGTTTGATGAAGTTACAATAAAAAAAAACATATTTGTAAAACTTTTTGCCTAAATATTGCAGTAACACAGAAATAAATGCCAATTTGCACTTTTCCCAATACAAGTCTATGGAAACTTTAAAATGCCATAGTAATGAAACCATGTGGGCAACAATAATAAAAAACAATATTTACGTAGCGGCTAATGTCATGAACATGTATGCAAAGAATCAGCTTCATCCCCCTATATGGTTTTTGAGGAAAAGATTTTTAAATATTTTTTTCAAAAATATTTCCTTAATATTGCCATGGCAACAAATCGAATTCTGCAATCAGGACAAAATTAATAGGAATCATAAAGGACTACTCAAGCAACATTTCTGTAGATAAAAAATCCAAAAATAACTGCAGGGAGATAGCAAAAACTGCAGCTTTCCATTTTTCCCATTATATTTCAATGGAAACTATAAGTTGCCATACCAACCTAACCGTTGAAGCAATTGCCATTAAAAAACTGTAATTATATAGAAGTTTGTACAAAGATCCGTTCTGTAAAGTTTGAGCTTTATCGGCCACATAGTTTCTGCAAAAATGATATTTTAATATTTTTTCTATTTTTAACCATTCGATTGCATTGGCAATCAGCCAAATTGTGCAATTTACATAAATTTCATGTGATTGATAGAGGACTACTCAAGGAACATTTCTGTAAAAGTTTTGTCAAAATATCTGCAGTTACATAGCAATAAATGCAAATTTTCAATTTTCCCATTATAAGTCAATGGCAACTTTATGTTGCCATAGCAACCAAACTGCTCGAGCAATTGCCAAGAAAAACAGTCTTTTCATAGACGGAAGTACCTAGATCCTTTCTGTGAAGTTTGAGCTTTATTGGTTGTATAGTTTCTGAGGAGATGATTTTTGAATATCTTTTCTATTTTTAACCATTCGGTTGCATTGGCAACCAGCCTAATTGTGCAATTTACATAAATTTCATGTGGTTGATAGAGGACTACTCAAGGTACATTTCTGTAAAAGTTTTGTCAAAATATCTGCAGTCACATAGCAATAAATGCAAATTTTCAATTTTCCCATTATAAGTCAATGGCAACTTTAAGTTGCCATGGCAACCAAACTGCTAGAGCAATTGCCAAGAAAAACAGTGTTTTTATAGATGGTAGTACCTAGATCCTTTCTGTGAAGTTTGAGCTTTATTGGTATTATAGTTTCTGAGGAGATGATTTTTGAATATCTTTTCTATTTTTAACCATTCGGTTGTCATGGCAACCAGCCTAATCGTGCAATTTACATAAATTTCATGTGGTTGATAGAGGACTACTCAAGGAACATTTCTGTAAAAGTTTTGTCAAAATATCTGCAGTCACATAGCAATAAATGCAAATTTTCAATTTTCCCACTATAGTGAGTGAGTGAGTGAGTGAGTGATATGGATTTTACGGCACATCAGCACCAAAAGGGCTATTTCGCGCCGAAAACGCGTTATACGCATAAGGTCATAAATGAATGCACAGTATAAAATGAATCAAGTCGGGTATGTCGTAAAACACGCCGATCAACGGCTAGCTTAAGACTGATAACATAAAACGAACTCTCGGCCAGCGAGATGAGTAAACACAAATTTAAATCTACTGTTGTAAAAATACCTCGACTTAACTAAACTATATTTTACTATATATGCCAATCTCTTTCAAAAACGAAAAGATTTTCGCTGGTTCAACCGTGTCAAACAGTTGTTTCATACTGTTGACACGGAAAAACCTAGCACGCGTAATACGAAAATCCATGCAATCTAAAAGGAAATGTTTAACACTAAAAGGTTCCTGGCAAGGAATGCACAAAGGCGGATCCTCACCTTTCAACAGAAACGAATGAGTAATAAAAGTATGGCCGATTCTGATTCGAGCCAATGTTACTTCTTCCTTACGATCAATTCTATAAGATGGTTGCCATTCACCAAGTGAAGGCTTGATAGAGTGAAGTTTGTTAAAGACAGCAGCATTCCATAATATCTGCCACTTATCATGAAGATATGTATTTATGCAAGGTTTGATATCAGTGTAAGGAATTTTAAGATCAGAAATATGAACAGTTAAAGCCGATTTTGCGGCCATGTCGGCCTTTTCGTTGCCTTTAATCCCAACGTGACTGGGAAGCCAACAAAATACAATGTTGTTTAGCTCAGCTAAGTCATTATGTTTCAAGAGGATATCTAAAAGAAGAGGATTCTCAATATGGCGATTATTTAGGGATTGCAGAACAGAAAGGGAATCAGAAAAGATGATAAAATCTGTATTCCTAGACTGTTCAATATGATCCAAGGCTAAATCAATAGCTTTGATCTCCGCTGAAAAAATTGAGGCATTAACAGGTAATCTACGTTTGTATGTTTCGGATGGAGCAACACAAGCAGAGCCAGCTGTGTCTCCATCCTTTGAACCATCAGTATATAAAGTCTCATAGTTAGAAAAGTCAGACAGCAGTTCATTAAAGTTAGTTCGAAATACAAGAGGGTCAGTTTGAGATTTTTTATCAGTATGCAAAGAAAATAAAACACGTGGCTGAGTAAATGTCCATGGTGGCGTATCTGGAACCTTAAACTGTTCAATTGTGTCTAAATCTACATTCATATTTTCAAATTCTGAAGAGATTCTAATGCCAAAGGAAGGAATCATATTTGGTTTATTCTCAAATAATGTTTTATATTGTGGCCGAAAAACTGTTTCATACGTTGGATTTGATTTTAGTTTAAGGGCATACTGCAGGGAGAGTTTAAGACGTCTATTATAAAGTGATGGTTCATTTGCCTCTGCTAAAAGACTCTCCGAGGGAGAAGTTCTGAAAGCTCCCAAGGCGAGCCGGAGTCCCTGATGATGAATGGGATCAAGCATTTCCAAATAAGATTTTCTAGCGGATCCATATATTATTGAGCCATAGTCTAGTTTGGACCGTATAATAGTTCTATACAGATTAAGTAAAACTTTACGATCTGCTCCCCAGTCAGTATGGGCAACAACTCGTAGTAGGTTCAACGCTTTTTGACATTTTGCTTTAAGCTGTTTAATGTGTGGAATAAAGGAAAGCTTTTTATCAAAGATAACCCCTAGAAATTTATTTTCTTCTACTACAGGAATGGGTGTCCCGTCCAAGGTGAGCACTGGATCATCATGCGCTTTTCGAAGGTGACAGAAATGCATGCAAACTGTCTTAGATTTCGAAAATTTGAATCCATTTTCAGTTGCCCACGTTTGAATTTTATTTAGATTTTGTTGAAGCTGACGTTCAATAGTATGCATATTTTTTGACCGATAACAAATCAAAAAGTCATCTACATATAAGGAACAGTCAACACCAGGATTAAGACATTTAACAATATTGTTTATTTTTAGACTGAAAAGAGTAACAGACAAAATACTACCTTGAGGCACACCTTGTTCTTGATCATGTGCCTCAGACAAAGTTGAACCTACACGTACTTTGAATTCTCTATTGGATAAGAAGTTTTGAACGAATAGTGGCAATCGGCCTTTAAGACCTATTTCATGTAAATCATTCATTATACCATACTTCCAAGTTGTATCGTAAGCCTT
The DNA here is from genome assembly GCA_963989385.1 of Ctena decussata. NCBI lineage: Eukaryota > Metazoa > Mollusca > Bivalvia > Lucinida > Lucinidae > Ctena > Ctena decussata. The sequence goes on from OZ022509.1 coordinate 56,071,730, forward strand.
CTCTAAATCAAAGAAGACAGCAACTAAGTGCTCCTTCTTGATGAAAGCTTCACGTATAAAGGTTTCTAATCTAACCAAGTGATCATTAGTACTGCGTTGGTGCCTGAAACCACTCTGAAATTCTGTAATAATATTATTTGTTTCAAGGTACCAAACGAGTCTTTCATTGATCATTCGCTCCAATGTTTTACATATGCAGCTCGTTAAAGCAATAGGACGGTAGTTGTTTGGGTTCGTATTATTTTTCCAGGTTTTGGTATGGGGATTATCGTAGCTTCTTTCCAGGACTTTGGCACATTACCAGTTTCCCAAATGTCATTAAATGTTTTCAAAAGAACCGAAAGAGAAGAGTCTGGAAGATGTTTCAAAAACTGGTAATGGATATCATCAGGCCCCGGAGATGAATCATGAGCCTTTGAAAGAGCATCTTTAAGTTCCGAAAGAGAAAAAGATTGATTATAAGTTTCTGTGTTGTTGGATGAAAATTTTAGATTCTGTTTTTCCTTCTGCTTTTTAATATTCTTGAATTTTGGACTATAATTTTCAGAAGAAGAATTTTTCGAGAAAGCGTCAGCGAGAGTATTAGAAATATCTTTTTTGGAAGTAACTTTAGAATTATTTATATTTAAGTGTCCCAGTGAGCTAGATTTTCCTTTTCCCTGAATTTTACGAACCATGTCCCATACTTTCTTTATTGAAGTTCGAGAATTTAATTTGGAAACATACTGTTTCCAAGATTTTTTCTTTGATTCTTTAATTGTTCGACGAGCTTTTGCACGGAAAACACGATAGTTATTTAAATTATCATGTGTTGGGCGATTATTGAATTGTCGCAGTGCTCCTTTGCGTTGTTTTATAGCAGTTTTACAGTCATCTGTAAACCAAGGCTTTTTAATCTTTTTTGATTTCGTTGATGTTTTTGGAACTGTTTCTTCTGCTATATTAATAAGAATAGATGCAAATGACTCAATCGGATCATCAGCTTCCTGGACTGTGTCTTCAAGAAGTCGAGTTTCACAAAGAGTGTGAAACTGGGCCCAGTTAGCTTTATTTAGTTTCCACCTTGAAACCGGCTCATCAATATCTGGACCAATGTTATTTAGAAAAACAGGAAAGTGGTCACTACCGCAGAGATCATCATGAACTTTCCAGTCATAGTCCAAAAGAAGGGTGGGAGTGCAAATAGAGAGGTCTAAAGAAGTGTATGTACCAGTTGCTGGATGGAGATACGTAGGAGTTTTAGTGTTATACAGACAAAGTCCATTGTTGTCGATAAAATTTTCAATTACTCTGCCTTTGTCATTAATATCTTTGGAACCCCAAAGAATATTATGACCATTAAAATCTCCCAACAATATGAAGGGAGAAGGGAGTTGCGGAACAAGATCATCAAGCTCTTTTAAAGACAATCTCGAATTGGGAGGAATATATATAGAACAAATAGTTACTACGCGATGGAGAGTTATACTAACTGCAACTGCTTGTAAATTCGTATGTAATTGCACCTGACTATGAGGAGTGTTATTATTGACAATTATAGAGACACCGCCAGCGGCTCTCTCATTATTTGTACTAAAAGTATGAAAAGAACTATAGTTTCTGATGGAAATGTTATCGGTGTCTTTTAGATGTGTTTCTTGAAGACACAGAGCAGCAGGCTCATAATCCTTCAGAAGGAGCAATGTTTCTTCATAGTTGGCTTTTAAGCCTCGACAATTCCATTGTATAATTCTATTTTTCATTATTATTCATTATGAATATATATTGGAGCAAAATGGTTAGATCTATTCTTAGGAAGTAGGTATTCTGTTAAGTGTCCCCCTTGGGAGACAGGATGGGGATTCCTCCGCATCCATGTCCTCCAAGGCGGCCCACCTATTATGCTGCCTAATCGGATCATTAGATCCTTTCGGCTGTCTATCTGATTCAGGTACAGGTTTCTCCTTTACCTTTGGTTTAGGGTCAGGAGTCCTGTCTGAAGAGTTCTTGTTTGTTCTTAACGTGTCGTGAACAATCTTTTGTAATTTCTTGTCTGCTTTTTGTTGTTTTTCTTTTTCTTTCTGACTTAATCTATCCGACGAGTCTCGTGTTGCTTCGGCAGATGCTTCAGTTGCTGTAACATTGTAAGACGAAGACTGGGGGGCTCCTGTGATAAGTACAGGGTCTGTTTGTGTCGTAGCATCGACTAATGATACCGTGACACCAGCAGTCTTCGTAATGCTAGCATAACTTTTACCTGGTGCTGCCGTGTAGCTGTCAACGATTTTCCGCGCTTCTGGAAACGATATATTCCTGGTGTACTTGACTTTGAGAATTTCTTTCTCAGTGTGCCAGGCCTGGCATTTCCGCGAATTGGCGGGGTGGTCTTCCTTACAGTTGAAACATTTCGCTTGACGTTTACAATCTGTTTCATCCGCACAATGCTGCGGCTGACCACAGTTAGCACATATCGTTTCTTTTCTGCATCTGTCTTCGTGATGCCCAAATACTTGGCACCGATAACATCGCAGTGGATTTGGAATGTAGGGATCAACGGAGACACGAAGAAATGCGACTTTTAATTGTTTGGGCAAAACTGATGTGTTAAAGGTGAATACGAAAGTGTTGGTGTCTTTAAGCGTCTCGTCTCGACGAACTTTAATACGACGGACTGCCACTACACCTTGCTCCCTCATATTTTCAAGGATCTCTTGATCGCTGACCCCTTTTAAATCGGGGCAGCGAACAACGCCCTTGGAAGTATTGAGGGAGCTGTGCAGTGCGACTTTCACTTCTAGGTCGAAAAATTTGTTGATACGTAACAGATTTTCTATTGATTTCTTGTTAACGTATTCGACCAGAAGGTCACCTGAGCGCAATTTCTTTATGCTCTTTGGCACACCAGCGATGCCATGAAGCGCTTTTTCGATGACAAATGGAGACAAGCTCGACATTTGTCTTTCTTCTTTCGATGAGATAACTAAGAAGCGCGGAGTTGGTACAAACGTAGCGGATTGACTAAGTTCATTCTCTGATGGGTCATCAGAGTCGGTGTCACGTGGCCGTTTCGAATTATGTTGAGAAGCTTTGGGGTTTGAAGTTGGGGGGGGGGGCCATGAGAAGATAAAGAAAATGATTCATCTCCGGTGCTCTCCACCCGCCGTGGAGCCCAACAAGGGAGCACTTATATAGAGTGGATATCCTAAACTCCAAGTGCTAGAGATACACTGAAGATATACTCGGATAGGACAGAATGCCTACACGATTGACCCATCAGCCGCCGCCTTCTAGGAATGGAAAAAGATGAGAAAAAGGATTCATGGGCACATGGTCAGTATCAGAATGATACAAAGATTGGAAGAGAAAGGTAAAGTTGGTTCCCAGGGCATGGCACGACAAAGCCGATTGATCATATTCGGGCCCATATGACCTCCCGTCTAGTTGAAATCAGGGCCAAAGTGATGTGTTGCAGACTGGATACGTCGTAGGCAGTCTACTCAATCACCAGGATCCCTTCTTCCAACGACACGGGTCGCAGCTCACGGCAAACGAGCCGCCCCCTTTTAGACTGCCTTTTACGTCACGCAGAGGGATACGTCTGGCCTATTCTATCCCGGGACCAGCACGGGGCTTTCCCACTATAAGTCAATGGCAATTTTAAGTTGCCATAGCAACCAAACTGCTAGAGCAATTGCCAAGAAAAACAGAAATTTTATAGATGGAAGTACCTAGATCCTTTCTGTGAAGCTTGAGCTTTATTGGTTTTGTAGTTTCTGAGGAGATGATTTTTGAATATCTTTTCTATTTTTAACCTTTCGGTTGCCATGGCAACCAGCCTAATCGTGCAATTTACATAAATATCATGTGGCTGATAGAGGACTACTAAAGGAACATTTCTGTAAAAGTTTTGTCAAAATATCTGCAGTCACATAGCAATAAATGCAAATTTTCAATTTTCCCATTATAAGTCAATGGCAACTTTAAGTTGCCATAGCAACCAAACTGCTGGAGCAATTGCCAAGAAAAACAGTATTTTTATAGACGGTAGTACCTAGATCCTTTCTGTGAAGTTTGAGCGTTATTGGTTGTATAGTTTCTGAGGAGATGATTTTTGAATATCTTTTCTATTTTTAACCTTTCGGTTGCCATGGCAACCAGCCTAATAGTGCAATTTACATAAATTTCATGTGGTTGATAGAGGACTACTCAAGGAACATTTCTGTAAAAGTTTTGTCAAAATATCTGCAGTGACATAGCAATAAAAGCAAATTTTCAATTTTTCCCATACAAGTCAATGGAAACTTTAAGTTGCCATAGCAACCAAAGTTCTGAAGCGATTTGGATAAAAAACAGTATTATTGGTTCCCCCTGCCTATAAATGCTATATATGAAATTTGGTAACAATGGGCCTTGTAGTTTCAGAGGAGATGTCTTTTGAAAATATTGACGGACGACGGACGACGGACGGACGGACGACGGACGACGGATGCCTGCCTATACTATAAGCTCACCTGTGAGCCTTCGGCTCAGGTGAGCTAAAAATGACTAGGTTGTGATTGAGAGTGTCCATAGTAGTTTGTTACTACCCTATGAATGGCATGATAAGGTACCTTAGTTGTCCTCATGTCTGTCTATATGTCTGTATAATCTTGTATCCATCTATCACCTGATAATAAATGACTGGTCCCTTATACAACTGCGTTCATAATCAAACAACTATATATTTACTATAACTAGATCTGTTGACTTAATTGATCTGTATTCAGAAGGAATGTCCATCCTACAACTACCTTTGTAAATTGAGTGGCCAAAGATCAGGCAAATCTACATAACAGCATGTGATAGGTAACCACTCAAAGGCCATGTTACACTACCCAACTTCCTTGATCAAATGTTCTTGATTTACCTGCTTGTCAAGAAAATGTTTGACTAAACATTCAAGATACACTGTGTTGCTTCTTTGACCAAATTTTCCATTTATAATTTATCGTTGTTCAAATGAAATGTTTTATTCGTTAACACACTGTTAAATGTTTTGCACCAAACTTGGTGGGTGCATCTTTATTCATCAAAAAGGCTGGAATGCTTAAAACATCATAATATGGCTGGCCTTAAACAGTGTTTGTGTGAATATCATAAAAAACCTACTGTATTCATAGCCCTCATTGACATTCCCCGTTAACCACTGGTGTTGCAGGTGCAAGTCAGTTGCCTCCTTATCAGCTGCTTGTCAAGAAATATTTGAGGAAAAAATTGGACCGGTTCTATTGCCATCCAATGTTATCTTATTTTAAATGCAATTAAGATTATTTGGTTGGGGTGTTACACTGTCATATCATTTGAATGAACATAAATTAACCCTGTTGGATAGTGTTACATGGGCTCAGTATGTATTTAGGCAAAAAGCCACCCTTCGATGTTTCAACTAGAATGTAGATCTCCAGTTCAATTCTATACAAATACGATAAGGGACCTATTTCAAACTGGAATGTGGCAGCCTGGAATTTGTCACAGAAATTTGAAAATATGCTCAGTTGTCTCAACTTGTCTGGGAAAACATGAAATGGGGAAAAATCTGATGAAAAAAATGTTGTACAATATATTTTTCTTTTTTGAAAGAAAGTCCCTGTTTTCTTTCTAGCGATATCAGTTTCAACAAGTTGTTTCTGATGAAAAAGGGAAGCATCAAAATGACTGCTTAAAACAGGTGACCCTTATGACAGGTTCATTTGAATTGTATTTTGGTTCTAGGGGCCTGGAAAAGGTGGTGACCCTAGAGGTGACCACATAAGCAGGTTTGACTTTACAAATTTTTAGCTCACCTGAGCACGAAGTGCTCAAGGTGTGGTATTGTGATCCGTCTTTGTCCGTCGTCAGGTCGTGCGTCCGTCGTCATTTTTTGCTTTAAATGGCTTCTTCTCCAAAACTGCTGGACGGTTTTTGAAATAATTTTACAGAAAAGTTCCTTGGGGGACTCGCTACCAAAATTGCTCAAACGGTTCCGCTCCACTGAACAATATGGCCGCCAGAGCTAAAAATAGAAAAACCTTTAAACGAATTCTCCTCCAAAACTGCTGGGCAGATTTTGGAATAATTTCACAGAAATATTCTTTAGGAGACCCTCTACCAAAAGTGCTCAAACGGTTCCTCTCCGCTGAACTAAATGGCCGCCAGAGCTGAAAATAGAAAAACCTTTAAATGACTTCTCCTCCAAAACTGCTGGGCAGATTTTGAAATAATTTCACAGACATGTTTCTTAGGAGACCCTTTATTAAAAGTGCTAAAACAGTTCCGCTCCGCTGAACAAAATGGCCGCCAGAGCTAAAAATAGAAAAAACCTTTAAACAACTTCTCCTCCAAAACTACTGGGCAGATTTGGAAATAATTTCACAGAAATGTTCCTTGGGGGACTCTCGAATCTTGAGCTTCACAAATCAAGTAAATGGCATTTTGGTAAATAATTAAGAAATTTCAGTGGTCTGAAGCCAAATTTGGTGGAATTTCGCCATTTTGAGTGGGGTTATTTATTAGAGAGAGGGCATTCATTACAATAAGTTAATGCTGTAAAATGAATAATTCTTGTGTTGTAGCATTCTGTTGTGCTTTCGACTGCTGATGATGAAGCAGATTATGATCTACTAGTACTGAAAATTGGTATATTTGAAAGTGGCTGAAGACTTAATTTATTTGCCTTTGACTGGCACAATCAAAAGCACAAATTACTTCCCGGCACAATCAAAAGCACAAATTACTTCCCTGAATAATATTTCAAGTACTGATTAAAATAGGTCTCCTTGTTCTTTGCAGGTTTGTGCCTTTATGAAGAAAAGGAAAGCTAGTATACATGAGCTGGTTTCTCAACAAAACATGATTTCAGCAGCAGCTGGTATAGGAGTTCAGACCCACACGGATGGAATTTCATTGATCAAGCATAAACTGTTATGTAGGGTGGAAAAAATGCAAAAATAAAAAAAATGTGGATAAGTGCTAAAAATAAGGATTTTATTGGGGGGAGGGGGGGGGGGGAAGTTAAAGTATGCCCTGTTCAGTACCACATCTACTATTTTCACATCATACTTGAACACAAGGTGTAACTGGATTTAAACTTCAGGACTGGAAGAGCATCAGTATTTCAAAATTCTACTAATTCAAAGAGTACCCAAATGTGTTTAAGTATTGGGACACCTAACATAATAAATTTTCCATTTGTCCCTAATGGAAAATTCATTTTTAGATGTCCCATTAAATATAATATACGCACATTACGGGTAGGTGCCTAAACGTTTTGTTTCCAATCTTTTCCTGAATCCGAAGGTTGAACTTTAGGAAAGCAGGAAAATTCATTGTGATAATGTTTGTTGATGACAGACAATTAAAAGATGTACACACCGTTGTGATAGGCCCTGCATGGGGGCATCCTTCCTATCTCACAGACACAATTTTCTAGTTTCAAATAGGAAATTAAGGATGTATGGGTACAACCTTTTGTTTTCCTTTTATTTTTACAAAGGTGAATACATTGTGTGACTTCCTATTTGCTTCCCTCATGCTTTTCCACTATTTTTACAAGGGGAAACAACTAAAGTGACTTCCCATTGGCTTCCCTCATTTATCCGCCATTTTTATAAAGGGGAACAACTTGACTACTTGTTTGCTTCCTAGGATGATGATGAAGCCCTTTCAAATTGTAGTCTACTTGTTTAGGAAAGAATTTGCTCCTAGGGAAGCAAATTCTTGCCTTTAGAGAATTGACTCCCATTCAGTATGTATCCCTTGGCAAGTCTAAATGATTTTGATAGCATACGAAGGGCCATCTTTAAACATGATGTAAATGCTGGAAAGCTTGCCAACGAATGCAGACAGGACCCCCTATGCCTGGTCAAATATATGCAAGGGAAGTTTATTGATGTTTACATATAGTATATTCATATTTATGCTTTCAGTTAACATTGTTGCTTGGACTGTAATTAATATCTACGCACCTGGGCGTAGACCGGAATATTAAATATGACCCGGAAGCAACTTTGGTTTATGATGCCGTGTGACATGCTTATGAACTCATTTTATTTGTATAATTGTTGGCTTAACGCTATTTTGGAGGAATAGTGATCCACCCAGTATAACTGATACGTGAAGTGGAGTGCAGATGTGCACCTGGCAAGACCCAGTATAACTGATACGTGAAGTGGAGTGCAGATGTGCACCTGGCAAGAACATTTTTGCTCTGCACTTCAGTGATCAGATACCGGAACTGGAACTCCTTTGTTGCCTGAATCTCTGTTACTCGCTATTGTATATGTTGGAGTGTAACAACAATAGCGAAGTTATGTTGCAAACCTATTTCTTAGCATACCAAACACAAATGTTGTTTGTCTATGCAGACCAAGTTTTTTTAGAAGCTAACACTTGTTGGACATAATTTTGTCAACTGCACTTATGATGCTCGCAAATCTGTAATTGTTAAAGATAATCATTGCTGTTGTTATGAGAAGCAATGGTTAGCATCAATAAATACTAGGCACTTGACTTTGGATCCAGAAATGCTTCAGAATGTCAGGAATCAGAGGACTCAAATTGGTCTCGAGTCTTTCTGGTTTATGACACCTGGAGGTGATCCAAACTTGAATTTCAAGATGCTCGAAAAATTGCAGTGGTGAAACGAATAAAATGCCCCTTCTTAGTGTTGTTTTATATTATGTATTTCAGACAAGGATGAATATTCCATCACTGCTAGAACTTGGGGTACAGTCAAGGGCCCCAATCCATAACTTGAGAACATACGTGTGCCAGCAGTGTAAGAAGCCATTTTCAAAGCTAAGGTCTATGCAAAGACATATTATGGATAAACATGTGAGAAAACTCCACTGTGACTTTTGTTCCTTTACTTGTGGCGGAACGAGAAACAGACTTTTGGAACAACATATGCAGAGGCGACATAATTTCCCAGTTCCGAAGGTGCTTGAGGTGGTAGAGGCTACAGTAAATAGTACGGCTTATAGCGAGACAATCTCTGAAACAACCACTTATGGACCATTGGAGACGCCACTTACGGATCAGATCAGAGTGGATGAAATAGAAACTTTTTGGATGATTTATGCCGTGGGCCGGAGGAATCATCCACAAAGGTGTCCGTTTCATCCCCTCTATCTGTTGCCTCTCCCCTGACTGCAGCTACGGCTGCAGTCAACCCCTTTGTGGTCCCTGCCCAGACCGCAGCTATAGCTGCGGTCAGTCCCTTGATGGCCCCTGCCCTGAGTGCAGCTACGGCTGCACTTCCTCTGGTTGACTATCTTGAGTCACCTTTCTCTTTTCCCTGCTCACCCTCTGTTGGCTCTAACCAGGTCAACAGTCCTACCCCTTCACCTCTCGGGTTTGCTAATGCCCGGTATTACTACTCCCCTGCCACTGCTCCCCCTACTCCTGTTCCCGTTCCCTTTCCTGCATCTACCCCTGCCCATTTTGTACCCTCCCCAGCTCCCCTTCCTGTGGTTGCCACAGCTCCTTTTGTACCGCCTCCGGTACCCTCCCAGGCGTCTGTCCCTACCAAGCCAGTTAGTGCTCCCCGGATGAAGACCATTCCCCCGCAGCCAGATTTTGAGGTTGCCCCACGCTACTTCTTTTTGGGCGCCCCTAGTGCTGAGGATAATTCCCCTCAAGCACGCCTTGTGGCGAGGCAAAGGAGCGAGCCCTCAGGGCGGGTCCTGCTAATTATAGCGTCAGGTTCATTTCCATGAACCTGTTCTGCATTAAGAAGGTGGAAAGTGTAAAGTGCGATGATGAGCGGGAGAAAGTGTAAAGTGCGATGATGAGCGGGAGTACAGTCTATCAAGTTACTGGATAGAAGAGCCCACGTCGGCTTTACGGAAGGAGGTCGGCTGTCAGACCTCCCAGTCCTCATAGGTTCTTTCCTTCCCTAGACTATGCTGTTCGTCAAATCATACAGTACCCACCCTATTCCAGTATTATCTTTTTCCATCCTGTTGCCCTTAGCCCAATTATTCCTTCCCTCTGTTATGCATATGTCTTATTTATATATATATATAGAATGCACAGTTCAATGGTTTTTAAAAACTCATTCATCTTGTATAACTAGCTTATGTCATTCTGAGAAAGATAAGATAAATTATGGATGTTAACAACCAATGTACTGAACGTTCAGCTTATGTCATTTTAAGAAAGATTAATCTAGTAAGACGGGTAGTAACCAATGTACTGAGCCAATTGCAGTTATCTCCCTTTGTCTATACTTTTTTCCAATAATTTCATGTAAGGGTTTCTTAAATTGTCTGTGCATTGATATATGTGTACAGTGGGACCTCAATGACTGGAACACCATGCTTGACTAGCTAACTGCTCTTGATGTTGGACCTATCTAGGTCTTTGTCTGTTTTTATGAGGGTTCCCTAGGTGTTCGAGTTATCAAGCTCTGACTGTGATATATAACTATATATATGTATCTGAACAATGTTTAAAAAAGAAAAAGTGGAAACAAATATATTATAATATGATGTTTGCTTTAAGAAAATATGAAAAAAAAGAAAAGAAATAGAATTACATCCGGTCTGAGCAGTTCAAATGCTTTCTTGTTGATTGTTTTCTTGTACAGACATATGGTCTGTCAATGTGTCCATGTGATACCATTGGGTGTTTGATAGCGCTGCCTTTCTTGCACTGGTATGTATATGGCGGTATAGTCTCTGTAGAGTTTCCATTTTTGGAAAAGTCCACTATGGATGTTTCACAGAGGTTGAGCTAGGTGTAAGAGCTGCTGTGCTCCCACAACTGTCAATCATACAGCTTTGCTGCCAGGCTGTTGAGTTCAAATTCATGTTGATTTTAACTGCTCCTGTTCTAATGATGGAAAGTGTGATGTTCCTCTCAGAAATATTGTTCCATGGCTGGCTGTTATTTTTCACTGGAAAGAAATAAACGCCAACATTTGTTAGATATATGCCATGTATAGTACAGTTCATTTGCTGATTAAGCATAGTTACTATGTATAGTCCAGTTCACTTACTGATTAGACTTGGTTACTATGTATAGTCCAGTTACTTTACTTGTTCAGCAGAGTTACTATCTATGGTCCAGTGCATTTACTGTTGAAGCACAGTCCTTAAGTATAGTCAAGTTCATTCAAATACTGAGAACATGTCGTAAACAGATAATCACACTGTAAGTTCGGGACGAACTTTTTTCGAACGGAGAGGGTAATGAAACGGCCCTGCTCTGATTATAAACATGTATGTGTGACTATTTGTCTATGTACGAATCAATGCTGCTGCGAAACATCGTACCACTCGCAGCAGGACAATGTGCTTAAATAACGCTTGTCACTCACCAAAGCTGGTTTGGATCATTTATGGTGGCTTCATTTTACATAGATCTTCCCTGAGATTAGCCCAATTTTGTCTCACAAAGAGAATATGTCAGAGAACATGTGTTCATTTTCACCAAGCTGACAGCTATATGGGCGCAGCCATTTTGTATCCGTGATTTTCGAAACACCCGCCCCGGAGGAGTAACCAATCAGCAGCCTCCAAATTGTGACAATCATCGATTTTGTCACAAGTTGTCACACGAATGGTATTTAAGCGGCAGATTCAAAGATTCTGGGAGTCTGGTCCTGAGATCCATTGCATACAGTCCACGTTGCGCTGTATTGTAAAATTCTACTACCAAAATCTACATATATATCTACAATACTTAAGTCAACCTTAAGTGTTTGAATATACTGCTTCTCAATTGTGAGTAACAAGGCAAAGCAGTAACTTAATTTTAAGATTTAATACTGCAATCGGGTTTAGGAAAGTTTATTTTGAACAATATCCCTGGCCTTCATTTATTTATTATATTGAATTTCATAGACGCTGGGAATTTGATCTATGAAATTAAGACTGTGTTTGTGTCCGTATTCGGTATCGCGCACCTGAGTATTTTCCTTTTTACTGTGGGAACTTCATGGGTTGACATTGGGGGTGACTACGGTGGGCCCCGACTGCCTGCAGCGGTCTGCCAGGTGTGCCTGGTACTCTTTCAAAGCAAGTAAGTTCCCACTGTGGGCTAGGAATACAAAGGCTGACATAGCTGGCCAAATGTTAGTCTGTTCATTGGGGAATAATCCGAGATTGCAGTCTTGAATCTTGAACTTAAGTAGAACCCAACACTCTATACCCCCTCCCCTCATGGGAATAACTCCCATACTATGAACTGGCGCAACAACACATGTCATGCATACCTCGTTAAAGATAGTTGTTTTAATGTGCATTAATTGTCTGTGATTGAATTTAACGCTACCGTTTATTACTTGTATAGATCTAGTTAAGACAATTAATTAAGCCAATTAGCCTAGAATAAGTGCAAGAATGACTGTTAAGGGAAAGTAAGGATAAATTATCAAGCAGCAGACGGGCTCTTAGTCGTTATTGCATTCCATTTATTCTATAATCATTCTTCCCTGTGTCAACAACAATAATATAGAGCTTCTCTCCAGTATGTGTGGCCAAAGAGGAAGGTAAACCGTAAAGGGACGTTACAGTAGAAACAGAAGACAATGGTGAAAAACAGAATGAGTTTGACAAGCAGGAAGAAATTTGTAAGATAAGATCAGCGGTTAGAAGAGAGGAGACAGAAAATAGCCAGGTGGTGACAGATATTGATAAGATGGAAAACACAAAACCACAGCCCATTCATTGTATTGGAAAGTATGTTGTCGTTAAATATGGAAAACACGCCTACCCAGGAATTGTTGAAGATGCTGGAGAGTATGATGTTTATGTTAAATGTATGCACAGCATAGGCCGCAAAAACTGCAATTGTTTCTTCTGGCCAAAACAGCTTGTTGACAGGTGCTGGTATGACCACGAAAATATACTTGCAGTTATACCAGAACCAACAAAATTAACGGATTCACATTCTCATTATAAAGTAGAAGAAAGAGTTTGGGAGTCATTTAGTCTACTAACGTACCAATGGAATCTAACATCAAGATGTTTTAGTGTTTGTTTAAGATAACTGTGTCATCTGTATGAAAATGTTATTCTTTTTAAATCACTGACCGAAATAAATCAGTTGTACTTCCCGCTATATTTGGAGGATAAGAAAGTCAAGTGTTTGAAAATGTGTATTGCACTCTAGTTTTGTTACTTGAGAAGGTATCCAGAGAGCCACTTTGTATAATTTGGCTATGTTTACCCTTCGTACCTGATATTTTGAAAGCAAATTAGGTGGCAAAAAAATCTAAAAATTTTCACACCATAACAATTTATGTCATGACCATAACAGTGTTTGAAGTTGATTCACTGAGATAAAGGATGAGGATTTATACTTTGAATTATTGTCCTTGCTAAGGTATGAAATGAACAGCTTGAATAAAGTAATAACAGGTTGCCGCCATAACTTTAATTTAAAAAAGGCTGCTGTTGCATATATTCTAAATATGTCTGTACCATAACGATTTTTGTTTGAAGTTGGTTCACTCTGAAATAACATTAGGATCTATTTTATGAAATTTTTCCTTAAAGACAGGACTTCTCTGCCTGGGGGTCTGGTTCCCAGCACATAACAATGTTACCTGTATAGGTAAAGGTGTGAAAATTTAGTCAACCAATCAGTGGATCAGAATTAACAGTTATGACGATTTTATTGGCTGACTGGAGGTGTTGACACTATGAGATCAAGAGACAGAATGACACTGAGGAAGTTAATTCTCCTTAAATAGTCCCATCCCTGACTTTAATCTGTTATCAAATGAGCATGGTTAAAATTTACTGTTAAGTGATTCAAAGGTTAATTATATTTAAAAAAACATTTATTTGAGACATTTATTCTGAAATGTCCATACCGTAACGATTTCTTGTCATGACCATAACAACCATGTCCATACATTAACGGTAAGGATTTTCCAGAAAAAAGTGTAAACAGATAGGAAATATATCATTTTCTTAATTTCAATCAATTCAGCAGAATAATTATAATGTCTCATAGGTTCTTGGTTTCAACAAAAATGATATTAATGACTAAACAAGAGGCCCAAATGGGCCTGATATCGCTCACCTGGCTTTTGTGCAACGGGACCATTCTGATACAAAATTGGTCTAATTCCAGAGATTTTCTTAATTTCACATTTTGCTACTTTTAGTAACAGAGGCCAACTTGTCTCAAGGCCTCAAGGCAAGAATCATTTTTACATTTCATCAAAATCCATTCAGGGGCTACTGAGATAGTGTCAGTTTCATGTTTTGTACTATTATTAGTAACGGCAGACGGCGACCATCTTAGAATGCCAAAATGCAAAAAATTGAAAAAAAACTTTCATGCAAGGACCATTTTGATACAAAATTGGTCCAGTTCCATTGTATTTTTCTAATTTTCAGATTCTGCTATTTTAAGTAACAGAGGCCAACTTGACGGGTCAATATTTGTTAATTTGTGAAACACGTCAAAGCAAGAATCATTTTGCCACAAATTTCGTCTCAATCGCTTCAGCGGTTAATGAGATATTGTCATTTTCATGTTTTGTGCTATTTTTAGTAACAGCAGATGGCGGCCATCTTGGAATGCCAAAATGTAGAAAATCGAAAAAGCTTAATGGAAGGACCATTCTGATAGAAAATTGTCCAATTCCACTGAGAGTTTCTTATTTTTACATTTTTCTATTTTTAGTAACAAAGGCCATTATGACTTGTCTATATTTAGTTACTTTTGAAACATCTCAATGCAAAAATCATTTTGACACAAATTTCGTCAAAATCTATTCAGCGGTTACTGAGATATTGTCATTTTCATGTTTAGTGCTATTTTTAGTAACGGCAGATGGTGGCCATCTTGGAATGCCAAATTGCAATTAATCGAAATGGCTTCATGTAAGGAACATTCTGACACAAAATTGGTCGAATTTCATTCAAGGGTTCTTGAGTAATTGTCATTTTAATGTTTGTGCTATTTTTAGTAACGGCAGATGTCGGCCATCTTGGAAAGCCAAATTGCAATTGATCGAAACGGCTTCATGCAAGGAACATTCTGACATAAAATTGGTCGCATTCCATTCAAAGGTTTTTGAGTAATTGTCATTTTCATGCTTGTGCTATTTTTAGTAACGGCCCCCATGGTGGCCATCTTAGATAGTCAACTGGCACAAAATTGAAATAATTCCTATCAAGGACCATTTCTGACCAAATCTGACCACAATCGATTGTGTTGTCTTGAGATACTGACATTTGAGCAAAATCGGTCTTGTGAACGCTAAGTAGGTCACTGTGACCTAATTGCGCTGTAGATTTTTTTCAGTTTTACAATTTTTAATCCCAAGGTCCCATTAATGTTCCACGCAAACTTTCGGCCAAATATACCAAATGGTTCTGGAGAAGAAGTTGTTTTTGTTGTTTTTGCTATTTTTAGTAACGGTGACAATCTTGGATTCTTGACCTGACCCAATTTTACAAAGATTTTGTTGTTTTTGCTATTTTTAGTAACGGTGACAATCTTGGATTCTTGACCTGACCCTATTTTACAATTTTGGAACCTTGCAGTCTGGTCATGTTCCATTTGAAATTTTAGACCCATGGATGCAGTGGTTTTAGAGATGAAGTTGTTTGAAGTTGTTTGAATAAGTCGTTTTTTGACATTGGCATTTGAGCAAAATTACACTCGTAAACAGAAAGTAGGTCACTGTGAGAAAACTCCGCTACAGATTTTTTTCATTTTTACAATTTTGTATACCAAGGTTTCATTGATGTTCCACGCCAAAATTCAGGCAAATATGCCCAGTGGTTCTGGAGAAGAAGTTTATTTTGTTGTTTTTGCTATTTTTAGTAACGGCGGCCATCTTGGATTTTCAACCTGACCCAATTTTACAATTCTGAGACCCTGGAGTCAGGTCATGCTCCATGTGAAATTTGAGAACCATGGGACCAGTAGTTTTACAGAAGATGTTTGAATATTTGTTTTTAGGTGTTGACGGACACATTTCGGGACGACGCACGCCGGACGCATTGGTATGACAATAGCTCACTATGGCCCTTCGGGCCAGGTGAGCTAAAAATAAGAATAACAGGGAAGTAAATACTGAGATTCCCAAAATCTCCTGACATTATGTATATTTTATACAAATAAAACATTATTTCCCTCAGGATTTTCCATTCTTGGATTAAAATAAATTAGCAAATAATTCTATACCCACCTATTAAATACTCAGACATCTATTTATTTTTTTGAAAAACTATTCTTTAAAACTTCTTACGGTATGGACATTTTTTCTTGGCTTATCATGTTTCAAGAATGATATGATCACATCGCTTGCTTGGTAAGATGCGCCGTTGCTAATTTTGGTCTCCTCAATGATTTTTTGTTTCTTTCAAGTATTAAATTTAGAAATTTATTTTGTAAGTTATTCATTTTTTCCCCATCAGGAAAATTTTGGCGAAAATTCACATTGACTCATTTACAATTTCAAGATTCCAGGTTAACATTCTTTATGAAACCTGAATTCTGCTGTCCGAAAGTGCATTTCTCCGATATTCAGTGCCGTAATCGATGCAGCGTCCGCCATTTTGTGTACCTAAGTGCCTTATAGTAAACTTTAACAAGCTGTATGGATTCCTTGACCCCAAAAACCTATACGCAGACACCAAATCATGTTTCTAGCTCGTATACTAAAGAAGATATGGAGATTTTTATGCTTTGGCGTCCATCTTGTCCGTCATGTTGTAACTGATTTGTCTGAAAAAAATTAAACATGCTTAATCGATTCCTCGACCTCAAAAACCTATATTTAGCCACCAAAAGTATGTTTCGAACACATAAGAAGACAATGAGGATTTTATACCTTGGTGGCCATCTTGGACGCCATCTTGAATATTTTAATTTCCCCAATGATGCCAAGGTGGCATCATTTAGTTTCAGTGTACGGACATGTTGGTGAACACATTTGTGCAAAAACATTTTGAGCAGATTATTTTTTGGGGTTGCACCTCAAATCATCATTTGGTAACCAGACTATATTATGTCTGAGATACCTGAACTCCAAAGAAATAATAACCAGACAACTCCCAAACAAGCATGCATTTTACTGCAACTTTCTTTATTCCATAAGGAGTGAGTGAGTGAACTCAGGTTTAACGTACCACCAACAGCGAGGTCATATGGAGACGGGACCTCGGTTTAAAGTCTCATCCGAAAGACCGGAGAAGCGGGCGATCGATCTTGCGACCCCTGGATTGGTAGTCAGGAGTGTTATCCACTACACTACAGCCGCTCCTTATTTCTATAAGAAAATATTGACACTATAATCAAGTGGTATTGACTAGTAGTTTATTCTTTTTTTTTATATTCCAGAAGCTTAAGTTTAGGCTAATAGCCCGGCCACAAATGAAATTGTCTGAGGCAAAGATGACAAGGGTTAACAAAGTTTAAAGCGTGGCGAATATGTCGTTCGCAGCTGACGACATTAGTTAGTGAGTCAGTATCATTACTATTCCTAGACATCAAACAAAAGAAATTGTGTATCGAGCATAGGTATATAAATGCAAACATCCTTTACTAAAAGCGATGTTCGGGTTTCGTCGTCTGTACAGTCATCAGCCGAGTAAAACATTGAAAGAAGCAAGCTGCAGTGCCAGAGTCATCGTGTTCCGTCCGCTTTTCCTGGTGTTAGTAAGACTAGTTATGGGAACACCGGTTCGAACTCTTTGGAGCAGCGACGTCGTCAAAAATTATTGAATAATTACTGACCGAATGTTTCAAACCAATTACTGTCGACACTCGGACGCACACAAAACGCGCTAAAAATAGAGATGTTTAACGAAAGCTAACGTATAATGTTATTTACCATGTTTACGAAAACTACCTTGGTTGGTTGGTTGTTTTGGGTTTAACGGCCCGTTGAGACAGTACTTCAGTCTATCGGGCCGACTCCCAGAGAGAGGAGAGGAGAGAAAAATATGCAAATATCTCCCGCCCGCTCAGTAGGCCCTTGCCCTACTTTTATTCAAATAAGTAGGGCGCCTCGGCACTGGAATTTATAACCACAGCCCCAATAAAAACTACCTAAACGACTTCTTCAAAGTGCTGTGATAAGTAGTTTCTTCTTTTTTTCATATTTCACAAGCTCAAGATTAAGCTAGCAGCCCTGTCACAAAGGAAATGGTCTGAGGCAAAGATGACGGAGTTAACAAAGTTTAAAGCGTGGCGTGTATGTCGTTCTCAGCTGACGACATTAGTTAGTGCGGCAGCAGCTTTGCAATTCTTAGACATCAAAAAAGTGAGTGATATGTATTTTACGGCACATCAGCACCAAAAGGGCTATTTCGTGCCGAAAACGCTTTAAAAGAAGACGTGTTTTATGTTTCATTCCATTGTATAATTCTATTTTTCATTATTATTGATTATGAAAATAATTGAAGCAAAATGGTTAGATCTATTCTTTGAAGTAGGTATTCTATTAACTGTTCCTCTTGGGAGATAGGATGGAGATTTCTCCGCATCCATGTCCTCCAAGGCGGACTACCTATTATACTGCCTAATCGGATCGTTTGATCCTTTCGGCTGTCTATCTGAGTCAGGTGTCTCCTTTCCCTTTGGTTTAGGTTCAGGAGTCCTGTCTGAAAAGTTCTTATTAGTATCCACATGTTTTGCAACGGTGTTTTTAATGATTTGCACTAATTTTTGTTTTTAATGATTTGCACTAATTTTTTTATCTGCTTTTTTGAGTAATTTTTCCCGCCGGGTCTCGTGTTGCTTCGGTAGATGAAACGGTTGATGCAACATTGTATGACGAAGACTGCGGGGCTCCTGTGATAAGTACAGGGTCTGTTTGTGTCGCAGAATCGACTAATGATACCGTGACACCAGCAGTCTTCGTTATGCTTGCATAACTTTTACCTGGTGCTGCCGTGTAGCTGTCAACACTTTTCCGTGCTTCTGGAAACGATATGTTCCTGGTATATTTCAGTTTGAGAATTTCTTTCTCAGTGTGCCAGGCCTGGTATTTCCGCGAATTGGCGGGGTGGTCTTCCTTTAAAGCTGAAACATTTGGCTGAGCGTTTGCAGTCTGTTTCATCAGTACAATGTTGTGGCTGACCACAGTTAGCACATATCGTTTCTTTCCTGCATCTGTCTTCGTGATGCCCAAATACTTGGCACCGATAGCATCGCAGTGGATTTGGAATGTAGGCATCAACGGAGACATGGAGAAAGGCAACTTTAACTTGTTATGACAAAGCTGATGTGTTAAAGGTTAAAACAAACGTGTTGGTGTCTTTGAGGGTTTCGTCTCGACGAACTTTTATACGTCGGACTGATTGGTTACTTATTTATGACTCAATATGTTGATTTTAAACCAAGTCAAGGGCAATTACTCATTGCTAACTGAAGCAATTTCGACAAAACTTAAGTTGCACCAATGTGTTATGGTGATACATATTTAGTATGGCTCATTGTAATGATTTTAAGTCAATTCAAGGGCAATAACTCATGCACTCCTGAAGCTACTCTAATGAAACATGACATGCATCAGCGGGTTATAATGATTATATATTTAAGTTTCAAGAAATTCCGTCCAGTGGTTACTTAGTTATGGCTCATTTTATTGATTTTATAACAATTCAAGGGCAATAACTCATGCATTACTGTTACTTATTTATGACTCAATATGTTGATTTTAAACCAAGTCAAGGGCAATTACTCATTGCTAACCGAAGCAATTTCGACAAAACGTAAGTTGCACCAATGTGTTATGGTGATACATATTTAGTAAAAGTTTCATAGAATTCTATTCACTGATTACTTAGTTATGGCTAAATTTGTCAATTTTAAATTGATTCAAGGGCAATAACTCATGTATTTCTGATGCCCTTCTGATGAACATTTATGTGCATAACCGCCTTATGATGATACATATTTATTTTAAGTTCCATGAAATTTCAGTAATTGGTTACTTAGTTATGGCTCATTGTAATGATTTTAAGTCAATTCAAGGGCAATAACTCATGCACTCCTGAAGCTACTCTGATGAAACATGACATGCATCAGCGGGTTATAATGATTATATATTTAAGTTTCAAGAAATTCCGTCCAGTGGTTACTTAGTTATGGCTCATTTTATTGATTTTATAACAATTCAAGGGCAATAACTCATGCATTACTGTTACTTATTTATGATTCAATATGTTGATTATAAACCAAGTCAAGGGCAATTACTCATTGCTAACTGAAGCAATTTCGACAAAACGTAAGTTGCACCAATGTGTTATGGTGATACATATTTAGTAAAAGTTTCATAGAATTCTATTCACTGATTACTTAGTTATGGCTAAATTTGTCAATTTTAAATTGATTCAAGGGCAATAACTCATGTATTTCTGATGCCCTTCTGATGAAAATTTATGTGCATAACCGCCTTATGATGATACATATTTATTTTAAGTTCCATGAAATTTCAGTAATTGGTTACTTAGTTATGGCTCATTGTAATGATTTTAAGTCAATTCAAGGGCAATAACTCATGCACTCCTGAAGCTACTCTGATGAAACATGACATGCATCAGCGGGTTATAATGATTATATATTTAGGTTTCAAGAAATTCCGTCCAGTGGTTACTTAGTTATGGTTCATTTTATTGATTTTATAACAATTCAAGAGCAATAACTCATGCATTACTGAAGACAGTCTGATGAAACTTGACGGGCATCAGCGAGTTATAGTAATATATATTTATTTTAAGTTTCATGAAATTCTGTCTAGCGGTTACTTAGTTATGACTCATTGTACTGATTTTAAAACAAGCCAAGGGCAATAACTCATGCATTACTAAAGCCAGTCTGATGAAACTTGACGTGTATCAGTGGGTTATAGTAATATATATTTTAAGTTTCATGAAATTCCGTTCAGTGGTTACTTAGTTATGGCTCCGGACGGAAAGATGGACGGACGGAAAGATAAACGGACGGACGGAAAGATAAACGGACGGAAGGAAGGACGGACGGCCAGACAGACAGATGGACGGACATGCAGAAAACTATCCCTCCGCCTTCGGCGTGGGATAATAAACGCTACGAGTACCTAGACGGGACAGGACGCCTCTACCTTAATAAATCCAAATCAAGAAATGTTACATTGTGTTATAAATGCCCCCGAAGGCATATGACATACAGTCTTATTATGCTTTGATTGATTGTTTGTTTTGGCTTTAACTGCCCTTTGATCTATATCGGGCCGTCTCCCAGAAAAGTGAGAGTGAGTGAGTGAACTCGGGTTTAACGTCCCACTAACAACGAGGTCATATGTAGACGGGACCTCGAATTAGAGTCTCATCCGAAAGACTGGAGAAGCGGGGGATCGAACTTGCGACCCCGGGATTGGTAGTCTGGAGTGTTATCCTCTACACTACAGCCGCTCCTCTCCCCCAGAAAAAGGCAGATAGAAGAGAAATGATTAACGGGGGAAAAATGTCCAAACAACTTCCATCCACAGTAGCCGTACCATTGTCCAAATAAGTAGGACGCCCCGGTCCTTGAAGTTATATACAGCACCACCCGACCACCCCCGTATTATGCTTTACTTTTCTGTGATGTCTAAATGCACGTCCGAAGTTTTAGAGAATTCATAGGGCCTTAATTCAACCATTAACCAAAATGTGTTTTGACATTTGGTGTGAGAACCTAAATGTCGCACCTGACACAGTTTATCATTATACTTTACTTACACACTGCAAACAGCACATGTTCTCTTACTTTTATATGAGCATGTTTTGCGTGGCACAACTTGCTTCATCTGGGTAAAAAGTGTGTTCAGGAGGCCGAAGTCTGAGTGATCATGTGACATCAAGAGGGTAATCTCAACACTTTTTGTATAAAAAGGACTTAGACAAATTTTGAACACGTGGGCAAAAATCGAAAAGAATGAGAACACTTCAAAGGTAAATGTTACAATGGCTTTTTGAACGTTTAGTGATTTCATTATATCTAAGGACTCCCACTGTTTTCATTTCTTTAGGTTATGGTTTGATCTATGTGATTTCATGCAGAAATTCGGACCAAAATGTCGGAAGTATCAAGATTCGGTTTTAAATAATGCCTTGAAAAACTGTCCCGTATTTTGATTCCAGGAAAACGAATCAGGATAATGGCCCTATTTTCTAAAATCTAATACGTTGACCTTCTATTTTGAAAATGCTTATCAGGCAATGTCATTTTTTGTTTTGTTTCAAAATTGTAGCGCTGTGTTTGTCAGGCTTATTATTTTATTTGTTAGGCTTTATTATCCGAAACTACGTAGTCTGGCCCATGTTCCTACTTCTGTGTGTGTTCTCTGCTCTTGAAGGAACTTTTTAAGATTTTAAGTTTAACAGTGTTCGACACTGTTTTTCAAGAAGTAGGTCCTTTTGGTGTTCCGTAGAATCTATCAAAAACAGTATTGAGAAAACCTCATCCTCTTACTTTGTAACAAAATAAGATTCTTTCTCACCTGCTTTATAATGTATAATAGCTTTAGATAAAGGCCGAAATTAAACTTTCGTTACTGTCGCCAGAGGTAAAATTTGAAGTTCTGTGCCGCTTAGTTTTCCTCAAAAAGTATGTAATCCAACTTGTGTGGTAATAATTTTAAGGGAAAAATTTATCAAGCATGTCTCGTGAAAATAGTAAGATATTCCTTACCCCAAACTATGAGAAATGGCACCGTTAATATGTTTCGCCGGGTTTCGTGATTTTCTGAAAAATTTCGTTATCGATTTGTGTGCCACTTATATCTTTTAAGGGAAACTTGTTTTCAAAATCGTTCAGTGACTAAATGATCCTTCAGTCGAAGATACATTAACGTTGGGATTAAAGGCAACGAAAAGGCCGACATGGCCGCAAAATCGGCTTTAACTCTTCATATTTCTGATCTTAAAATTCCTTACACTGATATCAAACCTTGCATAAATACATATCTTCATGATAAGTGGCAGATATCATGGAATGCTGCTGTCTTTAACAAACTTCACTCTATCAAGCCTTCACTTGGTGAATGGCAACCATCTTATAGAATTGATCGTAAGGAAGAAGTAACTTTGGCTCGAATCAGAATCGGCCATACTTTTATTACTCATTCGTTTCTGTTGAAAGGTGAGGATCCGCCTTTGTGCATTCCTTGCCAGGAACCTTTTAGTGTTAAACATTTCCTTTTAGATTGCATGGATTTTCGTATTACGCGTGCTAGGTTTTTCCGTGTCAACAGTATGAAACAACTGTTTGACACGGTTGAACCAGCGAAAATCTTTTCATTTTTGAAAGAGATTGGCATATATAGTAAAATATAATTTAGTTAAGTCGCGGTATTTTTACAACAGTAGATTTAAATTTGTGTTTACTCATCTCGCTGGCCGAGAGTTCGTTTTATGTTATCAGTCTTAAGCTAGCCGTTGATCGGCGTGTTTTACCACATACCCGACTTGATTCATTTTTATACTGTGCATTCATTTCTGACCTTATGCATATAACACGTTTTCGTTTATAGCGTTTTCGGCGCGAAATAGCCCTTTTGGTGCTGATGTGCCGTAAAATCCATATCACTCACTCACTCACATTAACATATATTAAATATGTGCAGTCCTGTCTTTGAAATTTACGCCAATCTACGATGGAACCGGGTGCCCCTATGTAAAAAAGTAAATAATGAAACTTTGGTTACTATCTATTATATACAACTCATACACATTTAAGTAAAGATGTTAGTATAGAAAATAAGCAGTCCCTCTGTATTGTCATTTATTAATATTCCGCCGGGCCGCGTAGCGCAATCGGTAGGGCACCTGACTCGTAAGTCAGAGGTCCTGGATTCGAAACTCGGTATGGCCACATACTTTCGTTTCTCCTTCCACTGATTCAAGAAGGACAGTTGTCAGTTACGGGCGAAAGTATGTGCACTTAGTACTGGTTAACCGCATAGGAGGTCTAAGCCTGCCCAGGAATAGTAGTAGTAATGGGGTCTTTTTGGCGTCAAATGACGTCATCTTGGATTACGTAGTTTCTATATTTAGTAACAGTCGGCCATGTTGTTTTTATAGATAGTAACTCATTTGCATATACGCAATTGGTGGAAAAACCCCATCATCAGTCCTATGGACACAAAAGGTTAGGAGGTCTGCGCATCACGGTCTACTCGGTATAGAGAGCTGACTCATGAGGTTTCTCGATCTTAGGAATGATCTCGAGAGTCGGGTCCTTGTAATACATTGATATAGGTAACAGGCAACAATAAAAATTAAACAGACACTCTGCTATCGTCTCGGACTGAATGACTCTGATAGTTTCACAACTTGTATCTATAAATAGATGTTGACGGAAGTAACTACAAATAATAACGATGTCATGTGAAGCGATGCCTTACGGCTTGCGCAATAATAATAAAAAGACCCAGATCAACAAGAACTCCACTCAAAGCCTTCATTTAGAAAAGCCGTCTGATCAGGGTCTACTGACATACAGCGATACATTTAACACTATATCACGTTCTTCAATTCTACAATTCATGCACAAACGATATCACTGTTGTAAAACTTGATTTTACCCATCTAGCCGTCCAACACACACACAGACACACGCACGAACGCACACACACATAAAACATACATACAGCTTGCGCAATAAAAAAAAGACCCAGATCAACAAGAACTCCACTCAAAGCCTTCATTTAGAAAAGCCGTCTGATCAGGGTCTACTGACATACAGCGGTACATTTAACACTATATCACGTTCTTCAAATCTACAATTCATGCACAAACGATATCACTGTTGTAAAACTGTTGATTTTACCCATCTAGCCATCCAAACACACACAGACACACGCACGGACACACACACATAAAACATACATACAGACACACGCACGGACGCACACACATAAAACATACATACAGACAGACGGACACACACATGCACACGCACACACAAAAACCGCACTCTGTCTCTCACACACCCACATATAAAAGCAGACAGAGACAGACAGACAGAGAGACAGACAAACACACACACACACACACAAACACACACACACAGACTACATCCCTTCTCGGTAAAGGGGGGATATGTTCGGATAGGATCTCTGATATTGTTTGATTTGTGGCTTTTATAAAAAAGCTACTTTCTCCCTGTCCCTATTTATAAGATAGGGAATGCCGATATAACAAATTTGGGTCGGGCATCATAGATAACCCTCGCCTTATTTGTAGGCTTTTTGTCGAAACCGAACAACCCAATTTTTTCTTTAAATGATATTTCTAAAACTAAATTAAATCTATCGCAATAGCGAAAGTGAGGATCCTCTATACACTCCCGTATAGACTCCCTCAGAATCTGTTCTGAGAACAAGAGGCCCAAATGGGCCTGATATCGCTCACCTGGCTATTGTGCAACGGGACCATTCTGATACAAAATTGGTCCAATTCCACTGAGAATTTCTCATTTTCACGTTTTGCTACTTTTAGTAACAGAGGCCAACTTGCCTGGTCTTTATATATTTACTTTTGAAACACCTCAATGCAAGAATCATTTTGCCACAAATTTCATCAAAATCCAATCAGGGGTTACTGAGATATTGCCAGTTTCATGTTTGTGCTATTTTTAGTAACGGCAGATGGCGGCCATCTTGGATTGCTAAAATGCAAAAAATCGAAAAGCCTTCATGCAAGGACCATTTTGACACAAATTTGGTCCAATTCCATTGAGATTTTCTGATTTTCACATTTTTCTATTTTTAGTAACAGAGGCCAATATGACTGGTCTTACAGTTAGATATTTTTAAAACATCTCAATGCAAGAATCATTTTGACACAAATTTCGTCAAAATCCATTCAGCGGTTACTGAGATATTGTCATTTTCATGTTTTGTGCTATTTTTAGTAACGGCAAATGGCGGCCATCTTGGAATGCCAAAATGCAAAAAAATCGAAAAAGCTTAATGAAAGGACCATTCTGACACAAAATTAATCCAACTCCGTTGAGATTTTCTAATTTTCACATTTTTCTATTTTTAGTAACAGAGGCCAATATGAATGGTCTACAGTTAGATATTTTTGAAACATCTCAATGCAAGAATCATTTTGACACAAATTTCGTCAAAATCCATTCAGCGGTTACTGAGATATTGTCATTTTCATGTTTTGTGCTATTTTTAGTAACGGCAGATGGCGGCCATCTTGGAATGCCAAATTGCAATTAATCAAAATGACTTCATGCAAGGAACATTCTGACACAAAATTGGTCCAATTCCATTCAAGGGTTCTTGAGTAATTGTCATTTTTATGTTAGTGCTATTTTTAGTAACACCAGATGGCGGCCATCTTGGGATGCCAAATTGCAATTAATCGAAACGGCTTCATGCAAGGAACATTCTGACACAAAATTGGTCCAATTCCATTCAAGGATGCTTGAGTAATTGTCATTTTTATGTTTGTGCTATTTTTAGTAACGGCCCCCATGGTGGCCATCTTGGATAGTCAACTGGCACAAAATTGAAATAATTCCATTCAAGAACCAATTCTGACCAAACCTGGTCTGAATTGGCTGCATTTTCTTTAGATATTGACATTTGAGCAAAATCGGCCTTGTTAACGCTAAGTAGGTCACTGTGACCTGATTCCTCTATAGATTTTTTTTTTATTTTTAAATTTTTAATACTAAGGTCCCACTTATATTCCATGCAAACTTTCAACCAAATATACCAAATGATTCTGGAGAAGAAGTTGATTTTGTTGTTTTTGCTATTTTTAGTAACGGCAGCCATCTTGGATTCTTGACCTGACCCAATTTTACAATTTTGAAACCCTGCAGTCTGGTCATGCTCCATGTGAAATTTGAGATCCATGGGCTCAGTGGTTTTAGAGAAGAAGTTGTTTGAAGTTGTTTAAATAGGTCGTTTTTTTGACATTGGCATTTGAGCAAAATTACACATGTAAACAGAAAGTTGGTCACTGTGACAAAACTCCGCTACAGATTTTTTTCATTTTTACAATTTTGAATACCAAGGTTTCACTGATGTTCCATGCCAAAATTCAGACAAATATACCCAGTGGTTCTGGAGAAGAAGTTTATTTTGTTGTTTTTGCTATTTTTAGTAACGGCGGCCATCTTGGATTTTCAACCTGACCCAATTTTACAATTCTGAGACCCTGGAGTCAGGTCATGCTCCATGTGAAATTTGAGAACCATGGGACCAGTAGTTTTACAGAAGATGTTTGAATATTTGTTTTTAGGTGTTGACGGACGACGCACGACGCCCGCCGGACGCATTGGTATGACAATAGCTCACTATGGCCCTTCGGGCCAGGTGAGCTAAAAAAACAGATGCTGACCCCCACCCCTGCCTAAATGCTTCGACAATATGTGTGGAGAAAGTTTCATTTTGTAGTTTCTGTCTCAGAATGAGAATCTTAAATAGATTCCAGGAAGCCAACTTCCCACCCCCATTTTTCGAAAACGTATTAGAAAAAGAAAATCAAAACGAAGAAAATTTATTGGTCCACATTTTATTACAGGAAAATGTGACAGGTAAGAAATGCTCAACGTTCGTGTGTGTTTTTGTTTTTCTTCCCACGATAGTACACTTTTTTAATTAAATATCTGCATTGACCCTTGACTTAATGCCTCAAAAGTACCCGTGCATGTCACAATATATAGCCGTTTAATTTAAATACCATTCGGCTCAGCAGCTAAGTAATAGGTCTAGCGTTTAAAAATAATTATTGGTATTTGTAAATCTGCAATAAAAGCGATAATTGATTTTTAACATGTTTAACGTACGACAAGAGATTAAGAGAACGTCGATATGAGAATTGAAATATGATGAAGAAGAGAACGTACGACAAGAGATTTTTTTAAAAATATAGCTGGGCTGCGTAACGCAGACGGTAGCGCGTATGACTCAAAAGCCAGAGGTCCCGGGTTCGATACACGCTCCGGTCACATACTTCCGTTTCTCCTTCCGCTGATTTAAGAAGGGCAGTTGTCAGTTACGAGTTAACCGCTTAGGAGGTCTAAGCCTGCTCAGGAGTAGTGTGGTTAGGTTAACTGACCGTCCGACAGGACCATAGCTGTTTACCGTGATGTTAAAATCATTTTACAAACAGAGTGGCTCTTGTTCTTAAAATACGGGCGCGAAATAATATCTAGTTTAATACAGACTGGTCTAGATCAAACTGGTTTACATAGAGCGCGAAAACGATTAAAATGCACTCATTCACCTGTGCCAGTTACTCACAAACCACACTCCCTCCGTCTCTCACACACCCACTTATAAAAAAAAACATAAACAGACGAACAGACACACACACACACACACACAGACACTCAATCACACGAACAAACCACACTCCCTCTGTCTCTCACACACCCACTTATAAAAAAAAACATACACAGATGGACACACACACACACACAAACCACCCTATATCACACCCACTCATAAAAACATTCACAGATGGACACACACACACACACAAACCACACTATATCACACCCACCCACACACGTAAAACATGCAGACAGACAGCGAGCGAGAACGACGCACGCACGTACATACACACAAAAACGCACACATAAATACACAGACGGAGAGACACAAACACACATCCACACACATATAAAAAACACACAGACAAACGGACAGAACGACGCACGCACGTACATACACACAAAAACGCACACATAAATACACAGACGGAGAGACACAAACACACATCCACACACATATAAAAAACAAACGGACAGACAGACACAAGATTGTACAATTCAACATCAGAAAAATAAAATGAAAATGTACAGTTAAACACATCGAATTAAGCACCCTGTGACTTTTTTTTCCTGTATTTCACAACAGCCGACAAATTTCGCATAAAAATGGTCACTACCGGTACCAATAACCGCAACTCTTTTTTTAAGGGTGATAAACGGTGACCTTCGATTAGTTTTCGGAAAATAGGAACATATTTCACCTCAAACTGCATTGCGTCGTGAGAAATTTCATCCTACTACCTATGAGCCCGTAATCATGTGCAGACTAATCATCGCATATGCATATTAGGGAATCTTTTAGAAATTCTGGCTCGCATATGACCAGTCTCAGTACAATGCGTAGACTGATCAGCTAACTACGCAAGAGTGTGAAAATCCGGCAAGGCTGTAGCAACCTTAACCGCAAATACGCACATGCGTATTGAGAAAATTTGACAAAATTTTTACACGCACTTTTACAGACATCAGATTAATTCTCTTGTCATAAAGTGTGGGGTCATGATCTTTTATTAGAATTTCGGCAACTTACTTAAATTGCACAATTCAATGTCAGAAAAAAAAATTGAACCTCTTTCAGCATGGAATTAAGCACCCTGTGACCTTTTTACTGTAAAGCCACATGGGAAATACGTTCTGTGAAAGCCATTAACATTTTACGAGAGGCATGAATCTAGTATATGAGAAAATGTACCTTATGAACTATGTATTAAGTGAATATGCGACACAGCTTGTGCACCCACGCGATTTCACTATGTATTCCTACAGAATGGTACTGGGATAAACTATAGGATACGGACCAAATTGTCATGATCAGCAGTTAAAGTTACTCTTTAAATTCACTCATATAGAACGGTACTGGCCCTTATTCTTGGGAATTGTCCGGAATATAGACTGTCTAGATACTTTGGGTGAATGTGGTAGTTCAGCAAGAACACTCGGCGTTTAAAATCTGATTTCTTCTGCTAAGAGATTTAAAAATAAAAAATAATGGTCCTAAAAGATGAAAACAAAATATATATACTGCTCAATCTAATATCCGTATTAGGTTTTACGGCCTTTCAAGACTATATGTTAATGTCCCAGCGGTCACTATTTCAGACTTATATCGAGACACGAGGGAAAATTAAAATCTTAAAAAGTTCCTTCAAGAGCAGAAAATACGTACAAAAGTAGGAACATGGACCAGATTAAATTATAATCAATAATGCGAAGCACATACGTTTCAGTTTACGGCTCTTCTATACGTTGTAAATACGAACGACCATAATAGACGTATTTTTTCATATTGTAATATAGCGTCTGTTTCTATAAATATAACATAACGTATGTCTGCTACAAAAAAGTTGTGAAATAATATGACGTCTGCTACTATAAAAAGAACGAACAGGGTATTTAAGAACGTTCCTGCACGACCAATGTCATTCTCAAATCAGAGATTAAAGCGTCAACATGGAAAATAATTCAGAGACTTTTGATATCATACTAAATACATTCACCAACGTCGATGAACTCTTGAATTTTGCGGCGACATGGGGGATACAGGACTCCCCGGGGTGCGGCTTAGACTGTTTCAACTGAGAAACCCTCAGTACGGTGACGAGTTTGTCAACGAAGAATTAGATCGTATACTTCAACATACGGGTGGACCGACGGAAGAAACTGAAAACAATTTTGAGCTAGCCGTGGAGTACGTAAGAGAGCAAGACGAGATCTTAGAATGTATCAAAGCTTTATTGTTCGATGAAGAGATGAACTCCCTGACTAACGCGTGCGTTCAAGATGCACCCGTTCTACAGATAGGGGGTGGGGATGAACCCCAGCCGGGTCCATCTCATAGACCCGACACACCGCCTTCTCAGGGACTTAGATACAATATGAGAAAAAAGTCTGAGAGGACGTACGCTAAAAATGCAGCCGTGGACCGGACATATGTTAAAGTGGACGACCAACACCATGGGGAAAGGCTGGAGGATATTCGAGATGGACTGCATCAGATGTTCGACGACGTGTTGAACCAAGCTCGGGGTAATTTGGCGGGAAATGATTTAGGTCGTGTCGTGATACAACACGAAGGTTTACACGATCCTATCGTCGTACCCCTCCAGCCCTGGGACGAATTAAATGCCGACAAAGTGATGGGAACTATAGAAAACGTATTAAACAGTAACCAAAATTTAGTTGTGGACGAAAGTTTCGATATTTCGATTGGTTCGGTGGACCTACCGAAAGGAGGACTAGACGAAAAATCACTAAATTAAAAGTATAAACAATTCATTAAACTTAAAAAAATCGATTGTGACTATTGAAAATAATGACCAGTTGTGTATGGCGAGAGCGATTGGGATCAGCTTGGCCAAACTTAAGAGATGTACCCCAGAAGAATGGAAAGAACTAGCTGAAAACAGACAAGGAAAAAGTAATCTACAACTCGCATTGGAGACGCAGAAAGTGCCGGAAAGTTACTTAAATTTTTTTCGCTCCAAACAAAGACAGGAACATCGACACCTGGCGTCCGCTATCAGTCATTTAGCGGGAGTACCAACGGATCGTCCGGCGAGTTTGAACGATATAGAGGCGTTTGAAAAAGCGTTGGGTGTGCGCATGATGGTGGTCAGCGCCCGACTGGGAAACAAGTTGATTACCAATCCCAGTACGGACGAACGTCCATGCATCTACATTTATCTCGTAGACGAATGCCATTTTCATGCTATTACTTCAATAACGGGATTTTTAGCGCCATCTACTTTTGCGAAAAATGTTTAAAGCATTACAACAATAAAGAGAGAGACCAGTGTGACACCAGCTGTATCGTGTGCAAAAGAGACAATTGCCCCAGGTGTAATCAAGTGTAAGGACTGTAATATGGACTGTCGATCCGACCAATGTTACAAACAGCAAAAAAACCCACCCACATCGCGAAAAGGAAAATTTAAAGGAAAAGTATGCGGGCCTTCGCAATGCAAGTTATGGTGGAAATGTCCCACGTGTTATAAAGTGTTAAGGACTGATAAAAGGGATAAAAAAGAACATATATGTGGCGAATACTTGTGTATATCTTGTAAAAAGTTTGTATTAGATGACCATTTATGTTATTTGAGAGCCACTCCGGCGAAACCCTTGACCCCGACATCGGTGTGCAAAAAGTGCGGAACCCGTTGCGACAAATGTGACAACACCGGCTTGTGGGACAATGAAGACGAAGGTCCTTGTCCCGGCAAATGCGGTTTTAGAGAAGTCACCTTCCAAGGCACGGATACCGCTGAAAAGTTTGGTGCATGGTTATTTACAGATCAGCACCAGCATTTCAAAGTTATCGCCCATAACATGAAAGGCTATGACGGCTACTTTCTTTTAGAGTACCTCATAGATCAATCCCTACGCCCCGATAAAATCATTTACAACGGCTCTAAAATTATGTATATGGCGATAGAGCGGGATTTACATATCAAAGTGATTGACAGTCTCAATTTCTTACCCATGAAATTGTCAGCTCTCCCTAAGGCCTTTGGATTGGACCAGTTAAAGAAAGGATGGTTCCCTTTTCATAAAAATACCAAAGAAAATCAAAATTATGTGGGGCCCTACCCCGACGCAACATGCTACGGACACGATTTCATGGGTGAAAAAGAGAGAAAAGAATTGTTAGAGTGGTTGAGTGAGAGAAATGATGATGTGTTTGATTTTAGAAAAGAAATGTTAGAATATTGTAGAAGTGATGTAGATATTTTGAGAAAAGCGTGTTTGACATTTAGAGAATTGTTGATGAGTGCTACGGGTGAAAGAAAAAAGATGCTGAATGAAAAAGGGAAAGAAGAAGAAAGGTGGGTCGGGGCCGTGGATCCATTCGATTCTGTCACCATAGCTTCCGTCTGCATGAGTGTTTTTAGAACCAAATTTTTAGAAGAAACTTGGAAAGTCAAAATGGAAGGGAGTGATGAGTGGATACCCGCTAAATTAGTAGATGGGAAGCCGTACGTGTTAAAAGAAAACGAATGGGTCCTCGAAACTGAACTCACGAGTGAGAAAGTGAAAGAAAGAGAATTCGTTCGTAGTCCTATAGCAAAAATTTCTCCCAGTGGTTACAACGATCAATACAGTAAAACGTCCATTCAGTGGTTAGAATGGACGGCACGTGTCCACAACATTGAAATCCAACACGCTTTAAATAGGGGCGAAAAGTGTTTACCGGGTACCAGATATAAATTAGACGGGTATTGAGAAGAAACAAACACGGCCTACGAGTACCATGGTTGTATATTTCATGGTTGCCCTGATTGTTTCTCCGATAACAGGGAAGACACGTACCATCCACTCACCCATCAATCCTTGAACGAATTGTACGCTCTGACTCTAAAAAAGAAAGCCTTTATTGAGCAGCTAGGAATGAAATACGTATGCATTTTGGGATCATGACTTTCAAAAACAAAAGAAACATAACTCCGAACTTAAACAATTTCTTCAACACTTAGAGTTAATGGACAGATTAGATCCTAGGGAAAGTTTCTTCGGGGGTCGTACCAATGCCAGTCAACTCTACTACAAAGTGTCTGGAAAAGAAGAAATCAAATACGTAGACTTCACGAGCTTGTATCCATGGGTCAATAAGTATTGTGAGTATCCCGTAGGCCACCCCACTCTAATTACAAAGGACTTTGGGGACATCAAGGACTATTTCGGCATTGCCAAGGTGAAAATTTTACCACCAAGAGGACTGTACCACCCCGTCCTTCCCTACAGATCCAATGGCAAGCTGAAATTTCCTTTATGTAGAACCTGTGCGGATACTGAAAATCAAGACCCTTGTACATGCTCGGATGAAGAAAGAGTTGATTGGTACGTGGTGCACTCCGGAGATTCAAACAGCTGTAAGCTTAGGATATGATATCAAGAAAACATACGAAGTATACCACTGGGAGGAAACCACGCAATATGATCCACAGACTGGAGAAGGGGGATTGTTCGCCCAATACATTAATACATTCCTCAAGGCCGGGCCGGGTAGCGCAATCGGTAGGGCACCTGACTCGTAAGTCAGAGGTCCTGGGTTCGAATCCCGGTCTGGCCACATACTTTCGTTTCTCCTTCCGCTGATTCAAGAAGGGCAGTTGTCAGTTACTGGCGAAAGTATGTTCACTTAGTACTGGTTAACCGCTTAGGAGGTCTAAGCCTGCCCAGGAATAGTGTGGTTAGGTTAACTGGCCGTCCCGACATGACCTTAGTTGTTTACCGTGGACGTTAAGCATCAAATCAATCAATCAATTATTCCTCAAGTTTAAACAAGAGGCGAGTGGTCCCCTGACTGGATAAATAACGAAACAGATATGAGGAACTATATTAGCCAGTACTTAAGAGAAAGAGGGTGTATCGTTGAATCGGGGTAACATCTCCAAGAACCCTGGTTTGAGAGCTCTGGCTAAATTATGTCTCAATAGCTTTTGGGGCAAGTTTGGTCAGCGACTGAATATGCGATAGAGTTCTTTCACGAAATGGAAGCAAATCTCTTCTTCCAATTATTTTCCGATCCCACGAAACAACCTCTGAATTTTCACATATTAACAAATGACATGATACAAATAGAATGGATATACAAGCAAGGTTGTCTACCCGAAGACAACAAAACCAACATTTATTTAGCAACATTCACCACCTGTTGGGCCAGACTCAAACTCTTCAGTGTGCTCGAAAAGCTGGACAAGCGAGTTCTGTATTACGATACGGACAGCTTGATATATGTGAGTCGTCCAGGACAGTATGATCCGCCTTTGGGGGATTACCTGGGCGAACTTACGGATGAGCTGGAAACCGGAGAGCATATTGTAGAGTTTGTGTCTGGGGGACCGAAAAATTATGCTTACAAAACAAACAAGAATAAAGAAACTTGTAAAGTTAGGGGATTCATGTTAAATTATACCAACAGCCAACTCATTAATTTTGAAACGGTGAAAACTATAGTAACGAATCCTAAAAACTGTTCTAATATTGTTGTAACAAACCCGAGTAAAATATGTAGAGATAAAAGGAAGAGAAAACTAGTAAACAAAAAAGAACAAAAGTCGTATCAGATGGTGTATACAAAACGTAGAAGAATAGATGAGTTTGATACTGTACCCTACGGATATTGATATTTTATCACTCGTATTTCAGTATTTGTTATAAACGTTTTACTTTTAGTCACTCGTGTTTTAATTTTTGTCATAAGCTTTTCAGTTTATGCACGTTTACATGTAATTTCCCATAGGGTGTGTTTCAGTTTGTGTCACTCATGTTTTAATTTTTTGACTCTGGTATTTCATTTTTTGTCTTTTGTATTTCAATTTTTGTCATTGTTATTTCGAAAAAAAAAAATGTTATGAATAAAAAAGAATGTAAGAAGACCTTGTGTTCGTCTTTCTTTCTTCTCTTTTTTTTTTATTCCAACGTAAGAACATGGATCCTACAGCATCTCCTCAACCCAAAAGGGAATCTTTTATTCAGTTTTCAAAGCACGACGAAGAAAACCGTTCTAACGGGGAGAGGTGGCATTTATTAGGAACTCGCGTACCTCAAGCCGAAATTGTCTACTTTTGTCAAATAAGTATTGTCTACGTCATCATCATTACGTCCATCATCAACTTGTCCCTTCAAAACGGAAGCAGCGAGCTGTGGATCAGTTTATTGAGTAGTTGTATAGGGTACGCACTGCCAAGTCCTAAACTCAAAAAATGACTTGTCCCTTACCATTCGAACCCTGCTCCAGTATATGTCTCAGCGGACAATCAGGCAGCGGTAAAACTCTATGGGTGTACAAGTTCTTGACCAACGTCACTGACATGTACTCTAAAGACCCACCTACCCAAATATTATACTGTTACGGAATACACCAAGACTTGTTTGATGATATGGAAAGGTCTATACCCAATTTTTATAGCAAACAAGGACTTCCCTCAATGGAGGAATTGGATGATTTTACCAGAGACAAGAAACATAAACTAATTGTTATTGATGACCTAATGCACGATGTCATGCGGAACAAAGATATGGAGCTGCTGTTTACGCAAGGTTGTCACCATAGAAGGGTGTCTGTCATACTACTTATACAAAACTTGTATCCAGGTGGTAAGCACGCTAGAACTATTGCCTTGAATACGTGGTATATGGTACTCAAGAAAAGTTTGAGAGATGTATCGCAAGTAGGAATACTGGGACGTCAGCTATACCCTGGTAAAACAAAAGGATTTGTGGCAGCCTATGAAGACGCATTAAGCACGAAACACGGCTACTTCTTAATCGATATGAGCCCACACGCTGAAGACAGATACCGTCTAAGGACCCATATATTTCCGGGGGAGTTCCCTATAGTGTACAGATTAACGTAAGAAGAAGGGGAAAAAACTTGTAAGAGTAACCATGGTCGAACTGATTAAACAGCAGCGTCATTTCTTTTATCTTCTTATAAGCACTACAGCCGCACAAAGGAAGGCATTGCTGAGTACAATTACCAGACATCAACTGAAAGCTCTTGCTCAAATTGCTTACAATATTCTTTGCTTTAAAATACGACTGACGCCGTCAGAGAAAGCTCAGCTGAAGCGACAGAGACGTTTTATTCATTTAAGTTGGATTCAAGCGAAAGAGAGAAGCCATCCTACATAAACCACGAGTGATCTACACCTTAGTGAAAATTGCTTTTGTATATTTGGAACCGGTGTTGCTCTAATGGAAAAGTTTATTTTGGTTCCTTACGAAAAATACCAGCGAATGTTGCAGCCTAAATACAAGGGATTTGGAGAGGCGAAGGACGACGAGACTGTGTCTTCTAAAGTGTCTGCACCACCCCCCGGGGAACGTAAAAGGAAAAAAAGAATTAAAAAGACGGAGAACGCTCAAAAGACAAAAATAGACTGGATATCGTTTTAAAAACAAACAAAGACAGTGTTCTTTTATATATTTATTTATACATAGAAAATAAAATACATATAATACATGTTAGAGTTTGTTTTTATTTACAATATTCCTAACATACATATCATTCCATCGTCTATTATACACATTAAAAGGTTTGACAATGTCATTTAGAGTTATTCCTGTACATCTGGCTCTGACATAATAAATACAATAGAGTGCACACATATCTGATTTAGAGTCTTGAATAGGATCACATATCATCCAGTACTTGTTTGTTGATACTGTTTCAAAGCCGGCATTGTAGTCACTAGGTTTTTTACCGAGAGAATCAAAGAATTCGTAAGGTCCTCGCCTTGGAAAGTAAAAAGTGACCCAATGTTTTCCCGGTCCATTGCTCTTGTCCGTGTTAGCAATAACAAAGTGTCCCTTTTTAACACGACATTGGTCAGCAACGCACACTGTTACAGGATACCCTTCGAGTAAACGTTCTAGTTCTAAATTATTCATTTCACATACACGGCTCTAGCATTGTCAATATTGAGTGCCTCGGGGAAGGTGGCGTACATAATCAAGGTGACGCTCTCTGGTAAAGCCTCTGCAAACTTGAGTTCTAAACGACAATGTCCTTTCCTTTTTGTGTTGAACGAATAGTAGGGGTCTATATCAAGGGCGTACAAACAGTACCCTTTCTTATAATCTTCTTTGGATATGTTCAAATCGCTTCTGTAGAGAGCTAATGTTCTGTAACACTCCAGATAATGATCCGCCGCATAATAAGGTTGCATTGGTTGCGAAGGTAAAGATTGTCCATCGACATAGAGTCCTACAAAACTGCAGTTGTAATGTTTAAAGTTGAATGGATTCTGTGAGTAATCGCCATTAAATGCGGCACTCGGGACTAGTCCTACTATCAGTTTACTGGGTACTAAACCTTGAAACACGTCATCGGCACTGTAACTGAACTGACCAGACGCTATAGCTGTCGTTTTGATCTCTGTGCGTAAGTAAGGGTATACGGCCGGTGATTCTTGAATGAGTTTTTCCTGAGCTAAGAAGACACCGCTACTGAGTCGCTGAATGCAAAGTTTAAAACATGCGTCCACAATTTTCACCCTAAAGCCGGGTTCCAATGCATCTGTAATTATCCTAAAGGGGTCTCGACTAGGATGGAGTTTTATACCGACAGACACTCCGTTGATGAGCAGTTTGGGTTGTTGAAACAAATCAATGTGCAACGGTCCTTCCATTTTCCACAATTTTGCTACTTTGAGTGAGTTTGAATCTAACGGCTAACCCTTTATTACTTCCTGTTTTAGCATCATTGGTATTAACGTCTCCCGTATCTTTAAAGTAGAATTGACTGGTCAACAAATTCCTCTGCATATTTTCGTTGGACTGTAAAATCGTGTCTATGTAAGCTTTATAGGGGTAATTGATCCCCGTGTGTGATAAAGGAGTTTGCTGTAGAGACACATCGACCTGGCTGAATATGGTGTGCAGTGGTAGATTGATTGGGGCGACGACTTCGTTCTGGTTGACTGCATTTCCATCCCCCTTGACGATTTGCAATTTTAGGTTAAGCACGCTCCTTTTGAGATCCAAATACGCTGAAGATTGACCGGGTACATTAAATTCGAGAGCGGATGCATTTGTCACTTGATTTACTGGACGATAAGTGATCCATTCTCTCGACTGTAATGACGTGTCTGCAGGAGACGAAACGAACAAAGACAACTCTTCATTATGATAATCTTCCATGTTTTCAGAAAATTTTAGAATTGAAATACAGGATTGACAAAGTTAGGTCTCTTTTGTTTAGATGGTTTGTACGCGAAGGCCAATGTATTCTTACGTTTTTGTGACCCCTTCTTACGCTTTTCGTCCTCTTCAGTCTTCTTACGGTTGACCTCTGACATTGCAATTTCTGTCGCCTGTGCTACAGGCAACACCAGGTTTACTGAGGGTTGTTGGTTCATTTCAGCCATTTTTCTAAGAGGATTACCACTACCGACTATGTAACGGCCTTTATGATCGGGTCTAACGTAACCGTCCCTCAAGTCTTTAAAATGCTGATACCATTTCTCTGGGTCCGGTACATAAGGGATCCATTTCTGCTGCATATGATCGTACACCTCTATGGAGCCCATCCTTTCTTGAAATGTAACACGCAGTGAAGATCTTTGGATTTAAATTCAGTTGGCTGTAAATCTTCGTCTTTCAAATACAGATTCAACTAGTGAAATGATTCGCAGTCAGTGGTACGTATACTGGATGGCTGTACTGTATGGAAAGAAGCTTTTTATATCTGGTTCCAACTTCTACATTTTTAAGTACCGGCACTTGCGTGTTTCTTACGTATGTTTGTTGTACCAGGTCGCAGCACAAGTACAGTCTTTTACTTCTGGGTGTAAAGTCGCAGGTGAGAGAAATTTCCGTCAAGGCACAGGTCCAACGTCCTTCCAAAGTGTATGACTTGGGAAATTGGTTGTAGAAATCGGCTGGATTGTTGTTTTACGGATGTTCTCAGAATCCCTGCTGTTTAGATAGAGGTAAAAATCGGCCATGTTTGCTTTCTTCACATACATATGAGCCTTCTTACGCTTCTCTGGTGGTTCTGATTTCATCCAGAACAGTGTCAATTAGATGGGTGGTCCTTAACAATATGGGTACGAGAGAGTGTTGATGTTTAAGCATCGTTTTCTTTCTCGTCAAAGACACATTTTCAGAAGCCAGAGACTGTATCACAAAGCGTCTTCTTTGAAGTAAATGAACATCTCTTCTCTTGGGATTAATTATTCCATTTACGAATCGTTTGGCCACTTGAGCAATAGCCTTCATTTGACTCGCCGTCATATTGCTGATCATATTTTTCCTGACAGATATAGCGGCATCTTTTAGATTTAGTGAAAAGTTTAGTTTTTGGTACACCTTTGTGCGGTTCATGGCTGCCAAATGTTATCACAGCTCATTCATTTTTACGCGTATAAAGTTCCAGTTCAATCAGCGTTGGATAGACGACGTTGTCAATCTGTGTCATAGATTTAATGCCCGTGATGACCACTTTTCCGGTAGAAAAACAGCAAAAATTCACTCCATCCCTTTTAAAATTGGCGGCGGGGAACAGTTCCGGTTCATACACGACTACGTAAAAGCTCTCCTTCACTAACTGTTCTAAGTCTAGTGTAGCGCTTAATGTGTGTGTGTTGCGGAAAGAGTGATCCATTTGACATCTGCTAGATGCACAGAAAGCCCCAGCCGCTGTAACCGTCTAGCGTATTGTCTCAGACACTGGCGTCCCTCTTCTGCGCGAGCCACTTTTCCGTTGCAGTTAATCACACCATTGGAAAACAGTATACAGTTCCCACCAATAGTTTTGTGTTGCCAAAATAGTCCGGGAAATCTTCCTGGATCGTACCTCACGTTGGCTAAACGATAGCATGTCCGTTTCAAGTCTATGGGGCATCCTATATTGGCGCTGTACACAATATTGGTAATAATCATAGTGTTGACCTGTGAGTATTTGCAGTTGAAATGAGTGAAAATTAAAATGACTTGTATTAAACGTGAAGCTGATCGCGTGATCTCATGTCATTGGCTGAAGCTACGAATAGTTAATGACGTCATTTTCAGGAATCCAGCTGTCATACTTTTTTGGCCAATGTAGCCAGCGCACCAAGACTTCTCTTTGTTTCGAACCCTTCTCTTTAGGATCTTCTCAATATGGTATTCGGTAGACTGGTCGACATGTATAGCTTGGAGTTCTTGCTCATAAAATGTGCCGTCTAAACTTTCGCCGTCCCAGTCTACCAGGATGTACACAGGCACGCCATCTCTTCTGAAACGTGATTTGATTTTAAATATTTCGCCGGTCCACTTATGTGAGTACTCTCTGTCAAAAATGCTTCTCGCGTGCGGAAGGCGAACCGTTTGACCTATTTTAAACTTGTAATTTTTTCACGGTTTTGGTAGGGATCCCTTTGGTTCTCAGTAAGTATTGCTGTAGTCTACTTTCTCCCTCGTTGTCCTTAGTGATGGAAGCCGGTGGTTTACCCAGATTTCGATGCACTGTGTGATTATAACTATAGACTACATCTTGAAGAATGTCTATATAGCGTCGCGTTCTATGTTTCATCATATATCTAAGCAATTTATGTTTCAACGTCTTGATCAGTCGTTCCGCATAATTCGCTTTGGTCTCTGTATTCAAGGCGTAGAAGTGGTGAATGTTTTGACCTTGTAAATATTTATTCACCTCTTTGCTGCGGAATTCCATTTCCCTATCAGATCTCACCATATTCGGTATCCGTGATTCTGATAACATACGTTGTAAGGCCTTGACCACATCAACACCTTTCTTGCTTTTGACGGGTCGGCAGTGAGCAAATCGGGAGAAAATGTCTATGGCGACCAACACGTATTTGTGACCGTCATTCTGTTTTGCCAGATCAACCATGTCCATGAGATCCACATCCCACTGACTGTTAAGGCCCGCCACTATGACTCGCGACCGGGTATATTTGCGTCTGGCGCCTCTGGTCAGAGAATAAGACTCTTGGTCTTGTAACCATTTTCGTATGCGATGTCTACCAATTCTATATTCACCTTGGGATTTTACGATTTGGTACAACTTTTCTGGACCTAAGTAACTTGCGGGAAATTTAGGATTAAAATACAAGGAAGACAAATACTGTTTCCAGTCAGTCATATTTTTATTTTATTTTTTTTTGAACATACAGAAATTCTACATATTCTTACACTACAATACTATACAATAAATCAAATGTTATAAAACACTGCTATACAAATGTTCATTTGCTCGTCTCTCAAACACTTCTATCAACCGTTCCGCGGCCTCCCTGGCTTCCCGTCGTAACTGACGGCATCTCATCCAAAATAACAGTTTGTCTAACAAAGCTATGGTCATCACTGTAACCCCGAACATGTTTTATAGTGACCAAATGTCTCTCACTTTTTACATAGGTTCGTCTCTGTTATCTCTCCAGTTTTGAAAGCGTTTTGGATCCAGGTGTTTCACAAAATTATTGGATCCCGTCCCCAAACCGCCTAAGGTTGCACCTGATCCGAACGTGAACTCTGTGTGTCTTTGTGGAGGAGCACCAATCATTTTGATGTATTCACAATTGGGCGCCCATTTGCAATGTTGTTTGATAGCATCATCCTCTCGTTCCCAAGAACTCAGTTTTACTTGGCACCTAAAACACTGGCATACGTCCGATTTTCCCGTATAATATAACCCAGCTCTCGCCAATTGAAATTTGTCCGGAAGCATTTGCTTTGGATAAGTATCGAACGTTTTGAGTCTATTTTCGTAGTATTCCATGTTGACGTTGGTTACTGTACAGTCCATGACGTTCATGGTGTGAATGACGATGTCTTATAGACGGCTCGTTTATATATACAAAAGTAGTGTTTCCTAATTGGTTCATATTTTTGTAGAACACAAATGTTATTGGCTGATATATTTCAGTCTATTTGTCGTAATAAAAGGTGTTTCAGCGTTTAGTAATTAACTACTCTACACTAGTCATATATTCATATTGAGACGCAATAATTCGACAAGTCACAATTACAGTTCTTTAACCAGTCTTCATGGTTTACATGGTGTTTTTCTGAGATGGCTTATAATAGACGTCACCTTCTCTCTTTCTCCGACAATTTGGACATTCAAACTCGTATCTTTGCTACATGTTTACCAGTTTAGACTATCATTCGGATTACATTCGGGACATTGAAGAAATCCGAGTTGGTTCATGTGGTCGCTCTGGAGATAGCATGGCACAATTCCGTCTAATTCGGGTAACGTATTTCCAATCTCGGATAATAATTCTTTCAAACGACGATATTCCGTAGGTCTCAAACAAATGCCCTTCTTGGTTGGCACGATCTCTTCCTGGGGTTTCCAGTACTGTCTAATATCTACGCACACACCATTTTCTGCGACATTACAATAGACATTTCCACCAAGGTGATTTCCATAAGATTTTTTCTCTTGCAGGGCGTTGTCCGTATACTCTAGTTGGTTAACCCAATTCTTCCAACGCATAAGGGTTAAACTAATTCCTTTCTTCGTCGGGTTGTCGTCTTTCCATTCCCTGATATCAACTCGTAGGTCTCCTTTCCACGCGCTCACTTCCATGTATCGATCATTTCCTAGACAAAACTTAGATCTGAAGCTAGCCATGTTTCTTGTTTCAGTGTCAGAATATATATGACTCGAACGTGTGTTTCACTGTCATTTATACGTTTAAAATTAATTCTGATTGGTCTAGGAATTCACAAATCTGATTGAGTGTTATTTGTAGTTACTTCCGTCAACATCTAATTATAGATACACATTCTGAAACTAAATTACATGTACATTGTATTCAGAATCATTCAGTCCGAGACGATAGCAGAGTGTCTGTTTAATTTTTATTGTTGCTTGTTACCTAAATCAATGTATTACAAGGACCCGACTCTCAAGATCATTCCTAAGATCGAGAAACCTCATGAGTCAGCTCTCTATACCGTGTAGACCGTGATGCGCAGACCTCCTAACCTTTTGGGTCCATAGGACTGATGATGGGTTTTTTCCACCAATTGCGTATATGCAAATGAGTTACTATCTATAAAAACAACATGGCCGACTGTTACTAAATATAGAAACTACGTCATCCAAGATGACGTCATTTGACGCCAAAAGGACCCCATTACTACTAATAGTGTGGTTAGGTTAACTGACCGTCCCGACATGACCATAGTTGTTTACCGTGGACGTTCAGCAATAAATTAATTAATTAATAATTTATTAATATTCCATGATTTTTTCAATAATGATGAGTTGTAATGAGCTATAAACAATGTGTTTTTAAACTTCCGTTACAAATATTTGGAAATGTGATTTTCTATGCTCCTAGTCCCATTAATATTGCGTTGCTATACCTCTATTTCTTCATGCAATAGTAATAACATATCACAGGCATTGTAAGACCCATAAAAGTACGTTTTGTGTAGTATTTCAGGTTTCTTGCCGCATTTCAGTTTGCCATATTGTCATTTTGAAAACGTTGCCAAGAAATCATCAGAAGATCACTCAAAGAGTTTGCTTAGTATACTTTGAAATTCAAAGTGTTGTTATATAACCGTTAAAGAAACCCCATTTAATGTATAGACTCAGGTTTCGTACATAAACTTTCGTTATTCGTCGGTAACGAAGGTTTAAAAATAAACCTGTGAACCAAAGATAATACCAGCAACTCTTATCATATTGATGATCCGAAGTATTATGTATAGCCTTGTTTGAATGGAGTTTGTTATATTGATTTTTGCAGATACA
Organism: Ctena decussata; assembly: GCA_963989385.1. NCBI lineage: Eukaryota > Metazoa > Mollusca > Bivalvia > Lucinida > Lucinidae > Ctena > Ctena decussata. Next base: position 56,115,693 of record OZ022509.1, read on the forward strand.
CAGATTATAATAGCTTCAAAATAAACCTGGCCGAAGTTAACTTCTGAAGTACAAGTTTTAACTTTCCGCAACATGTGTATTAGCATTCTATTTCATTTTACAAGAATGTATACTTTCACTAAAAACAATGTATTTTGCTTCAAACCCCCGTGAAAATGTATTCATCCACCAAAATATTAAAAAGAAGCTACTATTGTGGGGATTATAGATATTGAAGGAATGGTAACGAATGTTTCAAAATGATAACGAAGATTTTATTGCTTTAACGGTCAATAACGCAGTCAAAATGGGAAAAGCTTCGTAATTTCGAATGTTGATATAAATGGTTGTTCCTTTTAAAGTTAAATACAGGGAAAGAAACGATGTATTTGAATATTATTTTGATTCCTTAAACTTTCGTTACTATGTCAACTGGTTTCCATTTTAATTACTAATTTGATACATTGCCTTTTCTGGCAAAATATATTGTGCCGGGTCACTACAAGATGCTTTATGTAACTGTTTTTAAATATTACATAGACTGAGTATCTCGTCTCTTCTTGTATTGTTGAATAACAAGTAACTATGCTGATACAGAAGGCATCTGATACATGAAACACTTTTAAGCTGAAAGTTTGTAGGAGGCAAAGAAGGCTTGAAAGTGAAAGGATATATCAAAGACTCTTTCAATCAAGAACACAATGGTGCTACTTAAAATTAGGTATACAAACGGATCTTTACATCACTGCTTGTAAACATATAAAGGTGTTTTTCTTTTGCGATAACGAAGGTTATTTTGAAACTTAAAGCTTCCGACTGCAATAATTCAGCCACCATTATCTCAAAAACGGCTGGAGTGTTGCATTCAAAACTCTGGATTTATCACGAGGAAGTGCGGTACGTCAGTTTAGATCAAGAATGATAAAAATTATCGAAACTTCATTTTTCACTTTTTATTTTGCCCAAATAAACCTACTTATTGAAAAACAGTGCGGGACCGAGGTCTTATTAGTGTGTTGGCTAGAAATGGCTCGAAACAAAATAACAACAGCTTCTGTTAGGTTTTACTGGTTAAAATTTTGGTCGTTTTGGGTTTAACTGCGCTTTGTAGTAGCAGTGTTGCAATCTTTTGCAATTCTTACGGTATTTCTACATGTAAAGTTTTTAGGATGTGCAAGGCGCTATCAGGCGAGCTTTCCTGTCCCGCTGACTGTCTTGTTCTGAACATGGATCAGTCTGTAGCTGTCCCATTTCTGACATGAAATTGATAAAATTGGCATACTGCTTATACCTACATAGGGAGTGGTCGGACGGTGCGATAGTGCTGTGTGTAACTTCCATAGCTGGGGGGGGGGGGGGTTTGGTTGTTGTTTTTCCTTGGTTTAACGGCCCTTTGAGACAGTATTTCAGTCTATATGTTGCCGTCTCCCAAAGAAAGGGAGAAAGAAAATAAATGATAGACGAGATAAACTGTCTAAACAACGCCGACCCGCACCTGCTGCAAGCACAGTAGGCCCTTGCCCTACTATAATCCAAATCAGTAGGACGTCCCGGGACTGGAGGCTAAACCCAGTACCACCCGACCACCCGTTGTCGGGTGGTGCGGTGGTGCTGCGCGTAACTACTAGTGCCGGAGCGTCCTACTGATTTGGAACATTGTAGGGCAAGGGCTTATTGTGCTTGCAGTAGGTGCAGGTTGTTCGGACATATTTTTCTTTCATTTCTCCCACTCTGGGAGACGGCCCGATATAGACTGAAATACTGTCTCAAAGGACCGTTAAACCCAAAACAATTAATCCATAGCAGAGGCGTCCTACTGATTTGGATCATTGTAGGGCAAGGACCTACTGTGCTTTCAGTAGGTGCGGGTGGGGTTATTTGGACATTTCTCCTCTCTTAGAGACGGCCCGATGTACGCTGAAATGGTCGTTAAACCTCAAACAATCAATCAGTCAATGAATATACTTGCACCAGATTTGCTGATTGTTTACATGTAGTATGATTTGAGCATAAAGATAAGTTCCTCTTAGCTTTTACTTAGATAGTAGCAATAAAATAGATGAAGAATAAATGCAAACACAAAATGTGTGCTTTGTAATAATTTGTTACTGTAAATGTCGTAAAAATATGCCCTAAACGTTTGCTGACACTGAAAGTTGAAACTTATGCCTTTAATTCGGTCATTGGTCATGTGACCATAACGCTTGATTAGTTCAGATAAAAGGAAAGATTAAATTAGCAGCATACCTTGCACAGGGCTTACATGTTGCATCTTTTTCAATATAGATCTGTCATTTCGGCATGTTTTGGCCGCAAAAGTCTTACAATGGTATTTCCATTTGTAGCAGGACTTCCTTTTTAAACCTCCTTTTCGTATCTGTCATAATGTTGCCATGTCAGAATAACAGATATAATATAAAAAGTCACACAACGTTGCAGTTTGATTCCAGAAGTCAGGAAAACGCTGTCGCTATTGATTTATATACATGTACAAAATAAATGCAACAGTTTGGGGCCACAATGCATGTTAATCATACAAGGCCTAGTGTACAGGGGGCGATCGGGTGGTGTGATGGTGCTGTGTAAAACTTCCAGTCCGGGGCGCTCTTCTGATTTGGAACATTGTAAGGAAAGGGCCTGTTGTTTTGTTTCAAAATTGTAGCGCTGTGTTTGTCAGGCTTAACAGTTCGGTCTAAAGAAATCTGTCAGGTATTACTGGTTAAAATGTTGGTCGTTTTCTGTTAAATTAGACAAATACTACAATGAACTTGGCAAAATTTTGGAAATGCAAAACGCCCATTTTCCTTCATCAGAAATATAGAAGTTTGGCACCAACATATAGTGTAATCCGTGAACTAAAGCAGTCGAAACGTAAATAATCCAAACAATGTCACTTTTAGCTCGTCTGAACGAAAGTTCAGGAAGAGCTTTGTTGTCACCCTGGCGTCAGCGTCCGGATGTTTTGGGTAAAGTTTTTTAAAGACCTATATCTCCTTAACCAATGGACGCCAACCTGCACTATAGTTAGATATTGGCCCAAAGTTTAACAGGGTACCACCCCCACCCCACTCAAAGACCTTGATGTAAAGGCCATTGACTTAGAAAATTGGGGGTTTGTTTTTTTGACTGGATGTTTCGGATAAACTTTTTAAAGGCCAATATCTCCTTTACCCATGGATGGATTCCTTTGGTACTTGTTAGATATTGGTCCTAAGTTTTTCAAAGTACTGTAAAACACTTATATTTGGCGGTCACTTTATTTTGGCGATATTGGCGGAAAATAAGAAAATCGCCAAACTAAAATGCCGCCAATTAAACTGCTGATCAAGGGGAAAATCTGCCATTGAGAGCTGTATTCCTTCCATTATAATACCAAAGCAAACACATATCAAGAGTTTTCATCTAAAGTTCATGAAACATTGTCAGAATGTTTATCCTCATAATATCTAGCACAAATTCGAAACTGGGTCACGTCGGGTCAAAAACTATGTCACTAGGTCAAATCATAGAAAAACCTTGTGTACGCTCTAGAGGACACAGTTTTGATCCAATCTTTATGAAACTTTGTCAGAATGTTTATCTCAATAAACTCTAGGCCAAAACCGAAACTGGGTCATGTCGGGTCAAAAACTAGGTCACAGGGTCTAATCTTAGAAAAACCTTGTGTATGCTCTAGAAGGCACAGTTTTGATTCAAATTTAATGAAACTCTGTCAGTATGTTTATCCTCGTAATATGTAGGACAAGTTTGAAACTGGGTCATGTTGGGTTGAAAACTAGGTCACTAGGTCAAATCATAGAAAAACCTTGTGTACGCTCTAGAGGACACAGGTTTGATCTAATCTTTATGAAACTTTGTCAGAATGTTTATCTCAATAAACTCTCAGCCAAGTTTGAAAGTAGGTCATGTCGGGTCAAAAACTACGTCACTAGGTCAAATCTTAGAAAAACCTTGTGTACGCTCTAGAAGGCACAGTTTTGATCCAAAGTTCATGAAACTTTGTCAATGTTTATCCTTAAAATATGTAGGACAAAGTTGAAACTAGTGATGTCGGGTCGAAAACTAGGTCACTAGGTCAAATCATAGAAAAACCTTGTGTACGCTCTAGAGGACACAGTTTTGATCTAATCTTTATGAAACTTTGTTAGAATGTGTATCTCCATAAACTCTCGGCCAAGTATGAAATTAGGTCATGTCGGGTCGAAAACTAGGTCACTAGGTCAAATCTTAGAAAAACCTTGTTACATTGTCCAAAGTGACGCAGCACCGGCAATACTACTGTTGATATTAGAACAAATATGGCATTTTCCAGCATTTTAAATAAAAGAACACAAAAACAAGTTAGTCCAAATGTCTCCTATCAAATATTGTTTCAGATGCTTCTAATGAATTTAAAGAAATACGATCTGCTGTACCGATACGATCTGCTGTACCGATTCTTTGGCTTTCTCTTCTTTGACAACGTTTTTTTAAAGAAGCATATTAGACAAATTATAATCAAATTAAGACTCCAGTGCAGCTGATACTCAATGATATGTACACGAACAGGCTGAGATTTTCAGAATCTAAAAAATAAAAAAGAGACCATTTTAAATAAGTCACCTTGTGGAAATCCTATAATTTTCATGTTAAAAATGTACGTCCTGGTAAGTAAGTTTATTTAATTTACCTCAGTATAAATGTTATCATCTACATGAGCAATGCTATGCTGCTTTGATACTGAGAAGTGGAAGGTATTTCAGAATTGAGATATGTCTCATTTGATCGAAATTGAGAAAAAAGAAGGTGATCTAGACATGTCAATCATGGGATGTTGTACCAGCTCTTCATTATTTACAGTAGAATATGAATGCATTTTGTTTCTATAATTTTTACACATAATAATATGAGAAATTATCAAAATCAAATTGATTAAACAAAGCAAACTGATTATAATAGGATAAATTGTAAATGTCAGATTTAGCATGCAACTCGGGTTGTTCCATAGTTGGTCTTTATGCTTATATATCTATCATGCTTATCACCTTCTTTTATAGTAGATGAATCAACTGTTGGAATATGCTTTGCAGTGGTGGAGTGCTAGGAATAGATTGTGTACGGCTAGGAACTGAGTGCATGATTGTGTTAGACATCTCTGGCTCGGCCACGGTTGACTTTTCAACCATCACAGTGGTTGTGGGCTCTTTCCTAGCTGCGGTTGACTGCTCAAGACCCTGAAAATGAAATGAAATTACATTGATCTGGGGTAAAGGGGTTAAAACCCTGATAATTCCCCATTACTGCGGGGACAATAAAAAGTAATTGCCCGGCACCTTAACCTGATTATACGATTATACCCCCCTCTTCCCCCCGTGTAGGTGCGGGATGCTACAAACCCTTATTTTTGGTTACCGTAGAGAAAAACACCTCCCCCCGTTATCCCCGTGTAGGTGCGGGGGTGCTACAAACCCTTATTTTTGGTTACTTACCGTAGAGCAAAACACCTACACTCCTCCCGAGAACAAGAGCTGTCGCCTGACAGCATAGCTCGCCTGAATAGGTGCTTGCCCATCACACAGTGGCTATATATGGTGGAGTGGACTGCTATGCATAAAACTTCAGGCAAGCATGTCCATAATGACAACACATTTATAAATAAAAGCTATCTCAGAAATAAGTGTTAAAATAAAAAAAAATCCACATGAAATTTCCAAGGCCATGAGCTTGAGGTCAAAGAACTAAGGTGTGTGTGTGTAGGGGGATGGGTGGGTGGATGTGCGTGTGTGTGTGGGGGTTAGTCTGTATCAAAACCCTGAACCATTATCTAACATGAGTCCAAGTATAAGTATCAACTGAGGCCATTGTGGCCCTGTGAAATTATGTCTCATTAATATAAAATTTCAAATAAAAAATCTTTAAGACGAAATTCTAAGTCGATGACCTTGACTTCAAGGTCATCTAGTGGGGTTAAGTATATAGTGTTTTTGTAAAAACTCAAAAAAAGTGTCTAACACAGTTAAAGTGTAAACTAAATCTCTGCCATGCATTATGAATCAGTATGCTATTAGAAAACTTTAATAAAGACCAAATTTCCTAAGTCCCTGACCTTGACATCAAGATCTTTGAGCGAGGTTGGGGTAGTACTCTGTATGACTTTGGACTAATATCTAACTAGAGTTCAAATATATAAAGAATTCATCTAAGGGTTCAGGAGATATGTGTCTTTAAAAAACTTTAACCAAAACATCCAATCAATAAGAAGACAATTTTCTAAGTCCATGACCTTGACATCAAGGTAACTGACTGGGGTGGGGGTAGTACCTTGGAAAACTTTGGACCAATATCTAACTACAGTGCAGGTATCAAAGGAATCCATCCATGGGTTAAGGAGATATTGGGCTTTATAAAACTTTCACCAAAACATCCACTCCAAAAAACTCTCAATTTTCTAAGTCCATGACCTTGACATCAAGGTCACGGAGTGGGGTTGGGGTGGTCTAAGGGTTCAGGAGATATGTGTCTTTAAAAAACTTTAACCAAAACATCCAATCAATAAGAAGACAATTTTCTAAGTCCATGACCTTGACATCAAGGTAACTGACTGGGGTGGGGGTAGTACCTTGGAAAACTTTGGACCAATATCTAACTACAGTGCAGGTATCAAAGGATATCAAAGGACCTTGGAAAACTTTGGACCAATATCTAACTACAGTGCAGGTATCAAAGGAATCCATCCATGGGTTAAGGAGATATTGGGCTTTATAAAACTTTAACCAAAACATCCACTCCAAAAAAATCCCAATTTTCTAAGTCCATGACCTTGACATCAAGGTCACGGAGTGGGGTGGGGGTGGTACCCTGTTAAACTTTGGACCAATATCTAACTACAGTGCAAGTATCAAAAGAATCCATCAATGAGTTAAGGAGATATAGGTCTTTAAACAAGAGGGCCATGAGGCCCTGAATCGCTCACCTGGGCAATTGGCAAGGTGCCTTTTTCTTATGTCTGAAATTGTCAAAATATGAGTCTTGGGTCAAAAGTCGGTCAAAAGTCAAAGAATGACCATGACCGCTTGTACTCATAAATCTTCATGTACTCATTAAGACAACCATATATACCATTTTTAGGCCAAAATCTTCAAAACTTTCCACGAAAACTTATGTTCTAGCATTTTCCCATATTTCACCATGCCGCAAAAAAAGGTCAAGGTAAACCCAAGGTCACCATTTGAACAGTCTTGGTGGTACTCTAGTACTCTATGCTACTTACCAAGTTTCAAGGCCATAGGTGTACTGGTTCTGAAGAAGAAAAATATTAAAGATTTATACCATAAGTGGTAATGATGGCCATGTTGGTCATGTGACCTGGACCGTTGGAACAAATTTTTATTCAATCAACCCTTGGAGGCTCTATATGAAATGTGTTTACAATTGGCCTGTTGGCTTTTGAGGAATGTCAAAATATGAGCAATCTGGATCAAATGTCAAGAAATGACCTTGACCTCTTGTACTCATAATTCTTCATGACCTCATTAAGACAACTGTATATACCAATTTTTAGGTCCATGAAATCTTATGTTCTAGCATTTTCCAGTGTTTGACCTAGCTGTAAAAGGTCAAGGTCAACACAAGGTCATAATTTTAACACTCTTGATAGTACTCAAGTACCCAATGCTACATACCAAGTCTCAAGGCCATCGGTCAATCAGTTCTGGAGAAGAAGATTTTTAAAGGTTTTTACCATATATGGGCATAGTGGCCATGTTGGTCATGTGACCAGGACCGTTGGAAAATTCTTTCATTCCCTCAACCCCTGGAGGCTCTATATAAAATTTGGTCACAATTGGCCTAGTGGTTTTCGAGGAGATTGTTTAAAATTGTCAAAATATGAGCGTTCTGGGTCAAAGGTCACAGAATGACCTTGACCTCTTGTACTCACATATCTTCATATACTCATTAAGATGACTGTATATACCAATTTTTAGGCCAAAATCTTCAAAACTTATCATGAAATCTCATGTTCTAGCATTTTCCCATATTTGACCTTGCCGTAAAAAAGGTCAAGGTCAACACAAGGTCATAATTTGAACACTCTTGATAGTACTCAAGTACCCAATGCTATATACCAAGTCTCAAGGCCATCGATCAACTAGTTATGGAGAAGAAGATTTTTAAAGGTTTTTACCATATATGGGGGTGGTGGCCATGTTGGTCATGTGACCTGGACCGTATGAATAAATTTATGTTCCCTCAACCCCTGAAGGCTCCATATGAAATTTGGTATCAATTGCCCAGTGGCTTTTGAGAAGATTGTTAGAACTTATCAACAAATGAGAGTTCAGGGTCAAAGGTCAAAGAATGACCTTGACCTCCTGTACTTGTAAATCTTCATGTAGTCATTAAGATGACTGTATATGCCAATTTTTAGGCCAAAATCTTCAAAACTTATCATGAAATCTCATGTTCTAGCATTTTCCCATATTTGACCTTGCCGTAAAAAAGGTCAAAGTCAACCCAAGGTCATAATTTGAACAATCTTGATAGTACTCAAGTACCCAATGCTATATACCAAGTCTCAAGGCCATCGGTCAACTAGTTATGGAGAAGAAGATTTTTAAAGTTTTTTACCATATATGGGCGTGGTGGCCATGTTGGTCATGTAACCTGGACCATATGAATAAATTTTTGTTCCCTCAACCCCAAAAGGCTCCATATGAAATTTGGTTTCAATTGGCCAAGTGGCTTTTGAGAAGATTGTTAGAACTTATCAAAATATGAGAGATCAGGGTCAAAGGTCAAAGAATGACCTTGACCTCTTGTACTCATAAATCTTCATGTAGTCATTAAGATGACTGTAGATACCAATTTTTAGCCCAAAATCTTCAACAGTTTCCAAGATATCTTATGTTGTAGCATCTTGCCATATAAAAGCATAAGGAAGCAAATTTGACCTTACCGTAAAAAAGGTCAAGGTCAACCCAAGGTCATAATTTGAATAATCTTGGTAATACTCGCATGCCCGATGCTACATACCAAGTTTCAAGCTCATCGGCCTATCGCTTCTGGAGAAGAAGATTTTTCTAGGTTTTTACCATATATGGGCGTGGCGGCCATGTTGGTCATGTGACCAGGACCGTTTGAACAACTTTTCGTTCCTAAGACCTCTGGAGGCTACATATGAAATTTGGTTACTATTGGCCCAGCGGTTTCAGAGGAGAAGTCGTTTGAAATTGTTGACGGACGGACGATGGACGGACGGACGGACGACGGAGCCTTACCATCCTATAAGCTCCCCCGGAGCCGCTGGCTCAGGTGAGCTAAAAACTTTAACCAAAACATCCAATCCGGACGCCGACGCGGACGCCGACGCCAGGGTGACAACAATAGCTCTTCCTGAACTTTCGTTCAGGCGAGCTAAAAATCTCACCACGTCACCCGAGTAGTCTATGAAAAAGTTACAAAGACCCTTTTCAAGTTTCTCAGACACTTTTAGAGCTAGAGCCATGAAACTTGGCTCATGCATTCATCTGGACGAGAAGAGATCAGTCATCGTCAATATTGAGTCTTTACCAACATTTTACAGTTGACTTACTTTGCAACTTTTTGTCAAATTTTCGTGTTTCTCAGAAACTATAAGGGCTGGAGCCAAGAAACTTGGTTCATACATGCATCTTTGCTGATTTAACAACGTTTTGTGACAAAGCGCCAGCAGGCGAGACACCGCATTTCGCGTAATTCTTGTGCTTTCAATACTATTGCCAAAAAACGATGCAGGCCACACTTTTGTTCAACATGTCAATAAATTCATTTGTCGCTCAAAACAACCAACCCATGTCGAAAGCAGCATTGTTGTGTAAGGTAGCTTCATGGGGATCAGCGTCAGACACGGCTTTTTAGTTGTCCGCATATTCATATTTCAAACTGCGGTTAGCTCTCTCGTGTATGGCGAACATCGTCAACGTCGACCGTTTTGTTCTCAGAACTCAACGGAAATGCGACAAACTTACCATGCTTGTCGGGGGTGGCCGGGTGGTGCGATGGTGCTGTGTGTAACTTCCAGTGCCTACTGATTTGGAACATTGATTCATTTGGAACCTGCCTCTGCTTCTGCGAGCGATAACAGTATAATAGCCTTACTTCAAGATTAGTTCAAGATTAGGACAAATTCGACCTGTCCAAGGTTGCAGAGGGAAATCTACTAAAAGACGACAAAACATTGCTCTTCCGTATTGCAAGCGGGGGTGGCTGGGTGGTGCGATGGTGCTTGGTAGAACTTCCAGTGCCGGAGCGTCCTACTGATTTGGGTTATAGTAGAGCAAGGGCATACTGTAATTGCAGTAGGTGCGGGTGGGGTTGTTTGGACATTTTTTCTCTCGTCTATCATTTCTCCTCTTTCTCCCTCTTTGGGAGACGGCCCGATATAGACTGAAATACTGTCTCAAAGGGCCGTTAAGCCCAAATCAATCAATCAATACCATGCTTGTCGGCTGGTTACAAAGATGTAAGAGGTATCTGAGTCGGCTTGAATACTGTTGAGATTAAAGCTGTCATTCTTAGTCTGGGTAAGCTACTTGAATCATAAATCATACTTCTTCGAGGAATTCACAAATTCAAAAACTATTAGAAACGCATTATGAAATTTCAAACACTAAAGAAATAGTTTTTTGTTGGATCCCCAGTCATATGAACATAGCTGGTAATGAAACCGCTGACAGAAAAGCAAAATAATCTCTTAGTCTAAATGTGTCTATGTTTGAAATTCCCTTTAACAATTTTAAACCCGCTATCAACAAGTACATCTTATCAAAGTGGCAAACATCATGGGACACAGCTGTTTTTAATAAACTACACGAAATTAAACCTATCATTGGGAATAACCCTTCATTTATTCGAAGTTTAAGAAGAGAAGAAATTGTAATTGCTCGACTGCGCATAGGCCATACAAGAATCACCCATTCGTACTTACTAAATCGCGAAGAACAGCCTTTCTGTATAGTTTGTAACCAGCTCTTTACAGTTAAACATATTCTTATTGACTGTGTTGACTTTTCACAAAACAGAAATAAATATTTTCGAGCTAACAACTTGACACAACTATTTCAAGATGTACCTGTTGACAGTATCTTACTCTTTTTAAAAGATATTAACCTTTTTAACAAAATATAAACCTTTTCTACATTTTTACCCTGTATTACTTCCATGTTAATAATGCAAAGTTAGTTTTATAAAGTGCCGTACCTTTCAGTTTTCTTTATATTTTAAGTAATATGCAACCTTCATGACGCTAATGACCCAGTGGGTTGACGCGTCGTTAAACTTTAAATCATCATCATCATTACTTGAATCCATAGGTCGGCAGTGGAAGTCGGTCATTATGCTGCTGGGGAAGAGGAAGAAGAAATCGAGGCACTGTATATAGCTCGTTGGCTTTTATGGGTCGTAACAGCCCATGGGCACTTGCGGATTGGGCGTCCCAACGTTGGTGCGTTTTGGTTAGTTGGTTGTTCTGGGTTTAACGGCACTTTGAGGCAGTATTTCAGTCTATGTCATACCGTCTCCCAGAAAGAGGAGAAATGATAGACGAGAGAAAAATGTCCAAAACCACCACCGCCCGCACCTACTGCAAGCACAGTAAATATCTTGCATTTGCTTCATTGTCACCCGACGTAGGCGGAGGGGGACTATAGAAATGACCCTTGTCCGTCCGTGTGTGCGTCCGTCCTTCCGTCCGTCCTTCCGTCCGTCCGTCCGTCCGAAATCTTGTCCCCGCAACTCCTCCTACGTCTTTCATCGGATTGATTTGAAATTTTACAGATTGTATTCTTATGATATGAAGATGTGCATGTGGTTTTCGATTTTTGTTTCGGCCATTTTTGATGGAGTTACAGCCCTTGCTGACTCAGACCTTCTTAAATCTTGTCCCCGCAACTCCTCCTACATCTTTCATCGGATTGATTTGAAATTTCACAGATTGTGTTCTTATGATATGAAGATGCCCATGTGTTTTTTTATTTTTGTTTCGGCCATTTTTAATGGAGTTACGGCCCTTGCTGACTTAGACCTTGTCCCCGCAACTCCTGCAACATCTTGTATCAGATTGACTTGAAATTGTGCGGAATGTTTCGTCATGATCTGAAGATGTGCATGTGATTTTGGAATTTCAATTGCCCAATTTTTTACAAAGTTATGGCCCTTTGTCATTTTTTGGCATTTTTCCAACTTTTGAACCGTTTGACCGAGAGAGCTGAAAGTTGGTATGGTATTAGCATTTGGTAAATTGATTATTCTGATTATTGTTAGGATGTGCTAATTGATAAGTGACAGAGTTATTCCCCTTTCATAGATAATAGACATTCACTTAAAGGTAAAGGGATAACTCCAGAACTATTCATATTAATGGGCTGAATTTTCATAAATGCATTGTTCATTTTTCATCAGATTCATATAAGCAGGATTATGGCTCTTGTTATTTTGTTACTGGGTATACAGTCTAGATGTTTTGCTCATTTTGTAAGGGTCTGAAGTTTCAGTAACCTGATTTTACACATATATGCCCCATTCTGAACTTAAGTATTTTATAAAGAGGCCCAGTAATTGGGTATACGTCTGTGCTTATGTTCAGTTATCATTTGCTTACCAGGTTCTGTTATATATATATTTTCTGTTTTTGGCCATACATTTACTCTGAAACAGAATAAAGGGCTGAAGTTTGTGACACATTTCAAACGTCGGGTGACACTTGGCCGATGGCCTTTTATTGGTTCTGCAGAAGAACAATGTTTGGTTTAAACATTGTTATCGCCCAAGGCAGCCAACCTTGTTGGAGCGGTACCACTTGAATAAACTTTCGTTCCCCCCAAACTCTGGAGGCTGCGGAAGTAATTTGCCGGTTCCAATCAGCCGAGCGGTTTCAATAGAGGTGTTTGGAATTGTGGAAGACGACTGACGCCACTTGACAACGTCGATTGACGACAGACAGTGATAGATTGCAACAACTCACACTAGCGAGCTAACAAGATATTTACCTCAAATTTAGTATGGAGATATATTCGTACGGGACTGCTGTTATATTCTTCCAAGAATTCTCCAATGAGAAAGAGATTGTCATTTTAACGGCGATCTGTCAGTTTGTAGCCAGTGAAGGTAGCGAGAAATGCTTGAGCCGCGACGTGAGAAAACCAACAATGTGGTCGTGCGTCCAGCGCAGACTCAGATCAGCCTGGGCATCCGCCCAGTCTGATCAAAGTCTTCGCTTTCCGCATGAAGGTAGCTTAGTCCCTCGGCTACCCTTTAAGCGCTTAGCAAAGAGTCTGATCAGACTGGGTGGATGCACTGGGTGGATGCCCAGGCTGATCTGAGTATGTGTTGGGCGCACAACCACATTGTTGGTTTTCTCGTGTCGCGGCTCACTTAAGCTCAGACAAGTTTAGGGATAGCATCTAGTTCCGGCCACATGGAAAGTACTTGTCTGTTCGTCCAATGTAGCACTCTTATTCACATCAGGATGATATCTTTCCCAGCCCTTGCTTTCCCTCACCTGTTGGTATTAAAGAGTTCCCTTTGAAACAGTGTTTACATCCATGTGTATACGTCTCGTTAGCAGTGCTCCTCTGTTGTTATGTTTAATCCGCTTCTGAAACGTACATAGGTTAATGAACGGCGGCTGCTAAAAAACATTGTAGATGGCAGTATGCATTAAGCAAAACACAAATTCGATCCTGATACTCTTCGTGACACAAGTTATCATTACCTTAAATCGATTTTAGCTTAGCTTGTAATACACCAGTTATGCGCCTATCCAACTCCATTGTACTCCATACACTTCTAGGCAAACCTCTTCAAAAGTCTGCTGAACCGACTCTTCAGAGGTGACACTAGAGTCTGGTCAGCAGATTGCGAAGTTGCTGTTGTGTCAAGGCTGCTGCTGGGATGTATTCTCTGAAGAGGAATCTCTAAAACATTTAGTTGTCCTGTTTATATCATCTTCCTGTGTATTCCTGAAAATTTTATGCCAACAGACACTATCACCGGATGCTGAAATTAATGAACTGTCTTAACAAGACTCTCCCAAGGGTAGAATCATATTCAGAAAGAGGAAAGTTGGGGAATCAAGGGAAGAAAGGAACAGGTTTAATCTTCCGGTTCTTCCCAGGAAGGGTCTCATTAAACTCTAATAAAAGTTTCTACATACAAACAAAAGTAAAGCAAAAACAACTGAAACACATATAGATGACAGGGATATTTCTGGCCGACAGATGTGGTGTGTGGCCTTTTAGATAAAAAACATAATAAATTTTCGAGCAGAGCGACAACTCCCCATACTTCCCAGAAAAATTATGAGTCTTTTTGTACACCCAGAATTATCCCTGACTGTTAGAATGTAATTAATGGATGAAATGGAATACAAAGACAGTTGTTTTGCCGCTTAGAGCGAAGTCATTTTGTGTTTTAGCTAGATCTGCCCGCCACTGCCACTGGCGGGGACTCCTCTTTGGAGACGACTTCCAGGCAAACCTCCTCAAAAGTCTGCTGAACAGACACTTCAGAGGTGACACTAGTCTCTAAACTGACTAGAATCTGGTCAGCAGATTGCGAAGTTGCTGTTGTGTTTAGGCTGCTGCTGGGAGGTATTCCCTGAAGAGGAATCTCTGACACATTTGTCCTATTAGTATTATCTTCCTGTGTCATGTTTTATTGCTAACCAAACCATTATCTACTATATTCATATGCTGACACTGCACATTATGATTAGTGCTTACCTTTGCCGCGCAACTTTGGAATTGATCCCTGTCTGCACTTCGGATGACTACGAACCTTTAAGGCACTCAAAAGGAACATGATGTCTCGTGATATTGTGTTGTTCTGCTTGATTATTTTATATCGTTCATGCTTTTCAATCTGTAGTCTAGTTTGTAAGCATCAAGTTGTAGTTTCATCAGGCTGCAACCTGAATGGCGGCGATTCCATTTGCTACTAGACAGCAAATGTTTGTTGTCAGACAGTGTTTGCAACAATTAACGAACATGTGGGTGGATATCAGCGAATGCTACATGTTGAAAAAACTGGAGCTCTCAACAAACGAGGATCCATGTGAAAATGTCAGAATGGATAGATCTCAAAGAAGGATTGTTGAAGTGATCGACCAAACAGGAGAGGGCATTATCTGTCCAGTGGGTAAGACTCCTTTATAATGGAGAGAGAAATCCATATAGCATTGTTAAATTGAGGCCAGGTGCCCTGTAAACCTTGTGTCTCTCCTGTTATTGCATGAACTTGTTTACATACTGAGCAAAACCATCGTTGAAGAAAGTGCTTCAAATGCACTCCGGTTTGAGTGTAACCAGCTAGACATGTTAACTCCCAAGCTCTCCCTTCAGATGTGCATGTGCAGCCATAACAAATCTTCCTCTATCTGTACAGGCCGGACCGCGTAGCGCAATCGGTAGGGCGCCTGACTCATAAGTCAGAGGTTCTGGGTGCGATACCGGTCGTAATGTAAAGCTTACAAACACAGGTAAGCCTGTGATTTTTTAGAAATAGGAAATGGTCATAAAAGAGATATGAGCTAATAAAAATCTATCTGGAATGTTGTAAACCTGCTTTCAGAAGAATATTCAGGGCGAAGAAACCCAGGGAACAGCTGCCGCATGGAAGAAAGCTCGTGCTTTTGAAAAAGAGAACCAACAGCTGAAGATGCAAGTCACAGACTTTCAGGAGCAGCTTTCACTTGCACAGGTTGGTCAAAGAAACCTTAAGATAACTAAGGACCATACAATGATAAACATGCGTTATTAGCAGATAGAATAGCTAGCCTAATGTGCGTTTGCTATAACTGATTATTAGCTCACCTGGCCCGAAGGGCCATAGTGAGCCATTGTCATACCAATGCGTCCGGCGTGCGTCGTGTGTCGTGCGTCGTCCGTCAACACCTAAAAACAAATATTCAAACATCTTCTTCTGTAAAACTACTGGTCCCATGGTTCTCAAGTTTCACGTGGAGCATGACCTGACTCCAGGGTCTCAGAATTGTAAAATTGGGTCAGGTTGAAAATCCAAGATGGCCGCCGTTACTAAAAATAGCAAAAACAACAAAATAAACTTCTTCTCCAGAACCACTGGGTGTATTTGTTTGAATTTTGGCATGGAACATCAGTGAATCCTCGGTATTCAAAATTGTAAAAATGAAAAAAATCTGTAGCGGAGTTTTGTCACAGTGACCTACTTTCTGTTTACGTGTGTAATTTTGCCCAAATGCCAATGTCAAAAAATGACCTATTTAAACAACTTCAAACAACTTCTTCTCTAAAACCACTGAACCCATGGATCTCAAATTTCACATGGAGCATGACCAGACTGCAGGGTTTCAAAATTGTAAAATTTGGTCAGGTCAAGAATCCAAGATGGCTGCCGTTACTAAAAATAGCAAAAACAACAAAATCAACTTCTTCTCCAGAACCATTTGGTATATTTGGTTGAAAGTTTGCATGGAACATAAGTGGGACCTTGGTATTGAAAATTGTAAAAATAAAAAAATCTATAGCGGATTTAGGTCACAGTGACCTACTTAGCGTTTACAAGGCCGATTTTGCTCAAATGTCAATATCTAAAGAAAATGCAACCAATTCTTACCAGATTTGGTCAGAAATGGTTCTTGAATGGAATTATTTCAATTTTGTGCCAGTTGACTATCCAAGATGGCCACCATGGGGGCCGTTACTAAAAATAGCACAAACATAAAAATGACAATTACTCAAGAACCCTTGAATGGAATTGAACCAATTTTGTGTCAGAATGTTCCTTGCATGAAGCCGTTTCAATTAATTGCAATTTGGCATTCCAAGATGGCCGCCATCTGATGTTACTAAAAATAGCACAAACATAAAAATGACAATTAGTCAAGAACCCTTGAATGGAATTGGACCAATTTTGTATCAGAATGTTCCTTGCATGAAGTCGTTTCGATTAATTGCAATTTGGCATTCCAAGATGGCCGCCATCTGCCGTTACTAAAAATAGCACAAAACATGAAAATGACAATATCTCAGTAACCGCTGAATGGATTTTGACGAAATTTGTGTCAAAATGATTCTTGCATTGAGATGTTTCAAAAATATCTAACTGTAGACCAGTCATATTGGCCTCTGTTACTAAAAATAGAAAAATGTGAAAATTAGAAAATCTCAATGGAATTGGGTTAATTTAGTGTCAGAATGGTCCTTTCATTAAGCTTTTTCGATTTTTTGCATTTTGGCATTCCAAGATGGCTGCCATCTGCCGTTACTAAAAATAGCACAAAACATGAAAATGACAATATCTCAGTAACCGCTGAATGGATTTTGACGAAATTTGTGTCAAAATGATTCTTGCATTGAGATGTTTCCAAAATATCTAACTGTAGACCAGTCATGTTGGCCTCTGTTACTAAAAATAGAAAAATGTGAAGATTAGAATGGACCAAATTTGTGTCAAAATGGTCCTTGCATGAAGGCTTTTCGATTTTTTACATTTTAGCTATCCAAGATGGCCGCCACCTGCCATAACTAAAAATAGTACAAAACATGAAACTGGCAATATCTCAGTAACCCCTGAATGGATTTTGATGAAATTTGTGGCAAAATGATTCTTGCATTGAGGTGTTTCAAAAGTAAATATATAAAGACCAGGCAAGTTGGTCTCTGTTACTTAAAGTAGCAAAATGTGAAAATGAGAAATTCTCAGTGGAATTGGACCAATTTTGTATCAGAATGGTTCTGTTGCACAATAGCCAGGTGAGCGATATCAGGCCCATTTGGGCCTCTTGTGTTTAGCGCAGCCTCAGATTTTGCATCTTTGAAAAATATGCAAAGTAACTATTTTACAGAAATAAACTGCTATTTTACAGAAATCAAACTACAGCACAGTAGCTTGTCTCAAAGTGGTCATGACATTGACCTTGTTCTTGTTGAGTCATACGTCTGTTTCCATCACAGACTATTAATTCATAATATTATTATTTGGCATAATAAAAAAAGCTCATTGTTAAATGGCAAATACTATTATGTTGCACAGTTTGTCATTTTAAATGTATTTCTTTGTGCCTCAAATTCAGTAGAAATTATTTCATGGCATTGCATTTATCAAAATAAGAAAAATTCTGGTGTCTTTTTTATTTTATTTAATCACATTGTCTACGCTCATGCACAAAGACCGCAAAAACGGTAGTTAAAGTGATTATTCATGACCTGGAAGTACAGCTATTGCTGGTCTGCTGATGTAGTTACAAGCTGAATCTTTCATAATAGGGCAAACACGCTGGTCAGTCTAAACCCCCAGAATACCCTATAATACTCGAGGAAACTTAACATAATGTAAATATATTAACCTTAATGCTTTTTGCTGACATACAAAGAGACTCAAAATAAAGCCTGGACTGCGACCACTGGATCAGAGTAAGAGCCCTTCTTTATCCTGACGGGGGTGGTCGGGTGGTGCGATAGTTCCGCATGTAACTTCCAGTTCCTGGGCGTCCTACTAATTGCGATGATAGTAGGGCAAGGGCCTGCTGTGCTTGCAGTAGGTGCGGGTGGTGTTTGGACATTTTTCTCTCGTCTATCATTTCTCTCTTCTTTCTCCCTTTCTCTGGGAGACGGCCCGATATAGACAGAAATACTGTCTCAAAGGGCCGTGAAACCCAAAATAATCAATCAGTTAATCAATTTCATTTTATAAGTCCATTGAAACTGTAATTGAAGCAATCTTGCCTGATTGCAGCTTGATTTAGATATAAAACAGAACTCCTGGAACTATGTTTATCTGATCCTAAAAGTTTCGTTGTCTTGCCACAGGAATTTTATCGTGGTTTGAAAAGGAATTAAAACCATCCTTACACTTTTTTCTTTGTCAACCTGTAGAGGCGGGGTTTGGAACAGACCCCAGAAACAGCAACAGACTCGCAGACAGATTCTGACGGTCTCTTTGGTATTCCCTACCAGGTCTGACAACAGTCTGTTCAATTTCAAAAGCCTATTACACGCACAGATGTTGGCATACATCATCCAAAATAACACACCGTTCAATTGATTGATTGATTGTTTGGGGTTTAACGGCCCTTAGAGACAGTATTACAGTCTATACCGGGCCGTCTCCCAGAGAGGGAGAAAGAGGTGAGACTGACAGACGAGAGAAAAAATGTCTTAACCCCCACCCAAACCTACTGCAAGTACAGTAGGCCCTTGCCCTACAATGTTCCAAATTAGTAGGACACCCCCGGCACTGGAAGTTACACACAGCACCACATACCGTTCAAGCAGGGAACACTAAAGGTGCTGGTCAGACTGTACATATGTGCAGGCTGACCTGCACCTTTGTTGTTTACAAGTATGCAATTCACAGTTTTTCTCATGAAGAGGCTTAAATCTAAAATTTCCCTTTTTAGGGCCTTGTGACCGCAGAGCATCACGTCTGAAGTGATGTATCAAAAAGATAATCCAATGAGGGAAATTATGTCAATACAGCTGAGGAAATGAAAGCGGTATGTATTACATCTATATTCACAGTTCTTTTTGAATATATTCTAGGCAAAATAAGTTCCGCCGCATTGACTTTAGCATCTTTTTCTGAAAAAGTAGAACAGTCATTGAGGTGCTGAAATGCTTGATAGGCATTTTTTTAAATTTAGGCGATTTTTTTTAAATTTTGAATGTAAACAGACAGTTTGCGCAACTTTCAGTTTAAGTGGGGGCTATTTCTAATTTTCCGAGATTTCTAGCGAAACAAATAAGCCTTTTCTTATATTTCCCATCTGTTCCTCTTAGATACACTTTTGGGAGTCCAAATGTCCTCGATATTAAAGAGAATCAGCATTCAAGACAAATTCAACGATAATCTAGCACTTTTGAATTTCAACGTTTAGGCAGAAAAGCCAGACTTTTAAAATTTGTAGTGGCATTGCCATAGACATTTCAAAACTTTATGAATGTCATAATTTTGCAATAAACTGATGCCTTCTTATTTAAGAATGTTGCGAAGAAAATTACTTATATGCCGAGAAAATCAGAGCTACAATTTATGACTAACAAGTCCATAATCTGATTATCAATTTTCCTATTATTTTGATTAAAAGGGCGGTAATATACGGTCTTGTATATTCTAAGATGCCAGCTTCGCCGTTTGAAAGTGAATTCGGGATTGATTTATATGTTTTTGAATTGTAGGGGTTCTTGTGAATTGGACGAGAATAATATAGCGGTACTGTGCCTGCGCAGTAAACGCCTGTTCTCAGTTTCTATTGTTTAATAGTTATGCATAGTAACTCTGTACATGCAAGCAGGAAACTAAAACGTTAAAAACTTTTCCGTATACAATTGTTTATGTACAAGTATTTGTCCGAAAAATGCAAAAACAAGAGTCCTTTGTGCAGAATGTATGCCCCCACTGCCAGTAATGTACCTTGCATCAAGCAAAAACGTGTCTTCTGCCTCTTCATGAGAAACTAATTTAGTGTGTAGAAGTTAGAGCTATCGGCTGCTTGGTTCTTTGAATTAAGAGGCTTTAGATCCTCTGTTTGTTTCAGAATAGAAAGCACGGTTTTGGCACACACAATTCTTACAATTTGTAAACATGTGTGCCCAGTGATCTCCGATCAGCCTGTACAGCCTCGCAGTTTTCGCTGTTTTGCATGAATAAATATTGGGCCCATAAGCAGATACAGAATGCACATGGAAATCTCTGGAAACAAGGCTGTGCGGATGCGCAAGCTAATCAGAATTTTCTCTTGGCGCACACCAATTGAGGGAATTGCTATGCACCAGTAAATATATTTTAAGAGGCATTTTCCCTTTTTATAGCCTGGCCCACTTGTTAAACGTCTGACACCTTCATGTTGTCAGGCTATCAATGCAAAACAGAATGGAACCTACAGGGTTAGAGTCGTTTGATGTAATAAATGTGGACAGCAAAAAAAGAGAGCTTCAAACCAATACCCTCCATATCCCAGCTCCACAACTTTACTTTTGAGACTAAAGACATTAGAGTATGGAAGGCACACGGAATGGGGAAAGGTTATATATTAAATTTTGTTTCACATAACAATGCTGCTTACTCCTCTATTCACTTGAGTGTGAAATTAGAACTAATGCAGTTCTTGAGTATATCAGTTTACTCCTAGAAGTAGTAGTAGCAGTAGAAGCAGCACTAGTTGTATTAGTACTAATTAGACTTGTCAGTAGTATTAGAAGAAGTAATAGCTGTAGTAGTGGTAATTAGAGGTTCCAGTAGTAGTAATAGTATAAACTAGAAAAGAGCCCGCGCAAGCGCGGAAATATTTCATGATGGTCAAGTTTATATAAAAAAAGCGAGTTTTAATTTTTCAATGTAAATGGCCTTAGGCCCAGGTGAAGATATGACCTTTACCATGAATACTCACTAAAGCTTCATTTACCTAATTAGTTGTCTGCATCTACAAACTGTCAGGTAGCAGACTGCATTGTTTCTAAAAAAATCATCTTTTTTCACTTTTTCCTATAGAAAAACCTTAGTGACTCTAAAGTTGACCTTGCCGTAAAACAGATCAAGGTCATCCCAGGATCATCATTTATATAAATTTTGTTGAGCTTTTGAGTCCTTGATGCGACATGCTAAGTTTCAAGATCATAGGATTTGTGGTTCTGGGGGAGAATTGGTTGATTTGATGCTTAACGTCCACGGTAAACGGCTAAGGTAACCTAATCACACTATTCCTGGGCAGGCTTAGACCTCCTAAGCGGTTAACCAGTACTAAGTGCACATACTTTCGCCAGTAACTGACAACTGCCCTTCTTGAAATAGCGGAAGGAGAAATGAAAGTATGTGGCCAAACCGGGTTTCGAACCCAGGACCTCTGACTTATGAGTCAGGTGCCCTACCGATTGCGCTACGCAGCCCGGCGTGGTTCTGGGGGAGAAGATTTTTGAAATTTTTTACCATAATAAATGTTTGCCATCTTGGTTATGTGACCTGTCCTGGGTATTTTTTTTCTGGAAAAATTGGGTCCTGGAACGTTTTTTAGCTCACCTGAGCACGAAGTGCTCAGGGTGAGCTTTTGGGATACCGTGATGTCCGTCGTCTGTCGTACGTGTGGACGGACGTCCGTCCGGACGTCCGTCAACTTTTGCTTGTGTACACTCTAGAGGGCACAGTTTTGATCCAATCTTCATGAAACTTTGTCAGAATAATTATCTCTATTAAATCTAGGCCAAGTTCGAAACTGGGTCATGTCGGGTCAAAAACTAGGTCACTAGGTCAAATCTTAGAAAAACCTTGTGTACGCTCTAGAGGGCACAGTTTTGATCCAAACTTCATGAAACTTTGTCAGAATGTTTATCCTCATAGTATCTAGGACAAGTTTGAAACTGGGTCATGTCGGGTCTAAAACTAGGTCACTAGGTCAAATCATAGAAAAACCTTGTGTACGCTCTAGAGGGCACAGTTTTGATCTAATCTTTATGAAACTTTGTCAGAATGTTTATCTCCATAAAATCTAGGCCAAGTTCGAAACTGGGTCATATCTTGTCAAAAACTAGGTCACTAGGTCAAATCTTAGAAAACCTTGTGTACGCTCTAGAGGGCACAGTTTTCATCCAAAATTCATGAAACTTTGTCAGAATGTTTATCTCCATTAAATCTAGGCCAAGTTCGAAACTGGGTCATGTTGGGTCAAAAACTAGGTCACTAGGTCAAATCTTAGAAAAACCTTGTGTACGCTCTAGAGTGCACAGTTTTCATCCAAAGTTCATGAAACTTTGTCAGAATGTTTATCCTCATAGTATCTAGGACAAGTTCGAAACTTGGTCACGTCGGGTCTAAAACTAGGTCACTAGGTCAAATCATAGAAAAACCTTGTGTACGCTCTAGAGGACACAGTTTTGATCCAATCTTATGAAACTTTGTCAGAATGTTTATCTCTATAAACTCTAGGCCAGGTTTGAAACTGGGTCATGTCGGGTCAAAAACTAGGTCATTAGGTCAAATCTTAGAAAAACCTTGTGTACGCTCTAGAAGGCACAGTTTTGATCCAAAGTTCATGTAACTTAATCAGAAAGTTTATCCTTATAATATTTAGGATAAGTTTGAAACTGGGTCACGTCGGGTCAAAAACTAGGTCACTAGGTCAAATCATAGAAAAAACATTGTGTATGCTCTAGAGGACACAGTTTTGATCCAATCTTTATGAAACATTGTCAGAATGTTTATCTCTATAAACTATAGGCCAACTTCGAAACTGGGTCTTGTTGGGTCAAAAACTAGGTCACTAGGTCAAATCTTAGAAAAGCCTTGTGTACACTCTAGAAAGCACAGTTTTGATCCAAAGTTCATGAAACTTTGTCAGAATGTTTATCCTCATAATATGTAGGACAAGTTTGAAACTGGGTCATATCGGGTCAAGAACAAGGTCACTAGGTCAAATCATAGAAAAACCTTGTGTACGCTCTAGAGGACTTAGTTTTGATCTAATCTTTATGAAACTTTGTCAGAATGTTTACTTCCATAAACTCTCGGCCAAGTTTGAAAGTAGGTCATGTCGGGTCAAAAACAAGGTCACTAGGTCAAATCATAGAAAAACCTTGTGTACGCTCTAGAGGACACAGTTTCGATCCAAAGTTCATGAAACTATGTCAGAATGTTTATCCTCATAATATGTAGGATAAGTTTGAAACTGGGTCATATCGGGTCAAAAACTTGGTCACTAGGTCAAATCTTAGAAAAACCTTGTGTACGCTCTAGAAGGCACAGTTTTCATCCAAAGTTCATGAAACTTTGTCAGAATGTTTACCCTCATAATATCTAGAACAAGTTCGAAACTAGGTCACGTCGGGTCAAAAACTAGGTCACTAGGTCAAATCATAGAAAAACCTTGTGTACGCTCTAGAGGACACAGTTTTGATCCAATCTTTATGAAACATTGTCAGAATGTTTATCTCCATAAACTCTAGGCCAAGTTCGAAACTGGGTCATGTCGAGTTTTAAACTAGGTCACTAGGTCAAATCTTAGA
This sequence comes from Ctena decussata, assembly GCA_963989385.1. Lineage (NCBI taxonomy): Eukaryota > Metazoa > Mollusca > Bivalvia > Lucinida > Lucinidae > Ctena > Ctena decussata. Next base: position 56,139,659 of record OZ022509.1, read on the forward strand.
AAAACCTTGTGTGCGCTCTAGAAGGCACAGTTTTGATCCAAAAATCATGAAACTTTGTCAGAATGTTTATCCTCATAATATGTAGGACAAGTTAGAAACTGGGTCATGTCGGGTCAAAAACTAGGTCACTAGGTCAAATCATAGAAAAAACATTGTGTATGCTCTAGAGGACACAGTTTTGATCCAATCTTTATGAAACATTGTCAGAATGTTTATCTCTATAAGCTCTAGGCCAACTTCGAAACTGGGTCTTGTTGGGTCAAAAACTAGGTCACTAGGTCAAATCTTAGAAAAGCAACGTGTACGCTCTAGAAGGCACAGTTTTGATCCAAAGTTCATGAAACTTTGTCAGAATGTTTATCTTCATAATATGTAGGACAAGTTTGAAACTGGGTCATATCGGGTCAAGAACTAGGTCACTAGGTCAAATCATAGAAAAACCTTGTGTACGCTCTAGAGGACACAGTTTTGATCTAATCTTTATGAAACTTTGTCAGAATGTTTATTTCCATAAACTCTCGGCCAAGTTTGAAAGTAGGTCATGTCGGGTCAAGAACTAGGTCACTAGGTCAAATCATAGAAAAACCTTGTGTACGCTCTAGAAGACACAGTTTTGATCCAAACTTCATGAAACTTTGTCAGAATGTTTATCCTCACAATATGTAGGATAAGTTTACAACTGGGTCATGTCGGGTCAAAAACTTGGTCACTAGGTCAAATCTTAGAGAAACCTTGTGTACGCTCTAGAAGGCACAGTTTTCATCCAAAGTTCATGAAACTTTGTCAGAATGTTTATCCTCATAATATCTAGAACAAGTTTGAAACTGGGTCACGTCGGGTCAAAAACTAGGTCACTAGGTCAAATCATAGAAAAACCTTGTGTACGCTCTCCAATCTTTATGAAACATTTTCAGAATGTTTATCTCTATAAATTCTAGGCCAAGTTCGAAACTGGGTCATGTCCAGTTATAAACTAGGTCACTAGGTCAAATCTAAGAAAAACCTTGTGTGCGCTCTAGAAGGCACAGTTTTGATCCAAAGTTCATGAAACTTTGTCAGAATGTTTATCCTCATAATAAGTAGGACAAGTTTGAAACTGGGTCATGTCGGGTCAAAAACTAGGTCACTAGGTCAAATCATAGAAAAAACCTTGTGTACGCTCTAGAGGACACAGTTTTGATCTAATCTTTATGAAATTTTGTCAGAATGTTTATCTTCATAAACTCTCAGCCAAGTTTGAAAGTAGGTCATGTCGGGTAAAAAAAACTAGGTCACTAGGTCAAATCTTAGAAAAAAAGTTGTGTAAGCACTAGAAGGCATAGTTTTGATCCAATCTTCTTTAAACTATGTCAAAATGTTTATTGTCCGTATATCTAAGCCCCCTATGAAACTGAGTCACGTCGGCTCAAGGTCACATCTTAGAACAAGAGGGCCATGAGGCCCTGAATCGCTCACCTGAACAATTGGCAAGGTGGCTTATACTTATCATGTCTGAAATTGTCAAAATATGAGTTTTGGGTCAAAAGTCAAAGAATGACCATGACCACTTGTACTCATAAATCTTCATGTACTCATTAGACAACCATATATACCATTTTTAGGCCAAAATCTCCAAAACTTTCCATGAATCTTATGTTCTAGCATTTTCCCATATTTGACCATGCCGCAAAAAAGGTCAAGGTAAACCCAAGGTCACCATTTGAACAGACTTGGTGGTACTCTAGTACTCCATGCTATTTACCAAGTTTCAGGGCCATAGGTGTATTGGTTCTGGGGAAGAAAAATATTAAAGATTTATCCGGTAAGTGGTAATGGCGGCCAAGTTGGTCATGTGACCTGGACCTTTTGAACAAATTTTCATTCAATCAACCCCTGGAGGCTCTATATGAAATGTGTTCACAATTGGCCCTTTGGCTTTTGAGGAAATGGTTGAAAATGTCAAAATATGAGCAATCTGGATCAAAGGTAAAAAAATGACCTTGACCTCTTGTACTCATAATTCTTCATGAACTCATTAAGACAACTGTATATACCAATTTTTTAGGTCTAAATCTTCATAACTTTCCATGAAATCTTATGTTCTACCATTTTCCCATATTTGACCTTGCTGCAAAAGGTCAAGGTCAACACAAGGTCATAATTTGAACAATCTTGATAGTACTCAAGTACCCAATGCAACTTACAAAGTCTCAAGGCCATCGGTCAATTGGTTCTGGAGAAGAAGATTTTTAAAGGTTTTTACCATATATGGGCGTGGCGGCCATGTTGGTCATGTGTCCAGGACCGTTAGATAATATTTTCATTCCATCAACCCCTCGAGGCTCTATATTAAATTTGGTTTCGATTGGCCCAGTGGTTTTAGAGCAGATTGTTTGAAATTGTCAAAATTTGAAATTTCTGGGTCAAAGGTCAAAGAATGACCTTGACCTCTTGTACTCAAAAACCTTCATGTACTCATTAAGATGATTCTATGTACCAATTTTTAGGCCAAAATCTTCAAAACTTACCATGAAATCTCATGTTCTAGCATTTTCCCATATTTGACCTTGCCGTAAAAAAGGTCAAGGTCAACCCAGGGTCATAATTTGAACAATCTTGATAGTACTTGAGTACCCAATGCTGCATACCGAGTTTCAAGGCCATCGGTCTACTGGTTCTGGAGAAGAGGATTTTTAAAGGTTTTTACCATATATGGGCGTGGTGGCCATGTTGGTCATGTGACCTCGACCATATGCACAAATTTTCATTCCCTCAACCCCTGGAGGATCTATATGAAATTTGGTTACAATTGGCCCAGTGGTTTTTGAGGAGATTGTTTGATATTGTCAAAATATGAGAGTTCTGGGTCAAAGGTCAAAGAATGACCTTGACCTCTTGTACTCATAAATCTTCATGTAGTCATTAAGATGACTGTATGTACCAATTTTTAGACCAAAATCTTCAACAGTTTCCAAGATATCTTATGTTGCAGCATTTTGCCATATAAAAGCATGAGTAAGCAAATTTGACCTTACCGTAAAAAAGGTCAAGGTCAACCCAAGGTCATAATTTGAACAATCTTGGTAATACTTGCGTGCCCGATGCTACATGCCAAGTTTCAAGGCCATCGGCCTATCGGTTCTGGAGAAGAAGATTTTTCTAGGTTTTTACCATATATGGGCGTGGCGGCCATGTTGGTCATGTGACCAGGACCGTTTGAACAACTTTTCGTTGCTAAGTTCCCTAGAGGCTGCATATGAAATTTGGTTATAATTGGCCCAGCGGTTTCAGAGATGAAGTCGTTTGAAATTGTTGACGGACGGACGGACGACGGACGACGACGGACGACGGAGCCTTACCATCCTATAAGCTCCCCCGGAGCCGCTGGCTCAGGTGAGCTAAAAACTTTGTGTACACCCTAGAGGGCACAGTTTTGATCCAATCTTCATGAAACTCTGTCAGAATGTTTATCTTAATGAAATCTAGGTAAAATTTGAAACTGGGTCGTGTCGGGTCAAAAACTTGGTCACTAGGTCAAATATAAGAACGACCTTGTATACGCTCCAGAGGGCACAGTTTTGATCCAATCTCAATGAAACTGTGTCAGAATGTTTATTCTTACAATATCCAGGCCAAGTTTGAAACTGGGTCATGCCGGGTCAAAAACTAGGTCAAACGTTAGTATGGTAAAAACTCTTATAAATCTTCACCAGAGCCAGTGAACTGATTAATGCTCAGGAGCGATTCAGGGCCACCATGGCCCTCTTGTTGGGGAAAATATTCAAGTCCTGTGAAGACTAAATGCTTATTTAGCTTCGTTGAATCATTGAAATTGATTTGTCTGCTTTGCTGGAAAAAATGCCCTTTCTTACCTGGCGCATGTGTGTTAACCTTAGACATTTTTAATTTTTGTCTTTTCGAAAGTTCAGTTCAGTTTTAATTCTCCTAACGACGTTCCCCAAGTGGCCCAGCGGTACGTAACCATAGCCGCACACACTTGGCGCCGTGTGTCCGTCCAACTTTTCGAAAGACCATGTGCGTTGAGCTTTATTCTTCAATGGGCGAGTTCGATTGGCTACTCGTATTTTGCTGCTGGAAAAAATGCCCTTTCTTACCTGGCGCATGTGTGTTAACCTTAGACATTTTTAATTTTTGTCTTTTCGAAAGTTCAGTTCAGTTTTAATTCTCCTAACGCCGTTCCCCAAGTGGCCCAGCGGTACGTAACCATAGCCGCACACACTTGGCGCCGTGTGTCCGTCCAACTTTTCGAAAGACCATGTGCGTTGAGCTTTATTCTTCAATGGGCGAGTTCGATTGGCTACTCGTATTGACTATCGTTCTGGAAGAAAATGGGTCGTTTCGAGCCAGGGCCGTCGGGACTATGACCATTTAGTTCTTCATCCGTTTAGACATATGAGCAAAAATACAAAAATAAATCGTTATTTATGGGGAATGACGTACGTTCATGGGTCGGATTCTTGCATTAGAACCTGCTAAAGTTGGACTTGCTAAGCAGCGCGCCGATATAACGACGCAGAACCGAAACGACCGGATTAATTTAAAACGTGTATTCGAGGGGTCCTACTAAAGACAGAAAAGGACTTTTGCCACCTAAAAGGACCGAAAAGAACTTTCGGGCACCGAAAATGACTTTTTAACATGCCATTTTATGCTATAAAAACGTTTGAAATATATATAGGGTAAAATATTTTATTTCTAAACATAATTTTCTAGAACATTAAATGAAAAATGCCCTTTTCGGTGCCCGAAATTCGGCATTTGCGATGTCCTTTTCGGTACATGGCGTCTCTTTACTGACCAGAAGGGGAGTCCTTTTCGGTGCTGTAATGTTTTGGTAAAATTTAAGGTTGAAGATACTACAATTCACAAACTTATTATTCAAGCGCTGATTACTATCATGATGATATCAAAATTTCTTAAACATATGTTTTATATGACATTTAACGGCAAATAAAAGTCCATTTCGGTGCCCGAAAGTTCTTTTCGGTCCTTTTCGGTGGGGTTAGTCCTTTTCTGTCTTTAGTAGGACCGTATTCGAGTACACGATAATTTCACTCGAACGCACCCATTGTTGACAAAAAGAATTCGACCAATAGTCGAAGTTTCTAGAAAAATACTTGGGAGAATTTAAAATGAAAGACGAATTTAATTCCCAAATTCTTTAAATCTACGCGAAACCGTATTCGAGTACACGATAATTTCACTCGAACGCACCCATTGTTGACAAAAAGAATTCGACCAATAGTCGAAGTTTCTAGAAAAATACTTGGGAGAATTTAAAATGAAAGACGAATTTAATTCCCAAATTCTTTAAATCTACGCGAAACTAAAACACACGCTAACCGAAATTATGATAGCAATATGCGAAAGAACCAGTATAGAAATTACGCTTGAAAAAGCCACCAATTTTGCAGTTTATGCGTTACTTCGTTTATTAGCTCGCCTGAGCACGAAGTGCTCAGGGTGAGCTTTTAGGATACCGTGATGTCCGTCGTCCGTCGTACGTGTGGACGTCCGTCCGGACGGACATCCGTCCGGACAGACGTCCGTCAACTTTTGCTTGTGTACACTCTAGCGGGCACAGTTTTGATCCAATCTTTATGAAACTTTGTCAGAATGTTAATCTTTATAAAATCTAGGCCAAGTTCGAAACTGGGTCATGTCGGGTCAAAAACTAGGTCACTAGGTCAAATCTTAGAAAAACCTTGTGTACGCTCTAGAGGGCACAGTTTTCATCCAAAGTTCATGAAACTTTGTCAGAATGTTTATCCTCATAGTATCTAGGACAAGTACGAAACTGGGTCACGTCGGGTCTAAAACTAGGTCACTAGGTCAAATCATAGAAAAACCTTGTGTACGCTCTAGAGGACACAGTTTGATCCAATCTTTATTAAACTATGTCAGAATGTTTATCTTTATAAAATCTAGGCCAAGTTCGAAACTGGGTCATGTCGGGTCAAAACCTAGGTCACTAGGTCAAATCTTAGAAAAACCATGTGTACGCTCTAGAGGGCACAGTTTTGATCCAAAGTTCATTAACTTGGTCAGAATGTTTATCTTTATAGTATCTAGGACAAGTTAGAAACTGGGTCACGTCGGGTCTAAAACTAGGTCACTAGGTCAAATCATAGAAAAACCTTGTGTACGCTCTAGAGGACACAGTTTTGATCCAAGCTTTATGAAACTTTGTCAGAATGTTTATGTCCATAAACTCTAGGCCAAGTTTGAAACTGGGTCATGTCGGGTCAAAAACTAGGTCACTAGGTCAAATCTTAGAAAAACCTTGTGTACGCTCTAGAAGGCACAGTTTTGATCCAAAGTTCATGAAACATAATCAGAAGGTTTATCCTTATAAAATCTAGGATAAGTTTGAAAGTAGGTCATGTCGGGTCTAAAACTAGGTCACTAGGTCAAATCATAGAAAAAACCTTGTGTATGCTCTAGAGGACACAGTTTTGATCCACTCTTTATGAAACATTGTCAGAATGTCTATCTCTATAAACTCTAGGCCAACTTCGAAACTGGGTCTTGTTGGGTCAAAAACTAGGTCACTGGGTCAAATCTTAGAAAATCCTTGTGTACGCTCTAGAAGGCACAGTTTTGATCCAAAATTCATGAAACTTTGTCAGAATGTCTATCCTCATAATATGTAGGAGAAGTTTGAAACTGGGTCATGTCGGGTCAAGAACTAGGTCACTAGGTCAAATCATAGAAAAACCTTCTGTACGCTCTAGAGGACACAGTTTTGATCTAATCTTTATGAAACTTTGTCAGAATGTTTACTTCTATAAACTCTCGGCCAAGTTTGAAAGTAGGTCATGTCGGGTCAAAAAAAAGGTCACTAGGTCAAATCATAGAAAAACCTTGTGTACGCTCTAGAGGGCACAGTTTTGATCCAAAGTTCATGAAACTTTGTCAGAATGTTTATCCTCATAATTTGTAGGATAAGTTTGAAACTGGGTCATGTCGGGTCAAAAACTTGGTCACTAGGTCAAATCTTAGAAAAACCTTGTGTACGCTCTAGAGGACACAGTTTTGATCCAAGCTTTATGAAACTTTGTCAGAATGTTTATCTCCATAAACTCTAGGCCAAGTTTGAAACTGGGTCATGTCGGGTCAAAAACTAGGTCAAATGTTAGTATGGTAAAAACTCTTATAAATCTTCACCAGAGCCAGTGAACTGATTAATGCTCAGGTGAGCGATTCAGGGCCACCATGGCCCTCTTGTTTAGTATTATAGATAGTAGCAGTAGTAGTATTTCTAAATCTTGCCCAGGCAACTACTGAAAATTGTACATGTTTCAATATAACTACTGTATCTATCTATCTTCGTATACTGCCTACGCCCTCACGAGCATTCTTGGCAGGGATGGTAGCAATTGTTTGAAATTTCAAGAACAACAGTTTTACTGACTTTCCACTGATTTTATTGGCAAGGATTAATTGATATAAGAGTGTTTACTTAAGGAAAATTTGATTTCGTGGGAGGAAATTGGCAGGATAGACCCGAGATGTAAATTGGTTATCCACAGAGACTGGTCAGCTTCTCATTTTTGGACTAATGGAGAAAGTAATGTTTAAGCTTAGTGAGATTGTAGGAAAAAACAAAGCGACAAATAAGAAAAACACCAGAACCACACTGCCTTAGTATGTTCTGCTGCATAAGCGATCGGCGAGGAGGGGGTAGGGCTTAAAGAATGTGTGTAAACTTTTGGACACCCAAAACATGTTGTAATTATCCTATATTTTAGCATTGTCACGGACTCTTAAAAAATCTCACGCCCGGGCCGAGGATCGAACCCGGGACCATTCGATCTCCAAATTGAATTCGTCCTCGAAGTCTTAGGAGTTACAAGAATCACAGGAAATGAGACTTAAGGAGTTCTAATGCACATGTGGGTCATTTACGTTGGGCGCCATTTGTCACGGACTCTTAAAAAATCTCACGCCCGGGCCGAGGTTCGAACCCGGGACCTTTCGATTTAAAGTCTCGCACTCTACCGCGTCGCTATAAAAGCCGGCTTGTACCGCAAGGCAGTACAGGTGTATTTTTAGCTCACCTGAGCCGAAGGCTCACAGGTGAGCTTATATTATAGGCAGGCATCCGTCGTCCGTCGTCCGTCCGTCCGTCCGTCGTCCGTCAATATTTTCAAAAGACATCTCCTCTGAAACTACTAGGCCCATTGTTACCAAATTTCATATATAGCATCTATAGGCAGGGGGAACCAATAATACTGTTTTTTTATCCAAATCGCTTCAGAACTTTGGTTGCTATGGCAACTTAAAGTTTCCATTGACTTGTATGGGAAAAATTGAAAATTTGCATTTATTGCTATGTCACTGCAGATATTTTGACAAAATTTTTACAGAAATGTTCCTTGAATAGTCCTCTATCTACCACATGAAATTTATGTAAATTGCACAATTAGGCTGGTTGCCATGGCAACCGAAAGGTTCAAAATAGAAAAGATATTCAAAAATCATCTCCTCAGAAACTATACAACCAATAACGCTCAAACTTCACAGAAAGGATCTAGGTACTACCGTCTATGAAAATACTGTTTTTCTTGGCAATTGCTCCAGCAGTTTGGTTACTATGGCAACTTAAAGTTGCCATTGACTTATAATGGGAAAATTGAAAATTTGCATTTATTGCTATGTCACTGCAGATATTTTGACAAAATTTTTACAGAAATGTTCCTTGAGTAGTCCTCTATCAACCACATGAAATTTACATAAATTGCACAATTAGTCTGGTTGCCATGGCAACCGAATGGTTAAAAATAGAAAAGATATTCAAAAATCATCTCCTCAGAAACTATACAATCAATAAAGCTCAAACTTCACAGAAAGGATCTAGGTACTACCGTCTATAAAAATACTGTTTTTCTTGGCAATTGCTCTGGCAGTTTGGTTGCTATGGCAACATAAAATTGCCATAGACTTCTAATGGGAAAATTGAAAATTTGCATTTATTGCTATGTGACTGCAGATATTTTGACAAAACTTTTACAGAAATGTTCCTTGAGTAGTCCTCTATCAACCACATGAAATTTATGTAAATTGCACAATTTGGCTGATTGCCATGGCAACCGAATGGTTGAAAATAGAAAAAATATTAAAATATCATTTTTGCAGAAACTATGTGGCCGATAAAGCTCAAACTTTACAGAACGGATCTCTGTACAAGCTTCTATATAATAAGTTGTTTTATGGCAATTGCTTCAGCAGTTAGGTTGGTATGGCAACTTATAGTTTCCATTGAAATATAATGGGAAAAATGGAAAGCTGCACTTTTTGCTATCTCCCTGCAGTTATTTTTGGATTTTTTTTCTACAGAAATGTTGCTTGAGTAGTCCTCTATGATTCCTATTAATTTTGTCCAAATTGCAGAATTTGATTTGTTGCCATGGCAATATTAAGAAAATATTTTTGAAAAAAATAGAGCTCTTTTAAAAATCTTTTCCTCATATAGGGGGATGAAGCTGACTCTTTGCATACATGTTTATGACATTAGCCGCTACGTAAATATTGTTTTTTATTATTGTTGACCACATGGTTTCATTACTATGGCATTTTAAAGTTTCCATAGACTTGTATTGGGAAAAGTGCAAATTGGCATTTATTTCTGTGTTACTGCAATATTTAGGCAAAAAGTTTTACAAAAATGTTTTTTTTTTTTATTGTAACTTCATCAAACTTGCTAATATTTACTAGGACAAGCATAATAACTCAGTCAAAGTTGAAATTAGGCCGAATTGTACAACTTACTTCAGTGTTTCTTACTCTTGAGTGCTAAGGATGAATGGACTCAGGTGAGCTACAGGACCAATGGTCCTCTGGTATACCTAACCTATACCCTGTGACATTCTCCCCCTCCAAATTGAATTCGTCCTCGAATTCTCAGGAGTTACAAGAATCACTGGAAATGAGACTTAAGGAGTTCTAATGCACATGTGGGTTATTTACGTTGGGCGCCATTTGTCACGGACTCTTAAAAAATCTCACGCTCGGGTCGAGGATCGAACCCGGGGCCTTTTGATCTAAAGTCTCGCCCTCTACCACGTCGCTATAAAAGCCGGCTTGTACCGCAAGGCAGTACAAGTGTATTTTATACCTAACCTATACCCTGTGACAGCATGGTGGGTGAGTTTATTGATTGATTGTTTGTTTTGGGTTTAACGGCCCATTGAGACAGTATTTCTGTCTATATCGGGCCTTCGTCCACAGAGGAAGACGGGAGAAAAGAGGAGAAATGATAGACGAGAAAAAATGTCCAAACAACCCCCACCCGCACCTACTGCAAGCATAGTAGGCCCTTGCCCTACAATGGTCCAAATCAGGAGGACGACCCGGCACTGGAAATTACATACAGCATCATCGCACATCCGACCACCCCCATGGTGGCTGAGTAGGGTCGTTTTCTGCTGTTTATGCCAGTGTGATTATCCCGGTAATGTAAATAAAGATTGACTTTGGTTGTTGAATATATACGTAAAACAAATAAATTTACATTACTGTTATTAGTCAAAACTTTGAAAAGTGCATCACCACCTAATAGAAGTGTGTTCTAAAGGTCCACATGGACTGGCATTTGGAATACATTGTTTGTTCAGATCTGCCTTACTGTAGATTTAGGAATGATGTGGTAAGACAGTGTCGTTTGTAATTTTAGTTTTTTCAGTTGGCTCAGCTGAAAATGAGGATGTTTAAGAAGTGCCCTCAAATTGATTGATTGATTGTTTTGGGTTTAACGGCCCTTTGAGACAGTATTTCAGTCTATACGGGGCCGTCTCCCAGAGAGGGAGAAAGAGAAGTGATAAACGAGAAATACCGAAACAAACACCTGCCGGACCTACTGCAAGCACAAAAGGCCCTTGACCTACATTGTTCCAAATCATAAGGACGCACCGGCACTGAAAGTTACACACAACACAACCGCACCAACCGACCATCCCCAGTTCCCTAAAAAACAACATCCAAGTTATGCAGAATATGAGTACCCTAATGAGGGTTGCATGCGGGTCTTCAAACAGCAGCCGCTCTAGAACAGCGTCACACGCTTGGCAATTTTGATTACGGGCTTGATGAAGCCAAATTGAAATACCGTGAACGAGTAACTTTATTGCCTCTTGTGAAGAATATTTTCGCAAGAGAAAGAGATGGTAACAGTGTTCAAATTTGCAGCAAGTGTGGACCTTGAGACAAAAAAAAACAAACCAGTTTTTTTCAATTAAACAAATCAACGCTATGAACGAAAAGTCTGAGGGAGGAAAGAAGTCTGAGTGGAAAGCCGAAGCATTTATAGCTGCAAGTAGGGTAAAAATGGGGTAGGAGTGGGAGGGCACCTCCCATCCAGTTTTTTTCGCACCATTTTTTTCGCGTCATTTTTCGCGCTCTGTCGTGGTAAGATACCACCTTGTGGATTGTCCCTGTATCAGGTCAACCGCCCCCTCCCTAATCATTGTTTACTCGCCACAAGTCTAAAGGTCGCCACCTTGTGGATTGTCCTTGTATTAGGTCAACCTCCCCCTCCCTAATCGTCGTTGTTTACTCGTCTAATTTGCGACGATTTGACTCATTGTTTGGGTTCTAAAAGAGTGTATATTGGCATAATGCAAATCGCGCCTCAACTCTAAACCCACGCAAAATATGTCACTGTTGAATGACTGAGACAAATACAAAATTTTGAAATTTGGCAAAGTGAGCTTCAAAATGACAGAAATCAGTGACAATTCCGTCTGCTAATCTTGATATCTATGTCTTGCTCTAAGCATAGTCGCCAAATTGCTCATCTCTGATGATCAACATTGGTCTGGCAGCCGGTTGCGCTTTCTTGCGACACCACGGGCAACCAGCTCTGCCCGCCACTCATCAAATGGCTGTTGGTTGTCCCTAGCACACCACCAGTAACCCATGTATTGTTGGTGTTGCAGAGTCTTGTAGCTTTCTTTTGAGACCTATATGTAAAGCTGATGGTTATGCCAAAGATTGACTTGGAGTTGTTTGAGTGGCCATGAACTCTGGTGTTGTTTGAGTTGCCATGACAGTCGGTGTTGTTTGAGTCACTATGGCTGTCGTTGTTATTTCAGTGGCTAAAGCTGTCTGTTGTGTGCTACCGGGCTGTTGTAGCAGGAACAACACAGGAGCTGGTGGTGACGTAGGCAAGATGGATCTGACAGCTTGAGGATCAGAAGTGGCAGATTTCTTCCGTCTCATCTTCAGCTTTGCCATTCCAGCTGTGTCTGGTGGCAAGTTGAACTCGAATGGTTCCCCCATACTTCCCATTCTTATAGTGCCAGGCTTTCGTTTTGGAGCTGGGGCACCACTCCCTGCCATTGGGGCCTGAACCTTTTCTATTCCCTGCAGGAGAATTTTGAGATCTTCTTCCTTGCCGTTTTGATTATACCTGAAAATAGAAAACCGTGCATCTATTCTAATGAATAAAATCTGACATTTGAGTTGCTGCATAACATAGTCCAAACCCCATGGGCATCTGCTCAATCTGATCAGTCATAGCTGCGTGTTTAATGAGTAGCTAAGAGCCTCAGCTCTCTTTATGCAGACAGTGAAGACTCTGTAGTTGGTTTTGTCAAGCAGTCTTATTTGATTATCAAATTCTGAAAAAAAGTGGAAAATAGAAAACAGTGAAAACCATGATAACACTGCTTCTTTACAGCCTGATCTGGGTCAGCAAAGTTTGTATAGACTTGACAGTGCATTTCCCTGTGATAGTGATAGTTGCCAGTGTTAAACCTTGCATAGTAATTGTCCTTGGCATACCCTTCACTCTGCACTAGTTATTACCAGGCCTCGAGGTTATAAAACCTTTTTCATGCTCAAGTCACGAGTATGAAATTGTATCCGCTCATAAATATAAGAATAGCCTGAATTAATGGAAAGTTTAGGCTTTAACCACCAAAGCTAGCCTTATATTCTGCTAATATATATTAACAGAATGGGAGACAGATTTAAAAAAAGTCATCGTGACTTTCTTCTGAATCCCTTTTGTATAAATAGTTTATATCCATGAAATGTATTTGTATGTATGTGAGAAATTTGTACAAATAAATAAAGTGTAAAAAATAATTATTAAAATGCCAACAAGAATACGTTGTATGCTCAGCTGATTGTATGCTTGATTGCATACTGATTGCCATTGACCTGCAATTCACATTCCCCTGTCACTGACAGATATTTATGTTGAGTCTTGCATTAAAGTGCTTTACTCTGCAGAAGTGATATTGTCATTTTGATCCTTCAAGCATGCATGATATTGCCAAGTGCCTTATACCTACACTTCATAATCCAGTCATTTTAATCAATGCAGATGCGAGATCGTCATGTGCTTTTTATTACTGATCCCGTTATAATACAATAAAAACAACTCACCATTGCTGTATTGTCTTGTAATACAATAAAAATCAACAACTCACCATTGCTGTATTGTCTTGTTGTTTAGACTAGGAAGCTGAATCTCAGTCCTGTCCAAGATACGCCTGTTTTTGATGACCAGGTTCTGAATATTTGAATACCCCTCCCTAATCAAGGTCCATATGGTGGTACTCCTGATAGCGCCAGACTGTGTTTTTGCACGCCGATCGCTTGGATATGTGGCCAAAAGCTGTTCCACTGTGACCTCCACATATCTGTCGCAGTTTGGCCAGTTTGCTCTTGTGGAATTTGGACCAAAGATGGCTCTGTAAAAAATCAAAGGACTTACTTAGTCAACATAGCTTCTAACTACCCTAGAGCCGTTTAATGAATTTCATATGAAATGACCACTCATGTAAGATCCTATCATGTATACCTAGCAAAAGCTGTATATGACAAAACCATATTACATCTAATAAGCACCCATTGAGCGAACCATTTTCAAAATAATGAGACTTTTGGGGTCAAATCTTCACTCATAAACACACTACCCATGAATTTCAGATAAAAAATAAAATTTCAAAAAAGTACACACATTTTCTGTTGACTAAATCTAAGATATAACTTATTCAATAAAAAACAACAGGTATTGATTTCTAAGCTACCCAGTGAGCATAGGCAAAGCAGCTGTTTTCAATTATCAAGTGCTGCCCTTGCTGATCTAAGCCTTCCTTTATTTATTCAGCCTATCTGAAACATTCCAAGTCTCTTCTTCTCTACAGCGAGTGTATTTAACAAGAGGTCCATGATGGACCTAAATCGATCACCTGAGTTATGATGAAATAACATGGAAGATCATCTATCTGATAATGGTTTAATTGGAGCAGTTTTGCACTTTCTAATCTATATTCACGACGATTGGGTCAAAACTGTGTCCTCTAGAGTGTACACAATGTTTTTCTTAGAGCTGACCTGGGGATCTAGATTTTGATAAGACATTATTCAGTTTTAAACTTGGCTTACATTTCATGAAGATAAACATTCTGACAAAGTTTCATGAAGATTCAATGCAAAATAAATCCACAATTGTGTACAGAAGGGTTTTCTATGATTTGACCTAGTGACCTAGTTTTTGACTGACAAAACCTAGTTTCAAACTTTGCCTAGATTTCATTAAGATAAACATTCTGACAAAGTTTCATGAAGATTGGATCTAAACTGTGCCCTCTAGAGTATCCACATTGTTTTTCTAAGATTTGACCTAGTAACCTAGTTTTTTATCCAACATGACCCAGTTGCACCCTTGGTCTAGATTTGTTGGAGATAAACATTTTGACAAAGTTTCATGAAAATTGGGACAAAACTGTACCCTCTAGATCATTCACGTGGTTTTTCTAAAATCTGACCTAGTGACCTAGTTTTTGATCTGACATGGCCCAGTTTCAAATTTGGTCTACATTTCATAAAGATAAGCATACTGACAAAGTTCCATGAAGATTGGACCATAACTGTGCCCTCCAGCGCGTACACAAGGTTTTTCTAAGATTTGACCTATTTTTTGACCTCACATGATACTGGCCTAGATTGTATAAGGATAAACATTCTGACAAAGTTTCATGAAGATTGGATTATAACTGTGCCCTCTAGAGTGTACACAAGTATTTTCTAAGATTTGACCCAGTGACCTAGTTTTCACCCCACATGACTCAGTTTCAATCCTGGCATAGATTGTATAAGGATAAACATTCTGCCAAAGTTTCATGAAGATTGGATCATAACTGTGCCCTCTAGAGTGTACACAAGGTTTTTCTAAGATTTGACCTAGTGACCTAGTTTTTGACCCCATATGACCCAGTTTCAAACTTGGTCTAGATTTCAATAAGATTAACATTCTGACAAAGTTTCATGATGATTGGATCAAAACTGTGCCCTCTATCTCATTCTAAGATTTATTTTTATTTTTAGCTCTGGCGGCCATTTTGTTCAGCTGAGTGAAACCGTTTTAGCAATTTTTGTTCAGGGCCATGCGTCAAACACTTCTGTGAAATTATTTTGAAATCGAGTCATTGACTTCAGAGGAGATGTCGTTAATAGGTTTTTATATATTTAGATTTCTGTTTTTAGCTCTGGTGGCCATTTTTTCAGCGGAGTGGAACCGTTTTAGCAATTTCGGTTCAGGGCCATAAGTCAAACATTTCTGTGAAATTATTTTGAAATCGAGCCATTGGCTTCAGAGGAGATGTTGTTAAAAGGTTTTTCTATTTTTAGCTCTGGCAGCCATCTTGTTCAGCAGACCGGAACCATTTTAGCAATTTTTGTTCAGGGCTATAACAGAAACATTTGTGTGAAATTATTTTGAAATTGGCTAACTGGTGTAGGAGGAGATGTCCTTTGAAGAAATTGTTGACGGACGGACGACGGACAAATAGCGATCACAATAGCTCACCTTGAGCACTTCGTGCTCAGGTGAGCTAATAACCAAGGAAACAAATGTGTGAAAATCATGTAGAGTTGGCAGAGTATATTTGTGCCTTGTCCTGAGAAAATCTGTTGTAAGCCTTTGTAAGCAATAAAGGCGCAGCCTGATCAGCACCTCCATTGTTCGCTGCTGAGATAGTACAAGGGCTTTAGTTTTTATGGCCAGCTTTTTAAAATGCAGACCATTAAGAGTCTGACCTGGTTGGAAACCCTCGGGCTGATGTAAGACCTGACTGATGATGATGATGATTTTAAATTTAACGACGCTTCAACCCTCTGGGTCATTTGCGTCATGAAGGTTGCATCTTACTTAAAATATAAACAGAACTGAAAGGTACGGCACTTTATAAAAAATAACTTTGCATTATTAACATGAAAGTAATACATGGTAAAAATGTAGAAAAGGTTTATATTTTGTTAAAAAGGTTAATATCTTTTAAAAAGGATAAGATACTATCGACAGGTACATCTTGAAACAGTTGCGTCAAGTTATTAGCTCGAAAATATCTATTTCTGTTTTGTGAAAAGTCAACACAGTCAATGAGAATATGTTTAACTGTAAAGAGCTGGTTACAAACTATACAGAAAGGCTGTTCTTCACGATTTAGTAAGTACGAATGGGTAATTCTTGTATGGCCTATGCATAGTCGAGTAATAACAATTTCTTCTCTTCTTAAACTTCGAATAAATGAAGGGTTATTCCCTATGATAGGTTTAATTTCGTGAAGTTTATTAAAAACAGCTGTGTCCCATGATGTTTGCCACTTTGACAAGATGTACTTGTTGATAGCGGGTTTAAAATTGTTAAATGGAATTTCAAACATAGACACATTCATACTAAGAGATTCTTTTGCTTTTCTGTCAGCGGTTTCAATGCCAGCTATGTTAATATGACTGGGGATCCAACAAAAAACTATTTCTTTAGTGCTTGAAATTTCATGATGTTTTTCTAATAGTTTTTGAATTTGTGAATTTCTCGAAGATGTATGGTTTAGAGCTTTTAAGACAGAAAGAGAGTCTGAAAAAATTACAAATTTGTCATTAAGGTAACAGTTGTCAATAGTCTAAAGCTAAATCTATTGCTTTTGCTTCTGCAGTGAAAATAGAAGAACCATCAGGAATACGTAAGGAATTGCAGTATTTCCTAGATATAAATGCACATCCAACTTTCTCACCATCTTTGGAACCATCAGTATATATATGCTGAAATTCTGTATAACGTGTCTGAATGTCTTGAAAATCTTGTTTCAGAATGTGAGGATTTGAAACTGACTTTTTGTTTGTGTTTAGGTCAAACAAAATGTTAGGTTTCTTCATGTACCAAGGTGGGATTTCTGATGTAGAATGTTTTTCAATATTTTTAGGATTGATATTTGAAGCTTCAAGCAGTGGTATAACTCGAAGAGCAAACGGTTTAATTGCATGCGGTTTACGCTCGTACAGCTCCACAAATTGTGGTGAAAATGTGACTTTGAAGGTTGAGTTGGTTGAGTTAGCTGGGTTAGCAGCAAGTCTGGTGGCATATTGAAGAGAAAGCTTTTCTCTGCGTAAATACAGGGATGGCTCATCTGCTTCCACATACAAACTAGTTACAGGGGAAGTCCGAAAAGCTCCTAAAGCTAAACGAAGTCCTTGGTGGTGAACAGTATCTAACATTTGTAAATAGGACTTTCTGGCTGAACCATATACAATAGATCCATAGTCTAACTTTGACCGAATTAAAGAACGATAAAGATGTAGAAGAGTGGAACGATCTGCACCCCAGTTCGTATTTGATAAAACTTTAAGAAGATTCAAAGCTTTTAAACATTTCGCTTTGATGTATCGAATGTGGGGAATAAACGAAAGTTTTCGGTCAAAGATTACTCCTAAAAACTTGGATTCTTCCACAACAGGTAGCTGAGATCCATATAAATAAAGAATAGGATCATTGTGAATCCTTCTAAGTTTACAGAAATGAACACATTGTGTTTTTGACTTGGAAAATTTGAAACCATTGTTCGTAGCCCAGTTTTCAATTCTATTGATACACTGTTGAAGGTGTCTTTCAATTGTTCTCATGTTTTTAGAACGATAACATATTCCAAAATCATCAACATATAAGGAACCATCCGTTTTGCTGTCTAGACAATTTACAATGTTATTTATTTTTATATTGAACAAAGTAGTAGAAAGAATACTTCCTTGGGGGACACCTTGCTCTTGATCATAAAGATCAGATAAAGTAGAACCTACACGAACCTGCATAGTTCTATCTTCAAGGAATCTTTGAATAAAAACAGGCAATCTACCCTTAAGACCTAAATCATGTAAGTCTTTCAAGATGCCATATCGCCAGGTGGTATCATAAGCCTTTTCCAAGTCAAAAAACACAGCAACAACATGTTCTCTATTTACAAATGCATCTCGAATAAAAGTTTCCAGTCTGATTAAATGATCGTTGGTACTGCGTTCAGATCGGAAACCCGACTGAATTGGTGATATAAGATCATTCGATTCTAAGTACCAAACGAGTCTTTTGTTGATCATTCTCTCCAACGTTTTGCAAAGACAACTTGTTAAAGCTATCGGTCTATAATTTGTTGGTTCTGCATGATCTTTACCTGGTTTAGGAATTGGTATTACAGTAGCCAAACGCCAGCTCTCTGTAAATACACCAGTTGTCCAAATGTCATTGAATATGTGTAAAAGTGTTAAAAGAGCGTTTTCATGTAAATGTTTTAGCATCTGATAATGTATTTCATCTGGTCCTGTAGCAGTGTCATGAGATTTGTTAATCGCTTCTTTAAGTTCTAATAAATTAAAGTGGCTGTTATATTCTTCGTTATTCGAAGACTTAAAGTTAATTTTATTCTTTTCTTGATGTATTCTGGTCTTTTTGAACTTTTCTAAATAATTTCGGGATGATGAATTTTTCAAAAAGGTTTCTCCAAATGTATTTGCGATATCCTCTTTATTGGTTGCTTTCGTTTCTCTACAGGTGTTTAAATGTGTATAATTTGGTGATTTCACTTTTCCGGATATTTTTCGAACCATTTTCCAAACTTTTGTAATCGGTGTTTTATAATTCAGTTTTGACACGTATGATTTCCATGTGTTTCGTTTAGAGGACCTTATAGTACGGCGGGCTTTGGCTCTTTGATTTTTTACGTTATTTAGATTTTCTTTAGTTGGATATTTGCAGAACTTTGATAAAGCATGTTTTCTTTGTCTTATGGCTTTCTTACAGTCGTCATTGTACCACGGATTGCTTTTCTTGGGGTTTGGTGAGGTCTTTGGAATACATGTATTAGATATTTCTGTGAGAGAAGAAGTAAAATCAGCAACAAGATCAGTGGAATTATCAAACTTTTCAATGTTTAAAAACTGGTTACACAAAGAATTAAACTGTTCCCAGTTAGCTTTGTTTAGTTTCCATTTAGGATTAGGATCTTCAACTGAAGAATTTATACTTTCAATCACGATAGGAAAATGATCACTTCCATGCTGGTCATCACATACAGACCAGTCGAAGTCGAGTAAAACAGATGGATGGCAAAAAGAAAGATCTAAAGAAGAGAAAGTACCAGTTGCAGGATGAAGGTAAGTATGGGACTTATCATTCATCAGACAAAGATCATTATTTGTATAGAAATTCTCAATGATTTCGCCTCTAGTATTATTTTTGTTACAACCCCAAAGCATATTGTGGCCATTAAAGTCACCTAATAATAAATATGGCGAAGGAAGTTGTTGCAGTAAAGAATCTAGATGCTGAGATTGTAACTTGAAGTTAGGAGGTATAAAGACGGAACAAATAGTTATTTCTTTTTCTAAAGAAACTGAAACAGCTACAGCTTGCAGAGCTGTTGTTAGTTTTATTTCTCGTTGCGGACAAGAGGAATGAATCAAAATAGAACTGCCACCGGACGGTTTCTGACCATCTGTATAAAAATAATTATACAGGTTGTAACCTTTAAAAGTTATATTATCATCAGGTTTTAAGAAAGTTTCTTGAAGACAAAAAACTGATGGTCTTACTAGGGTTAAAAGTAATAAAATGTCATTGAAATTTGGTTTAAGGCCTCGACAATTCCACTGTATTATCTTATTTTTAAATTCCATGTTTAATTATAGATTTGAGAGATAAATATATATATATATATGTAAGACTGGAAACTATGGAGATGGAGGGAGGATTGGTGACCAAGAAGCTGTATCGCTAGTATGAGAGTGATCAAGAGTATCAACATACTCCATTTCACTCTCGTCACTCAATGTTTCAAATTTATTTTGAAGCTGAAGCTCATCTTTTGAACCTTTAGGTTGTCTGTCTGAAATAACTGGTTTCTTTTGAGTCTTATCTTTTCCATTTGACGAATTATGTTTTGGAGAGGATGGTTTATTATTTAGTTGTCGTTCTCTCCTTTGCTGTTTCTGCCAGTCCTTTCGCATCATCTCTAGGGTAGCTTTCTTGAGGACTGGCTCTTCTTTCGATGCCTGGTTACTCTGATTTGGAGAGGATGATGGTTTCGCTTTTTCGGTCGCTGTTGAAGTTTTTGTTTGTGTTGTTGTCGTTTTCGTAGTATGTTTTGTTTCAGATACTTGTTTTTCATTACTTTCTTCTGAATCTATGATAGTGACAGGATTCGTTTGAGTAGAGGCGTCAGTAAAAGATACTTGTTTCACGCTTGGTTTGATTACACTAGCATAGCTTGAACCTGGGACAGGAGCTGGTGACTCAACGATTTTCCGCGCTTCAGGAAAAGAGACGTTTCGTGTAAATTTTACTCTGAGTATTTCTTTTTCTTTATGCCAGATTTTACATTCCTTAGAGTTAGCGTTGTGTCTTTCCCCACAGTTGACACATTTGGTTGGGCTTTTACACAACGTTTCGTGATGAGTTGCTGGTTCGCCACAATTTGAACAGACGGGATGGCTCTTGCATCTATCTTCATGATGACCGTACTGTTGGCAGTTGAAGCAACGAAGCGGATTTGGTATGTACACCTCAACGTTAACACGAAGGAATGCAATTTTGATGGTAGATGGCAAAGTTGGTGTGTTAAATGTAAAGACGAATGTGTTTGTATCTTTCAGTTGACCATCTCTTTTCACTCGAAAACGTTTCACAGCAGTTACTCCTTGAGTTTTCATCTCATCCAGGATTTCTTGCTCACTGCAACCCCTCAAGTCGGGGCAACGCATTACACCTCTTGAGGAATTCAGTGAGCTATGGGGATAGACTCGAACTTTTAGGGTGTGAAAGTTTTGTGTTCTAAGGAGGTTTTCTGCGTGTGATTTTTTTGTTATTTCAATTAATAATTGATTGGATCTAGATAACTTTTTTATACTTTTTGGTTCACCAGCAATACTTTGCAGAACTTTTTGAATCACAAAAGGGGAAAGTGAAGTAATGCTGGTATCCTGATCAGTAGCTTCTATGATGATGAAGCGCGGAAATGTTTGAACTGTCTGAGGTAAAGGGTAATTATCTGGTTCATTGTCTGAGCACTCAGCTTCTGACGAAGACAGTGATGACTGATTCGATTTTTTCCGTTTGTTTAACCCCATAATTCCACTGAAATGTTTTCATCTTCTATGCTCCCCACCCGCCTTGGAGCCCAACAAGGGAACACTTTAACGGAGTGGATCTCCTAATCACAAGTGTTAGAGATACACAGAAGAAATACTCGCACAACTGAAATGCTGCACGATTGACCCGTTGAGCCGCCGCTCCTAGGAATGGAAAGTTTATAGAGGAAAGACATATGGGCATACGGTCGGTATCAGAACGATACAAAAGAAAGGAAAAGAAAGCAAAGGATCCCAGAGCTGGCACGACTAGCCGATTGACTGTGCCGGGTCCACACAGCCACCCGTCTACACCGAAATTAGGGCCAAAGAGGTGTGTTGAAACACCTGGAGATCCCTGGGATGCCTCTCAACCTCCAGGATCCCTTCATCCGGCTTACGGGACGCCACCCACGGCAAACAGGTGGGACCTCCACTTAGCTCTTCGCAGAGGGGACATTCACTGTCTCTGAGTCCAGAGATGTCCCCTTTGAGAATTGAGCCCCGGGGCCACGACAAGGCGGGAAGATTCCCGGGGAAGACCTGACTGAATATATATAAAAAGTCATACTGCAGTGTTTGTTAAATGCACTCAGCTTCCATCAGCACAAACTGTATTAGACTGACTGTTGCTTGTCAAACTTGGTTTATGCAGAATGCAGACTCATGCAAATAAAATACTATATTTTATCAAAGTACAAATACTTTAGAATAACCCATAAAAGTACCAGTAGTAAGAACATACTTTTCAATACTGATCACACCTGGCGCTATATTCTTCCTTTTGCTTCTGAACCGACCAGTTGGAGATTTCATGAACCTATCTCGAAATTTAGTTCAGTCCTTGTCAAACGGAGTCAGTCCACTCCACAGAAGAAGTATCTCAGATGCTCAGATGATAATCCAGTCTCTTGTTTATGAAGCTTAGCTAAGCAGTTTGCCAGTTTTATGACTGCTGAATAGCCAGCTATATTGTCAGGCCCGACATCACTCTGTAAAAGAAGTAATTATATAATCATGTGCAAAATATGTGATACAAAAGCAATGTAACAAACTTGCAGATATCAAACAACATCAGAACACTTAATATCAGCATGCTTAACAACAATCTTTATTCAGTCACTTCTTTTTCTTTAACAATGTGCTGTGAATAGCTTTTAATTGCAGCTAACTAGAATATGTATAAAATTTGTGCTATGGAAAAGCTACTTGCAATTGTTTGAGGCCACAACGGATGGCACCCCGAAGAAGCTTAAACCTGGGACCTCTTACTCAGATGCCTTCACATGTTTTTCAGTTGCAAGAACTTGTTTTGGATAACATGAAAGCAACAATAGGTCCAGGGAAAAGCATTCATCCAGTTATGTAAAATCTGACCCTGCCATGAAAACTCATTTTGAACATGTAAAAACATTACCAAAAAATGGTATGAATAAATCTACAGTTTTTATATGCGAAAACAATGGCACAGATCAGCTGCGAGGAAATCGCTCAGCTGATCAGCGTCTTTGTTTTCCCTGTAAAGATAGTGTAATCCCTCAGCTTTCTATATCTCAAAATTCAAGCCTCTATCCATCTTCTGTGGTTTGACTAACTGGGTCAGAAACCCAAAGACAGGTTTTCTTATGATGCGGCTCATATGTAAACAGCGAAGGTAGAGGTAAGACTAGTCTTGCCAGAAGCTTCCCTTTTTACTCATATAAACAGTAATTCAAAAGGACCTCTGGCGAAGATTCAGGCATCTGGACCCACTAAGGACCTCTGTAAGAGTCACACTGAAAGGTTCACACGACAAATGATCTATGGAACTTTTTCCCTCAGTGCAGCTTACTTAGTCTGATTCTCTGACTCTTATGCTGCAAGAGAACACAAAAACAGCGCTGGAAAAATACTTCAACTTTATTCTTTTTTGGTTTGTTTGTTGTTTGATATCCTAGTCAACAGCTAAGGACATGTTGAGACAGATTGAACTTGTATAAAATAAGTATCTTCTTCTTTAACCGATTTCTGATTTTTTTTTGCAAAGGTAAGTTTATTTCATTTCCCAAATCTTTCTAAGCATTACAGCAGGAAAGATTACTTTAATCTTTCGTTTGTATTTAGTAGACATCATTCTGTATCTACCACCTTTACCTCTCCTATAATAGATCATTTAAACATCCTCATGTTTACTGGAATATGGATGCAGACAGACATTTGTTCCAAAATTGTATACAATCATGCTTCAAGTACAAATGGGGTGTATTGAAATAATCCAAATAAATGATATTTGTGTCTTGCAATTTATTTTTTAATTTACTTTATGTAATTAAAGTTTGCCTGTTATAATGCCTACCTAAAAGGGTAAGTACAGTTCACGTTTTGTTTTACCTGTATGCTCCAAACTGGACTCTGAACTTGCCAAGCAGCGCAGCTTTGTCGTCTACATTACCACCAGCCTTCTTAAGCTCTTCCATAGCCTCTTTTTTTCACACGATCTGCCCTTTTGGGAGGCTGGTAATCTTTTCCCCGCCTTTTTTCATACAATGCCGAGGAAGTATCTGATCAAAAGCTGGCCATCAGCATTTCGCCTGAAGACTGGCCTCAGATGCTCCATTCTCAAACTAGAAAAATAATTAATAATAGGAGACAATATACCTATGCTACCCGTCGGAGGTAGGTCAGTACACTTCAGTCCCTTTATAACGCTACCATTTATAACATGGTTATGGTTATAACAAGGTCAGCCCTTGGCTCCAAAATGTGCATAGTAAAATTATCCCTTTACAAAGCGATTCAAGTATAAGGCAGTCTAATCCTATGGCATCCCAAACGTATAGTACCTTGTTAGGCAGAAAGCTCATGCAATTATGTACGCCACTGAGGTCAATAAGCATTTTGTAGGCAGGTAGCTAGAGAATTATGCATGCCACTGAGGTATCAGGTCAGTAACTTGTTAGGCAGGTAGTATAGGTAATTCTGTATGCCACTGAGGTAAGTTACTTGTAATGGAACCACTGCCTTGTATCTGGAGGGTTGTGCATTATCAGTTACCATTGACCTCTGACTAGATGGTAGTGACCTCCCAATAACGCAGTTTCGTTACCTACCTTTGTTTTGAGGGTATGATACTGGCCTCTTTCTGGAAAAACAAATCAGTGTCCCATGTGTCTGAATTCAATGTGACAACAAACATACAGCAATAATCTCTGACATACATGTACCTGTAACTGTTGAGCGCTGGTTTCTCTTAGCAGGAGCAGAAACCTCAGACTGCAACTCAAAGGACAATGGTTTGGACTCCTTCACACTAGGTCTACTTAGTAGAACCTACAAGAAATCAAATTCTATGAAAAACTCTGAAATATACTGAGATTCAAAAAAAGTGCCAATAAACCAGCTTCTTCACTCTCATGCAATAAGAATGGGGCTAAAAAGGTCCTGTCAGGCTAATGTAGATAACCAGGTTGTGCACAATGTATCACAACTTCTAGCAGGAGGGTAATGTACTCTCAATGCTGAAACCACCCTATATGTGGAGCATAGTGCACTCTCAATGTTACCACTGCCCTGTATCTGGAGGGTAGTGCACAGTCATTAGTACTACCACAGTACCACTTTCCTCTTTCTGGACACTCAATTTTACAATAGCCCCCTTTCTGGAGGGTAGTGCACTATCAATGGTACCATTGATCTCTGACTGGAGTGTAGTGCACTATCAATGGTACCACTGATCTCTGACTGGAGGGTAGTGCACTATCAATGGAACCACTGATCTCTCACTGGAGGGTAGTACACTATCAGTGCACAATCAATGGTACCACTGATCTCTGACTGGAGGGTAGTGCACTATCAATGGTACCTCTGATTTCTGAAAGGAGGGAAGTGCACTATCAATGGTACCATTGAAGACTTCTAAAGGAAAATTTCTATAAAAGTTTTGACAACATATCTGCAATGGCTTGGCAGAAAATGCCATTTTTTAAATTTCCCCATTATATGTCTATGGGAGCTCTAAGTTGCCATAGCAACCAAACTAAAGGGCAGATTTTCATAAAAAAAAAAAACTTTCATCCCCCCCCCCCGGCCAAGGATGCTACAGATGAAATTTGGGCCCAATCGGCCTAGAATCTTCAGAGAAGATGTCGTTTAAAAGTTTTGACGGACGACAGACGACGACGGACAACTGCCTATCCTATAAGCTCCCCTGAAGCCTTCGGCTTTGGTGAGCTAAAATATAGTGCCTAAAAGAATAGACGGAAGAACGAAGAAGACTTGCCATCATGAGTTATAGAACTTTGATTCAGATAGCGCTTCTTGTACATCATACCACCTACAACCAGTAACACTTACTACCGAGAACTGGCGAGAGTTGCATAAGGCGAGCGCTTTCGTGTAACGCTACACAGCGATTTGTTTAATCTATGCAACGATCCGTTTCGTGAGAGCGCTTTACAAAATGGCTGCGGTTAGCGAAATTTGCGAAAGCAGAAGAAAAAAATAGTATTGACTTTGTTCGAAGAGTGCAGCGATGCTGGGGTGGGCAGATGGCTTCATGTTAGTAGTACTGACAATACTGCAGATACAAACACACAAAAAAATATTTATTTTGGCAGTGTGAACAGCTGCAAACGACAATTAGTGCAGTAATCATATTTCGCCAGTAATCTAATTTCGACAATGACATTCAAATCATAATCAAAGACAGTGCAATCTGCTAAATACACTCATTACAATTAAAAGAGACGCTCAAAAAAAAAAAGAAGACACAAAAAGAAAAATCAATAAATAAAGTTGTAATTATTAAGTATTGAAAGTTAATTTTCTGTGTTTCAGTGAGGAAAGAAATGTCATGATTTTTACATCTTCGGTTTTCATGCTAAAATTATATGGAAAAATTACTGACATTTCATACCACAGTGAAACACAGAAAATTAACTATCAATTCTCAAACCAACATGATCTAACCCAGTGCTTGACCCCAATATAAATTATGCAGTTGAACCTCTTGATTCAGCCACCTTGATAAGAGCTCTAAAACATTTCTAATCATTTTCTGGATAAATTTTCTCGGCATAGTACAGCTACCTCCATAACCTAGCCAACAACCAGTACAATTATTCCCAAAATGCTTATTGGTCTCTTTAAGACAGCCAAATCATATAAGTACAAAGTCAGCTTTGCAATAAATATGCTGCTAATTGGCCAGTTAATTTAGATTAACAATAGAATCAAATGAAGTATGAACAAGCTGTAAAACCTCTGAAATGCTTGTGAGCAATTATCTTTTCAGTGCAAGGAATCACGAGATTATAAAAAATATGTCAAACAGACAGTTTGGTCCTCTTAAGATAGTAGTTTAAATTGTAATCTGTTTATTTGAAATTTTCGTTAATTCTCAGTTTGGTTTCGAGGGTAGGATTTTGGTTCTGATTGTACTGGTTCCTGGTCATTGCTTACCTTTGTAAATTGTTCTGAGTGAAGACTTTCATCATGACCTATCTTCTGACTGTACCTTGATAAGATGGTCATCTGTGTATAACAGCCAGTTTTGGTTTTCCAGAAGGTGGCTCTTTTATGCACGTTCGACTGTATGTATAACTGACCTTTATCTAATGGTCCAGACAGTTTAACTTACTACTTTTTAAAGTTTTTTTTATATATATAGCCTATGCTGTCATGCAACAGCTCTTATTTCTGTTAGAGCCAGTTTTGGTGGGTATGTAGAAGCATAGCGAACAATAATTTAATACTAAGCCTAACAGGAAGACACTTTTATGCCCCCGCATCATATGATGCCGGGGGCATATAGTGTTTCCGTTGTGCATATGTTCATACGTTATTATGTCTCTCCATCCGTACGTCTGTCCATCCGTAGGTACGTGATCCTGGTAGACTCGGGTTAAGATTTTTGTAAGAGTTAGATTTCAGGGTTTCTGATATTGTAGCAATTAGAACTTTTGTATGAGGATTAATTTCTATAAGTACAACAGGAATATATAAGAACCAAGGTATGATAATCCATATGTCACGGTCCATTGACTTCGGACTTAGGCCAATTTTGCAAGGTTAAGATTTTTTGTAAGAGGTAGATTTTAGGGTTCCTATTATTGTAGCAACTTGAAATTTTGTATGAGGATTTATATCTATAAATGCAACAGGAATATACAAGAATCAGGTCATGAAGATCCATATGTCATGGTCCACTGACTTCGCACTTAGGCCAATTTTGAAAGGTTAAGATTTTTGTAAGAGGTAGATTTTAGGGTTCCTGTTAGTGTAGCAGCTTGAAATATTGTATGAGGATTTATATCTATAAGTGCAACAGGAATTTACAAGAATCAGGTTATGATGATCTATATATTACTGTCCACTGACTTTGTACTTTGGCCATATAGTGACCCTTAAACTAAATAAAGGGCTGCAGTTTGTTTCACATTTCGAACTTCCGGTGTTACTTGGCCTATGGCCTTTCATGTAACGCAAGTCTGCCTCAATAAACCTAGTTATCCTACAAGTGCCAGTATCTTTATCAAGGTGCCACCTTACGCAAGGCACTAGGCGGGGGCATCTGTATACTGTGGACACATTTCTATTCTTTATTAATTTGTTTTATAATTATTTTGCTTTATAAATGTTAACATTTTTTCTTACATTTCAGGAGACCAGAAATGTGGTTGCAACAAACACCATGTTGTTGACAGGCTTTGCCTGTGAAGAGCAGAGAGATCCTGCGGCCCATGTAGATGGTTATGTTGATGTGGTTGTGCCAAGGTACACAGATAGACAGTTCAGGGACCATTCCGGATGTCAAGAGGAACATTTGAGGTACACACTTGCTCATAGACTGAAATGCTTTTGAAATGGCAGTTTATTTTCAAATTTTTACATTTCAGCCACATGTCAGCAGCTATAGGATCCTTCATGCAATAATGAAAATGTTGGGAGAGTTTGAAAGACCTTGCAGGGTGATTTTGGTTTGTGCATTCATGTTTTTTCCCACTGAACAGATGTGAAAGAGATTTTGCGAAAAAAAAAAAAAAAAAAAAAAAAAGAGCAAGTCTCTCAAAATATCTAAAAACAATCACCCATGCCATGTATAGTTCTGGTTTTTTTTCTTTTCATATTTTTTTTTTACTTTTTGGTGTATGAGTGCCTGTGTGTGTTGGAGTCAAAATGGTATAACAGTACCTATGGTGGCAAATTATTTAGCAATAGAGGTTAATCACTATTTCTTATCACAATCAAAATGTCAAGTTATAGCTTATTATCAAATCAACATACCATACCGGTACAGTACACCGAGCTGTTTAGCATCTCCATACCCTCCATCCTTTATCTCTGTAACAGTGGCTCCGTCCAAGCCCAGCTCCTTGGCCTTCTCACCAGCAAGTTTTGTAAGTATAAGTATTTTCTACAACAAGAAATGATATAACATGCTCACAGAAAAGATTATATATATATTGTTCGTGCTTTCAATTTCTTCAACTTCTACTGTCCCCAAAAGATGGTTTCCTGCCGAGACCGGCTGAGTGACTCTGCTTCCTGCGGAGTCTAGGCATGAAGCAGAAGCATGCAGACAGTCTCTGCATGAAGCCAATTAACATGTACAGCAGTCTCGGCAGGAAGCAAGAGATCGCGTAGTCTCGGAGGAAGCCAAATATGACAGATAGTCTCTGCAGGAAGCAAAAATTGGCCGACACGTTTCTACCGTTTATCATCAAAGCAAATTTTCCTAATTTCGAGGATTCTCGTGCTCTTTTCCCCAAATTCAGAGGCCCCTGGCCCTGAGTTCAGAAAGGTAGGAAAATCCCTGTGTTGTATCTTTAAGTGAAGAATAATAAAATTAGCCTCTTCATAACTGTGAAAAAAAGACTTGACCTATGAAACTTCATTATGACCTTGGTCATGGGAAACAATTGTTTTTGGTGAGACACACCTCCTTATTTTGATTTCCCTTTTTATGAAATTTCATTAAAGTCTCTCTAATAGTCTTAAGTTATGGTGGACATGCGCTTTGTAGAAGACAGACCTACTAATTTTTATTGTGAAATTTTCCTTGGTGGAGGAAACCTAAATTCTATGCATGACATACCTTTTAATTTTGGGGCTTGTAATTTGTTTCACTTTTGCAGGTTTACCTCATGATAATATACTAAACTATGTTTCTAGCTTCAAAACGCGTATGATACCAGCACCTGTGAATATAAAGAGAATACCATGTTAGTGTCTTCTGATATCAAGTTTATCAGACGAGGCCAGAAACAGCCTAGGAATGGCGAGGCTTGCCGAGCCAGTCTCACGTGTTTCTGGTGGAGCCTGATAAACTTGATATCAAAAGTCACGTGGTTTTCAATTTATCATGCCTCATTAGAAGACTTTACGGCGTAAAGAGCGGCAAACAAGTGAGAAGAAACGCAGTTTTGCTCAAACTTGCTGACGTCGCGAATGCGTTATAACGTTAAGTCGGTGACGTCAGTTAACCAATCAAACGCTGATATAACGGCCAACGTCAGTGTGAAGCTAATCATCTTCAAAGATCCAAAGGCATCGCCTGATAACATTTGCGCAAGCGTAGTTCTAATGTGACATGATATCACATCATACCCCTGTTAGCAGGTGAATTTTGCAGCTGATGCATGATACTGTATCCTGAGGTGCACAGGCCAAACACAAGTTCAAAATGGGGAGAAAAAAAGGAAACTATAGTGAAGCTCAAGGAAAAGGATTTGCTTTAATATCACATCCTTAAACCAGTATTAGATTTAGTTTTCAGATATCATTTTGAACTTGGTCCTTACAGTCTTTTTTTCCACCCTTTTTTAACCTTTATTTACATTTATCTACCTAGTGACTATCATTTTGGAATAATGAGTCCCATTTCAATATATTTTTTGATGTGTACTGCTATATTTTTTTTCATTTGAGCCCCTCTATAGTTGTTTGACAACCAATGGGAGTCAAGTGATTGTCTATTGATACAGATGCCGGTGAATAAGGATATAGCCGAAAACTTTTGAAATAACTGGATACCTCTGCTATGGGGTGAAAGGCTGACAATATAGTTCTAGTTCTATCAATTATGTATAGGAATTGGGTTCCTTTGAAACTCAAGGCCTCTGTTGTTGTTGATAAGACATTTTTTACACATATAAGTGTGTTATACACAGAGAAGAAGATAAATAATCCTATTATAGATGGATACAACTGACCTTGGCGTTTCATGAAGATTACATTATCTTGTAGGGGACGCAAGCTGGCTCAGCTTTATTATCCCCCTCCCGGTTGGACACCCAGGAATTATAAAATCCGGAAATACAGAGTTCACGAAAGTCTGTGAGAGTTGACAGTACCGAATCTGGCAAAATGATTAAAATGTACTTGAACATTCTGAATATTTTTACCAAACCGAATAATTGTTACTATACATAGCACTAGATAAGAGGGGTATCTGATGATAACTGAGGGACATTTTTTTTCTTATTGAAACCATACGTTGCGAACCCTCATCTCTCGTCGAGACGGTTCAGATGAGGGGTCACAACATGTTTTTTATGCAGAAGTAACAATAATTATCCCTAATTATCACCAAATACTCCCTTATCTTGGGCTCTGGACATGTCAGGCGGCCAGACGGTGTTTCATGAAGACTGGAAATACTGTGAACTGTTTGTCTCCAATGAAACTGTCCAGTTAGCTGCTTCCTTTTTTTTTGTCTTACAATTCTACAGAACTCAAATTGTGCGTTTGCAACATATCTACTAATAAGTGTTTTTTGAAATTTCATTCAATTTACAACCAACAAGACCTTCTTTTCCGTCTCAGATACCATACAGTTGAAAAAAGGCCGTCTGCTAATTTGAGGCCAATGGTCGTCGCCATCTTTGCCTACGCAACGGTCTGCTACAAAAAAAGCGCTTTGCGAGAGGCAGCTCCAGGGATGCCACGTAGCGCTACAAAGCGCTTTTTAGCTCGCCTGAACGAAAGTTCAGGAAGAGCTATTGTTGTCACCCTGGCGTCGGCGTCGGCGTCCGCGTCAGCGTCGGCGTCCGGATTGGATGTTTTGGTTTAAGTTTTTTGAAAACCTATAAGTCCTTAACCCATGGATGGATTCTTTTTATACTTGCACTGTAGTTAGATATTGGTTGGAAGTTTGTCAAGGTACCATCCCCAACCCCCTCAGTGACCTTGATGTCAAGGTCATGGACTTAGAAAATTTGATTTTTTTTGGACTGGATGTTTTGGTTAAAATGTTTTTAAAGCCCAATATCTCTGTAACCCATGGATGGATTCTTTTGATACTTGCACTGTAGTTAGATATTGGTCCAAAGTTTTTCGAGTACCAACCCCATCCCACTCAATGACCTTGTTGTCAAGGTCATGGACTTAGAAAATTGTCTTTTTATTGATTGGATGTTATGGTATAAATTTTTAGGTCGCCTGAACGAAAGTTCAGGAAGAGCTATTGTTGACACCCTGGCGTCGGCGTCCGCGTCCGGATTGGATGTTTTGGTTAAAGTTTTTTAAAGACCTATATCTCCTTAACCCATGGATGGATTCATTTGATACTTGCACTGTAGTTAGATATTGGTCCAAAGTTTAACAGGGTACCACCCTCACCCACTTC
Source organism: Ctena decussata (assembly GCA_963989385.1). Classification (NCBI taxonomy): domain Eukaryota; kingdom Metazoa; phylum Mollusca; class Bivalvia; order Lucinida; family Lucinidae; genus Ctena; species Ctena decussata. The sequence continues at coordinate 56,171,670 of OZ022509.1, forward strand.
GTGACCTTGATGTCAAGGTCATGGACTTAGAAAATTGGAAGTGTTTTTGTATTGGATGTTTTGGTTAAAGTTTTATAAATCCCAATATTTCCTTAACCCATAGATGGATTCATTTGATACTTGCATTTTAGTTAGATATTGGTCCAAAGTTTCCAAGGTACTACCCACACCCCCCTCAGTGAGCTTGATGTCTAGGTCATGGACTTAGAAAATTTATTGCTTGCATGTTTTGGTTAAAGTTTTTTAAAGACACATATCTCCTGAACCCATCGATGAATTCTTTTTATATTTGCACTGTACCTAGATATTAGTCCAAAGTTTTACAGAGTACTACCCCAACCCCGCTCAGTGACCTTGATGTCGAGGTCAGGGACTTAAGGAAATTTGGTCTTTATTTCAGTTTTCTAATTGCATACTGATTCATAATGCTTGACAGAGATTTAGTTTACACTCGAACTGATGTTGGACAACTTTTTGAGATTTTACAAAACACTATATACTTACCCCACTGGATGACCTTGAAGTCAAGGCCATCGACTTTGAATTTTATCTTAAAGATTTTGGTTAAAGTTTTATATTTATGAAGACATAATTTCACAGTGCCACGATGGACTCAATTGATACTTATACTTGGACTGATGTTAGATAATGGTTCAAAGTTTTGATACATCCTAGCCCCCTCCCCCCCCCCCACCCTAGACTGATATTAGATAATGGTTCAAAGTTTTGATACATCCTAGGCCCCTCCCCACCCAAACCCCAACCTCCCACCCCTTAGTTCTTTGAGCTCTCAAGCTCATGGACTTTGAAATTTCATGTGGATTTTTTTATTTTGGTTTCATTTTAAACTTATTTCTGAAATAGCTTTTGTTTATAAATGTATCATTATGGACATGCTTGCCTGAAGTTTTATGCATAGCCATCCACACCACCATAGCGACTGTGTGATGGGCACGCACCTATTCAGGCGAGCTAGGCTGCTCTTGTTCGTAACATGCTGTTGCATAGCCAATTGCTAGCGAGCGCTACGTTCAGCAACTCGCCCCTGGTACAAGTAATGGATCTGTACTGTCAAAGTTGACGCACCATGATCTAACCCTGACCCCCAAATACCATTTTTATTATTATCATTATTTTGCAATAGTCAAAGGTGAAGATAAAGCTATTTTATCGATTCATTAACAGATTAGTTACGATTTACACAAGGATGGGGGCGGGAGAATGGGTATTGGGTTTTCCGGTTTCGGTAACCCGGCATACCAGTGATGTCTTTTACACTTTCAGTCAAAATGGCGTTTAAGTTGTTCAACTTGTTGATCGTATTGACAGCGGCGTTTTGTATGCATTCTCAAAGGCAGTTTGATATCAGCAAGGAATGTGAAGATGCGGTGTTATGTGAAGTAAGTTTAAGAGACTCAGGATCATATTACTATTCAAAACTTAACAATGTAACACGAAAACTGGAAATGAACCGACTTTTCAATGCCAGCATCAGTGTGAGCAGTTTACAAGTGCTAGAATCGGTTACCATAATGTATCAAACGGCTGACAAAACGCCATGTAATTACTTCACACATCATATGCATACAGTTAGATTATATTATGGGAGCCTCAAAGAAGGTTGTGCAAGTATATTTAATTTTTCTAAATCTAACACAGCAGTGATTCAGAGTCCTGTCCGCACCATATGATTTTTTTTATCTAACTGGGTATCTTGTCTAAAGCCCTCACCCGCTGATGGGACCTGTGAAATAGATGGACTATCTGGTACCTTTGCGGCAGCGCTGCTAGCAGTTGTATCAGGACCTGTTTGTTATTTATCTCTGGTTGGGTAAAATCTATAGGGAGAATTTTTATCTCATTGTTTGGATTTTCAATATGTTTGACATTATGTATTCTTTCTGAAATTGGGAACCGTGGTAAATTTTTTTGCCCTGACGGAGAACCTTAACCTACTCTGCGAAAAGCCTTGCAACCTCTTGACAATGACAGAACTATTGTCTACTGGGAAACATTTTACCACAACTCAATAACTGCAGAGACATAAAACCAGTTTGTGGTATACCGAGTTAATTTAAATGTTTATGAAAACTTGAAGGTTGTAACCATACGTTTCAGATTTGTTACAAAAATAAAACTTCACAGAAGCTGCACTCCTCATTATAAAAAACAAATATCAATGGTATATCTTTACAGTGTTGTTGTATTTATTTTCAGATATACTCTACTACAACAAAAGGTCATATAACAAAACCAACAGAAACAAGTACGACCATGCTGTCTGCTTCTGCTGCCGCCGCCAATTTAACACTACCTTCTACTTATTCGACAACCAGGAAGTATAGAGATTCCTGTTATATAATGCCGCCGCCAATTTAACACTACCTTCTACTTACTCTACAACCAGGAAGTATACAGATTCCCGTTATATAATAATTGAATGTATTCATCTTATATTATTATTTTTTAGCCGAAGACTCCGGGGGAGCTTATAGGATAGGCAGTTGTCTTCGTCGTATGTCGTCACTTTCAAACATCTCCTCTGAAGCCCAAATTTCATCTGTAGCATCCTTTGGCTGGGGGATTGAAAGCTTGTGTTTTTATGAAAATCGGCTCATTAGTTTGGTTGCTAACTTAGAGCTCCCATAGTCTTATAATGGAGAAAATTGAAAAATGGCATTTAGTGCCAAGCCATTGCAGATATTTTGACAAAACTTTTACAGAAACCATCCTTGAGAAGTCTTCAATCAGCCATATGTTTATTGACCCATTGCTCTTTTTATTGGTTGCCATAGAAACCAAAATGCGAAAATTTAACGAAAAATTACTTAAAAATTATTTCCATTGCACTGATTTGGCCCAGATTTCATCTGTAGCATCCTTGGGCTGGGGGATTGAAAGTTTTCGTTTTTTATGCTCCCCAAAGGGTGAGCATATAGTTGCCGCTTTGTCCGTCACACTTTTGTCCCGAGCATATCTCTGAAAGTATAAGGCGGAACTAAATGAAACTTGACACATTGATAGAGGACAACGACGGAAAGTGTAGTGCATAAGAACCGTAACCCTGTCACAAGTATTTACGAATTTAGCTCCCTTTCCAGTTTTGAGCTCACCTGAGCTCGAAGTGCTCAAGGTGAGGTAATGTGATCGGTCTTTGTCCGTCGTCCGGCGTCAACTTTTGCTTTAAACAACTTCCTCCTCCAAAACTGCTTGATGGATTTTGACATAATTCCACAGAAATGTTTCTTGGGGGACTCTCTGCCAAATTTGCTCAAACGGTTCCGCTCCACTGAACAATATGGCCGCCAGAGCTAAAACTAGATAAAAACCTTTAAACGACTTCTGCTCCAAAACTGCTGGGCAGATTTTGAAATAATTTCACAGAAATATTTCTTAGGAGGCCCTCTACCAAAATAGCTCAAACGGTTCCGCTCCGCTGAACAATATGGCCGTCAGAGCTAAAAATAGAAAGACCTTTAAATGACTCCTCCTCTAAAACTGCTGGACAGATTTTGAATTAATATCACAAAAATGTTTCTTAGGAGGCCCTCTACCAAAATAGCTCAAACGGTTCCGCTCCGCTGAACAATATGATACTGGGTCGTGAGGGTCAAAAACAAGGTCATTAGATTAAATCTTATTAAAAGGTAAGGTACACAATAAAGGGATCATTTTCCATTAAATCTTTGTGAAACTCTGTCTGTCGTACGCATGGATGTCTCTGAGGTTAAGTTCACTGGATACTCAGGTGAGCGATACAGGGCCATCATGGCCCTCTTGTTTCAATATTTTGCTTGTCCGCAGCATATCTCTGAAAGCATAAGGGGAACTAAATGAAACTTCACACATTGATAGAGGACAATGAGGGGAAGTGCAGTGCACAAAAAACCGTAACCCTGTAACAAGTATTTATGAAGTTACCTCCCTTTCCAGTTTTTACAATATTTTGCTTGTCCGGAGCACATCTCTGAAAGTATAATTGGGAACTAAATGAAACTTCACACATTGATAAGAGGACAATGAGAGGAAGTGCAGTGCAGAGGAACCGTAACCCTATCACATGTATTTATGTAGTTAGCTGCCTTTCCAGTTCTTTCAATATTTTGCTTGTCCGGAGCCTATCTGTGAAAGTATAAGGGGAAACTTAATGAAACTTCACACATTGATAGAGGACAATTAAAGGAAGTGCAGTGCACAAGAACCATAATCCCATCTCAAGTATTTACGAAGTACATGTAAGTAAGTAAGTGAGTGAAAGTGCAGAACACAAGAACTATAACCCTGTCAAAAGTGATTACAGAGTTAGCTCCCTTCTTAATTTTTGCTATAGTTTGCTTGTATGGAGCATATCTTATGAAGTTTTGAAGGAAACTAAATGAAACTTCACACAATGATAGAGGGTAATAAAAGGAAGTACATTGCTTCAGAACTATAACCCTACCTTTAGTAATCACAGTGTTAGCTCCCTTCCCAAAATTTTCAGGTATTTAGCTTTTCCGGATTATATCTGTACATATTTAAGAGAACATGAATGGAACTTCACATATTGATGGTAGAGGGTAATGACAAGAAGTGCAGAGCAGAAGAACCATAACTGTATCCCAAGTTATTTTCGGGTTGCTTCCCTTCTTATTTTTTCTCAGTTGTATACATGGCCAGAGCATTCCTCTAAAAGTATTGAGGAGAATTATTTTTGTTCCTTTTTAAATTGCATTTAATTTACACAGAAAATCACTCCTTCACCAGGATACCCGTTCTCCTATTCCAAGCCTTCGGGGAGCATACATCGGTTCCACCGATTTTCTTGTTTATGAAAATTGGCTCTTTAGTTTGGTTGCTATGGAACTTAGAGTTCCCATAGACTTACAATGGGAAAATTGAAAAAAGGCATTTACTGCCAAGACTTTTACAGAAATGTTCCTGGACTTCCATCAGCTTTATTTTTTTTTTTTGGTCCATTGCTCATTTTTTTGGTTGCAATGGAACCCAAAACAAAAACAAAAAAAATCTAAATCATCTCAGAAACCATATGCTCTTTGAGGCAGACATTTCATAGACATACTAATCATGTTAGCCTTTACAGATTTTATCTTCTCATTTGTCATTGTTCAAAGGACATGTTTGGTATGGCAATTTATAATGGAAAAAACAATAAATGGGCCTCATTGCTAAGCAATCGCAAATAATCGGAGATTACTTTTTCAGAGATATTCCTTGAGTGGTCTATATTTTTTCTGCACACTGCTTATTTCGATCAGTTGCCATGGCAACCAAAAGGAAAAAATAGTAAAAATTCTGTGAAAATGATCCTATTTTGTTGTCATGGCAATCAAATGTGGACAATAGCTATGTATTTTGTAATCAACTCAACAGACTGAGACTGAGACTTTGTAGTTGTATATTTTATATTAGCCTGTACAATTTTAAGCCTTTACAAATGTGAAAGCAATTTTGAACTAGAGATCTGGTTAGCTTTGTGGCCCGTGGGCCTCATGTTTTCTTTTGAGAGACAGGCAAAAATGTATTATAAAGTGAACAAAAACATTTCCTTATAGTTGTACTCCTTATCTGGTTGATGATTCTGCTTTTATGATTATCTAGCAAGCTGCGTCTTAAACTTGCTTTCGTTAAATAATCATAGATGGCTTGTCTGTATACTTGGATATTTTCAAGTTCTGATATTTGCCATGAGTGCTTTTATTTCACTGGAAGGGGAAAAGCGGATGGTAGCTAGAATACGTGATATTTCCTACAAAGTTTTTTATGCCCCCAACTTCGAAGAAGTTGAGGGGGCATATTGGTTTGGGCCTGACCGTCCGTCCGTCGTCCTTCCGTACGTAACGCCTCATTTTCTCAAGAACTGTAACCGCTGGGGCCTTGATATTTCATAGGTGGGTAGACTATCAAAAAGTAGAGAACGCGTATTTTTTTTTCTTGTCAATCAGCCTTGTACTTGCAGAGTTATGCCCCTTTTTCCAAAAAAATAAACGAAAATTTGTTCCCAAAATCCTAGCTAAACCGTTTGAGCTAGGATGCTCATATTTGGCAAACTGCTAGGGGCTAAGGTGTAGATCACCTGATTAACTTTTGGGCGAGTTCCGTCAAAAAATGACTGAATTATGCCCCTTTGTTGAATTTATACAAATTCAAGAACAGTATTTGCTGGGGCCTTGATATTTAAAAGGTGGATAGAGCATGAAAAATTAGCAGACACGTATTTTTTTCTTTTCCGTCTGCCATGTAGTTACAGGATTATGCCCCTTTTTGAAAAATTACATGAAAGTTTGTTCCCAAAATCCTGGGAATACCGGTCGAGCTAGGAAGCTCATATTTGGTATATTGCTAAGGGCTAAGGTGAAGATCACCTGATTAACTTTTGGGCAAATTCCGTCAAAAAATGACTGAATTATGCCCCTTTGTTAAATTTGGCATTTTTCCAACTTTTGAACCGTTTGACCAAGAAGCCTAATTTTTGGTAAACTAGTAGTATTTGATGTGCTGATCATTCTGATGTTGGTTGCGTTATGATGCATTTACTTTTAACAGAGTTATTGCCCTTTCCTCATTTGTATAAAGCATAATAATGGATAGTCTGTTTCTCTAGAACAGTATTTGCTGGGGCCTTGATATTTGAAAGGTGGACAGAGCATGAAAAATAAGTAGACCCGTATTTTTTTTCTTTTCCGTCTGCCATGTACTTACAGAATTATGCCCCCTTTTTTGAAAAATTCAGAATTATGCCCCTTTTTTGAAAAATTACATGAAATGCTGGGGCCTTGATATTTGAAAGGTAGACAGAGCATGAAAAATAAGCAGACCCGTATTTTTTTTTCTTTTCCGTCTGCCATGTACTTACAGAATTATGCCCCTTTTTTGAAAAATTCAGAATTATGCCCCTTTTTTGAAAAATTACATGAAAGTTTGTTCCCAAAATCCTGGGAATACCGTTTGAGCTAGGATGCTCATATTTGGTATATTGCTAAAAGCTAAGGTGTAGATCACCTGATTAACTTTGGGGCGAATTCCGTCAAAAAATGACTGAATTATGCCCCTTTGTTGAATTTGGCATTTTTCCAACTTTTGAACCGTTTGACCTAGAACCCTAATTTTTGGTATACTACTAGTATTTGATGTGCTGATCATTCTGATGTTTGTTGCGTTATGATGCATTTACTTTTAACAGAGTTATTTCCCTTTTCTCATCTGTATAAAGCATAATAATGGGTGGTCTGTTTCTCAAGAACGGTATTTGCTGGGGCCTTGATATTTAAAAGGTGGATAGAGCATAAAAAATAAGCAGACCCACATTTTTTTCTTGTCAGTCAGCCTTTCACTTTCAGAGTTATGCCCCTTTTCGAAAAATTAAATGAAAGTTTGTTCCCAAAATCCTGGGAGAACCATTGGAGCTAAGATGCTCATATTTGGCATACAGCTAGGGGCTATGGTGTAGATCAACTGATTAACTTTTCGGCTGATTTCGAAAATATTTGACTGAATTATACCCCTTTGTTAACTTCGGCATTTTTCCAACTTTTGAACCATTTGACTTAGAGACTTGATTTTTGGTATAGTATTTGATGTTTCTATCATTTTGTTGATGGTTACTTTATGTTATATTCATTATTGACAGAGTTATCCCCCTTTTCTTATTTGTGCAAAACACTGTAGGGATGGTCTATTTCTCAAGAACCATAGCTGCTGGAACCTTGATAATTCATAGGTGAATAGACCATAAATAATTAGCAGACCGGTATTTTTTTCTGTTCAGTTGGCCATGTACTTACAGAGTTATGCCCCTTTTCGAAACATTGAATCCTGGGAGAACCATTGGAGTTAGAATGCTCATACTTGGCATACAGCAAGGAGCTGAATTATGCCTCTTTGTTAACATTGGCATTTTTCCAACTTTTGAACCGTTTGACATAGAGACCTGATTTTTGGTATACAGATAGTATTTGATGTGTCAATCATTTTGATGAGGATTACGTTACATTGTATTCATTATTGACAGTTTTGCCCCATTACTTATTTCTGTAAAACTTTGTAGGGAGTTTCTATTTCTCAAGAACCATAGCTGCTGGAGCCTTGATAATTCATAGATGAATAAACTATAAAAGATTAGCAGACCTATATATTTTTAACTTACCTTGTTAGGGTCAGGCATATAGTTGGGGGCATAATGTTTTACAAACACATTTTCTAGTTTCTTCAGCAAAGTACACCATGGTTGTCACTAAAGAGTCAACTATTGACAGCAACATCCCCAAAAACTTCTGTCACTACAGAGTCCACTACTGACAGCAACACCCCCAAAGAGTCAACTACTGTCACTACAGAGCACCCACCTGATCCACCTTCTGTCGTCACCAGTTTAACGCCATCTTCCACTTATTCTGCAACCAGTGAGTATGGAGATTCCTGTTACAAAGTATTTGACTGTATCTGCTTTTCATTTTCTGGGAGAGAGGCAAAAATCTATTATAAACTGAACCAAAACATTTCTTTACAGTTCTACTCCTAATCTGAATGATTCTTCTGCTTTCATAACAATCTCAAAATCTGCTGTTTAATACTGTTTATAAAAGCTTATCTCAAGAATTTGTTATATAAAGTTTATTATTTTTTCATGAGAATGTTTATTTCACTGAATGAGGAGAAAATAAAAAAGAAAAGGGGCTTGAAGACATATATTGATTCTTATCATTTTTTCTCGCTTTTTTAACAGTTATTGGATTAGGGACAGCTTTAGGTGCCAGTATGGTTGTAACAGCTTCCTTGCTTACCTATATGTACTACAAAAGAAAACCAAAACCTAAACCTGTTCAGTGACCACCATCTCTGTGTACTTCGTGATATAATTCATCATGTAATTCAATAAACACATATTTAATTCATTAAATACATGGTGTAACAGATAATGATGAAGATAATATTCTGTATGAAAGTATAGAGATGATGACGCCCTCAAGGACTCAGACAACAAATTTATGATTTTGACTTGCAAAGATTTTATTTTCATTCTATTTTTATTCTGAAAGAAAATGTCAACAAATTTATGATTTTGACTTGCAAAGATTTTATTTTTATTCTATTTTTTTATTCTGAAAGAAAATGTATTTTAATGCTACAAATATAGTTATAAAACAGAATTTATTCTTGATTTAAAAAAACAGTTCATGATTTAGTTATATATGTAGATGAATTTGAAAATATACTCAAAGAACTGACATCGACAAGTCATGACATTTTTGTTAATCTTTTCTCCATTATTTTAACAGTTGCTGTTATGGTTGTTGTAATTGGGTGCATGTTCATCTCAGTCATCATCATCATAAGAGTAAGAATTCAGCACAGATGCAGACATGAAGAAGGGTAATACCCCGCCATCCAGTTATCACCCATCACCCCAGATACAACAGTAACACGTTTTTCATCGCCATTTCATTCATCACTGGCGCGAAAAATAGGAGGGGAGACGCCCTCCAACTCGTACCCCACTTTTACCCTACTGCTGCAGAAGAAGTGAGAACGCACAAGTCAGACAAACAGTTTGTTTTCTGAAAGGGGGAGTATCTTAGTGGGCAGCAGATTGCTTCCTACTTCTCACGCCATGCTCTGATTTTACATGATTTTGTGGCTGCTAGAAACTGATAAAAACACGGTTAAGTCATTAAAGTTCTTGTTTCTAGCATCAAGCAGAAATATCATTATTGTTTGAACCATTTATCAAGACATTTATGTCTTTGCTCAGCAGGTCTGAAATTGTGATACATTTTATCCCCATTGTTGAGATAGTTTTTCTGAAAAGAGATCAATTTCTGCAGTTGTTTTTTCCCGAGAAGACGCATTTGCCCCAGTTTATTTTTTGTATGGTTTGATTCCACTTGCATTGTTGTTCCAATACTACAGTATGATTATATCTGAAGCATCGGTGCTGTTGATATAATACTTGATCAAAAATAAGCAAATTTCCCAAATTTGGAATATAAAGGAAACCAGTGTATTTCGTATTGTTAGTACTATGAAGAAGAATTCTTAAAAGTATTTTTGAGTTAATGAACATATATAACATAAAATTATAGTAGTATGTTATTTCTCTTCTTTGTATAAGTACTTCTATATTTTCTGGACCTGAAGCTACAGAAATTTCAGGCTATGGCTAATAAACATTTATCAAGGAACTTTGTGCAGTCGAAAAGGGAGATGATGTGTTATTGACATTGACAGCCACCCATGCTGGCAGTTTGAGAAACCGTTAGTTTTATCTTTTCCCACGCATATAATTTTGACCACCAGGAAAGCCTGCTGACCATGCCTCTGTGATACTTTGAGAAATCACTTATGTTCTGGACGCCTTACTATATGCATGTTAACTTGTAAATAAAATATATATCGCAAACTGTAATTCTGTAACAAATAGTAATAATAATAACATTACATTTATCAACTTTGTTCAAACGATGGCCGCAGGATCCAAAATGGCCCAGCGGCAGTGAGTCCTGGGTTTGAACCATAGAAGTGCTTAGAAAAAATATTTGAAAATCTTCTACAGAACCTTCGGCTCGATGCTTGAAATTTGGTATGATGCAATGCCTGGTGGACTCCTAGGAAGTTTGTATAAAAGGTGGCCCTTGATCTAAAATGATTTTGGCCTGTAGCAGGGAGTTGAAATTAAAATTTACTTAAAAATCGTCTTCTCCAGAAACCCTTAGTGCAGATGCCTTGAAATTTGATATGATGCCTTGCCTAGTGGTCCTTAATCAAGTGTGGTCAAATGATGGCCCCCAGAGTCTAAAATGGCCTGCCCCAGTGGCTCCTGGGTTTGAACCATAAAAATACATAGGAAATTATTAAAAAAAAAACTTCCTCAGATTCACATGGCTCAGATGCTTGAAATTCAGTATGCAGCATTGCCAAGTGGTCCTTTACCAAGTTTATCCAAATTATGGCCCAGGGTCCAAAATGGCCCCGCCCCAGGGGGTCCTAATATTGGCGAACATTTTAATTTTAAATATGACGATCAACGGCTATCTTAAAACTGACAAAGTTAAACGAACTCTCGACCAGAGAGAAAAATAAACAAAATTTTAAATCAACTGTTGTAAAAATACCTCGACTCAACTAAACTATATTTTTACTGTATATACCGATGTTTTTAATAATGAAAAGATCTTTATTTCATATTGTTGACACGGAAAAACCTAGCACGTGCAATACTAAAATCCTTACAATCTCGAAGAAAGTGTTAAATTTAAAAGGTTCCTGGGAAGGAAGGCACAAAGGCGGATCCTCACCTTTTAACAAAAACGAATGAGTAATAAAGACTTAAGTATAAAGAAACAAAAGTAAAAAGTATGCAAAGACCAGGAACTGAAACAATCCAAATCCAAATCCAGCCCTCAAACCATAGTTGGAAACAACTAAGATTACAAATAATCAAGATACAGAGAACATATGGCCAACCGAGTGAGCAGCTTGTTCCCAAAAGGTGGCCACTCAGCAACCCAAACCGAACCAAAAATAATAAGAACATACATAAGGTAAAACATCACAGAAACTCTGACACCAAAAACAGGCAACAGAGAACCACAACAGAACTACCGCCTTGGAACGGTCAGTAATGAATTACTGGGGGGCTTAAATCGATTTTACGGGCCCAACCTCACCCTCAGTTTCTGAAGTGGTACAAAATATTTAGCTGGTTGTTCGGTTCGCATGATAACCCTCTAACTCGTCAATGAATCATCACGGTAAACACATAAATCAAATTTCAACACCATGAAGAAGCAAAGACGAGGACTCAACAGATACAACGGGCCGTCTGACAGCGGGACAGGATAGCTCGCCTGACAGCCCATCACATAGAACACTTTAACGTGAAACTTTACTACTTTGCTAACGCCTACGCGGTGGGGGTGGGGGGTTAGTTGATTGATTGTTTTGGGTTTAACGGCCCTTTGAGACAGTGTTTCAGTCTATATCGGGCCGTCTCCCAGAGAGAGGGAGAAAGAAAAGTAAAATGATAGACGAGAGAAAAAATGCCCCCCACCTGCATCCACTGCAAGCACAGTAGGCCCTTGCCCTACAATGTTCCAGATCAGTAGGACGACCCGGTACTGGAATTTATACACAGCACCATCGCACCACCCGACTACCCCCGAGGGGGGTGTAGAACAATAGTTTTTTCCTGAACTTTGTTCAGGCGAGCTAAAAATGCATCATATGAAATAAAAGCAAACCGAGTAGCTCCTTAAGATCTCAAATAATGTTTTCTAAGAAGCTCTTGTTGTTTTCCCTAAATATTTGGCCGAACCTGAAAACTGTTGTCTTTGTCGTTTTCCTTGAACAGCATAGGCTTAATGAAAAGAACGAATGGCAAACAGTGAGGACACTAATCAGACTGCCAATGATCATTGCTCCCTAATCAATACTTCCTGTTCAAAGCTACTGTTATCTTCCCTACAGTCAGATCTGTGTCTTCACTGTCTGCTCATACCTAACTGTCCGAAAATCGGAGCTCATTACGGTATTTCATGATCTACTTACTGTTGTCAGTATCTTACCGAATAAGTTGTAATGTCCGAATACTATCTTCTCGTTCTCATTCAAGACTTGTTTTACTGATTTTCCAGCTAATTTCACTGGGTCTTTGCATAACTGATTGACTGTTTTGGTTAAACGGCCCTTTGGGACAGCAGTCCTTAAACATGACACGCTTAAAAAGACATTTTTTCAAAACGGAAACCATACATGTCCGAATACTATCTTCTCGTTCTCATTCAAGACCTGTTTTACTGATTTTCCAGCTAATTTCACTGGGTCTTTGCATAACTGATTGACTGTTTTGGTTTAACGGCCCTTTGGGACAGAAGTCCTTAAACATGACCTGCTTAAAAAGACATTTCTTCAAAACGGAAACCATACATATTTTCAAATATAATTTTTGACAAAATAATACATAATAAAAGTGCCTCCGAAAAAGACTTGAAACACTTTAATTTGGTGAGAGAAATTAATTGCTATAAAGATGAAAGCATCAAGGTGGTGTTCCATTAGGTAGTGCGTTGCCTCACATTTTCCATCACTGACGACTCCAATTTTGGTTAAAAATCCACCTGCAGCTGAAGAAAAGCTCTATGAAGGAACGGAATCCCGTGAAAACAGCAGTCTAGAAATCTACAGAAGCGTTACACCTGATGGTTTTAAAAACCCTTATTTTAAAAACATTTATGAAAATTAACCGCTGCCACTCAGTCCGGAAACAACAGTTTATGGATGTCACAAAGAGGAATTTACACAGAAGCAATTATGGAAGAAAATCCTTTTCTATGAACATCATTTCTGCTTCATATCAAATCCTGTTGGACCATTTGACATCAGTGAGGAAATACCAAAAAGGCAGACTTCCTTGAATCTATTCAAATAGCATTGAAACATGCAACAGTTTTCAATCGTGATTCAGATAAAACTGTTTCAAGACGTTAACGTAGAAAGATTGTAGCTAAAAGGGACAAAAGTATTGGAATTTCGGCTGCCAGCAGACATCTTCCTTCTGTATTTGGGGATCAGATGCTATCTTACATAATAGCAAAAATCCTCAGAAGATACAAACTATAGCATTCGAAGGTATAAAGTTGTCAAGAGTTTTGAATGTCATGCAAGTATATATTGAAATAGATGAGAGCTGCATGAGCCTAGAACTTGCATCGATTGAACAAATCGCGGACGAGTAACCGCATTTTTGTGTCGGAAACAGGCAGTTGTTTATTTGGCAATAAAAGCCACCGGCCAACAACGCAAAATATACATATATACAAAGCATACGGTTTGGTACATGCATGAGGTCAAATACTAAGTCCTATTTGCTAGCACATTCGACCTCCTTAAGTTAGCATGATATATATACATAGCAATAGCCCTTATAACAGATTCTTTTTTCGAAGACATAAGAACAGTAAGTTTGTGAAAATTTGGCGATTCAAAATATTAAGATGGTAAATAGTCCCATCGCAAATCTTCATATTGTTTGCAAATTAACAAAGTGGTATTCGTCCTCAAGACAATCCGGACAGAATCGACAGTTTCTGTTTACCCTTTCTACGCCCCTATGCCTCCCATTTTCTATTTCTAAAGCATGGCAAGGTACTATTAGACTTGACAAGGCATTACGAAATTTACTGATTTTCAAAATGTCTAAATAGCTTTCTAAACACTGACGAATTTTAATATGTGTATAAAAAGACAATTTACTACTTTCATTTATTTGTGTTTTCCACACTTGCAAAACAGATCCTTGATTCTCTGTTCAAAACTGCGCAAAAACTCTCCTTCATTCTGAACATCTTGGTCCTCCCAGACATACAGAAAACCATTTATCGATTGAATACTTCTAATTTCTGAAGCCCAGTTTTTGTATCCTAATGCATCAAAATGGAATAACATATCATACATGACATTTTCTAACATACCTATCATTTGGCATTTTTAAAATCTTAAGCCAATACTTTAAGAGTCTTTTCCAACATACTATATACAGCGGGTTACGACCAAAGTCACCTAAAACTGCATAATTGCTGACTCTTTGAGATACATTCATAAATCTTTTGCATGCATAATATTGTACTCGCTCGATGTTTTCAAATTGCCCAGTGCCCCATACCTCACAACCGTAAGGCAACATTGAACAAATTTTCATATCAAACATTTTGAAAAAAGCCGACGGAGACAATTGTCCAAAACTATTTAACGTTTGCAACAACGACACTAGTTTTATATTGGCTTTCATTGAAACATCTTCGGTCATCCTATACATAAATAGTCTCGGAGTAAATAATAAACTAACATACTGAAACCCATTTACTACCTCTAATTTAATTCCTTTGTAAAAGAACCTTTCGTTTGCACGTAATCTACCAACCAGTCTAAAATCACTTTTGGTTTAACAGCATTTACGATCATGTGATATACTTCACAGAAATTCTCTAAAATATTTAACTGTCTTTGAAGTCCTTTTATTGTGTCAGAAATAAGAGCTATGTTGTCCGCAAACAATAATAAAAATGTCTCCTTAATATCTGGAAATAACTGTATCCCACGCATATCACTGTTTTCTATTAACTATTAACTTTTAACTCATTCACGAAAAATGAAAAAAAACACACACAAAAAAACAGGACTCGGCATACATTCCTTAGACCAACAGGACATTCAAAGTATTTATTACATTCTCCGTTCACCCTTACACACGTCTTCACACTTTCATACATACTATGTACAACTCTAAAAATGTTCTAAATCCATTAAATGCATTTTATTTTAATTTGCAGGGTTATAACAACTCTAGAGGAGCTGCAGCCAGACCTACGGGAGCGCATTAAGCCCTTTTATAAAAAGGATAAATTAGCCACAGCCGACCTTCTGAACGACGTTCAAAGAGCTTTTATCAAGCAGAGAGCAAAACGGTGTATTGACACAGGACTGACAGGAGCGAAGAGTGAAACAAGTCATTGGCGAGGGAGTCAACGAAAGGCTGTGGCCAGAAAATTTTGAACTCGATGACAATAACGATTTCGAAAATTCATCATGAATCGATTGAATAATGAAAAAAAATCTTTTCGAAAAAAGGCTTTGTTGGAAAACCAGAAGGCGAGATTGAGCCAGTACATTGCGGAAGGTCTGGAATGATGAAATGACATAAGAAGTAAAGTTACATACAGTCATGACTTGGATGTGTCTATAGATAATTCGTTATAGATTCACACTAATTTACATTTTCCGGAATTATTTTGTAACAATCATTTTTCAATCACGTTATCTTTTATAAATACGGGCATTGTGCAATACTACCCTTGTGACAGATAGGACTGTTGGGTGTGTATAAAGTAAATTCGTCCTGATTCACATTAATTTACAATTCCTGGATTACTTCTGTAACAATCATTTTCAATCTCACAGTGAAAACGGGCATTGTGCAATAATATCCTTGTGATAGATAGGACTGTTGGGTGTGTATATAAATACGGGCATTGTGCAATATTACCCTTGTGACAGATAGGACTGTTGTGTGTGTATATAGTAAATTCGTCCTTGATTCACATTGATTTACAATTCCTGGATTACTTTGTAAGAATCATTTTCAATCTCGCAGTGAAAACAGGCATTGTGCAATAATACGCTTGTGACAGATAGGACTGTTGGGTGTGTACATAACAAATTAACATTCGATTTATGCTGATTAGCAGTTCTCGAAATCATCTGTAACAATCATTTCAAATCATTTTCCTCTGCCTGTCTGACGGGGTCATCGTCCCGCGGAGGTGAACATTAACAGGAACAGCCTAATTTCATTATGCAGTTTCTGAAAGTATGCTGTTTCTAGTAATGGCCAACGGTCAGACATTTAACACGGGCCTCGCTGGTAATGCATTGATTTATTTTCTCAGTAATTCTGAGTACAGGATGAGTGAGTGAGTGAGTGAACTCGGGTTTTACGTCCCACCAACAACGAGGTCATATGGAGACGGGACCTCGGTTTAAAGTCTCATCCGAAAGACCGGAGAAGCGGGGGATCGAACCTGCGACCCCTGGATTGGTAGTCTGGAGCGTTATCCACTACGCTACACCCGCTCCTGAGTACAGGATGAACAGTAAAAGTATATCTTAGATTTGGTTGTTCGTTGCATAAACTAAAACATAATGGTCGGCCCTTATATACGAAGTAAGATTCAAGAAAACCTTCATGGTTGGCTATGCAAAGGGAAATCAGCAAAAGTAGGCTAAAAGTAAGACTCACCTCAAGGTAAGCCAATAATAGTAATACTGCAGTCTGCACATTTAGTGCTTAACCCAGTCATGACTAATAACTTTGCTTCCCTCTTTAATTGCAGGCAGGTTGGTCTGGTATCCGACTCAATGATGGGTCTGACAAAATGTTATTTACTTTACTTGGTAGAGGCCGGATCTTGTCGGTCTGTTGTTTGCTTGTTAGTGGTTCAACTGATGACTTTCATTTGCTCCGTACTTCAGTGGTGTTGTTCCCTACCCCAAAGGTTTCCAGTTGTCTCGATACTTACATGCTTAATGTTTTAATTAAGGCTTACAATAAATAAATCGGAGGCTTACTGAAAGCGTAATTTTAAGTAAATGTTACCTACAGCATAACTGTATGAAAAAAGGCTTATACAAGCTATACCCTAGGGATACCGTAAGGGCGGACCTTACCTGCACGGCTTACTTTAAGCTGTCTCAATTATTGTCCTTCAGTAAAGGATAAACGGTAAAGGTGTTATGAAATATTAAATATGTCATATATTTTATTACAGACAATGGATGATATGGAAGTTTACCTCAATCTGGTATGTATACAATTTTGATAAAAGTATTCCATCTAATGCAATATGTATTTGTAGACAATTTTAATTGATTAATAAAGTCAACTGAAATCATAAACGTATGCATTCTAAAACTTTCTTAATACTTTCCAACGATCTGATCATGAGCAGTAATCTTTTATGTGATCTTATTGAAGACCCTAAATCAGCTCTTTATTTCACTTACCGTATTTGCTCTATTAAGCGCTCAGTGCACTTAGTCTTTTTCACAATTGCTCTCAAAATGTTCATCGAAATTACATCCCAGTTAGCGCACACGAACGGCTGGTGTGGCTGTTCTTAGTTTCAAAAGGCCAGGTGCGATGTTATTTTGGGAATTTGTTGAATTAAGGATTTGCATGAAATTACATTAGCAATCAAAATAGAACTGACAGTATCTGAAAATCCGACAAAAATTAAGGTATTTTTTATTTTACCAGGTGTCTGATACCCTACTTCAAAATTAAGGGTGGGCTTGTGCACATGTATTTTAAAAATGACCTTGGAGCGCAATTATAAGAGCAGGTGCGCTAAATAGAGCAAATACGGTATGTATTATAGACTGCCCAGAAGAAGCTTATTAAATACAATAGAACCAGAAACTTTAACTACTGACTGTGATTATTTTGACCAGCAGAGTAATTCATTTTCTTACCAAATTAGATTCAGCCATTAATGTAGTAGAAGCATATTGTTTTATAAGCACATCTGTCTAGTAACAAAGTAATATAGATTGAAATCATTTCGTAGTATGACTTCTGTTTTTCCTTTCAAGTTCTCCTAAAATTAAATTCAATACAAGCGAATATCACAGGAGGAGGGCTTTCATAATAATAAACAAGGAGGCGGGATGAAAATCCATACAATAACTTCACAATTTTGGAAGTTATAGTATGGATTGTTCTGTCATACCACAATTCAGTTAAAAATTCGTAGAAAGAACTAAGTGAATACATATCGCCTTCGATTTGTTGTAATTTGCTTATTTCTTTCTACTCGTTCTTTAACTCTAATATATAAAAAACTTTGCACATGAATTAGATATTGTTTTATGCATTTCAGGATGAAGCCCATCAAACTGACCAAGCTGTATGTATATACTGTAGTATTTTCATTATTCATGTTTAGATATTATAATGTTTCTAGTTTCTACACACACTATCTCAAGCTGCTAGATAGTCGCTGAAGCTTAACAAAAGTAGCAAGTATGCAATGAACAGGAAAAAAGCAAAGCCCTTCCTCAAAACAAAACCGGGAAATAACGAACAATTTTAAATATAAAAAAAAACAACGAGAACATACAGCCTACAGAGTGGGCAGCTCTTTTCCTAAAGGTGGCTACCCAGCAACCCAAACCAAACTCAATTATAATTAACATAAGGGGAAACGTCACCACAATACCAAAAAAACAGGCAACAGAGGACCACTCCAGAACGAAGGCTTTGGAACGGTCAGTAATGAAAATGTTCATGTCTTATCTGATTGAAAATCCAGAAAACCCATTGTATCATTGCTGGGCTCAAATCATTTACATAAAATACTGCAATTTAAACGCATTTGTGAAATAATTAGAATATATAATTGCTATGATGAAGCAACCAAATAAAAACATGTGCAATAACATATTGGTGCAGAACAGAACAGAGTTTATCATGCTGTTTACATGTGCAGCTTATTATCGCAATCAAATGCTCAAACGCAAATGCTTAACAAACATAAAAGACCCGTGATTATTTTAGATTATTGTTATTAGACTACGCACATGCGTTATCCATGCTTCAAATATTTCAGGCTGCTCCTGCGGAACTTGGATTTACGTTGGATGAGGTGGTATGTATACAACTTACTTATTGCACAAAAACCTAATCTGGCTCCGTTCTATGATTGTAAGTGAATTTAGGACAAAACATGTAAAATGAAATAAAGCAACAATTAAGAGTACAACAAATGAGCTGAAAATCGAATCATAATGCTTCAGTCCAATTGCAAAACGATACAAGATGTGAGCAATGATTTTTCAAGGAAATAATCTATATGTAATTTTATTCTAGAACACGGTGATAGACGAACTGCGAAGAGAGAAAATGAATATGGAGGTCGACCAAGCTGAACTGGACACGTTGGTAGATCAGATGGTCAAAGATTATGTGAAAGAATAAAAAGGGAAGATTTTAATACAAACCAATGACATTAGAAAGTTCATATCATTTAAGAGCAAGGAAAACATTAAAAAAAATTATTTGAGCAAGACTTTACAGTTTTGGGTCATTAATCCTCGCCTGTACGATGGCCAAATTGGCTCACTTTTTAACTCCATACTATTTCACAATTCCGAATTCTGAATTCCGAATTCTGAATTCCTAATTCCGAATTCGGAAATTCGTAGAACATACTAAACGCTTGATAATAATGACTCTTAACATTTTGTCAAACCTCTGCATGATATGGATGATTGCTTAAATATGAGCGGCGACACGAGAACACCAACAAAGTAGTTGTTCGCCCAGCGCAGACAGATCAGCCTGAGAATGCGCCCATTCTAATCAAACTCTTCACTAGGCACTTACAGGGAAGCTATGGGTCTAAGGCACCTCCATGCGGATCGCGAAGACTGATCTGAAACTCCACTGGGCGCACATGCCACTTTGTTGGTTTTGTCGTGTCGCGGCTCATTTGATGATAATCCTTAAATGTGACTTAGACTAAAGAGAAAGAGACAGAGACAGACAGACAGACAGACACAGAGACAGACAGACACAGAGACAGACTCTCTGTCCTAGCACAATCCCCAGTTTTGGAAGCAGTCCTTTCTGTGTGTGACCTTGCTTGAGTACAGGGATTACTCAGATCAGCCTGCGCATCTTCACAATTTAATCAGAGTCTTCCCTTTTCGCATATATATCTGAATTCCGGATTCTCAATTCCGACTTCCGAATTCTGAATTCCTAACCCTAACCCAATAACACAACTAAGTACTTGCCGATCGAAACAGAACTGAATTATTATTTCCATCCTTGAAAGCTGATCTCGTGATTTTTGACATCTGCTGGCAGCGAAGCATGACATCATACAAGGGGAATTACTTTTATTATTTTTTTTTCATCATTTACTTGGAGTTAAGTCCCCTATCATGGTAACAATGCTTCTGACAATTTTCTGACAGCTATTAATGACCACATCAAACGGATACATATGTATATCAAATTTGCTTATATTTGTTGTTGAATTCAGATATTCCAGTCACAACGAAGAGGGTCGGATAAAAAGAAAGGTAAGTATATTTCTATGTTTAATGTCAATAAATATTGCATCAAAGTATGGGTTACGCAATCCAAAAAAGAAAAATCTCAATATATTTATTTAACATATAATGTACGTTTTATGACATCATATCCTGCTGTCAGAAAGACTGTAGCTGAAATGCCAAATATAAGGTAGTAACATGCCACTGTACCACTTCATTCCTAAAGCTAAAGATGGAGATGCCAATACGTCTCATCCTTATGGAACACGTTGAAGACTTGACAGTCTTAGAGGATTTTGCTGCCCGGAATGAGAAGGACGTAGTGGGTGTGAAGGTTGGGGGATCTGTCGGTCTTGGATATTTTATAGAGGATGACATGCTTGACTGTTTGTTTCTGTGGGAGCATCTCAGTTTAGCATGCACCCTTTATAGAATAGATGAACCGATTATCCCTTGGCCACCATCACCTACCATCTCAGACTGTTTGTCAGTGCAATCTGTAGAAAGCTGAGATCTTTCACTGTGATTTCATTTACATTGTTAATTCGGCCGTATGATTTTGTTAGCCTTTGTGATTCCTTTAATTAGGCTTCGGAAATAAGCTGGGGCCAAACAAACAACAAGTCAGACACCCATAACCCTAACCCTAATTTAATCTTAACCCACATTGATAACCCAAACCCTTACCTTAACCTGATGGTGTCAGGGTTGCAGTGTTGCAGTATTACCAGGTAACAGTACCACTTAGTCTAATTCATAAACGTATTTACTACGTTTACTAGAAACATACATCATCTCCCTTGTTAAATAGTCTCTCCTGAAAAAAGAAGTTCGGTAACACTTACTAAAAATAGTAACCATTCCCTACGCCAGGGTCTGTAATCGTTGGTTGTTGTTCTTGCGTAATATTATCTTTTGCATTTACTGACTCACTGGCAGTTTTCGTTTCTTCACAACTATTCATTTGATTGAAGGAGTCAGTTTTACCACTATCGTTCTCTGCATTTGTAGATGCTGACATAACAGGAATTGAAATTGCATTTGTGGGAAAAGTATCGTTAAATTTCACATCATTTTCATCTCGTCCAGACAGCATAATTTCGTTTTCGCAATTGGTGATGAATGCGGTTTCTGAATCTTTAGTATTTTCATCTCTTTCAGCAACGTGCGAGGTTTGACTGTCTTCAGAACTATTTGTTGGTTGTCGTTCTTGCGTAAAGTTATCATTTGCCCATACTGTCTCGCTGTGACAGTTCGTTTCGTCACAACTAATCCTTTGATTTAAGGAGTCAGTTTCAACACTACTGACCTCCTCATATGTAGATGCTGATATAACAGAGATTTTATTTGAGGGAATAGTCTCTTTAAATGTCATACCATTGTCTCTTCCTTCAGACAGCGAAATGTTATTTTCACATTTGGAGGAGAATGCGGTTTCTGAATCTTTGGTACTTTCATTTCTTTCACAAACGGGCGCGGTTGGCTGTCTTTTGAACTATTTGTTAGTTGGTGCATCCTTTGCATTTACTGTCTCAGCGCTACATGTTGTTTCTTCAGAACTATTCCTTAGATTTAAAGAGTGTTTCAACATTATTGGTCTGTACATTTGTAGATGCTGATGTAACTGAGATTTTATTTTTGGAAATAGTCTCTTTATTTTTTATATCATTGTCTTCTTGGGCAGCCAACGAAGTTTCGTTTTCCCATTCTGTTGCATCATTAGTTTCAGGGCTGTCAAAATATGCTTCTTCATCAGACCAGTCTGACCAAACAGGATCACTCATGTTGACCTAAAAATAAGCAGGATATTTTATCAGAAGTTTTAATAACATGAGATAGATTGTGTTTTAATTTTTGTATCACAATTTGTTTTATGTTTTAACACTTGCCTACTTCTTTTTTTAATTTTGAAGTAGGGGTGGGGGTGGTATTGATTGCTCTTACTGTCACAATTCAATTTTTCAGTTTTTACAAATTTGATGTTAGAATGTTAAACCTGGCATTCTTTTGGATAGTACGAAAGATGAAATGATCATGTACATGTAATAATATGCCATAGGAATGGCATCTGTTAACTTTTTATGTCAGTGTAGATTCATATCAGTCTGCGTTTATGCGAACAGAAGCTTCGATCAGTGTATAAAGACCATACATATGTGCAAGTTTGTCTGAATCATCACAGGCATAAAAAATTCCCATCTGGCAGCTTATATTGTATAGCATTGGCCCCACCCCTGGGGCAACACGCCTTTTTTAGATGGGGCAAAACGCCCGGGGCGATCTCTTCTCTTGTTTCCATATTTGATTGCTATACCAGCATATGTTGTATTTAGGATTTGTTTTTCCTGTGGTTGTGAATAATTTTACAAAAACCAAACATATTATTATCAGATAAATGGTAATGGCTCGGGTCAGACCCTGTAAATCTGGGGGACGTTCTCGGGGAAGCATGCTAGAATATCTTAACACATCACTGGATAGTAAAATCAAAACCCAAATATTTAGGAGAATTACATAACTGGTTTAGATTTCTCACTATTTAGATTATTTACGGTAAGAGCCTTACAATAAATTACTCAGCAATAAGTAATTGTATTTTCATACAAAAGTGAAAATTTTAATAAGACTCAACCAATGAATGTATACGTGTCTCTTTAATGAGCTAAAAGGCGCACATAGAAACAGACACTTTAAATCCTGGATTTGTATATAACAGAGTTCTATAATTTAGGGACAGCAGATTAAAATCTTGTAAAACAATGTGATATTAATATATAACTTACCTTTAATTCAAACCATAATTCCTTAAATCCATTCGAAAACTTATCTCTAAATACTTTGTTTTAGCAATTTATGCGTTTATAATATAATCTTGATGTTAAATGCTAAACTCAAGTAAAAGTATTTACTACGATATGACTGGATTTTGTAGCAGACATGTGAGAGAATTGGTTTGGGTTTTAATTAATTACTTCAAAACTAATTAAGATATCACCATAAATTTTTCGCAGATGAAAGACAACATTATGCCCAATTTAAAAATCCAAAAAAGGGAAATTCGATAAAAATTTCTGTTACGAGGTTTTGACTTTAACCCCACGATATACTGATGGTTCCAAAGATGGTGAGAAAGTTGGATGTGCATTTATATCTAGGAAATACTGCAATTCTGCAATTCTTTACGTATTCCTGATGATTCTTCTATTTTCACTGCCGAAGCAAAAGCAATAGACTTAGCTTTAGACTTTATTGACAACTGTTACCTTAATGACAAATTTGTAATTTTTTCAGACTCTCTTTCTGTCCTAAAAGCTCTAAATCACACCTCTTCGAGGAATTCACAAACTCAAAAACTATTAGAAAAACATCATGAAATTTCAAACACTAAAGAAATAGTTTTTTGTTGGATCCCCAGTCACATTAACATAGCTGGCAATGAACCCGCTGACAGAAAAGCAAAAGAATCTCTTAGTCTAAATGTGTCTATGTTTGAAATTACGTTTAACAATTTTAAACCCGCTATCAACAGGTACATCTTATCAAAGTGGCAAACTTCCATGTTAATAATGCAAAGTTAGTTTTATAATGTGCCGTACCTTCCAGTTCTGTTTATATTTTAAGTAATATGCAACCTTCATGACGCAAATGACCCAGTGGGTTGACGCGTCGTTAAATTTTAAATCATCATCATCATCATCTACGATTTGACTATAGGAAATTTGAGATGGTATTCCTTAAACAACAACATCTACTCAGTTTGCATCCAAAATTCACAAATGTTAACCATTATCTTTGCCACAACACTTACCAAATTTTTACAGTTCTACTAGAGTTAACCAGTTGAATTTTAGGCGAACCCAGATTTTAACCAACTTTATGCATTTACTAGGTTTTACCATTTGACAGTAATTAATAAGAATAAAAAGTTTAGATCCTATAAGAACAAAGACAATATTCATTAAAAATGCAGAAGATAGGCCGTATCTAGGTTTCAGCTATAAAAAGCCTCATCAGTGAGGCCTCATAAGTTCTTGCCTTATCCTAAGCCTCATCAGTAAAGCCACATAAGTTCTTGCCTAATCCTTAAACTCAGATGTCTATCAGCCATAACTTATTAAACACCAACATTCATCAAAGTTAACATCCAGCATTAACAAAGGTTTATCATTACCTTTTCTGCCAGCCTTAGCCTAACATCTTAACTACAGTTTGTCTGTTAACTGGAAGTACACCCAGATGTTGACACACCTTAGCCTACTTAACACTAACCTTTAACCAGTGAGAATCAAACATTCTACTATGTTATTGTTACTTCTAACATCAACCTCACACATTTAATAGAGAATACCATTTGATTCGGAGGAGAACCAAGAAGTTTACCTACCTTTACCCACTTAACCTCTACCATTACCCTTAAATCTTAAACAGAGTTTTCCAGTTGACTGGAAGCAATACAAGATGCTATTGCACCCTAACCCACTAAACACCAGCCTATTCCCATTGCACGTTTAAATTTCTCCAACATGGACAGAGTCGACAGTTTCTGTTTACCCTTTCTACGCCCCTATGCCTCCCATTTTGTATTTCTAAAGCATGGCAAGATACTATTAGACTTGACAAGGCATTACGAAATTTACTGATTTTCAAAATGTCTAAATAGCTTTCTAAACACTGACGAATTTTAATATGTGTATAATAAGACAATTTACTACTTTCATTTATTTGTGTTTTCCACACATGCAAAACAGATCCTTGATTCTCTGTTCAAAACTGCGCAAAAACTCTCCTTCATTCTGAACACCTTGGTCCTCCCAGACATACAGAAAACCATTTATCGATAAAATACTTCTAATTTCTGAAGCCCAGTTTTTGTATCCTAATGCATCAAAATGGAATAACATATCATACATGACATTTTCTAACATACCTATCATTTGGCATTTTTAAAATCTTAAGCCAATACTTTAAGAGTCTTTTCCAACATACTATATACAGCGGGTTACGACCAATGTCACCTAAAACTGTAGAATTGCTGACTCTTTGAGATACATTCATAAATCTTTTGCATACATAATATTGTACTCGCTCGATATTTTCAAATTGCCCAGTGTCCCATACTTCACAACCGTAAAGCAACATTGAACAAATTTTCATATCAAACATTTTGAAAAAAGCCGACGGAGACAATTGTCCAAAACTATTTAACGTTTGCAACAACGACACTAGTTTTATATTGGCTTTCTTTGAAATATCTTCGGTCATCCTATACATAAATAGTCTCGGAGTAAATAATAAACTAACATACTGAAACCCATTTACTACCTCTAATTTAATTCCTTTGTAAAAGAACCTTTCGTTTGCACGTAATCTACCAACCAGTCTAAATCACTTTTGGTTTAACAGCATTTACGATCATGTGATATACTTCACAGAAATTCTCTAAAATATTTAACTGTCTTTGAAGTCCTTTTATTGTGTCAGAAATAAGAGCTATGTTGTCCGCAAACAATAATAAAAATGTCTCCTTAATATCTGGAAATAACTGTATCCCACGCATATCACTGTTTTCTATTAACTATTAACTTTTAACTCATTCACGAAAAATGAAAAAAAAAAAAAAAAAAAAAAAACAGGACTCGGCATACATTCCTAAGACCTACAGGACATTCAAAGTATTTATTACATTCTCCGTTCACCCTTACACACGTCTTCACACTTTCATACATACTATGTTCAACTCTAAAAATGTTCTAAATCCATTAAATGCATTTTATTTTAATTTGCAGGGTTATAACAACTCTAGAGGAGCTGCAGCCAGACCTACGGGCGCGCATTAAGCCCTTATATAAAAAGGATAAATTTGCCACAGCCGATCTTCTGAACTACGTTCAAAGAGCTTTTACCAAGCACAGAGCAAAACGGTGTATTGACACAGGAGCGAAGAGTGAAACAAGTCATTGGCGAGGGAGTCAACGAAAGGCTGTGGCCAGAAAATTTTAAACTCGATGACACTAACGATTTCGAAAATTACATCATGAATCGATTGAATAATGAAAAAAAATCTTTTCGAAAAAAGGCTTTGTTGGAAAACCAGAAGGCGAGATTGAGCCAGTACATTGCTGAAGGTCTGGAATGATGAAATGACATAAGAAG
This sequence comes from Ctena decussata, assembly GCA_963989385.1. Lineage (NCBI taxonomy): Eukaryota > Metazoa > Mollusca > Bivalvia > Lucinida > Lucinidae > Ctena > Ctena decussata. The sequence goes on from OZ022509.1 coordinate 56,198,436, forward strand.
TAAAGTTACATACAGTCATGATTTGGATGTGTATATAGATAATTCGTTATAGATTCACACTAATTTACATTTTCCGGAATTATTTTGTAACAATCATTTTTCAATCACGTTATCTTTTATAAATACGGGCATTGTGCAATTATACCCTTGTGACAGATAGGACTGTTGAGTGTGTATAAAGTAAATTCGTCCTGATTCACATTAATTTACAATACCTGGATTACTTTTGTAATAATCATTTTCAATCTCACAGTGAAAACGGACATTGTGCAATAATATCCTTGTGATAGATAGGACTGTTGGGTGTGTATATAAATACGGGCATTGTGCAATATTACCCTTGTGACAGATAGGACTGTTGGGTGTGTATATAGTAAATTCGTCCTTGATTCACATTAATTTACAATTCCTGGATTACTTCTGTAACAATCATTTTCAATCTCACAGTGAAAACGAACATTGTGCAATAATACGCTTGTGACAGATAGGACTGTTGGGTGTGTACATAACAAATTAACTTTCGATTTATGCTGATTAGCAGTTCTCGAAATCATCTGCAACAATCATTTCAAATCATTTTCCTCTGCCTGTCTGACGGGGTCATCGTCCCGCGGAGGTGAACATTAACAGGAACAGCTTAATTTCATTATGCAGTTTCTGAAAGTATGCTGTTTCTAGTAATGGCCAACGGTCAGACAACACGGGCCTCGCTGGTAATGCATTGAATTTCTTTAATAATGAGTTCACAGCTGTTTTGTTTTTTCATTTAGTGGATGGGAAATCAAGTTTTTCTCTGTAATTCTGAGTACAGGATCAACAGTAAAAGTATATCTTAGATTTGGTTGTTCGTTGCATAAACTAAAACATAATGGTCGGCCCTTATATACGAAGTAAGATTCAAGAAAACCTTCATGGTTGGCTATGCAAAGGGAAATCAGCAAAAGTAGGCTAAAAGTAAGACTCACCTCAAGGTAAGCCAATAATAGTAATACTGCAGTCTGCACATTTAGTGCTTAACCCAGTCATGACTAATAACTTTGCTTCCCTCTTTAATTGCAGGCAGGTTGGTCTGGTATCCGACTCAATGATGGGTCTAATTGGTAGAGGCCGGAGCTTGTCGGTCTGTTGTTTGCTTGTTAGTGGTTCAACTGATGACTTTCATTTGCTCCGTACTTCAGTGGTGTTGTTCCCTACCCCAAAGGTTTCCAGGTGTCTCGATACTTACATGCTTAATGTTTGAATTAAGGCTTACAATAAATAAATCGGAGGCTTACTGAAAGCGTAACTTTAAGTAAATGTTACCTACAGTATAACTGTATGAAAAAAAAGGCTTATACAAGCTATACCCTAGGGATACCGTAAGGGCGGACCTTACCTGCACGGCTTACTTTAAGCTGTCTCAATTATTGTCCTTCAGTAAAGGATAAAAGGTAAAGGTTAAACTGAAAGAAAGTCTCTTCATACAGTATAGGCCATACAAGAATGTGCTTTGGGCTCTGACTTTTGAAAGATAATGATTAAGGGTAATGACCACCAAAACCAATACAATCTTATTTTAGTAACGAGGCTTATTCGGGGTGACCTCTTTATTTAAGATCGGATGTTTTGCAGTAAATATCTCAATAAATTTTAAATGACTAAGTTAATATTTATTTGCATTTGCAGAAAAGTTTATTTATAACTAGGGTTACTCAGATCGATTGTTTCATTTGCAATCGGATAATTGTACTGAGGAAGCCCAATTAAAATAACATATAGTAAATTACGATTGCCTCTGGAATCTGTCACACACCAACGAGAGTTTAAACCATCCTACAACTTGTCACCCTATAAACTTAAAATCCACTGAAACGTTTCCCCACCGGCCATGATGGCTGACAAAGACGAAAAGTAGTCCTTCAATTGAACATCTTCGTGACCTTTAAGGACACTACGTCACACTGCACGCGCTGTAGCATAAACTATCAATGTGATATATGATCCGCGACACGACAAAACCAACAAATTGGCATGTACATGAAATACCCTTAATTTTACTTAGAGCCCGGGTCGGCTGAGGGTGTGAGCCGCCCCTGGGTCTCTCACTTATAATCTGCTGGGGGGTCTTTTTTCGGATTCTAGCTGGTATGCTCAACCCCTCCCCCCCCCCCCCCCCTTACCCCTGCTGCTAACGTGACATTCATATTAGGAATAGAAATATTAGGGAATTCCTGCAATAAGGCTGAAAAAAGGAACAAGGGAAATGATCAGGTTGGTTGGTTGGTTATTTTTGGTTTAACGGCCCTTTGAGACAGTATTTCAGTCTATATCGGGCCGTCTCCCAAAGAGAGGGAGAAAGAAGAGAAATGATAGACGAGAGAAAAATGTCCAAACAACCCACACCCGCACCTACTGCAAGCACAGTAAACCTTGCCCTACTACTATTCAAATAAGTAGGACGCCCCGGCACTGGAAGAAATGATCAGGAACAAGGATATAAATCATGGATAAACAATGGGAAAAACGTATTTATAAAAACTGACATAGTTCTTGAAAGGCGAACATAAATATTTGGCTGATTCCCAACACTGCCAGCCTCACACCAGAGATGGCTTTAATGGCAGACACATATACTTTGGCCTGATTTCAAGTCGACCTTAGTACACGGATTAGCATTCGGAACACCAATATTTTACATTGCGCCTTACGGTAAAATAAACCACGGACTTGTTAAAATGAGTTCAGTGACGTAAAATCGGGTCTTAAGAGTTTTACGTTTAATGTTAACATCAAAGATTTTAGGACCAGTTTACTTCCAATACCTGAGACGGATTTAGTTCATAACTGGCACAGTGATAAATATTGGCCCGAAAATTTTGCAGTACCATATCTTTCCCCTTACATGGCATTATGTATTTTTTTCTATTATAAATAGATTTAAGTTCCGGGGCGTCCTACTGATTTGGAACATTGTAGAGCAAGTGCCTACCGTGATTGCAGTAGGTGCGGGTGGAGTTGTTTGGACATTATTTCTCTCGTCTATCGTTTCTCCCTCTCTGGGAGACAGCCCGATATAGACTGAAATACTGTCTCAAAGGGCCGTTAAACCCAAAACAATCAATCAATCAATAAATAGATTTACGTCTTACTGAGTGATTGGATTTTGGTTTAACGGCCCTTGGAGACAGTATGATAGACGTGAGAGTTGGTTGGTTGGTTGGTTTGGGTTTAACGGCCCTTTGAAACAGTACATCAGTCTATATCGGGCCGTCTCCCAGAGACAGGGAGAAGAGAAATGATAGACGAGAGAGAAAATGTCCAAACAACCTCCACCCACACCTCCTGCAAGCACAGAAAGCCCTTGTCCTACTATTATCCAAATCAGTAGGAACCCCGGCACTGGAAGTTACACGCAGCACCATCGCACCACCCGACCACCCCCGATAGACGAGAGAAAAATTGTCCAAACAACACCCACCCGTACCTACTGCAATCACAGTAGGTCCTTGTCCTACCACGTTCCGAATAGGACGCCCCGGCACTGGAAGTTACACACGGCACCATCGCACCAACCGACTACAACCTACTGCGGTCCATAGAAATACCGGAACCCACCAAAACAAATGTGGTAGAAACAGGTTTTATAATCAGAGCGACCTTGTTTATTGTGAAACAGCCGTCAAGTCGTAGAATCAAGTCAATCTAAGAGACTCAGTACAAAGGTGGGCAAATCAACCTAAAACTGAACTATAGATATAAAATAGTGCATTTATTTTTCTATAATTGAAATAGAATTTAAAGCAATGCTCTTCAGCTTAAAACTTTCAAATAAACATTTTATCATTTGTACATAAAATCATTTTCCGGTAGACTTGTTGGTAGTTCTTCTGTCCATCGTATCACCGCATCCAGAGGTTCGAATCTGTTTTATTGCCCCGACTTACTGGAAAACAGTAATTCTTAACTAAAAACACAACGCGAAGACATAAAAAGTTTTCCAGGTAGTTGAGGCAAATATATTGGCCCAGTTGCAGGTCCGGACTAGACGCTCTACCCTAGCCGACCCCCTCTGGCTTATTACATTAACTTGGGAGTCCGTGACGAGGATGTGGTAAACGCAATATTCATTAGAGCAAACTGAAAAGTAAATCATAACCCAATAGTTTAAGTTAGAATTAAAAAAAAAGAGTTCTGTCATTCAATGTGTGAAAATAAATTAATAAAATTTATCGTAAAATGTCATACAGTGTATGCCATCCTATGTAAAAGAAATGGAGGAAAATAAAAGCAAGTCAGTGACCTTTAAGACCACATGGCAATGACCTTCAGTACAGTCAAAGCTCTGTTACGCCTGTAATGAGTAGCGGATAAATGGCTTACACAGGTAGCTATGGTGAACTTAGCCAAAGAATATATGGGCAATTACGCATTAACCCTCTAGCATCCTCAACACCAGGAAACATACCCGAGAAGCCCCTGGGTGGTTGGAGCTTAGAGGGTTATCATGCGAACCGAACAACCAACTAAATGTTTTGTACCACTTCAGTAACTGAGGGTGAGGTTGGGCCTGTAAAATCGATTTAAGCCCCCCAGTAATTCATTACTGACCGTTCCAAGGCGGTAGTTCTGTTGTGGTTCTCTGTTGCCTGTTTTTGGTGTCAGAGTTTCTGTGATGTTTTACCTTATGTATGTTCTTATTATTTTTGGTTCGGTTTGGGTTGCTGAGTGGCCACCTTTTGGGAACAAGCTGCTCACTCGGTTGACCATATGTTCTCTGTATCTTGATTATTTGTAATCTTAGTTGTTTCCAACTATGGTTTGAGGGCTGGATTTGGATTTTGATTGTTTCAGTTCCTGGTCTTTGCATACTTTTTACTTACTCCCTAATAGCTCTTTAGGGTCAGAGGACAATATCCTGAGTGGGGGTACCCTTTCAGAGAATTCCGTAGGGTCAATAGATAGCAAGATTTCACCAGAACTGCACAATCCTGAATCAGTTTCAGCTATAAGTCATTCACTTAAGCAACAAGAAACCGGTTTTAATAGCAGCATATTCCCTCCAGGAAGTGTCAGCACTGAATTTAGGTATCAGCCAGCATCTTCTATTGACAATAGTCTTCAGCTGCACCAAGTAACAATTCCAAATGTCTTGCTGAGCCAAAATAATGCACCACATGATAGTGGTATACACATGACAACACTTGCAGATGCACAAGCTTCGCCTTTTGTTGCAGAACAAGCACATGGTTTAAGTCAAACAGATTATAACACTTATAACAACCAGAGCCTGCAGTTTATTCAAACACAGTTACAGCAACAGGTTAATCAAGTACAATTACAACTGCACAAGCTCACCTTACTACAACAACAACAGCATAATTATACCCCCGCTTTGAAAAAGTGGGGGGTATACTGGTTTACATCTGTCCGTCCTTCCTTCCGTACGTCCGTCTTTCCGTCCTTCCGTCCCCTTTTTTCGTCAAAGATTTCTCCTCAACCGAGCAAGCTAGAGAAGTCATATTTGGTATGCAGGTTGATGACGACATGATGTATCGTGGGATTGAGAACCAGGCTTCTCCTGCTTATTCTTCCATGTATTTGTCCGATTTTCTTTCTTTCCATACTTTGAATAATGAAATTAAAAATACTGGGTGGAGAGACATGAAGCAACTCCACGAAATATCTTTAAATAAGGGGGAGGAGTGTGATAGAAACAGGTTTAATAATCAGAGCTAACACGAAATTTGCATAGGTACATTGATAAATTGTCCCAAAAAAAACAACAACACCACGACCACGATACGCCCGAACTTATTTAGCCTAATAAACACAGCGCTACAAAACATTGAACTGATTAATATAACCGAAAGAAATTTTCTAGCTCTTTTAGTTTTTTGCACACATGTGTGCTGTTAATATCGTTTTCTCTAGCCAGTACAAGGTACTCAGAAACATGTCTACAAGCAGATTCAAAGAAGAATTTACACTCACCCAAATTAGTCTCATCCTGATGTAAGAAAAATAACTGAAGTTCAAAACGAAAAGTAGCTTCCCAACACTGTAAAAGAAATGTGTGTGTCTTATCAAAACCAGTTGCTTGAGAAACAACTTTTCCCAAAATACCATGATGAAACAAATCAATTAACTCCCTGTAAATTTTCATAAACATGGTCTGAAAGTTTTTTCAGAATGTGCCAATTTCCAACAAAAGGCAATAACAATTTTAAATCATCACTATACTCATTTATTTTTCAACTGAATCCAAAGATCATATGTTTATCCATCACCCACTACAACTAAATAATTGATTCTTTTATGTATTCCTAGGTCGTTATATAGTCTATGCAAAGTAAGTTTGATTGGTTCATTATTATCAGCGTTTTCATCCAGTACATATAAAAACTTTACATTGCTTTTTTCTGTAAACTGACATTTTTCAAACTCAATAAATTCCATTAGATTTGGAGTAACCACTTGTGAAAGAATGAATTCTGAAGTATACTTCATCATATTGTAGGAAAAAGGGTGTTTATCACCAACTGATGATGACAAGCATTCTGCAGGCAATTATCATCTAGCATTCTGCAGGCAATTCATTCACACAGTTAGCAATGAAGGCAAACCTACATCTACTGGTATTTGCAATTTTCTGCCGTTCGCTAGATTTAAACCAGCAAACTGATCAACAAAATCAGATGTGAGATCTATTGACCTTTGCTTTGGTCGACTCAGTCTGGCTGTACTTAGTTCCATTTGAACAAACTTTTTAAATTTTTCAACTGACTCATCAGAGAGTATATTTTCAAAATATGACTGATAATCCTCGCAAATCACTTGGTATCAAAGAAGGACTTAAATGTGAAAAGTGGTGCGTTTCATCATTAATGGTTTCTTCCAGAATATCTCTTTGATTACTATAGTTTGTGGTATTATTTCCTTCATTTTCAATAGAGTACCTTTTTGATGAGGTAAATTCCAGTACAGCAGGACCATCTTATCAAGTTTAAAAACATTTACTTTACTGTTAGTCACAGGAGCACATGCAAGGTAGACCATGTTCATCGGAAATGTATCTGTGTAAGTTTCTTTGCCGCCACAGCTAACATATGATTTAAGCAGACAAGCTATGGTTTTCTCAAAAAAAAAAAACTAGTTAAAGTCAATTCCTTGTCACATTTTTGGAAGCACTATAAGTTACCATCGTCAGACCTTTTGCTCTTTCTCAGATCGTAATTTGTTATATTTGCTATGGTTCTATCTAAAGATTTGTCTCGTGGTACACTAACTTGTTTGTAATAAACACCATTTCAGTCTTTAACTGAAGAACAACCGTCAAAATATTCACTCTTTCATTTTCATGCCATTTCACTGAGATAGGTTTTGGTTCAACTAACTGAACAGAGGTACCATCAAAACCTCTAGATGAGTCAGCAGCTTTCACACAAGCATAACTGCTACGTTTATTTATGTTGTCAATAGAACAAATAGTGAAATACTCGGGAGATAACTGTACCCCATAGTTACTACCTCTTTCAATGACTGAAGTTTGGAAGCGTTTCAAAGAATCTTTTGAACAACAGACCCCAAACTGGTTTAAAACTTTTATGCACTCAGTTGTAGAATTTGTAAATTTCTCAATTACATCAGCAAATAAAATATGAAGAGGCATCTGACAAGCATGATCAGAGGCAAACAGAATACAACATATGATATTTAAGCATGGCAAAACTTTGCTTTTGTTACAATTTTCTAAGTCTGTACTAGTATCAAAATGTTTAACCTTTTCTCCCAACAACGAGAAGAGAAAATTCCATATAAAAGGATCACAATGTTCTCTAATAAAACCAAATGGACTGAAATTTTGAAAAAAATATATTGGTTCGTTAATTTTGTCTTCTGTTTTCGAATTCTATCCCTCAATTTTTGAAAACTAGACATATTGTCCTTAGGAACATCTGAAACATGGCTTGGATATTCATCCTTTTCAAGACACTGACTGTATAATAACTGATGAATAAGTTTATTATCATTATTGTCTACCCTTTTTAGCATTGTGCCAAGACGTCTATTATCATCTGTTAAAACATGTATTGAATTACCAAAAATTTGAAAAATTTGTAATAACCATCTTTGACTGCTATCCTCTTTCTCTATAGGAGATGCATGTGCTAGAAATTTCTGGTAAACTTCGGTTAAGGGGACAGGTGTATGCTCAATAAAAGAGTTGCAACAATATAATACATATTTAGATAAACCAGGAAATTTCGAAACACTCCCACATTCTGACCACTGTTTCTGAACAGACTGGATATGAAAATTAATATCAGTGAATGACTGTAATTTAAAATTATCTAACATAAATTTTTCTATTGTATAAAAGCATCCAGTGCATGTAGTTTTATTACTATCATCTAAAATATCTGTATCACTGCTACCTAGAATGTTTTTATATATGCTTTGGACAAGTCCAGCATTGTATTCGGTATTTTTTACGAGGTACACACTTCCTTAAGGCTTTATCACATATAACACATTTGAATCTTTTATCAGTGAAATATTTCAGACTATGTGTATTACACAGATAAAGTGAAACATAGTAATTAGATGGAGATGTTACAAGCAATTGAAATATTTCTACTAAATCCTTTTCATTAATGACCATGTTACGACTTACAACACTGGTACATAAATTGAAGTTAGACAAATAGCATGTTTGGGGCATCTTGGATGAGGTTCTAGTGTTTTCTTCTTTTGTAATGTATCTTTTGAACCCTTCTTCACATGTATTGCATATACAGTCAGTGTCATTAATGTCTTTTTTCTTATTTTTGAAATATTCTATTAATTTTACATTTTCAGCCCTGTCTGACAGATGAAATTAATAACAAAACTTTCCCTTTGACATATAGCACATGGTCCACAATCTTTTCCAGAATGATGGTCGAAGCCTTTTAGCTTCCGCCCTCCACCCATCAATTTGAAGAAAAGGACAATATTGTTTGCTTCCCTACAATCTAGAGTATCAGTTTTACCAATATAAAGTCCAGATATAGTCTTAAAAAACAAGCAATGTCTCGAAACCCCTGACTCTGCTGAAACAAAATAAAAACAGAAGACATATTTACAGTGGCATGAGGGCTGTTAAATACAAGGTAATTTTTAAAGCCAGAACTTTTCAACACTGATATATCAGAATATTTGATATAAAGTGCAATGATTCATATATGTCATATTTACAGACTCTAAAAGAAATTTATCATTAGTATATGTGTGTATATTTGGTAAGTTCCTATCTCCTGACAGACTGCCAGTCTGGCTGTTCATTTTACCTCTTGCAGAATCTGGTGACAATATTGTTTGACAGTCTGAAACCAACATTCCCGAATGTATCGAGGGTAACTTTTCCACATCTGAAACAGGTGTCTTTTCAGAATATATCAGCTTCTCTGAATCTACAGAGGGTTACTCTGTGGAAACTTGAGAATATCTTGTCAGAATCAATGAGTGGTGATTTTTCAGAATCTGGAAGAGATAACTTTTCATTATCTGACTTGGATGATTTTTCAGAACACTGAAATGGCAAATGTAATTCACGGACAAAACATCTATTACTGTCAAGTTTTTCCTTAGGTTTGCACAAGGACTTTTTCTTTTTATACGGGGACGTATATTGTTATGGCGCTGGCGTCTGTCCGTCCGTCCGTCGTAAACTTTTCGTTTCCGGATAACTGCTACAGTTTACATCCGATCGAGCTGAAACTTGGTATATAGTGAGACTATGAGGTGGACCAGCGCAAAGGTTACGCTCCAATGATTTTAAGCGGAGTTACATCCCTTTTCTTAGAAATTTGGGGTGTACGTTCCCGGATAGCTCCTCCTTCAGTTTTCATCCAATTAAGCTGAAACTTTGTAAATAGTAAGACTACGATGTGGAGTAGCGCATATTGTACGGAAAATTTGCTGCGATGATTTTTAGCAAGAGTTAGAGCCCTTTGAAAAAACTCGACTATGGCAGTTTGTATGGCAATTCTTTAGCATTCCATTACTTGGTCACTCTTTGGAATATCATAATGAAACTTTATACCAATGCTTATGAGGTTAAGACAACGTGTCTCATACAAGAATGGTTACTCCCCTTGACTTTGTGATTTTGAGTAACCACCCTTTGATTATTTTGTCAGACTATATTTGTACACCTCACATCTAACTAACCCTTTGGACTATTGTGATGAAACTTGATAGTGATGTATATTAGGTTGACACAATATGTCACATATATGAACGATTGTCTCCCCTTATTTTTGGAGTAACCTCCCTTTGAATATTTTCTTAGGCTATTCTTATGCAAGCGATAAGTAGGCAACCGTATGGAATATCTTGATGAAAAGTTATAGCAATGTGTATTAGGTTTGGGCTGTGTGTCTTATATAAGAATAATTGCTCCCCCTTCCTTATTTATGGAGTTACCTCCCTTTGATTAATTTCTACGGCTATTCTTTGGCAAAACATTACAAGGTAACCGTATGGAATATCTTGACGAAACTTTATAGCAATGTGTATTAGGTTGAGACAGTATGTCTAATAAAAAAATAATTGCTTCCCCTTCCTTATTTTTTTAAGTAACATCCCTGTGATTACTTTTTCAAGGCTTTTCGTTTGAGAACCTGAATGTCTGAAGTGTCTTTATAAACTTGATAGCAATGTAGACAGGGATAAAACGGTGCAAAAAATAATTCAGAAAGGGGCGTATATTGCCCCGCTTGCGGAGCTCTTGTTAATTTTTTTTCTTATGTCTCTTCTTGTTCTTCTCCTTCAAATCTACATCGAATACATTCACGTGGTCATTCAGGTCATCTAAGTCAATATCTGTTGTGGTGTCAGATAATTCAGACAATGGAAAGAATGGATTGTCAATTAGAAACCCATTTTTATCTGTATCTGAATTTATGGACACCATATCAGATGATGACTTTGAAGAGGCAGACTGAAAAAATAGCATTCTCATTTATATTTCGTATAAGAGGCGGTCTGTATCCCTTTTTATCGTTTTTCATACGGGAAGCGCAAGTCAACTGTTTCCTTACCTTATCATATTTCTCCTGTTTCTTGTTTGACTCACCAAATGGCTGATATTTCGAAAATCTCCACTGTTTTGTTCATTTCGTACTTTTCTGTAATAATTTGCAAATAAAGCAAAGGAAAAAGATACTGAAACTGAACTTAACTCCGGATAATCATCCATTGTTAAAAGACCTGCAGTCACAGTTTCATTTTCCACTGCTATGATATTTTTACAAAGGCATACAACTTATCTGACAATAGTTCAACCCGTGCCTTATTCAAGTGTAGCCCATCTTAACACAGAAATCCAGCATGAACTGAACTATTGTTGATAAAATGAAAGCCAAACAGTGCACAATAAGCTTTCAGACTTTCATTAAATACATTATTTTCTTGTTCAGTGTACCTATTTCTGAAGGTAGATTTTCATACAAACCAAGTTTGCGAACAATAACTCCTGATATGGCAATAGCTGCATGAGGGCAATACTGTTGAATAGAGCTGCATAACTCTTTCATTTCAGCAAGGCATGTGCTTACTGAGACATTTGGGTTACTAATATCATTTGTACTAGCATGAATCAAAACTAATTTTGTCTTATCATTCAACCAATTGTTTTCTTGCATAATAGGAAGCAAACCAACGCATGCACCAGGTTGACTCAATATATCAATTCCAGGAATATGTCTGTCGACATATTTGATCATTGAATCGCCAATTACAACAGCTCCCATATTTAAATTGAAAACTTTTTCCCAAAATTATTGGATTATTTTACCCAAAATTATTGGATTAGACACTCATGCAGTTCAGCGTGCTACAGGCCTAAGACAGAGTTGTCATTTAGCAGGAAAAAAAGTACAGAAATTTGTTGTTGTTATTCTTGCTTTTAAGTACACATCAGACAAATCAACAAGAGGTCCATGATGGACCTAAATCGCTCACCTGAGTTATGACGAAATAACATGGGAGATCATCTATTTGATGATGATTCAATTGGAGCAATTCTGCACTTTCCAATAAATTCTTCTGACAAAGTTTCATGAACATTGGATTTAAACTGTGCCCTCTAGAGTGTACACAATGTTTTTCTAAGATCTGATCTAGTGAACTTGTTACTGACCTGACATACTCCTGTTTCAAACTTTTTTCAAGGAGATAAACATTGTGACAAAATATCACAAAGATGCAATGGAAAATAAAAGCCTCTATTGTGTACGCAAGTTTTTTTTCTAAGTTTTGACCTAGTGACCCAGTTTAAAACATGGACTATATTTCAAGAAGATAAACATTCTTATAAAGTTTCATGAATAATGGACCAAAACTGGGCCTTCTAGAGTGTACACAATGTTTTTCTAAGATCTGACCTTGTGACCTAATTTTTTATTTGACATTATTCAGTTACAAACTTGGCCTAGATTTCATTAAGATACACATTCTGACAAAGTTTTATGAAGATTGGATCAAAATTGAATGTACACAAGGTTTTACTAAGATTTGACCTGGTGACCTAGTTTTTGACCCAACATGAGCTAGTTTCATATTTGGCCTAGATTTCATGAAGATAATCATTCTGACAAAGTTTCATGAACATTGGATTATAACTGTGCCCTCTAGAGTGTACACAAGGTTTTACTAAGATTTGACCTGGTGACCTAGTTTTTGTTCCAACATGACCTAGTTTTATATTTAGCCTAGATTTCATGAAGATAATCATTCTGACAAAGTTTCATGAACATTGGATCAAAACTGTGCCCTCTAGAGGGTACACAAGGTTTCACTAAGATTTGACCTGGTGACCTAGTTTTTGAACGGACATGACCTAGTGTACCTTCCTCTGCCGGGGCGTCCTAATGATTTGGATAATAGTAGGGCAAGGGCCGACTGTTCTTGCAGTAGGTGCGGGTAGGGGTTGTTTGGACATTTTTTCTTTCTCTATTCTTTCCTTCTCTCTCTGGGAGACGGCCCAATATAGACTGAAATACTGTCTTAAACGGATTGATTTATTGATTTGGGTTTAACGGCCCTTTGAGACAGTATTTCAATCTACATCGGGCCGTCTCCTAGAGAGAGGGAAAAAGAAAAGAGAAATGACAGACGAGAGAAAAAATGTCCTAACAACCCCCACCCGCACCCACTGCAAGCACTGTAGGCTCTTGTCCTACTATTATCCAAATCAGTAGGACGCCCCGGCACTGGAAGTTACACGCAGTGCCGTCGCACCACCCAACCGCCCCCGTCTCAAACGGCCGTTAAACCCAAAACAATCAATCAGTCAATATTGTGAGGGTAGGGATATTTTGGACACACTAGGACGCATGGTTTAAATCCGCTAGACATTTTATAATATATATCGTTATTAAGCTGTAAGGCAATCCCCAATAGAAGTATTATCTGGAAACAAAAAAATCAAGGACAGACAAACAGAAAGACAGACATAGGCCGAGGGGACTCCAAAAAGTACAACCCCTCATATTTAGTATTCAAGGGGTATAAGTGTTATGATTGAATTACAAGTGCTTCTTCAGATAAATCGTTTATAGTTATTAAACAATGCTTCAAGATAGGTGTAAGATGAAAGGCCAATAACTCTGTTTATATTGGACAGATCATAATCCTGAAATGATATGCGCTGCTCGACATCATAGGCTTAGTACCCATCAACTTACAGCTTCATCGGAACCAAGTCCCTGCTTTCAATCTTCAAAGGGCAATAGCTTATACGCTGGACCACATTCTAGGCTAACTATCAACACAGTTTTAGCATCGTCGGATGAAGTGAGTGAGTGATATGAGTTTTACGGCACATCAGCACCAAAAGGGCTATTTTGCGCCGAAAACGCTATAAAAGAATACGTCTTATATGCATAAGGTCAGAAATGAATACATAGTATAAAAATGGATCAGGTCGGGTATGTGGTAAAACACGCCGATCAACGGCTATCTTAAGACTGATAACATAAAACGAACTCTCGACCAGCGAGACGAGTAAACACAAATTTAAATCAACTGTTGTAAAAATACCTCGACTTAACTAAACTATATTTTACTATATATGCCAATCTCTTTCAAAAATGAGAAAATTTTCGCTGGTTCAACCGTGTCAAATAGTTGTTTCATACTGCCGACACGGTAAAACCTAGCACGCATAATACGGAAATCCATGCAATCTAAAAGAAAGTGTTTAACACTAAAACGTTCCTGACAAGGAATGCACAAAGGTAGATCCTCACCTTTCAACAAAAACGAATGAGTAATAAAAGTATGGCCAATTCTGAGTCGAGCCAAAGTTACTTCTTCCTTACGATCAATTCTTTAAGATGGTTGCCATTCACCAAGTGAAGGCTTGATAGAATGAAGTTTGTTAAAGAAAGCAGCATTCCATGATATCTGCCACTTATAATGAAGATATGAATTTATGCAAGGTTTGATATCAGTGTAAGGAATTTTAAGATCAGAAATATGAAGAGCTAAAGCCGATTTTGCAGCAATGTCAGCCTTTTCGTTGCCTTTAATCCCAACGTGACTGGGAAGCCAACAAAATAAAATGTTGTTTAGCTCAGCTAAGTCATTATGTTTCAAGAGGATATCTAAAAGAAGAGGATTTTCAATATGGCGATTATTTAGGGATTGCAGAACAGAGAGGGAATCAGAAAAGATGATAAAATCTGTATTCCTAGACTGTTCAATATGATCCAAGGCTAAATCAATAGCTTTGACCTCCGCTGAAAAAATAGAGGCATTATCAGATAATCGGCATTTGTATGTTTCGGATGGAGCAACACAAGCAGAGCCAGCTGTGTCTCCATCCTTCGAACCATCAGTATATAAAGTCTCATAGTTAGAAGCAGAGCCAGCTGTGTCTCCATCCTTTGAACCATCAGTATATAAAGTCTCATAGTTAGAAAAGTCAGACAGTAGTTCATTAAAGGACCTGGTATGATAAGGCCCATATTTGGCCCCCAGAAAACTCATTTTTCAAAAGTCTCATTTCCATAATAAAAATGTATTCATAGGAAAGTTCAAACCTTGAATGTCACAGCAAACACAAAATTAACCAGTTCTTGCACAAAATATTTGTGATATTTGTACTGAACATACCCATACCCCCAGCGGATTCTGATGAAAATGACGAATTTGGTAGCCTTTGTGGCTTTCAAAATATATGAGCCCGGCCTCCAGCACGTTTAATATTTTGTATACAGATAAAATTTTAATATATTTACATGCCATGGAAATATTAAATGTGCTGGAGACCGGGCTCAATGTTTATTTTTAACTTTTTGTTACCAAACTGGCAGCGATTGGAACATTTTCCGAGCGTTCTCAACACAAAAACGCCAATATCTCCGCTCATAGACAAAATAAACATAAGTTGTGGGTATTCATTTTCTTAGTTAGAACACAAGGAATAATCTGGTATACATTTCATTTTGATCCGTTGGAATTTTTTGGTTAGCGTCCCTGGACTTGCAAACTTGAGTGGGTGGGGTACCTGGAGAGGCCTTGCGCAGTGCACAGGTAATTAGCAGTGCAATCTTACATATAAGCATTTCATCAAAAGCCTGTTGTTAAGAGCTTTCAAAAGTTATTGTAAATGACGTATTTCTTTAAAGGAATATGTATTAAACTCAAATTTTCTCGCAATTTTCCTTCATTTTGTTGAAAAAACGTAGGCAAGTCAGAAATCATGTTATTCTGAGAATTAACAAACACGAAACATATTATTTCTGCTTTTTCCCATACGAACAAATATTAAGCAATAGAAACCTTGCATTTTCAAGAGAATTTGAATGGGGGCCAAAAACGGCCCTTATCATACCAGGTCCTTTAGTTCGAAATACAAGATGGTCAGTTCGAGATTTTTTATCAGTATGCAAAGAAAATAAAACACGTGGCTGAGTAAATGTCCAGGTTGGCACATCTGGAACCTTAAACTGTTCAATTGTGTCTAAATCTAAATTCATATTTTCAAATTCTGAAGAGATTCTAATGCCAAAGGAAGGAATCATATTTGGTTTATTCTCAAATAATGTTTTATATTGTGGTCGAAAAACAGTTTCATAAGTTGGATTCGATGGATTTGAGTTTGGCTTAAGGGCATATTGCAGTGAGAGTTTTAGACGTCTATTATAAAGTGATGGTTCATTTGCCTCTGCTAAAAGACTCTCCGAGGGAGAAGTTCTGAAAGCTCCCAAGGCGAGCCGAAGTCCCTGATGATGAATGGGACCAAGCATTTCCAGGTAAGATTTTCTAGCGGATCCATATATTATAGAGCCATAGTCTAGTTTGGACCGTATAATAGTTCTATACAGATTAAGTAAAACTTTACGATCTGCTCCCCAGTCAGTATGGGCAACAACTCGTAGTAGGTTCAACGCTTTTTGACATTCTGCTTTAAGCTGTTTAATATGTGGAATAAAGGAAAGCTTTTTATCAAAGATAAAGCCTAGAAATTTACTTTCTTCTACAACAGGAATGGCTGTCCCGTCCAAGGTGAGCACTGGATCATCATGCGCTTTTCGAAGGTGACAGAAATGCATGCAAACTGTCTTAGATTTCGACAATTTGAATCCATTTTCAGTTGCCCAAGTTTGAATTTTATTTAGATTTTGTTGAAGCTGACGTTCAATAGTATGCATATTTTTGACCGATAACAGATCAAAAAGTCATCTACATATAAGGAACAGTCAACACCAGGATTAAGACATTTAACGATATTGTTTAGTTTTAGACTGAAAAGAGTAACAGACAAAATACTACCTTGAGGCACACCTTGTTCTTGATCATGTGCCTCAGACAAAGTTGAACCTACACGTACTTTGAATTCTCTATTGGATAAGAAGTTTGGAACGAATAGTGGCAATCGGCCTTTAAGGCCTATTTCATATAGATCATTCATTATACCATACTTCCAAGTTGTATCGTAAGCCTTCTCTAAATCAAAGAAGACAGCAACTAAGTGCTCCTTCTTGATGATCGGCGGATGAAAACTGTAGAAGTTGTCAAGACGAAACATTTAGCAGATGGACTGACGGACGCCGAGGGGCATGACATAATACGACCGTTTTTTTTTTGTTTTGTTTTTCTTTTCTTTTTTCCAATCGGGCGTACAAAAATCTGTCTGAGTCACCGGTGTCGATTAGAAGGATGGTTGCAGTGTCAAAATAATCTTGCGTTGACCTTGACCTATTTCACACCAAGATCAAATTTTGCTCTGGGAACAAGTGAATATTATCGATTTTTCGGAAACTGTTGCAGCCGTGGGTATATGCGGTGAACTATATAGTAAATGATTCTTTATGTGTATAATCCCTTTTCATTCCTTGACCTCCGTCCAAGATCACTAGATTTGAAAATCAGATCTTGTTTTTCTCAAAGACTACAAGGCCCTTTAAAAACCAACCTCATACGAAAGGATATTAAGTTATTAAAAATCGTATAAATTAGAAAAAATACCAAATCCATCTGAAACGGCAAGTATCCATCAGACAAATATTCGATAAGACATTTTGCGTTACAATTTGGATGGTATACCCTGTCACGTGACCTGCGTGTCATTCGTTTTAGACAGGGGGTCGACACCCAAATTTCACAGGAATCTGGTGTTGAAACAGATTGTTTGCAGATTACAAAATTTACACAGAAACACTCGTCATGCTTCATTTAACAAACTGAAAATTGGGTTTACACACTCTTTCAACGAAATAATGAGTGCAAGCCATAGACGTCTAAATTTTTATCCCCCGACCGAAAGGTTCGGGGGATATAGCGATGAGCCTGGCGTCCGTCCGTCCGTCCGTCTGTCCGTCCGTCCGTCCGTCCGTAAACACTTTCTTGTCCGCTCTTTACAGTTAAACATATTCTCATTGACTGTGTTGACTTTTCACAAAACAGAAAAAGATATTTTCGAGCTAATAACTTGACGCAACTGTTTCAAGATGTACCTGTTGACAGTATCTTATCCTTTTTAAAAGATATTAACCTTTTTAACAAAATATAAACCTTTTCTACATTTTTACCATGTATTACTTCCATGTTATTAATGCAAAGTTAGTTTTATAAAGTGCCGTACCTTTCAGTTCTGTTTATATTTTAAGTAAGATGCAACCTTCATGACGCAAATGACCCTGTGGGTTGACGCGTCGTTAAATTTTTAAATCATCATCATCATTCTTGTCCGCTCTATATCTTGAATACCCTTTGGAATATTTTCATGATACTTCACAGTTATGTAGAACAGGTCATGACGGTGTGTCGCGTACAAGAATGGTAACTCTTGCTATTGTACTTTTTGAATTATCTCCCCTTTGATGATTTTTTGGCAGATTCGTGTCCGCTCTGTAACTTGAATACCCTTTGGAATATTTTCATGATACTTCACAGAAATGTAGAACAGGTCATGACGATGTGTCGTGAACAAGAATGACAACTCTTGCTTTCTTACTTTTTGAGTTATTTCCCCTTGATAGTTTTAGGTGTGATTGTTTTGGCACATTAGTGTCCGCTCTATAACTTGAATACCTTTTAGAATATTTTCATGATACTTCACAGATATGTAGAACAGGTCATGAGGGTGTGTCGCGAACAAGAATGACAACTCTTGCTTTCTTACTTTTTGGGTTATTTCCCCTTGATCATTTTAGGTATGATTTCGTGTCCGCTCTATATCTTGAATACCTTTTGGAATATTTTCATGATACTTCACAGATATGTAGAACAGGTCGTGATGATGTGTCGCGAACAAGTATGACAACTCCTGCTTTCTTACTTTTTGAGTTATTCCCCTTGATGGTTTTAGGTGTGATTTCGTGTCCGCTCTATAACTTGAATACCTTTTGGAATATTTTCATGATACTTCACAGATATGTAGAACAGGTCATGACGATGTGTCGCGAACAAGAATGACAACTCTTGCTTTCTTACTTTTGGAGTTATTTCCCTTTGATGATTTTAGGTGTCCGCTCTTTAACTTGAAAACCTTTTGAAATATTTTCATGATACTTCACAGATATGTAGAACAGGTCATGACAATTTGTCTCATACATGAATGATAACTCTTGCTTTTATACTTTGTGAGTTATTTCCCTTTGGTAGTTTGAGCTGCTGTTTGTATAACCCTGGCCAGCTCCAGAATTTGAATAACCTTGTACCTTTTAGAACATTGATGATCATGCTGTGATATCTTATCAGTGTTCCTTACTCTCTCTGACCCCTCCATATTCCCGTGCCCCGTCCCGCAACCACCCCCCCCCCCCCACCCCCCAAAATTTGGATTCTTTGTCCAAATTCACTTACTAGAGAGCTCAAAATTAGATTTGTAGGGCTTGTACTTTAGAAGTTATTCACACATTTTGAAAGTTGAATGTATCGTATGCTATACATTTGTGTATATGGTGGCTGTTTGAGATATTACCTCTTTTTAGCAGTTAAGCATACTGTTTTAGTCTGAGTGTTATATAAGCATGCATCTGTTAACAGTTAATGTCAAACAGAAGCATAAAAAAAGACAATATATTACTAATATGTGTTTTGAAGTGCACCCTTTTTACCAAGGCCCATGGGGGTCTTCGGTCGGGGGATTTGCCATCTCCTCTGATGGCTATTTTTCGGTAACTCGATGCATCTGTACGAATTTTGTTTTCTGGTTTTTAGCTCACCTGGCCCGAAGGGCCATAGTGAGCTATATCATACCAATGCGTCCGGCGTGCGTCGTGCGTCGTCACGAAATTTGTCCGTCAACACCTAAAAACAAATATTCAAACATCTTCTTCTGTAAAACTACTGGTCCCATGGTTCTCAAATTTCACATGGAGCATGACCTGACTCCAGGGTCTCAGAATTGTAAAATTGGGTCAGGTTGAAAATCCTAGATGGCCGCCGTTACTAAAAATAGCAAAAACAACAAAATAAACTTCTTCTCCAGAACCACTGGGTATATTTGTCTGAATTTTGGCATGGAACATCAGTGAAAGCTTGGTATTCAAAATTGTAAAAATGAAAAAAATCTGTAGCGGAGTTTTGTCACAGCGACCTACTTTCTGTTTACGTGTGTAATTTTGCTCAAATGCCAATGTCAAAAAATGACCTATTTAAGCAACTTTAAACAACTTCTTCTCTAAAACCACTGAGTCCGTCGATGTCAAGTTTCACATGGAGCATGACGAGACTGCAGAGTTTCAAAATTGTAAAATTGGGTCAGGTCAAGAATCCAAGATGGCTGCTGTTACTAAAAATAGCAAAAACAACAAAATCAACTTCTTCTCCAGAACCATTTGGTACATTTGGTTGAAAGTTTGCATGGAACATAAGCGGGACCTTGGTATTAAAAATTGTAAAAATAAAAAAAATCTATAGCGGAATTAGGTCACAGTGACCTACTTAGCGTTTACAAGGCCGATTTTGCTCAAATGTCAATATCTAAAGAAAATGCAACCAATTCTGACCAGATTTGGTCAGAAATGGTTCTTGAATGGAATTATTTCAATTTTGTGCCAGTTGACTATCCCAGATGGCCACCATGGGGGTCGTTACTAAAAATAGCACAAACATAAAAATGACAATTACTCAAGAACCCTTGAATGGAATTGGACCAATTTTGTGTCAGAATGTTCCTTGCATGAAGTCGTTTTGATTAATTGCAATTTGGCATTCCAAGATGGCCGCCATCTGCCGTTACTAAAAATAGCACAAAACATGAAAATGACAATATCTCGGTAACCGCTGAATTGATTTTGACGAAATTTGTGTCAAAATGATTCTTGCATTGAGATGTTTCAAAAATATCTAACTGTAGACCATTCATATTGGCCTCTGTTACTAAAAATAGAAAAATGTGAAAATTAGAATATCTCAATGGAGTTGGATTAATTTTGTGTCAGAATGGTCCTTTAATTAAGCTTTTCGATTTTTTGCATTTTGGCATTCCAAGATGACCGCCATCTGCCGTTACTAAAATAGCACAAAACATGAAAATGACAATATCTCAGTAACCGCTGAATTGA
The DNA here is from genome assembly GCA_963989385.1 of Ctena decussata. Lineage (NCBI taxonomy): Eukaryota > Metazoa > Mollusca > Bivalvia > Lucinida > Lucinidae > Ctena > Ctena decussata. The sequence continues at coordinate 56,219,480 of OZ022509.1, forward strand.
TTTTGACGAAATTTGTGTCAAAATGATTCTTGCATTGAGATGTTTGCAAAAAATATCTAACTGTAGACCAGTCATAATGGCCTCTGTTACTAGAAATAGAAAAATGTGAAAATCAGAAAATCTCATTGGAATTGGACCAAATTTGTGTCAAAATGGTCCTTGCATGAAGGCTTTTCGATTTTTTGCATTTTAGCAATCCAAGATGGTCGCCATCTGCCGTTACTAAAATAGCACAAAACATGAAACTGGCAATATCTCAGTAACCCCTGAATGGATTTTGATGAAATTTGTGGCAAAATGGTTCTTGCATTGAGGTGTTTCAAAAGTAAATATATAAAGACCAGGCAAGTTGGCCTCTGTTACTAAAAGTAGCAAAATGTGAAAATGAGAAATTCTCAGTGGAATTGGACCAATTTTGTATCAGAATGGCCCCGTTGCACTATAGCCAGGTGAGCGATATCAGGCCCATTTGGGCCTCTTGTCTTCCCAACATAACAGTTTTGAAGAAGAAAAAAAATCTTTTAGCATACAAAACTTAAAAGTGCATAAAATGGTTAGCTTAGTTGAAAAATTTGAATTAATTTTTGTTCGAATTCACCACATTTTAGTCTTGACCCCCTGTATGAAACAAATTGTATGCAGATCACGTGACAGGATATATCGTCTAAACTTTCATGAAAAGTGTCTTAACAGAGAATATATCGTCTAAACTTTCATGAAAAGTGTCTTAACAGATATTTATCTTATCTTATATCAATATTTAGCGTTTCATATGGATATCACATTTGTTGTAGATGCTACAATTTTTCATACCTGAATATCCCCTACTTTTTGTGAACCGTATATTAAAATAAATTCGGTAACGTGTCACGTGATCAACATGGCAACCATGCACATGTATGATTATTTTCTTTTCGAGAACCATCGTATGGAACAGTGGCGCGATAATTACGCTAATTGTTAGCAAAGTTGTAAATCCCAATTCTTACATGCTAAATGCAATTTGCTAAGTCTTAAATGCAGTTAAATGTCAAGAGGTAAATGTTAACTGCTAAATGATAGCTGAAAAATAGTAACTGTAAAATGGTAGATGCAAATTGCTAAAAGGTCATAGCAAAATTTTAGATGGGGTCCCGCTAAAACAGATGTCAGTATCCTTTTGGAAAGCTGGTTTGGTTTGAGTACCAGGCTACGGAAGCGTATATATATCACATAAATCTGCTAGCAAAATTAAGTTTTTCGCGCTTAATATTTCATTTGTTCTCTGCATATTATCTGTCTTTGTAAAATGTTTTATTGAAAATGATCATAAAATGTATGACATCGCGTTTATATATATTGTCATTTGCCATTATTATCTCGAGAAGTCTTGATATTATCTTTTATTGCTATGTATTAAATATTCTTTTTCCAAAACATTCATGCACAAATCTAAAAGAAATCGCGTTTTCATAATTAAATAAAGCTCACTGCGGGAACTTTATGTCGAGACGCCAGAAATAATGGTAGCAATTGTACCTGTACCTACTTGGAACTTGGTTTCAAGAGTAGCTGTCGGTTGAAGAGGACTGGGGATGATTCCTAAACTTGTCAGTTTGAAGGTGATTATTATTGTCCATTGAAGGCTAAACTATATTACAATACTCTGATAAAGGCGAGATCAGTCGACTGCAATATTGACCACACAATGTGTCTAATCACGGTGTCTAAATGTAATGGATGCGGTCTGATGATCGAGCTTTGCATGATGCAAACGCACTGAAAATGGTTTGGATGGTTATTGTAAAGAGTATGTTTATATTCTACAGTTCGAGTTTAGAATATTTTAGATGGACCCCAAAACAGAGGTGTGATCGGGTACTCACGAACAGTAAGCATCACCTACCTATTATAATACACACACCATATCTATGTATCTCTGGAAAACATCAGTGAAAATGAAAATTCGGTATTTGAAAGCCTTTCTGAAAACTTATGTCACATATGCACACTGGACGGGGGCCGTATTCATAAAGCCACCTAAGTCGTTGCTATGCGGAACTATGCGGTCTTTGTAAGACTGTTCCTCCAGAGCAAATTTCATAGTTGTAGGTAATCTCCTTCAAAGAAATTTAGCCTTAGCAACAGCATAGCAACCACTTAAGTCGTTTTATGAATACGGCCCCTGGACTGGACTTTGTAGTAAATGTTCAGTCATAAACATAATTCATACTTTACATACAGTGGGTGTCGTAGCATCGACGGCTGCAGTGCCACTGTTGACTGCACTTGCTGTGATGCAGGTTGCGCCTGTTCTTGCATACCCATTGGCAAGCTGGGTGTTACATTGGTAGTTGACATTTGCATGCTGGGTCCTGGCTGTACTTGCATACCCATTACCAAGCTGGGTGTTGCCTGATTAGTTTACATTAGCATGCTGGGTCCTGCCTGTGATAATGATGAATCTCCTATAACTGCTGTGTCTGTGTTTAATGGGGAATTTCCTCTGGCCATTCTCTGAACAAAACAAACATTTAACAAGAGGATGATGGTAGTCCTGTATCACCCATGCAAAATAAGGGATGTTGCTTCTGCAACCTTAAGCCATACAATGTTGATTTTGTGCTTGCTAGTAAGTCAATTTTAACAAAGTATTTTATAAATATCGTAAGCTTTTTAGCAAAGAACTGTAACTTCACTTTATTCATGACGGACCAAAGGTGATCAGCCTTGACCCTTGGTATATTGACAACATCATATATTCAATTAATTGATTTTAATTTCAATTAACTTCAAATTACATGTCATGTATCTTTCTTAGTCTGTTATACTATTAGAAATAGAGTTTAGGGAAGCAAATTTGGCTTTTCTTATAAAAGGGTAAAAGAACAGCCCAAGATCATCATTTGAACAAACTCGGTTGGCCCTGAAACACTGATCCTGTATATCAAGAATTAAAACCAGATCCGTTTCTCAGCTGTCATCACAGTCTGATGTCTGCCCAATCATCCAAATAGTATGAAGCATATTAAAAAAACTGAAAAAAGGCTGGCGGGAATTTTTTTCATGACTGGTGTTGACAGAATGTGTTTACATTAGATTGAAATGTAAAGCACGGAAGCGTATATACGCCACCACTTGCTACATAAATATTTAAGGGTGATATTAGATTTTTAATTAAAACTGAATCAACACGAACCAAGTTTATTACTATAAAGACAAGTGAAAGATAAAGAAAAGTTTTATGTCACACTTCACAAATTCTTCATTCTCTTGTTCATGATCAGAAGATTCACAATCTGAGGAATGATTGTCCTTCGACGCATCACCAGTAACCAGTTCTGATTCTGAATTCTGATATGAGACATTGCATTTCTGACTATCATCATGCTTAGGTACTTCAACACTATCGGCCTACTTAAGAGCCGCCTGTTTAAACAAGAAAATCGGTGGAACCGATGGATGCTCCCCGAAGGTGTAGATTAGGAGAATGGGTATCCTGGTGAAGGAATGATTTTCTGTGTAAGCTAAATGCAATTTAATATGGAAAAAAATAATTCTCTTCAATACATTTAGAGCAATGCTCTAAACATGTATACAACAGAGAAAAAATAAGAACTCCAAAATAACTTTGGATACAGTTATGGTTCTTCTGCTCTGCACTTCCTGTCATTGCCCTCTGTTATCAATATGTGAAGTTTCATTCATGTTCTCTTGAGTATGTACAGAGATATACTCCAGAAAAGCTAAATAACTGAAAAAATTAGGAAGGCAGCTAACTCCATAATTACTAAAGGTAGGGTTTTATTTCCTAAGCTATGCACTTCCTTTCATTACCCTTTATCAATGTGTGAAATTATATTTAGTTTCCTTCAATACTTCCTAAGATATGCTCCATACAAGCAAAATAAAACTCCAATTAAGAAGGGAGCTAACTTTGTAATTACTTATGACAGGGTAATGGATCTTGTGTTCTGCACTTTCATTCATTGTCTTCTGTAAGTGTGTGAAGCTTAATTAAGTTTCCTTTTATACTTTCAGAAATATGCTCTGGACTTGCAAAATACTGAAAAAAAATAGGAAGGGAGCTAACTCTGTAAATACTTAAGACAGGTTATGGTTCTTGTGCTCTGCACTTTCTCTTATTGCCCTCTTTCAATGTATGAAGTTTCATTAAGTTTCCTCTAATTCTTTTGGAGATATGCACAAGACAAGCTTAATATTGGAAAAAAAAACTGGAAAGGGAGCTAACTTCATAAATACTTGGGACAGGGTTACGGTTCTTGAACACTGCACTTCCTCTAATTGTCCTCTATCAATGTGTGAAGTTTCATTTAGTTCCCCCTTATACTGTCAGAGATATGATCCGGACAAGCAAAATATTGGAAAAAAAAACTGGAAAGGGAGCTAACTTCGTAAATACTTGTAACAGGGTTACGATTCTTGTGCACTGCACTTCCTCTAATTGTCCTCTGTAAATTTCTGAAGTTTCATTTAGTTCCCTCTTATACTTTCAGAGATATGCTCCGGACAAGCAAACTATTGAAAAAACTGGAAAGGGAGTTAACTTCGTAAATACTTGCGACAGGGTTATGGTTCTTGTGCACTGCACTTCCTCTCATTGTCCTCTATCAATGTGTGAAGTTTCATTAATTCCCCCTTATACTTTCAGAGATATGCTCCAGACAAGCAAAATATTGAAAAAACTGGAAAGGGAGCTAACTTCGTAACTACTTGTGATAGGGTTACGGTTCTTGTGCACTGCACTTCCCCTCGTTGTCCTTTATCCTGTGTTAAGTTTCATTTAGTTCCCCCTTATACTTCCAGAGATATGCTCCGGACAAAAGTGTGACGGAAGGACGGACGGACAGACGGACGGACAAAGCGACGACTATATGCTCATCCTTCGGGGAGCATAATAAAACATCCATATTTTGCACTTGTTTGAGTCAGAATTCTTTATTTTCTTCACATAGTATTTCGCATTATGCGATCTGCTCTGCGCCGCCATATTGTCTCCAAGATCGTCAAGACGCTTGATTTTTCTAATCTTTTCCGATTCTTAAGCGATACCGTCATACTAAACGCTTTCATACATAACTGTATTTCTAATAAGCGTCTACTGATCGCGGAATTGACTATTAGTACGATCGACGTTTCATTTCCCTCATTTTCCAGGGCACGTCGTGGACTTTTTGCGTTCGACGGACTTCTTTGCGGTTTTTCCCCCATTCGATTGGGAATTGTAGTACTCTTTTTGGGGAAAAACATACGTTTTGGCATTGGGAATGGGACCGAATTACGGCCCCAAATATGCCTGAATAGGAACACTGCTTGTCGTCACTGACATTGCTATTAAGTTTCATCAAGATATTCCAAACGGTTACCAAATTATGGTATGCACAAGAGAAGTATACACAAAAAACAGCCGAAAAAAACTAACCAAAGGGACATAATTCTAAAACAAAGTAAGGTCATTTTTGTACGCGGCATATCGTTGGGACTTCATACACATTGTGACACATCGTTGGGACTTAAAGCTTCATCAAGATTTCCCAAATAGTAATCTAGTTATGGCGCGCGCAAGACTAGTTGGGGAAAATAATCAAAGGGGCATAACATGGAAACAAAGAAAGTGGGAGCAACCGTTCTTGTACGTGGCACATTTCCAAAACCTAATACATATTCCTACAAAATTTCATGAAGATATCCCAAATAGTAACTGAGTTATGGCATGCACAAGAATGTAGACGGACAGATGGATGGACAAACTGACAGACGGCATATAAAATGCAGTTGCCTTCTTATCCTCCAATATCCTTTTTATCTCGTACAGCCATCAGTCCAGTCCCAGAGCATATGTTCTTAACTGTTGCTGCTTCAAAAAATATTAATAATAATGATAATAAAGATAAATTCTTGTTAGTTGTTTACACTCTTTATTTCCTGACGTTTCGGCCTGTACCGGCCTTCTTCAAAGGAAAATGCAAGAAGAAATTTACTCTACATTCCTTGTGATGCTTTTCAGTCCACTATGTTGGTTATGACATCGTTGATTATGCGACGTCGCAATCAATGTAACGTCATTTTGGCGTACTCTACTTTAGTTTGGCGTAAAAATTGGATGGTTAGAACTGCTACCCACACATGTATGCATAATCAAAGATTAAGGAAACAAAATCCACAAGCTTTACAAAGAGGAAACACAAGAATACCTGTTTACCTCTCTGGAGGATGCAGCCATTCAAATGCGGTCTATCATTTCAAGGGAAGAATTTGCTCCCAGGGGACAAATTCCCTCCTTGAAGAACCACCCCCCTCCGAGAATATCAAGAACTCTTATCTGTCTCCCATTTTTTTAGAACAAAAGCTAACACCATCAATTCCTGTTAGCCACCCTCGAAGACTAAGCTACGTAAATGGGTCCCACTCTTCAAGGGTAGCATTTGCCCCCAGGGGGAGCAAATTCCTTCCCTGAACCTTCCCGAGAAAGAAGCCTAAACATAAGGAGAGAACAATAGAACTACATCACTTGAGATTATAACCATCCCACTCTTCAAGGAGAGGATCTGATCCAAGGGGAGCAAATTCATTCCTTGAAAAGTCGAACCCCTTCGAAAGCCAAGGGTAACAACCTACCTCCTGGCCAGCTTCTCCAAAGAATATAGCTCTTTAAATGGGACCCACGCCAGGTGAAAGCTTTTGTTTTTATTTGATTTACTAATAAGAAGCCAATCTTACCGCACGCTTCCATGGTGGAGGAATTTCCAAATCTGAATCTTCAGAAGTGCTTAGAGATGAAAAATTTGGAACTGCAAATGACGACTTTGAAAAGCAATAACACAATGAACACTTTTCAAAAGGAATAACCAGCAAATTCAGTCTCAAACTAGAGCAAGTGAGCAGAAGAACTCTTATCTGTCTCCCATTTTTTTAGAACAAAAGCTAACACCATCAATTCCTGTTAGCCACCCTCGAAGACTAAGCTACGTAAATGGGTCCCACTCTTCAAGGGTAGCATTTGCCCCCAGGGGGAGCAAATTCCTTCCCTGAACCTTCCCGAGAAAGAAGCCTAAACAAAAGGAGAGAACAATAGAACTACATCACTTGAGATTATAACCATCCCACTCTTCAAGGAGAGGATCTGATCCAAGGGGAGCAAATTCATTCCTTGAAAAGTCGAACCCCTTCGAAAGCCAAGGGTAACAACCTACCTCCTGGCCAGCTTCTCCAAAGAATATAGCTCTTTAAATGGGACCCACGCCAGGTGAAAGCTTTTGTTTTTATTTGATTTACTAATAAGAAGCCAATCTTACCGCACGCTTCCATGGTGGAGGAATTTCCAAATCTGAATCTTCAGAAGTGCTTAGAGATGAAAAATTTGGAACTGCAAATGACGACTTTGAAAAGCAATAACACAATGAACACTTTTCAAAAGGAATAACCAGCAAATTCAGTCTCAAACTAGAGCAAGTGAGCAGGTGCTGACGTATACCTTCGACCAGTACCACCACCTAATAAAAGCGTTAAGACACAACTTCAATGCAATGTCATATATGTACAAATATTCAAAGTTTGTGACCTTGACCTTTGGTCAGCAGCAGCATCCATACGATGTAAGCCAGTATGAAATAAACCTAGTCATGTACCATTAGGCTCCACTGAAGTATACTGAAACTATACACAAAAAAACTACAGCTTATGGCTAAGTCCTAGTTATTGACCCCTGGTCCCACCTACAAGGGTTGATCCAGAAGTAATGTCACTGTGTCCATTCCGCGCTTATTCATTGTAGCATTATTATAACAAGAGGGCCAAGAGGCCCTTATTCACTCACCTGAGCAAAAAGGTTAAAGGTCAAACTAGGGTCATAATTTGAACAAACCTGATAGTTTGCAACAATTTCCAAATGGTTCTGAAGCAGAAGATTTTTTAATATATATTTTTATGTATTGCTATGGTTCAAACCCAGGACCCCCTGGTCGGGACCATTATGGACCCTGGGGCCATCATTTGAAAAATCTTGGTAAAGGACCACTAGGCAATGCTACATATTAAATTTCAAGCATCTGAGTCAAGTGGTTCTGAAGAAGAAGACTTTAGAATATTTTTCTATGTATTTCTATGGTTCAAACCAGGACCCCTGGTGCGGGGCCATTTTTGATCTTGGTGCCATCACTTGAACAAACTTGGTAAAGGACAACTAGGCAATGCATCATACAAGTTTCATGCATCTGCACTAAGGGGTTCCGGATAAGAAGATTTTTAAGTATGTTTTAATTTCAAACCCAAGACTCCCCGCTCAAGGGCCATTTTGGATCCCAGGGCAACCATTTACATAAACTTTGTAGGAGTCCACCAGGCAATGCATCATACCAAATTTCAAACATCTGAGTCAAGTGGTTCTGAAGAAGAATATTTTTGAATATTTTTCTATGCATTGCCATGGTTCAACGCTCAATGGTACGCTGTCGCCAGGGTGACAACAATAGCTCTTCCTGAACTTTCGTTCAGGCAAGCTAAAAACCTGCCCTTATTTTCCTTCAGACTTAGTTATCAATTTATTTTAGTTGACCTTTTAAACTGTATGCTTGGCTGTTAACCTTCCAATAACAATTTTTCTATAAATGATGTTGCTGCAGATTTTCTCTTGAAGTATGAAAAACAGTTACTGATTTACAGTTCATTTGGGGTTGGATGTCTAAGAAATTACAAGAATTCCATTCAAACTGGTGTATAAAAACAAACAAACCTGAGTCATTGTCTGACAGACTTGCCAGTAGCTCCAATTCTACAATTCTAGACACATATACTCTGGGTCACCGGAAAGGGACTCCACTATCGCTACAGAAGCAAAGCCTGCTGCCCACGCCATCACATCATCATTTGTCCTTACTGACTCCATAACCTGAACATGGAAAGTATATATATTTAAAAAGAAGCACCATAAGCAAGGCAGGATACACCTGTTCACTTTTTTGCCAAAGGTGAAATTAAGAAAGGACATTAAAAGAATAACCAGAGGACCAATGGTCCTAGAGCTCACCTGACAATTTCTGTCAACAGACACAATTTGTCATTTAGCTCATTTGTAACAAATTTGAAACCAGTGGCTTATAAAGACTGCATATTTTAATTTTAACTGAGGCTCCAGATAAAATTTGGCTTTTGATATGACAAGTGGTTTTGGAAAAGAAGAACTTTGAAAATGGTGGATGACTGATGGGCTATGGCTATACTCAAAGCTCACCTGTGAGCCTTTGGCTCAGGTGCACTAAAATTTGATATTCTTTCACTTTTTCACATAAAAGTACAAAGGAAGCAAATTTGCCTTTCCCATAATAAAGGTCAAAGTCAAGCCCAATGGTCTTCATTTTAGCAAACTACAGTGTTTGAGCAATCAATGCTGTGTACAAGTTTCAAGGCCATCGGTTTTGCGGTTCTAGAGAAGAAGTTTTAAAGGTTCTAGCCAGACATGGACATGACAGCCATGCTGGTCTTATGACCAGGACCATTTGAGTAAACCTTTATTCCCTTGATACCTGTAGGCACCATATTAAATTTCATAACTGGCACGCTGGCTTTTAGCCATGTGGCCATGATCATTTTGACAAGCATGTGTCCCTCAAACCCTGGAGAATCCATAAAAATTTGATTCTCACTGGCCCACAAGGTCTTTGAGGAAAAGAAGACTGAAATTGATGAAAAGTGAGGGTCAAAGAATGACTTGACGTCTGATGCTCAAAATTCTTCGTGTACTTATTCAGTTCAGTGTATATTCACCACTCAACAAAGTCCTCAACAATTTCCGTTTCCAAGAAATCGAACATAAAAGCTATTTCTCATTTAAAAGCAGCAGGAAGCAAATTTGACCTTGACATACAAATTGCTCAACCATGATAGCACTCTAGTGTATCAAGTTTCAAGGCCATTAAGTTTTTGCTCTGGAGAAGATTTTTAAAATGTTGCACCATATATGGGCATTGCGGCAATGTAGGTCATGACCAAAACCACTTGCTCGAATTTTCATTCCCCCAAGCCATGGAGATCATATGACATTTGGCTTTGGAGAAGAAATTGTTTGAAAATGCTGCTGGACTGTATGTGACATTTCTACATAACTGTTAAGTATAATACATATGCCACAGGTTAATTCAGGTCAGACTAGAAAACCTTTATGGACAGATGTACTGAATCCTCAGACTTAATTTTTATCCTTCATCAAAATTTCAGAGGATTCAGTCTATCTCCACCTGAATGAGGCTGCCTATCGCATCTGTTTGAGAATACCCAAGATTCTGAAATATTCCAGAGTGAAATTCTTTTTGATGGCTGAGGAGGGACAACAGATTGAGAAACTGCCATCCTATTGGCTTAAAAGAGCTAAAAAATACCATATTACCTCCAAAATGATCGATTCCATCTGAAGAATTCCTGTTAGAACACAGCCAAGTTTCAAAATAGACGAATGTACTTGATCATCATACAACATCACTGAGATACTGTTGTACAGGTACCTGTTGTTTTCATCCGATACATTGTACAGCTTATGTGATGTCCTCATCTGGGCTGGCATGTACTTCATGTACCTGACAATAAGACATTACATAGACTATTTCGAGCTATAATAAACTAACTTTAAAAATCTAAAATGTATTCATAACCTTATTGATAATCATCATACAACATCACTGAGATACTGAGATATTGTTGTATAGGCACCTATTGTTTTCATCCGATACATTGTACAGCTTAAGTGATGTTCTCATCTGGGCTGGCATGTACTTCATGTACCTGACAATAAGACATTACATAGACTATTTCGAGCTATAATAAACTAACTTTAAAAATCTAAAATGTATTCATAACCTTATTGATAATCATAATACAACATCACTGAGATACTGTTGTACTGGCACCTGTTGTTGTCATCCGATACATTGTACAGCTTATGTGATGTCCTCATCTGGGCTGGCATGTACTTCATGTACCTGACAATAAGACATTACATAGACTATTTCGAGCTATAATAAACTAACTTTAAAAATCTAAAATGTATTCATAACCTTATTGATAATCATCATACAACATCACTGAGATACTGGTGTACAGGCACCTGTTGTTTTCATCCGATACATTGTACAGCTTATGTGATGTCCTCATCTGTGCTGGCATGTACTTCATGTACCTGACAATAAGACATTACATAGACTATTTCGAGCTATAATAAACTAACTTTAAAAATCTAAAATGTATTCATAACCTTATTGATAATCATCATACAACATCACTGAGATACTGAGATATTGTTGTATAGGCACCTATTGTTTTCATCCGATACATTGTACAGCTTAAGTGATGTCCTCATCTGGGCTGGCATGTACTTCATGTACCTGATAATAAGACATTACATAGACTATTTCGAGCTATAATAAACTAACTTTAAAAATCTAAAATGTATTCATAACCTTATTGATAATCATCATACAACATCACTGAGATACTGTTGTACAGGCACCTGTTGTTTTCATCCGATACATTATACAGCTTATGTGATGTCCTCATCTGGGCTGGCATGTACTTCATGTACCTGAAAATAAGACATTACATAGACTATTTCGAGCTATAATAAACTAACTTTAAAAATCTAAAATATATTCATAACCTTATTGATACCTTGTTAACTGTTGAAAAAGTACCTTACAATAAGTTGCTGCTTCTACACTAACATCAAGGTCTTAAAACTTCAAGCCAATTTTAACGAATTTCATTTATGATTACTTCGATGTAATTCCTCATCATCAAAAGGCATTATCCATTGCTCTGGCGATATGATAACATCTGACAACTACTGGTACTGGCAGTAAGAGCACTGTTATATGAGTGCCACATTTTGCCACCTGGTACCGTATTTCGTCTGATTTCTGCACCTGCCTGTATTAGCTCATACAAGCTGCACTTTTGAGAGAAATGACTGTAGTATTAGCAGTTTATTGCTGAAGGAAAAAGCTAATAAACTACAGACTTCCTATTTCATTAACAGAACTTCTGCAGTCTTCTGTGCCTGTAAGCAAATGTTCTCCAATGCCTTTACCATTAAATTCTTGCAAACACATAAATTTTTTTGATTAAAGTATTAATTTTGCTGACACTCTGAAGAAGTTACATGTGCAATGCACTAATTCAATACAGTGTATGTAAATTTCTAACACCCCCCATAATAGTATGCAGGTAGCAAGTTCTATGCAAATGCATATGAGCCATTGCAATTCATACTCATTTCCCCTGAGACCTATCGTATGCATACATTGATTAATAGCAGAAAAACAGAATATACTTCTTAAACTCTGTTCACTGTTTTTCGCTGCTCATACTTTTATAATTTAATCAATCCTGGTACGACAGAGCATAGTGATAATGCTAGACTTCTATTGATTTCTCATTAATGTGTCCTAGGACTCCACCCGTCGTAGAGTGCAGGGCTAACCTGCACTAAATGCAAATAACAGATTTTCAGCCAGAGACTAAGTTTGGAAACACTTTTTTATACCATATACCTTGTGCCACCTTTTGGAGTGGAGAAATGATTGAAAGGAAGAAATAGATTAATGCAGGGATGTTAATGGGCCTAGAAATCACTGCTGAGTCGGCTGACACAACTGTCTCGTTGTTAATATGTATACTACTTATGATTTTTTTACTGAGAAAACATGACACCAACAAATGCGAGTGTAAATATGATAAACCGGGCCTGGTTTTCAATCCTAAAATACAGCCCTGTCAAAACTGAAAAAAATGTAGTTCATGCAGTACCTTGATTTTTTTTTAATATAAAAGTAGCCAGACTTCAAAACATTTTTCTCTGGAATCATCCTTCGTGCAACTTTGCTGGAGGGCCAGCAGTTATTACTCGAATGACCAGCGTGATATCCACGTGGAATGTATGTGAATATGTATGATTTTAGGCTGTCGATTTTCTTGGTTTGGTTTGCGGATGGATTTTCAGCGAGTGAGTGAGTGAACTCGGGTTTAACGTCTCACCAACAACGAGGTCATATGGAGACGGGACCTCGGTTTATAGTCTCATCCAAAAGACAGGAGAGGCGGGGGATTGATCTTGCGACCCCTGGATTGGTAGTCCGGAGTGTTATCCACTACACTAGAGCTGCTCCAGACGGATTTTGAAATTTCCTGTTTCATGCACACGTAACTGCAGCATCAGATGCCAGGCTCAGATACCTTAATGAGAAATTGGCAGAAGTAAAGCTTTATCACTATGCGTAGACTAACCTGGATTGATGAGATTATAAAAGTATGAGCAGCGAAAAATCCAATTTCAGAATTAATGAACAGAGTTTAAAGGAACTTTCTGTGTGCCCCTAATGCTATCAGTAACACATGCTCACAGAATTCCTGCTAGGATCTATGGAAATAGTGAAATAACATTTCCAAACAGAACATATGTGTTTTGCGCAAAATTCGACCAAAAAATCTTTTCTGGATCAAGTAACAAAAACCCATAGACAAAAGTTCCAAGACTTTTCTCACTCATCAGATGATAATATCCCTTTCTAGAGCTGTCAGAGATTTTTTGCTTAGTACAGACTCATTGCTCAGTACAGCCCAATCAGATTAACTTCAACAAATCCCACTTGTTATCTGCCACGTCATGCAGAAGAAGAAACTGACAGCCAACACTGTGCATAAAATGTCACCGTTGATTTCTGATTAGTTCTTAGTCATGTACAATGCAAACACAAGGTGACATTTACAAGACAGAATTAAGACAGAATTATTAATAGTAAAGTAGTTTGAAATTTATATAGTAATGGCCAAAAGATTCAGCATTAAGTAGATGTACATGTATCACCTATAATGGGTAAGAAAAATAATCAATGATGTTGCTGAGGCCTCAACAAGGAAACCTCAGGCTCCTTTTCAGATTATTTAAGAATGCTTGGCAAACCTTGCAAGAATCTAAATAATCTGAAAAACTAGCCTGAGATTTCCTTGTCTCAGGCTTGATCCCATCATATGTTCTACAAAAATCAAAATATTTTATTTTTGTGAGTATATAAAAGTCCAAACACTTATCTCAAATAGTGAGTGTGTGATCCATTTTTTTTTTATTTTGATGTTTAAGTTCTGTCATTTCTCATAAAAAAGGGAAATTTGATATCTTTCAGATTACTGCACGCCTGTATCATTCAGAAGCTGATCTGAAGTGGTACAACATTTTGTAGCTGCTTACATTGTGCTTAGGATCAGTTGGAAGCAGAATCTTTACATAGCTTTTTATAAGGATGCAGTCAAAAAAATCCACAGTTTTATAGCTATCATCTTGTATAAGGGAAAACATCTTTCTTGTGATAATAACTTTTACATGTACATACATGTACTGACATACCCAGAATCTATTATCTTGTTTAAGGGAAAATCCTTCTTCTAATTATAACTAATACATACCCAGAGCCATAGTGTAGAAGCTCGCTGGCACGATAAACATGTGGCTTCTGTACAGGGAAAGCTGGTGTATACTGTACCACTTCTGATGCCACATATCTCCTCAGCACATTTGTACCAGTAACTCCACGAAGTATGTTTAAGTCTTCCTCACAGTCTCTTTCAGAAAAACTCTACAAAACAAACAAATTTTTTCAACGACTTGCCCATGGGCAACAGTCACTCGTCCAAGTTTTAGTATGCTCAAGTCAAATATGTTTTACTTTATTTATATTTTTATTTGATTCAGCACAAGTTCAATTAGAGTTGATAGCATAAAATTCAGGGAATGCCATATCCCTCCTGCCTGAGTGAGCTTAGTGAGCATAGCTTACGCCATCAACCAAAAACAATGACATCGGAAAAGAAACACTTATGTCTCCTTTCTGCTAGCTGAAGGCCAGACAAGAATGAATGAGATAGCATTATTTTGCAGCCAGAAACACTTTCATTTACACATGCAACTTTAATCATTTCACTGCTCCTTTCAGATCATGCATGGCTACATTTGCGACTGACATTTATCAGCAGTCAGGTGATGCAACCAGGTATACATCCTCTGTCTAGAAGACAAATAATAAAAATGCAGAAAAAAAATCCATAAAACTACCAAAGAAGATACCAAAAACCTTCAGGTTTGAATTATATGTATAGTATTCGAATCCATCACAGGTGTTTAGGTGGGTAAGAGAGATCTCACACAGGAGGTCAAATTTTCAACTAGGGAAGAGGCCTGCCATGTCCCAGGGTGATATTTCAACCCTGAGCGGGAGAAGATCCACATATCCGACATGGACTATTTCATGAAGATTTATTTCTCCCACTTAAAGTGAAATTATTAACCCCATATTTCATAAAGCTTCAAGGCAGGTAAATTTTACTTTTTAACCGATGATCTAAAGAACATTTTGAGCATTCAAGTATGTTTATTGGGTCTTCAAATTGGTTTAAACATGGTTTGCATCTGAAATATTCATGGAATACATGATCTTTCGACTCTTTTATACTAACAGAAGACGTAACAAAATGTGGCTATGCATCAAATTACTAGCGACGTTACATGACAGGGACATCATTAAAATTTACTGACATCACAAACCTATGATCTGCTGGCAACCTAGTCTCTTAGTTGTTTCATATTCTCGTTGAAACACTACACAAAATTTGAAAATGTCCTGTTTCTTATGAAAGAAACATGTTGCAAGTGAAAGACAGTTGCGGTGGAAAGACAGAATTTTCTTAAACGAGTTGAAAACCTATCTCAAATTTCGTAACAAGAGCTGTCGCCTGACAGCATAGCTCGCCTGAAGTGGTGCTTGCCCATCTCAAATGGCATTTGTCGGTATGGCTTGTACTACATAAAACCTCATGCAAGCATGTCCAAGTATTGTCAACATTTATAAAATCAATGACCTTGGCTGGGGGGAAACGAATTGAAACAGACAAAAAAAAACACACGAGAAAACAAACATTTGTAGTAGCATAAGAAGTAGCTTTGTGATGGGATAAGAAAGAGCGTTGATAAATATTTCAGCTAACAGTTGATGAGAGAATTACCTACTTATTCATCACGGAAATGAAGGGTGCGAACGAAACTATATTGTTATCAAATAAGAACAAAATATAAACCTTTTATACATTTTTACCATGTATTACTTCCATGTTAATGCAAAGTTAGTTTTATAAAGTGCCGTACCTTTCAGTTTTGTTAATATTTTAAGTAATATGCAACCTTCATGACGCAAATGACCCAGTTGGTTGACGCGTCGTTAAACTTTAAATCATCATCATCATCAACTAAGAACAATGATAAAAATAATGATACTAATAATATTATGATAAAGTGCTGCAGTGAAACATTAGAAACCATCCTTTCAGGTCAAACCATTGTTAATCAAATAGTGAATAAGACTTTTGATAGATTTTGTTTCACCTGCCTTTTCTTTTTACTACATCTACTTTACTGAGCTTCGAGCTCTCTCTCTCTCTGTGTCTCTGTCTCTCTCTCTACTGTTACTTGTTTATATATATATATATATATATATATATATATATATATAGTATATATTCAAACATATACTCAAATATTTATGTATGTCTGATATGTGTTTTGGAAAGTTTGAAATAAAATCAGAAAAAAGGGTTAAACACAAAACTTTGACATAATGAAAATGCCTAAGTCCTAATTATTGACCCCTGGCCCCATCCTGGGACATGACCCAGGGGCTTAGCTATTTCACATCAAAGGCAATGCTATAGAGATATCTCTATATCTCTGTCAGACTGACACACTATTCCAAGTTTGATGCATAAACATAAAATAAAGATATAGATAAAGGGCAAAATCACTGTACCCTGAAATATAGGTCATGGCGACTTACAAATCATATGTAGTAATTCACAGCATCAGTCTTAGAACATTATCTCAAGTATGGTGCATTTCTATCATTCAGTGCTTAAAATATAAGATAAAATCACTGAACCATGAAATATGGGTCACAGTGACCTATAAGTAGAACCAGATTAATTGCAGTGTCATAGTGATCCACTATCCCAAGTATGATGCAAAGCTATCATATAACCTATAAGTAGAACCAGATTAATTGCAGTGTCATAGTGATCCACTATCCCAAGTATGATGCAAAGCTATCATATAATGCTGGATAATACAGAGAAAGTATAAATCGGGAAAAAATGGGTGAGTGAAATAGGTTTGCAGTGGCGGGGTATCATGCAGTCGTTTGCGATGCTTCTCTCTTTGAGACGGATCAAATCTGAATTACGTCAGGCACCAAGTCTTTAAATCCTCAAAGTTAAGCTGGGAATTTTGCAGGTTAACATTTTATTTCCGAAAAGTAGCTTGGGGAAATGACTTTTGTCATTGTTACTTGCACACGTAATATATATTTACCATAGAGCCATTTATGCATTTCTTTATATTTAACAGTCTAGTACAAAGACAGCAACCTAGTGGTGGTCTTTTGAATATCATGAAAGCTCATGAAAATGGACTAAGAATACTCTATTTGCAAACAACCGTGTACAAAGGAGACACCCTGCGTTGCTTCCGATAGCATCCAAGAAACACACTGAATACATAATAAATTGACTTACACATAGCAGATAATAATCTCTGTGCAATTGATTGATTGATTGATTTGATGCTTAACGTCCACGGTAAACACTCTGCGCAATTGTTTATGGTTCGGATTATATTCACGCTGTTTCTCGCAAACGGGGTGGTTGGGAGGTGCAAAGGTGCTGCGTGTAACTTTCAGTGCCGGGGCGCCCTACTGTGTTTGCAGTAGATGCGGGTGGTTCTTGTTTGGACATTTTTTCTCTCGTCTATCGCTTTTCTTTCTCGCCGGGCCGCATAGCGCAATCGGTAGGGCACCTGACTCATAAGTCAAAGGTCCTGGGTTCGAAACCCGGTCTGGCCACAAACTTTCGTTTCTCCTTCCGCTGATTCAAGAAGGGCAGTTGTCAGTTATAGTGCTGCAGCAGAGGTCACCAAAGATGACATGCACCCATACCAGCAGGGTAACAAAATGCATCATATATCATTTTAAAGCTTAGAGTGTGCTGAGCTCAGAACTGCATGATGCCGAGAGTTCGTTTTATATTATGAGTCTTAAGCTAGCCGTTGATCGGCGTGTTTTACCACATACCCGACTTGATTCATTTTTATACTGTGCATTCATTTCTGACCTTATGCATATAACACGTTTTCGTTTATAGCGTTTTCGGCGCGAAATAGCCCTTTTGGTGCTGATGTGCCGTAAAATCCATATCACTCACTCACTTTCCAAATTTTGTGCGAAATTTTTTACGGCCCTTCAAAACAGGGTACCCTCAATATAGCCAGTAAACAGATGACAACTTCTTAAATATAGATTAAAGCATATTCACTCCATAAAATGCTGATTGTTAGATTTGATAAAATCCAGCAATGAAATTTCTTTCTGTCTGCATTGAGAATGTTTGTCTGCATTGAGAATGTGATCTGCAGACCTAGAAAAAAACAAATAATAAGGTCATTGAGTACAAAAGTCGCGAAAACTAATGACTCTTTTCCAGCGAGCAAAATTTGTGGAAATTTTGGTAGACTTACTTTATTTGAGCATAAAATAAGTTTTCCTTGCAGGCAAAAGTGAATGAACATGTTTTCAGCCAGAGTAACTAAATGAGACGCTATCCAAATATTCATTTATTTTTAGTAAATAAAACCGTTATTCTGCACCTGTTGTGGCTTATCAACTGTTTATATTACTTCAAATGATTACATCTGTTTTTCAGTCCCAGTAATGGGAGATTGTTTTAGATAAGAAATCATAAAGCTATACTTTATCCTATAGTGCAGACTTTTATATCCATAAGAACAAATTATTTCATATTTCAGTTGCTTCTTTTGACAATACAGTCATGTCTTAAATGACAAAAGTCCAGTTATAGAATGGATAATCAACATTTGGATTCATATTGGTAAGATTGCTTTATTCTATTTTTTACTTTTCTTCAAATAATTTTAATATGACTCGAAGCAGCTCCTAGATTTACATGTAAGCCTCAAATATTAAGAAGCAATGAGTTTTTTTTAATTTCTAGTGTTGCAATTTCCAATCGATAGATTTTTCAGTAATTGAATATTTTAAAATAATATACTAAAATTTCAAAATCTCAACCATTGCAGTAGCAAAATAAAGAAGTCATGTAAAAGATTATATTTTTTGCTAAACTATTTGAGCCTGTGCTCTCTCTCTCTCTCTCTCTCTCTCTAGCCATCGATCTCCTTCCTACGCACACTATCTTTGTCTGCTTATGCATTTCTTGTTTATTTTAGAAACATCGAGATATGGCTGAATTTATTGTTGGATCGTCCGTTGGTGCGGAAATTAATTTTAGAAGTGATGTCTGCATGTTTTGTTCCGATGTCTGTGATGAGAAACATCCATCTGTTACTCCAGACGTTAAAAAGCTGGATTCAGTATTTGATGCCGCTGAAACAAGACTGGATCAGATTGGTCAGAAATTACTCCAGTACAAAGCTAGTATTAAGTCAGGTTCCATAAAAATAAAATACCACAGGAACTGCCGTTCTACATATACAAGCCCATATCACATAAAACGATTCATAGAACAGAAAGATAAGGATCACGAGACAGGGCCAGAAACTTTAGAGGGCAGGGATGATTTACCCGAACAAGACAGATGCATTACACGGTCAGTCACACCTACATTCGATTGGAAAACTAACTGTTTCATTTGTGGGAAGCCATGCTATCCAAAAAAAGGCTTGAGTGGTCAATGGTTCAAACTGCCATTGACCCTAAGTCCCCTAGTGCATATAGCAAGATGCTTATTGCTGCAGAACAACGTAAGGATATGGTAATGCTAAACAGATTACAAGGAGTACCAAATGGTGATCTCGTGGCCGTCGAAGCTCGTTATCATAGAACACCAGCCTGTTTTGCAAAGTACACAGACTGTCGAAAGTTTCCTACACCGGTAAAAGATACTAAATCATCCAGTGCATATGCAACTGCAGCACGACAACTGAAAGACGAATTTCAAAATGCTATTATGTTTGGAAAAAGTGTTTTCCAGCTAAGTACTTTGAAAACAAGATTCTGTGAGCTAGCTACATTCAATTTCAAACGACTTTTGAAAAATGGTTGGCCTGAATTATCATTTATACCTCAACCTGGTCGTTCTGATCTTGTGTGTTCCGGTGCTGTTACAGTTGGCGAGGCTCTAGTAAAGCCAGTGAACTTGGACGTGCTGTTAAAGACTTTGAGGAGGATGAAGCAGCAAGTGAACAATCAGGATTATATACAGACACTTTTGAAAGTGATGACAGTGTAATTCATAAGGCTATAGGAATACTCCGTGAAAGGATTTTAAAGACTAAAAGACTTGAAAGTGAATATTTTTCATCAAGAGAAATGTCATTAGCCTCTCAAAAAGACTTTGTTGATCCTTTTTTGTATAAAGCTATTGGCTGGCTGTCAAATGAAGAGCTATTTATAAATGGCTCGGACATATCTGAATGCGAACTAGACTCAAAATGCCTCGCAATTGCTTGTGACATAACCACTCTGGTAACCTCAGTCTTTTCTCCAAAACATTTGGGACTTTCAGTACATCTCCATCATGACTATGGTAGTAGGAAGTTGATTGAAGACATGTATAGTCTGGGATATGGAATATCTTACACAGAGCTACGGCACTTTTTAACTTCAGCAGCCGTTCATGTGACATCTACACAGCATATTACACCTTCCGGAGCTATAATTCCTCCTGACATTATTCCACGGACTTCTGGAGGAAAATTTATAGTGGCTGCTGGTGAGAACGGGGACCATAATGAGAAAACACTTGATGGTAAGCGAACAACACATGCTATGACCACAGTATTGGTATCACCGCAAACAATAAACCAGCCGAACTTTCCACGGATAACTAGATCTTCACAACGGTCTTTGGATCTTTCAACATTGCCTGGTAAGAAGACTATTCATTAATCAGAATTGTTATACCGGTAAATTAAATAGGAAACTATGTGTGCCTTTTTCCAGT
This sequence comes from Ctena decussata, assembly GCA_963989385.1. Taxonomy (NCBI): domain Eukaryota; kingdom Metazoa; phylum Mollusca; class Bivalvia; order Lucinida; family Lucinidae; genus Ctena; species Ctena decussata. The sequence goes on from OZ022509.1 coordinate 56,240,537, forward strand.
TAGATATATGCTTTTTTTCTGTTTATTTCCTACATTCTTATTATTGCTTAAATATTGCAGGTGGCAGCTTATCACGGGTGTTACCATATAGAAAACCTCAGCAGAGACCTGAACCAACGTTCTATCAGCAGCCAAAATTGCAAGACATTCAGAGTGTTTCCACTGATTCAGTGAAAGTAGCAAAACTGAAAGAACTGTTGTATAATATGTCTCGTTGTGACGTTTTTTGTGATGACAGGGGAGAAAGCTCGGAAATACCACTGTGGAGCACATTCCACACAAAAGTCCAAGTCGATAATGAACAAACTGTATCAAATGTAGCATTTAATCCAATTATAATTGCTCCCCCAACAGATTATAGTACAGTCTATACTACATTGAAGCGCATGAAAGAGTGCATAAATGCACTTGGGCAAACGTATGCGCCTGTATATTTTGAAAAGCTTTAGAAATCACTTGGGCTAAACCTGTAGATATGCAAGGTGTCATTCCATGTGAAGGTGGAATGCACCTTCTCATGGCAGTGTTTGCCGGCATTGGTCACCTGTATGGTGATGCGGGACTCAGGGAACTGCTGTTTGAATCTGACGTCTTTGCTGTTGGCAGTGTACAGCAAATTCTGTCTGGAAAAGATTTTGACAAAGCTTTACGAGCATTTAAACTTGTAGATGAGGCTCTTTCCATCAGGTTTCTAATACAGTTCAAAAGATGGTGCAGCAGGAACAACCGGGCTGTCCCTGACAGTGTACATAACCATTTGCACGGGTTCTTGGATAGGTTATCTGATGGGGAATCAGACAGAAAAATGATCAATGGACTGATATCTGGTCGCCTTGGGGAAGTTGTGAAAAATGATCTACTGCCTCTGCTATCAGAGTTCAGAGAAGAAGGAAAGTCCATTTCTCCGACATTCCGATTCTGGAATGATTTTCTCGTCAGGGTGATGCTTCCGTTTAAACTTTCTCTCCTCCACCAGGCTTGGAATTTGGGATGTACACCATTATGCAAAGACTGAGCTGCTGCCACTTATGTTTGCAAGTAACCGATCAACGTATGCAAGATACATGTATCAGATCCTTCAAATGCAATTTATTACTGAAAATGTGATCAGTAGTTTTAAGGAAGGCTTGTTTGCTGCAAAACTGTCTGAGGGCAAGTTTAATTCTGTCTGGATTGACTATGTACTCGAAGCAACAGAAAACAAGGCTTTGAAAGGATCAGGAGGAATCATTGGACTAACCCTAAAAGGCAACGCACTGGCTAGGTGGTTCTTAGCAAGGCCCGTGACTGCCAAATACTCAGTGGCATTCCATAAATATGTCTGTCAAAATGCAGTAAAATCAAACCAGAGTAAAGTTTCACATCATTCAGATACAAAGGCAGCAAAGAAAAGGTACTATTCTGACGTAAAGAAGATGATCCAGATGTTTGACGGTCGATTTATTGATCCCTTCGACCTAACAGATCCTTCCACACATCTTACAAATTTTGCAACAGGTGTTGTTTCGTCCATTCCAATACAAAATAGCTTGTTAGGTGCCTTAGACAAAGGAAGTGAGATGGCAAAAACATTCATGAAAGAAAGATTTATAAAGGTTGAAGGACAAGAGGAACCTCAGAAAAGTTTCTATGATCCACTACCAAACGCCAATGTAAAGACTATGGCCGACATGCAAAAGACAGTAAAAGTTAAGGCAAGAAGTGTAGTCATGAATGGGGAGGTAATGTATACTGGACAAAAAAAGTTAGGGATCAAATATTAGACTGAAATTTTTATATTGAAAAAAAATAATTTTCAAAAAATCATTTTCTTCTGTTGAATACATTTAACAATGCTGCACAAGACTGCATGAAACATATTGGAATCTGATCACGTGACACACCAGCAGATATGAATAAACAGGCATACCCCTAAATTCAAAGTGAAAACTGGCATTAACACAAAACTGAATGTCCATTACTTTTGGCTTTATCCATGCAAAATCATTCTTAGTTCTCAGTGTGACCTCCAAGGGCCTGAAAAACTGCATGGCAGCCATTCGGTAGGCTTCTGGTAAATTCCGAGAGGCCCATTGAGGGACTCGTTTGCCATTTTTCACCAAAGGCCTGAATGAGCTCTCCTTGAGTTTCCGGAAGCCTCTCGTGATCAGGATTGGCGGTGTAACATGTCCAAAGAATGCTCAATCGGATTTGAAACTGGCGATCAAATCGACATGTCAATGCGGGCGATTGTTTCTGTCGCTAAGTACTGGTTCACCATATTTCCCCTTTGATTCGATGATGTCATCGTCAAAACCTTCAACAAATGGTCTCGTAATTGGATAAAACGTGCCATTCCTAGCTAGAACACCAATCAGAGCGCCTCTGTCTGGCATGCGCAAGGCCACACAGCTGCAATCCAGACGCCACACCATACCATCTTTCATCCTCCTCGAGACATGTCATATTCCGCAACACGATTTATTCATAGTCTACACGACATGTACCTGGCAGACGTCACATCCTTTTCCCATCATCTTGGATATCTACATGCAAATCTGGGCTCATCTGTGGACAGAACATGGGTCAAATGACCCAGCTGCCAATTTGTGTCACTTTTTGCCGACTGTCGCCTCGCATTTCTTTGGAATTGCATCAATCCTGGCCTCATTAATAGCATGCAAGTGCAGAAATTAGCTGTGTAAAGTCTGCTTCTAACCGTTTTCGCTGAAATTGGCCGATTTAATCATTTAATGGACAAACAATGCGCGTCCTGTCAGTGTTATTGTGATGAACCAGTAGCTTGGGACAGAGACTATAGTCCGTATGGACAAGTCTGTTAATCGCAAGTTTTAAATCTGATTGAACGTGCTTGACAGATGCTACAAAACACCAATTCTAATCACCAGAGGCCTCAGGAAACTCCTGGAGGGCTTAATTCAGGCCTTTCATGAAAATGGCAAACAAGTACCCAAATGAGCCTCTAGCGTTTTACCAAATAAAAGGCCATCGGCCAAGTGTCACCCGACGTTTGAAATGTGTCACAAACTTCAGCCCTTTATTCTGTTTCAGAGTAAATGTATGGCCAAAACAGGAAATATAATATATTAAAGAACCTGGTAAGCAAATGATAACTGAACATAAGCAAAGATATATACCCAATTACTGGGCCTCTTTGTAAAATACTAAAGTTCAGAACGGGGCATATATGTGTAAAATCAGGTTACTGAAACTATAGGCCCTTACAAAATGACCAAAACATCAAGACTGTATACCCAGTAACAAAATAACAAGAGCCATAATCCTGCTTATATGAATCTGATGAAAAATGAACAATGCATTTATGAAAATTCAGCCCATTAATATGAATAGTTCTGGAGTTATCCCTTTACCTTTAAGTGAATGTCTATTATCTATGAAAGGGGAATAACTCTGTCACTTATAATTTAGCACATCCTAACAGTAATCAGAATAATCAATTTACCAAATGCTAATAGCATACCAAATTTCAGCTCTCTCGGTCAAACGGTTCAAAAGTTGGAAAAATGCCAAAAAACGACAAAGGGCCATAACTTTGTACAAAATAGGACAATTGAAATTCCAAAATCACATGCACATCTTTAGATCATGATGAAACATTCTGCACAATTTCAAGTCAATCTAATACAAGATGTTGCAGGAGTTGCGGGGACAAGATTTAAGTCAGCAAGGGCCGTAACTCCATGAAAAATGGCCGAAACAAAAATAAAAAACCACATGCACATCTTCATATCGTAAGAATACAATCTGTAAAATTTCAAATCAATCTGACGAAAGATGGAGGAGTTGAGGGGACAAGATTTCGGAAGGTCTGAGTCAGCAAGGGCTGTAACTCCATCAAAAATGGCCGAAACAAAAAGCGAAAACCACATGCACATCTTCATATCATAAGAATACAATCTGTAAAATTTCAAATCAATCCGATGAAAGACGTTGGAGGAGTTGCGGGGACAAGATTTCGGACGGACGGACGGACGGAAGGACGGACGGAAGGACGGACGGACGCACACACGGACGGACGAGGGTCATTTCTATAGTCCCCCTCCGCCTACGTCGGGTGACAAAGAACACCGAGTAGCTGTCATGCAGTTATTCAGACCCCAGAGATACCGATGAGCACTGGCAATTGTTTTGCATTGATCACCAAGAATCATGGACATTCAATTTTGTGGCGATGCCAATTTTCACTTAAATTTTATGGGTATATTTGTCTATTCGTTTCTACTGGTGTGTCACGTGATCCGATTCCAAAATTTTTCATGCAGTTCTGTGCCACTTTGACATCTGTATTGAACAGAAGAAAATTGTTTTTGGATAATTTTTTTTAGCTCACCAGAGCACGAAGTGCTCAAGGTGAGCTATTGTGATCGGTCTTTGTCCGACGTCCGTCGTTCGTCCGTCGTCAACTTTTGCTTTAAACGACTTCTTCTCCAAAACTGCTGGACGGATTTTGAAATAATTCCACAGAAATGTTCCTAGGGGGACTCTTTACCAAAATTGCTAAAATGGTTCCGCTCCACTGAACAATATGGCTGCCAGAGCTAAAAATAGAAAAACCTTTAAACGACTTCTCCTCCAAAACTGCTGGGCAGATTTTGAAATAATTTCACAGAAATGTTCCTTAGGAGGCCTTTTACCAAAATTGCTCAAACGGTTCCGCTCTGCTGAACAAAATGGCCGCCAGAGCTAAAAATAGAAAAACCTTTAAACGACTTCTTCTCCAAAAGTGCTGGGCAGATTTTGATGTATTTTCACAGAAATGTTTCTTAGGAGACCCTCTACCAAATTTGCTAAAACGGTTCCGCTCTGCTGAACAAAATGGCCGCCAGAGCTAAAAATAGAAAAACCTTTAAACGACTTCGCCTCCAAAAGCGCTGGACGGATTTTGAAATAATTTCACAGAAATGTTCCTTAGGAGGCCCTTAACCAAAATTGCTCACATGGTTTCCGGTCCGCTGAACAATATGGCCGCCAGAGCTAAAAATTGAAAAAAACCTTTAAACGACTTCTCCTCCAAAATTGCTGGACAGATTTTGAAATAATTTCACAGAAATGTTTCTTAGGAGACCCTCTACCAAAATTGCTAAAACGAGTCAGCTCGGCTGAACAAAATGGCCGCCAGAGCTAAAAATAGAAAAACCTTTAAATGACTTCGCCTCCAAAACTGCTTGGCAGATTTTGAAATAATTTCACAGAAATGTTTCTACGGAGGCCCTTAACCAAAATTTCTCAAATGGTTCCGCTCCGCTGAACAATATGGCCGCCAGAGCTAAAAATAGAAAAACCTTTAAACAACTTCTCTTCCAAAACTACTGCAGTAGGCAGATTTTAAAATAATTTCACAGAAATGTTTCTTAGGACACCCTCTACCAAAATTGCTAAAACGGTTCCACTTCACTGATCAAAATGACCGCCAGAGCTAAAAATAGAAAAACCTTTAAACGACTTTGCCTCCAAAACTGCTGGGCAGATTTTGAAATAATTTCACAGAAATGTTCCTTAAGACACCTTCTACCGAAATTCCTAAAATGGTTCCGCTCCGCTGAATAAAATGGCTGCCAGAGCTAAAAATAGAAAAAAACCTTGAAACGACTTCGCCTCCAAAACTGCTGGGTAGATTTTGAAATACTTTCACAGAAATGTTCCCTAGGAGTCCTGCTACCAAAATTGCTCTACCGGTTCCACTCGGCTGAACAATATGGCCGCCAGAGCTAAAAATAGAAAAACCTTTAACAACTTCTCCAAAACTGCTGGGAAGATTTTGAAATAATTTCACAGAAATGTTCCTTAGGAGACCCTCTACCAAAATTGCTAAAATGGTTCAGCTCTGCTGAACAAAATGGCCACCAGAGTTAAATATAGAAAAACCTTTAAACGACACCTCCTCTAAAGCCAATGGCTCGATTTCAAAATAATTTCACAGAAGTGTTTGACTCATGGTTCTAAACAAAAATTGCTGAAACGTTTCCACTCTGCTGTACAAAATGGCCACCAGAGCTAAAAATAGAAATAAATCTTAGAATGAATCAGAGGGCACAATTACGATCCAATCATCATGAAACATGGTCAGAAAGTTTATCTGAATGAAATCTAGACCAACTTTGATACTGGGTCATGTGGGGTAAAAAACTAGGTCACTCGGTCAAATCTTAGAAAAACGTTGTGTACACTCTTTAGGGCACAGTTATGATATAATCTACATGAAACTTTGTCAGAACGTTTATTTTTATGAAATCTAGACCTGATTTGAAACTGGGCCATGTCAGGTCAAAAACTAGGTCACTAGGTCAGTTCTTAGGAAAACTATGTCAATGCTTTAGAGGACACAGTTTTGTTCTAATCTTCATGAGACTTAGTCAAAATGTTTTTCTCCTACAAATGTGGACCAAGGGTGCAACTTGGTCATGTCGGGTCAAAAACTAGGTCAAACCTTAGAAAAGCATTCTTTACGCTCTAGAGGGCACAGTTTTGATCCGATAATCATGAACTTTTGCAGAATGTTTATATCCAAGAAATCTAGACCAGGTTTGAAACTGGGTCATGTGGGGTCAAAAACAAGGTCATTAGGTTAAATCTTATAAAAACATAAGGTACACAATAAAGGGTTCATTTTCCATTGAATCTTTGTGAAACTCTGTCTGTTGGACGTATGGATGTTTCTGAGGTTAAGTTCACAGGATACTCAGGTGAGCGATCCAGGGCCATCATGGCCCTCTTGTTTATGATTTAAGCGTCAGTCAAATATTTGATCCCTAACTTTTTTTGTCCAGTATATTTGCGTTTGTTGGCAGTTAACTCTTTCAAAAAGGTACCTCTAGAAAGAGTATTGTCTTTTGAGAATGCACCAGCACCTTTAAGCATTTTTAATGAAGATGGCTCATTAATTGCATGTGTAAAATCGGATTTCATGCATAAACTTGAAAGCATGTGTGAAGCCAAAGTGACCAATATGGAGACGACAGACTGCATTATCTTCGATGCTATGGCTGTGATACAGATGCTACCAGTACCATCTAAAACAATGAACGTAACATTTGTTGACATGGCTGAGCAGTTCCGTGTGGTGAAAAGTCCTGATACCGATGTCCTTGTTCTACTTCTGCACCATAGATCAAAAGTTCTTGCAAGGGAGATTTTCTTTCTCACTGGAAGAATGGGCATACATGTTGACATGAAACGCTACATACCTGTTCATATTATATTCAACTGTCTTACAGAGGCACAATGTGCCATCCCCCGTGCTGGTCCCGGGATAGAATAGGCCAGACGTATCCCTCTGCGTGACGTAAAAGGCAGTCTAAAAGGGGGCGGCTCGTCTGCCGTGAGCTGCGACCCGTGTCGTTGGAAGAAGGGATCCTGGTGATTGAGTAGACTGCTTACGACGTATCCAGTCTGCAACACATCACTTTGGCCCTGATTTCAACTAGACGGGAGGTCATATGGGCCCGAATATGATCAATCGGCTTTGTCGTGCCATGCTCTGGGAACCAACTTTACCTTTCTCTTCCAATCTTTGTATCATTCTGATACTGACCATGTGCCCATGAACCCTTATTCTCATCTTTTTTCATTCCTAGAAGGCGGCGGCTGAGGGGTCAATCGTGTAGGCATTCTGTCCTATCCGAGTATATCTTCAGTGTATCTCTAGCACTTGGAGTTTTGGATATCCACTCTATATAAGTGCTCCCTTGTTGGGCTCCACGGCGGGTGGAGAACACCGGAGATGAACTATTTTCTTTATCTTCTCATGGCCCCCCCAACTTCAAACCCCAAAGCTTCTCAACATAATTCGAAACGGCCACGTGACATGGACTCTGATGATCCATCAGAGAACGAGCTCAGTCAACCGACATCGTTTACTGCTTCTCCGCGCTTCTTGGTAATTCATTCTCAAGAAGAAAGGCAAATGTCCAGTCTTTCTCCATTCGTTATAGAGAAAGTACTGCATGGCATGGCTGGTGTGCCAAAAAGTGTTAAAAAATTACGATCTGGTGACCTCCTCGTGGAATACACGAACAAAAAGCAAATAGAAAGTCTATTACGGCTAGAACAGTTCCACGACCTGAAGGTAAAAGTGTCATTGCACAGCTCCCTCAATACAAGCAAGGGCGTTGTTCGCTGTCCCGACTTACGGGGGGTCAGCGAACAAGAGATCCTTGACAATATGAGGGAGCAGGGTGTAGTGGGAGTCCGCAGAATCAAGATTCGTCGAGACGGCTCCCTTAAGGACACTAATACCTTCGTCTTCACCTTCAACACATCAGTCCTGCCGAAACAGTTGAAAATTGCCTTTCTTCGAGTCTCTGTCGATCCATACATTCCAAATCCTCTGCGCTGTTACCAGTGCCAGTTATTTGGTCACCATGAAGACAGATGTAAAAAGCTAATGGTATGTAACAACTGTGGTGAAACCAAACACACAACTCATGATAAAGACTGTACAAATACAGCAAAATGTGTGAACTGTTCAGGAAACCACCCCGCCGATTCGCGGCAATGTCAGGCCTGGAACACCGAGAAAGAAATTCTCAAAATCAAATACACCAGGAACATATCATTTCCAGAAGCGCGGAAAATCGTAGAAAGTTACACAGCAGCGCCAGGTAAAAGTTATGCGAGCATCACGAAGACTGCTGGTGTCACGGTATCATGTATTGATGCTTCGACACAAACAGATCCTGTCCTTATCACAGGAGCTCCACAGTCTTCGTCTTATAATGCAGCATCATCTGAAACTTCTACTGAAGCAAAACTTAGTCAAAAAGAAAAAGAAAAATCAGAAAAAGCAGACAGAAAGTTAGTACAAATTGTCCGTGACACACTTGTAAAACACGGAAATACTAGCAAGAATATATCAAACAAGCCTCCTGACCCTAAACCAAAGGGAAAGGAGAAACATGTACTTGAATCAGACAGGCTGCCGAAAGGATCTACTGATCCGATTAAGCAGCATAATAAGTGGTCTGTCTTGGAAGATATGGAGGCAGAGGAATCTCCATCCTGTCTTCCAAAAGGAACACTTAACAGAATACCTACTTCATAAGAATAGATCTAACCATTTCGCTCCATTTGACATAATTAACAATAATGAAAAATAGCATTTTACAGTGGAATTGTCGAGGCTTAAAAGCCAACTATGAAGAAACATTGCTCCTTCTTAAGGATTATGAGCCTGCTGCTCTGTGTCTTCAAGAAACACATCTAAAAGATACAGATAACATTTCCATTAGAAATTACAGCTCTTTCCATACTTTTTCAATAAACAATGAGAGAGCCTCTGGCGGTGTCTCTATCTTTGTTAATAATAATGCTCCTCATAGTCAAATACCTTTACGCACGAATTTACAAGCCGTTGCAGTTAGTATAACTCTCCATCGTGTGGTTACTATTTATTCTATATATATTCCTCCAAATTCCAGATTATCTCTCAAAGACCTTGATGATCTTGTACCGCAACAACCTTCTCCCTACATACTATTAGGAGACTTTAATGGTCATAATATCCTTTGGGGTTCCAAAGATATTAATGACAAAGGCAGAATAATTGAAAATTTTATTGATAACCACGGACTTTGTCTATATAACACTAAAACTCCTACATATCTTCATCCAGCCACTGGTTCCTATACTTCATTAGACCTCGCCATTTGCTATCCCACTCTTCTTTTAGATTATGACTGGAAAGTTCATGATGATCTGTGTGGGAGTGATCACTTTCCAATTTTTCTCGATAACATTGGTCCAGATATTGATGAACCTGTTTCAAGATGGAAATTAAATAAAGCTAACTGGACCCAATTTCAAACTCTTTGTGATACTCGACTTCTTGAAGACACAGTCCAGAAGGCTGATGATCCGATTGAGTCATTTGCATCTATTCTTATAAATATAGCAGAAGAAACAGTTCCAAAAACATCAGCGAAATCAAAAAAGACTAAAAAGCCTTGGTTTACAGATGACTGTAAAACTGCTATAAAACAACGTAAAGGAGCACTACGACAATTCAATAATCGCCCAACACATGATAATTTAAATAATTATCGTGTTTTCCATGCAAAAGCTCGTCGAACAATTAAAGAATCAAAGAAAAAATCTTGGAAACAGTATGTTTCCAAATTAAATTCTCGAACTTCAATAAAGAAAGTATGGGACATGGTTCGTAAAATTCAGGGAAAAGGAAAATCTAGCTCACTGGGACACTTAAATGTAAATAATTCTAAAGTGACTTCCAAAAAAGATATTTCTAATACCCTCGCTGACGCTTTCTCGAAAAATTCTTCTTCTGAAAATTATAGTCCAAAATTCAAGAATATTAAAAAGCAGAAGGAAAAACAGAACCTAAAATTTTCATCCAACAACACAGAAACTTATAATCAATCTTTTTCTCTTTCGGAACTTAAAGATGCTCTTTCAAAGGCTCATGATTCATCTCCGGGGCCTGATGATATTCATTACCAGTTTTTGAAACATCTTCCAGACTCTTCTCTTTCGGTTCTTTTGAAAACTTTTAATGACATTTGGGAAACTGGTATTGTGCCAAAGTCTTGGAAAGAAGCTACGATAATCCCCATACCAAAACCTGGAAAAGATAATACGAACCCAAACAACTACCGTCCTATTGCTTTAACGAGCTGCATATGTAAAACATTGGAGCGAATGATCAATGAAAGACTCGTTTGGTACCTTGAAACAAATAATATTATTACAGAATTTCAGAGTGGTTTCAGGCACCAACGCAGTACTAATGATCACTTGGTTAGATTAGAAACCTTTATACGTGAAGCCTTCATCAAGAAGGAGCACTTAGTTGCTGTCTTCTTTGATTTAGAGAAGGCTTACGATACAACTTGGAAGTATGGTATAATGAATGATTTACATGAAATAGGCCTAAAAGGCCGATTGCCACTATTCGTTCAAAACTTCTTATCCAATAGAGAATTCAAAGTACGTGTAGGTTCAACACTGTCTGAGGCACATGATCAAGAACAAGGTGTGCCTCAAGGTAGTATTTTGTCTGTTACTCTTTTCAGTCTAAAAATAAACAATATTGTTAAATGTCTTAATCCTGGTGTTGACTGTTCCTTATATGTAGATGACTTTTTGATTTGTTATAGGTCAAAACATATGCATACTATTGAACGCCAGCTTCAACAAAATCTAAATAAAATTCAAACGTGGGCAAATGAGAATGGGTTCAAATTTTCAAAATCTAAGACAGTTTGCATGCATTTCTGTCATCTTCGAAAAGCGCACGATGACCCAGTGCTCACTTTGGACGGGACACCCATTCCTGTAGTAGAAGAAAATAAATTTCTAGGCGTTATATTTGATAAAAAGCTTTCCTTTATTCCACACATTAAACAGCTTAAAGCAAAATGTCAAAAAGCGTTGAACCTACTACGAGTTGTTGCCCATACTGACTGGGGAGCAGATCGTAAAGTTTTACTTAATCTGTATAGAACTATTATACGGTCCAAACTAGACTATGGCTCAATAATATACGGATCAGCTAGAAAATCTTATTTGGAAATGCTTGATCCCATTCATCATCAGGGACTCCGGCTCGCCTTGGGAGCTTTCAGAACGTCTCCCTCGGAGAGTCTTTTAGCAGAGGCAAATGAACCATCACTTTATAATAGACGTCAAAAACTCTCCCTGCAGTATGCCCTTAAACTAAAGTCAAATCCATCAAATCCAACGTATGAAACTGTTTTTCGGCCACAATATAAAACATTATTTGAAAATAAACCAAATATGATTCCTTCTTTTGGCATTAGAATCTCTTCAGAATTTGAAAATATGAATTTAGATTTAGACACAATTGAACAGTTTAGGGTTCCGGATGTGCCACCATGGACCTTTACTCAGCAACGTGTTTTATTTTCTTTGCATACTGATAAAAAATCTCAAACTGATCCTCTTGTATTTCGAGCTAAATTTAATAAACTGCTGTCTGACTTTCCTAACTATGAGACTTTATATACTGATGGTTCAAAGGATGGAGACAAAGCTGGCTCTGCTTGTGTTGCTCCATCCGAAACATACAAATGTAGATTACCTACTAATGGCTCTATCTTTTCAGCGGAGATCAAAGCTATTGATTTAGCCTTGGATCATATTGAACAGTCTAGGAATACAGATTTTATCATCTTTTCTGATTCCCTCTCTGTTCTGCAATCCCTAAATAATCGCCATATTGAAAACCCTCTTCTTTTGGATATCCTCTTGAAACATAATGACTTAGCTGAGCTAGACAATATTGTATTTTGTTGGCTTCCCAGTCACGTTGGAATTAAAGGCAACGAAAAGGCCGACATTGCTGCGAAATCGGCATTAGCTCTTCATATTTCTGATCTTAAAATTCCTTACACTGATATCAAACCTTGCATAAATACCTATCTTCATGATAAGTGGCAGGTATCATGGAATGCTGCTGTCTTTAACAAACTACATTCTATCAAGCCTTCACTTGGTGAATGGCAACCTTGTTATAGAATTGATCGTAAGGAAGAAGTAACTTTGACTCGACTCAGAATCGGCCATACTTTTATTACTCATTCGTTTCTGTTGAAAGGTGAGGATCCGCCTTTGTGCATTCCTTGCCAGGAACCTTTTAGTGTTAAACGTTTTCTTTTAGATTGCATGGATTTTCGTATTACGCGTGCTAGGTTCTTTCGTGTCAACAGTATGAAACAACTGTTTGACACGGTTGAACCAGCGAAAATCTTCTCATTTCTGAAAGAGATTGGCATATATAGTAAAATATAGTTTAGTTGAATCGGGGTATTTTTACAAAAGTTGATTTAAATTTGTGTTTACTCATCTTGCTGGTCAAGAGTTCGTTTTATATTATCAGTCTTAAGATAGCCGTTGATCGGCGTGTTTTACCACGTACCCGACTTGATTCATTTTTATTCTGTGCATTTATTTCTGACCTTATGCATATAACACGTATTCTTTTATAGCGTTTTCGGCGCGAAATAGCCCTTAGGTGCTGATGTGCCGTAAAACCCATATCACTCACTCACTCACAATGTGCCATACTGCTCGCTGTATACTGCCTGACTGGATGTGACACATGCAGTGCTTTCTTTGGGATTGGTAAAAAGTCAGTTTTTAAACTCATGATACAGAGTGCATCGAAATTTCAGGGGCTGAAAGATCTTGGCAATGGGCCCTTGTCAAAGTGTCAAAAGCTTGCTTGTACTCAATTTGGTGGAGCTCTGTATGGAAAGCCAAACTGTACATCCCTGAATGATATTAGATGTGTCAAGGCAGCGAAAAAAGTTCCACCAAAAAAGCTTCCTCCAACAGACAACAGTTTCCATCTGCATCTTCTACGCTGCACCTATCAGCTCATCGTCTGGAAAGGTTGCTTGGAAATAACAAACGTGCTCCCCCCACCAACAGATTATGGCTATGAGATGTTTCAAAATACTAATGGGACACTCTGCATGCGTCCTCAGATGATGAGCCAGTCACCAGCCGCTCCAGAGCTTTTAAATGACTTAGCATGCAATTGCAAAAATAGTCTCTGTGATGATAATTGCACGTGTTTTCACAATGAGCAACCCTGTACACTAGCCTGTCAATGCCAAGCAGCAGTTCCCTGGGATTCCCAGGATGAAAACCAGTTATGCACAAACATTTACACTATGTCAATGCAAAATACAGGTGGTTCTGAAAGTGAATCAGAATAGAATGTGTGAAAATGCAACTAGAGTTTTACCATGATGTGGTTATATGTACACTGAAAGAAAATAATCTCTCCTTAATACATGATAAGCTATTTACCTATGGTTAACCCTTATAAACATCTGTAGACAAGGCTGCAGGTAGATGTATTCTTGGCCTACATCAATCACTGAATTTGGATCATTCTTACATATAATAGTGTTCTATGAGTGTTTGTTGATTCAAGGATTTAACACAAATGTCTTTAGTAAGCACAGGTAGATTATCTTGCATTGTCTTTTAAGAATGGTGCAAACAGGGAAAATGATGTAGATCCACCTTTTTTGTTAGATGTTATATTAAAACAACTTAAGAACAATAACTAAGGGTAGGACTTTACTACATTTATACAAAAATGTAGAATAGGGTTAATTTTTATTGCCTCTATTTTTATATTATACCAATGTAATGGGTTTTCGTGACTTTTGTACTCAGTGACCTCATAAATAGAACGAAAAAGGGACTACATGTTCTCATTCTAGTTCCAGTATTTAATATCTCTTCATTTTCCCCACCCTTAAGTGAATTTAGAACATTTGTAATGCATAATAATAGGATTATATCAGCATAGGAAACACACCGTAAGCAAGTACTGTTTATATAGGGTACTTAGTTTTTAAGGGCCGTAAAAAAATTCGCACAAGATTTCAGAAATGGCATCATGTGATTTTGAAATAAGCAGATGCCAAGCTTTAATTTGGTATATAAGAGTATTTGTTACCCTTCTGGTATGGGTACCTCCAAAAATATGCTACTTATTGCTACATAGCTGCAGCACTATTACTGGCGAAAGTGTTACGAAAATTATTTTAATCCTTTCAATCAGTAGGGCTACAGTTTTTAGGGCAACTGTGGTAATAAAACATTTACGGAAATTGTGGCTACGTTATGCATGGGTTGTTTGTGAATACCTCTCGTGGACAGCGTATTGCATGATTTTAAGGTGAATACCTGCACGAGTCTCTTGATTGTGGACGGCGTGGTGCATGATTTTAAGGTGAATACCTGCACGCTTAGATTCGTGTCGCATGATTTAAAAGTGAGACGCATAGTATTTATACTCCTATTCTTTAATGAAAAATTAGACGTGGCTGTTTAATTCTTATACTGAGGACGTTATATTGTCGTGTGCCTAGTTTCTGTGTTAAGACCTGAAGGATAAGATTTTATTATATTTATTCAGAATAGTTTGGCTTAGAATGAAAAATGTGACTTCTGATTGATATGGTATGATTATATGTGTCGACTGATTTTGTTGTCAATGATAAGGCTGCGCATGTGTCGACTGATTTTGTTAATGATCATGCTGCGCATAATATTTTGTATATTAGGATTATCGACTGTTTTTGTTGGTAATGATCATGCTGCGCATGATATTTGTATATTAGGAAGTTTTGTAAATTAGGGAAATAGTTTATATCACTGATGTTGGTTGCAATGGTGTGCGTCTATTTGACGTCCAGTGACGTCAGTTGCATTCATGTTATTCATGTGACGTCAGTTGCATTCATGTTATTGCGACGTCAGCACTTTTTATATTAGTTTCACTGGTGTGCGTCTATTTGACGTCCAGTGACGTCAGTTGCATTCATGTTATTCATGTGACGTCAGTTGCATCATGTTATTGCGACGTGAGCACTTTTTATATTAGTTTCACGTATACGTGGCCTATAGAAGTAGATTGATTTGTAATGGAACTAATTTATATACTCGTGACGTCAATTGACGCCATAGCATGCACCGTATTAAGGGTTTTTTCCATAAGTTATAATGGTAACATTTGGTCGTCATGCGTTTGATTTGCCTTCACTAGATGACGTCATATGGTATAACATCATTGGCGTCATGATGTCAGCTCAAACGTTATGATCCCAAATGTGTATTCTATAACAAATGGTAATACGCTTAGTTTAAAGAAATGAATTAATACATACGCGAGTTAAATTTTTGTTAATCAATTTAGATAGGTCATTGTCTAGATTATTCATGTTTTATGTGGGGTATGTCATGGTAATGCCTGTTGACGTCAGTATACTTCTTGACAATGTTTGACGTCAGATCCTTCGATGCACATGCGTGGTAGGATCTACGTTTCTTCATTGGCGGAAGTGGTAAGCACAATTTTGGCTTTACATCGTGAGCGCGAGTCGTGTCTAGTGACACGGCTGGCGTGTGCACGTTATGCTCGGCATTCGCCGAGGGCGTTGTATGGTATTTCCAAGACAGGTCCAAGTCTTACGTATTGTTATTATGTAGTTACAATGTATTAAGTGTAAGTTCGTTATTTTTAGGCACATCAAGTCCGGCAGTCAGCTGTTAGGGCTTAGAGCCACGTCTCACCTGGAGATCCTATACCCATCTCCAGGTTAATACCAACCCGGGTAGAGGCAGTTACAACGCCGCTTGTGCATGTTTCCCAAGCAGAGGCGGGAAGCACAAAATGTAGGCGAAGTCCATATTATTACTGCGAAGGTGAAAGTGGGACAGTGTTCGTCCACTAAAGTGTCTTATTATATATAGACTGGTCCCTGGTACGATCCAGGGAGCGACCAGTATATAAGCGTGCGCATATTAATATAAGTTGGTGTTCCTCATGTTATATGGACTGGCCCATGATATGATCCAAGGAACGACAAAATGAAGTCTACCAACATAAGGCCTTGTTTTTTTGTATGAGCTCAAACTAACGTTTTTGGTCTTTGTGTTTTCCTTTAGTTCATAGCGCTGAGCCGAGTACGGTGTTGACGTCAGACGGTAATCTATTTGCGTATTGTACGCAAATCGATTGCAGATTTGAAACAAACACCTTTCTTGGGCCAGCGACATGAACTGATATGTGTTGTATATTATTGTAATTGTGACAGTTGTAAATTGTATTGTTGTATATAGAATTTACATTATATATTAACTTAAAAAAATTCTAACGTTGTTAGAGTTTCCTTGTTAGTGTAATACACTGGTAGATAACCCTTTAACCGGAAATCACCCTCCGCCGTCCTGGCGACGCATAAGGCTCTACACCCGTGTCGACCGTGTGTAAAACCTTCTGCGTAACACGGTGTCAGAAGTGGGATTTGGTTTCCGGTTAATATCTGCCAGTGTAAGACATTGACAATATATATAGAATCTAGGCACAATTTTTGTCAGACATTTTTTTATTGACTTTCTGATTGTTCTTTTCTAAGGTGACGCGAGGCTGTTTGCATTGATGTGAATTTTAGGGGAGCAATTTTGCCACTAAATTCTTGTAAATGTAACCTACACTCAATTAAGGTCAACTATCCTTATTCCCTGCGTGATGAAGTGCGATAGCCCATGCATTAATTTGTGATAAAATGTAACAGGTTGCATATCTGAATGGGGAAACTGAGGTATATAGACCTGAATTGTCTTGGCACGGATGATACATATTTAGTTTTAAGGTCCATTTGAGTACCTTGGCACTGCTGTTGCTTGACAATCTGTAATTTTATTAATTTAAACGTTTGTACGTTGTGTCGTAACCGTTACTGAGGTCCATTTTATGTCCTGATTTAGTAACGTAGGTTACTCGTAACGTAATATAATATCGTTACAATTAATTAAACCTAATAGCGGAATCTTAAGTTTGATTTACCGTTGGTATCTTATAAGGTTTTTGTAATGTAGGACGTACAGTTCTCGTGTCAGTGTTAATACGTTGCGTTACATACGTTACGTTTGTATATCCGATACGCTAGATCAAGTTGGGGGGAATTGTAATGTGGGTTATTTACGTCATCTAATTGTGTCATATGATAGTGAAAAGAGGTTCTCGGTAAAGTCAACGTCAGTTTATGACGTCTTTTCCGGTCTGTTATGAACGTAACTTTAATAGCTACGTCTAGATCGCGAGTATACTAATTAATCAACGCTTTAGTTGGATTAGTTTTTATTATTATTGTTAACGTTTTAGTTAACGTGTGTGACTTTAAGTGAACGTCGGTTTCAGTTAGGTTAATGTGAGCATTACGTTAAGCGGCATGGATTAGTTAGTTAAGACGGGAAAGGAGTTAGGTTATGAGGGGCAGGCTTTGCAGGAATTTGTTATGCAACAGCAAGAGACTGAGAGGGCAGAAAGGCACGCGGTAAGGGAACTTGATAAAGAAAAGATTGCGCAGGCCGATAAAGACAGGGAAATTGAGTTATCTAGAATCGCGGCGGAGAAAGTGATGATTGTGCAGGCCGAAAAAGATAGGGAAGTAGAACTAGCTAAGATTGCGGGGGATAGGGAAATCGAGATGGCGCGAATTGAAAGTATAGAGCGGCAAGCCGAGAAAGATAGGGAAGCTAAGGTGTCTCAAGTCGAAAGCGATAAGGAAGCGAAGTTGTAGAGCGAAGTTGAGTTAGAAAAGTTGAAGTACAGTTTTGAATTGCAGCAACGCGAGTTAAAGAATCAGATAGATTTGCAGAAGGTAACGTTTAGAGTTGAATTAGAAAAACAGAAGGCTGAAAAGTTAGCGCATGCGCGAGATCCGAAGTTACCGTATTTTGATGAAAGTAAGAACAAAATGGATAGTTACTTATCAAGGTTTGAGCAATACGCGACGGCGAATAAATGGGATAAAAACGTTTGGGCTGCATATTTAAGCGCATTACTTAAAGGTCGCGCGCTTGATGTTTATGATAGATTGTCTGTAGATGATGCAGCAGATTATGACAAGTTGAAAGATGCGTTGTTAAAGAATTTTGATATGACTGAACGCGGATTTAGGAAGAAATTTCGCTATGATAGGCCTGAAAAGTCCGAAACGTTTATTCAGTTTAGTAGTAGACTTAGGTCGTATCTTAATAAATGGTTGAAAATGGCGAAAGTAGACCAGTCTTAAGAAGCCGTTTGCGATTTTTTCGCTAGAGATCAGTTTTTAGAATACTGTACTTAAGAACTATATGTTCATTTGAAACCGAAAACATTCACGAATCTAGGTGAGATGGCTAGGGAAGCAGATTTATTTGCAGAAGCACGTGGTGGTGTCTACGCTTGTGTTAATAAGGGGCAGCGTGATAGTAAGGGCGTAACTGAGAGTAGATCTGATAATAAGCCGAGTGCGAAGCCAGAGATAAAATGTAGTATTTGTGGTAAGGGACATTTAACATATAAATGTTTTAAGAATCCCGATAGGAAGCAAGCATATAGTGCGGAGGTAGGTGCAAGTGCAAGCGGATATAGCGGAAATAAGGGGAGTAGTTATGCACCGAAAGATGAGACACAAAGATCACAGAGTAAGAGCGATACTGTGCAGAGGAAGGGTAGTAATTCAGATCGTGGCCGTGGTCGGGGTTATTCCCGCGGACGTGGTAGGATTGGCGGACATCAAATGAGCTTTTGTAAAACTACAATGAATAGGTCTCATGAAATTGAAGGTCTCTATACGAGTAAGAAAGAAAGTCCATTATTCAATGATAACATCGATAGGGAAGGTGTCTGTTACTTTTTAAGGTCGCGATTACCAACAGCGCAGGGTACGGTTAATGGTAAGACTGTTGTAGTTTTAAGGGACACAGGTTGTACTGGGTGTGTCGTTCGTAGAAACTTGGTTTCTAATGATCAGTTACTTGGTAGAGAATCTGATGTAACTTTGATTGATGACTCTACCCAAAGGTATCCCTTAGCAATGGTTGACATAGATTGTCCATTTTTCACAGAAAAACTGAGGCATTGTGCATGGAAGATACATTGTATGACCTGGTTATTGGAAATATTGACGGGTCAAAACTTCCCGATATGTCCCATTTTGCAATGTCGGCAGTGACTAGGTCACAAGCTTAGCAAGGTGAAGAGGTCTATAAGAAACTTAAAGTTCCTGATCAAATTATTGCTAGTGATAAGGAGGCGTTGAGGCAGGCCCAAGTTGTTGACCCGAAATTGAATGGCATAAGGCAAAGAGTGGAATCTGGGAATGTGACCATTAGTCGTGGATTGAACCGGGCCGAAACTAAGTTTATCCGAAAGAAAGATTTATTGTATAGGCAGTTTACTAAGGGAAACAAGGTCACTTTGCAACTTATTATCCCTGAAGGTTTTCGTGAAAAGGTGTTAAGATTGGCGCACGTAACCTTGATGTCAGGTCATTTGGGCATAAAGAAAACTACGGATAGAGTGTTAACTGAGTTCTTTTTGCCTGGAGTTTGTGGTGATGTGGCAAGGTTTTGTAAATCTTGTGACATATGTCAAAGGACTGTTCAAAAAGGTCGTGTCACTAAGGTACCTTTAGGAAAGTTGCCACAGATTGACACACCATTTAAACGAGTCGCTGTTGATATAGTTGGACCGATAGAACCTCGTTCTGACAGGAAATCCCGCTATAGTTTAACAATGATAGACTATGCGACGAGATATCCCGAGGCGGTAGCGTTACCCGGCAGTGAAACGGAACGCGTAGCCGAAGCGTTAGTTGAGATGTTTAGTAGAGTTGGCATACCTGATGAAATGTTAACAGATTGCGGAAGTCAATTTACTGCTGAAGTTATGAAAGAAGTAAGCAGGCTGTTATCACTTCAGCAGTTAACCACGACGCCGTATCATCCTATCTGTAACGGTCTTGTAGAGCGTTTTCACGCGACGTTGAAGCAAATGCTACGTAGGATGTGCGCAGAACGTCCAAAAGACTGGGATAAATATCCCCCAGCACTACTGTTTGCAATAAGGGAGGTTCCGCAGGAGTCATTAGGGTTTTCTCCGTTCGAATTGCTATACGGACGTAACGTTAAGGGCCCTATGGCAATATTACGTGAATTATGGTCTGAAGAGGTACAGGATGAGCAGGTTCTGTCTACGTACCAGTACGTAATTGAGTTGAGAGAACGATTAGAGCAGACGTGTAAGTTAGCACATGATAATTTACGGAAAGTACAAGTAAAGCAAAAGGCTTATTATGACAAACGCGCTAGGTCGCGTAAATTTAACGTGGGAGATAAAGTACTGTTATTACTGCCAACTGACAGTAATAAACTGTTATTTCAGTGGAAGGGTCCATATGAAGTAGTAGAGGTGGTGAATAGAATGGACTATAAAATCGACGCCAATGGTGTCGTGAGTACATATCATGCTAATATGCTGAAACAGTATGTCGAACGTCGTACTGTGCCGTCACATTGTTTATTGTCGACTGAGACTACAGAGTCGGTTGATGACGATGGTAGTGATGAATTTTCTCTTGATGATTGTGCTTTTCCGAGAGCTAAAGAACCGGAAACTTATAAGGACGTCAGTATTTCAGATACGTTAACGTCAGAACAACGTATGGAGGTTGAAGCGTTGATTAAACAGTACCCGGATGTACTATCAAGTTTACCCGGTCGAACTGATCAAATACAGCACGATATCAAACTACTCACGTCAGAACCCATACGGACGAAAGGTTATTCTATCCCGTATAAGACGCGTAACGTCATGGAGACGGAGATACAGGATATGTTAGATTTAGGGGTAATCGAGCCGTCGATTTCACCGTATTCATCTCCTGTTGTCCCAGTTCCGAAGAAAGACGGATCAGTTATATTCTGTATCGACTTCCGGAAGCTTAACAAAGTGACGGAATTCGATGCAGAACCTATGCCAAATATGGAGGAGGTTATCAATAAAATGTCGCGACATAGATTCTTTACAAAGATGGACCTGAGTAAGGGTTATTGGCAAGTCAGTCTTACTGAAAGGTCTAAACCTTTGACAGCATTTGAAACGCCTAAGGGTTTATTCCAGTTTAAAACTATGCCCTTCGGTTTGGTCAATTCGGGAGCCTCGTTTTGTAGGTTAATGAGAATCATATTGTCCAATCTCCCAAATGTTGACAGCTTTGTAGATGACATGTGGATATTTACTGAAACATGGGAGGTTCATGTGACGTTATTACGTCCAGTGTTAGATCGGCTCAGGTCGGCCAAATTGACGACAAAACCATCTAAATGCATGATCGGATATGGCAGTATCGAGTGCCTTGGTCACAATATCGTCGGACAGACGGTACGACCGCAAGAGGACAAGATACAGGCTATCAGAGATGCTCCTCGTCCATGTACGAAAAGGCAAATTAAATCTTTTCTGGGATTAGCTGGGTTTTACCGTCGTTTTATCCCAAATTTCTCATCCATGGCTTCTCCTCTGACTGATTTAACTAAACGGGATAGACCTAATTCTATCAAAGATTGGCAAGATCAGCATGAAAGGGCATTTCAAACCCTGAAGAGTAGGCTCACGTCTAGTCCTATTCTTCGCTTACCTGTTTTTCAAGAAGGTAACCCGTTTGTACTTCAAACAGACGCTTCAGACGTTGGTGTTGGAGCTATTTTGCTTCAGGAATTCGAAGGTGAAGGTCGTTTGCCGATTGCTTGTGCTAGCAAGAAATTGTTTCCTCGGGAAAGGAACTACTCTGTAATTGTTAAGGAATGTTTGGGTATAATCTGGGGTGTTGAGAAATTTCGTAAATACCTGTATGGGGCGGAGTTCCTCCTTGAAACTGACCACAAACCTTTGTCCTATATGCAGACAGCTAAGGTGCTCAATCCCCAAATCATGCGTTGGGCCATGAAATTACAGCCGTACAGATTCAGGATCGTTGCTATCCGCGGCCAAGATAATTTGGGGGCGGACTACCTTAGTAGATAGTTTGGCCACGTTATGCATCGCACCGTTGTTGTGTATATAGCTACTTTTCCAGTTTTGACATAGCCTACGATTCGATCGCATTTCGTACTATTTCAGAAAAATAACATTGTTATGTTTTTTTCTCCCTAAGGGGAAACCTATGTTACGAAATGGATCCGATCGTCGACTATGTCGTCGAAATTATTTTAATCCTTTCAATCAGTAGGGCTATAGTTTTTAGGGCAACTGTGGTAATAAAACATTTACGGAAATTGTGGCTACGTTATGCATGGGTTGTTTGTGAATACCTCTCGTGGACAGCGTATTGCATGATTTTAAGGTGAATACCTTCACGAGTCTCTTGATTGTGGACGGCGTGTTGCATGATTTTAAGGTGAATACCTGCACGCTTAGATTCGTGTCGCATGATTTAAAAGTGAGACGCATAGTATTTATACTCCTATTCTTTAATGAAAAATTAGACGTGGCTGTTTAATTCTTATACTGAGGACGTTATATTGTCGTGTGCCTAGTTTCTGTGTTAAGACCTGAAGGGTAAGATTTTATTATATTCATTCAGAATAGTTTGGCTTAGAATGAAAAAATGTGACTTCTGATTGATATGGTATGATTATATGTGTCGACTGATTTTGTTGTCAATGATGAGGCTGCGCATGTGTCTACTGATTTTGTTAATGATCATGCTGCGCATAATATTTTGTATATTAGGATTATCGACTGTTTTTGTTGGTAATGATCATGCTGCGTATATTTATATATTAGGAATATTTGTAAATTACGGAAATAGTTTATATCACTGATGTTGGTTGCAATTGTGTGCGTCTATTTGACGTCCAGTGACGTCAGTTGCATTCATGTTATTCATGTGACGTCAGTTGCATTCATGTTATTGCGGCGTCAGCACTTTTTATATTAGTTTCACTGGTGTGCGTCTATTTGACGTCCAGTGATGTCAGTTGCATTCATGTTATTCATGTGACGTCAGTTGCATTCATGTTATTGCGGCGTCAGCACTTTTTATATTAGTTTCACTGGTGTGCGTCTATTTGACGTCCAGTGACGTCAGTTGCAGTCATGTGACGTCAGTTGCATTCATGTTATTGCGACGTCAGCACTTTTTATATTAGTTTCACTGGTGTGCGTCTATTTGACATCCAGTGACGTCAGTTGCATTCATGTTATTCATGTGACGTCAGTTGCATCATGTTATTGCGACGTCAGCACTTTTTATATTAGTTTCACGTATACGTGGCCTATAGAAGTAGATTGATTTGTAATGGAACTAATTTATATACTCGTGACGTCAATTGACGCCATAGCATGCACCGCATTAAGGGTTTTTTCCATAAGTTATAATGGTAACATTTGGTCGTCATGCATTTGATTTGCCTTCACTAGATGACGTCATATGGTATAACATCATTGGCGTCATGATGTCAGATCAAACGTTATGATCCCAAATGTGTTAGAAACGCTTATTAAGTTATTATATTCTATGGCAAATGGTAATACGCTTGGTTTAAATAAATGAATTAATACATATGCGAGTTAAATTTTTGGTAAATCAATTTAATGTAGATAGGTCATTGTCTAGATTATTCATGTTTTATGTGGGGTATGTCATGGTAATGCCTGTTGACGTCAGTATACTTCTTGACAATGTTTGACGTCAGATCCTTCGACGCACATGCGTGGTAGGATCTACTTTTCTTCATTGGCGGAAGTGGTAAGCACAATTTTGGCTTTACATCGTGAGCGCGAGTCGTGTCTAGTGACACGGCTGGCGTGTGCACGTTATGCTCGGCATTCGCCGAGGGCGTTGTATGGTATTTCCAAGACAGGCCCAAGTCTTACGTATTGTTATTATGTAGTTACAATGTATTAAGTGTAAGTTCGTTATTTTTAGCCACATCAAGTCCGGCAGTCAGCTGTTAGGGCTTAGAGCCACGTCTTACCTGGAGATCCTATACCCATCTCCAGGTTAATACCAACCCGGGTAGAGGCAGTTACAACGCCGCTTGTGCATGTTTCCCAAGCAGAGGCGGGAAGCACAAAATGTAGGCGAAGTCCATATTATTACTGTGAAGGTGAAAGTGGGACAGTGTTCGTCCACTAAAGTGTCTTATTATATATAGACTGGTCCCTGGTACTATCCAGGGAGCGACCAGTATATTAGCGTGCGCATATTAATATAAGTTGGTGTTCCTCATGTTATATGGACTGGCCCATGATATGATCCAAGGAACGACAAATTGAAGTCTACCAACATAAGGCCTTGTTTTTTTTGTATGAGCTCAAACTAACGTTTTTTGTTCTTTGTGTTTTCCTTTACTTCATGGCGCTGAGCCGAGTACGGTTTTGACGTCAGACAGTAATCTATTTGCGTATTGTACGCAAATCGATTGCAGATTTGAAACAAACACCTTACTTGGGCCAGCGACATGAACTGATATGTGTTGTATATTATTGTAATTGTGACAGTTGTAAATTGTATTGTTGTATATAGAATTTACATTATATATAAACTTAAACAAATTCTAACGTTGTTAGAGTTTCCTTGTTAGTGTAATACACTGGTAGATAACCCTTTAACCGGAAATCACCCTCCGCCGTCCTGGCGACGCATAAGGCTCTACACCCGTGTCGACCGTGTGTAAACCTTCTGCGTAACAGAAAGTATGTGCACTTAGCACTGGTTAACCGCTAAGGAGGTCTAAGCCTGCCAAGGAATACTGTGGCTCGGTAACTGACGGTCCCGACAAGACCTTAGCTGTTTACTGTGGACGTTACCCGTACGAAAATTCTAACAGTAATTCACACGGAGTCCTGCCGGACATAAGCCGGAATTTTGTTTTCTGGCCGTACAGTAGCAGTACGTGGAAAATGCAACAAAGTCCGTGTGGAATTTATGAAAAAATCCTGCCAGAAATACGGCCGTAAAAAATTACTGCAGTAATTATTAACTTAGAAAAAGTAGACAAGGGTAAAATTGGACTTAGTTTTTCTGCCAAAAGATCCGGCCGGAAAATCTGTAATAGGATTCTTTTTCTGATGAAACAGTTGATTGAGTTAAAAACGGACTTAGTCAGATTTTTTATTAGCTTTTTCTCTCTCTCTCTATTGGCTAATTACTGCGCGGCTAAAATTGCTGAATCCAAACATGCTTGTTTAATCAATTACGACCGCTATGCGTTAAATCACGTTGATGTCATGCCAATCTATCACTTGTGAGCGTACGTGTGTGTGTATTTCAATTCTCGTAACGACGTTACCCCCGCACAACAGCGAACCGTATCCCTAGCCGCAATAACGGGGCGCCGTTTGTCCGTCCATTCAGCATTGTCTATCGTCCATCTGAGTGAGCGTACGTGTCTGAAATTCTGGTACATATACGGCGACTAATCACGTGACGTAAGACCTTTGAACCAAACTGACCTTCTGAGTAACCAGCATCTGCTGCGATTTTCGTTCAGCACATGTGACATGTTAACAGATTTTACACTTTTTTCCGCTTTGCCGAGCGCAGTCGATCGTGTATTTTCTTGATCCCATATATATATCACGTCTTAGTAAGGTACAAAAAAAAAACGCTATTAGACCTCTCCTCAGTAAGCTGTTTGATCTAGATTTTTACTTGTTTGCTCGCGCTTTTCTGTCTTTACTTAGGTTTACGCTTTGACCTAACCCTAAGAAGTAAGATGTTAAGTCGTGGTGCGAACCCCGGTTCTCAGTGAAATAAGCGCTGGCCTGCTGACTTTGCGGTTCCATTATCGATTCCCGATCTTTTCAAGCACAAACGGTGTAAAATTGCACGCAGATTTTCATTATCGACCGCCAGTCATGATGACAGGACTGAAACCTGCTGAAAAGGCCGTAAAATCGCGTCATCTTTCCATATTTTTGAAATGCTGGGTACCGGGCTAAAAGTCTGAAAATTCCCCAAAATTTCGATCAGTGGTCGGCCTTGAAAAGGTGAATGTTTAAAATTTGGAACAGAAATATAACATTTCCATTTTTTTTTTTTTACTTCCAAGCCAGGGAACTTTTGCTCGCAGCTATTTTAGCGGTAGTATGATTGATGGATTGATTTATTGCTTAATGTCCACGGTAAACAACTATGGTCAGGTCGGGACGGTCAGTTAACATAACCACACTATCCCTGGGCAGGGCTTAGACCTCCTAAGCGGCTAACTAATACTAAGTGCACATACTTTCGCCGCCCTTCTTGAATCAGCGGAAGGAGAAACGAAAGTATGTGGCCAGATCAGGTTTCGAACCCAGGACCTCTGACTTATGAGTCATGTGCCCTACCGATTGCGCTACGGCCCGGCTAGCGGTAGTATGAACAAGCGCGCGTGTGCGACTAAGTTTTGCGAGTCGGAATTTATATCTTTTGCTATTTGTGCTGTGGATCGAAAAAGGGTGCTTTATACTAAGTCCGAACAGCGAAGACCCAGATCAGCCTACACAGCTGTGCACTTACATTAACGTGTTCTCTACAATTAAGAAATAGATGCTTGCTAGTGATTTGTTGCTCAATATATATGGTCTGTGAAATCGATCATTTCAGGGGAAGCGACTCTGTCATTCTCAAATTGGTATTTTCAGGGGAGGCGACAGTCATTTCTGTGATTGAGCCAAGACACGGCAAAATCAACAAAGTGGCATTTGCGCCAAGCGAAGACTCAGATCAGCCTGGGCATCCACTCAGTCTGACCAGTCTTCGCTGTCCACGCGGAGCTAGCTTAGACTCTTAGCTTCTTTAAGCGTACCGTGAAGCGTACAGCTAAGTCTGATCCGAATTGGCGGATGCCCAGAATGATCTGCGTCTGCGCTGGGCGCAAATGCCTCTTTGGTGAGATATACCCGTGTCGTGGCTCATATGTATTATTTGTTTGTGTCATGGTGACATATCTTGTCATGTTTTAAGTAATTTATGTCATGCTTTTGCTCTCCACTCTTGGAGGAAAGAAAGAAATCATCAACTTGTACATGATTTTCTGTGTTAATTTGTGAATACATGTATGTGTTTAACAGAGATTAGAATGAACAATCTATCACTGGAATCCACAAACTGATCCGAGAACGAGCTTATGATCGCAGGGACTGCGCACGCTGAACTGGGTCTTTACTCCTCGCACATGCGATCAGGCGCCAATTCTGTTCTGTTCCGTTTCAATTTTCACAGCAGATATATTTATAGCGGGAATGAGCACGTGCGCCAAAAAGTGGCGGGTCCAGAGGGGGCTCGGCCCAAATTATATTAAATTCATGGGGAATTTCAGGACAAATTGGTCAAACTGCATAAATCGACCCCCTCCCCCCCCCCCTCAGCTAATTTGAACCTCCCATCCAGAATTCCTAGATCCGCCCCTGGCCAAAGTTTGTTTTTGCTTCACCCTCGCGATTACAACAGTAATCTTATATCGGTCTGTATAAAAGGACCCCAGAACACATCCGATCAGCAGACACCCACACCATACCACGCATTTGCGAATAACAAATCTCCAGGATTCACCGATAGTTTGTAATGCACAGGTTGTTTGTTGTTCGCACCTGCAATACGGTGCCCTTTCCATGTTATTACTGCTACGGCCGGGTACACATCCATGTTCTATCCGCCATTTTTACTTTTGTGACTTCCTGTTTGCATCCCTGGACAACTTAGTTCATCTAGAATGGCCCTTTTCGAATTACTGCAGTCTTCAAGTGAGAAAACCGACAATTCTGTGCCTGATAAACGCGCACTTCATTCCCATTTGGAAATTAAAAATGCCATCTTCTGGGTAGCTTAGTAGGTTAAAGGTCCCATTGCTGTATTAGTTTGAAAAAGTTTGTCGTGGGGGATCCTGCAAGCTTCTCGCCATAGTTTCGTCATTGTAAATGACCGCGATTGGCAAACTTTAAACCAGTAGTACATTGAATTTCACATAAAGAAAAAGGATTTGAAAATTGATTTGGGACATTTTAGTTGGCAACCAAAATAACTTGCTGTCGAGTTTGTAAAACAATGAATGAAATGGTAAAAATACAATGTACAATTCACCGTCCCGCTTTTGTTTATATTGTATTGCCCAACGGGGAACCAGAAAAGGAAATCTCTATTTGTAGAACCATTTATCGTTTTTCAAAAACACGTTTTCAACAAACTTTGCCAGGTATATGGATCAATGTAAAAACATCAGCCGATACTCGACATACTCATCACATCAGTTTTATCACCAAAAAAGGAAATTGAAGCGTTGTTCATAATTTGCGTTTAGACGTTTTTCGGCTTTACTATTGGCCTACATTTTAAATACAGTATTTCATGGGCCAAAATAAATACACCGGGATTTTGATGTAAATAGCTTTAATAATTTCGCTTTCTCTTTCTACTTTTAGTTTCATTTGACTGTTGGCCTATAAACCTTGTCGTGCTGAATCTAGTTTTTTGGTCCAAATCGCTTTTTGCCCAAGAAGATTTCGCCTTTTATGTCGCTCATGTAAAATGATATAAAACCAAAAACTGAAAAACATAACTTGACAAATCGAAGACCAAATTAACTAATTGTTGCTAGCTTCACGGTTGTTGATATTGTGCCAGCTGACTCATACATATAATAAGGGCCCTCCCAGTGTGTGTGTGTGTGTGTGTGGGGGGGGGGATCAGTGCTCCCTTGCTCCCTGAAAATAATGCCCGATTCTTTCCAGCTCCCTTAAAATATTTTCTCGTGCTCCCTAAAATTATTTTGCTACTGCTCCCCAAATCCCTAAAATTAATTCATCTCCTCCCCAGCTTCCTAAAAATATTCAAGCCTGCTCCCTAAAATTGGAAGTCATTTTCCCCTCTAGCCAGAATTGAATCCGAAATGCTAGCATTTACAAGTCTGAATGCACATCAGAAGTCATTTTTGATAAAAAAAAAGAGTATGATTAAAATGATACGCGCGCGCTGTTATAAACCTTGCAGCTGCTCAATGCTGCAGTATCAAGCTACATACTGCATACAACAGTTTTTCCCGTTGCGCGTCTCGAAACATTCTAAAAGCTACACTACCCGCCATCCCGTAGTTCAAGAAATGCATGTGACTGTTTTATTTATCATATTCAGTCGTCTTTAGTTACATGCCGGACACTATCATATTACAGGTTACCAAGAAAATGACTTGAACACTTTCGCCACTGTGGTTTACAAGAAATACGTGAAAGGAAAGGACTCAGAGGATGCCCTTGCTTCCTTACTGACTCTACAAGGCAAATTGCCTAAAGAGAAAACAGATGGCAAGCGAAAACGGAAAATATCAAACTTAATTAAAGAGTCTCGGGAACAAGAGCGAGACCTTTCGCCGAAGAAAAGAAAATCAAATGCGCCGAAGGACAATGCTATTAGGAAGTCATTAGAGAAAGAGGAGACAGGTACACTCGATTATATGAGTGCGTCATCGAAATTAGGGGCACAGTTTCAAGAAATAGCTCAAGCAGAGCCAGAATCGGGTTTCTTATCTGCAACTAAGGAGGCCTCAAGAGCTACTGCACTGCTGGATGACACGCAGATGAAAGAGTTCCGAGATCAAAAGCGCAACCTTTCACCAAGGAAACGAAACTCAAATGCGCCGAAGGACAAAGCTATTAGGAAGTCATTACAGAAAGAGGAGACAGGTACACTCGATTATATGAGTGCGTCATCGAAATTAGGGGCACAGTTTCAAGAAATAGCTCAAGCAGAGCCAGTATCTGGTTTCTTATCTGCAACTAAGGAGGCCTCAAGAGCTACTGCACTGCTGGATGACACGCAGATGAAAGAGTTCCGAGATCAAAAGCGCAACCTTTCACCAAGGAAAAGAAACTCAAATGCGCCGAACGACAAAGCTATTAGGAAGTCATTACAGAAAGAGGAGATAGGTACACTCGATTATACGAATACTTCATCAAAATCTTGGGCACCGTTTCAAGAAATATCTCTAGCAGAATCAGAATCGGGTTTCTTATATGCAACTAAGGAGTTTTCCAGAGCAACTGCACTGCTGGATGACACACAGATGAAAGAATCGTGGGTGCAAGCGCGTCACCTTTCACCGAAGAAAAAAAGATCAAATGCACCAAGAGACCAGGCTATCAAAAAGGTAGCAGAGAAAGAGGAGAGGGGTATAATCGATTATATGAGTGCTTCATCGAAATATGGGACACAGTTTGAAGAAATGTCTCAAGCAGAGCCGGACTCGGCCTTTATATCGGCAGCTAAAGAGGTTTCAAAAGCTGCCGAAGTTTTGGATGACACACAGAGTTTCGTGGCCATGCTGCAAGAGAATGATGAGACAAGCAGGTCAACCAGCCATGACTTGATGAAAATACCGGGTAAGAATGACTATTGGAGGGTAAACCGGAACGCGTATGAGACGCATCATTATTTTAAGGTGAGGTGGGAGTAATTGACAAAACACATGATTTTATTCATACTTCCCTATATTGTACATTTTCAGTCCCTCTTTCAGAAAATGTAATACAAAAGTGTGTGTGTGTGTGTGGGGGGGGGGGGGGGGGGGGGTCGCCGTTGTCGTTTTCAAGATATCTGACCTCGAAAACGTCAATTTTTTCTCATTTTCGACCGACGTTATAATGGCGTTCTATGGAAAACGCACTTTTTTGCATGTCTCTCTTGGATGAAAACCTTTATTCTGGGAAAACAAAACATATTTTCCTTCAAAAACTAAGACAGTATGGAACAATGATAGAAGTTTACATTAAAACAATAAAAATAGTAGGTCGCCAACTTAACTTTCGAGATAAAGTGTATAAAATGTCCAGCTGTCCAGTCTGTTAAGCTGAAATGACGTTAACGTCACTAGCTTTACGCGCCACGTATCAATTGTCGCTTTTTTTGTTGTAGGCTACCGGCAAAATTTGTCTAGGACTTTCTTCACTAGGGCCAAGTCAGGTAAATTCGGACAGTAGTAAATCCGGAAATACCATTGCAAACAGTGAAAATCCAGATGCAACGGCTCATAATGAGCGGTCTCATTAGGATTTTCACTGTTTACCCAGTTGTTTTGTTTTAATTCCAAACAAATGACATATAAAGGAAATAATTTCACTGTTCACTGTGAGACAACCCATTCTTGGAGATCTCCAGCTACTCAGTTCCAAGCTACTCCAATCATGCCAGTTCAATGACAATGTGATACAGCTAATCCTTGATCCCAGCAATCAACTCCATGCTAGGAAGGGCTTCATGAGTGCAGAACAAATAGATGTGCATAGACAGTGCAGAAAGTTATGCTATGCCCTCCACCTAGAAAGATATCAGAAACTAGCTATTATTCCCTCGCGAAAAAAAAAAAAAAAAATCTAAGGGGAAAGATGGGCCGTGGTACACAGTAACATGAACGTCAGCCTATGTGAAGACTTTTTTTAAGAGATTCCTGTAAATAGTGGGGTCCCGTGTATAAATATACCAACCAACAGTCAGTGAATTCCTACCCTAAGAAGACTCCTTCTGGAGGTGTGTCGACAGCGGCAGAATTTATAAACAACAACAACAACATGGCGTTTTTGGTCCCGGGTTGGTCCCGGGTCGAACTTTTCGCGAAAATTTGTTTTCTTTCAAATGTTTTTGCATTTTTATCTTCTTTAGTATGTTAACAAATGACGACATGCAAAAATATTGGGATTTAAAATGCCTTTTTAGGAAAAAAGATGGTCCCGGGTCGAAATTGCTTGACGGGGTCCTGTATTTTGGTTAAAATTCAATAAATCTATAAAATTTTATAAAATCTTAGTATGCATTTTTGAGAAGACCACATAAACTACAAATATGATGCAAATTTCTTCTCCTTATAAGCATGTTTAGTACAATTTTAATGCCAAACAAAAATTGGTCCTGGATTTTTGTCCCGGGTCCCCGGCGTTGGTCCCGGCCTCTATTCCTTCCCACCAGAATTATTGAACACGGTGTCTTCGCAACAGAATTATTGAACACGGTGTCTATGTGAATATCCAAGCGCGGCGCGTAATATGGAGGAAGTGGTTTTGCAACGAAGCTCTCAGACTTTTAACAGCCAAATATTGACAACTATTTTCACATGCTGCAGTCTAAAGTTGAGAAACAAGTAGTGTACAGCACCTGTTAAGTACGCTGGTGGTGTGTTTTCCTAGGCTCAGGTAAAGTTGTTCCTCACAGGTCCGTTGCGTAGCCATACAGTTTCAGTTTGCAGATTCGTACATGTGATTCACATGTACACTCTGTGGTTGTGTTCTATGCTAATGCACCAGTCATTTGTATCCACGCCCCCTCCCCACATATGGAGAAGGACGGGGATAATGACTTTTTAGAGCCCTGGTATAAGCTCAGTCCCGTGGGGACCAGGCCCACCCTACACACCCTGACAACAAAATCTCATCGGGGTAAATGTTCCAATGTTAATTTTCCGGCACTGCAGGGACAATTTAAAAGTACTTGCCCTGCACCGTAGCCCGGCTATGGGAGAGCGGAGCCGGGGTAAAGGTCCCAATGTTACTCCCGGCAATTCCCCATAAATTGGCAATAATTAGCTAAGCTGACCCAGTTGTATAAACTACCATAGGTTAAGTCAAATTAATGACTCGCAGTATAATCCTGTAAAAAAGCGCATATTATCATTTGATACATTGATCCTATAAAAGGATAGTAAGCAAAGCAACTGATAAACACAACTTTGTTTGGACGATAACCATTGACAGCCTGCTTTCTCCAGTCGCTGGACACAGCCGGCTGTAAATAGCCATTTCTTTTTTTTTCCTTTTGTACATGCACATAGAATTTTGTGTACAGACCTACTAGATGGATTGGAGCTCCTTATTTTAATTACCAACATGATATGATCCACAACTAAATGCCAAGTTTGGCCGGTTCGACCATTTCTTAGCATATATAGTGCACTATGAACAGCAAACATGGCAGAAACAAAATAAAGATATTGGTGCATTCATATACAGCAGTAGTTTCAACTACAATAATTTGTAGAATTTGTCCCAACTTTTTTTACTTTTTCTCAAAATAATAAAGCCACAGTTTAAACTAAATTCAAATTTAAAAACTAGATACTGAAACAATTCATTACTTGGTTAGGCTAGCTTTAATTATTCATGTGAAATTTTGGAAAATTACAATCACTTGTTTTAATGGATATGTTTTAAAGGATACACTAAGAAATTACATGCTACTTGGCTGACTCCATTTGCCATTTTAGCATTTGAAATAACATTGACAGGGCATTGATCAATGTTAATTACAATTTACATGTTGTGAGCAACTTACCTCTATTAAGCAAGCACCTGTCTTAAACAGGCAATTTTAGTGTTTCCCTTGGCCACTTGCTGAAGACAGGTTGGACTGTAAATGTTTTGAATCATACCAACCACGACAGGTTGGACTGTAAATGTTTTTAATCATACCAACCACAACCAGGGCAACCCGTTACGCTGAACTCGGAGGTCCGTGGATTTCGGAGGTAAACAAAGAAAATCACGCTAGACAAGGGTCAGTATTAATTGATTTTTAGTGTGATTTAAAGGTTGCATCAGAGATTTTGGGTGCTTTGGGTCATTTAATACTTTAATAAGGAAACACTTTATGCCAAAATTACCTGTTTATACGGTAATATAGGTATGCTATACTCCTTTGAACACAGAATTATTCTTCATGTAGGTAGATATTTCCAACAATCCTGAAAATGTTGGATGAATATACCATTTTCACAACAAAATTGCAGTGTGAATTCAAACATTAATCTTCGGACAGCAGGTATTAGGTGTCCTGGCGTATCCATGTGTATGGATAACCCCCACATGCATAAAAACATTCACGTCCTACCACCTATAATGGTACGGGAATTCTCGGAGTTATTTTGAAATAGGATATTCGGAACTCGATGGGATGGTTGTGGAGACTCGGAGGTGT
Organism: Ctena decussata; assembly: GCA_963989385.1. Lineage (NCBI taxonomy): Eukaryota > Metazoa > Mollusca > Bivalvia > Lucinida > Lucinidae > Ctena > Ctena decussata. The sequence goes on from OZ022509.1 coordinate 56,274,829, forward strand.
CTTGACGTTCTTCTAGCTGATTTTTCAATATGAGGTGACATAAACATCACGAAATGTCTGTTTGAACTCCTCGACATTTAAATTGTAATTTCTCAAACGAATTTCTGGTCGTTTGGGCCCATAACCATTTAGGCTTGGTTGATTTGGTTGATTTGATGCTTAACGTCCACGGTAAACAACTTAGGTCATGTCGGGACGGTCAGTTAACCTAACCACACTATTCCTGGGCAGGCTTAGACCTCCTAAGCGGTTAACCAGTACTAAGTGCAAATACTTTCGCCAGTAACTGACAACTGCCCTTCTTGAATCAGCGGAAGGAGAAACGAAAGTATGTGGCCAGACCGGGATTCGAACCCAGGACCTCTGACTTACGAGTCAGGTGCCCTACCGATTGCGCTACCCGGCCCGGCACCATTTAGGCATATGACCACTTCGGTCCATATTGCAATAATACTTACATTCCCGTTATAAATATGTATCATTTGTTTTCGCGTCAGAAATGATAGTTTGCATTTATTTTATACCTACATCATAAGAGCGTAGCTGGACTGCTGCAGCTGGCTTGGTCAGACAGACAGACAGAGAGACAGACACACACACACAAGAATAAATGCTTTCTGATAAGTGGTTTTCAAGTTATGGCTTAATTATTACATTTTGGAGATATGCTAGTTTATGATTTCTAGCCCCGCCACCAGACATGGACCCTGGAGTCTGATGTCATAAAATGAAAGCTTATCCTAAAGGGTTCCTATTGTAAAAGTATGAATGCCTTATGATAAGTGGTTTTTAGCTCGCCTGAACGAAAGTTCAGGAAGAGCTATTGTTGTCACCACGGCGTCGGCGTCCGCGTCGGCGTTCGAATTGGATGTTTTGGTTAAAGTTTTTTAAAGACCTATATCTCCTTAATCCATGGATGGATTCTTTTGATACTTTCACTGTAGTTAGATATTGGTCCAAAGTTTAACAGGGTACCATCCCACCCCACTCAGTGACCTTGATGTCAAGGTCATGGACTTAGAAAATTGGGAGTTTTTTTGGACTGGATGTTTTGGTTAAAGTTTTATATAGCCCGATATCTCCTGAACCCATGAATGGATTCCTTTGATACTTGCACTGAAGTTAGATATTGGTCTAAAGTTTTCGAAGGTACTACTCCACCCCCCTCAGTGACCTTGATGTCAAGGTCATTGACTTAGAAAATTGTCTTTTTATTGATAGGATGTTTTGGTTAAAGTTTTTTAAAGACACATATCTCCTGAACCCATCGATGAATTCTTTTTATATTTGCACTGTAGTTAGAGCTACAGAATGCTACCCCAACCCCATTCAGTCACCTTGATGTCAAGGTCAGGGACTTAGGAAGTTTTGGTCTTTATTAAAGTTTTGTAATTGCATACTGATTCATAATGCTTTACAGAGATTTAGTTTATACTTGAACTGATGTTAAGACACTTTTTTGAGTTTTTACAAACCACCTTATTATTACCCCACTGGATGACCTTGAAGTCATCGACTTAGAATTTTGTCTTAAAGATTTTGGTTAAAGTTTTATATTTATGAAGACATAATTTCACATTGCCACGATCACAGACTCAGTTGATACTAATACTTGGACTGATGTTAGATCATGGTTGATGGTACAACCAAGCCTCCCCCCCCCTCAGTTTTTTTTATCTCAAGCTCATGGACTTTGAATTGTATTTCATTTTGTTTATTTTAATTTTATTTTAAGACTTACTTCTGAGATAGCTTTTGTTTATAAATGTGTTTTTATTTTGGACATGCTTGCCTGAAGTTTTATGCATATCAGTCCACACCACCAAAGCGGCTATGTGAAGGGCAAGCACCAATTCAGGCGAGCTATGCTGTCAGGCGACAGCTCTTGTTAAGATATGGAATAAATACTATGTTTTGGAGATGTACAGGATTTCTGGAGACGGGGTTCAAATTTACACAGGGGGAGGGGGGGGGGGGGGGTCGCGCGCGTTCTGGTACTTTTACCTAAATTTTCATAAAAATCCTCGTGATAATGAAATCATTTACACTAAAAGTGGAATTGAGCGAACCCCCTCTGGATCCGCCACTAATATATAGGTTTTGACCTCTAGCCCAACCCCACGCATAGACCCTGGGGTCCGATGTCATGAAATAAGAGCTACCACTACAGGTTACCTATGGTACAAGTATGAACACCTTGAGATAAGTGATTGTCGAGATATTGACTTGTAGAAACCTATACCACAGAAATACATTTTGGAGGTGTACTAGAGTTTGACCTTAGTCCTACCCCCATCCACGGCATTCAACCTGGGGTCCGATGGCATGGAATGTAAGCTTAACCTACAGGGTGTCTATGGTCCAAGTATGTGTGCTTTCTAATACGTGGTTGTCAAAATATGGACTTCTAGAAGACTATACTGCAAGTGTGACTGGATTGGGAACAGGGACAAACGAGGTGACTACAATAGCTCTTTGTACTTCGTGCAGTCGAGCTAATAAGCATAGTTATTAGCACTTTATTACAAACACCAATTACATGGCTAGTCCTTGTAGCGTAGTAAAGCGTCATTGAAACTGAACAGATTAGGTTGAATCTTTGCCAAGATGAACATCTTATAAATGTTATTTTCACTTTGTCTATTTTCCTGTTTTCAACATTAAAACGTGAGGTAGAAGGTGCTATATTGTGTATTCTTGATAAGCGATGTTTAAATGGGACTACATTTCATGGAACTGAAGTCTGGTATGCTGTCAGAGACAAACAACACACCAAACCAGTCATTTTCAGCATATTAACGGTAACCCTACGAGTTCACCATACCATAGATATATTTTCACTCCGAGTTAACCACACCATACCTCCGAGAATGACAATACCCAAAATTGTTGTATCTCCCACTTTAAACTGGATGAAAAGACACTATTTCTGTCAAACTAAAGACAAAGAATCTGATTGACACTCACAAAGACCCTATAATTTTAGAAACCAGCAGCAGGCTTTCCTACTTTTTTTGTCCTTTTCCTACTTTTTTCCTACTTTTTATACCCCGGCATTTATTCCGAGGGGTATATAGTTTTCGTCTTTCCGTTCGTCCTTTCGTCCGTTCTTATGTTCGTACGTGGAATTTGTGTCAAAGTTTTGCGTCAAAGTTTCTCAAGTGGTGTATATCTCAGCAACAACTTATCCGAAAGCGTTCATATTTGGACCATAGTTACCCTAGAGGGTTGGCATTCACACCAAGACCCCGGACCCCAGGGTCCATGTCTCGGGGTGGGGCTAGAGGTCAAAAACTAGGACACCTGAAAAAGTGCATTTTTGAAGTTTTGTTATGGATTCACCATATGTTAATACCTGACCAACCACTCATCAGAAACCTTTCATGCTTGATCCATTGGTACCATACAGCATTTGCTTTGACTCTAGGACTTCGGACATTAGGGTTCATGCCTGGGGTGGGGCTAGAGGTCAACATCTAGGATGTCTTAGTATCTATTAATTTTCGCTTTTTTTTTGTTGCTTCTTTTACGCATTCATTTATATTTAAACAACACCATGCAGCTATTTAGAGTTAATTTTCTCTCTATGACTTCTGAGACCACTGGGCTCAGATCCTCAGGGTGGGGCTTAGAGAGGTCAAAATCTAGGACATCTAAACAATTTGATTTTTCTTTCCGTTTGCTACTTTTATTTTTATTTTATTTTATTGAATCATTCATGTTTGAACATCAGGCACTATTGAGTGTTGACTTTTCTCTCTGTGACTTTAGTCATCAGGGTTCATGGGGTGGGGGAGGAGAGGGGGTCATCAACCGGGGGTATACGTGCCTCTCAAGGCACTTTCTCTAGTGCCTAAAAAGTTCCTACTATTCCTACTTGTTTGCTGTCAAATGCCAAAATGATGATTGGTGTCGGGAAAAGCCGAGATAGCACGGGAAAAAGGCATTTAGTCTAGAGCTTCTGGGGGCCACCCCCGCCTATATAATCTTTCTCATACATTTTCACCATAACACTGTTGAAAACAATCTTGGCTGCTTTATTTTCATCACAGTGTTTCAGGAAACCATTTTGCAGCGTTGGTGTGGGAAGATACATGCAGTTTTGAGCCAGACCTTTGTTAACTTATTCCTACTTTATTCCTACTTTTCATCATCAGATTCCTACTTTTTTCCTACTTTTTTGTCGAGCGAGATTTTCTTTAATTACCTCCGGAATCCATGAACCTCCGAGTTCAGCGTAACGGGCTGCCCTGGGTTAACCATTAAACAAGTGTACTGACTGACAAAAGAAACACAACAGACAAAACCATAGTTGGTACATTCAGGCAGTAATTTCGAAGGTAAAAAAGTAAATGGTGTCTTATTTAACGTGGGTAGTCTATGAAAGTCCCCACCTGGTATAGATTTATTTCCAGCAGAGCCCATGGCGCGTCCATCACCTCCCCGATTATCCAGTCTAGGCCGATATTGCTGGCCACAGTACCTGGTTATGGTACCACCCCGCACTGAATAACCAATTGGTGGTCCCGCTGCTACCTGTGATTGAATCCCACCCCCCGGAACTTTTCCAGACCTTTGTTAACTTATTCCTACTTTATTCCTACTTTTCATCATCAGATTCCTACTATTTTTCTACTTTTTTGTTGAAACCATTCCTACTTTTTCATCAAAGGCCACTTTCTAGCCTGCAGCAGCAGTTTTGCGAGAAAATCTCCCTTTACTACAAATTAAATGGTTTTCGCACAAAATCACTTTGAAAATCATAAAATCTCCACTTTAAATTTATTTTTGGATTTTATTATGGGCATGCTGCCTTCAATTACTATCGTGCATGCCTTCTTTGTCATGCAAATTTTCAACATGCACATATTTTATCTTATAGAAATAAAACGGGACTTATACTGACCCCTGTCTAGCGAGATTTTCTTTAATTATCTCCGAAATCCACGAACCTCCGAGTTCGGCGTAACGGGTTGCCCTGGGTGAACCATTAAACAAGTTTACTGACTGACAAAAGAAACACTACAGACAAAACCATAGTTGGTTCATTCAAGCAGTAATTTTGAAGGTAAAAAGTAGATGGTGTCTTATTTAACATGGGTAGTCTATGAAAGTCCCCACCTGGTATAGATTTATTTCCAGCAGAGCCCATGGCGCGTCCATTACCCCCCCCCCCCCGATCATCCAGTCTAGGCCGATACTGCTGGCCACAGTACCTGGTTATGGTACCACCCCGCACCGAATAACCAGTTGGTGGTCCCGCTGCTACCTGTGATTGAAGCCCCCCCCCCGAACTTTTAGACCTACTGTACTTACATGTTACTTGTATTTTTACAGCTGAAAGAGAGGAAGGAGAGAATAAAGTTCTTAATGGAAATCTTTGACAAGCACAAGAAAAAGGAAAGCCAAAGAAAGAGAACATTGAAAGAGAAGACCAAATGAAAGGTAAACATCAGCAAAAGAAGGGTGAGAAAGAAAAAGAGCCAGAGACTGAGGAGTGTATCATTGAGAAGCAAATCAATGATAATAAGGTACTAGTACAGTGTATCTTGCACTAACAGAGCAATAATACTTTGGAGTACTTACAAATTATCTGTTATAACAGTGTCATGCTAAGTACTGTATTGGGATATTTCAAATTAAGCTGGCAATGACATTTCAACCATTGCCAATATGTTTGTGACAGGCTTACAGGTTAATACAAGCTTTCTTTTTTCCCCTCAAAACATAGATGGCGTGTACCTGTATGTCTATCTTCAAGTCTTTAAGAAGTAAAAAAAGTTGGATTGAGTATTAGAGAGCTATGACATATGATTCTGAAAAACATTTCGTATTGTATCTTTAATTCACTTGAGAAATTTAATGATTTAAGGTATACACCATACAAAGATTAGGACACATTTTGCAGGAAAAGGGTAGGTGAACATTTTTTATTTGCTAAAATCAACAATCGGTGGACTCCTGTTGATGATGGAGAAGATATTAAATGTTTGAAGATACTGCAGCAGCAGCAATCTGACTATTTCAGGCACAAATAAGCTTTTGAGGTCAAACATTACAGGATTGCTGCTGAATAATTGTAGTTCTAGTGTGACGAAGTAAATATAATAATGTTATGTTACGTAGACGTTCGGCTGGAGCAGAAAGCTGCTTTGTCTGCTGGCATCTGGGACATTCTAAGCAACCTCCGCTTAAACCATGTCGTACACCATTCATCACCGGGCATAAACTCGCTTATACCAAAAACATATTGACGGCACTGTATTTTATAACGTCACTTCATGTTTGTTTACTGCTTATTGCACAAAACTGATAACGCATTAAGTAGGCAGAACAAAGGGAATACAGAAAATTGGAATTCGTCATATCTTGATGTCTCTTGACAGGAGAGACGACAACCACGGCTTCGACTCAAATTTTTTGACAGCTAACACAATAAACCTGTGGAGTCGTATACTCTCTCATCGACTTCATTGACAAGTCACATCAATTTACTTTAGACTGCACACACAGACATGCCATGGTTCGCCTAAATTATGAGTAAAATATAAGTTTTACCTGGCAGCTAAATCAATCCTCGATTTGTTTACATAAATTTTGTAGCCTCACTTACCCGGAAGTTCGCCTAATTTGTTCAACGCCGGCAAATTTTGGGCCTAAAGGTTGTACTGCGTGATAATAACCATACCCAAAACAATCAATGTCATTTGAAATTGACGTACATGCGTTTGCGGGCATGTTCGTGTAAAGCCTAATTTCGGCAAGAACATCATTGAATGTTTTGAGAAAAATTAAGGCATTATCCCATATTTGGTCCGCTAACCAGATACTTTAAATTTGCTTATTGAAATATTATAAAATTCTTAAAGTTTAAAGATGATCGAAGACTGCTTTCCTTGCAGCAGTTTTCCAAAAGTAGTCCCGGTAAAAAAGTAGTTCCTTGAATTACGACCTTGCTTGGTGTATACGTTTTATAATAAGGAATAAAGCCAAATAGCCGTTAGTTAAGTGACGAAACGACATTTCAGGCGTCTTAAAAGCTTAAGTTTATTCCGTATTTAGTATTTAAATGTAAAATTACCCACCAGGAAGAGTCAGATATCACTCTTTTGAATCCAAACTGAACATAACAAATATATATAATCAAATAAAAAAGAACACAAATTCTGTACAGAATCAAGAATTACATGTATATACATAAGAATCTATTATGCAAAATTGTCATCAGAATCACTAAAATCCCAATGATATGCAGATTTCTTGTATGGGTGTGATTGCCGTCTTTAGTGTGAAGCGCCTTAAGCACCCTCATTCTTTTTCTGTATAAAATCTTTCGGGTGACATTGTCATTTAGATTTTTTGATGATTTTCGTTTTATAACTTTAATATTTTCGTGTCCTTCGATGTAGATCTTATAGTAGTATCAAACGCGTCTTCGTCAGAGTCACTGAAATCCCATCTTAAAAGCAGAATTCGTGTTTTGATTGAACTATCGCCGATTTTGTTGACTTCCATGTGATGTGTTATCGACATTGACAGCCACCGATTCTGGCATCTTTAGAAACATTTAGATTTATCTTTTCCCACGCATATAATTTAGACCTGGAAAACCTATATTGTCAATATGGCTTCTTGGTCGGGGCATTGGCTAGGCGAACCAGGAACCGGATCACCCGTCTCTGAGCCTGATGTTTCCGCGCCACTGTCTAGAGGCAGGATTCTCTCTGCAGAGTCTGTGCTCCTCGACATCATCAGGCGACGGAGGGCCTTCCCACGAGTCAAATAAAGGGGTGGTGTATCTATATTCCGTAGATTTATCAAGTGGATAGTATTCTCTGAGAAGCTTAAAGAATTGTTCGTAATTGTCTCCCTTTACCTCACTCCTCCGCATTATTTCCGCCATGCTTTTGTGCCCACAATTCTTCGAAAATGATCTTAAGCATGTTTCCACGCCCCTCGATTCTGTTCGTATTAACTGTTGTCCTTGCTCCTGTCTCAGTGTCAATATAATACTTCCTGAAAACGTACTTATGTAGTACTGTAAAGTGCCGGTTTCCAACATCATTGAGATTGAAATAGGCTGACCAACCGTCACTGTATATAGTCGAGCCTGGTGCCACATGCCTCTGGATGAGAGGAAACAGAGTTTCTCGTGTCCTGTCTGATACTGGATAGATGATTACATTAGTCGCTTCCCTGTCGACTAACCAAATATTCAAACCTTCATACCGTTGTTTGGATAGCCTTTCTGGTATTTGACTCTTCTGCCGAATAGAGACTCATCAATCTCAACCACACCTCCTTGTGTTTCGTGTGTCAGTGGACATATTCTTTGAACATTTCTCTCATAAAGGATGCCCAGTCGACCGCAGTAGATTTATAGTAGACCCCACTAAAATAAACGCATTGCAGTAGGAATTCTAGTCAAGGTACGCTTTCATGAACACATCTTTGATCTCCAGCTTTGCTTTTTCAAAGAAGGAATTCGCCAAAATCGTCTTGACGTGGCTCCTGTTTTTAGAACAGCGGAATATCCCCTCCCCATCTTTCTGCCTTGACCTTGATGTTCATGATTCCGCCACAGGGCCTACCGGCTACAACAATGTCGCAGACTGTAGTACTGGCCTGTTTAGGGCGAGGAGTGTCATCTTCTCCATCAAAGTAGGTATATCCCTCTGCTATTACGGGGATTTCGCCGTTCTTCTTATTGTTATTATTATTATATCTCACTTTATCATTTTTTCTTGTACTTTTTTGAATACTGACCTACATATTTTTTGTTAATATTATTATCCTGTAGCCTAGTTTACGATTTTTATAAACTGTTCTGAGGGAAGGGCTGTAACTAATGGTGGTAGTACTGTTCTAAGGGAAGGGCTGTAACTAATGGTGGTAGAACTTGTATCCCAATCCTATTGTTAGTTCTAAGACAATAAAATATGTGTAAACTTCACTAGATTTCGCCGTAGGGCTGCTCGCTTTCGGCAGCTTTTTCGGCTTCAGAGCCCGAATCCGCCATCGTAATTACGATACGAATAAGACTGAGGATGTCTATGGACACACTGAATACAAGACATTCAAGGATGCTCTTACAAAAGCACTGAAAAATTTGGATATTTTCCTTGTTACTTTCGCGTTGTTGTTTTAGCACGAAACCATTTTGTAGAATGGTTCACGAGACTTTTCTTTGAGAGGCTTGCTATTAGTACGAACGCCGTGTAATACATTATTATATCTTATGGAGGTTTTACATTATTATATAGTATGAAGGTCTGCGATATGAAATCAATCTCTAACAAGAGGTCAATGATGGATCTTAATCGCTCACCTGAGTAATGATGAAATAACATGGAAGATCATCTATTTGATGACAGTTAAACGTTTTGCACTTTCCAATATATTATTCTGACAAAGTTTCATGAAGATTAGATCAAAACTGTGCCCTCTAGCTTGTACACAATGGTTTTCTAAGACCTGACCTGGTGATCTAGTTTTTTATCAGACATTATTCAGTTTCAAACTTGGCCTAGATTTCAAAAAGATAAACATTCTGACCATGTTTCATGAAGATTCAATGCAAAATAATGCGACAATTGTGTACACAAGGTTTTTCTAAAATTTGACCTAGTGACCTAGTTTTTGACCCGAAAAGACCCAGTTTCAAAGTTGGTCTAGATTTCATAAAGATAAACATTCTGACAAAGTTTCATGGAGATTAAAGAAAAATTGTGCCCTCTAGAGTGTTCACAAGGTTTTACTAAGATTTGACCTAGTGACCTAGTTTTTGATACAATATAACCCGTTTTTGTGATCTGCGTAGATTTTATTAAGATAAACATTCTGACAAAGTTTCAAGAAGATTAGATGACCAGACGGCCATTGGCCCTATATCGCTCACCTGAGCACTGAAGTTATACTGGAAAAACTAAGTTGCCACAGCAACAAAGCAACATGCACGACAGCAATAAAACACACCATTTATGTGGAGGATAATAATTCACAAACATATATGCAAAAAATAAGCAATATCCCTCCTTAATGGCTTCTGAGAAGATCTTTGGCCAAAAAAATGAAAAAATTGAAAATTTGGCCTTTCAGTTGCAATGGCAATCAATCAAAATCAGGTCTTTGGGCGGAATACATATGGCTGATAGAGGACTACTCTAGAAACATCTCTGTAAAGCAAATATTTTGTCAAAATATCTGCAGTAACACAGAAATAAATACCAAATGTCCACTTTCCCCATTGTAAGTCTATGGAACCTTTAAGTTGTCATAGCAACCAGTTCACATGGGCAATGATAATATGAAACATACTTTAGGTAGAGGCTAATGTTATTAATATGTATTCAAGTATCAGCTCCATCTCCTCATGGCTTCACTTTTCCCATTATAAGTCAATGGAAACTATAAGTTGCCATAGCAACCAAAATTCTTATGGGGTTGGAAGAAAACCAAACTTCATGTAGAGACTTCTGTCATCAACATATTTGCACAATATCAGCTTCATCCCCCATATGGCTTCTGAGCAGAAGATTTTTTTTTCCGAAAATTTCCCTATATTTTGCCATGGCAACCAATCAAATTCTGCAATTTGGAGAAAATTCATATGAAACGTAGAAGACTATTCAAGAAACATTTCTATAGAAAGAAAAACTAAATAAATGCAGTGAGACAGTAAAAATTGCCAATTTCCATTTTCCCCATTATAAGTCAGTGGAAACTCTTAGTTGCCATAGCAACCAAACTGCTTGAGTAATTACCATGAAATACAGTTATTCTATAGAGGCTAGTACTAAGGTTCTTTCTGTAGAGTTTGAGCTTTATTGGCCACACAGTTTCTGCGGAGATGATTTTTAATATTTTTCTATTTTTAACTATTCGGTTGACGTCGAGTCAGCGTTGAGTCATCGATTTGTTAACGTTTTGTGCTTGCTAGAAACCGTCTTAATGTGTAGTATTAATGTTCATCATTGGTCCCAATGTTATTTCATGTATATGTAAGTTGGGTGTAATAAAGATTGTATTGTATTGTATGATGAATAGACGGTTTCACTTTTTCTCCATTTTTGGTCATGTATATATGTTATGTATGTATATATGTTATGTATGTTTTATGAGGGCTTCAGGGAAGATTGGCTTTGCCAGCTGAGCCACCCTCACTAAATAAAGTCTACTTACTTACTTACTTACTTACTTACTTACTGCAATGGCAACCAGCCAAATTGCGCAATTTGCATAAATTTAACAAGGCTGGTAAAAGACAACTAAAGGTACATTTCTATGAAAGTTTTGTCAAAATATCTGCAGTGGCATAGCAATAAATGCAAATTTTCTATTTTGCCATTTTAAGTCAATGGTAACTTAAGTTCCCATAGCAACCAAACTGCTAGAGCAATTGCCAAGAAAATCAGTACTTTTATAGAAGCTAGTACTAAAATCCTTTCTGTGAAGTTTGAGCTTTATTGGTTGCATAGATTTTGAGGAGATGATTTTTTAATATATTTTCTATTTTTAACCTTTCGGTTGCCATGGCAACCAGCCAAATTGTGCAATCTATATAAATTTCGTGTGGTTAATAGAGGACTACTCAAGCAACATTTCTGTAAAAGTTTTGTCAAAATATCTGCAGTGACAAAGCAATAAATGCAGATTTTCCCCATACAAGTCAATGTAAACTCTAAGTTGCCATAGCAACCAAAGTTCTGAAGCAATTTGGATAAAAAAAAACAGTAGTATTGGTTCTCCCTGCCTATAGATGCCATATATGAAATTTGCAAACAATGGGCCTTGTAGTTTCAGAGGAGATGTCGTTTGAAAATGTTGACGGACGGACGACGGATGTCTGCCTATACTATAAGCTCACCTGTGAGCCATCGGCTCAGGTGAGCTATAAACTGTGCCCTCTTGAGTGTCAAGAAGGTATTTCTATGATCTGACCTAGTGACCTAGTTTTTGACCCGACGTAACCAAGTTTTAGAATTCATCTAAACTTTATGAAGATTAATATTCTGACATATTTTCACGAAATTTGGATCAAAACTGTGCCCTCTAGAGTGTACACAAGGTTTTACTCAGATTTAACCTAGTAACCTAGTTTTTTAATCTGACATGACCTCGTTTCAAATTTGGCCTAAATTCATTTAGATTATCATTCTGACAAAGTTTCATGAAGGTTGGATCAAAACTGTGCCCTCTAGAGTGTACACAAGGTTTTACTGTGATTTGACCTAGTGACCTACGTTTTGACCCGACATGTCCGAGTTTCAAATATGGCCTAAAGTTTATCAAGATAATCATTCTGACAAAAGTTCATGAGGGTTGAATCAAAACTGTGCCCTCTAAGTCATTTAAAGATTTATTTCTATTTTTAGCTCTGGCGGCCATCTTGTTCAGTGGAGTGGAACCGTTTTAGCAATTTTGGTTCAGGGCCATGAGTCAAACATTTCTGTGAAATTATTTTGAAATCGGTCCACTGGCTTGGAAGATGTCGTTTAAAGGTTTTTCTATTTTTAGCTCTGGCGGCCATTTTGTTCAGCGGAGCGGAACCATTTTAGCAATTTTGGTACAGGGCTATATGAAAAACATTTGTGTGAAATTGTTTTGGAATTGGCCCACTGGTCTAGGAGGAGATGTCGTTTAAAGAAATTGTTGACGACGGACGGACGGACGGACGACGGACAAATTTCGATCACAATAGCCCACCTTGAGCACTTCGTGCTCAGGTGAACTAATATTCCGATCACGTTTTTTGACTACATGTGTGTGTATAATTGTAGCGCAGTGTTTTGATCAATCTTCAACTGGCACTTTCTCATTTTTGAAAATCGGCATTTAGTAAACAAGTGAAGCTTTTACAAAAAGTTTGGTTTTGTTGATTTGTGTTGTTTCCTCTAGCACGAGGAATATCTGAGGCTTTAAAGTTAATAAACACGGAAGTTTGCCTCCAAATCTATTCTACAAAGGTTAAGGTCATCTAGCTAAAAATACGGTTACATGCAAAACTACAAACTAATAAAAGAACGAAAAGCTTAATATGCTATTGCATTTAGCCTGAGTAGGAACACCATTGTCAACATCCTCTCTCCCAAGTTAAATGTCTATCTATCTGTTGATGTCATCAGGAGATTGTTCATACAATGTTACCACAGAGGTCACTATTGTTACAGTCAAGAACTAGACTAGTTTAAATAGCGCTCGACTATCAACTATAACTATACTAAGAACTAAGACTATCGGGTGGCGGATTCACACCGGATATATTTTGATTTCTAATAACATAGGTAGCCTATGATTTAATGAGTTTCACTTCATTTTTGAGCCTTGTGTGGAGACAAATTAGTAAAAACCCGAAGAATTCATTGAATAATAATCAAATTTATAGACTATTTCTTTAATACCAAACGATGATGACAACTAAATCCGCACATTTTGGATAGTCAGTTACTCAAGCGCATCAACATGTGCAGCATGCGCATTTCACCCTTGTGAATAGATACTCTGCGAAACTCTTAAAAGAATAGCATACCATGAGTTGGTTGGTTGATTGTTTTGGGCTTTGTTTAAATATATTTAATTTCTCTTTTTTCGTAACATATTACAACAACAACATAAAAAATAAACTAGGATTGACACAAAATCAAATCGCTTATTTGGTTTTCCTCCAAAAGGGGCGCGACAACCTTTGAGACAGTATTTTAGTCTATATAGAGCCGTCTCACAAAGAAAACGACAAAGAAAAAGGAGATAACAGGGTTTAAATACGGTAAAAAAAACTCCAAGCCCAAACCTGCTGCAAGTGGAGCGCTCTAACACTGAAACTTACTTATCACCGTCGCACGAATCGACGGCCCCGATTTAGCAAAAGCAGCTAACTTTCCAGTGCGAAGCGTCTTCTATACGGACATACCAAACTGTGTAAGTGGTATAACATATATATGCATTCATTCTATCTGATTCCTATTCTTTATATCGGACCACCGACTAGCTGCCTGGAACGATAACTGGCAAGTCTAATCCGTGGCTACAACCCTAGTTTGCAGGCGGTTTAAGCTGCAGTGTGCAAGTTTCAGCCTGCTAAATTATTTGTCTTATTATGGCTCGTTTCGAGCAACTTGATATCTCAAAAGGCTGATCAAGATGTTAGACGAGTAACTTGAATGTTTATTCATTTGAAGTACAGATACGGGCCTCTGTGTGGCTTAAACAGTAGGTACCTCACCGCTGTGTGTTCAAGCCTCGGTCGCGTACATGGAGAAAGCCAAGTTCTGCCTACGGAAGGTGAGTTTTTTTGTGTTTTTTTTGCCGGATGCTCCGGTTTTCACCCATCTCTGCTTAATGCTTGACAAAAGTGAAATATTCTTGAAGGGCCGTAAAACCCATGTCCTATCCTCTGTAAAAATAGAGACATTCTTTCGAAGGAATGACAAAGACATGACGAGACTTTATCTTTGAACCCTCACAGAGACACGAGCACCGTACATGAAATGGAATGATTGTCCTCCTACCCCGTATAATTATCTTCAACAGTTCTGACGCTTAATTAACGTAAAAGGTATCTTTAAAGGTTTCCCATAGCCTATTAGCCGTAGGGGCATTGGGGGTTAGAGGCCCACTGTAACTTGGGCACAGCAAACGAAAGGCGGAACCCATTCCCCTCCTTTCGCTGCCATATCCTTCCCTAATTCAAAGAAGGTAGCTATCTACTGCTGGGTTGACAGAGACTGTCTTTCAGTCGTCACATAGCGAAGCCAGGGCGCGATCTCACGACCTTGTGGCGACTTTCTCTACCATATCCGAGCATCTCTAACCACTCGACCACGGCGCCCACGGACAGACAAATGTGTATTACGAAGGAGCCATTTGTAGGCATAAGATATGAGGACATATGTGTAAAACTAAAGCTGGGCTTGTAAATAAGCTGGGTAGAGTTAAATTCTTTAGAAGCAAGGAATACACCTGAGAAACAAAAAGAGCAGACTCGGTCTAGTTTAATCTGCTCATTACCAGTAATGAAATTTGCACACCGGTCACTCTCCCTAGCACTGGCTGAAGCAGAAGACTATCTAAGTTTTCAACATCTTTTGAAACGAACTCAATGATCCAAAAGGACCTGAAAATATAAGCTTCCAAGTATGATGATGTACTGGGAGACATTTTACGGCCGCCACCCGACACAACACCAGCTGCAGTGAAAATGAACCACTTCTGAACAGTTAGATATGCAAGGACATTCGGCGGCGTGTGCGACTATGGTTACGTACAGCTGATTCACCCGGGGAACGTCGTTACGATAATTGAAACGAAAACAACATGAGCAGTTACATCCTTTGGAACCAAGGGATACACCAACGCACTCGTTACTGTATGTCCACAATCATAACATTGTCCTTGACAATGACAACGTGTAAAAGGCAGAGAAGGCAACACAAAATGCAAACAGTCAAAGGACGTTTTATTAAAAAAGTTGATAAGGTGATCTACCCTTTACCAAGAATTTGTCGGAGTCGGAATGTGAGTCGGACGGATCAGGATAAATGCAAACTAAAAACTATTAAGTATACTTTCATGAGTCATAGTTTATCCTTCACAACTCATAGTTGGTAATTGCACCATACAAAGTGGAAAGTACAAGAGTCTCCATAGTCATGCTTGTGGTAAAACGTCTGAACACAAATCACTATGAAAACACGCATCAACAATAACGTTTGGTGATAAAGGTTGGGTTGATTTGCATATATTGAGTATAGTATGGAGAGCTTGTTTTTGTAAAATGACACATTGCTCCAGAAAGTATCATTTCCTTCTCTGGTTCCCCATCGAGCGATTTAATATAAACAAAAGCGGGGTGACTGGGTCTTTTAAATTTGCTAATCACGATCATTAACTATCACAACCTTGACGCGATACCTCCCGATAGACCATTTAACGAAAGAGCAATGAGGCCTGTAAAACGTTAGTTGAGACTTAAGAAACTTCTCTGCAAAGTACGTCACATACATATACATATATGTAATGCCAATTGCCGGGCCGCGTAGCGCAATCGGTAGGGCACCTGACTCATAAGTCAGAGGTCCTGGGTTCGAAACCCGGTCTGGCCACATACGTTCATTTCTTCTTCCGCTGATTCAAGAGTTACTGGCGAAAGTATGTGCACTTAGTACTGGTTAACCGCTTAGGAGGTCTAAGCCTGCCCAGGACTAGTATGGTTAGGTTAACTGACCGTCCCGACATGTCCCGACATGACCATAGCTGTTTACCGTGGCCGTTAAACAACAAATCAATCAATCAATCAATGTAATGCCAATCATGAGCTATGAATTATACAACCCAGTCGTGTTTTAAGTTCTGAATATTAAGTACATTTTCATATGTAACAGATCGTTTTTCACTCTTAGGTGCCCAGATACTTTCCCAGTAGATGAACTCATGCATAATTTTATTGCGAGATATGTCTTGAATCGTTTCACTACTGTTTTACTCATGTAAATGATCGTGATTGGACAGCTTTCAACAACGAAATCCTCGAGTATCTTTAAAAATGTTGAAAACTTATCTGAATAATTTTACATGTAGTTGGCCTGTTTCCGAAAATAAAAACTTTGTTATATGGTAATTATATAAGGTACAGGAGGAAGATCCCATTCACTGCCTCACACTTTTTAACCAGCATCCAGTAGATAAAGAAATGTTGGCACCAAACTGTTAATGTGCATCTGCTTGTTTCTTCGACATTTAAACCACTACGATGACTATAGACTTTGAATTCGGCAATGTTGATCTATTCACAGAGGCGAATGCATAAAAGCACGGATCAGTGTGGGAAGCGGTTCACATCTTGTGATAAAATGTGGGTTACTGTGCATATTAAATCATATAATTGTCAATACTTCGGAAAAACTAAAAAAAAAAACTGTCCTCAAATTACAATTCCTTTTCTGGTTCCCTGTCTAGCAACGGACCCTCTGTCTGTACATTGTATTTTACCGCTTCATGGGTCCCTGCCTGTGCATTGTATTTTTACCGCTTCATCCAAGTTATGATAGAATGACCAAAATCTTTTAGAACCCTTTTTCACCGGAAACTCAATGATGTTATATTTTCAAAAGCTTGCTAATCAGTTCATTTAAAATGACAAAGCTTCCAATTATACCAATGATAAAGAAAGGGGACTTTTATCACAGTGTGAACTGTAAAGTAGGGTGTGAAATATGAACAGGAACGTATGCAATATGTTTGTGAGTTCATGTGTCATATTGTATACTTCATATTTCACAGCTCATCATTTAGGCTTGATTCCAGATAGCTCAGATCTGACATCTTGTTTCATAAAGTGTGAGGTATAATATGGGAATACATTAAAGGTTTCCAACAGACTTGTGATCGTAGTGGCAGTGAGTAGGTGTTAAAGCGCTCGTCTCTCTATATTCGTTGTCATAAATTTTTAAGCACAAGCTGTAAACTGTAAAAAATGCAAACTGAATTATCAAATAACTGCGCGCCTGTAATATACGAGACTTCAAATAACGCTTTACTACATGTACTTCACATCTTATACTTCATTTTACATTTTATATTGCAAGCTGCGATATATGACGCCTCAATAGTGAAGTGTGACGTGTACGTTATGAACTGTTAAAATTGACGATAAATGTTCAAGTTTCCATACTCTAATAATTGACCACAAATTTGCGTTAAGGGCTTCAGTACGAAGTCTTTCTACTTTGCGGAACAGACAGCGTCATGACGTCATAACGTCGCCTACGTCCAAACAGACGGTTTATTTTGACGTCCTTTAACTCATGTAACGTGGCGTGAATCGATGTAGTTGTTGAAGTATAAACTACATTACCAGTACCATGAGTACGTTCTAATGTTTTATCATAGGACTTTCCAATAAATGCACTGAGAATGTAAATACCAGTCACCACGATCTTCATGGTATTCTTTCTGCCGTACTTCATTACGAACAGTGTTCACCGATAGTTTTCAGTATAGTCGGATAGTCGATAGTTTGATCTTATTTAAACTAGTCTACTAATACACTAACTGACTGAATAACATGGCATATTCTAAGCAAAATTAATTTGAAAAAAATGACCAAATAACATTACATGCATGCATTGTAATACTGAAACTTAGTACTTTTTTAGTTAAGTATGTAGTATTCTGAATACTAATCAGTTGATGAAATGGAAGGAAGATACTATATTAAACTCAAACCTCTGATAAACCAATACATATACTCTAAAAATATTGAATTTGAAATCGGTAATCCAACCATAACACTATGAATTTACTCAATTTTACAAAACGGTAATCCAGAGGCTCACAGAATCACTGGTAAAACACAAACCAAAACACCAGAATATGTAAGGTATTAATCCAAATACAGGAGTGAATTTATTAATGCACAACATATAACGGTAATCCAGATATGAGTGAACTCTTCAGCAAAGCACAAATGGTAATCCAAATATATGAATATACAGAACGGTAATCCAAATATGTTAGAATAATGAATTCACACAAACTCAGTGGATTATTAACGAACGTAATCTTTCAGATATTCTGGCTCTCTCCTGTCACGCTTTGGACGTCCCTCCACTAACTGCGGAGGAGGTTTTGTCTCTAACTGTGGAGGAGGCCTTGTCACAGACCTCTGATTTTCTGGATCAACGGCAACGCTATTGTCCAGACCTGTTTCTTCTCCCCGACTCGTATTTAAATCTACCTTCCCTTCAGCAGTCATAGTTTCAGTATTTATGGAACCACTTTGTGTGAGTAATGGTTCGCGCATAAATGATAGCGGTGATTTGTCACGGATTTGCACTGGCACATCTTGGCCTGATTCGAATGCGGTTTCTCCAATATTCCTGATTCGAATGCGGTTTCTCCAATATTCAGCTCCAGTATACCAGACTGAGTGTTATGTAGCTTTAGCTTTTCAGGCCCATTTTTTGGTTTTAGCTCCTGACACGGTTCACAGACCTCACACATCTGTTTGATATCAGTGTGCATTCCTGGCCAGAAAAGTGTTCCTTTTAGTCTCCTCATTGTGCTGTCATAGCCTAAATAAGATGCAAGTGCTCTTTCTTTCATTTCAGCTCTCAAACTTTTAGGTACCAGCATTGCTTCACCTTTCAATGTTGGGTGCTGAGGTGCACGGGCGTGTCCGCCTACTGTTTGCGGTTCGCTATGAATGTATAGCGTATCTGTCCTGCCAGTTATTCTCTAATGATTCAGTGGGGTAAATTTCCTGCTTGCTCCCCAATCCGGATGCTCAAGTACGAGTGTCTGCTTTGCTATTGTGGTTTAGGATGGTAGCGACTAGGCTGCTCTTCTAGACCTCCAGGGCCGAACGGACTCAAGCACACTAGTTAGGACTAGACTAGTGCATTACAAACAAAAAATGGACTTCCAACTAAAAGAGCTTTTGAAAATGTTAGGGTCTGTTTCTCTTATATTTCAGGTACAAGAAAGACAATGTGGTGCCAAACTGAATCTATTAAAAATAAATTACTAAAAAATGCATGTTTTGTTCTTATTTCAATCCCTAATATTACCAAATGAATAGGATGCTAATGTGTGCTGAAGAATGATTATGCTAGGGCTCCCTTACAAACACAAGTAACAATAATAAGACCAATCAATGACTGGGCAAAGTGCATCATGGAACAAGAATAATGCATGACAAACAGTAAAACAATGCAGATGTTACAAGATTAAATCGGTTGAAATACTTTATGTAAAAGCCCTTAATCAATTCACTTGTATTCTCTTACAGCGGCCATGGTAAAATTGTAAGTTAGTGGCTTGGATGCGAATTCAAGAGTAATTCGTCTTTTATTTAGCGAAATAAGAAAATAATTTAGGAACCTATGACAGTCTTGCTTTACAAAATCATTTCCGAAAGCAAATCATAACAATTGAAGGAATTTAGAACAAAAAAAAAAAAGATCGAAAAATCTACGAGAAAGAAAAATAAAGGTGTTTACGTTTTGAAAAACCTATCTGGAAGTCCTCGAACGGTTATGCGGGTTTTCTTTTATACCCCCCAGCTACCCGCTACCCCGCAAACCTGCCAGGAAGCTGGAACTGGGTAGAATTCCCGCATCGCCTCGGGTTCGGGGTCACGTGATCCCGTGGTAACGTTGGGGAAGAACGTCAAAACGATGCGTTCTGCGGGATCGCCATTAAAAGCGTACCGAAACAACCCAAGGTTGCCTCAGGAAAACAGCGAAAACTCCACAATCATGAATGAAAGTAAAAAGTATGCAAAGACCAGGAACTGAAACAATCAAAATCCAAATCCAGCCCTCAAACCATAGTTGGAAACAACTAAGTTTACAAATAATCAAGATACAGAGAACATATGGCCAACCGAGTGAGCAGCTTGTTCCCAAAAGTTGGCCACTCAGCAACCCAAACCGAACCAAAAATAATAAGAACATACATAAGGTAAAACATCACAGAAACTCTGACACCAAAAACAGGCAACAGAGAACCACAACAGAATTACCGCCTTGGAACGGTCAGTAATGAATTACTGGGGGGTTTAAATCGATTTTACAGGCCCAACCTCACCCTCAGTTTCTGAAGTGGTACAAAACATTTAGTTGGTTGTTCGGTTCGCATGATAACCCTCTAACTCGTCAATGAATCATCACGGTAAACACATAAATCAAATTTCAACACCATGAAGAAGCAAAGACGAGGACTCAACAAATACAACGGGCCGTCTGACAGGTGGAGATCCCTGTCCTGCCAAACAACCCCACTGGAAATCTGAAGCAAAAGAAGGTCACCAGTCGAGCCCCGGTGGACCAAGCAACAGACAAAAAGGCTCCGGTCCCAACCAACTAAAATATATAGCTTTAGGTCGGGGCCATCATAGAGTCTGACGACCGATCCCCCGGTGTCCAATTAAAGAGTGCAGCAAAGTTATCAACCGTGATTGGGTTAATCACTAAGCATGCAGACTGTCGCATAACATTTAAATTATAGCCAATACGTTTGTGACGTATTATTATTTTTCGGAATTGATCAGAAAAATCAGTCCTACCCTTAATCTTTTTGAATTTGTATACTAAGTCACCATAAAATTCTGGTTCCGATAGGCCTTGGTGTAAAAGAAATTTTAATCCGACATCAAATTTTGAAACCAATTCATGGTGTCTGCGATAGAATTTAGAAAAAGCCTTTCTAAGCTTATGATACCGATAGCCCTGTTGAAGAAGTTTAGCAGTTAAACATTTATTACGAGCATTAAAGTCATCTACATGACTACACACTCTAGCAAATCTTATAAGTTGAGAAATATACACTCCATAAGAGGGACGACGTGGAACGTCACCATCCAAAAATGGAAAATTAACTATATCAAAGTCAAAGTCATCACGTTTATCATAAATTTTAGAAGATACAAAACCGTTGGAAATAGATAGATGTAAATCCAAAAAGGGGGCCTCGGTATCTGAAGTATTAGCTTTATTCAATTTAAGTTCAGGTGGGTAAATTTGGTTAACCATGCTTTCAAAATAAGGATTATCAATATTCAGAAGATCGTCTAAATATCTAGAGGTTGAGTTAAATGCCTCAATGATATCAGCTTGATTATCAACAGAAAGAGAAGTCATGAAATCTCTGTCATAACAAAATAAAAACAAATCGGCCACAAGAGGAGCACAATTTGTACCCATCGGAATACCAACAATTTGTCTGTATAACTTATTACCAAATTTGATGTAAATATTATCTAAGAGATATGATAAGGCGTCACATACATTCTGACATGACCAAAGACTATATCCTCTGTATATTATACGGTCAGTAGAAGTGAAAAACGCTTTCTTATCGTTACAGGCAATATAAAGGGTATCTTCATTTTTGGAGAACTTTTTGAAGGCCCTCTCAATCAAATCAACAAGTTTTTCCTTTATTGAATTATGGGGTAATGTGGTATAAAGAGTAGAAAAATCATAAGTGGACAAACTAGTCGCACGGAACCCTCTGGACTTCAGTTTACTAAGTACCTCGCCAGAATTTTTTATAGGCCAAAACATATTTTTCCCTGACCTCTCATACACTGTCTCATAGTACCAAATGACACGAGATTTCACAGCAGTGAGGCAAGAAGTTAATAATTTAGATAATTCTGTAGTAGTACAAGAGCTAGAGTTGGCAATGAATCTAGCTTTATACGGTTTTTTGTGAAGCTTAGGTAACCAATACATCGTAGGAAGTTTGTCTTGGCGTTCCTTAACGTTTACAGCAAACTTTAAAGGCAAACCATTTGAGTGGCTATTAACGACAGTCTTCTCATCTGTAAAAGTCTCTTCGTAAGCCGTGGTGCCATTAAGTTCCTGCTTCAAAGTGTTAATATAGTGCAACCGACAAACAACAACAATGTTGTTTGCGGCCTTGTCAGCAGGAACCAAAACATACTTCCTATGAAAATCCTGGATACCCTGCTTCAAATATCTAAAGGAAGATTTAGGCTTAGAAACCTATCATAAAATGGGTATCAGAATTTACAGGAATAAATATGCGATGTGACTGTCACAGTTTTCAAGTTTCTAATAAAAGGGAAATTGGCAAAACCTTGCGTTAAATGTGAAGAACTGTTGTTTGACAGATGACAATATTGATTTTCTGGAGCGCAGAGACGCTACACACTGTCCCATAATGCAACTTTACACGGTCAAGGTCGCAATCAATACACAAAATTTGATGGAGGTAAACATGAACTGAAATGTAGCGTGGAACGCAGTTTTTGAGAAATACTTCTGAGTAACGGATAAATTACTAAAACCATCAATGTAAACATGTGAGGTAAGACATTAAATTTCATGGCACATAAAAATTTTAAGCTGTCAGGATTCAGATTGACGGAAATACTTGGGAAATAATTGCACAACAAGACAGCTGATCATGACAGTAATGGAAATATGGGTCATTCGTGTTCAGGTAGCAACAGGGTTAGGACCGGAACATATCACTACCCCCTTCCAGTGTTGTTAAAGTTCCGTCTAACAACTCTAAAAAGGTGTAGCAAGGGCTATGCCGGAACAGAGAATGATCCATAAGGAATCAACATCACAAATCCTGGTCACGGCACCAAATAACTTCATGTATAAAAATGGGTAAACTTAATGCTAAATAAAATTTGAGAGTAACAACACACTAACAATGAGTAAATTGAACAACTTTGGATTAGTAAATTGAACAACTTTGATATGCATAGACTAGTTAATCAACAAAATTTGGCAACTTATGGACGGCATGACTAGGCAACTTGAGCATATTTTTCTAACCTTACCTATTATGAACATGAAATGGGTTAATATTCAAACTTGTGGAAGGATTCTATGATATAACATTGCAGTGTACTGCCTTCGATGAAAACTTGATCTAATTTACACAAACTCTATGATGGAATGACGTATTCACTTTAAAATGAAAATGAGATCAGGCTGATAACATTCAAATAGGCTCAAACCACAGGGTTTACTCCAAGATATCAGCCACTTAATGGGATGAAAACATGAAATACAATCTTGAGATAAAAGGATACAACTGTTCCTAGTATCACCTGAGAATTCTCGGTACCCTAAGCACATTTCAGTCTGATATTACTAGGCTAGCGTGGCTAAAAAGTAGGCCCGCAGTCAGCCATAGCACCTTAGCAATGACAAACTGATGACCAACCTTCAGCTCGGCAAGTGCCCCCACATTTTAAATTCACCCCTGTAAGAAAACTCTAATGACGGGTTAACTCAAAGGTGAAAATGAAGGCTACATAGAGAAAACCACCAAGTTGATTTTCTCTACAATATCTCTAAGACAGCCTAGCAACTAAAGGAACTGTTTGCCTCCTTAATAAAAACATATGTATAACACACAATATGCCTCTGCTGCTTCGAATTTATAATCAATCCACTGTGCACTTTGTATATCTGAATCCATCGTATCTATTCACTTTTCACTTTAAAAATGATTAAAATTGATTTTCACTTTAACACTGTATTTAGCACTTTGTGAAACACTTTTATATTCCAGTCTTTCGATCGTTTAATTTTACTTCATTTTATTTCACTTATATCTGTCTGTATGATTTATCCCTCGGTATATTTAGTATTCTCAAATTATCTTGTACTGTGCTGTGACTATGTCCATCGTCCTTCAAAGTTCCCTCTCCCTACTTCCTTTTGGGTATATCTTGTATTGAGTTCTCCGTATAAGAGCGCCCGAGCACTGATTTTACTTTGGGCTCGGGGCTGTTTTCCTTGCCTTCTCTTTCCCTCTCCTGTCTCCTCCGTTCTCCTCTTTCCTTCCTTTCGGCTTCCCTCCTCCTGTCCTCTTTTCTCCTTTCCTCCTCCTCCTTCCTCTTCTCCTCCTCCTGCCTTCTCTCCCAGTTCAACCTTCTCTCCTCCCTATGCTGATCTTGCTTCTCCTTCTCCTCCATTGCTTTCCGTAAACGGTGCATACCATCAGCCATCTTTCCCATTTCACAAGCATTGTCCGTTAAACGTTTCTCTACCCTTTCCACTGCCTTCAGGGCCTTCGACATCACCTCTTTTAGTCCCATCATTACCGTCACCAAACTATTCAAGGCTACCCTGTCCACCGAAAACACGTTTTGGTCTTTCTCTTTATCATCACCCTTAGACTCACTCGGCTCTCTTGTAGGATTCCCCATGACTCTTTTGGCTTTGGGTACTATTGGGTCCTCACTTTCTGGAGAGGAAGGTCTTTTCTTCTGGGGTGTGGTGATGGACAGCTCCTCATCCCGGGTCCCAAGCAGTTGTTCTCTGATGTCCTCCTCCTGCTGAAATTCGCCCGTGCCATCAAGCGTCACACCGGTAGTGGCGGCAGCTGCAGACATCATCTGGGCTGGGTCCATCAACTCGGCAGTCAGAACTGGAGTGGCCAACTCATTATTGTCAGCTGGCTTCAGCACACTCTCAACCGCTTGCGGAGTCAGATCCGGAAGAACTGCTGACTGATCTGTCACTACTGAACCACCTAAGTCTAGCCACGATGCTCCCTCGGATACATCTGAACAAGTGCTCGTCAGACCAGATCTGTTGGAAGACTCTGCGGCATCCAGGGGGTTCACAACACCAACAGCTTGGAAGGTCACTGGGACGGCATCCTCCTGTAGTCTGGCTCCTTGGGTAGGTACAGCTGGCGTCTGGACTATCGCCTGCCACCCTGGTGGCAACTGGAAACGGCTGGACACTGGCGTCTCCAGTCCCATGGGAGTCGGCTGCGTTGGAGGATAGCTCTGTAACTTCGGACCTGGGCTTTGCAAGCTAACCGTCGGTTGCCTGGAACTGCTATGTCCTCTACCCATAGAGTTGATGCACCACGAAGGACTTCCAATTGGCGGCGTCGTTATGGATGGTCCGACATTGCACACCACAGGAGACAGAGAGCTACTGACTGGGTTGGGGTTGGCTCGCATCACTTTCAACCAATGTCTTATGCTGTCCTCAGCCTCGTACCGCAAGTAGTCCAAAGGGCCAATAACATACGGCTTGGCACTCCTAGTTAGAAAACCTCTACCCTTGTTTGGATGACCCTTCTCCGCTACAAGCTTCTTGTGTGGGAGATTATTGTCAACATGATGTTCAAGCTGGTCCAATCTCTGGCAATGAAAATGACACAGGCGGCAGTAGAATGGGATCTCATCCGGCCTCACGTGCATCTTGTAGATGTGGTCCTCCATCTTCAGTTTCTCGTTAACGTACACCTTCCCATGCTTGTAGTAGCAGGATAAGCACTGATAAGCTCTACCACGTTTCTTGGCCTTCTCCACCAGCTCCCTGTCGCCAAAGGTCAGTTCATCTGGTTGCATCATCTTTGTCAACCTGAAGAGTTCAAGAATACAAAATACTAGCTGTATGCACAAGCACCAGTCAATGATCAGTCTTATGAGCCCATTAGATCCCTTAGATTACTAGATCTCTTAGATTACTACTAGTGACAATATACCTCTTGGCGTTCTTCAAAAAAACCGCGCGTGGTTAATATGAAAGTCTATCGCAATGGTTACTGCTGGTTACTTCCTTAGGATACCATCGTCTAACACTCTTTCTTCATCTTCAAAACCTTCCCGCCTCAAAACCATAACTTTTGGAAAAAAGCCCGTGCTGTAAACTTGTCTCATTCAAAGCTCCGTTCATTATATCGTTTAGCTCTTTTTGCCCGCGCTATTCTTTTCTCATCCCTCATCACAATGATGAATCTCCAACTCCCTTTCTGCTTACCATCTTGCACCTCCAGTCTGTGTTAGAACCATTGCTTCGCATCTATTCGCCAAATGTTTTACTATGGATCTAGTCGACTTCTTCATTTCACGGATCATACTGGACTTTATCATCTTATCTTCTATATTCTCTTCTGATTTTAACATCTCTTCTGTCTCACAATTTCAGAGCAATTGCATTAAAAACCACCCCCTTTATAGTGCTATTTACTTAAAATGGTCTGTTGCTAGCCGTTTTACCCCCTTTTTTGTCAATGATGTGTCGGCTATACACATCATGGACCTTAATCTCTGTTTAGTGTTGTAACCTTTGGTGGTCAGAGAGCTTTCGCTTGGCTTTCTGAATCCACCTCGGTGTGTTGATGCCTTCATAGGGCTTCAGCTTGTTGTGATGTATTGGTTTAACTGTGCCTGATTTATCTGTCTGGATCACAAAATCCAACTCTGATATCTTCTTTTTAACAAGGAAAGGACCTTCAAAGATGCGTTCAAGTTTTGGCGAAATGCCAGGTTTTCTGACCTCCATGAGACACCACACCACATCCCCTTCTCTGTACCTATGAAAAGCTACCTTCGCGTCATACAGTTCTTTACTTCTTTTTGCCGAAGAGGAAAGGTGTTTACGTGCTACCTCATGCGCATGTTGTATCCTTGCCCTGAGAACATCTACAAAGTCACCGTATGTGGTAATGTCCTCACCATCATAAGTGTTGCTGGACCCGAACACTAATTCACCAGGTAACCTTACCTCTCTACCCATTGTAAGAAGATTGGGGGTCAACTTAGTTGACTCGTTTGGAGTGGCTCTGTAGGCCCCGGCTAGACAGCCTAGGTTTAGGTCCCAGTCTCTCTGTTCTCCACGGAGGTAAGCCTTAACCATGCGTAACAATGTGCGGTTAAATCGCTCCACCTGTCCGTTTCCTCTAGGATTTCTGACACTGGTTCTCGTTTTCCTAATTTCGAGCATTCTGCATAGTTCTTTAAATACTTTACTTTCATATGGTCTGCCCTGGTCGCTATGGAGCGCTAAGGGACAACCCCATCTGGAAATTACCCCATTTAAAAGTTTGACTGCACACATCTCAGCAGACATGTCACTAACTGGAATAATCTCAACGTTCTTGCTGAAGTGGTCTGTGAACAGGAGGATATATCTGTGTCCTCTAGCTGTCACTGGTAATGGGCCTAGGTAATCAGTGGCAACACAGTCACCAGGAGCTCCTACTTGGAGACTGCCCATAGGTGCTCGAGGTATTTTTGTAGGTTTTTTATCAGCAGCGCAAGTGTCACATCATTGTATGTACAGCCCTACATCATCCTTTAAACCATACCAGTAAAACCTTTGAAGGATCTTCTCCTTCGTCTTTTTGCAACCCATGTGGCCTGATACTAGGGAGTTGTGCATTTGATGAAGAACTTCTTTCTTAATTGATGATGGTACAACGAACTGAGTATACTCACCTGTACCGTCCTTTTTCAGAAATTTCTTAAAAAGAATTCTATCCTGAACTATGAGTGAGTCCCAGAGAATCCAGTAGTGTCTGGCAGCAGGACTCTGAGTGACCATGTCCTGGCTACTAGGTCTCTTACCTGCTATTTTAGCGTTCAAAATGTGCTTAATGTCTAGGTCTTCACTCTGGAGAGCTCGAAGATTACTTGCAGATCTTGCATTGAACCATGAAGTTAAGACGCTGAACTGCTTTCCTTTTTAGGGTTGGCCTTGTCCTCTGATGATGGTCCTGGCTCAGGTGTTTCTATCAAGGACTTCACCGCCACAGTTGCACCTTTACTGTCTTCTGACATCTCTTGAGCCGAAGTTTGCACTAGGTCCTTATAAACCTGCTCATGCACCATATCTTGGGCACGCTTCGTGCATTTTTTGCAAGGTCCACACTTCAAGGGTTCGGAAGTTTCTTGCTCTGGGCAATCACATGCCCTGGGATTTTCACAGCGTGAAAGCGCATCGCAGTGTCCCTGATTTTTCCCTGGCCTATATTGAATAGAAGTCATATTGACTCAGTATTTCAATCCACCTAGCTATCTTGCCACGTGGTTCTTTCAATCTAAAGAGCCATACTAAACTTTGATGGTCGCTTCTCACGATGATTCTTCGCCCTAAATGGTACTGGCGAAAATATTCTATGAAATATCGTACTGCTAATAGCTCCTTCTCGGTGATGCAATAATTGGACTCTGCTCGGTTCAGACCTCGGCATGCATAGGCAATAACTTTTTCTTTACCTTCCTGAACTTGATGTAATACACTGCCGATACCCAAGTCTGATGCGTCCACATCCAAAATGAAATCTCCGCCTTCATTCAGTGGATAACCCATTACATCAGCACTAATAAGTGCTTTCTTAAGAGTTGTGAAAGCTGTTTCACAGGCATCGCTCCAGGCAAACTTTCTTCCCTTTTTCGTTAATTCCACCAGGCTTTACTATGCTAGCGAATCCTTTGATGTATCGGCGATAGTAGGATCCCATGGCGACAAACTGTTTCACTTGTTTGGCAGTTCTCGGTACTGGCCAGTCTACAATCTTAGCTACATTGACAGGACTCGGTTCCACCCCTTCGCCTGAGACAACGTTACCAACGAAGATCACTTCTTTCTGGAGTAGATGGCTCTTGTCTGGTCTCAACTTAAGGCCTGCTGCTCTTATTCTGCCAAGGACTTCCTGCACCCTCTGCACATGTTCATCGAAGTTCTTCCCGAAGACAATGATGTCGTCGATATAAATGAGGCATGTTATCCACTGCAGCCCTTGCAACGCCATTTCCATCGTCCTCTGAAAAGTGGAGGCCGAATTGTTGAGTCCAAATGGCATCCTTGTCATTTCATAATGACCAAACTTACAAACGAATGCTGTCTTGGGTATGTCTGTTTCTTTGACCGGGATCTGAAAGTATCCACTTAGCAAGTCAAAAGTGCTGAACAAGGTTGAACCTCCCACAGCGTCTAGGCAATCTTGGATCCTAGGAAGGGGAAAACCATCTGGCTTCACCAGCTCATTCACTCTTCTATAGTCGACGCAAGGTCGCACGCATCCATCCTTTTTCGCCACAAGAACAATTGGGCTTGCCCATGGTGATGTGCTGTCTCTAATCACACCTTTTGCTTTCAGGTCCTGGATGGCCTTCTTTTCTGCTTCAGCATGCGCTAGGGGGACTCTTCTTGGTGGTTGCTTAATAGGAGCCGCATCACCAGTTGGTATTGAAAGTTCAGTTAAGTTGGTTAGCCCTATGTCCCACTCATCCTGAGAAAAGGTATCCTGGAATTGCATAAGGAGATCGCCTATCTTCTCTTTTTCTGCTGTATCCAGTTTTGAAGTTGCCCTTTCATAGAGCTCAGAGAGATGTTCTGGGACACGTCCCTTTTCATTTTGTAAGGTAGCCTTTGCAACCTGCCGAATAGATCTTGACTCTTGAATATGGTCTTTTACTTGAAAGGAGATTCGTCTTACTCGGGCATCATTGCCTACTTCATGTTTGTTTTCTTCACTGACAAATACCTTAGGTGGGCCATCAATTGGTTCCGCCTTACCTACTACGGAATCTTGTTTTATGGATATTGCCGTTGGGAATGGATTTAACAGCCTTACCTTGCTTGTACAGGCGGCGTTTATATTGACAAGGGATGGGGCCATCTGCAGGGGATGTTTCCTTAAAATGTTCTGTGGGCTCTATCAGATAATCTGTTTCGGATGAAAATCATCATACTCGTGTCTTTCAACAAACACATCTACAACGGCTTCACTCTGGGCAGGTATCACGAAGTGGTCAGCTGCTGTCACTTTGCGCACTCTATTCTGTAGCCCTACTTGAATAATAGGCACTTCTTTGTCACCAATCCTAAGCACCCCTTTGCTCATCAGTAAGTCTGTAGGACCATTCTCTCCGTTCTGCAGGACATCAACACCAAGTAAACCATCATCGTCAATCTCAGCAATTTGCAGATGAACAGGCCCTAGCTGGAATTCAAAGTTACCCTTACCTACCTCATTTATAGTGGTTCCCCCTGCACCCATCAATTTTGAGGTTTTGTTAAGCTTAGGTTTATCTGCTGGCCTAATACTATCATAAACTCTCTTGGACAGGATGGTTTTTGAGGCTCCTGTGTCTGTTGTAAATAAGATGGGATAACCCTGTACTAACCCTCTTATGTACACCCCATCTGGAAGCTTTCTTATATGTTTTATAGACTTAAAGGTTTCTTCTTTTTGCTCATTTTGGCCTTTATTATCTATACAGACTTCCCTGTGGCCACCAGAGAAAGCCTCTCCTAGTTTAAAGGATCTTGGTTTCTTGCCCCACTTCTCTCCACTCTGTCTTGGTTGGGTATCTGACCATTAGCCCCCTTCCTTGCCAAAGCTTTTGCTTGTTGACCTCTGGACTTGGTTGGGCAATTCCTTGAAATATTACCTTGCTTGTTGCAAGCGTAACAAACTATTTTACTGCTACCTGACTGAAGATGATGTGGCTTGTACTTTGTCTTTCTGCAGCTTTGTAACTTGATCTGTTAGGGCCTTGATCATTTCTTCTAATTTGCTTATTGGTTCAGGCTGAACACCTTTCTTCTCTTCGGCATTGGGCTCTGACCTTTTCTCCATCTTTTGAGGTCTCCCTTCACGATTGGTTTCACCCTTTGTAGGTGCCCTTACCGCATAAGCCCTGTCTTCTTGGTCCTCTGAAAACTCTTCATCGCTGCTTTCCACTTCACTCACCTCGCTGGCTCGTCGTGCATACTTCTTAATTTTTCTATCTTTGTACAGTTCTGTGGCACTTCTTCGCCTCGTCTGTATGAAGTTCACAGCGTGGTAGACGGCGTCATCGATATCCTCTGGCTCCTTGTGGAATTCTATTTCGAAGCGCGCTTCACTGTCCTTTAGGCCATCTAAAAATCGCCGAACTAAGTCTTCTTGCTTTGTCTTGTGGTCTCTAGATGTGTACGCTTTTGAGTATAGCCGTTTTAACTCCGCTGCGTACTCTTCGACAGTTTCCTCGTGCTTCTGCACTCTTTGACTAAATTTGGCAGCGAACGTTTTCTGTGTTTCTACAGTGCGGAACCTACAGTTGAGTTCTCTGACTAGCTCAGAATAGTTAGAAATGGTATCCTGGGACAGCTGATTAAAAACGAACTCACCCGCTCTGCCCTGTAACCTGGGTAATAAGTTCTCAAGCTTCATCTCTACACTCCAGTTTACGCCTTATAGCTACTGCTTCGAACCGGTTTATCCAAACCTTCCAATCTTCACGTCCATTAAAAGGAGGCAATTTGACTTCATACTGGGAAGCATTACCAGACTGCGCTGCCTGTTGTGGTCTATGGTATTGCCTACCCCTTGTGGTGTCTTACCGGGTGCTATCTTCTGCCAATTCATATTGCTGCACGTTATTGTTATCGCCATAAGACTGAAAACTGCTGCCTTGCCACGGACCTATCCTATTTCTTTGCGTACTCTGGCTTTCCGACACCATGTTATCCCTATGCTCAAGGCTATAAGGGTTTGCATAGAGTTGGGCATTTGGATTTTCATTAATCTGTTGTGCGCAATATGCACGGGGCAAACATGATCTAGCTTCTAGGCCAGTAACAGTGTTGTTACGATTCACATTGTATGACTGGGGGTCATTGCGTAGGTCCTGTAGCATCGAAGTTAATTGACCAAGAGTGTTAGAGATATTCTCTTGTCTCTCATTGGCAAGTGCTTGCTGTTGTTGTATAGTTAAGACTGTGTCACTCAGATTGCTAACCGTTTCTTGCATGTTACATTCAGTTGCGCCATAGTTTCTACTCAGTGAATTGTATAGTGGGGTCCTACCGCATGTAGTAGACTGCTGCTGCATACCCGAATCTGACGTACTTCGATACAACCTAGTATGGCTATAAAAATTGGCCGTGTCATGTGTCTGGTTCACCAACGGGTTAATATCTGTGGTTCTTACAGTGCTGTTTGATGGATATGTATTTGAAGCTGCTGATCCTTGTAACTGCACCAGTGCGGCTACGGCAGTTCTGTCATCAGCCCACGAATCCGCATTCCTGTTATCATGCGCTTGAAATGATTGCATGCCCGTTCCAGTTATGCAATCTGGGCCTGATAGTGACTGGTTTGCCTGGTCAGCTAGATTCTGACTATGCTGTTGTGTATCTACTGAACCGGTCGGTTCCGAACCTGCAACACCCTGTTCCATTCTGATCAAGGTTCGTATCACTGGATCCTATAAGAATTACTGGATCCCACCGCTGCCCACCAAAAATAGGTGTTGGGTGCTGAGGTGCACGGGCGTGTCCGCCTACTGT
The DNA here is from genome assembly GCA_963989385.1 of Ctena decussata. Classification (NCBI taxonomy): domain Eukaryota; kingdom Metazoa; phylum Mollusca; class Bivalvia; order Lucinida; family Lucinidae; genus Ctena; species Ctena decussata. The sequence continues at coordinate 56,307,405 of OZ022509.1, forward strand.
TTGCGGTTCGCTATGAATGTATGGCGTATCTGTACTGCCAGTTATTCTCTAATGATTCAGTGGGGTAAATTTCTTGCTTGCTCCCCAATCCGGATGCTCAAGTACGAGTGTCTGCTTTGCTATTGTGGTTTAGGATGGTAGCGACTAGGCTGCTCTTCTAGACCTCCAGGGCCGAACGGACTCAAGCACACTATTTAGGACTAGACTAGTGCATTACAAACAAAAAATGGACTTCCAACTAAAAGAGCTTTTGAAAATGTTAGGGTCTGTTTCTCTTATATTTCAGGTACAAGAAAGACAAGTAAAGACAATGTGGTGCCAAACTGAATCTATTAAAAATAAATTACTAAAAAATGCATGTTTTGTTCTTATTTCAATCCCTAATATTACCAAATGAATAGGATGCTAATGTGTGCTGAAGAATGATTATGCTAGGGCTCCCTTACAAACACAAGTAACAATAATAAGACTAATCAATGACTGGGCAAAGTGCATCATGGAACAAGAATAATGCATGACAAACAGTAAAACAATGCAGATGTTACAAGATTAAATCGGTTGAAATACTTTATGTAAAAGCCCTTAATCAATTCACTTGTATTCTCTTACAGCGGCCATGGTAAAATTGTAAGTTAGTGGCTTGGATGCGAATTCAAGAGTAATTCGTCTTTTATTTAGCGAAATAAGAAAATAATTTAGGAACCTATGACAGTCTTGCTTTACAAAATCATTTCCGAAAGCAAATCATAACAATTGAAGGAATTTAGAACAAAAATAACTAAAAAAGATCGAAAAATCTACGAGAAAGAAAAATAAAGGTGTTTACGTTTTGAAAAACCTATCTGGAAGTCCTCGAACGGTTATGCGGGTTTTCTTTTATACCCCCAGCTACCCGCTACCCCGCAAACCTGCCAGGAAGCTGGAACTGGGTAGAATTCCCGCATCGCATCGGGTTCGGGGTCACGTGATCCCGTGGTAACGTTGGGGAAGAACGTCAAAACGATGCGTTCTGCGGGATCGCCATTAAAAGCGTACCGAAACAACCCAAGGGTTGCCTCAGGAAAACAGCGAAAACTCCACAATCATGAATGAAACCTATCATAAAATGCGTATCAGAATTTACAGGAATAAATATGCGATGTGACTGTCACAGTTTCCAAGTTTCTAATAAAAGGGAAATTGGCAAAACCTTGCGTTAAATGTGAAGAACTGTTGTTTGACAGATGACAATATTGATTTTCTGGAGCGCAGAGACGCTACACACTGTCCCATAATGCAACTTTACACGGTCAAGGTCGCAATCAATACACAAAATTTGATGGAGGTAAACATGAACTGAAATGTAGCGTGGAACGCAGTTTTTGAGAAATACTTCTGAGTAACAAATAAATTACTAAAACCATCGATGTAAACATGTGAGGTAAGACATTAAATTTCATGGCACATAAAAATTTTAAGCTGTCAGGATTCAGATTGACGGAAATACTTGAGAAATAATTGCACAACAAGACAGCTGATCATGACAGTAATGGAAATATGGGTCATTCGTGTTCAGGTAGCAACAGGGTTAGGACCGGAACATATCACTACCATTTCTTTCCACACTTAATTCATCTCGATAGTCATAGTAAGGTCTTGCATAGTCTGATATTTCATTCTTTGTCTCTTGCCACTCATTACTAATAATGTTTATTAGTTCAACCATACAGGGATCTTGTTCGGTGGCTTCTCTTATTTCCTCAAGCCTTTTATCAGGTACACTGGGTGGGAATACATTGACATTGAAAATTCTGCACCTGTCATTATCATGATCCGTGTTTTCTGCTGCAGCTCTGCTGAATGTATCTGCCAGAATCAGGGGTTTCTCCCTTGATGAATTCAAATTCAATGTCATACCTGAAAAGTTTCATCAAGATATCTTCTAGTCTTTTAGGTGCTTGACTCAGGGGCTTGCGTAAGATGGACGGACCCAAGAGGTTTATGGTCATTCTGGACAATAACCTTCCTGCCTTAGGTGTATTGGTCGAATCTTTCCAGACCAAACAGGATCGATGGAGCCTCTTTTTCAATCTGAGCCCAATTTTTCTCTGATGAGCGCAAAGTGCGAGATGCATACTCTACTGGCCTTCCATCTTGGAGAAACACTGCCCCTACTGCATCTTTGCTGCTGTCTACCTGGAGAACTACATCCTTTGGTGGATCGAAGTATTCTATTACAGGTGCCGAGGACATAATGCTCTTTATTTTTGAAAATGCTTGTTCACAGTGAGGTGTCCATACGAATTCAACTTCTTTTCTTGTCAAAGCATGAATGGGTTCCAGGACTGCAGACATGTCTTAGAAAAATCTGGCCATATACTGAACTGTCCCACAAAGTCTTTTGACCCCATGGACATCGGTTGGTGCTTGCATTGCGAGTATACACTTAACTTTAGAGTCATCTGCTTTAAACCGTTTTTGGTTATCATGTGTGCATGAAACTTAATTTCTGGATGATTTACCTTTTTACTACCTTTTTACTGTCGTTTCTCCTTTGATTCAAGAAGGGCTGTTGTCAGTTACTGGCGAAAGTATGTACACTTAGTATTGGTAAACCGCTTAGGAGGTCTAAGCCTGCCCAGGAATAGTGTGGTTAGGTTAACTGACCGTCCCGACATGGTTGGTTGATTTGGTTGATTTGATGCTTAACGTCCACGGTAAACAACTATGGTCATGTCGGGACGGTCAGTTAACCTAACCACACTATTCCTGGGCAGGCTTAGACCTTCTAAGCGGTTAATCAGTACTAAGTGCACAAACTTTCGCCAGTAACTGACAACTGCCCTTCTTGAATCAGCGGAAGGAGAAACGAAAGTATGTGGCCAGACCGGGATTCGAACCCAGGACCTCTGACTTACGAGTCAGGTGCCCTACCGATTGCGCTACCCGGCCCGGTCCCGTCCCGACATGACCTTAGCTGTTTACCGTGGACGTTAAGCATCAAATCAACCTTTTTACTGTCATTCATCACTATGTGTCTCTCTGCACATCTTTCATACAGTTTTTCCACTTTATTCCGAAACATACAAATGTCGGTTACCTGCTAATGCCTCTATCTTTTCCGCGGAGATCAAAGCTATTGATTTAGCCTTGGATCATATTGAAAAGTCTGGGAATACAGATTTTATCATCTTTTCTGATTCCCTCTCTGTTCTGTAATCCCTAAATAATCGCCATATTGAAAACCCTCTTCTTTTGGAGATCCTCTTGAAACATAATGACTTAGCTGAGCTAAACAACATTGTATTTTGTGGGCTCCCCAGTCACGTTGGGATTAAAGGCAACGAAAAGGCCGACATTACTGCGAAATCGGAATTAGCTCTTCATATTTCTGATCTTAAAATGCCTTACTCTGATATCAAACCTTGCATAAATACTTATCTTCATGATAGGTGGCAGATATCATGGAATGCTGCTGTCTTTAACAAACTACATTCTATGAAGCCTTCACTTGATGAATGCAACCATCTTATAGAATTGATCGTAAGGAAGAAGTAACTCTGGCTCGACTCAGAATCGGCCATACTTTTATTACTCATTCGTTTCTGTTCAAAGGTGAGGACCCGCCTTTGTGCATTCCTTGCCAGGAACCTTTTAGTGTTAAACATTTTATTTTAGATTGCATGGATTTTCATATTATGCGTGCTAGGTTTTTCCGTGTCAACAGTATGAAACAACTGTTTGACACGGTTGAACCAGTGAAAATCTTCTCTTTTCTGAAAGAGATTGGCATATATAGTAAAATATAGTCTTAGTTAAGTCGAGGTATTTTTACAACAGTTGATTTAAATTTGTGTTTACTCATCTTGCTGGTCGAGAGTTCGTTTTATGTTATCAATCTTAAATTAGCCGTTGATCGGCGTGTTTTACCACATACCCGACTCATTTTTATACCGTGCGTTCATTTCAGACCTTATGCATAAAAACACGTATTTTTTTGGTGGGGGGGGGGGGGGGGGGGTTCGGCGCGAAATAGGCCTTTTTGTTGCTGATGTGCCGTAAAACCCATATCACTCACTCACTCACTCCACTTTATTCTCCATATCAGCTGCAGCTTCATCATCAGAAATGCCACATCCTGCCACAATAATATCATCAGAAATTGAAAATGTCCCTTTTAAGTCTGTTAACGTTTCAGTGAGGAACCTCTGGAAAATCTCACTTGACACATTTAATCCAAAAGGTAGACAAGTCCATCTGAAACGGCCAAATGGCGTTATCATGGTAGTGAGTATACTTGACCTCTCATCAAGACGGACATGCCAGTAACCTTTCTTAATGTCGAATTTGCTGAGAATTCTGGCATCATTCAGTTTCGGTAAAACATCGTCCAACGTTGGGAGACGGTTATGTTCTCTCATGAGCGCTTTATTCAGTACTTGAGAGTCAATGCATACCCTAATTTCTCCATTTGGCTTTTTTGGAACAGCCATCTGACTGACCCATGGGGTTGGTTACTTAACTGGAACCAGTACTCCTAGGTTTACAAGGTTGTCAGTCTCTCTCTTCACGTCATTTTCTATAGCGAGTGGCAGTTTTCTGCAAGGTAGAGCTTTGGTTGTACCTGTGGATCAACAGTTAGTGAACATTCACCTAATTCTCCCAGCTCTTCAGACTCAATTTTAGCAATGAACTTTTCACTGTTTATTGTAATAAGGTTCATTTCTCTACTGTGACTGTCTTAAGTCCAAGTAAACAAGTATAGTCATTTGGTACCACCACAACATTAGCAGTGTACATAGTGCCAGTTATAGGATTAACGTCAAGATCTGCTTCTCCTAGTGGTTTCATTGAAGATTATTCCACATGGTAAGGCTTACTTTTGTTTTCTTTACTCGTTATTTTCTTACATATTTCTGATTGATAGTGTTGATATCAGCAGCACTAACTAGCTGAAACCGAATTTCGCGGTCATTGATTTCCATTAGTGCTGTGACAATTTCCATTTTGCCACTTTCAACTGCTTGGAGCCAATAATCATTTTCAGAATCTCCCCCTTCTTCAGGTTCTGTGCTGTACTCTGCCGCTATATTGTGAACTTTCTTGCATGTGGCTTTAAAATGGTTTCGACCCTTACAGGAACTGTATGTCTTACCCCACGCGGGGCATTTCTCTTTCACTTGTTCATGTGTCTAGCCACAAAACTTACAGTCCTTGACTATTTTCTTAGGCTGCTGACTCTTTGCTCCTTTACTAAAAGGTGATTGTGTTTTAGCTGTGTGTAATTCACTTTTCCTTGTCATTTTGTTAACTTCATTTTTCTGATTCGTTTCTCTTAGGTCTTTAACATGTCTTTGTGTCTGTTCATATGCGCGACACAGTTTAATTGCTTTTTCTAAATTCAAATCTTCTTCCCTCAGTAAAAGTTCTTGAAGTTTGCCCGTGGCGGTAAAGACAATCTTATCACGGATCATTCTGTCTTTTTCCTTGAAGTTACAGCAATCGGCTCTCTTCCGGAGTTCTGTTAGAAAATTGTCAAATGGCTCCTGTATTTGAACATTCCAAAACCTATGTGACTCAAGAACTTCATTCTTTCTTGGGTTGCAATATGCTTCTATTTTACTTAATACTTCATCAGGTTTGTCTTTTTGATTTTCTATGTCTGGATTCGACTGAAACTGGTCATAAATCTCAAGAACCAGGGGCCCTGCACACTGTAGCAAAATAGCAGTTTGTACTTTGTTCTCTTTTGTACTAGACCCAGAAGCGACCATATACACTTCAAATTCTCTTTTCCATTTCTTAAAATTCTCAGAGATGTTGCCATCAGTTATGTTTAAATGGCCAGGTAGCCGGAAACGTGATTCAGCCATGGTTTTGACGAAAACTAGTTAACCATGAAAATATGTTACTGTTTCTTAATCTGAATAGAATGTGTCTCTTCCGGCGTTTCCAGTCGTTTCACAGCGGCGAAATTTTGGTTTATCGTGACGTGGATAGTTGTCCGCTTGCTGCCACCATGTTGATTTTTGTTGTTTCCTCTAGCAAAAATGACACAATAAAACACTCAGAATTGACATCAATATGCATATTTGTTGGTGACGTAATACATATATATACATATACACTATGACATAAATACTAATGCTAGTAATAAGTGCAAAAATGTCACAATAAAACACTCAGAATTGACATCAATATGAATATTTTCCAACAAGTGACAATTGATGAAAATATAGTAATCAAATATTATTTACAAATTCTAAGTGGTTATAACTCCTGCTAAGTGTTTATAACTCCTGCTGTCTAGTATATAAGTGGTAGGTGTTATACCATTCCATGGTTGGTTGAAAGACAGTTTAAAAGGCTGTAAAATCACAAGTTATGTATTCATCTGTACCTTGTGATACATTTTCCATATTTGCGGCATTTCATATGACCGTTCACGACATCTATGCGAACAGCGCTCACTCCACATATGCGAACAGTTGCATAAATGTCAAACTGCATTGTGGGTAACTAATGGCAGTACTTTCCCCAATAGTCTACGCTCATGGGCGTAGACAAATAAAGTAAAGTTTTAAGACAGTTGATATAAATTTGTGTTTACTCATCTCGCTGGTCGAGGGTTCGTTTGATGTTGCCAGTCTTAAGATAGCCGTTGATCGGCGTATTATACCACATACCCAACTCGATCCATTTTATACTGTGCATTCATTTCTGACCTTCTGCATATATAACATTGTTTAAAAGCGTTTTCGGCGCGAAATATCCTTTCTAGCTGATGTGCCGTAAAACCCATATCACTCACTAAACTGGCACTTGCGGTAGAATCTGCCGCTAGAAGATGTAGGCGAGGCTTATTGTATTAGCTGTTTAATTGTTTATCTGCTGTCTACGAGTAGAAAAGCTTCAGAAAAATGTATATACTAACTACTGGGTAAGAAAAGAAGCAAGTAAAGGAACAATGACATACATAATCTTTCTGTATTTAGCATATATAAACCAGCCACAACATTACTCAAAAGACGTTTTTCAAATTTGTTTAATTTTGGTTTCAAAACTTTTTTCCAGTTTGTCTCCTTGGGTTTCTCACGCCCTAAACAAGGGACATTGAAGAAAAGTCTCTGTCATCATTCTCATTCATGTCCAAAATTGCCATGTCACTTCTTTTATATTCCTTTCTTTCGAAAGATATTCTTTTGTCATGATATATGAAGTATGCATTTTTGTATGATTCAACAAAATGCGTGTCAATACAATGCACAAAGTTCTGTGGTGTTTATACACTTGAAGGCTGTGAATGGTAGGAACCAGAATGAAAATGGCGGCACTGTCCTTCAGAATGACTTCAGTTGGAATGTAATTTGGATCTTTCCTGCATCTAGACTCTGGCTAACCGTTGTTATGGTTCTGTTTGTAATGTGCCACTATATTGTCCAAATTCTTTATAAGGATGTCAGCTGAGCCATGACAAGTTCTCATTGCATAATGCGTTTGGATTGCAGTGCTTTGTTGACTCCTTTAGCAGACTGTCTAGTGCCATTGGCATTTTCAACATCTGGCCTCGAAACGTGTAATATTTGTTGACAAATGCATTTCTGCCATGTCCTTAAATATTTATTGATAGTCCATAATTTTCAAATTCCTCGTACCTCTTCACACCAAACAGTTCATGACGCTGACTTATAGAATCATCCACTTTTGTCACTGCAATTGCTCCAACAACCTTATGTGTTTTGTTGCCTAAGGCTATGATATCCCATCCGATTGTTTGCCATTTCTCCGTGTAGAGTGTCTAGCTTCAGTTATAATAATTACCACTTCTTGCACTGATAGAATTTCTACCTCCTGTCTTGTTTCGACGATTAAATGTCCAAACAACCCCATCCGCACCTACTGCAAGCACAGTAGGCCCTTGCCCCACAATGTTCCAAATCAGTAGGACGCCCCGGCACTGGACGTTAAACACAGCACCACCCGACCACCCCCTTGTTAAAGAGAGAATGTACCAAGGCTTCAAGGAAATTAAAAAGAACTGATGTTGATCCACTTTCGCCCCTGGGGGGTGGTGCGAAGGTGCTGTGTGTAGCTTCCGTTGCCGGCGCGTCCTACTGATATGGAATGTTGTAGGGCAAGGGCCAACTGTGCTTGCAGTAGGTGCGGGTTGAGGTTGTTTGGACATTTTTTCTGTCGCCTATCGTTTCTCCTCTTTCTCCCTCCCTGGGAGACGGTCCGATATAGACTGCAATACTGTCTCAAAGGGCCGTTAAACCCAAAACAATCATTTATTCATTATAGGGGATGAGAAATGGGCTGGTGGGGGACATCATGTTTTCTCTGAAACATATTTCTAGTTTTCATATTGTTTGCTCAGGGTGATATTTGATATTATTTTTGGTCTTCCTCTGACTTTTTGTCTGTGCAAACTCGAATCTCCTTGAAGTTGGATTCCTCAAATATGTAGTTTACAAACAAACTAAATGGAGAACCCTTCCGCACCTGTATCCATTTAAGCTTCAGCCAGTTTATTCTGTCCCCGCCTTTGTCATTTTTCTAGCAAAGAGTGATTTTGTTTTTTTTCTAGTCTATAAAATCAGGGTGCTTCAATGGAATTACAATGTAAGGTTTTTGTCTTCTTGCAGGAGTAATGACAGTTTCCCACTGTGAAGGTACATATACTTTTGTCACTCCTTTGGCTTTCAATGGATGCATTGACGGAATTGCATCCCATTTCAGTATGTCCTGTTTCAAGAAACTTCTGACTATACTGAACTTGAGAATCTGACTTTCATCAGTTCAGTATACGGTACAGTAGGGCAATAGCAACGAACGGATTCCTATTTTGGCCGCTACATGTATCGAAATAATACGTTACTTCTTTCGTTGCTGAAGTGCTGGCACACAGAGAGCTAAGGTGTCGTATAAGGACCAAATTTCATAAGAACCTCTTGCTCCTTGAATTTCATGCAAAAGTAAGGAGATGGTGCTGTGGTGAAAGGTCCAGTGCCGGGGCGTCCTACCGATTTGAAACGCTGTAGAGCAAGGGCCTACTGTGCTTGCAGTAGGTGCCGGTGGGGGTTGTTTTGACGTTTTTTTTCTCTCGTCTCATTTCTCCTCTTTGGGAGACGGCCCGATATAGACTGAAATATTGCCTGAACAAATAGTGTCTCAAAGGGCAATTAAACCCAAAACAATAAATCAGTCCGAAGAAGCATTGCACTTGACCATTTTCAAGGGAATAAAATGTAAGATTGTAAGTTTTCATTTGTAGTATAATTCCCCTACAAGACTACATGGTGTCATTAATACTTACTGCCTCAAGGTCAAATGTATAAACATGATAGTTTGGATCTGTTTTGACCATCCTCATCGATTTCCTTCTTTGTCCTGATTTTAATTTCCGTTGCTGATGATCATCGGATTCCTTTTCTGTCTTTTCATCGAGCGTTCCTTCAGATTTTAAATGTTCATATCTCGCACAGATTTGACATTGGTCTTTTTTAGGGGTGAAAAAATGATAAAGTTTAATCGTTAAAATTATATCTGTATACCTTTTCCCACTCACAGGTTTTCTACCTGTATTCTAACAATTCTCAACATACATTGTATGCATACGTCGAATGTTCAGGTCCTGCGACAAGTAGTTTCCTTTTGAATCTTTCCGCGTATAGTGAGAATCCACTGTTGCAAAGCTGTTAATATGATCATGAACATATTGTACATCTGATTCTAATATTTTTGTTGCTGTTGTCTCTGATCCCCTTTTGTCCAGCAAACACTCCATGGTGTTTAGTTTTCAAAGCGTAGTCAACTGTCTTTTTACCAACATCAATTGTTTTTAGAAAAAGTGCTTTGCATAGTCTTATTTTCCCTTGATCAGCAGTAAAACTGTAAGAATTTGAGACCTTTTTACGTCGACCCTTTGATCTAGCAACTCTTTCTGGCTCAGACTGATCTACGTGCTGACAAATGAAATTGCGCTGTCCATCGTAATTGCCTAAGCCCCAGTATGTTTCAAATATTGAATGTGGTCATTTGTAATTTTTCAAGAACATTTAAACCGACAGTTTGAACAGCCTTTTGGTTGTACTTCTCTTCCTAAGATTAACTTTCCGTGGACATTTTCGTAAGCTGCACCTTTCATTCTCTTTTCCTTGCGGACATTTGCCTTCCACTTTTCAGGTTTCGGAGTTCTTTTTGTGAGTCAACTTTTTACGCTTATGACTTTGGTAATGGGCATCTTTATGTGGGGTGACCATGGGTGATGAATGTAGAGGGCCACCTGCACATTTTGTTGCGGTACGAAGCTCATAATGGCCTGCATTTTCTTTTTGTTTGATAGTGGTATATCGTCTTCTGCCTGCATACTCGGTTGGCTGCTGTTCGTTGGCAAAATAGCCTTTATGTACTAACGTGCCGTAAATTTCGTAGCACTCACTCACTGGACGTTTTATATTTACATGACTGACTACACATTTGTATACTTTACTTTGGCCCAGTTCAAGTGCCAGTGCATCGCACACTACACTACGCTTCATGTTCCTGTTAAGGCTGGTTTCTTATTGATTGTTTTGGGTTTAACGGCCCTTCGAGACAGTATTTAAGTCTATATCGGGCCGTCTCCAAGAGAGGGAGAAAGAGGAGAAATGATAGATGAGAGAAAAAATAGCCATCAGAAGAGATGGCAAATCCCCCGACCAAAGACACCCTAACAGGGTGCACTTCGAAATGGATATAAATAGTATACTGTCATTCTTTAACTGATGCATGATTATCTAACACACAGACCAAAACAGTATGCCAGATTGCTAAAAAGAGGTAAAATCTCAAATAGCAACCACGTAGACAATGTACTGCATATGATACATTTAACACGTCAAACTGTGTGAATAACTTCCAAAGTACAATCCCTACAAATCTAATTTTGAGCTCTCTAGTAAGTGAATTTGGACAAAGAATCCAAATCTGAAAAAAAATTTTGCGGGGGGGGACTCGGAAAAGTATGAAAGCAAGAGTTGTAATTCTTGTATGAGACACAAACTGTCATGATCTGATCTCTATATCTGTGAAGTATCATGAAAATATTCCAAAGGGTAGTCAAGTTCTGGTGCGGACACAAAATCGCACCTAAAACCATCAAGGGGAAATAACTCAAAAAGTAAGAAAGCAAAAGTTGTCATTCTTGTTTGCGACACATCATCATGACCTGTTCTACCTATCTGTGAAGTATCAACAAAATATTTCAAAAGGTATTCAAGTTACAGAGCGGACACGAATTCACACCTAAAACCATCAAGGGAAAATAACTATTATTAAGAAAGCAAGAGTTATCATTCTCGTTCGCGACACATTGTCATGACCTGTTCTCCATATCTGTAGTGTATCATGGAAATATTTCAAAGGGTATTCAATATTTCAAAGGGTATTCAAGTTATGCAGCGGACACGAAATCACACCTAAAACCATCAAGGGGAAATAACTCAAAACGTAAAAAAGAAAGAGTTGTCATTCTTGTTCGCGACACATCGTCATGACCTGCTCTACATATCTGTGAAGTATCATGAAAATATTCCAAAGGGTATTCAAGTTACAGAGCGGACACGAATCTGCCAAAAATTCACCAAAGGGGAGATAACTCAAAAATTACAAAAGCAAAAGTTACCATTCTTGCACGCGACACATCGCCATGACCTGTTCTACATAACTGTGACAGTATCATGAAAATATTCCAAACGGTATTCAAGATATGAAGCGGACAAGAAAATGTTTACAGACGGACGGACGTCAGGCTCATCGCTATATCCCCCGAACCTTTCGGTCGGGGGATACAACCCCCATCCGCACCTACTGCAAGCACAGAAGGCCCTTGCCCTACAATGTTCCAAATAAGTAGGACGCCCCGGCACTAAAAGTTACACACAGCACCATCGCCCCACCCGACCGCCCCGCTGGTTTCTTTATGCTTATCAATGAAAGCCGACAGCCTGTGCCAGTATTTATTCTTATTAATTTATTAATGGCTGATTGGCTAAGCATTTGCATGCTCGTGAAGGCTTGTGAAAGATAACGCTGTTTCTCTCTCCGTCTATTTCATGGTACAATTTACCATCCAAAGAAACAGACGTTAGTTTATACCCATCCATAATGGGTTATGGTTTTCAAACTTCTTTTCACACCTGTTGTCCAACAGTCAAATATGCTATTGAAACTCACTTCAGATCCGTTGCCAGAATATTTACAATGTATCTCTCGATATATTCTAATATTTGCTGCCACGTTTCCATTCACATATAAAACTGATTCAGTTGCTGAGGTTCCTTCCTCTGGGATTTAAACATTTACTTCAAGAGCAGAGAATACATACAGAAGTAGGAACAGGGGCCAGACTACGGAGTTTCGGCTAATAAAGCCTCGTCAGTGACCCTGACAATATCTGGTGACGAAACCAGAAACAAGAATTCCGCGGAATGCTATGTCGCACCTGCGCTGTGCTTTCACAGAAGTAAAGACTATTGTTAAAAGAACGTGAATGAGAAATGGACAAAAATGCAAAGGTCAACACAATTTTGGATGTAAATTTTTACTAAGAAGAGCATGAAATATAGGACAAGGGTAGACTAAGAAGAGCATGAAATATAGGACAAGGGTAGGAATAACTACAACATCCTGCGTCAACATTCTAAGAAGGAATTTTATGCCAGATGTGATGACAACAGGTATCATACTTTCAGACAAAAGGACTAAAACGCTAGGTCCGACATAATTTTGGGTGTAAAATTTTGCGAAGGCAGCAGAACATGAAATGTTTGTCAAGGATAAATTAATTGCAACAGCCCTCAAGAAGATTCTAAGAAGAAACTTGATGCCAGGTTTGATGATTCTAGGTATCATAGGTCATGAGAAATGGACTTGGCACTAGGGTCAACATAAGTTTGAATACAAAATTTTACGAAAGTCAGCAGCGCATGAGATATAGGTCAAGGTAAAAATAAGAGCAACATCCCTCGAGAACATTCTTAGAAGAAGCTTTATGCCAGGTTTGATGATTGTCGGTATCCTAGTTTGCGAGAAATCGACTTAAACACTAGGGTCAACGTAATTGTTGAGGGACGGTATTACTAGGTGAGCAGAGCATGAAATATAGGTCAAGGGTAAAAATAAGAGCAACAGCCCTCGAGAATAAAAATAAAAGTCAAGGGTAAAATAAGAGCATCAGCCTTCTAGAACATTCTAAGAAGACGCTTTATACCAGGTTTGATGATTGTAGGTATAATAGTTTGCAAGAAATGGACTTAAATGCTAGGGTCGACGTAATTGTTGATGGACTGTGTTTTATAAAGTCAGCAAACCATAAAATAAAGAAGAGCATCAGCCTTCTGGAACATTCTAAGAAGAAGCTTTATACCAGGTTTGATGATTGTAGGTATCATAGTATGCGAGAAATGGACTAAGATGCTAGGGTTGACGGACGGACGGAAAAGTGAACTACTATATCGCACTGGTGCGACAAAAAGCATTCTGTAATTTCATAATTTTAATTGGGCAGTCGATTCAAAGACTGATCAATTTCAAAAGGATCCAAATACTATAAAACACGATGATCTAGAATAATAGTCTAAATCTATCTCAAATCTTAGACTTCTCAGAATCTATCCTCTGATCTCAAAGGATGTAAATAAAATATCATCTGCACTATGAATGATGTACGGGGAGACGTTTTACGGCCGCCACACGGCATAACACCAGCTGCAGTAAGATAAAATTAAAATCTTAAAAAGTTCCTTCAAGAGCAGAGAATATATACTGAAGTAGGAACAGGGGCCAGACTACGTAGTTTCGGCTAATAAAGCCTCTAAGGTATTTTTGCGGCATTAAATTTAAATCTCGCTGGTCGAAATCTCGTTTTAAGTTGTTAGATTCAGGTGGATTGATTGTTTTGGGTTTAACGACCCTTTGAGACAGTATTTCAGTCTATGTCGGGCCGTCTCCCTGAGAGGGAGAGAGAGTAGAAACTAGAGTGTGTCCATAGCATACGGATGCCCCCGCCTAATGCCCTAAGTAAGATGGCGCCTTATTTAAGGTACTGGCACTTGTAGGGCCCTAAGTAAGATGGCGCCTTATTTAAGGTACTGGCACTTGTAGGATAACTAGATTCACAAAAGCAGACTTCTGTGGTAGGTAATGTTTTATTGTTTTCCTAAGGCAGATATATTGTGCTTCTCCGATCAAGAGAAGTGTGTGTGTGGGGGGGGGGGGGGGGGCGTTTCATTACTGTGATATGTGATAACATTCTGTATCTTATCACAGAAATGGATGCCATGCAATTATCAAAACAAGAGGACCATTGGTCCTGTAGCTCATCCGAGTCCATTCAGCCTGAGTACTCTAGGGTAAGTTACTCTAAGGCCATCGGTCAACTGGTTCTTGTGAAAAAGATTTTTAAAGGTTTTTTCATATATGGGCATGGAGGAAATGTTGGTCATGTGACCTGGACATTTGAAAAAAATTCTTTCCCTCAACCCCCTGGAGGCTCTATATGAAGTTTGGTTTCAAAACTGGCCCACGGGCTTTTGAGGAGATGGTTTGATACTGTCAAAATGACAGAGTTCTGGGTCAAAAGTCAAAGAATGACCTTGATCTCTTGTACTCATAAATCTTCATGTACTCATTAAGATGACTGTAGATATCAATTTTTAGGCATAAATCTTCAAAACTTTCAATGAAATCTTATGTTCTAGCATTTTCCCACATTTGACCTTGCCGTAAAATAGTCAAGGTGAACCCAAGGTCATCATTTTAAACAATCTTGATAGTACTGGAGATCCCAATGCTACATACCTTGCTTCAAGGCCATCGGTAAATTGGTTCTGGAGAAGAAGATTTTTAAAGGTTTTTACCATATATGGGCCTGGCGGCCATGTTGGTCATGTGACCTGGACCGTTTGAACTAATTTTCATTCCCTCAAACCCCTGGAGGCTCTGTATGAAATTTGGTTACAATTGGCCCAGTTGTTTTTGAGGAGATTGTTTGATATTGTCAAAATATGAGAGTTCAGGATCAAAGGTCAAAGAATGACCTTGACCTCTTGTACTCACAAATCTTCATGTACTCAACTAGATAACTGTATATACCAATTTTTAGGCATAAATCTTCAGAACTTTCTATGAAATCTTATGTTCTAGCATTTTCCCATATTTGACCTTGCCGTATAAAAGATCAAGGTCAACCAAAGGTCATAATTTGAACAACCTTGATAGTACTCAAGTACCCAAAGCTACAAACCAAGTTTCAGGGCCATCGGTCAATTGGTTCTGGAGAAGAAGATTTTCAAAGGTTTTTACCATATATGGGCGTGGCAGCCATATTGGTCATGTGACCTGGACCGTATGAATAAGTTTTTGTTCCCTCAACTCCTGGAGGCTCAATATGAAATTTGGTTTCAATTGGCCAAGGGGCTTTTGAGGAGATTGTTTGGAATTGTCAAAATATGAGAGTTCTGGGTCAAAGGTCAAAGAATGACCTTGACCTCTTGTACTCATAAATCTTCATGTACTAATTAAGATGACTGTTGATACCAATTTTTAGCCCAAAATTTTCAACTGTTTCCAAGATATCTTATGTTCTAGCATTTTGCCATAGAAAAGCACAAGGAAGAAAATTTGACCTTACCATAAAAAAGGTCAAGGTCAACCTAAGGTCATAATTTGAACAACTTGGTAGTACTCGCGTACCTGATGCTACATACCAAGTTTCAAGGCCATCGGCCAACTGGTTCAGGAGAAGATTTTTTTAGGTTTTTATATGGGCATGGCGGCCATGTTGGTCATGTGACCAGGACCGTTTCAATAACTTTTCGTTCCTTAGGTCCCAGGAAGCTACATATGAAATTTGGTTACAATTGGCCCAGTGATTTCAGAGGAGAAGTTGTTTGAAAATGTTGACGGACGGACGACGGAGCCTGACCATACTATAAGCTCCCCCGGAGCCTCTGGCTCAGGTGAGCTAAACCAGAGGGCCAATGGCCCTATATCGCTCACCTGAGCACTGAGGTTATGTTGGAAAAACTAAGTTGCCACAGCAACAAAACAACATGCACAACAGCAATAAAACACACCATTTATGTAGAGGATAATATCACAAACATTTATGCAAAAAATAAGCTTTATCCCCCCTTAATGGCTTCTGAGAAGAAGAGCTTTGGCAAAAAAAAAAAATGAAAAAATTGAAAATTTGGCCCTTCAATTGCAACGGCAACCAATCAAAATCAGGTCTTTGGGCAAAATTCTTATAGCTGATAGAGGACTACTCTAGGAACATTTCTGTAAAGCTTATGTCAAAATATCTGCCGTAACACAGATATAAATACCAAATGTCCACTTTCCCCATTGCAAGTCTATGGAAACTTTAGGTTGCCATAGCAACCAGTTCACATGGGCAATGATAATATGAAATATACTTTAGGTAGAGGCTAATGTTATTAATATGTATGCAAAGTATCAGCTTCATCCTCCTCATGGCTTCTCTTTCCCCATTATAAGTCAATGGAAACTATAAGTTGACATAGCAACCAAAGTTCTTATTGGCTTGGAAGAAAAAACAAAATTCATGTAGAGGCTTCTGTCATCAACATGTTTGCACAATATCAGCTTCATCCCCCATATGGCTTCTGAGCAGAAGATTTTTCATTTTTTTTTTTTCGAAAATTTACCCTATATTTTGCCATGGCAACCAATCAAATTCAGCGATTTGGAGAAAATTCATATGAAATATAGAGGACTATTCAAGAAACATTTCTGTAGAAAGAAAATCTAAATAAAAGCCGTGAGACAGCAAAAATTGCCAATTTCCATTTTCCCCATTATAAGTCAATGGAAACTCTTAGTTGCCATAGCAACCAAACTGCTGGAGTAATTGCCATGAAAAAAGTAATTCTATAGAGGCTAGTACTAAGATTCTTTCTGTAAAGTTTGAGCTTCATTGGCCGCACAGTTTATGCAGAGATGATTTTTTTAATATTTTTCCATTTTTAACTATTCGGTTGCAATGGTAACCAGAAAAATTGACCAATTTGTATAAATTTAACAAGGCTGGTTAAAGACTACTCCAGGTACATTTCTATAAAAGTTTTGTCAAAATATCTGCAGTGGCATAGCAATAAATGCAAATTTTCTATTTTGCCATTATAAGTCAATGGCAACTTTAAGTTCCCATAGCAACCAAACTGCTAGAGCAATTGCCAAGAAAAATAGTACTTTTATAGAGGGCAGTGCCAAGATCCTTTCTGTGAAGTTTGAGCTTTATTGGTTGAATAGTTTCTGAGGAGATGATTTTTGATTATTTTTTCTATTTTTAACCATTCGGTTGCCATGGCAACCAGCCAAATTGTGCAATTGACAAAAATTTCATGTGGTTGATGGAGGACTACTCAAGGAACATTTCTGTAAAAGTTTTGTCAAAATATCTGCAGCACACGGGTTATCCCGAGACAACGGACGCGACAGAAGACAACCAACGCAGTTCGATTTGGTGACGTCATAGGACTACCTAAGAAAGGAAAACAGCGATTTTTAACCTTGAACATGAATACTTTTAAAAGTTATTTGGCAGAGTGAAAGCAGACTAATGTTGGTACCAACCGATGAAGTTTCACGGAGATTTGTTCATTAAAATGAGAGCTAAACCTCATAACTTTTCATTTCGTTCAATTTCACCTACCCCTTTCTATTTCGGTTGTAGTTTTTGGCTATGTAAGACATCTTATTTCTTATTTTTTTCTAATGTAGATATAGAATATTGTCTATAGTTCTAATTCATCGCAAGCATCTGTCTGAAAAATTATTGTCGATTGTTCAAATCCATGGAACAGTGAACACTTGAGTTTGTTCCTGGACACAACATACCACGGGTCATGAAACATCTGAACGCGGTTCGTCAGCATACTTCGGGAACAACGAACGCAGTTTGTAAAATATCAAGTCCTTGGAAAAAATCGATGTTACCACTTGCGATTTCCTTGAAACTGCATTATTTGCAATGCAGATATTTGTGATAGCAAGCACACACCTAACAGACACCCTTTAAATGGTAGATGCGAGTTCAGCAGTGTGAGTGGTTGGTGATGGTCAGAGTTATTCAGCTGAGCGCCCGATAGCGCTGGGGCTGCTGAACTCGCCTCTGTCGGGTATAAACTACTGAGTGACATTTGACATAAGCAATATGGCTTAGTTACACTTACGAAATCTGAATAGATGGATTGGGTGGAGTTAATTGGAGAACCATAATATTATTACAGCATTTTCAAGTCATAGAATCGAAAACGTTCAGCTTTCACAATGAGCTGTCGAGTTATACATGTAATCCGCTCTTCGTCTATCAGTTGCAAGACGGCCTAAACACATTTCTCGTGCTCCGTTCTTAAGACGCTGTCTACTAAACAACTAACTCCTCGATTCTGTTCTATTCTATTCTATTCTATTCTATTCTATTCTATTCTATCCCTTAACCTTACTAGGCCGTTGGGGCACCACAGATGACTTCGAAACAATCCCTTTCCACATTGTCCTGTTTTCAGCTGCCCTAGTTGAGCTGGCAAAATCCATCCCTGCCCACTCTTTAATATTGTCTTCCCACCTCTTCTTCTGTCTACCTCTTCTTCTTTTTCCTTTCACTGTGCCCTGTAGAATCATCTTTGCTAAACCAGAAGACCTTGAGACGTGGCCAAACAACCTTAGTTTCCGTTTCTTGACCAGCGCCAGGAGTTCATCGTATTCTCCTATGGCTGCTTGGATCTTTCTGCGAACCTCCTCATTGATTATATGGTCCTTGTACGTAATGTTCAGTAACATTCGGTAGCATCCAATCTCAAAGCCTGCGTTCTTTTCTCTAACTCTGCTGTCAAGGTCCACGATTCACAGCCATACATAAATATTAAAATGACAAGGGAGCGCATAAGTTTTCCTTTGATACAAGAGGTATGTTGTTATCTCTCCAAATTGGTTTCAGTTTGGTTAGAGCTGAAGTGGCTTGTGCAATCCTTAAGAGAACCTCCTGTTTTGAGCCATCGTCTGAGACAACTGTCCCGAGATATTTGAAGCTTATTACAGTACCCAGCTTCTGCCCTGTTACCGTGATCTCCCTTTGGATGCCATCTGCGCTGTTTGTTATCAGTCTGGTCTTCTCAGCACTGATCTTCATCTTATACCTTGTGCAGGTTTTGTCGAGACTTTCAACTAGGGTTTCTAGTTCCTGCTCTTCCTCAGCTAGAGCGTCTATGTCATCGGCAAACCGCAGATTGGTAATGTTTCTGCCGCCTATGCTGACCTTTCCGTCATGTTCTTCCAGAGCATCAGACATGATCCGTTCGAGAAAAATGTTGAAGAGGGCGGGTGAAACATCCTTGCCTTACTCCAACTGTTGTTCTGAACCATTCTCCTGTGCTGCCATTCATCAGGACTGCACTTGTCGTATAGCTGCTCAATAAGGCTGCATGCCACACCCTACCAAAGGCTTTCTTGAAATCAATGACGACATGGTACGGATTCTGCTGACGTTGGAGATACTTTTCACACAGGATTCTAAGGTTGAAGATCTGCTCTGTGGTGCTTCTTCCAGCTCTGAACCCATCTTTCTCATCTTAGTTATATTACTCATCTCATCTTTGTAATATTACGTTGACAAGATCGTGCTTAGGTCGACACTTAAAGCCGCGTTTAGATGGACAAAATACACCCGGCCTGGGGTGCAAAATTGCACGCGGGGTATATTTTGTCCATGTAAACGACGTTTATAGGTAGAATCAGTCATCTTGGGGTGTACTTTGTCCATCTAAAAAAGGTTTTAAGCAAAATCGGGGATGCCAATTTGCACCAGGGTGCAAATACACACCCGGGTGTAATCTGTCCGTCTAAACACGGCTTACGAATGGTTGTAACATATTTGTTTTTTGTTCACACAGATGCACATATGCTGAAACTGTGTGAGAGCTGACTCTTTACTAAGTGTAGGCTTGTTTGACCTATATGCGAACGATGACGGCCATTCTTGAATACTTCCTATCGTAAACGCGGTTCCATTGCACACAGCCTTTCATTATCACCCTTTCATCGTCCTGATATTACTGAAATACTGTTGAAAAGGACATAAAATCGAAAATTATCCCTCCATTCATCTTGGCTGCTGGACTTTGCACGTGCGCCTTAGTCTCTCGATTATATTTCAGGCGCGACATAACAATTCGTGCTTTATGCCATATGCGAATAACGAAGACACATATTAGCCTGCGCACCCGCATAGTCTTAGCGTCTTTATTTTTCACTGTACGAATAGAACAAAGTCTCCAGAAGGGTCATGCCAAATAGCTAGCCTCAAACCAGCATGAGTAACTCTATTCTGGCTTGTGTCTACGCTGTTCGGAACTCTTGAAGACACCATATCTCATGAACCGGCTCAATTGTTTTCACTATGAGCCGTTGGTTTGTGTGACTGTTTGGATAAGATGGGGTTGGTTTCACTGGTTCAATAAGGTTTCTCAGAAATTCAAGTGAACGCTCTGGGAATAAGGCTTAGTCCATAGTGCAGATTATATTTCATTTTCGACCTTTTGGATCAGAGGACATATTTTGAGAAATCCGAAATTTTAGATTGGTTTATACTCATATTCTAAACCATCATTTTATATATTATTTGGACCCTTTTTGATACTAATGAGTCGACTGTCCAATTAAGATTAAGAAATTACAGTTTGCTTTTCTCTGGTTTCGTCACCAGTTATTGTCAGGGTCACTGATGAGGCTTTATTAGCCGAAACTACGTAGTCTGGCCCATGTCCCTTCTCCTAAATGCATTCTCTGGTCTTGAAGGAACTCTTTCAGATTTTAATTTTACATGCAATTTTCATCAAATAAGAACCTTGTGAAGTTTATGCATAGACATTCAAACGTTCATGCATAGTAAAGCGTTCGCAAGCGTCAACCCCGGTTAACTATGTATATACAGAGGCTGTTACGAAACTAAAAAAGAGCTGTTACGAAACGAAATAAAGTCGGAGTTACCAAACGACCTGATGACCAGGTCGTTTGAAACTCTTTTTCGTTTCGTAATGATCGGCTCCTTTTCGTTTGGTAACATCCATGAAAACGTAGTTAACCAGGTGTGAGTGTGTGTAAGTTTGGGGTTCAGACCCACTTATACATTGTAATCAAGCTTTTGAGAGGGGTCGTCGTTCCCAAAATACAAAAGAAAAAAACGGATCGAACATGTGACCCTTATATTGCTATTTGCTAGGTGATTGCATGGTGAATGAACTCGCGGCTTTTCAGCTTGGAGAGCGCTGGCGAGTGTAACGTTTTAATGCATTTCAACAATATTTATTATGTATCATAACGTCTTTCATCTGTGTGTGGCAGAGAACTTAATGCTTTTTCTTATGCTGATGTCAGTACTGCTTTGATTTCCCATTTGTATAAAAAGCAAGTGCAGGAATAGTAGACAAGCGGTTTCGGTGAGATATTTCAATCACTTAAAAGATACGCGCGTATGTAGAGACCAGTTCAGATACAGCAAGATGTGTGCATCAAATGAGACAATACGTAATGCCGCATGGATCGAGTAGTGCCCATCTGCAAGCACGAGGCAAAATATGTTACTTACAACAATAAAAAAAATAGGAATGGAATGGGTAAGAGACAGTAGGGTATAGATTTTCTTTGGTTTAAAACTGCGTCGGTTGTTTCTGGCGAACCGTGTTCATTATACCTGGCCTAAAATGTGAACCGTGGTAAGTTGTTGACAAAAGAAAAGACAGTACCTAACTTCAAATGCTTATAATTCCATTCTACAAAGTAATTTATGATTTATTACAATTGGCATGTTTTCTGTAATCCCTGGTAGCATTGAAACTGTCGGAATCCCCAAGTTTGTACATTTGGTATACCGTTCACGGCCCTCTGAAATAAAATATTTATATTTTTTTTGCTTCGTCGCTGACATTTCAAAGTTTTTTGTCGCTTTGTTGATTATGCTAGAGCCCGGGATTTCTCCATGACATGTAGAAAACTCCCCCTTTCTTAATATGGAAACCAGAAATTTCGATTCAGTCTGATTAAAGAGAAAATAAAGGAAAAACGGCAACTCGCATCTGTTTTCCGTCTTACCTGTTGAACTGCGTTAGTTGTCTTCTGTCGCGGTCGTTGTCTCGGGATAACCCGTGTGTGCAGTGACATAGCAATAAATGCAAATTTTCATGCCGTGTACATGCTCTTAGAGAATTGACCCCGACCGACCCGATTTACTGCTATATAAACTCGGGTTACTCGGGGTATCGATTTCACATGTGTTTCTAATGAAACTGGTCGTATAATCCTCCGGTATACCAATAAATGATACAGAATTAAGCAACTTCGCAGCAGTGCCCCAGGTGGTGAAGATAACGCTGTTAACCGATTTTCTCTAGTTAAAAGTAAAACATAAATATCCCGCAACCTAATCTTAATATAAACTAGAAAATCGAAATCCTCGTTAAAAGTTATGTTGTTTAGGCGTTTCGAACGGATTTCTACGTTAAAATTTAAGCGTTTTGTAATATAATAATTTTGTAATGGCACGGGAACCAGCGAAACAGTAATCCCTGTTTTACAGCCTTTATAAAAAAAATAGTTCCAGTTGTATTGCAAGCTTATTTTCGTGTGATACTTCAAAAATATGTCTTCAAACACACTGACTGTATTTAGAATAAAAGTAGACAAAACTTTATCATTTAATATGCGATCTTCTAGAGTATTGTATGAGAGCGTTCTTTAATCGGCGCACTAATACCGAGAATCAGGTTTAAGTAGCACCGCTGATAAAATACTATATGCTTGAATTACCTGTATTATTAACCGGGAACCAGAGAAATGGCAAAAGTAGTTCACAGAGCATGTTTAGCTGATACCTGCAGTGTCCAGATAATTAGGGGATGGCGAAAACATCTGGTCTGATTATCAGTTAGGCATAAATTTTAGGTTATTTTTCTCTAAGAGGATGTACACATCATGTCAATTTTTCCCATACAAGTCAATGGAAACTTTAAGTTGCTATAGCAACCAAAGTTCTGAAGCAATTTGGATAAAAAACAGTATTATTGGTTCCTCCTGCCTATAGATGCTATATATGAAATTTAGTTACAATAGGCCTTGTAGTTTCAGACGAGATGTCGTTTGAAAATGTTGACGGACGACGGATGCCTGCCTATACTATAAGCTCACCTGTGAGCCTTCGGCTCAGGTGAGCTAAAAAGTAGCCCGGAAACAAGTAACTTTTCCAAAACTTACTAACCAAAACCATTTGTGTATGAAATGAAGCTGAAAAAGGACCATAACTCCAAAGGTCATTGGCTGATTTTATCTTACATTAAACCTGACCTAAATTTTATAATTATATATCTGTGTAAAAAATATGATTCCAATACATTAATCTTTTCAAAAGATAATGAACGGAAAAAAAGTCGAAAAAGGGCCATAACTCCCATAAAAAGACGGAATTTACCCTAAATCGAACTAGACCTGTATTTTATGATTATATACCTGTGTATAAAATAGGAATCCAATACACTAATCTTTTCAAAAGATAATGAACAGGAAACAGTTTTTCATTACTGACCGTTCCAAGGCGGTAGTTCTGTTATGGTTCTCTGTTGCCTGTTTTTGGTGTCAGAGTTTCTGTGATGTTTTTACCTTATGTATGTTCTTATTATTTTTGGTTCGGGTTGGGTTGCTGAGTGGCCACCTTTCGGGAACAAGCTGCTCACTCGGTTGGCCATATGTTCTCTGTATCTTGATTATTTGTAATCTTAGTTGTTTCCAACTATGGTTTGAGGGCTGGATTTGGATTTTGATTGTTTCAGTTCCTGGTCTTTGCATACTTTTTACTTTCATACAAAATGAAGTCGAAAAAGGGCAATAACTCCCACAATAATGGACGGATTTTACCCTAAATCGAACTTGATCTGTATTTTATGATTATATAAAATATGAATTCAATTCACCCAAGTTTTCAAAAGAACGGAAACCAGTTTTTCATACAAAAGGGAGTCAAAAAGGGCACTAACTCCCACAATTATATACGAACTTTTCCCAAGACCGAACTTGACCTGTATTTTATGACTGTACACCTGAATATAAAATATGAATTCAATACACCACTGTTTTCAAAAGATATCAAACGGAAACCATTTTCGTACTGGACGTACGTACGGACAGCAGTAATACTATATCCCCCCATTTTGAATGGCGTGTGGGGGGGGGGGGGGGGGGAAGCGGCTGTAGTGTAGTGGATAACACTCCGGACTACCAATCCAGGGATCGCAAGATCGCTCCCCCGCTTCTCCGGTCTTTCGGATGAGACATTAAACCGAGGTCCCGTCTCCATATGACCTCGTTGTTGGTGGGACGTTAAACCCGAGTTCACTCACTCACTTGAATGGCGGGGGCATAATGATGGACGAGAGAAAAAAATGTCCAAACAACGCCACCCGCACCTACTACAAACACAGTAGGCCCTTGCCCGACAATATTCAAAATCATTGGGATGCCCTGGCACTAGAAGTCACACACCGCACCATCCGAGAAATATGTCCAAACAATTCCAACCAGCACCTACTGCAAGTACTGTCGGCCCTTGCACCACTAGTTCCCAAACCAGTAGGATGCCTCGGCACTGGAAGTATCGCACCATGTTTGCTGGTTGTTGTTTTGGGGATGAACGGCCCTTTGAGATAGTATTTCAGGCTTGAAATTTTACCCAGTACCATCGCACCACCGGCTGCGTGTAACTTCCATTGCCGGGGCGTCCCACTTATTTAAACAGTAGAAGGGCAAGGGCTTACTGTCATATTCGCACTTGGAATATTTAGAGTTTTTGAAAATTCCTCGGTTAGCCTTAATCCTAACACGGCTGTACACAACTCTAAACGAGGAACGCTTAAGACTTCAAAGGAGCACCTCTGGCTTTTGCCAAAACGAATCACTATTTCTCCACTCTTCATAACATGTTTGACATACAGAATGGCGCCATAAGCTTCTATAGAAGCATCAGTATGTATAGGTGAAAGTTCAATATCCTCTTTGAACTGAGGAGTCCTAGGTATTCGTAAATTGTTCAGTTCCGGCAATTCTGCCAACTACGTTTAATCTTACTTTGCAATTCACTATCTAGAGGTTCATTCCAGTCACATCCAGATATCCATATCTCCTGTAACAGAATCTTTCCACGAATAGTATATGGAGCTGCGAAACCTATAGGATCAAATATTGACGCTATTTTCTTGAACACTGCTCGTTCATTTAACTCTGAAGTATGACTCATTTCTGGACTTTTCAACTGATGCTATCCAATGGACGAGCGGTAAAAAGCACAGTAGGCCCTTGAATGATAGAACATAATGACTCAACTGAACCATACCAAGAAGCCTAGGATTTATCATAATCTTTAGAAGTCATGTAAGCATTAACCAATAACGAATCTTTATCTAAATGTTCTAATCTATAGCAAAAGTTCAACATAGATTTAATTATTAATACAAACAATGCAGTACTTCACTTTTCCCCAGCATAAGCAAAATCTTTGACCTCAATAATCAAATGCAGATTTACAGGCACATGTGTTTGTTTACTTCCACATTGTGGAAGCTGAGCTGGGAAAATGTAGGACCGAATGGAATTCTACCAAGCTCAGACAAAACTGCAAAGTTAGTATCCTTTTTATTTACTCTTAAAATATATTTTGCGGATTAAATATACACACGATCTGCTTCATTGTTCAATTAATACACACGCTCTGCTTCATTATTCAATTACTAAAATATCATACTGAAATAATCGTATGCTCCAAATTATCGCTGCTTTCATGTTTCAAAGTACTCTGTGTTAACCTTTACACTGTTGAACGGGTAATAGATTTTTCATAAAATATTTGAAACTTACGTGCCTAGGACCTCAGTGATAATGGCCAGATTTAGCTAGTGAAATAAGACATGAGAACAGATAGTAGAATAAATATGTCTAGCCAATATACTCATAATACTGACAGGCAAAAGCCAAGTCATTAATACATCTTATAAGATGCATCAGTTTCTCACATATCAGTCGCTTCACGTCGATGTTGGATTCCCGCATGTTTTCTAACTTCTTTTTGAAGCTGAGACCAAAAGTCCACCCAGTCAAAAGTATTTAAATCAAAATTTTGTGACTCTTTAAGTTGTGCTCCCGTCTCTGCAGCACAGTCCCACCCATATAATATTTCTTGTGAGTTACCAAATTAATGGAAATGGTTCCACAGGCTCCCTATCTGGAAAAGAATTAAAGAAATCCGAATTTTGTTTCTGCTTCGAATCTGGTTCTTTCGAGTCACTACTATCACTAATGTCTGAAAAATATGAGTATCTGTCCCCTACATTCTGTCCTGTAGATGGTGATTCTCCCGATGTCCCTGAAATGGGTTCCTGGTGATTTGAAGGAGGTGCCTCCGGCGTATTAAGCATCTGGATCGAGGTAATCAACTGCGTTAGTGTCCCCGAAGCCGTCCATGTCGAAAGCATTGAGGAAATCCACTCAATGTCTGAGTCAAGACTAATTTCACTGGGATCAAAATTTGAAATTTCAGAATCTGCATTATTATCCACACATTTTGTTTTTTCTCGTACTGCTCTTTAGTTTTAGATCTGACCCTCATGTAATCAACTCTTCTTATTTCCATATATGGAATTTTGTACACCCATGCTGCTGCTTCCGTTCGTTGCAGATTGTGACCTCTGACAAGGTGTTCAGTCAGCCATTTCTTAGGTTTCCGATGCTAAATGTTTTAAACAGTAAAAATTCTTAACCATTGGTTATTGTCCCAAAGTTTTGAACTTTGAAATTTTTATTGTTGCGTTTGCTCCTAAAAGATGCAATTTGGATGATAAACACTGAAGACCCTGATCAGAATGCTCCTCTGTTCTGGGGCCGCAATGTTTCTAACGGCTTGATTGTCCGAAAATTTGGCGATGGTGCTGTGAACAACTTCCAGTGCCGGGCCCACTGATTTGGAACGTTGTAGGGCAAGGGCCTGCTGTGCTTGCGGTAGGTGCGGATAGGCCTTGTTTGGACATTTCATTTCTCCCTCTCTGGGAGACGGTCCAATATAGACTGAAATATCGTCTCAAAGGGCCGTTAAACCCAAAACAATCAATCAACCAAAGTTTTCCCTGATACCCAGTCTTATCTGGATTTCTGATTAGATGGTGCCATTCATCAATTTATGCCTGGTGTCACATAAAACAGACTTAGGCAAGAGGTGGAGATGCGGAGCGGATGCCCTAAATGCAGCGTCTGATCAGGGCCTTCACTCTTTGTCTTTAAGGTATAGCGATTAATGTGAAAACAATATCAAAATGAAGTGATTGCTTCTTAAAAGAGAAATTGATTTGTCCAATTTATGAAGATGGAGGGTAAGCGTTAATCAGTGACAATGGCATCGGCAGTTCTTGAAATGCTGCAATCGCAACAGTGCGTGACAATGGCATCGGCAGTTCTAGAAATGCTGCAATCGCAACAGTGCGTCAATCTGTTAGTGCATTCCTGATACTTTTAATGACAAACTTTTCAAAAATGCTATCCTCCAGATTTTAAATTTTATCTCAGTGCACTGTGAAAATCAATGGAACATCACAAAAAAATGCTGACTGCTAAGCTGCCACCAATTTCGGTGTAAGTTATCTGCATTGTATGCTCGGTAACTTTTCAGAATTCCTGGCAATTAATCCAGAAATTATTGTGTAAATAAGCACCAGACGACTGAATGAAAGTTTACGTCAACGTGGTACTGAGGAACGTTTACGTCAACGTGGTACTGATCTTTATCACAAGGGTAAATGTAACACCATTTTTATGATAAAGGGTAAATGTAACACCATTTTTATGAAGGGTGATCTTTATCACAATGGTAAATGTAACACCATTTTTATGATGGGAAAGTTTCTGTTGAAAGGTGGAAGTAATATTTTCTTCATTAAAACGGTATAGCATTACACCAATAATTAAAGCTGGCTACACTTTTCACACTATATATTGTAATTATTTATTGCTGTTTTAATGTAACACCATTTTTATGAAGGGAAAGTTTCTGTTAAAGGTGGGAGTAATAATTTCTTCATTAAAACGGTATAACATTACACCAATAATTAAAGCTGGCTACACTTTTTACACTATATATTGTAATTATTTATTGCTGTTTTTGTCTCGCCTGCGAAGCAGAGGCGAGACATAGGTATTGCTTTTCCGGTGTCGTCGGCGTATACTTTTGTCGAGTTTTTGCTTTTAGGTCATTTTATCAGAAACTATAAGGATTAGAGCCATGAAACTTGGTCCATGCATACATCTGGGAGAGTAGATCTCAAAGCCATCATCAATATTGAGTCTTGACCTACATTTTACGGTTGACTGACTTTGCAAGTTTTTGTCAAGTTTCCACGTTTAGGTTATTTTCTCAGAAACTATAAGGGCTAGAGCCATGAAACTTGATTCATGGGTACGTCTGCAAGAGTAAATCTCAAAGCCATCATCAATATTGAGTCTTGACCTACATTTTAAGGTTGACTGACTTTGCAAGTTTTTGTCAAGTTTTTGCGTTTAGGTCATTTTCTCAGAAACTATTAGGCCTAGAGCCATGAAACTTGGTTCATGCATACATCTGGAAGAGTAGATCTCAAAGTCATCATCAATATTGAGTCTTGACCTACATTTTACGGTTGACTGACTTTGCAAGTTTTTGTC
Organism: Ctena decussata; assembly: GCA_963989385.1. Classification (NCBI taxonomy): domain Eukaryota; kingdom Metazoa; phylum Mollusca; class Bivalvia; order Lucinida; family Lucinidae; genus Ctena; species Ctena decussata. Next base: position 56,336,175 of record OZ022509.1, read on the forward strand.
AAGTTTCCACGTTTAGGTTATTTTCCCAGAAACTATAAGGGCTAGAGCCATGAAACTTGGTTCATGGGTACGTCTGCAAGAGTAAATCTCAAAGCCATCATCAATATTGAGTCTTGACCTACATTTTACGGTTGACTGACTTTGCAATTTTTTGTCGGGTTAAGGTGTGTTTCTCAGAAACTATTAGGCCTAGAGCCATGAAACTTGGGCCATGCATTCATCTAGAAGAGAAGAGCTGAAAGTCATCGTTAATATTGAGTCTTGACCTACATTTTATGGTTGACTGACTTTGCAATTTTTTGTTAAGTTTTCACGTTTAGGTCTGTTTCTCCGAAACTATATGCCAAGAAACTTGGTTCATGCATACATCTTTGCTGATTGAACTCTGTTTTTGTGACAAAGCGCTAGCAGGCGAGACATCGCATTTCGCGGAATTCTTGTATTTGTTAAAAGAGGCTTTGCTCCCCTTTCTGAAGGGTACCTTTGATATCCTTTTTAAAGGGCATTATATAATTACCATTATTGAATGAAAACGTTACCAGTTTTGAAGGGTAATGTTAAAGCTGATGTAAGAAGTTGTATTTTCCACTAGATATTGCTTAAATTCTTTTTTAAACTGAAATGATGTTTATACTGAAATAGAGTTTACCTCCTCATTTTTATTTAATTTAGCATGATATTCATTATGTATGAAACAAACCTACCATCAGTATTATTTTTGAATGATATTTAAGCCGTTTTAAGCTATGTTTCATGAAAGAGGAATAAAATAACATATGTCCATGTAAAGTATCTCCTACGACTAGATTTGGCACACCAGTATAACCAGGGTTATCAAAAAGAATTGAAATAGAAGGCTCAAATAAAGAAGTAGGGCCGAAGGTTCGAAACGAGTGCCGAAGGCACGAGGGGGGACGGAGAGGGAAGTTTCTCCCCTCTCATTGGGGTGGGGGCTCCCCCGGGAAACTTTGAAAATCTAGAATATATCAGGAGCAATCTCAGGCCCTTTTTGAACAAAATTGACAGTAAAACTTGCACCAAAATTTGACATTTTTACTGATATTTTTTATAAGTAAAATGCCAAAATTTGGTGCCAGTTTCACTGTTTATTTTGTTTAAAAAATGGCCTCAGATTGCTCGATACATTCAAGATTTTCAAAATTTTAAGGCCTCTGTTTTTTGCAGAAGAGAGGCTGGAGAAGGAAAACAAAGTTTCTAAAAAAGTTGAAGAAATTGCTTTGTAATTTAGTCATTTAGTAATTCATTAAATGGTATTAAACTAAATTATTTCTTTTTCAATTCATCCATTAATTGGTAATCTAAGAACTCTCCTTCAAGGTCAACTGCTTGTAAGATTAAGATTTAGCAATTAATTTGGATTTGTTTACTTCATTTCAGATTTTTTTTGCGAATTATGCATTTATATAAATCTTTCTACATTTTTTCTTATATAAATGCAGATCCTAGAATTTGTGAAAAATCTGAAGAACTAAACAATTGCTAAATCTTAATCTTACAAGACAAACCCGAGCAGTTCACCTTTAAGGAGAGGTCTCTGATTAACAATTTAAATCAGGAGTCCACCTATTGCTGCTGCAAATCAACTGGACATTTCTGTAGCACTAGTCCTCAAAATCACTTTCAAAGGCTGAGTCATATGAATCTGACTCATCTTCAAGACCAACTGCGCATGCCATTGCCTGAAGTTGAACAGCCTGATTGTTAGAATTTTCAACAGGTACATCAGAACTAGACGCTAGGTTTTCGACAGACACATCTTCAGAATCAGAAGTTGGGTTGTCAATATATACTACTTTCTCATTGCAGGCACTCAGAGAAGTAGCAGAAGAAGCTTCCAAGAAAACAGATTCTCGCTTTCGTTTAAGCTTATTTCGTTTCTTCACTGACAGCCAATTGCTAATAGCTTCTATAATGAGACCCTTGGCCTCTTCATTAGCAGTAAGAACCTGACTGTCTTCCCTAACCTTAACCATTTCTAACATTTCTGGCCCATTTACTGATACTTGCATCAAAGGATTCAACATTACATTGCTAAGCCTATTGCGACATTTTGTTTTTGTCAGTTTTATCACACTCCCTCCCCTCTCAGGTCAGGCATTACTAAAGGGAAGGGAAAGTCCAACTTCAACAACAAAAAGGAGCTCTTCAAAAAGCACTGGGTTGAAAAGCACTGGGTTGAATATACCCTCATTTTTCATGATGTGTTTCATGAAAAATGTACTGCTATGGCAGTAAGCCTTTTCCTTTTTGAGGAGTTTCTTTTTGTTGCTTGCTACATAGAATTTTGACTGAGACCATTGCAACATCAATTTATTCCCTATATAAGTATTGCCTGGCCAAAAATGCTCTGCCAAAACCTTAATTTCCTCTGCACCATATTCCTTGAGTTGATTATCATTCTCAGGAGGAATACTGAAAGGATCAAACACACCATATGCCTCAATAATCTCAGGCACACTGCCTAACCTGTCATTGATATTCGATATCAATGTATTAGTGTATTTACTAAGTAAATTCTCCAACTGTTGTGGGTCATCCTTCTTAAGGCGAAGCTCATCATATATGTTCGTAAATGAGTCAATATTACTCCGCAGGTCCTGGAGAGGTTTTTGACTTGCCTCCACTTCCTCTAATGCTTCTATGGCACAATGTGCTGCAGGTTTTACCATGGAGAAATGGAAATAGTCTGCTTGGAACTGCTTTGACAGGATTGTTAGAATGGGCAAAACGCATCTTAAAATGTACGGCACACCCAGAAACTTGACTGCCTTCATTTTAACAAGTAATCCCAGAGCTGTTGCATCATCCAGATGCTGGAGTGTCAACACAATTGCCTCATAATCTCGAAGGGCAGCAGTGACAGAGCTGTCAAAGCTTAACCACCTTGTCTGGCAAGCCTTTTTCAGCCTTCTTGAGAGTATTTTAATTGTTTTATCTTGCTTTGAGAGCAAGCTGAGTTTTCAAGAAGCAAGCCAGTCTCTTAGGAGAGTTCTGGATGTAGTGCCATAACTGCCTTAAAACATCTTCAGCTTGTTTTATTGGTTTGAGATCTTGACATGTATCAGTGCAGGCCAGAGCCCGGCGATGGCATACACAGTGAATATTTACAAGTTTATCATTGACATTTCTTAACTGAGCTGCAACTCCATTGCTTTTACCCACCATAACGCTCGCTCCGTCTGTAGAAAGACCCATTAATTTCTTTATGTCTAATTTACATTCCAAAAGCTGAGCCATAACAAGTTCAGTAATAGCCTCAGAGTTACAACTTTCAAAATGTTCTAACACATTTTGAGCAGACAAAAACTCTGTTGTCACGCTTAGACTATCCCTATCCAAAAACTGAATAAAGGTTACAAGTTGAGATGCAACAGAGATATCTGTTACCTCATTAATCATAATGCCAAAAGACCTTGCATTCCGTGCCTTTCTTATTATTGACTCTTTCACAGTATAACCCACAGTTTGATAAATTTCTTGGATCGACCCCTCAGACCTGTGTTCAAAGTGCCTCAGTTCCTCAACCCCAATTACTTTTTCCATGAAATTGAGTAGGGGAATTAACTTTCTATTTGCAATGTATTCTTTCATCAAAAAGTAAACACTGGAAAAGGATTTTATCAGTACACTTTTCTTTACACTTTTCTTCTCCAAATAAATTTTATGAAACAGTGAATTACTTTAAAGTAGATCAGCTTCCAGTGTTGTTATATGTGCATCTGACTCTACATGAGACTTTAATGCTTCATCCGTAGATGGATGTTGAACAAACACCTGACTTTTATTCTGACTGTTTTTTGCATTTAATTTCTTGCAAATTAAACAATAAAACCTTTCTTCTTCCACATAACATAATGACCAGTATTTCTTCTTTAACAACCATCCATCCTTAAATTTATCAGGGCGCTTAGATGTCTTTTTCTTTTCCTCCTCCAGCTGTGCAAGTCTTGTTTTCTCAGCTGAACTGACGTTATCATATACAGCGCCACAAAGAAAATAGTTATGACATTTCTTTTCAGGTCACATTGACTTTGCAGCGTCTTTCACATCATCTGCTGACCACAAACACTCTGAAAAAATATTTGAACAATACATCACAACTGGCCCTAAGGTGAAAAACTATTTTCATGAGCATGAAATTTTTAAGTGTTTGACAATTAATATCAAAATAACCAAAATTATCGGATATTCATGGGTAAATCTTTAAAGCTGGTCATTTGTACTTACGTTGAAAAGTAGGCGGCATCTTAAAATTTATGAGCAGGATAAATCTTATACTGAGCTGGAGACTAAAAAAAAGACAAGAAATGTTACAGTGTGTAACAAACGCCCCTGAAGGCCCCTTGGCCTTGACCTTGGGCGCAGGGACCTAAGTCTTGCGCGCGACACACCTTCTCATTATGCTTTATCTTTCTGTGAAGTTTCATCAGATTTGCTTCAGTAGTTTTAAAGTTACCGCTGAGACACGATTTGTTACGGCCAGACGGACGGACGGTGCGATTTTAATATGCCCTCCGAAGTTCCTTCGGGCATAAAAAGGTTTATAACCTCAGAATGTGATGGAAGGATGACAGACAGACTCAAATCCATTTTGGCTACGACATTGGAATAAAACCGAAAACCTGACAAAATGATCATGTAAAATCGCCTTTCCTACCATTGTTTTTAAATCGGTGTCGAATTCTTCCGAGCCTTGAGTGGGCTTGGGCTGTTTCTCATCTTCAGTGTCCTGTCGAGACTGGAGTGGGCTGCGTCTCATCTCTGTCAGGTAGTGGTTTTAGTATGGTTGTAGGGTCTGATACTGAAATTTATGACCATAATTATTTAACAAAATGCTTGTGCTTAAAAACTGATACTGCCGAATGTTGATGCTTTATATCCGCAGTGGACAGCTGAGGTCATGTCAGTATATCACACAGTTCCTTGCCCTCTCAGAGGCAGATTACCAGTGCATATTGTTTACCCCTTATCTGACAATCAGAAGCAGTAGAAGGGCCTGCCCCGGATCTAGGGGGTGGGCTTTGGGGCTTCAGTCCCGCCACTTGGGCCTGGTTAGATTAAATATATGTTGTGACATCTCATTAGAATCGCCTTGGGGTGGCGATTCTAATGAGATATCTCAACATATATTTCAAAGCAAAAAGAACTTTATCGAAACTTCTAATCAAACTGGTCCCTAATCATGTCATATATTTTCAAGCCCCACTCCCCCCACGACTGAAATTGGTTTTAGGTTATTTCATACTCCTAAATTCCAGTCAGAAATCAGACCTTCACAGGTTTCTTTTTTTTTTAAATGCACTGCAGGGTCAGGTGAAAATGGGCTAAAAAAGAAAAAATGGGCTCAAAAAAGGTGAAAATGGGCTAAAAAAGAAAAAATGGGCTCAAAAAAAACTAAGTCCAACCCTAAAAAAAATTGGGCATAGGTTCCCCTGTATTTTGTACATTTTTATTCACCCCCACCCACTACCATAGGCCATATAAAGTTAGGGCAAGAAGCAGAAGAAAGAGGAAAAGGTGGGTGGAGTACAGTTTGGCTCATAATGACTAAGTGTCCGTGTCCAAATGCACAGCCTTCTCCTCTATGTTACCTTAGACAGTTTACAAAACGGATACATACCTTAATATCCTGTCAATATTTTATTATATTTAGATCTTATAATCTAAAATTGCAGGTAAACCGTCATCATGTTTTAACACGACGAGCAGATGTGGGTCGAGCATGATCACGTACCCCACCCACGTACCAAAACGTAATTTGGAATGACAGGAGCAAGCCAAACCCTTTCGGGACGGCCCATTTTAAGCTCAACTGTCATATTTGATTGGGTTCTTACCAGTTTTCTTTGCAAAAAATCTGTCAAATTTCTGCTGGGACATCTTGTTCAAAAATTCATAATTGTCGCGCACAAAAAAAATCTAAAATAATTTTCGAGCAGGGAGATAATCAATAGGCGTGTTCTCGACAAGGTCTCGTTAAAATCGAGCAAACGACCAGAAAACATGAAGAATTGTCTAATACTTTTCATTTTTAATTGAAAGACTTACATTTTCTTATTTCTTTTGCCAGATTTTCCATCTTTGATCTTTTTCAACTTTTTTTTTTTGGTCATGAAAGTAGACGGCGCAAATCGCCGGCCGCCGGCTGGTTTTGAGGACACTGTATAACTGGAATAAAACACTTGATTAGCTTGAGAGATTACACCTTAAATGATTTTTTTGGGGTAAACGGCCCTTTGAGACAGTATTTCAGTTTATATCGGGCCGTCTCCCAGAGAGAGGGAGAAAGAAGAGGAAAGATAGACCAGAGAAAAAATGTCGAAACAACCCCCACCCGCACCTACTGCAAGCACAGTAGGCCCTTTCCCTACAATATACCAAATCAGTAGAACGCCCCGGCACTGGAAGTTATACACAGCACTATCGCACCACCGAACCGTAAATGTTTTAAATACTATTTACCACTGAACATAATAGAACATTACCCTTGATTCGAAGAAATATTACATCAATATTCCATTACACAGAAAATGTGTGATGTTCACAGTTATACCGCAGGCTTTCAAAATTGTAAGCTGGTATAAAAATTGGCAAACTTTACACCCTAAAAGGTGTATTATTTCAAACACCCATTGATACGAAACATAAATTTTGTTTTACAGAAAGATTACATCATCACCAAATTTGCAGTGCTATACCAAACTTTGGACCAGTCTCTATAAGGCCATTTTCATGGCTAAAACCGATTTTCTTTAAACTTTGTATACTTTAACTGATATGTATTGACTGTCTTATGGTGCAATACCAGATTATTTGGTTCACTGGTTTTAGCTGTATGCACGATTTAAGTGGGTGGGATAATTCCACCCCATTAAAAGTATAGTTACAAAAATGCTATTTTTTTTATTCCAAGTTCATGCTTCAAAATGGTGGTTGCAATAGGAAAAGTACACTTCTGGACTTAAAAGATGATGATAATATTGTTCTGAAATTCATACCAGAATAGAGTTTATATTCGCTTGTAAGATGTACCCCAATTTCAGTATTTTTTGTTCTCCGACTTTACGAAAAACCACAACACGTTCACAGTTTTCAAGATGTTTTAAAAATCTTTTGCTATTATTATGTTGATATAATAGGCATTACAGGCATATGTCAGAATTTATTTTATGATCATTAATATGAGAGTTATCTCCTCACGAAATTAGATTTTGTCCGTTTTTCAATATCACCATGCATTTGTCATTCCATAGTACTCCAAACTTCATTTGGAAGTTAATAACACCTTTTGATGCAAATATTTGTTGATTTTTGTAGGCATTGGAGTTACTTTTGCATGCGACGATGTCATATTTTATGTTATTTTGAAAAAAGGATACCTCGCATCTGGAAAATTAACAAATTGCCAATGACTTACAAGCTGGGTTTGCTTAGTGTTGCAACCTCATTAAACTCATGCTAAATGCTTAAATTAAAGTCTTTATGGCCCATCCGTGTTTTTACGCTGGTTATTATTCATCTTCTTCAGAATTGCCAGACATAATCCATGTGTCAACAGCAGCATCTTTTACATAATCAATGTGCACCTTGCTCAGTTTGGCTTCACTATTTTCTGTTTCGTTGCGGTAATATCCTAAATATCAAAGCACTGAAGCATCTTGTGCACAACACCCAACGGTGCGAGCACCACTTCTGCGCCCACAATACCATCCAGTGATTGGGTTCAGCCCTTGAGTGTATTCAACCAACAAGTTATATGTTTTATTTGATGTGTGACGAGAACGTATCTGTGCTTTGAGAACACCGTCATTTTCTTTATGTGCCATTATCTCATATGATCCCTTTTCGTCAAAGTGTTAATCTGTGTAGGATTTGGCCTGTTTAAGTTGGTATATTCCCATTGTCAGGTCCCTGAGTTCATCCTCAGTCAACTCTGGGAAATTGTCAAGCTTTGTGTCATCATTACCTGTACGGAATTGTCCAGCAGGACAGTAGCAGTATTCCTGCAGTAATTGTAACAGGATTCTTGGCAGGAATCTGGACATGAAAAAGTTTCCCAATGGGTTTTCCACGTGAACATTTCACTATAATATAAAATTCCCTACAGGATTCCAGCAGGACTCAGTGTGGAATATTAAGTGAAATATTTAAATTAGCAGGAATTCAGGCAGGAATTCAGGCAGGATTCCCACCAGGAATATTCAAATGAGCAGTATTCTCACTGTAAAATTTGAAATTCCTGGCAGGAATCCTACCAGGAATATGGACAGGATTGTTGGCATGAATTTGGTTGTGTTGCATATAACACAAAGACCTTGACATACTCTTTCAACATACTATTTAAAACCTTCACATACACAGTGGCTTTATAAAACACAACAGAACACATATCTTGTCAATCTCTTGGGTATTACGATTATATTATAGACATGGATCAGTACTGCCATTGCTCTTTAACACAATCTTATGACAGAAAGCAATTCTGTTACCAATACACATATATTGAATTCATTTTTATGTCCAGGGATGTGGGTGGGGTACATGAAATTGTGTATAAATTGAATATTTTACCCCTAAACTTAAATGTGCCTTTAGAAATGTATGCATTAATGATACAAAAATTAATTAAACTTACATTCTCTTCATACTAGATGTTATTAATTCATCCTTCAAATAACACAGAAAACCTTTAAATATGTTTAGTACAAACAAACAGCATGGCCAGTCTTCAAGTTGAATTTATCACTTATGATTCACTGTGTAGTTGAAGTGTACCGCCAAAATCTTTATGCTAGATTCAATAATTTTGCAAATTTTCAGTTCTGTTTTCCTGCTAGGATTCCTGGCATGAATTTTTCAAATTTTCCTGCTGGAATCTTAAGTGGATTTTTTTATCATTTTCCACATACTGTTATAATTCATGCTGAAAATGAAATTCCTGTCAATGTCCAGCAGGACTCCTGCTGTAATCATGTCAGAATTTTCGTACGGGAATCTTTTTTCATATTACCCGTTTTTTTATCCCAATCACTTTTCATAACCTTATCCTGCAGCTTATTTGGAGATTTTGCTAGAGCCATCATACGTCTGGCACTGACTTTGTCTGAATCTGTGCTCGTTACCAAAGGAGATCTAAATGCATTACACAAAGAGCATACTATTCTTATATAGTCTCCAACATATGGTATTTGGCTATTGGGCATTGTGTTGCTGAGGGCCTTCCACTTTTTAATCCTGCTATTGGCTGACTCAACAACCCATCTTACCTTTGTAACCGTTGGTTGTTGTGCACATGTGGCTTCAGTGCTTTGGTATTTAGGATATTACTGCAACGAAACAGAAAACAGTGAAGCCAAACCGAGCAAGATGCACATTGATTATGTAAAAGACGCTGCTGTTGACACATGGAGTACGTCTAGCGATTATGAAGAAGATGAATAATAACCAGCGTAAAAACACGAACTTTAATTTAAGCATTTAGCATGAGTTTAATGAGGTTGCAAAACTAAGCAAACCCTGCTTGTAAATCATTGGCAATTTGTTAATTTTCCAGATGCGAGGTATCCTTTTTTCAAAATTACATAAAATATGACATCGTCACATGCAAAAGTAAGTCCAATGCCTACAAAAATCAACAAATATTTGCATCAAAAGGTGTTATTAACTTCCAATTGGAGTTTGGAGTACTATGGAATGACAAATGCATGCTGATATTGAAAAACGGACAAAATCAAATTTCGTGAGGAGATAACTCTCATATTAATGATCATAAAATAAATTCTGACATATGCCTGCAATGCCTATTATATCAACATAATAATAGCAAAAGATTTTTAAAAAATCTTGAAAACTGTGAACGTGTTGTGGTTTTTCGTAAATCGGAGAACAAAAAATACTGAAATTGGGGTACATCTTACAAGCGAATATAAACTCTATTCTGGTATGAATTTCAGAACAATATTATCATCATCTTTTAAGTCCAGAAGTGTACTTTTCCTATTGCAACCACCATTTTGAAGCATGAACTTGGAATAGAAAAAATAGCATTTTTGTAACTATACTTTTAATGGGGTGGAATTACCCCACCCACTTAAATCGTGCATACAGCAAAAACCAGTGAACCAAATAATCTAGTATTGCACCATAGGACAGTCAATACATATCAGTTAAAGTATACAAAGTTTAAAGAAAATCGGTTTTAGCCATGAAAATGGCATTATAGAGACTGGTCCTTTTGAGTAAACTTTTCAAGTAATCTGTGTATTGTTAGTCAAAGTGTCACTGTACATCAAAAATGAAATATGGTCCTAGTTCACAAGAATCTTAATATATACGTTACACTGCCTTTACGGCTTTTTAACGCGTATACCAATAAGTTCTTCCCATATTGCTTTATGTTAACTTTCGCTTCCCTTAAGCTTTTATGCTGCTGCATGCATTAAAATGTGCACAAAATTATCATTTGACCGTATGAGGAAATCTTTTTTAAAGTTAACTTAGCCAGATAAAACTACACATATTGCTAGTTGAAACATTTTCATTTTCTTCTATGTCATGTTTCAAACAGTTAATCGTTTGTAACACAAACTGAATCCTATACATCCCATTAATTTACGTGTAAGTTTATATTTTAATGACATTGCACTTAAGTTACTTGCCACTAATCGCTCTGGGATTTGCAGTTTAATTTTGTTCTGCTGACCTTGCTCAAAACAGAATCTAATTTAAAGATGCCCTGGGATTTACGGCAGTTTTCAAATTTTCGTGGAATCTTAGCGTCTACAACGTTTACTTTCTCTAGACGATTTAACGGGTCAGTGACAGACATAACTGTAACGTCTCAAAGACCTGCGACTCTTGTATTGAGTACACATGACACTATAACGGTAGAGAGATGTAATCAGTAGCCGGAAGTGTCAATCAATTTCTGCGCTAGAAAAGATGTTTAGCTGCTTTGACTAGCTAACAAATTCGGATCTGCTACCTTTATTAGATTAATTTGTTGAAAATTAAACCTATAAATTTTTGTCGATGGTGAATGAATCACGATTTTACGCCCCTTTTTAACATAATTTCAGCCATATCAGGACGATGGGTTGGTGATAATGAAAGGCTGTTTATGACTGAAAAGATACCCGCTTCCAATGCGTCTCGAGCCCGGGATTTATGTACGAATGCAGAGTCTAATCCCAGACTGGGCAGCTCGCTAATTTCCCATCGTCCCTTTTACCGACGCGTAAAAGGGCGTTAGGGCATATGTAGGCTTTGGTGACTCGCACCAACCTGTGTTCTGTGCACAACAGCTAAGCATTACTTTTAGCCTGACGACTCTCACGTGTGTTATCGGGGTGGTTTGGTGGTGCGATGGTGCTGGGTATAACTTCCAATTCCGTGGCGTCCTTGCTTGCAGTAGATGCAGGTGGGGCTGTTTTGACATTTTCCTCGAGCTATCACACCTCTCATCTTTCTCCCTCTCTTTGGGAGACGGCCGAATATAGACTGAAATACTGTCTCAAAGGGCCGTTAAACTCAAAACAACCAACCAACGTGTGTTACCAGAGTTACAGACTTTTGGACTGCACAGTTTTCTAGTGATTTGTGTGTCACGCCGTAGTCCATTTGTTAGAGCGCATAGCTATTGGACAGAAAGTCGCGGCTTCGAAACCCGGCCCGGTCAACGACTGAAAATTTTGTCAACCCAGCAGTAAAAGATTAACCTCTTGATGCATGACTGCATGCAGCTGAGCTGATGACTTCGACTATGGACAACACACTCGCGATACGATATGCCTCGCCAAAAAATGCAAGCTATGCCATCACGCTGTGTAAAGTGATCAAACTGAATCCTCACTTTTATTCCCCACTTTTATTCCCCAGTATCAGATTATCTAAGCAATCAGACTGCGCGGAAGCGCAGGCTGATCTTTACCTTCCATATTCCCCCATTCGTTTTAAGGTTCAGTTTCAGGTGATGTTATGCCCAATGTTGCTTCGTCTTATTTATTACGGTTTCTTTACACTAACTTACAGTTTTTGATTTCATTTGAACAGCTCTTTCCCAAATAGGCGGTCATAAAAAACAACAGTAACATTTACTTTTACCTATTTTCTATTGTAAATCACACACACACACACAGAGAGAGAGAGAGAGAGAGAGAGCAAAGTGGGCAGCTTCACAGGTGACCATATTGCCAGAAGACCACAGACAAGCGGACCTAAGAACACGTAAAATTGAAGAACCACAACAGAAGTGCCGCCTTGGAACGGTCAAAAGAACTAGACTGCAAATCCATTTGGGAAGAGCCGTATTGTCAGGATCCACATTAAGCCAGTGGTCAAGATACCGTAAACAAAGCTATTACGGTTGTGTCGAACTAACTTGTTATGTCTGTCAAAATTTATTTAGTCAGCTTAAAGTACATCAGTCTTATTGGTTTTCTCATAATTATTATTGATCTATATTACCCGCCTCCCTTCCACCCGATCTTCAAATGCGTAGCGAGCGCAATTGAACTAAACTGCAATATGTACAAATGCGACCTTTTTATTTGACATGATGTTAATGATATAGTCATTGGCAAGCTTAAAAAGAGAAAAAAGAAAACCAGTGTTTAACAGGCCCTTTTAATAGCCAAAACCGGAGCTCATGGGAAAAACTCCTGACGTTTCGCAAGCAGAACTGTTGTCGGCCTGTGCGCTGAGCGAGGCTCGAACCCACAGCAGTCACAGAGATGACGTATAAGAGCCAGCGCTCTTTCCCACCAGGTCACTGGAGCTATGCAGTCAGGCACACAT